>OX031071.1:5611539-7100578 GCA_943736015.1 Tridacna crocea
ATGGGTTAAACCTTTACCTGATATGCCAATTTGAGGCTCTTCCATTTCAGCAGCAAAAAAGATATGATGTCAAAAATATGGACAAATGAGTATACAAATATCTGATTGAGTGGAAAACATTGTGGGAAAAGGAGAAATTGCTCGTTACGAGCAATTTCTCCTTTTCCCAAAATTTTCTTCAAAAACTGTTGTTGATACGTCAAAATGAGTATCTGTGGAGTAAAGGGTTAAAAGACTAAAAAAAAAAATGTTTACTTGAAAATGGGTTTTTGTCTAGTTTAAATAATTCACTGAAAATGATTCTTTCTCAAATTAATCAAAACACAATCGAATCGTAACTCTGGTCTAAACCTACAAACTTTTTCTTTGTGAACTGCTTAACCCATTACCACATAATCCTTACTTTTGACAACCCTGAGAAAGAGGCCTTTAGGAAACATCATAGGAAAAGCCTAAAGGAGAAAATGCTGGTAACCAGCATTTTCTCCTTTTCCCACTATGTTCTACCCTTCCAAAAACAAATTTCGAACTTTTAGTCACTTTTATTTTGTCTGGAAACACTTTCGATTGGGACATGCCTAAAATTTCGTCATTTGATAATGAGTTAAAATCCGAAACAAGAGATCCAATGGCCCTTAAGTGCTCACCTGAGTAGAGTCTTCTCAGATTAATTAATGTAAATCAAATAAAGTTTTTTCTCTAAGCTTTAATCATTTAAATACAACAGGCGTATATCACAAAAATTACAAACAATTCTTAAATCCTTGTAAACGCAAACAACGAAGACAAGTAAGCCATTAATCGTCTCACACAACAGATCTGATATTGCTTTTTCTCCACTTTAATAACTCTTTCCCAAACAAGCCCTGGTTTTTACGTGTCTGCAGTACAAGTCTTTAGAAAACATTGCAGGAAAAGGAGAAATTGCTCGTTGTGAGCAATTTCTCCTTTTCCCACAGTGTTTTCTAGCCTTATGAATAGCTCATTACGAGCAATTTCTCATTTTCCCACAGTGTTTTCTAGCCTATCGGAAAACTTTCTGCCATTCTCATCTAATTCAAAATTGTCAACTGCAAACACTCTCAGTTTGGGACAGTCTAAAACTTGTCATTTGGGAAAGGGTTAACCCTTTACCACACAATCCCTACTTTTGAGAAAGAAGCCTTCTGAAAACACTGTGGGAAAAGGAGAAAATGCTGGTAACCAGCATTATCTCCTTTTCCCACAGTGTTTTCTAACCTTCCCAGAACAAGTTTCAAATTTTCAGTCACCTTTATTTTGTTGTCTGCAAATGCTTTCAATGTGGACCAGTCTAAAATTTTCTCGTGTGGCGAAGGGTTAACCTTTCAAAATTGTTGGACCATGCTAATTTCATGCATCCCCATGATACATGCTACATCGCAAGGCATCTCATAATGACATATCCATAAAATCCATCTCAGTCTAATTACCCACTGAATCATGAAGTTGGTTGTATTGGGGTTAAATGCCACTTTAACAGCTTAGGTCATATAATGGCGGTCGGTGACGCACATGTGTTTCCTGGCTTTCTCACACCAGTACTAACACAACTTTCTTTCCAAAGCCACCGACTACTTTTCCCACATGCTTCAGCAGAGGTGAGAGGCGAATATACGCCGGAAAGCAAGTTCGCCTCAACCGGGTTTCGAACTCACAACCACCAGGTCATGAGTCTGACACGCTCACCACTGAGCCACCCGGGTGGGCCGAATCATGAAGTAAACTGGTCCTTTGACAAAGTAAAAATTCACCAATAGCAAACAGTTTCCACTACACAGGCTGAACGACCTGGGTCTATGCTTTTTGCATTGGCATCAATTCCAATTTTACAGATCACAGCTTAACTCTTTACCAAACAATAAAATTTTGGACAAGTCCATATTGAAAGCATTTGCGGACGACAAAATAAATGTGAATAAAAAATTGAAATTTAATTTGAAAAAGGTATAAGACATTGTGAGAAAATGAGAGAATGCTTGTTTCCAGTATTTTCTCCTTTTCCCACAATATTTTCTATAAACTTCTTTCTCAGGGTCGTTAAAAGTCGGGATTGTGTGGTAAAGAGTTAACCCTTCACCACACAATCCAGACTTTTAATGGCCCTGAGAAAGAAACCATCTGAAAATGTGAGAAAAGGAGAAAACGCTGGTAACCAGCATTTTCTCCAATTCCCTAAATGAAAAAGAAATTTCAAATTTTCAGTCACTTTAATTTATTTTGTCGTCTGCAAATGCTTTCTATTTGGACCAGTCTAAAATTTTGTCGTTAGGTAAGGAGTCAAATTATTCTCCAAATTTTTTCTACATTCGAAAGTAACACAACTTCTTACTGGCAAAACCATTCGGTTTAGCCATTGAAAAGTTGTGTTGCTTTAAAACTTTAAAATATTTTGAAGAAAAGGACGAAGATGTATTTTATCCCAGAATGGGAGGTAAAAAGACCCCGATCACAATGTAAACTGCACAGAAAGTCTAAAGAGAGATAGTAGAAGGCACTGAGAGGAGTATACAAAACTGAATTGAACTGTATTTTTCAGTGACAAGTTACAACACTCATTTTCATTGGTCACTATTTGAATCATGTGACAAGTTGTCCAATCAGAATTAGTATTGATCAGTTTTATCTTTGATCAAATGAAAAAAATCCTGACATCAAAACTTAACACTGCTCACTCTATCATTAGACGTAGTACTTTTTCACTTGTCCTAAAATGCATCCATGGTTTAGCTCTCTACCAAACAACAAAATTTAAGATTTGTCCAAACAGGAAACACTTGCAGACAACAAAGTAAATGTAACCCTACTTGTCTAAAATTGCTCTTTGGAAAGGTAGAAAATATAGTGGGAAAAGAAGACAATGCTGGTCACTAGCATTTTCTTCTTTTCCCACAATTTTTTCAAAGGCCTTCTTTACCGGAGTCATTAAAAGCGTGGATTGTGTGTAGTAAAGAGTTAAACAGAATCCAAGTCATCAGAGCTGATATGTCATTTGTTATCATAATACTTTACTTCAAAGAAGTTTAAAAATTTGTCTTCAGGTAGAGTCTACGAAAAAAAATCACAAAGCCTTGGCTTTTCACAGCAAAAAAAGGTTTATCGGTTACGACTTTTCTTTCCGCTGACAAAACAATCCAAGGTGAGTCTTCAAACAATAGTTCCGAGTGAATCCTTTCCCGCAGAATTTACACACAAACGGCTTTTCTCCCGTATGCGTTCTCATGTGCACTTCAAGGTGAGACGGGAACTTCGTATTCAAACCACAAACGCTACAAACATACAAACTGTTAAGTATCTCTCCAGCAGAGGATTGCGCATCTCTCCTTTTCAGTGAAGAATGCGTTACATTATCTCCAATAAAATTATGAGGGTTTGATTGCGATTGGCTGCAAGTGCGTTCCATCATTATTTGGGAGGCAGCATCTGAAAACAAAAATCAATAGCCAGTCTGAATCTGATACCAAGGCTTGGTTTTCAAAAACAGATTGAATCTCTTTTTTGTTCAAATCCTCAAGTACACTCAGTTTCCGAATTAACGGGGTATTTGACAAATGTTCGCCCACATCCTACTACACTATGAACCACATCATTTTATACTGTCATCTTATGACAACATATTAGGAGTTGCTGTATGTCTCTCCCTTTAAGATGATTACGATTGTCTTGTTTTCGATGATAGAAGTCAAGTGCTTCATAATCATTATCAAAGATAGAATTACGACAAATAACTCATTCCCAAACGACAATATTTTACACTTGTCTAAATCAACAGCATTTGCAGACGACAAATTAACACTGAGCAAAAATTTTAAACTTGTTTTCTGAAAAGTAGAAAACATTATGGGAAAAGAAAAATGCTGGTTACCAGTATTTTCTCATTTTGTAACAATGTTTCTAAAGGCTTCTTTCTTGGGGTGGTAAAAAGTAGGGAATGTGTGGTAAAAGTTTAAATTGAGACCAGCTACCTGTGGGTTCTATTGCTATATTGGAGGCAGGATCGGAAAACACAAGGAATCAAAGGCCAAATACTGAGTACAACACTCTGGCTTTGTTTTGACATTTAACTGCATAGAAACCTGGCTCAATATTCACCAACCATACTTAGGAATATTTAATGTGAAAGTAACAGAACTTCTGATTGGCTAAACCAATTGGTTTAGCAATTGAGAAATTCTGTTACTTTCACAATCAGAAAATCTTGAAGATTAACTCTTTACCAAACAAAAACTTTATAGACTAGTCCAAATTGAAAGCATTTGCTGACGACAACATAAATGTGACTGAAGGATCAAAATTCGTTTTGTGAAGGATAGAAAATAGTGGGAAAATGAGAAAATGCTGGTTACCAGCATTTTCTCCTTTTCCCACAATGTTTACAAAAGGCTTCTATCTCAGGGTCATCAAAAGTAGGGATTGTGTGGTAATGGGTTAAGACAAAGAACATTCTTAACAATGGTTGGTGAATACAGGTCCGGGACTCAATTTCAATAACATGCATAGATTTTCTAGATTTTTACAAATTATTTGGGATTCTAAATACACAGTTAAATGACCCCTGCTTTACCCAAAGGTATAAGCTTGCTTTTATCACAAGCATCAGGGGCTGCCACGCCAAAAAATCACTGAAAAGAATGTTTGCCTCCACCATGTATCCAACCCACGACCACAAGGTCAAGAATCTGAGACACTAACAACAGCTACCCAGCTGGGCCCGTACAAGTCAAAAACTATCATTTCAGAAAGAATCAATCCAGTTTTCTAGGTTACTGGTGGTATTTCCTTCTGCTATACAAAGGAAGCTACCAAAACTGGAAAACAAGTTCCATTCCCCAAGGACAATGAAGGAAAACATCAATGTAAACAATTTCCCTAAGAGTAAACCTTTCACCTATAGGAATTGTTGGTGAATACCAACAAAGTTTTGTTAAAACTATGGATTGTGTGATAAAGGGTTAAAAGTTGAAGAAGAATACAATCACTCAAGTCTTCTTTACTTTTATACTTAGGACATAAACAATGCCAAAGACATAAAACAAATAGTGGTATGGAATGCACAGTTAAGAAAAATCTAGCACGACACATATATAAACAAAGCGCAATGGTAAAATCTGCATCACTCATTCAAACCTTTACCACACAATCCCAAGTTTTAACGACGCTATAGGAGAAGCCTTTTGAAAACATTGAGGAAAAGGAAAAAATGCTGGTAACTAGCATTTTCTTTTTCCAATGTTTTCTTTCCCATCCAAAACAAAAATCATCATCAGTTACATTTGTCGCCTGCAAATCCTTTCAATTTGGACCAGTCGCAATTTTTGTCGTTTGGTAGAGTTATCATGCAGAGATGTCACATTATGTAAAGAAAGCTGCCCTTGACCGTTCCATTTCTCCATCCTCAAGTATTTTATTAACTCATTACCACACGAGACAATTTTGGACTGGTCCAAATTGAAAGCATTTGCAGACGACAAAATAAAGGTGACTGAAAAATAGAAATTTGTTCTGGAAAGGGTAAAAAACACTGTGGGAAAAGGAGAAAATGCTGGTTACCAGCATTTTCTCCTTTTCCCACAGTGTTTTCAAAAGGCTTCTTTCTCAGGGGCGTCAAAAGTAGGGATTGAGTGGTAATGGGTTAATGAAACTCACTTGATGTTAATAAATCGTCACCTTCCAGTATTAGACCAAGGACAAAGGGAAACTCATGGATTTACAGAATCTACTGTTTTTGATAAAAACTGACAATGATAAAACCATTATTTTGAAATGTTACCAGTAAACATCAATTACATAAATCAAGTGTCTTTTTATGCTATCCCTCGTAGTTTTTCAATGCACCTCGTAACTCACAAAAGTAGTGTTTTATTGAATGCTAAACTATGATGGAGAGAAGATTATTTCTTTAAGGTACAAGGTCAAGATAAAAGTGTGGCAGCCTACTGGTAAGTAATTGGAAACAACAAATCCCAAATTGTCATTACCGATACATCTCAGCCAACCATTTTACTTACATGAACAATACCATGAGATTTTAAATTGTTTTTCTGGGCAAATGCCTTTCCACAAATGGTACACCGATACGGCTTTTCGCCAGTATGAACCCGAAAATGAATTGTCAGGTTAGATTTACTGCTGCAGGCCAGTCCACAAGTTGGACAAGTGTAACTTTTACTATGAAGCAAGGTAGATTCCCTTGTGGCCGATGTAAGTCTTGAAGCGTCCCACTGGCGATCTGAAAAGTGAAACAAGGTTTATTAGCATTTTCATCTCCAGTCTTTTTCATCTCTTCTGAAGCTGTATCATGCATTTGGATACATGTACCTCACATCTGTAAGAAACATTTCTCATTAGTCACTTGTGGTGAGAAACAAAATCAGAGTATTAGTATGGGTGGGGGTATTGGTATTACACAGCACCACACAACCTTGCGGGTATTAATTCTGAATTGGAGTTTAGAGCCAATGTGAGTTCAGAATCTGTTTAGAAACTTTCAGACAGGAAAAATACCATTCATGATTGTTTCTTTTACACCTCTGTCTTTTAAGTATGTTTTCATAAAACAACCATATGTAGTATGTATTCAAGGAAGTACTCTAGATGTTTTATCCCATCCACTCCTTTTGCACAGTCTTCATTCCTTTGACTGTTCATTATCAGCTCTGTCAAAGTATTGTTCAGATTGGAAAAATGGGTGAATAACTTCTTAGCTTTAATTCACTATTTCTCATGATTTGTTTCAACACTGTAATCAATCTGTTTCTGTTTGAACATAAAATGCTTCTGGAACATGTTAAGTATGTAAAACAAAGTACTGAAAGTCCTGAAAAAAAGTTGTGCAGTAGCTCCATTCAAAATAAACAAACAAGCCTTTCATCCCATTAACTACAACAACATTGCCATCCTTTAACACTTTACCACACAATCACGACTTTTGATGACCCTGAGAGAGTTTTTGAAAACATTGTAGAAGGAGAAAATGCTGGTAACCTGCATTTTCTCTTTTTCCCACAATGTTTTCTACCCTTCCCAAATTAAATTGCAATATTTGAGTCACATCTATTTTGTCATCTGTAACTGCTTTCAATTTGGACAAGTCCAAAATTTTGCCGTCTGGTAAAGGAAACCAAGTACAGCATTTTTACTATAATCTTAGATCTACGACCCCTACAACAATCAAACACAAAAATGATATCATGGAGTTTCTAAGGAAATTGCCAGACCATAAAGTAAGTATGTGTACCAGTAAAATATATCAACAGTAGAATAAAGTCCATAATTAACCCTGTCCCAAACATCGCATTTTGAACTCTTTCAGTTTTAGACACATCTACAGGTAATAATTTCAAAATTTTCCAAATGAATTTGAGCTCTCTGATAGGGTAGAAAACATAGTGGGAAAAGGAGAAAATGCTGGTTACCAGCATTTTCTCCTTTTCCACAATGTTTTCAAAAACCTTCCTTACCAGGGTCTTGAAAACAAGGGATTGTTTGGTAAAGGGTTAACTGAGTAGAGTTGAATACTCCTTACATTCTCTTTTATTGAGCAAAACAGAGATACATTTCTGTCAAGCAGTAGACCTATTGTTGCAATCCTTTGATCACAAATCGGGTAGCAAAAATTGGGCTTAAATCTTTACCACATGAGAAAATTTTGGACTCGTCCAAATTGAAAGCATTTGCAGACGACAAAATGAAAGTGACTGAAAATTTGAAATTTGGTTTGGGAAGAGTAGAAAACATTGTGGGAAAAGGAGAAAATGCTGGTTACCAGCATTTTCTCCTTTTCCCACAATGTTTTCTAAAGGCTTCTTTCTTAGGGTCGTCAAAAGAAGGGATTGTGTGGTAATGGGTTAACTTGGCTTTACTTTGTATCACTTGCCCTTTTGTTCTTTTATAGTCGATTTAGTAAAATCAACTTGTCCCATCAGACAACCAAATCAAGACAGTCATTTGACAGACAGAGAATTTCACTAGCCAACAGCCATCAAACAACAGTTAATTTCCAGCCCTACAGTTAGAACTGGAGGTATGTAAGGTTAAACTTTCAACGGTCTGACAGCAACTTTAGCAGAGATCAACACACATGCTCAAAAACCCCATTTCTCAACCCCAGTTCATTTCCACAAACTTTTTTATAACCCTTCATGTGTATTGTGGTAACCTTTAATCCCAAGTTTAATGCGACCTGAGAGAGGAAGGTTTTGGAAAAAACATTTCAGAATCAAAAGAAATTGCTGGTAACCAGCATTTCCTCCTATAATCACAATGTTTTTTTTTCCCAAAGATGGAAGTCATCTTTATACTAAATATTAGTTGATGTCTGCAAATCGATGGGAGAGTGCAACACTATCCTAAGTGCCTATACAAAGTATAGGCACTTAGGATAGTGTTGCACTCACCCATCGAAATGCTTTCAATTTGGTCTAGTCGAAATTTTTGTTGTTTGATAAAGGGTTAAATTTACATTTCATAGAATGTGTTTTACAGGAATATCTTGTAAATCACCTGCTGCAAATTTGTCTCAAGAATGTATCTAACCTTTCCAACAACATGCCTCCCTTATCACAGCATTACAGGACAAAGGCTTTCAAAAATATTAGTGGGGAAAAGGAAAATACTGCTAACCAGTAATGCTCTTTTTCCCAGTCCTTTTTACCCTTTGAAAGACATATTGTATACCTTCAGTCACATCATTCTGATATATGATTTCTGGACAGGCTTTCCAGTTAAAATTTGTCATCTAGTACAAAAGGTAAGAGACAGAGCCAAAGTAGATGAACATCAAGTCTCATCTGTTGCTTATCAGTTTTCTTACACAAGAACACAATATACTGGTGCCAACACTAAGCTACAGTTTCTGGATTTTTAGTGAAAATTTGAAATTCAAAAAAGGGAGAAAACTGTGTAAAAAAATTGATGGTTACATGCCTTTGTTGTATTGGTTCCCATTTAATAGTTAATAACTAGTCGTAGTTTGATATGTCTGCAGTAATAATAGAGATGTTATAATATGCCAAACTTTTTGCATCACAAATTGGACACAAAGATGACATAGCTATGACAAAACGTCCATGTTATCTCAGAAAACTCATCTAAAAACTATCCCTTCTAGAGGACTTCAATAGATCTCCTGAAAAGGAACAGCTGTAACTGCAGTCATGTCATAAATAGATCTACATAATATTCCCTTACGACAGTAGATCAGGCACTATTTTCAAAGGGCTGTATTTCCTGTACTAGTCCACACTAAGCCTCAATCTGCTAGGTGCAATTCACAAACAGTTTACTGACAATTTAGATCAAGATCAGACTATACAGGTCTTGCAGTTTGATCTTGGAACAACACTTCTAATGATGAGATATTTTTCCCATATAATTATCTCTGTTGTAGTAAAATTTGGGTTTTACTCCTGACATGAAAGTTTCAATTCACTTATTTTGTAGGTTTACTTATTACCAAACGACAAAATTCTAGGTTTGTCCAAATTGAAAGAATTTGCAGAAGACAAAAGTGACTGATGAAAATCTGAAATTTGTTTAGTGAAGGGTAGAAAACATAGTGGGAAAAGGAGAAAATGCTGGTTACCAGCATTTTCTCCTTTTCCCACAATGTTTTCTAAAGGCTTCTTTCTCAGGGTTGTCAAAAGTAGGGATTGTGTGGTAATAGCTTAAAGGATTAATTTTACAGGTATGAAAGTTTTTACAACAAGAGAGGGGGACACAAGTTATCTATGGATTTACCAATGGGCAAGATTGATGGACCTCCCCCTCAGAAGAATATGCTCTAACTTTGTTTTTTAGGAATGTATCATATCAGAAGGAAAACATTCCGTTTCAACAAAACAACAGCTCAGCCATAGGAGCTAAGTTGAAACATGCACAGTAAAGTCCATCAGCTGCTAGTTCCAAAACTAGATCTTCCAAATTTCTTTCTACAAATTGTTTAACCCATTACCACAAAATCCCTACTTTTGACACCCCTGAGAAAGAAGCCTTTAGAAAATGTGGGAAACAGAGAAAATGATGGTAACAGCATTTTCTCCTTTTCCCACAATGTTTTCAACCCTTCACAAAACAAATTTCAAATTTTCAGTCACATTTATTTTGTCATCTGCAAATGCTTTCAATTTGGACCAGTCTAAAATATTGTCATTTGGTAATGGGTTAAACTCAAAGTAATCAACAGGCATCAGTAGCTTGGTTGCAACACACACAGAAAGATCTATACAAAATGTTTAAACTCAAAGTACAAAAGATCTCAACAGGCATCAGTAGCTTGGTTGCAACACACACAGAAAGATCTATACAAATTGTTTAAACTCAAAGTACAAAAGATCTCAACAGGCATCAGTAGCTTGGTTGCAACACACACAGAAAGATCCATCAGTTGCTTGTCAGACACCCAGATCTTCCATATCTCTTTCTACAAGTTGGTAACATCCAGAGTGCAAAAGATCTTGTGCCAATGGCAATCATTAAGCTCGCTTCTGTAGATCTCTTCATACAATACAAAACTTAAACTCAGTTGATTGACAATTCAAATTTCAGTTTAAACCTTTACCACACAATCCAAAGTTTTGATGTTCATGAAGATAAAGCCTTTTGAAAACATTGTGGGAATAGGAGAAAATGCTGGTAACCAGCAAGTTCTCCTTTTCCCGCATTGTTTTCTACCCTTTCCAAAACAAATTTCATTTTTTGAGCAATGTTTATTCTATTATCTGCAAATGCTTTGAATTTGGACCAGCCCGAAATTTTGTCGTTTGGTAGAGTAAAATAAACTCCTTTACATGTTTTAAAGATTTGATCATGGTACTTACAACTGGAAATCCAATCCTCGATTGAAGCTGAACATTTTTTCGATGATTTTTAATCCTTCACTACGCAATTTTTGATGCACCTATATTGATACCATTTGCAGACAACTAAAAATATATAGCTTGGACAATGGAATTGGTCCACGAAAAAGGAGAAAACATTATTGGGAAAAAGCTGGTTACATTTTCTCCATTTCTAACTATTTTTTCCTTCCTTTTTCTTTAGAATAGTTAATACAGATAAGTTTCATAAATGGTTGTGAGAAAATAACCAATCTAAAAAGAGTGCTGTCTTAACTTTTTACCAAATGACAAAATTTTAGAATGGTCCAAATTTAAAGCATTTGCAGGCGACAAATTTAAAGTTACTGAAAATTTGAAATTTTATTTGTGAAGGGTAGAAAACATTGTAGGAAAAGGAGAAAATGCTGGTTACCAGCATTTTCTCCTTTTCCTACAATGTTTTCAGAAGGCTTCTTTTTCAGGGTCGTTAAAAGTCTGGATTGTGTGGTAAAGGGTTAAGTGATGTCAAACGAAAAAACAGGAACATAATGTTTAGATGCACTGGCCACCAGGAAATGATAGAAAGACTATCAAATATCCAACGACAGGTCTCCAACCACTACAAATTGTCTCCGTTTTTCAAACTCAGGGTCATAAAGAAATTCCACTTGAACAATGATGGGTTAACCCCTTTACCAAACGACAAAATTTTAGACTGGTCCAAATTGAAAGCACTTGCAGACAACAAAATAAGAGTAACTCAAAAATTGAAGTTTGTTTCCAATAGGGTAGAAAATATTGTGGGAAAAGGAGAAAATGCTGGTTACCAGCATTTTCTCCTTTTCCCACAGTATTTTCAAAAGGCTTCTATCTCAGGGTCGTAAAAACCAGGGATTGTTTGGTAAAGGGTTAAGTCTATATCAGATCACAACACTAAGCAGAAATGAAGAGTGTAATGCCTTTTACAAAACAACAAAATGTTTACAGTAGTCCAAATTGAAAACACTTGCAGAAAACATGTGAATTCTTGAAAGGGAACTAGGGCCAGCATTTTCTCCTATTCCAACGATGTTTTCCATAACCTTCTTCCTTATGGGGTTCAAACAAGGGATTGTTCTATTATAGGTTGAGATTATAGCAAGCATCTATATCAATACATTCACGACTTTACCCTTACATTGCCGAATGACTGGAAATGAATATCCTCTGCCAGATATAAGGATCAAATATTGAAATTTCAAAAAGGTTTAAGCCAAAATGTTTGGCAAAGAATTCCAGTAAGAAGACAGAAAGTCTGGGCCTATATTTTAGAACATTGTCTTATTCTTCAAGATTTTCGGATAGTGAAAGTAAGAGAACTGATGAATGGCTAAACCATATGGTTTAGCCAATCATATGGTTTAGCCAAAGTTCTGTTACTTTCACACTGACCAAATTCTGAAGAATAAGATTAAAAATGTTCTTAAGAATGGTTGTGAATGCATACCCTTATCTTCATCTACAGTCTGTATATGTACATGTATGAGGAATCAGATTAACCTGTTACCATACAGCAAAATTTAAGATCCATCCAAATTTAAAGCACTTGCAGACGGCAATTTCAAAGTTGTTCAAATAGTGGAATTTTGCTTTGTTAAGAGTACAAAACTTTGTGGGAAAAGGGAGAAAATGCTGGTTACTAGCATTTTCTCCTTTTCCCACTATATTTTCAAAAGGCTGCTTTGTCGGGGGCTTTAAAAGTCATCACTGTGTGATAAAGGGTCAAGTCAGCACAACAGGGTCAACTATTTTCACATTTTAGCCCTTTACTAAATAATCTTGACTGTTAACATCCCCAGGTACATGTAACAAGGCCTTTAAAAATATTGTGGGAAAAGGGAGAAAAGGCTGTTAACCAGCATTTTCTCCTTTTGCCACAATGTTTTATATCCTATCAAAGACAAAATCTTACCATACGTGCCATATTTAATCTGCTGTCTGCAAACACCTCCGATTTGGACCAATCTAAAATTCTGTCATTTGGTAAAGATAGCCAAGTCAATGGTTTACCAGACAACACTGTATTATAACTATTCTTAGAGAACAAAGCCCTTGAAATTTAAAACATTGCAGAAGAAAAGAGAAAATGATGGTTGTCAGAATTTTCTCCTTTTCCAACCTTGCTTTCTACACTTTGCAATTCACAAATCTAACAAATTAAGCAACATTAAAAATATCAACTCAAAGCAGAATGCTCACAAGTTTAACATCTTGTGATCAGGTTTACTGGCAATTCTGACTGACCACCCTGAAGGCTTTTGAAAACATTGGAAAAGAAGAAAATGCTGGTAACCAGCATTTTCTCACTTTATCACACTATTTTCTATCTGTTCAATGCTAAGTTATATCATTTACAGAAAAAAGCCATTCGTCATCAGCTAATGCTTCCAAATATTGGACAAATGTAACACTTCATTGTCTGGTAAAAAGTTCATATAACAGTTCATATAACAATCCTAAAAAGTGAACTAAAGCTCAAATGAACAAACAGTTAACTCTTTACCACACAATTCCGACTTTTAATAACCCTGAGAAGGAAAGCTTTTGAAAACCTTGTGGGAAAAGGAGAAAATGCTGGTATCCATTATTTTCTTCTTTTTCCCACAATGTTTTCTTACCTTCCAAACTAAAAATCAATTTCTGATTCACATTTATTTTGTCGTCTGCAAAAGCTTTCTATTTGGAAAAGTCCAAAATGTATCATTTGGTAAAGAGTTCCAAAGCTGTTTAAACCTGGTTGCATTTTTTCTTTCTGAACAGTCATCAAAACCATAACACAAAATAGTCAAAACTATGCTTCAATCAATCCTCTTCATCTGCCTCATTGTTTACTGAGCAATCCCACATTCAATTGTACTTTCCTACATTAATCAACACCCCAATTTAGAAGAAGGGCCTAATACATGTAAAATCTTTTGGTAAGGGCATTATGCAGATTCAAGGTTTCATGCAACAAGGGTACATTTCTCAAAAGTTAGCATCAGTTTCTGTCAACCCTATTTAAAACACACAGGCCCTTATCTTAACCCTTTCCCAAACAATCCCTGGTTTTTACGGGTCTGAAATAGTAGCCTTTTGAAAACATTGTGGGAAAAGCAGAAAATGCTGGTAACCAGCATTTTCTCCTTTTCCCACAATTTTTTCTACCCTATCATAGACAGAAATCATCTTTTCAGCAAGAGTTGAATTGTCGTCTGCAAATGCTTTCAATTTGGTCTAGTCCAAAAATTTGTCGTTTGGGAAAGGGTTAATACAGAAAACCCTTCAGCGAAATTTTCGACTGGTTTATGAATATTAGTGGGAGACTGGTATCGTATCGATTTTCAATGTAGAATTTTTATTGAGATCATATTTGCGTGTAACAAAGCAACCAAACAATATTGTATTATGAACATTGAAAATGGTATCATGTCACCTAAGGTACAGTCATGAATCCAAGCCAATATGGCAATAAACAAATGAAGAAACAGAATATTTCTGTAGCGATAGGAGGTTGCAAGAGAAAAAGGGCCAAATGAATTCATCAGTCATATTTGATACAAGCTCACGTTTTAAGTGGGCCAAGAAAAGATCCTAACTTTATGCAAGATGATACAATTAAGGCAAATGCTTTGGATGATTGAAACACAGTCCAGCAAATCAGGAACAGAGCACTCACCTGCATAAAAATCTTCTTTAGGGAGGCTGGACTTCTTTTCAATAAAACGCCGTCTCCAAAATGGACTCAAGGATTTTCCTACCCCAATTTTGGGGCTCAAACAGCGCACAATAAAATTCTCCCATAAAAGGTCTTTCTTTCTTGAATTGTTGATAATTTTAAAAAAATCCCAACCCCATAATTAATCAATCTTGCTCATTATTTACATTGATTCAATTTTCTTCAATTTAAACCCTCCACTTAAAGTGACCACTTTTTTAACCAATCCTGTGTAAAACCATCCTTCAGATGGATCCTTTTGAAAACATGGGATGACAAAATGCTGGCTACAAGTATGTTCCTCCTTTTCCGACAATGTTATCTCCCCTTTAAATGACACATTCTTTTATCAGAGCCACCATCAATTTATTTGACTGGATCTCCACAAAAAATAGACAAGTCAAAAATTTTATATCTGGTATAAGGGTAAAGACTCTGTGTTTAACTCTTTACCAAACGACAAAATTTTAGACTGGTTCAAATTGAAAGCATTTGCAGACGACAAAATGTATGTTGTTAAACTGCTGATTTCTTTTTTTCAATGGATAGAAAACATTGTGGGAAAAGGAGAAAATGCTGGTTACCAGCATTTTCTCCTTTTCCCACAATGTTTTCAAAATGCCTCTTTTCTAAGGTCGTTAAAAGTCGGGATTATGTGGTAAAGAGTTAAAGAAGCTACCAACATGTTACATGCAAGGATTTTAAGTGCCTAAAGCCCCTTCTGAAAAAAGGTAGGAAAATCCCTGATTTAAAACTCCGGGTTGGGGAACTATATGTAGGTGTGATGGATGTGTGTTTTGTATTTAATTATTGATGGCGTCTTTCATTTGATAATGATTTCAAATCAATTTGTATTCATTTTCTTTTTTGAAGATCTGGTTTGAAAGTGCTTTGGTTTTTTTGTTATAGTTCTACACAAAGTACATCTAAAGGGCTTGGCTCAATAGGGCACAATTTCTTATTATATACAGTAAGTGACTAATTATTTTTTGTCCCTTTTTTTTTTTTATGGCACAGTCTGTACTTAATGCTGCTTTCAATATCATTTCAGCCACATTTCACATGGTCACCCCAACCACAAAGCTCATGACTGAGTATAAAACACATGACCTTTGAATTGCTTATTCTACAACTTCACCACTGAACCATGTAAGTCCCTATTTAGACCCGTTATCTTACAATTATGGTATTTTTTAGATTACACAATTCTGTATCAATTTGGTATTTTACTGTTTACCAGGTTCCATTTGTACCTCTTTTTCGCACATTACTTTCTAAAAGCCAATCTTATCATTTGAGCCACATTTAATAGTTCATCTACAAAATGCTTTCTGCATAGGTACAGAGCTCCCGATAGTGGGAGTAAATTCGAATTCCAAACTGAAAATATCAATAATTCTCTACTAAACCCTGTTACGAGTACTCATTAGAACTGTCTCGATTAAACGATTGTAATGAGTGCCAACAACATAGGGTTTGGAAGAGAAATAATCAATTTAGATTACCATCACTCCCTCTTATCTGGAGCTCTTGAGGTAAATCATTGTCTTAAGTTTTGTTGTCTTGGAAAACGCCTTGCAAGTATTTATGTATTTATTGTCTATTTCAAGTACCTAATTCATTGGTTCAGCCTTGGGATCATAACAGTTTTGTATCCAATTCTTAAAGACAAATTACCATCAATTCCTGAAGCTTAATCTCATATTGAAAGAAACCATAAATTTTTGTCTCCTTTCCGATACTGGGTGGGTATTATTATCCCCTGCAGTGAGATTGAGTGTTGCATTAACAATTAACCCTTCACCAAACAACTCCTGTGTTTTCCAGACCCCGAGGAAGGCAGCCTTTGAAAATGGACTAACCTATTCAAAGATTTCAGGGCCACAATGAAGGGAGAAATAGATCAATATTAAGCAATGGGCTTTAAAGCATTGAAATATCAAGCACAGATTCATGCAATAGGGCTGACAAGATCGAAGTACATATATGAACGCAAGTGAAAAATGACCATAGCAGTAACTATCCTTTGCTAAAACATTTAGATCCAATAGGTGTAACCATAGATTTTGTATCTTTAACTCGTGAGTCTGACTGGTTCAGTTTCAAACTTTGTCCATTCTGACATAAAATACACAACATCCACAATAACCATGGAAATAGGCACAGGTATTACCCTGACTAACTGAGGTTTTTTTTTTTGTACAAACAAAACAGTGGATGTTCAAAACAACTTTCAGCCTTCATTGTTCCTTCAAAGCGATTCTTTCTTTGTACTGAATGTTGCCAGCCCTGTTACAGAAATTTTTAAGATCTTAAAAGCATAACTATAAATACCAAAAAAAAAAATTAGTGACTGCTCAGAAAGAAAATTTTCAATTTATTTTAAACCCTTTACCATTCAAACAGATTTCAGACCTACTAAAAAGGTACATCTCATTTGAAGCAATCAGTTTCAGGAAATACAGCGATGGGATAAACACCATAGGAAAAAGAAGCTAAATGTAATGCCTCCTTTTCCTATGATGATTTCAGCAGCTTTCTACTGAAGGAATTTAACCCTTTAATAAGTCATCCCTTTTTTTTTCCCAACCATCTCAAAAAAAGATTTTAATGGAATATTGTAGGAATTGGAGAAAATGCTGGTAACTAACATTCTCTCCCACACCGACAATATGTCCTCCTTTTCACAGCCAAACTTGATTGGTATACTTCTTTTGATTCAGTCTAAAAATCTTTTGATCTGGTATAGGGTTAAATGATACAGGTAAGGAGTTAACAGAGCTCCACCCTTTACCATGCATTCCTGCATTTTATAGACTTTAATAAATCCTGTAAAAACATTGTGGGAAAAGGAGAAAATGCTGGTAATCAGCATTTTCTCCTTTTCCCACAATGTTTATTCAGCTTTTCACAGACAACTCCAAACATCTGAGCAAAGTCCTTTTTGTCCTGAGCAAATGCATTTCATAAGGACGAGTTTATGATTATGTTGTATGGTAAAGAGTAAAGAACTGTCTACCATTTCTGTTCAATGTCTATGTCATGTTTAAACACGATCTGTGTAAAGCTTTCTACTTTCATTTATTTTTTTTACTATTAAGTATACGGAGCTGCACTGGACAATTGTTGAGAAAGCGAGTCCAACGTATAGCAAATTCATTCTTACTTGATTCTGGATCATAAAATGTACCTAACACATCAGACAATATTACAGGGTCCAAAAAATCCACTCGTCTTCTTGTATTTACAAGTAAGAAATGGATAAGGACGAGTGAAATATCTGCCATACTCGTTTACTGGACGAGTAGTGAATAGGAGATAGTACATTAATAATTAATAATATTTGATTGGGGCTCTTTATTAATTAATAAGAGTGAATAAGAGTTCATGATAACCATAAGGCATACTCGATTTCAGATTTTATTATATGCCTTTTGGACATTAAAAATTAATTCTATATGTTCAGCAAAAAATTAAAAATTTCTCTCATCTTTTTCACATGTGTTAACTATTGTCCTAAATTTAAGCACTCGCTCCCGTAATCCGAGGTATGCCAAATGAAATTTGAGTTGATTTTCATATTTACGTACTCAATACCTGGAATAATAAGCAAATGAAATGTCATTTATTGTCCATGATCAATTCAGCATGACTTTTTCATACTTACTAATCGAGCGCCTCTATATACATGTTCATGTCGTCTGTGTTGGCTGATAATTAAGAGATTGTGAAATTTGAATGGCCAGCGTTTTGACCCAATTTCAGATTTCTTAAAGAGGGAGAGAATGTTGATAAAAAGGCAGTAGCATGTAGAATATAAATGTTATATGATACTGTAACACGACAAATTTGCAGAGCAAACATCCATCATTTGGCGCACAATTTTGCACAACCGACGTAGACCAGGACTGTGTTGAGGAAGATTTTATATAACCCAATAGCATTGTGATGCATTACGATATGGTTCTCTGGATAGTGATAGTATTATAGTATATTTCATATGTCTATTTTTAGAAATGTTACTGGCTAAGAAATGTCGTAATTTAAGCTGGGTGAATTATTTCCCACCCACAGTGAATATTTTCGTCCTGCTGAAAATCTTGAACTACTTTTTTGTTCTACCTTGCTAAAATAGTATTAAAGTAGCATTCATTAACAAAATAATCAGAGGAAATATATAATTTGTTTCATCAGCTTGTGGTTAATAAGGGGAAATATTTGCCTCAAAAGGGAAAGGACCCTGGAAATAACACTCGTTATTTTCGCATACCTTTCCCTTTATCGACAAATATTTCCCCAAATTAACCAAAAGCTAATGGAATAAACTCTTTATGATATTAATGCTGTGATAGTAACAATATCATGATAGTTACTTTTCAGGTCCATAATCAGCCCTAACATTAACATGACATACCCATGCAAACAGAAATGGCATTGTGTTAAAAAATGTAGAAAAAGACACTTACTGTAACCTTGTTGGGCTCCTTGCAAGTCAGCGGGTGATCCTGTCGCACCCCCTTGTGGGGTCCCCTGCTGCACCCAGCTATCCTGAGATCTCATTGGATCAACGGATGTGTTGTGACCTAGTTCAACCCCCGTTATTTCAAGCTCCATCTCCGATTCAGTGATCGCTTCAACTTTCACATCCAAGGCTGGGTCAGTTTCACTAGCACCACCTTCAGTTGTGCTGTTACCTTGCTTTTCTAATGTTGCCGAATTGTTTGTTTCACTTGAGATCAAGTTTGACAGATCAGAGTCTAAACTAAGTCCCTCTGCAGGCTGTGTATCACTGAATCTTAGCTCACTAGTATTTGGATCACTGGGAGGTGCTACTGAAGACAAATTTGACGTCTCATCATCCTTATCTGAAGCCTGTGCTGTGTTTTGTGATGGAGAGGTGGGTTGACTAGTGCTTGGAATGTTTGTTTCACTTTGTTTTGAGTCACTTTCATTTGTGTCATCGTCTGGTTCAATTTTGATAATCTGATTGTCTATTTTGTTAGCTACAGGCAGCTTCATTGCACTGCCACTGGTACTCGGGCCTGGTTGGTCAAAGTTCAACGACGATCTTCTGGGTGGTCTTGCCATTGGGTAGGGCTCATGTCTGGGACCTGGTGACCTCATCTGAGAGCCTGGAGAAGCCCGAGTCAAAGCAACAGGATGGACCCCGGGTGGAGAGGAATATCTTGGGGATCTCACTGGCATACGAGGGCTCCCGTATCTTGGTCCACCTGTGTATTTCATTTTTGGTGGAGAGGTCAATGCTTCCCTTTCTTTTTCTTGTTGCTTCTTTTTGTGATGACCTAAATAGTCAACAAAATCAACTCTTTATATAAAAAGACCAAAATTTAGACCAGTCCAAATTGTAAGCAAGTGCAGATAACATACTAAATGTGGCACAAGTCAAGGAATTTGTGCTTAACCCATTACCACACCACACAATCCCTACTTTTGACGACCCTGAGACAGGAGCCTTCTGAAAACATTGTGGGAAAAGGAGAAAATGCTGGTACAATGTGACTGGATACATATTCATGCCTAACAAAAAAAATCTGTCCGAAATGCTGTTGGTAGTGTAGGTGGAGAGTTTATTTTTTTTCCAGAAATTTTTTACATGGACTATGTACCTAATCAAAAACAATAATTTTTTTTCCTTTATAGTAGCGTAAAAGGTTTAGGTTCCACAGCATTTTCTAGGTGGGGTAGGGAAACCCTAAACCAACAGTATTTTTATAGGCTTCATGTATGTCCTTGCTAAGGTTCTGAAGTGTCTTGCAAGAATAGACTCCTGAAAAAAAAATCTACTAAAAAAATCTTTCACTGCTTTCAAAAGCTTTTAAGCTCAAAATTAACAAAATCCCAGGACTGAGTGGTGAAGGATTAATATATTTGTCTACACTTAGTTGTAAAACCAAACAGCATTTTCTCTTTTTGCTACAAAGTTTTCAACTCAATGAATGACTAACTTCATATTTTGACTGAGATTTTTCATCTACAAATGCACTGACTTTATACAAGGGTAGACATAAGATGTTTGGTATAAAGTTAACCCTTTACCACACAATCCCGATCTTTAACGATCCTAAGAAAGAAGGCTTTTGAAAACACAGAGGGAAAAGGAGAAAATGCTGGTAACCAGCATTTTAACCTTTTTCCTTGTTTCCTACCCTTCACAAAATTCTATTTTTTGGAGTCATACACTTTATTGGTTGTCTGCAATATTGCTTTCAATTTTGTGTTTGGCAAAGCGAAAGCAAATTCATGAATTACTTACGTTTCAGGCAAAAGCCAAGAAATTGAGATTTGATATCTTCGTGATCATCGAGGAAGTTTTTCCCTGAATCCGACCCCAGATGACTCAAGGTTCCATCTGACACACTGGCGGTGAGAATTACAGACTCCTCATCTGTATGAGAGGCCAAATGTTCCACCTGTAACATAACAAATCATTCTTTAGTTTTCTTTGCTGTTTAGCAGAATTTTGGACTAGACCAAACTGAACGTTGCTAAAATGACAGTTAACTCTACCACACAATCGCTACTTCTAATGACCATGAGAAAACTACCTTTTGAAAACATTGTGAGGAGAGGAGAAAATGCTGGTAACCAGCATTTTCTCCTTTTCCCACAATGTTTTCTATCCCTCGAAAAAACAAATTTCATCAAATTTCATATTTAAATTTTCAGTCACATTTATTTTGTCATCTGCAAATGCTTCCAGTTTAGACCAGTCTATAAATTTGTCGTCTGGTAGAGAGTTAATGTCTTTGATATGGTAAAACAATGTGGGAAAAGGAGAAACCAGTTTAGACCCAGGGTTCGAAATTCCCACATATTTACTCGCAAAACGCAAGCCAAAATTGGAAAATGCAAGTTGAAATTTCAAGCACTTGCCAAGAAATGCGAGTGCAAATTATTGAAGAACAATTACCGAATGTACTAAATTTCATATGTGAATACAAAAAAAGATAATTCTTTTCGTTCTGGATAAACATCAGTCATGTCGCACTGAGAATACCCTTCGACAGCTGTTGACAATTTTACATGTCGCCATTGAAGCCTCCGAGTTGTCGTTAGTTATCCGAGTTTCGTGAGGCAAGTGCATTCGTCTGCACTCACAGCCGATACTGAGGTTTTACGTTTTTTATACGGAAAAACAATAGGCGAATTCAATCTCTGATTATAAAGCAAAAATATTTGTCAACCTTTCATGAAAAGTTATTTATTAATATTATGCACAAATAGCAACGGGAAGAAAGTCGGGTGTGGGGGGACTCAATAAACCAGTTACCGGACATGCAGATATTCGGATGTGATACGTCCGTATTTCATTTAACAAAATCGTCCACCATTATAAGTTTTATAAAAAATTTAACTTGGTTTTAGAACAGAAATTCAACTGGAATTGAATTGATTGCTAAATGAGGGTGTTCCTTTTTTGTTTGGTTGTTGTCTCAGTTGACAGGTTACGTAATAGAATAGAATAGAATAGAATTGAACAGTTTGGATCCGCCATTCGTTCTTTACAATTGATAGGCAAGCTGAGCTTCAATAGAAAATGCAAGTCCAATTTTGATTTTGCAAGTGGAAATGAAAGCTACTTGCTAAAATTTGCAAGTGGATACAAAAATGAAATTCGAACCCTGAGACCAGTCTATAAATTTGTGGTTTGGTAAAAGAGTTGTCTTTGCTATGGTAGAAACAATATGGGAAAAGGATAAAATGCTGGTGACAAACGTTTTCTCCTTTCCCCACGAGATTCCGAACAGATTTCTCTATCCGAGTAATTTCAAGCTGAGATTCAGGGATCAAGCTAGCCCAGAAATTTAGGGAGAAGTGACTTCTCCCTCCTGAGAATTTAGGGAGAAGTTTTGTGGAGCAAGGGAGAAGTTTTTTCGCTAACCGAAATTCTTTGTCGGACAACAAAATTTTAGCCTGGCGCAAATTGAACGTGGTTTATCCTCCATGGAATAGAAAACATTGTAAGATAAGGAAATGTTGATTACTATCATTTTCTTTTTTTCCACAATGTTTTCAAAGACCTTCTTCCTCAAATGCTTAAAAGTTGTGACTGTGTTAATGGGAGAAGGAAATCGATGTGTATATTGAGATATTTCTAAGATAACTTGCTTTATTTTTCTTAAAAACATGCTGTAGGTACTCATTTAAACTGCCTAAGGCTGTTACAATAAGTGGCCAAAACATCAATTTCTGTGGAAAAAATAAAAAAGTTTTTATTTATTTAAATAGGATTCTTATCTTTCACAATAGTTTACCCAGTCGATTTTCTACCATTCTATCACTCCTTTTACTCTAAAGAAAGACAAAGGATGATTTATTATTTTATTTTCCAACATAGTAGGGCTCTCAAGTGTCCGTATTCGGTGATAAGGAAACAACTTGATGTAATTAAGAATTGAGACTAGAATATGAGCTAGAAATTACTTGCCTTCAAAATACAATATCATTTCTGGTCACTTTCATATCAAAAGAATAACTTCGATAACTGTTTTCATGTTCAATGTGCATAAATAAAGAACATACCAGTGCTAGCTCTGGCCCAAGTAAAATAATGGCCAACAACTTTTTCTTACAAAAAATAATAGACAAAATTAGCGTGTGAAGTTAGTTTAAAAAAAAAATGCACATGTGCCATTGAACAAACTTTACTGTTAACTCATAGTTTCAAACTTTCATTTACATTTTATTAAATCTGTGTCAATAATAATAATAAATCCTCTATATATTTAATCTTATATTCTAGAAATATTGGGGGAAAAGGAACATTTGCTCTATACTATGTCCTGGGATAGTGCTCATTTTCCCACAAGATTTGCATAAAAGCACAAAGTCTGATTTCTTGGTTTCCTTTGATGAAAGATTACTCTTTTAACATACAACACAATTTTGTTTTAATCTTAGAATGCTTAAAAATGTTGAGGGGAAAAAAGGAAAATTAGTTAAGCACTACTTCCTGGGATAGTGCTCCTTTTACCACAATATTGCCTAAAAGCATAAGGACTTTTGAGAGTACTTCTTTACCAAACAACATTTTTATTTTCATAATAAATGATATGCACAAGTAAATGGAGGAAAATTTCTATTACATGATTACCTCCCTTTATTGTTTTAACCTCAATTATTTTCAAATTAAGTCGGTGTGATAGGCGAGTCAGACCATGTAAAGAAAAAGTTATTCACTCTATAGTACCTAAACAGTGAGATAGACTTATATAAGTGAACAGTTATCCCAGTAGCTTTTTCTGTTTCAAGGATACACTTACCCCCGGAACTGTAAATCTAGGGGTAAGATGTCATAATATGGTATGACAATAATTGTCCTCAGCTAGAGGTAGTCAATATTGATGATTTGCTGAACAAAACTCTGTTTAAGTAAGATACCTATGGAAATTTACTGCTTGAAGTCATTAAAAAGCTGAAAAGACGGTCTAAAGTGACACTGATCGGTCAATGTCACAAAGAACATTTTGTTGTGTCATGGGTTTCCGTGTTTTTTGCATCGAGCATTTTTTCACGTTTGTTGAATGTTTGTTGATAGATATTTCCGCGTGACTTGACTATAATTATCAATAAGGGTAGCAAATAATTTCAAATCTTGTCATTTTACACAAGTAAAGCGGATAATGTTTTTTTTTTTTTTCTTTTTTACGTGAGGTCTCGCACGTAAACAAAATTTGTTAATGTTACTTGAATTTAAATTCTATAATGTCAGCGTAGTAACACTTAACTGGTTCCCTTCTATCACCGCGTCAGTTAAAGTTTTCGATCAAAATTTAAGAAGAAACAAACAATAATGGCCAATTAGCGGCTTAGAGCAATATGACACGTGTTGTATAATAAACCAGCCCATTGTGACCTGTTGATTGCCAAATTCTGCGTCTGCCGAGGTGTGAAACAAACGATTACCACACATTTCCGGCGCAAATTACCTGTGATCCAGGCATGTGAAGGAAATTTTACCCGCCTTTTTTGGGGAATAAGTTAATCGACAATTTTTATCGACAATTGGTAGAATTAATCGACATCTGAATTAATTAATCGACAAATGTCAATAATGTCGATTGGCAGCGCGAGCACTGACATACCGTATAGGCCCGGTAGCTTGGTAGGCCTAGTATTTACAGCAGAAAGTCGATGATCTTTCTATTTTTTTTTAGAAGGAACACGACTCAAGTCAAGAAAAAATACGTAGATTTCTATAACATGTGATAATTAGTTTATTTTCTCATTTCTGGGGTATTTGTCTCGTATTTGTCATCTGTGTAAGGACACTCACGGAATAAGGACGCTCGACGATATAATCGTCTTGAACTTGGTTGTTGTTATGCTGGAGATAGTCTCGGTTTCGTCGTAATCAACGGTTAACAAACAAACGACGAGAAAAACGTTACTAGCCGTCAATTTAATCTTAAAGTGTCGTCGATCAAAGTTACCTAGCACATTCTCGTACACGTATGCAGCGACGATACTCAAAAACGCCAACATTTTCCTTTGATAAGATTCATAATTTTAGCTGCCTCCCGACAGTAACAGGTGTACTAGTCTAAATCTTGGCAGTGTCCCAAACAAATAAACTGACCGGTTGGCTAACAGGTTCAGTAAGCGTGACCTTGAGTGTGTTTTGCCAACTTTTTACATTGCATGCATGCATACATGTCGGAATATGGTGATCAATCGAATGGAGAGATCGCCCATGCCGCCATCTCCATCAGTCTGACAATTTTCACGCAATATTTACCGAGAACCAATCAGGAATCAAGAAAGAAATTTAGTCACCGCCCATAATTTGTAGAGCCATGCCTTGTTTCTTATTATGTCACAATCTTTAACTACATTTACACGGCGTGTATATAGCGACGACCACCCGGAGTGACCTTGCACTAATTATCGATTTTCACACATGGCAATGGATTACATGATAATAGTTAATTGATCATGAATGAAAAGTGATTGTAAAGTTTGGACAGGTCAGGCAGGCACCCTTTTTTAAATCACTTTCATACATGGAACTGAACTTGCATTGCATTTCTCTTAGTCCAAAATTTTAGGGCGAAGTTTATTTCACCTGCCTGTCGAAAAAAGGCGAAGTCAAGCGTGTTTCGGCGACATCTTCGCCCAAATCGCCTAGATTCTTGGACCTTGAGATTGTTTGGTGAGCGGTCAACCCTTCCCAGATGACACAATATTTAGTGCAGCCCAATATGGAAGTATTTGCAGACAAAAAAAAAAAATCTAGTCCCAACAACTGGGTTTTACTATGTAAACATGACAAGCTTCAGGGAAAGCAGAAAATGAACATTTCTTTTCTTCTTGTCTTACTTTTCTGAAGCTGGATAGTTCTTAGAGTTCCCACTCAAGCAAATTTCTGTACAAATCATCTTACAGAATTGAAATTCATGTAACAAATCTTAGTTACATCTGAGACCACATGTAAGAGAAAATATTTTTGAAAAGCCATTATCCACTTATCTTGAGTAAAATGGCAGCTTTTGAAGTTACTTGCTACCCATATTGAAAAATTTTTAGTCAAATCATCCATAAAATTAAGGACATGAAAATTTGACCAGTCAAAAAAAAAAAAAAAAAAACACGGAAACCAACAGCGCAACGAAATGTTCCTTTTGACATTGTCCGATCAAGAATCACTTGAGACTGCCTTTTCAGTTTTTTAATGACTTAAGCTCTGTTTCTAAAATAAAAAGCTTTCGCATGACAACAAAACAGATGCCATGAACATAACCAATGTTTTTTATTAAAAACCACTGAATTAAAAATAGTAAAGACAAGAATACCAATTGCTGTATCTGCATTTTAAGCACAGCCTTCAGAATAACTTTGTATCCTGGTATTTCTTTGATAACATCCATATCAGGGGCCGACATCTTTTCTCTACTACTGTAGGTCCACCTGCAACTCTGCAAAATCTGTTCTTTCAGTTAAATGATGGGAACTTCAAAATAAGCGTCACTTTCCGCCTGTCTAAATTTTATTTCAAAACCTGAAAGTACAACATTCATTTGGATTTTATAGTAACTGGGTCATTTTAAATACAATCCTGCTTTAACTCTTTACCAAATGACAAAATTCTGACTGATTCAAACTGAAAGCATTTGCAGATGACAAAATGAATGCAACTAAAAAATTGAAATCTGGTTTGGGAAGGGTAAGAAACATTGTGGGAAAAGAAGAAAATTTTCTCCTTTTTCCTCAGTGTTTTACAAAGACTTCTTTCTCAGGGTCATTAAACGTCCAGACTGTGTGGTAAAGAGTTAACATGTTGGAGAAACAATCACACAACATTGAAGCAAACCTCCAGACTGAAGGTACTTTTAAGTAACTGTCAATTTAAACATGTATTCTAAGGAATGACATTTAATTATGGAGCAAAGCAAGTGATATTATTCACAACTGTCCTAAGGGTCACATGTATTGAATTGATTACCGTGTTATTTATTAGATTACACGCATGCAACGATCTACCTTCAGTCTGAAGGTGTCTGCTCCGATGCTATTTTTGTGACTGGTCTTCGCTAACACCTTCAGTCCAGCCATTCATTAAACCCGTATGGAAAAAACACGATTTTACCCGCATCTTTTCGAACGTCTCAATGCGACAAAATTTCCAATGACAGCTAATAAAATGGGTATGGATCGTTAGATAAATGATTAATCTTTAAGAGCACACAAAATATGCTGCAAAATACTAATTAAATCAATGGGGATTTACCTTTTTCCCCAACGTAAATAAATCCAGCATAATTTGTAAACAACTAACACGGCGACTTCCGTTAGTCAGGCATGCGCACTCAACGGAATTTGAAATTTGTACAGTCTGGTTCCCTATCCCTATACAGCCAAGTTCGATCAAGGGGCGTTTATTTACAGCAAAATTCGCAACTAAACCATCCTGTAGCGTGTCAGAGATACTGCGATTTCTGCCGAGACATGCGCATTGAAAAGATAACCATGTTTTGATTTCTGGTGAAGTAGGTCAATGATTATTTACGTTGAAAAGTACAGATTTGCACAAAGGTAAGAGTTGGATATTAACTAACATCAGTTTTTTTGTAAAGATTAATCATTTATCTAACAATCCATGCCCATTTTGGTAGCTGTCATTTGAAATTCTGTCGCATAGAGCTGTTCGAGAAGATGCGGGTAAAATCGTGTTTTTTCCATACGGGTTTAATGAATGGCTGGACTGAAGGTGTTAGCGAAGACCAGTCACAAAAATAGCATCGGAGCAGACACCTTCAGACTGAAGGTAGCAACGATCCAACTTACGATCGTGCGCCAGTGGGCAACTCGAAAGATTCAGCTCTTATCCTGCAGTCGATTTCTGACATTCCAATGTCCAAGTTCAAATTTATACAAAACCTATAAGTTTTAAAATAAAGATTCTCCCTTGAAATGTTTGCATCATTGCAGAGTAAGTTTTTCCGTTCTCTTCGGACCAAATTTAGGGCACAAAGAAGGTCCGCGATTATCTCCCTTGCAAGGATGCCGCCAAAAAGATAGGGCGATTTTGAGCAAGTTTATGATGTTTTTAAAAGATATTTCAAGTCCTTTCAACTTAACATAAATAGCCATCTTTCAACAATAATGACAAGTTGCTAAATTCATTCTACGTACCCAGATTTCAGTGCGTTTTGCCTGCATCACCTTTTGTTCGCAAACATGGCGGCATCTTCCTAGACTGGTTTACATGTGGGTTTCACATTATTCAAATTTTAACGGTTAGGAAAGATTCGTCAGGTGAAGTTTCGAGCCCAACATTTTCGTTTTCATTCATAGTGTTGCGCGTTTCGATCGAGCAAGAAACCTCGTGACTGAAGGAGTGGAAATGAAAAAAAAAAAGAAACTGTCACAAAGGCTATATTTCTGTTGGTAAAAAGTAAGATAATGAACTTGTAATGTAATGATTTTCGCACAATCTGTTATTTTACAGATATCTAGCTTTTGTTTTATCCAACAGTCGACGTGAATTTGCAAACCATTCTAACTCCAGTTGGAAAATCTGAGACGAGCCACTTGTTTGGCTGAAACCAAAAAGTCTGGACCAATCAGATGGCAAAGACGGAACAACATTTTGATCTTAGACCTATCCGTGATGTTATAGGGTGAATTTAATATTCGCATATAAGGTGTATCAACGTTGTCTGCTCATGTCATATTCTTCGAAGTTCGACCTGTCTGCTACGAAATATCACCCATCCCTCTAGGTCGAAAACCAAATGTATGAAACATTATCGCTTGGTTTTTATTCCTTACCAAATGATTTTTTAACACTCGACCAGTTTGGCAACATTTGCAGACGATGAAGTAAATGTAGCTCAAATGTGACTTCAGTCTTCGATAGGATAGAAAACATGGTGGTGGTAAACGGGAAAAAATGCTGCTTACCAGCATTTTCTTTCATTCCCATATTGCTTTCAAAAGCCTTCCTGTTTCAGTCATTAAACTGTAGAGACTATTAAATAAAGAAGATCGGGTCCAAGTTCTCGTTCACACCTCATCGGGGACTTCTCAGCGCAGCCTCTACGTACAGATCTTTGTCTCAGTCTCCAGAATTTAACAGTGACTGAACGTCTGATTGGCTAAACCATTTGGTTTAGCCATCAGATGCTGTGTTACTTTCAAATTTAGAAAAACTTGGAGGACAAGACTGAGAATATAAACTTAAGAATGGTTGGTGAATACGGGCCATGGGGACCTCTGTCGACAAAGGCCGACGACGACTACTATTCTGACTGCGTTGTCTGCTCATGTCATATTCTTCTAAAATTCGACCTGTCTTATATCACTCATCACTAACCACGATATTGGGGAGATTGTAGTAATATGCGCTATAAAGTAGTAATGGAGAAAATGGATTTTATTAATACGTTTGAAGGAAAAGCAGGCCTGTTTTAGCTCAAGATTCCTCTAAACTGATGACCATAGCTGAATGAATTGCACCAGGTGTAGCGTTTTACTGAGTAAACGTTTATTTTAGTTTGAAATTCAAAGTAACGGTAGTCGCGTAGCAAAGTAGTCCGGTTCTGTACCCAGGATCCCCAAATTAGATAGATGAGTATTTGTAGAATGCCATCTAGCGGGAGATAATGATTCTGACCGGACCATCGTCCAGCTGTCCTGCACCAGTAGCACAGATGGTAGAGCATATAGTGTCAATAATGAGACGCCCTGGTAATCTTTTTCATATTTGGACATTTACTGTACACCGCACCGTCTCAAGTCGTTGTCTGCGTATGTCATATTCTTCGAAGATGATTTATAGAATGCCATCTAGCGGGAGATAATGGTCTCAAGTCCATCGTAAATTTTCCGGTAGCAAATATAGAGCGCTATACCGACTTTCGGTTTCGACGGTTTTATCTGTATTGCAGTAAAATGCAATTAAATTTTAGTACTAATCATGACCAAAAACAAATAGTTAAACCATTCATTAAATAAAAAGCTTGTAGAAGTCGTTTACAACATGTTTATCTCGGAAAAATCACGGACGAAATTTATCGTGCGTGGCGGCCATTTTGAATGTTTTCGGGGACGTAAATAGCTCGAGTCACTGATGAAATGCACGGTATTTTCTCACGATCAGCGTTTGAATTGAAAATATTTGTATTTCAAATGAAAGAATATTGAATACGCAAGCCACGGGTATGTTTAAATCCTAGTTTTGTGCTCTATTTGGGAAATTATAAGAGTTCAAACTTGCGCACAAATTCTATGCGGAACTTTCAACTGATTTTGTCCGGATTGTCTCTGTACCCAGAGGCGACCAGTCGAAAAGTAACATCGCCCTTGGGGACAGTTATCTGTTCTAGTAGAGCATGGTACTTGAAAATGTCGAATCTCTAGCAACTTGAGGGTGTGAGTTCGATTCCTACGGCTGGACACCTAAAAATATTGCGGTCTTATGGTGTCTTTTAAAAAGTATAACCCATTACCACTCAATCCCTACTTTTGACGCTCCTGAGAAAGAAGCCTTTAGAAAACATTGCGGGAAAAAGAGAAAATGCTGGTAACCAGCATTTTCTCCTTTTCCCACAATGTTTTCTACCCTTAAAAAACGAATTTCAAATTTTCAGTCACTTTTATTTTGTCGTATGCAAATGCTTTCTGTTTGGACCAGTCTAAAATATTGTTGTTTGGTTATGGGTTAATTAACCCTTTGCTACACTATTAAGTACAACGATTCTGAGGAAGAAAGATTCTGAAAAAAAGAAAAAATGTGGGAATAGGAGAAAATGTTGGTTACAAACATTTTGTCATCTCACGATGTTTTCCATCCAATGATTGACAAATGAAATAGATGTAGACTATCTTGAGTTAAATTTGATTAACTACTCTGCAACTTTTTTTATTTTGGACTAGTCTAAAATTATGCCATTTAGTGAAGAGTTAACCCGTCAAAGCAATTTTAGACTGATCCAAGATGAAAAAAACTTGCAGACGAAAAATCATCTGTTGATCCAAACGATGGAAGTTAGCCTTGAAATGGTACAAAATAATGTGAGAAAAAGGAGAAAGCTACTGATTACGAACGTTTTCTCTTTCTCCTATAATGTTGGTAAAAACATTCTGTCTTGGGATCGTAAGAACACGGAACTGTCTTTGTAATGAGAATAGAGTGACCCTAGATTTATAAATGATAATTCTTGTCCTTTACGCTACTGACTGCGCCATGGGGGCTTGGCTCCCGTTAAACGAACAATTGAGAATAAAACACCAAATGTACAATAGATGGATCCAACGAACGAACGAAACGAAGTAATGGCTATAAGCCTATTTACGTTCGTTCGACCGATGAATGAAAGAAAGACAATACCAAATGAACAAATGAAAACGACCTACGAGTAGATAACAAACACCCCGATGTGGGCTTGAGCAGAACACCTTTATTTTGTTGGTCCAATCGAATCAATAAATATGTCGTGAACAAGTAGGCTACTGAACTTTTGAAACCAGTCTGAAATTCTAGGGACATGCTTGTGTGCATTGCGGCGAATAGTCACTCAATGCACAGTACCTCTCGTCACAAGCAATGTTTAAACCACTGTTTGCATTTGAGAACGCAAACATACGGAATGAAAATTCAGACACATGCGGGCTCGTAGTCCTGATTGTGAAAGATTGATCTCTTGGGCATCTGAAATGAGACAGGATGTAATGCTGTAATGAATGAATACATACATACATACATACATACAGAAAGACAGTTACACATACATACATACATGCATACATACATACATACATACATACATACATAATTATTACAAAATGAACAAGAGCTTTCACTGCATGTGACTTAATACCCCCACAAGCACTTTGACAGAAACAAGCAATTACTAGTATTTTGTGTACAGACGGACACACGGACGGACGGACACACGGACAGACAGGCTGTTTCCAATATATCCCCGAAAACATTCGTTTTGCTGGGGTATAATAACCGTGATACAGACAGACGAAAGACACGACGGAAGTGCAGACAGACAGACAGATACACAGACAGACATACACGCACGCACATACGAAGGCTATTTGTATGACAGACTAACTGAAGGCCATAAAAAGCATTACAAGCGTTGAATATTGTAACTGATGAACACAAACTCACCCGTTTTCCAAGAGTACAACTCTGTTACCACCACTTCCATCGGTTGCATAGCAATTTTGTATCACCATTTTTGTATTGGAATCAGCATCTGTCGTGTAAATCTTCATATAAACCACCTCACCGACTCGAAGCTGTAATGGGGAACCAGGGACGGGGTTCATTAATCCTGGGTCACTGTAAAACCCCACGCTCGTGTGATAGTGTACAGCGGACCCTGGGGCGAGGGTGTGGCTCGGGGATGAGGTAGGTACGATGGGCTGAAAGTTGATGCTGCCGTCTATACCTACGTTACAGATGAGTTGCATCGTCCAGTTGTAATTTCGGATGATGGACGGGTTACTGGGATCGTGGTATGCATAGACGATTTCGTTTGTATAGACGAAGGTGTTACCAACTCTCTGGAAGTAAATAGCAACGAGACTTCTATTATACTGTCCGTTTAATCATTTACCAAATGATTCCTGGGTTTTAACGGCAATGATATAGAAGCCATTTGAAAACATTGTGGGAAAAGGAGAAAATAATGGTAACTAACATTTTCTCCTTTTCCCACAATGTTTTCTACCCTGCTGGAAACAAATTCAATTTTTTGAGTTACGTTTAATTTGTCGTCTGTAATTTCTTTCAATTTGAACCATTCTAAAATTTTGTCGTTTGGTTAAGAGTTAAAGGAAACGTTCACACATAAACAACATCAAAGCAATGTTCAGTAGTATATTCACTAGAGAAGAAGACTTGAGAATAGCACTGGGACTTTAAGGGATAATATCTTGGGAATAGTGTAGGGGGATTGTAATAATAAATATACAGTAGCAATGGAGAAATTTCTGTTATCAATATACGTTTGAGGAGAAATCAGACCTGTTCTAGCTCCAGATTTCTCTAAACTGCAGATCATACTTAAATGAATCAGGTAGCGTTTTATTGAATAAACATTTGATTTAGTTTGAAATTCAAAGTAATGGTTGTCGCGTAAAAAAGTAGTCCAGTTCTGTACCCAGCATGCCCAAACTAGATAGATGTGTATTTATAGAAATTCATCTAGCGGGAAGATAATGTGAGAGGAGGGTGGCTGGTTCGATCACCTGATTCTTCCCGAGGATTGATGATCTAGTCTAGTTTCTGATGTTGGACGGGTTATTGGGATCATAGCCCCGAAGGAATATACAATTGAATATTTTTTGCTTACCTATCTGTTTTTTCTTTACTGATAATTTGAAAACTATCAGTAGTATACCCGTCGGTTTACTTGCAAACAAACGGGCGCAATATTGGATGACCTAGTTACTATAAATAGTAATTCATTTGCATACCCGTCGGTTTACTTGCAAACAAAAGGGCGCAATATTGGATGACCTAGTTACTATAAATAGTTACTCATTTGCATATACATACTAGATCGAGGTATACAGTCAGCTCTGTATACATTTTCGAAAAAAAGACAGACAAAATGGCAAGAACAAACGACCATTAAGTTCACCGCCAAAAAAGTAGGTCGATGCTGTTGTTGAAAAGTATGTCATTCAAAATGGCTGCCGAAATAAAAACCAAAATAAAAAGTAGTTCTGACATTCTAAACATAGTAACATCCTTATATGCAAATGAGCTACTATTCATAAGTAACTAGGTCATCCAATAGCGCGACCATTTGTTTGCAAGTAAACCGACGGGTATACTACTGGCATTGTCCTACTTAATTCTGAATTCTTTTGAGATTGGTGAGTTAATGCAGTGGACTCGTAATCAATTCTACAAAATTTGTTCGATTACATGAGCTCCCTTTAAAAGATACAGGAATAGGCCTACTAGATTTAAAATATTGGTGAAGAACTGAAGGCATAAATACACAAACCTTTTCAGCTGTACTACATGTGGACAGAGGTTGGTTGAAATGGACAACGTAGCCTTGTTGTGTACCCCTGCAACCTTGCAAGCTAAGCTGGATATCGCCGGGTTTCGAGTTTGGGTAAAGACGTTCCAACACCTGCAGGTCTACCCGGATGTCCCAGGCGTGAGCATTACAAGAGCCTTGTATGGCATGCTCAAGAGGCAAGCCTGGAAGAATAATATGAATCACGGTTTCACAAAAGGTCGTTTAACCCTTTACCATACAACAAAATTTTAGACTGGTCTAAATTGAACACACTTGTAGACAACAAAATAAAGGTAACTCAAAAGTTGAAATTTGTTTCCGGCAGGGAAGAGAACATTGTGTGAAAAGGATAAAATGCTGATTTCCAGCATGTTCTCCTTTTCCAACAATGTTTTCTAAATGCTTCTTCCCTAGGGTCGTCAAAATAGGGATTGAGTGGTAATGGGTTCAAGTTGTTGGTGAATACGGACCCTGATGTTGTCTAAGGAAGCAGAATCTAGAGAGATTAGTGTAACTTTAAAAAAAACTTGTTTCTCAATCGATGTGAAATAAATAGGTTTAAAAAAAATCTTGTTAAGAGCTGACACAAGAAATATACCACAATCTACACCAACATCCTCGGAATGTGAACAACTGTAGGAACCCCAGGGATCGGACAAACAGAACTGTAGGTCCTTCTCATAGCCGGCACACTGTAGATGGTCTATCACGATTGGTCCGCTACCTTGCCCATAAAATGCCCCGGCCTTCACCTTCCTATTGTGTATAAATGCTATTTATAGTTCATCGACGACTATAATTTGCCTCTGATAACTTAATGGATAATTAAACGTCATGAGAGAAAGTTTAAAATCGACAATTTGTGACAGCATTTGATTTTTACGAACCTATGATAAATTGAAAAGTATGTTAAAAGATATGAAACATTGGAAAGTATGTTAAAAATATGACAGAAAGAGAAATAGAAATTGCTTGTTACGATTAATTTTAGAATTCTAACATGAACTTTTGTTCGTAACTACCTTGGTGAAACGGGTCCCAGGATCTTCAAAAAATTCTACATCAGGGTTTTTGAATTTCTGGATTCTATGTTAAACAGTTCATTCTTACCTTTCCATGTTGTAGTTAAATCCGAGTGCGTCGCAAATGACGTCAGCATCATGCTGGTCGAATGAATTATCACAGACAGTACCCCATTGGCCGTTATGATAAACCTCGACACGCCCTTCTGATGGAGATGTTCCACCCACTAGTCTGATAGACGTACCTGATTGGTTTGAAATATATTTTCGATTTAAAACCTATCTATGAGTGCGTCACAAATGACCTAAGCTCATCGAACGGATTGTTACAGACAGTATCCCACTTCTGATTTAAAAGTAAACCGCCACAAACTGTCTAGTTTTTGCTCGCAAGAGATTTGATTATTCTGGTGTTGTGACACAATTTTAAAACGTTAAACAAATTGTACTAGCTTTACAGTGCATAAATGAAAACTTAAGTAATTCCTTGACGCCTTTCATTAGTGTTTACTTCTCCCGCTCATATCAAAAGAAGATTTTGTAATAAGGTCACTACAGCCAGATCATGTGTTAACACGCTGTAAAGTGAACGCTGTTACGAGTTGCTGAACACCAGTTGGCCCTCTGCGGACAGTTTTCTGAAGTTTGTGGTCTCTCCAATCAACTGGCAATATAACGTTTAAATATGCCCCCGTAAGTGAAAAGAAGTTGCTCTTGAATGTATTTCATATGTTGCCAATAGTTTTTGTTTAAAAGTGATCTTAGTAATGGGTCTTGACACGCCCTTAATCTTAATAGTTCCACTGATGGAAATATGACGTATATGGACTTACATGTACTGTAGAATTATAGATATTGTTTGGTGACAACTAAAAAGACGTACCACAGTCGACTCCAACATCCTCTGCATGATTGCAGCTATTTCTTAGCCAAGGTGAAGACGGGCAGAAGGCGATATCGGTTTCCGTGCCACGACACTCTAAGTTGCTGATGACAATGCTTCCGGTACCTCGACCAAACTGTCGAATCGGCTGAGGTCTGAAAATTCAGGAATGGATATTGTTATTCATGATATCCTTATCAGTGAATTACTGGGATTTCACAGTAAATAACAACACTATTGACGTTGTCTGCGCATGTCATATTCTTCGACTGTCTTATATAACGCATCACTAGCCCCAAAAGCGGTCTGACTGTAATATTACGCTCTTATAAAGTAGTGATGTAGAAAGTAGCTTTTATCAATACGTTTGAGGAGAAATTAGACCTGCTTTAGCTCCAGATTTCTCTGGACTGCTGATCATAGCTGAGTGAATTGCACGAGGTAGCGTTTTATTGAGTAAACATTTATTTAGTTTTAAATTCAAAGTAACGGTTGTCGCATAGGAAAGTGGTTCGGTTCTGTACCCAGGATGCCCAAATTAGATAGATGAGTATTTATAGAATGCCATCTAGTGGGAGATGCACTTTTGATGATAATTATGCTATCATCACTAGTGACGATGTAAGTTTAGAATGTTTGCCGGGACTACTTTTTCTTATATAGCTCATATTCTACCAGAGTTGATTTTTCAACCGTATCACACCCAGTTCTAATGACAGATTTTCATATAGAACATATAACCAGTTGATTATCCTCTTTATACAGCGTTGAAAAAAAAGTGTTGGAATCGAGAAAATGCAGCAATATTTCACTATGGAAAGTATTTATATTTCAGGAGCCACGAGCCATTATCACAGGTGAAATGCTCCTTGAAAAGGTGGCTTAATGCATGTGCTAAAAGTACACGGACTGCGCAGGTTGATCTGGAGGGAAACCCTTGGCTTCCTTTTCCAATTTTCTCCATGTCAAAGGATCAGTGAACCAGGATACTTCATGTTTCAGTTGGTGGTAGGAAAAATGGACGTTATGGATCCATTAAATTATGTGATGACCTGCTTGTTATATCATTACGAAGTCATTGATCCTTCTTTTGGTAGGCAATGAAAGTTAGTATGAGAATGCCCCGAACCTACTCAAGACCGCAGGGGTCTCATTAAACCCCTCTTGTTAGGCAATGAGTTAACTCTTTTCCGGCTAAATAACTGAAATAAAACTTTCAAGCCGAAAGTAAAACCCCAAATGTTTTTATTTCAAAAATATATTTTAGAAAAAAATATCTCCTTACCGGACAGTGTAGATCCAAGATCAGACTGCACGTTCTGTGCAGTCTGATCTTGATCTACACTGTCCACAAAAGGTCAGTGAGTCCCGTTTAGCAGTATAATGGTTAGTATCAAAAATTACCCAAGACCGTAAGGGTATCCAAGTTGCCTGCAAACGACTTCCGCGTCAAGAACGTCAAAATTCGCATTACACACTGTACCCCAGTTTGCCTTATAGTAAACCTGCAGTCGACCATTGTTTTGACTGGTTCCACCTACTAGTCGTATTGCGCTTCCTGTTTTGGTAGAAACACGTGAGGGAGTTAATGAACGCCTAGTGTCTAACCACTCTCTGATTTCCTTTGGAATATCATGTATAGTATGGCAAACACATTTGTAACACAAAAACACAATATAATTAACGATAATTCAATTGTCCCTACACAATAACATAGTAATGAAAACGGCAACGCATTTATACCAAATACAATACGGACGGCGTAAAAACAATAACTACGTCGATACGGTCGTTCCGCACACAATAAAAACATTGTGACAATGATATCGGTAACGCCATCGTGCCTCGCATAACACAATAGTAAAAGTGATCGTACAAACACATTGTAAATGTTCGCACTATACACAATACAAACGCCCTTATTATAACAACAACAATGTTAAAAGGATAACACCATCTTACACCTCCTAGGTATTGTTAATAATATACAATAATGATATGTGTTATACAATTATCCCACACACAATGCAGATTTTTAATGATAAAAACAACGCTAATACTCTAATCCAATACGCATCTTGTTACACATGCAACTAGACAGCATCCAACCATGCAAAAATCCACACTTTTGTTATCTTAGTTTGTACCAGAACAATACCGACGTCGTGATAATAATATTAGTAACATTGAATTGGCCCAAACACAATACCGACGTCGTTATGATAATACTAGTAACATGTAATCGCCCCATACACAATACCGACGTCGTTATAACAATATTAGTAACATTGAATTGGCCCAAACATAATACCGACGTCGTTATGATAATACTAGTAACATGTAATCGGCCCATACATAATACCGACATCGTTATAATAATCATTACAAAAGACATTCGTACCACACACAACTCCAACGTCGTGATAATGTGAACAATTTGTCACCAGCCAGGGTTTGGACGGACAATCGGCAATATCTGTCTCCGCTCCGCTACAGTCTAATTCATCAATGGCAATTCTACCGCTTCCTCTACCATACGGACTCCCGGGTAGGACACGGGCTGACCTTGAAATAAATTCATTTCAACCTCATTAGAACAACATAAATAAACTTTGTACATAATCCGGTTGAAACATTAATCAAAATTATTCAAATTTGGAAGAATACAGACTATATATCACAAGTCCTCTCAGAGTAAAAGCATATGGCCTTAAAAGGGTAGAAAACGTTTGTGAGAATTGGCCAACATACTGATAAGGCACTTCTAAGCATTATCAGTTATCAATCTAAAACCACTATATTCTCATTAATGATTACCGCCCTTTTCTGGAAACTAACAAAAATATCAACAAATAATTTCAAGATGGACATCAAAGGAATTTCTGGTCGGTTAAAAATGTGCAAAAGTATTGTATCTGTATAAATCCATGTTTCAACTGAATTTCATGAAATTTATGCCATGCTGCACTAGAAGTATTTACTACCTTAATTAAGACCCGAAATCTCCCTTTGAAACGTAGTCAAACCTCGTTATAATGGTCATCTCGCTATCTAGAATGACATGCTGTTACAGGTCAGGATGAATATAAGTATATAACTGAAACTATTCGTCGCGAATGAATCTTCCAACCGTCGCAAAAAAAAGATTCTTTTTTAACCATGTCTGACAAGTATGCGTCATACTATGTACTGGCTGATGTCCAAATTTTATTCCTATGATGAAAGGGGTCAACCTTTGAAACTTTTCTCTTTACAACGAGAGTACAGGTTGGGGTTTCCAGGAACCAATCACATGGAGCAATCATCACAGTTGAAGGAACTTGTGTTATAATCATATTCAGATAAATTAAATGAGCCACGCTCTCCGTGATGCATTAAACATTTTTTAAATGACATTTATAACATTTAATCAAAGGCAAAATCGACATATGTCTTTTGCCATTTACATTAGCAAAAGGAAAAGAAATATGGCAAAGACTTGTTTTTAACATGAACATAGTTGCAAAAAGGAAAAAAAATCAAAATGATAAAAAAATCATATAAACGTGATAAGCAAAACCAGTAAGGTTAGTTTTTAAATAGATCTAAACTTGCCTTATAATCATATTCAGACAAATTAAATGAGCCGCGCTCTCCGTGATGCATTTAACATTTTTAAAATGACATTTATGACATTTAATCAAAGGCAATATCGACATATATATGTCTTTGGCTATTTACATTAGTAAAAGAAAAAAATATATGGCAAAGACTTGTTTTTAACATGAACATAGTTGCAAAAAGGAAAAAAAATGAATCAAAATGATCAAAAACTCATATAAACGTGATAAGCACAACCAGTAAGGTTATTTTTTAAACAGACCTAATTTTGAACAGGTAAAGATTTTAACACATCTTCCAGAATTTCGAAAGCTTCTGAAGCATATTTACAAACTTTTATCAAAATAGTTTTATTTGAACTGGACACGTATTTATTGAACTTATGCAGGTTAAGCCACTGCAAATTATCGAAATATTTTCTTCTTAAATCTGCATACTTTGGACAGCAGAGAAGGAAATGGTATTCATTCTCGATTAGATTTATTCGACAAACATTGCACGATCTTTCATTTCTTGGCACATTTGAATATTGACCTGTTTCAATTCGTAAATTATGACTGCTAAGTCTAAATCGCGAAACTGTTGTACGCCATTTTGTAATTTTTAATAGTTCCAGACAAGCCACTGATCACGTAATCATTGGTACATAAAATAAGGTTGGTCTAACTAACGATTGTATCATTAGGTACACTTGTCGTCGGATTACTTAATTCTTTACCACACGACAAAATTTTAGACCGGTCCAAATTGAAAGCATTTGCAGACGACAAAATAAATGTGACTGAAAAAAATTGAAATTTGTTCTGGCAAGTTTAGAAAACACTGTGGGAAAAGGAGAAAATGCTGGTTACCAGCATTTTCTCATTTTCCTACAGTGTTTTCAAAAGGCTTCTTTCTCAGGGGAGTCAAAAGTAGGGATTGTGTGGTAATGGGTTAAAAAACCTCGTTACTACAGCTTTTTCAAGCTGCAGTTACGAAGTTTTTTATGTAAACCGACGTTAAGGTCCTTGGCCACGAAGTAAATTGACAAGTAGCAGAAAATTTTCGACCCCTGTAAGGACGGCAGGTTTACATGAGTCAATACTTTTTCGCAGATTCACTAACCCATTACCACATAATCCCTACTTTTGACTACCAGCATTTTGTCCTTTTCCCACAATGTTTCTACCTTTCACAAAACAAATTTTGAATTTTTAATCACTTTTATCTTGGTCGTATGCAAATGCTTTTAATTTGGCAAAAGGAGAAATTGCTTGTTACCAGCATTTTCTCTTTTTCCAACACAGTTTTCTACCCTTCAAAAAACAAATTTCAAAGTTTTAATCACTTTTATTTTGTCGTCTGCAAACGGCTTTTGATTTGGACAATTCAAAAATATTGTCGTTTGGTAATGAGTTAAACACCTTTTTCACGTGGCGTAGCTCAAGTAAACATCATCTAGATGATCACAAATGACCCTGGATGATTGAATTTCACTTACAAAGGATCGAGCTCGTAACCAAGCATTCGACAGACAACGACTGCATCCTGGTTGTCAAACCTGTTATCACAAACACTGGCCCATCTTCCCTCCACATAGACTTCCAGGCGGCCTTCGGCTGGAGTAGGACCTCCCGCCAACCGTATTCTTGTTGTGGGGTCTAGTAAAAGTTCATTTAATCTTTTATGGACCACGTAGTGTCTCTGTGACAATGAGCAGGTAGGCTTTCAAAAACATTGCCGGTGTAATGCAGAGAAATGACCCTCCCCTACAAAATGACCCATGGGTCATTTCACTACGTAGAGGAATTACCTGGGTCATTAGTCTGCCTAGAGAAATGACCTCAGACAGTAGAGAAAAGACCCCCTCTAGCTGTAATAGAATAACCCTCTCATGAAAGGGAATGACCCCCTCATGAAAGGAAAGGACATCCTTAGAGAAATCCCCCCCTTTTCCCCCTGTAACATTGTTGTTGCTGCTGATGCTGATACTACTGCTAGCATTATTACTACTACTTTTACTCGTACTTCTACTACCCCCTCTTTGCCTTAACATAGTTATTGCTGTTAATGCTGCTGATGTGGGGGGAGGGGTCCTTTCTCTACGGTCTGGGGTCATTACCCTACGTAGTGAAATGACCCATGGATCATTTTCTAGGGAAGGGTCATTTCTCTGCATTACACCGGAACATAAGAAGATGCTTGTGACAAGTATTTTCCCATTCTCCCTGCAATGCTTTCTAAACTTTACAAAAAATGGTAATCCCATCGCTAAACTTGTCATATGCTTATTCTTCCGAGATGCAGCAGTAAAATCAAGAGCACTGCATGCAGGTGTCAATCATTTGTCAAGAAATTTTATTGATGAATGGACTCAGGCTGAATCTCCACCCTGAACAGGTTATCAATTGATCAGCCTAAAACATGGGGCAGTGCACTGATCAAAACAAAATCAAAAAAGAAAATTGTCACTGAGAAAATCGAGGACAAATTTAATGTGTTAGGAGAGATATGAGTTTATATACGTATTGCCTTGCTACAGAGATAGCTCTTGTAGCAAAGTCATAAAGTGTTCGCTGACGGACAGGAGGCTGTTGGCGAAATCTCCGCCTTGACATAATATTTACTGACCCATTAAGTCGTATTACTTACAGCATGCCACCCATACGTCCTCGTCATGTGTACAGTCTGACACGCCCCATCTCTTCACCATGCACTGCGCAATGTCAGACTCCTCCCCCGTGCACGTGACGTCATCGATCCACTGCGGTCCTGTGCCCCCGCCACCAGTGTATAAGTAACCTCTGTAAAAGATACAAAAGTACGCGGTTAGAGCGATGTCGTGTCAAAATACGTGATTACCAATTCGAACATTCTCGGTTCAATTCTTGGAGACACCTTTTTATTTCCCAACAAACCAGAAGCAAAATGATTAGAATCCCAGTGGAAACCTTATGTGTAACTGTTTAAAACCGGGCAACTGAAAGAAAGAATGAATCGAAGAAGAGCACGGGTCTTTTGTCTGGACTGCCTTATTTCCACTGAGAGCCATTCCTCAATTACTTCCTTTGATTCCTTTCTAGTACTACATCGGTCATGATAGGGGGATGATTGGTAACCAGTATTATCTCCTTTTCCCGCAATGCTTTTTACCCTTCACAAAATAAAAAATCAAATTTTTAGTCACTTTTTCTATGTCGTCTGCAAATGCTTTGGATTTGGACAAGCCTAAGATATTGTCGTTTGGTAATGAGTTAAAGAATTATGCCAAAAACAGCACAATTATGATATTTACTTATCACCGTATCCAAGAGATTTGCAGACAATGCCTGCCTCAAGTCGACCAAAGTTGTCGTCACAGACTGTCCCCCACATGTCGTTGTAGAACACCTGCAGCCTTCCTTCCCTGGAGTCATTAGTACCCACAAGTTGTATTTCAGTACCTTAAAGGGAGAGAATAAGATGTGCCTTTTCAACTTTTCAAAAAAAGAGGCCAATGCATTAAATGTGCCTTACTACATACAGAATTTAGACCAGACCCCATCAATTCAACCAATCTGGCACATGACAGAATAGGGATATTAACATTGTTCCTTAAAACATCTAAAGCTTCGTTGAAGGGTTCTTTTGATTGAAATGTTACAGTCATCACCTTAAGTCAATGTAACAAGAACAACACTGCGGAAAAAGGAGACAGAAAAAACAGCAAGAAGGGCAACAAACAATAACTATTAGAGCGACAATGACGATAACAACAATAACAAAACAGTAGCAGCAACAACAACAACGAAGAAAATACCACCTTCACCAACAACACAAAAGCAGCAACAGCAACAACGAAGGTAACACCACAACCATCACCAACAAGAACAATAGCAGCATGAACAACAACGGCAAAGACGATAAACAACAACAACAACAACAAAAAAACCCAAAATAGCAATAACAGCAACAATAACAAAAATAGCAAGAGCAACAATTACGATGACGACGACAACAACAACAATACCAGCATAAACAACAACGGCAACGTCATCAACAACAGTAACAAAAAGGCATTAGCAGTAACAACAACAATAAAAATGACAGCAAGAGCAAAAACAAAGACAACAACAAAAACAAAAACAATAACAAAAATAACAAAAAACATAAGCAGTAACAACAAGAACAATAAAAATAATACCAAAAGCAACAACAACGACATCCACGATTACAAAAACAAAAATACTGGCAGCAACAACAAAAACAACGATGACAACAATAAAAAAGAAACGGAAAAAAAAACACAACGATGAGAGCGACAACAACAACAACAACAAAAATAGCAGAGACAACAATGACAACATCAACAACAATAATAAGAAAAGAAAAATAACAATAATGATAATAAAAGCAAAAGCAACAACAGCGATGACAACAAAAACAATAACAAAAAAATAGCTGCAGCAACAACAAAAACAACGACGACAACAATAATAAAAGAAAAATAACAGACATATATCAGCACAAGTCTGCACTGTACCCACAGTGCAACCCAGGACTACCCTACCATAAGAGTGGACGGATGGACGGACAGACGGACGGAAGGATGGACGGACGGAAGGAAGGACGGACGGACGGACGGACAACGCTAAAACTATATCCCTCCGCCTTCGGCGTGGGATGAAAAATAACAACAATAACAAAAAGAGCAAAAGCAACAACAACGACGACAACAAAAACAATAACAAAATGTAGCAGCAGCAACAACAAGAACAACGACGACAACAATAATAAAAGAAAAATAACAGCAAAAATAACAACGATGATGACGCCAACAACAACAAAGGAGCAGCAACAACAAGGTTAACGACGACATCAACAATAATAACAAACAAGCATAAGCAATCACAACAAAAACATTAAAGCAAAAGCAACAACAACGACGACGACAATAAAAACAATAACAAAAATAGCAGCAGCTACAACAACAACAACAACAACAAAAAAAAAGATGACAACAATGACAAAAGAAAGATATCAGCAAAAACAAAAACGATAATGACAACAACAACAAGAACAAAGGAGCAGAAACACAACAACAATACCAAGCATAGCAGAAGCAACAATCTTTTTCAGAGGACTGGTGATAGTCATTGCGATAGCAAGTGCCTTGGAAAGAATATTGTGCAGAGTAATGGTTAAAGAAACTCCAGGAAAGCAGGGATAGGTGCACTGGTCCGCCGTCATACAACTGAAATAATGTTGCAAACGACTTTAAACACCTTACAATCAAGCAATCATTACCACACTTACCACAATCCACGCCCGCGTCTTTGTTATGCTGACAGTTTGCTTGAAGCCAGGGACCAGACCGACAGAGATGGAGTTCTGTTTCAGTACCGTCACATTGTAAGTTATCCACCATAACTTGGCCCCTGCCGGGTCCGTACTTCGCATTTGGATAGGCTTTTGGTTCTCTGCAGTCAATCAATCAAATAAAAAACACTGCCTTACGGATAGGGCAACCTGATGGGATTCGTGTGACGTCAACGCCCATCGCCAAAATCATACTGATTCCGATAAGACTCGTAATCCGTAATTGACGCGGGCAACCAGTATGACTGTATCGGCCGATCGATTACGTATTACCCGAGTCCTAGCCAATCTTTACCTTTAAACGGCGATGAACGGCGATGTTACAAGAATCACATTAGGGTTCCGTATCCTTAACCCTTTCCCAAATGACAAACTGTTGGACTAGACCAAATTGAAAGCATTTGCAGACGACAATTCAACTCTTGCTGAAAAGATGATTTCTGTCTATGATAGGGTAAAAAACATTGTGGGAGAAAGGAGAAAACGCTGGTTACCTGCATTTTCTCCTTTTCCCACAATGTTTTCAGAAGGCTTCTTTCTCAGGGCAGTGAAAAGCAGGGCTACTATTCCAGACCCGTAAAAACAAGGGATTGTTTGGGAAAGGGTTAAGGTATTACAGTCCTAACGCTTCTAGTGCAAAATGAAAATTTCTTATTAGTTGATAAATAGGGATTTATACTGATATAATATTTTTGCACATTTCTAACCCACCAGAAATTCCTTTGGTGTCCATCTTGAAATTATTTGTTGATCATTTTGTTAGTTTTTAGAAAAGGGTGGGGGGTAATTATCATCTTCTTTTGTAATGAGAATAGAGTGGTCCTAGATTTATAAATAATAATTCTAAGAAGGAAAAAAATGGAAAAAAGTGGCTTGGTCAAAGTAGTACACAATACTCATTTTTCATCATTGCAACTTTTTTAGGATAATAAACATTAGAGTTGAAACAGCTGTTTTCCATAAGAATGGTACTACCTTAAAATCCCGAAGCACAGAACCTGGGTGATTTTTCACAATGCTTATTAACCCTTTTACCAAACAATCCCTGGTAACCAGCATTTTCTCCTTTTCCCTCAATGTTTTCTACACTGCTTGAAACAAATTTCAGTTTTTGAGTTACCCTAATTTTGTCATCTACAAGTGCTTTCAATTTGGACCAGTCCAACATTTTATTGTTTGGTAAAGAGTCAAACTAACCATTCAATAAGGGAGTCGTTATACAGCCGGCGGCTGAAAATCAACTTCTACCTGAACAATACAAGATGGCTGCTATGCCACTCACGTGAGAAAGAATATAACCAACTGAGCCATGCTTTATGAAAAAAGGAGCTTCATGCAAAGATCTGCAAAAAGTATCGACCCAGGTCAGCCTGCTCATTCCGCACAGATTGACCTGTGTCGAAATATTTTCCTCTGGATCAAGGGCTCGTATTCACCAACCATTCTTGAGAATATTCTTAGTCCTATTCCCCAAGGTTTTCTAAATTTGTAAGTAACGCAACTTCTGATTGGCTAAACCGAATGGTTTAGCCAATCAGAAGTTGTGTTATTTACAAATGTAGAAAATTCTGGAGAATAAGACAAAGAAGGCTTTTAAGAATCGTTGTTTAATACGGGCCCCAGTTCTCCTCATGATTGGGTAGACCATTCGACGAAATGAAATTTATTCATCCATAATCACGTGATGAATTGCCTTGTAAAATGTATCACAGAGATGCATTAAACTCCCTTTTACCAGAGCATGGCTAAATCATTCCATACATTCAATTGATTTATTGATTTAATGGTGTTTTACGCTGCTGTTAACATTATTTCAGTCATATCACAGCGACAGTTCACATATTTACGCATTTCCTACAGGTTTCACCGATAGAAGGTTAGGGATCAAAGCGTCTTGCCTAGGACATCCTGGCAACGAAAAGCCCAGTGGAATCTGTGAAGCTTGGGCCTTTAGGTCCCGAGTCCCACCCTTTACTACCGAGTCACAACGGACCCAAGTTTATACAATCAAAGATGGTCAACTTATTATAAGCATACTCACGCTGCGCCAAAGTTAAAACCAAGCATCCTGCAAACAACGTTAGCATCTCTATAGTCGAAGTTGTCCCCACAGATGGTTCCCCATCGTCCCTGATAAAGGTATTCGACACGACCAGAGTTTGGACTTGTTCCACCCACCAATCGAACGGTACCTTGAACTGTACAATATTAAGCAAATTTTGTACATGATAAAACTTTCGTCACCACTGCTCAGTTTCGAATCAGGAACTTGTTACAGCAAACTACTGGCCAATAACCAATACTGATCGCTACAATGGCAAGCAGTAGGAAAGTTAAAAGCTTTCCAAGAGCTTGTTGAGGTTCTAGGCAACATGTGACCTTCAAAGACGAATTTGGGCTTATCTGTTGGAGACATATCGTCGGTTTACTTAAAAAACCTCTTAACTCTTGTTACAAACTGTACTTACGAGGTTTTGAAGTAAACCGACGATAATTATATTATTGGCTCTAGGTTGTAACTTTTATATGAGCCATTTTCTGTGAAAAAGGGGGGTTTCTATTATATCTGCACGAAGTATGATACACACAGGTCAGCCTGCCCATTTCATGCGGGCTAATCTAGGATGTACGGTCAGATGGCAGGGCACCTAGAAACTTGTTCACAGCTGTGGTGAATCATGGCCCGAACCGAAGAACAAGTCCCCTGCCACCTGACCATACAACGAATTTATTATACTATTATCCACTTCCATTAACTCAGTACCAAACGACAAAACTGTCGGCTTCTTCAAATTGAAAGTATTAGCAGGCGACAATTTAAATATCACTGAAATGATGTGGTTTGGCTTTGATAGAGTCGAAAACATTGTGGGTACAGGAGAAAATGCTGGAAACCAGCATTTTCTCCTTTTCCCACAATGTTTTCTAAAGGCTTCTTTCTCAAGGTCGTTAAAACTAGGGATTGTGTGGCTAAGAATTAATAAGAGTACAGCTTTGTCCCGTTGAATGAAAACATGGATTGGCTTGCTCGCTATATACAGAGATCATGATAAGCACAAAGGAATGACGACGGAAATTAGGTCCAATCTTACTGTATCGGAACGTCTTCATGATAAGAGATTTACACACTTTATTTTTTCAAAACTGTACTTTTCTGTCTCTGTCTCTTGTTTCCTATTCCCTTTTAATCATTAGGCTGCTCATTACGACTTTTGCAAACCCTATAGATCAAGATAAGACTGCACAGAACGCGCAGGCTGATCCTAGGTCTCAACTGTCCGATTACGTGATACTCCCCCCCACAAAAAAAAAATAAATATATAGATTTGCAATATTTGGGTCATTACTATTGGTTGGAAAGTTCCATAATATTTTTTAAGCGAGTAAAGGGTTAATATAAAAGCAAATAGATAATCTGGTCCGTATTCATCAACAGTTCTTTAGAACATTCTTAGTCATATCCTCCAGAATTTTCTAAATTTCCAAGTGACACAATTTCTGATTGGCTAAACCATTTGGTTTAGCCAGAAAATGGTTAGCAATTCAGAACTTATGTTTATTTCAAATTTAGAAAATCCCAGATATAAAGACTTAGAGCATTATAAGAATTGATAGTAAATACGGACTCTGATTCATACTTGTAGTGAGGTCCAACCGAAGGCCCAGCGGGAAGGAGAAAGAATCACCAAAACGTTTCCCATACACTATGGCGCCAAATGGTACGCTATTCACGTGGCTCAACGTGACAACGGACGCTGGTCCAGTAACATTGACATTAAACACGGTGAAATCCTGGCTTGTCAAAGGTATATGGACATTGACTCTAGATGCTTGCACGACTGGTTGGTTATTCATTCGAATACCGCTGGCGGCACTGGTTGGAACAATAATAGTCACTACCACATCTGTGAGATTGAACCTGTAAAAGGTTTCGAACTGGGAAACTGATGGTACTAAGGTCATGGACGGTTTGACAGCAATCGAGAAATCATTGCCAGTAACAAGACTAACTGATATTGGTCGATTTGACGTTACTATGGCAACACGTGGATAGTCTAAATCTCTATCAAAGTATTCAGTTGCGTTTAACTTAACCGTGATCACTGAATTGCCCACGGCAAACCGCACTTCCGTGAAGTCGTCACGTGCCAACATTCTCACTCTATTCCCTCCAGTTGCGAGACTTGGAACAACGTAAGTAGATTTCCACGTTTCCACAGGTAACATTTGTTCCACAAGGAAACCACAGTTCGACGATCCAGCCTGATACACTGCGCATGCGCCACCGGAAAAGACAGCAACTTGACCGTCTGATTTGATAAGAGTTCCTGTAAGATCGGAGGTACTCTGGAGGTGCAGAGTCTGATAAGTATCGAGAGTTTGATAGATAATTTCTCCGCCTGTGTAGACATTTCCATGATAGACAACTTGTCCTTGTGTTTCAAGATGAACGTTGACCCTAGTCTGGTCATTTAAGCTTATTATAAGAAGTTCACTGCTGCTTCGAGATTCAAAAGACGTCACTATGTAATCTGTCCCGAGGGTATTTGTCGGAAGTGCAAGGTAACCACCAACATTTGGAGTTTCGTCATCAATAACACGAATCGAGATTGGATAATCAGATGTCACTTGGATACCCTTGAATGATAAGGCACTTCCGGTTTCACGTAAAGAACTGTCAAGGGACGTAATGTGTGTTACCCCGTGATTTATTGTCAACGTATTCGACAGTCCGATAAAAGGAGCTTCAATGTTGACATGTGAAGTGCTGGTGGCACTGATTTCAAGTATTGTTTTACCAGACGACGATTGTCCCAATAATCCAAGAAGGAATTTCTCGCCAGCGGTGTCTGAAAAAGAATTATAATACCACTAACGCTTTTAGCACAATAGGTGAAAACATGGGCTTAACCCATTACCACACAATAACTATTTATGACGACCATGAGAAAGAAGCCTTTAGAAAACATTGTGGGAAAATGGGAAACTGCTGATAACCAGCATTTTTCCTTTTCCCACAAAGTTTTCTAACCTTCACAAAACAAATTTCAAATTTTAAGTTACTTTTATTTTGTCGTATGCAAGTGCTTTCGATTTGGACAAGCCTAAAATATTATCGTTTGGTAATGAGTTAAACGGGCTGCAAAGATCAAGATTAGACTACACAGAACGTGTAGTCTGATCGTAGATCTGTACTCTCCGCCTATTTACTCAAGCCCATGTGATATATATCTTTGTGAGTTAAAGCGTATTGTATTTCAGCTGTTAACAGAGGACGAGTCAAATATATAAGGCACTGGAAGAGTTAAACAAAATTTTGCATCTTGCGATTTTCCCGGAGTTTTCACCTTTAATCGGAAAAAAGTACTCTAGGGTCGTAAGGTACATCAGAGCTCTAGTCCAGTGGTACTACCAAATCCCAGAAAACGTATGAATGAGGTGTTACTGTTTACAGCACTGACTGAAATAATGTAAGTAGCCCAAATCTCGCCCATTCAACCAACCAATCAATTCATATTGTGTCCCTTCAAGCCAACTTCGGGTCTTCCATGGTACAGTGTTGAAGGTATAGGATTTGAAAGCTGGAGCTCTTTTATTCAATTATTGCTTCAAGTGTTGGGACGAGACACTTCAGAGCCCTAGCCTAGTTTTAATGAAATCCTAGACATTCATTAAAAGTTTTAGCTCTGCAAAAACTGAAAAATGTTGAAAGTTGCGTAGAACACAATTCAATGAATCATTCAGGCCAATAAGTCAATTGTTTATACTAACTACCCTCTTATCAAACGTTTGGGATTTTTCTAACCTCAACCTAAGAAGGGAAGCCATTGAGAACATGCCGGTGGGAAGAGGGGTGAAGAAGTTGTTTTCTCGATTTCCTATTTACGTATTACACTCTCGCAGACACAAATGCTCTAGAATGGGTAAGCCTAAAAAGCTGTTCGTCCAGTAAAGTATCACGTTATCAGTACATGTATCAACATGATGCATATTTCTATGCAGTGATAATGCTGAGTGTGAGAGATAAAAAGACTTACTGACAAAATTTGAAGCTGAAGTGTCACAGAAGTTCCCCATCAAAAACAGTAGGGTGCTCACATACCAAAACTTCTGGTTGAAATGTTGAAATGAAATAAATAAAAGTATTTACATTACTCAATTTCGAATCTATTTTTTTCTCACAGAATCATTAGACTCACGGAAAAAATCTGTACTTGAAAATGTTTTAAAACTTTCAGGTAATGTGTTGTTCACACATCAATTAATACCAATACATCATGATTAAAGGGAAAATCTTTTAGGATGTCCGTTAAATAAATCATAATAAAGCTCAAACAACCCTGCATGACTTTAAAATACTTTTTAAGCCCTTGGACGATGTCATTGTAATTTTAAGTAACATTCTCTCCTAGAACCAAGGAATTGACCTTCGATATCTATAGGCGACTTTGTTCATGATTAAACACGGAAGTCAGCAATGTGTACAAATGTATGTCAATCTAAATGATCGTAAAATAGAGGCCACCAAAAATAACCGTCCATCGCAACACATACGAATTCTCTTCATAAAACTGAGTTGCAAAAAGTATTAAGGAAATGGCTTCCGGTTGCGGCATATATTGGGATCCTAGGCAACACCTATACTACTTTTCCCATTTTTCTCCCTTCTTTTTGCTGCAATGCAACTAGATGTCTAAAATTGCATAATTTTCTTTACAATTTTCTTCGTGTAGTTAATTCCATCTAAGTTTTTCTTTACACTTTACTACACATTCCGAATTTAAACGACCATGGAGAAAGAAAGTTTTTGGAAAGGGACAAAGTGCTGGTAACCATCAATTTCACCTTTTCCCCAGGATGTTTTCTACCCTGTCTGATTCAAACCCTATCATTTGAGTATCATTTTATTTTGTAGCCTGCAAATGCTTGTAGTTTGGACCAGTCTAACATTTGGTCGTTTGGTAAAGAGTAATTTCAAAGCAAAGCTCTGTGGGTAATGTACACGTCAAAGGTAATCAAAGCGCCACGAGTTCGTTCCAATCCCTGCTCGGCAAAATTGCCTGTAGGGATTCGTTATATTGCTACAGGATTTATTCCTATCTCACCGCTGAACATTATTTCTACTGTGTAACTCGTCGGTTTACTTTATAAACCTCGTAAAGTCTACAGCTTGAAGAGGTTTTCTGAGTAAACCGACGAACTGCTTTCGGAAGGGTGGTATGCAGTGCTTTGGGGTAGAAAACTGGATCTAAGATAGCGCAGCTTTAACCCTTTCCGAAACATTCCCTGGTTTTTACGGGTCTGGAATAGATCTAGTACTTAGCCTTTTGAAAAAATTGTAGGAAAAGGAGAAAATGCTGGTAACCAGCATTTTCTCCTTTTCCCACAATGTTTTCTACCATATCATAGACAGAGATCATCTTTTCACCAAGAGTTGAATTGTCGTCTGCAAATGCTTTCAATTTGGTCTAGTCCAAAGGTTTGTCGTTTGGGAAAGGGTTAAGCTAGGGGAGACCGGGGCTATATGTTACATTTTTTCGTTTTTCTTGGATAAAAAATTCAAATATCTGTATATCCAAACATTTTTTATTTTGAAACGAACCTTATCAACAGAGGCAAAATATGAACATTTATATTCGAACAAATTTTGAAAAGGTTTCTCAGAAAATTGATTTTTTCCATCAGAATTTTCTGTAACAGTTTGCCCCACGCTTGGGGCAATGTGTTACAAGGAGTGGGGCAAAATGTTACATGAACTGTTTCAATGGTATCTTGAGCTTAAAGGCACTTGCACATTCATAAGCTACTAGATGAACATCACTCGGAGACAAACCGAAATTATTATTTGCTGCTTTTGTCAGGTCTAATTGATTGGATGGCGTTTAACGCTGTTTTCAACATCATTTCAGTTATATCGCGGTGGTCAGTGCACCTATCCATGCGTCCTGGAGTTTCTTTTACAAGTGCTTCTCACAATTTTCTTTCCAAGCCACTGACTGCTTTCCCACATGATCATCGTCGAAACAATGGTCAGCGGTGGGAGAGGAATGAATCCTGTCGCAGTCGCTATCATCAATCCTCAGAAAGAGGGCTATAAGGCACTGAACAAGAGTGACTTTACGAACCATCCTGAAATGAAAATAATGATAAATTTAAATCATTATGTAGTATTACTAACAAGGTCAGTGATCTAGCCTAATAGATTTGACCTAGGCTAAATACTTGTTAAAAGTTTTTTTGGAAAAGGAGAATATTTTTATTTTTTTCAAACAGTAATGAAATTCTATTGCACAATCAATTACTTCTTTACACCTGTAATTGGTCTAAATCTAAACAAGCGATTCACATGCATTTGCAATGCTCGGATGCAGGTGCTTTATATTATGATTTGAAAAGGGGTATAAATCATACAAAAATTTCACTAGTGTTACCTGTAACATCACAGTGTAGGATCGGAAGTTCGTTTTGTACAGTCATTTGCGCTTGTATAGCGACGTTTGGTCACCTAAGAGCTCTCAAGTCATCTGATTGTGATCACTTGAGAGCTAGCAAGTGACCAACGTCACTCTGCAATCGCAAATGACCGAAAAAATGAACTTCCGGTCCTATACTTTTAACAAAATGTGTTTGACTTTGGTAGTAAACATATTTTCGGATTTTCGAGTAAATATCTTCATGAATATCAGAGATATTACACAGTAGAGCTCTCAGGGTTTTGCGGAACGGCAACGATGTTGACGACGACAACGGGGGCAGGGAGCTACAACAATATCTTGGTGTTTCTCTATACACAGCCGAGCTAAAACAATGCACAACATGAAATAATTGATGGGGTAAACTGTTACAGTGTATACAATATGCCCCATCTCTTTGTAACATTTTGCCCCAAACGCCTTTTTGGACTTTGTGTAAGCCCAAAATCCTAAACGTGGATTTAATGAATAAAACCTTTACATCGAATGAACTACAAATCATTTCTGTACAGTTACATGTTAAGATATCCAAAATATCATAACGGGTTACTATACTAGGCGAGTTTTTCAAATATAAGTCAAAATTTACTTACATGCGGGATTTTGTGTTTTTTTTATTCTAGTTTGTTATGGTTATATAATTTTTCCTCGGTATGTTACACAAAATAAGTAAAAAAGATTGCGCTTTTACGTGATAGCACACTCATTCTTCGTTAATTGGTTAAAATTTGAATATACGATGTCCCTCTCCTATAAAACACATCTTCTGTTATGTACAAACAAACTTTTGCTTTTAAACAGTATATTTTACACTTGTGAAGTACCAAATGTACAGAATTTTTGGTTTTACAGATCCAGTTTCTATTTTTTGTCGAATAATCTACCCAATTATCCAGCGATACTGCTTGTCCCGGAGTACATAACCAACAGAACCAATTCAATTTGAAGGCCAAAATGGACAATGAATATTATGATAATCATCGTATTTCATAACAAAGGTGTGTTTAAAGGGTTTGCTTACTGCTCTGAAACGGTATGGTTAAATGCATTTTCCTGAAAAAATTCTGAAACTTGTCCCGTATTTCATCATAAGATACGTAACAGCTCTTCCCTGACCCACAATCCACTATGCTGAATATGTGTCTTTATTGTCATTGGGTATTTAAGTTGACGAAATATAGGTATAAAAAATTTACATAACATAAATATGTAATGATTTTTCATTTTTAATAAAACGCAAAGTCTGCATCCAAAATACAGTTACCCCAAAGAAATAGATAAGATACGTGACAAGCATTTTCGAGATTACTGCAATTGTTTGCAATGTTATACTGTAATATTAGCTTTCTATATATGCCGACACACATACTGAAGGAAACTTGAGAAAGCAATCCTTACATCTTGTTAGAATTTCAAAGATATTGTCTAAAAGATTGTTTGTACATAAGATACGTTGAAATAAAATACGTGACGTTCGATTAAACCGCTTGATGTTCATATTGCTTAATCATGTGCATAATCACGTGTATATCCCGCATGCGCAAATAATAGACATCGTATTTCCGGCGGAACCACGAGGCTTTGTTTTCGACCGGTTTAGGCCATCTTTCGACGAGGGAAAAAATTCAAATTTTGAGGATAGTAAAGTTTCGGGAATTTAAGTAAGTATTTGAGTTTTTTGAACAACATATAACTGTAATTCTGTAAACTTGTGATTAAAATTTGTCAATTTCAGTTAATTGTTAAATGTAAGGCCGGGGGAGCAACCACGTGCACATGCTGAAACTCTTTTTTTTATTGTAACGTATTTTATGAAATGTGACGTATCTTAATAAAAACCAACCGGAAATATATTTTAACACAACACATATACAGTGTTGATATCTTGTCATAGATTTGTTTAGAGATCGTTTGTGTATTCCACGTAGAAGCAATATAAGAAAAGTTCTTGGAAATCAGAATAAGCTGCAAAACGTATCTTATTCTTTTCGTTACGTATCTTATGAATTATGATTACTAAAGCCATAAAGTGGAATTTCGTCAGTTTGCACTTTGATGATTTGCAGCTATTTGATAGATTGTAGCCTCTGTCTGGTCCACATGCACAAAACGACTTAATTATAATCAGACAACAAACTTTGGACTGTCTCTAATTGAAAGAGTTTGCATATTACAATGAGATGATATCATTGTAGACTAGTCGAAAGTAGGGCCTAAAAGAATCTGATCTGAAGAAATCAAATCAGCATTTGATAAGAAAAATAAGATACCTTACGTTCCCTTTTTAAAACACTAATGCCTCTCACCTCTGCAGAAGCATGTGTCAGTGAGACAAGCAGTCGGTGGCTTTTGAAAGAAAAGTTGTGTTAGTACTGGTGTGAGAAAGACAGGAAACACATGTGCGTCACTGACCGCCATGATATGACCTTAGCTATTAAAGTGGCGTTAAACATCAATACAACCAACCAACCAACGAAAACACTAATTTCGAACCACCACTGAAATGTCTTATTACTTTTTTATTCATTAACTCGATGTCTGTTGATACTTAAGGTTGTGTTTTTTTTGTTGGAGGATATCTCGATACCGGTAATCAATAAACGTAAAGTAACTTTTTGTCATAAGGTTTCATATTTCTACTCTGTGTTCTACTGCCTTGAAGTTGATGATCGTTTCTGGATGCTACAAACAAATTTCAGATTTGACATTGAAATGTGAATACCCTCAAACGAATTTTAATTGAAGATACAGTGAATAAACAGTGAACTGATATATAGGAGCGTACATAAGATACGTTACATAACTGCATATTCTTAAGAATGATATCACTTCAACGATTAGAAAACATACTGTGTTTTTGTCTTTTAATTATTACAATATGATGTTTCAATTGACCATTTTGACTTCCATACAGTGTTAAAAGAAGTTCGTTTTCTTTTGACCAATACAATGAAATGTTATATGTTAATACAATTAAAAAACTTAGAATTTCGTTAAACATTCATCTGACGCATTCCTACAGAAAAGCATCGGTGGTTAAATGTGTACTATGCAGTTATTCCTTAACCTCTAGGGTATTAAACGGAAATAGTAAGTAGTTGTCCATCTCTGGTGACACAGTGTATTTGAAGGTTACACACTATATAACGTATCTTACGCAGTGTAATTAGTTCACATGTTTAATTCTATACAAATCTACAGAAAAGGCTTGTTTGGGTACACAGAGGTTCGTTTCTGTAAATTCAGGTGTTGTTATATCAATTGGAATTATGAAATATCTATTCTGCTCGGGTCTATTTTGGAGAGTTTTGCTTTCTTAATTTAGCTATTTAACAAAGAATGAGTGAGCAGTTTTGGCGTGATCAAACGCGTCATCATTGAGATATATCTTCTGTAACAGATTGCCCCGTGTATCATTTAGCCCCGGTCTCCCCTACTCTTTCATCATTATTTTTGTAGTCTGCATCTTGCAGGAATCTTCTCATTCATGAACATTGAAGCGCGAGAGCAAAACTGCTTGTAATGAAAGCATTTTTGCCGTATTGAATAATAATGATAATGATAATAATAATAATAGACTAATAATATACTAATGAATCATAGGCTAGCAACAGAAAAGGTCGGCTGTAGACCTTATCAAAAAGTTACTGACATGTAACAAGATTAAAGAAATGAATGACAAACCATCATTGTGTTTTGCACCGGCCTTCGCTATGTTCCTAACTCTTGTAACACTACAAAAATCGTGCAATTTTGATAACCTTCGCCCCTCGGTTTACTTGCACTCTATCATCCCTTATCAACGGTCGGGCCAATATTCACTAACCATTCTTAATTTAGTCTTACTCTAGATTTTAGAAAGTAAAGCAGCTTCTGATTGTTTAAACCATTCGGTTTAGCCAATCAGAAGTTGTGTTACTTTCAATTTAGATGGTTCTTGCAACAACAGTAAGAAAGTTCATAAGAATGGTTGGGGAATATGGACCCGATAATAGCTAAGTAACATTATGATTTAGCCTAGCTAGTATGGTTTCTTAGGGATAAAGTTCGAGGATCGCTCGGAAAACCTCGGGTGATCCCTTTACGTAGCACTCTCTTGCACTCCGGATCATTACATTTACCTCTGTAGTGGGCTCAGAAAGTAGCCAGTCATTACGTCATATTTTTGTCACATGACCATAACTCAAAATGGCTACACAAACGCCGGTAAAAGAAAGACCAATGTCGATTGTTTCGTGTGCTGTTCAAACAGCATGGGACCAATCAGACTTAGTGATAGGAAACGAACAAAAGAGGGATTCTCTGAAAAGCCTAAGTATCTTTAAAGGACGATAACTTGATTTTTAATCGTACAAACGTAGATCCAGCGGTGTGTCAAATCAGCTGTCATCATTCATGGGCGCAGCCATTTTTGTTAAAATCGGCGTAAGATTCTGAAAAGTGAAGAGGCTCGAGAAAATTAGTTCTATTTTATACAGGTAAATTCATCAGTTTGAACGCACCTATAATGTATCCAGAATCATATTTCCTTTGTCTAACTTACAATTTTACATACGAAACAGCTAAACAGTAACAAAACATCTTTTCCTCGGTTTGACAAGATTCTTGTCATTTAGCCCATCGCAGAGATGTATGTGAGGTAACGAACGACAACTCTGCTCGGAGATTGTTTACGTAGGTGAGGAATCGACCGAGATATGACGATTGGCTACTCGTATGTGTCTGGTTCCCGCTATTTTTTGGATTAGCGACGTACTCAAAAACTGATGACGTCATTACTATATTTGACGAGCGGGTATTCGTTTAAATGTGGTTTGCTTTTGAAAAATTTACTAAAAACGACCGAAAAAGATAATATTGAAAAAGCTAAATAAATCTGGATAAAAATGCTGAATCCGTCATCAAATCGTGGAACACCTGTATCATGTGAAAACATCACAAAGATCATTCGACAACATTACAAACCAAGTAGACGTAAGTTTGCCTTTTTCTGGTAACGGAAAATAGCTAAACAGGTCAGTTACTGGAGTAATTTGCACTGTGTAAAACTAAAAGAATTATGCTGTACAGTAGTGAAATTCTTTCAAACGTTTTTGGCTTCACCGTATTAAAAACAGTTACTAAGTGATACATTCATATGGTTCAAATTATGTGATTTAGCTTTTAAGAGGCAGAAAAAAAATTACCAGCAGCTTTTGCTTCTTTCCCATTTAACTCTTTACCACACAATCCTAGCTTTTAACGACCTTGAGAAGTAAAGATTTTGAAAATGTTGTCGGAATTCGACCATCAGTGCCTTTCCATACATTGTGGGATTGTTCGACATTATTTCGGCGTTCAATAGATCATGACGACGGTTTTGAAAGATAACAATGATATTTAATAAATGATGGGTGGAAGTTGCCGACAATAAACATGGACATTAATACACATGGACGTATAAAAGAGTATAATCTGAAAACGAAACATAACAATAATAAGCACACTCTCCATTATGACAAGGAGAAAAGTTGTGTTATTTTTGTGGTCTTAGATCACATCACGAAAATCAGGTTATCTTTTTACCAAACAACAATATTTTTAACCGTTCCAAATGGAAAGCACTTGCAGACGACAACATAAACATGACTCAAAAATTGAAATTTGTTCCAGCAGGGTAGAAAACATAGTGGGAAAAGGAGAAAATGCTGGTTACCACCATTTCCACCTTTTCGCACCATATTTTCGAAAGGCAAATGTTACAATATAATATATAAATTATGCAAGACCTATACAAAGAAAAGGGAGGGGCCATTACCTGAATATAATGTATATCTTGAGATAAAGGACTTTCAGTAATTCAAAACATGTTGGAGACAAAGAGAATGAAGTCTCAGTGTGTAGAGGAAGAGTAGCCTATTCAAACAAATGTTAGTAAGATGTTAGAATTATCCACCTTTGACCATAAGTAAAAACTATGTAAGAAAAAGTAAGTATGGTGCACATTTAGGGTCATAATAAACGGTAAAGAAATAAAACAAATATTTATTTGAACCAATTTCTACTCTATGACATAAACATTGTGAGAAAAGGAGAAAATGCTGGTAACCAGCATTTTCTCCATTTCCCACAATATTTTCTACACTTCCAAAATCAAAATGCAAGTGCTTTCAATTTGCACTAGTCCAAAATTTTGGTAAAGACTTAAAAGACCCCTACTTAGGAGATAGAGTAAATTTTCTGGATTGTTTAGAAATAGACCAAAAAACAGGACCAAAATCTGATATTTTGTAATTTCATCTCTTCATACAATAGCAAAGCAGTACAAACATGAACATGTACGATGTAGAACAGAAACATCTTGTCAGAAAAACAAACCTGAAGATTACTGGGTAACAAATTATGTCCGAAGAAAGAACAACCTTGATAAAGGGTTTTACAGTGAGACTACAGAGCCCTACAGACCCATTGGAGGAAACTTGATCCTAGATCCCTATGAACTGGTGTTATCAGCCTTACCTGGAAGCGTGGAGAAAAGGGTTTCATGTTTTTTACCCAATTTACACAATTTCCATTCTCTCTGGTTTCTTTGAGGGGGATGTGTGTGTTCCTATATCAAAAAATTACCACATTGACCCCATAGAAAAGTGAACCTGGGTCTGAACATAGGCTTCTAAAACTCCATTGGTCTATGAAGGGATAAAGAAATTTTCATTATAGGACACTATAAATAGCACATTGGGGATTCCCTCTGTATTGTACAACCCATTACCACACAATCCCTACTTTTGAAGACCCTGAGAAAGAAGCCTACAGAAAACATTGTGGGAAAAGGAGAAAAAATGTTGGTTACCAGCATTTTCTCCTATCCCACAATGTTTTCTACTCTTCACAAAACAAATTTCCAATTTTTAGTTACTTTTATTTTGTCATCTGCAAATGCTTTCGATTCAGACAGGTCTATCATATTGTCATTTGGTAATTACATAAAATAAGACTATATACAATATGGCATGCAACATGCGAAAAGGGGCATTCCGACTTTAGCGTAAAGTGTCGCCTCGGATCAGTCTGTGCAAGCTTATCTGAAACGCCACCTTCGGTTTTTATGTAATTTTCTGTTTTTGCGTAAGTCTATTGAAGAACAAAATCTAATGTAGAACTTTGTAAAATGTCTTCTCGGATTAGCCTGCGTGGACTGCGCAGGCTGATCCGAGATGACACTTTACACAAATGTCCGAATGCCCCTTTTCGCTATATAGAGGGAGTCTCTGATGTACTATTTATAGAAACAGTATTAATGAAAGTTTGTAAATATATTCTGTGATATACAGGTGATACACGAATGTGCTATATAAATGTTCGATGATCCACGAAAAAACAATTTTAGTGTTCCATGACAGACCAAGAGAGCTTCAAAGGCCTGTGATCTGAATGACTCAGTGGTAAAGGTATTGGTTTTGAAGCAGGAGGTCGTTGGTTGACTCCTGACTCAGAGCGATGGCACTTCCATGGGAGTGAGACCTAGGACATACATAAATGAGCTAGTACCATACCTTGGCTGTGACTGAAATTCAAAAGTGTTGCAAAACACTGTTCAGTTTTAAACTCTTTACCAAACAACAAGTTTTTGGGCTCGACCAAATTCAAAGCATCTGCAGACAACAGTTTAACCCATTACCTCACAATCCCCACTTTTGACGCCCATGAGAAAGAAGCCTTTAGAAAACATTGTTGGAAAAGGAGAAAATGCTGGTAACCAGCATTTTCTCCTTTTCCCAGTGTTTTCTACCCTTCCCAGAACAAATTTCAAAATTTCAGTCACCTTTATTTTGCCATCTGCAAATGCTTTCAATTTGAACCAGTTAAAAATTTTGTCGTGTGGTAAAGAATTAAATCTTGTTAATATGATGATTTCTGACTTTCATAGGGTAGAAAATATTGTGGGAAAAGGAATAAAATGTGAGTGGTCCAGTCCAAAAATTCGTCATTTAGTAAAGCGTTAAGAGTTTATTTACATGGATGCTTACTTGTACAAAAATTTTCTGTTGTCTACAAAGTCCTAGATAAGTAATATTGCACTGCACAGATGCAAGATTCTAAGAACTTTTTGCTATATATCTGAGCCAAACTTTGCCAAAATGAGGCTCGATGCATCTCTGTAATGTATGAGATGCAAGGTATTGCATGATCATGGATTCTTACAGTTGGCTTTGTCTAATAACCCACTGAACCATGGGGTAAAATGGTCCTTAGACATACACTTTGTCCTATATATGGCCTGCAACACGTGAAAAAGGGCATTCGGACATTTGCGTAAAGTGTCGTCTCTGATCAGCATGTGCAGTCTTCACAGCCTAATCCGAAACGAAATTTTCCGATTTTATGTGATTTTCTGTTTAACGCAAGTCTACTGTAGCACAAAATCTACTGTAGTCGTAAAGTGCCGTCTCGGATTAGCCTGCGCGGACTGCGCAGGCTAATCCGGGACGACACTTTACGCAAATGTCCGAATGCACCTTTTCATGTGTTGCACTCCATATATGGCCTGCAACACGTGAAAAAGGGCATTCGGATATTTGCATGAGTTGTCGTCTCTGATCAGCTTGCAAGCTAATCGGAAATGATACTGTCCACTTTTATATAATTTTCTGTTTCACTCAAATTTCTTGTAGCACAAAATATAATGTAGTCTTAAAGTGCCGTCTTGGATACGCATTCGGTCATTTGCGAAAAGTGCTGTCTTGGATCAGCCTGCACAGTTTGTGCAGGCTGATTCAAGACGATACTTTACACAAATTACCAAAATTCCTACTTTGTGCAAAGCGACAATTTCTAGAATTAAACCGGCTTGTAATACCTTGTTCAGATCATTATATGGTGTATGTCGTTTACAGTTTCAGCCTCGAATGACAAGAAGAGGAACTATTTATGAGCCCAGCACACCTACAGATAGTGCTAAACACGATGATAAAGTACGTCTTGTTATTCTTTTTGTCCCTTGGGCAAGCGCATGTTGAATACACCTATAGTTTTATAGCCCTTTAGATGCAAAAAGTAAACAATGGTGGTAATCATGGGCGGATCCAGAGGGGGGGAACCGGGGGTCCGGACCCCCCCCCCCCCCCCCCTGGAATTTTGGCAAAAATGTGGTTTATATCAAATACATGAAATGGTACTGGTTTGATATTGCACAGCATTTATATAAAATACAGTCTTAAATTTTAAAAAAAGGGCCTTCTCATGGTTAAAATTGGAAATGTTGACTTTTCTTGTCAACGGTTTACATCCACTGAAATCTAGAAATCAAAGTAATATATAATAAGACAAGTACTTTTTCGGTGGGACCCCCCTGAGAAAGATATCTGGATCCGCGCATGGTAATTATACCATTTAACCCTTTACAATCCCTGGTTACTAGCATTTTACCCTATTCCGACAGTGTTTTCAAAAGGCTTATTCCTTACTGTTGTTAAAATTTGGGATTCTGTGGCCAACGGCTAATGTAAGAGTTTAACCCACAGCTGAAACGTGGCCTCTTTCTGAGGATTTACGATAGTCATTGCAACAGGATTCAAGTCTCATTCTGCTAAACACTTTCATTGGTATTCATGTAGGAAAGCAGCGATTGGTTGGGAAAGACAGGTATAAAGAAACTTTAGAAATGAATAAATAGGTGCACTGGACACAGTGATATCTGATATGACAGTAACACTGTTGAAAACTGTGTTAACCCTTTTTCTAAACAATCCCTGGTTTTTACAGGTCTGGAATAGTAGCCTTTTGAAAACATTGTGGGAAAAGGAGAAAATGCTGGTAACCAGCATTTTCTCCTTTTGCCACAATGTTTTCTACCCTATCATAGACGGAAATCTTTTCAGCAAGAGTTGAATTGTCGTTTGCAAGTGCTTTCAATTTGGTCTAGTCCAAAATTTTGTCGTTTGGGAAAGGGTTAAGACACCCTACTGCAGATTCCTGTAACATCACCTTTCATTGCCGGAAAACGTTTGGATTCGGCTAAGACTTGGATAACCAGTAATCAGCCTATAGATGCTCAGGTTCCCGATATCGAAAACAAATTATTTGAGTCTTAGTCGAATCTGTAGGATGGGAGGCGATGTCACATGTATGCCATTAGGGAGCCACATCCTTATCCCATTACCACTCAATCCCTACTTTTGACGCCCCTGAGAAAGAAACCTTTTGAAAACACTGTTGGAAAAGGAGAAAATGCTGGTAACCAGCATTTTCTCCTTTTCCAACAGTGTTTTCTACCCTTCCCAGAAAACAATTCTATTTTTCAGTCACCTTTATTTTGTCGTCTGCAAATGCTTTCAATTTGGACCAGTCCAAAATTTTCTCGTGTGGTAAAGAGTTAATTAATCCTTTACCAAATGACAAATTTTTAGACTTATCCAAATTGAAAGCATTTGCTGACGACAATTTCAGTGTGGCACAAATAGTGCAATTTGTTTTTGATAGGGTAGAAAACATTTTGGGAAAAGGAGAAAATGCTGATTGCAAGCATTTTCTCCTTTTTATACGCCCGTCGAAGACGGGACGTATTATGGGATCACCCGTGGCGGGTGGGCGGGCGGGCGGCGTCCAGTTCTTTGTCCGGGGCATATCTCCAAAACTATTCTAGCTAGGGTTATGAAATTTAAATGGGTGGATAGATCTCATGGAGGGGGAGTGCAGTGAGCAAGAATCATAACTCTTGCTTGCTTAACTTTTGAGTTATTGCCCTTTGTTGTTTTCCATACTTGAATTTTGTCCGGGGCATATCTCCAAAACTATACTAGCTAGGGTTATGAAATTTCATGGGTGGATAGATCTCATGCAGGGGGAGTGCAGTGCGCAGGAATCATAACTCTTGCTTGCTTAATTTTTGAGTTATTGCCCTTTGTTGTTTTCCATACTTGAATTTTGTCCGGGGCATATCTCCAAAACTATACTAGCTAGGGTTATGAAATTTCATGGGTGGATAGATCTCATGCAGGGGGAGTGCAGTGCGCAGGAATCATTACTCTTGCTTGCTTAACTTTTGAGTTATTGCCCTTTGTTGTTTTCCATACTTGAATTTTGTCCGGGGCATATCTCCAAAACTATACTAGCTAGGGTTATGAAATTTCATGGGTGGATAGATCTCATAGAGGGGGAGTGCAGTGTGCAGGAATCATAACTCTTGCTGGCTTAATTTTTGAGTTATTGCCCTTTGTTCTTCTCATACTTGAATTTTGTCAGGTGAATATCTCCAAAATTATACTACCTACGGTTATGAAATTTCATGGGTGGATAGATCTCATACAGCGGGAGTGCAGTGCACACGAATCATAACTCTTGCTCGCTTAATTTTTTAGTTATTGCCCTTTGTTGTTTTTTAATAATTGAATTTTGTCCGGAGCATATCTCCAAAACTATACTAGCTAGGGTTATGAAATTTCATGGGTGGATAGTTCTCACTGAGCAGGAGTGCAGTGCACACGAATCATAACTCTTGCTCGCTTAATTTTTTAGTTATTGCCCTTTGTTGTTTTTCATAATTGAATTTTGTCCGGAGCATATCTCCAAAACTATACTAGCTAGGGTTATGAAATTTCATGGGTAGATAGATCTCATCAAGGGTGAGTGCAGTGCACACGAATCATAACTGTTGCTGGCTTTATTTTTTAGTTATTGCCCTTTGTTGTTTGTCATAATTGAATTTTGTCCGATGCATGCCCCAGCTTTACAACTTGGGGTAAGACGGGCGTATCTTGCGACAGTTTGCCGCTCTTGTTCCATATTGTTTTCAAAACGTTTCTGTCTCAAGATCGTCAAAAGCCGCAATTGTGTGGGAAAGGGTTAAACACAAAGCAATCAATCTATCACAACAGTCAGATGTTGCTTCGTTGGAAGACAGTGAAGATGATGTAGACACATGCCCCACAGCGGGATTTGAAAACATCAAGCAGCTTCTCCAGGAATCGCGGGAGCGTATCATATGTGTGAAGGCGGGAGGAGGCTATGAGGATCATGTCAGAAGGGTAGAGGTTTGTGTTGTATCTTGCATTATCAGGATCTGCTTTCACCAGCCATTCTATAGTAAATTCTTTTTCTAATACTCATGTTGACAGGGGCACACACTGTTCCCACTCTCGCAAATTATTGCGTAAATCAGGTCACAGAGTACAGAAATGAGGGTATACTGGTTGTCAAGATATAGGCTTAACTCATTACCAAACGACAATATTTTAGACTGGTCCAAATTGAAAGCATTTGCAGATGACAAAATAAAAGTGACTGAAAATTTGAAATTTGTTTTGTGAAGGGTAGAAAACATTGTGGGGAAAGGAGAAAATGCTGGTTACCAGCATTTTCTCCTTTTCCCACAATGTTTTCTAAAGGCTTCTGTCTCTGGGGCATCAAAAGTAGGGATCAATTGTGGTAATGGGTTAATTCACATATTGCTTGCAACATACAAAAAGTGGCATGCGGACATTTGCGTAAAGTTTCACCTTGGATCAGCCTTATCAGAAATGACACTTTCCGTTTTATAGAATTTTCTGCTTTGCCTAATTCTACGGAAGAACAAAATCTATGTAATCATAAAGTTTCATCTCAGATTAGCCTATGCAGGTCACCCAGGCTGATCCAAGACAACATTTTGCACAGATGTCCGATTGCCCTTTTCACATGTTACAAGCCATATACCAGTACAAGATATGGAAAGACATGATCAAAGTGAAACCCTGGTTGCCATAGAATTTGAAAGGAATTTAATTGTTGAACCCTTTGCCAAACAATCCCTGGTTTTTACGACCCTGAGAAAGAACCTATTTGAAAACATTGTGGGAAGAAGAGAAAATGCTGGTATCCAGCACTTTCTCCTCTTCCCACTTTCAATTTGGACCAGTCTAAAATTTTGTTGTTTGCTAAAGGGTTCAGGGCGACATGATTAACCACAGCCATGAACAAGTTTCCATGTCCCCTGCCACCTGACCGTGCAACATGTCATTTCGCCTTCGGCTAAACCACAGCCGTGAACAAGTTTCCAAGACCCCTGCCACCTGACCGTACAACGAATTTATTATACTGCAAAGTTTGACCCTTTCAAAGCGTGTTGAGCAAAATTTTCCTTTTTTATAATGTCAGGAATCGAGTATGCTAAAGAAATAGAAATTCCCGTCTGAGTGCCCAGATTCAATGAAAACTGAAGTCACTGAAAACTGACATCACTAAAACGTGCAGTTTGGTGCATAAACGTGAAGTCTGGTGATCGATCGACGCCGCCATTTTGGATGTTGAGTTGCACATGTACTGATTGAATTTTGTTACCAGAAGAGTGGAAAACATTGTGGGAAAAGGAGAAAATGCTGGTTATCAGCATTTTCTCCTTTTCCCACAAGGTTTTCAGAAGGCTTCTTTCTCAGGGCAGTGAAAACCAGGGATTGTTTGGGAAGGGGTTAAAGGATAAGTCACAATAGAAAGAGGATTATTTCTTAAATACCAAGTTTTTATGGCCTAGAGATAAAATGTCTTTGAAAATTCTGAGGGATAAGGAGAAAATCCTGTTAGTCTTTAACCTAAATAGTAAAAATTGTAACATCCAGTTGTTTTCACGCACATCGTTCTCCTGCAGGAGAGAGCTATAGCTGCAGAGGAGGCAGTTCAGCCAGATGACACTGGAATGGTTCTGCACTCTGTGTCCAGTCTGACCATTCCTCTACAGGATTCTGTGGACCATTCTGGCCAGGGCTCTCCAGAATTTCGCATCGAAAAACTGGGTACGGTACAAGTACAGTAGTTGCAGAAAAATGCAGACATAATCATACCCCCACAAAATGAATGTTTTCGGGGGGTATACTGGAATCAGCCTGTCAGTATGTGTGTGTCCATCTGTGTACATAATACTAGTAATTGCCTGTTTCTATCAAAGCACTGGTGGGGGTATTAAGTCACATTCAGTGACAGCTCTAGTTGCAGATTAATTTAAGTCATTACCAAACGACAAAATTTTAGGTTTGTCCAAATCAAAAGCAATTGCAGACGACAAAATAAAAGTGACTGAAAATTTGAAATCGATTTTTGGAAGGGTAGAAAACATTGTGGGAAAAGGAGAAAATGCTGGTTACCAGCATTTTCTCCTTTTTCACAATGTTTTCTAAAGCCTTCTTTCTCAGGGTCGTCAAAACTGAGGATTGTGTGGTAATGGGTTAATATTTGAATTAATTAATTACCCCTATTAAAAATGGTTGTGCTGCCCCTTCAGACCATATTTATCCCTTTCCTGAATGCTAAAATTTTAGACTCCTACAAATGAAAAGCAATGGCAGACAAAATTAGTGTTACTCAAAAAAGAAATTAGTTTTGGGAAGGGTAGAAAACATTGTGGGAAAAGGAGAAAATGCTGGTTACCAGCACAGAAGCCACATGGCAACCAAGATCAGATTGCACCATAACAGACAGCACAAAAAGTGCTGTTGTATCAGGATCAGACTGCACAAAAGTGGCGGTCTGATCAGGTTTTCATAGATCTTCTAGACCAGAGTAACCCTGGCATTATAAAATGCAACGGTCTGGTCACCCATGCAAGCATTAACTATAACCACGTTGCTAAATCCAATACCAAACAATTGCTGGTTTTTATGACCCTGCTTTAGAAGCCTCTTGAAAACATTGTGGAAAAAGGAGAAAATGCTGGTAACCAGCATTTTCTCCTTTTCCCACAATGTTTTCTACCCTGTTGGAAACAAATTTCAATTTCTGAGTTAGACTTTATTTGTAATCTGCTATAGTGCTTTTAATTTGTACCAGTCTAAGATTTTGTCATTTGGTAAAGGGTTAAACTGCATGAAGAGAACTACACCAGAGGCCATGGCTGCAAAAGCTAGCTCTACAGCAAGGCAGGTTTTGAAGTACTTATGCCTGACAAAAAAAGATCTGTGTTTAGGGTTTCAGTCCGAGATACTGTAGGAAGGGAAGGAAGGGATTTTTTTTTCCAGAAACTTTTTGCATGGAACATATAATGAAATCACATCTGATTTATGTTTTTTTTGGTCAATCATGGCAAAAAAAGTTTAGGTTGGGCAGCATTTCTAGATAGGGTAGGGAAACCCTAAACACAGATTTTTTTTTTTTCAGGCCTTATCTAACTTTTTTTCTGTTACTATATTACAGTTAAATGTATATTGATTTAATTTCTAGACTGAACTTGTCCACTTGGTTTGTAAGGTTCTCTATTCATCCATTTATCACACAGCTCTGCTTTTAACAACCCTGAGAAAGAAGCCTTTTAAAAACATTGTGAGAAAAGGAAAAAAACTGTGGTTAATATCTTCTATTCTTTCATGGACAAATCCCAACATTTGCGGCAAGTCAAATTTGTCATTTGAAAATGCTTTCCATCTGAACAGGTATAAAATTTTCTTGCTTGGTTAACTCATACTAAACGACAAATTTTTAGGTTTGTCCCAATCGAAAGCCTTTGCAGATGACAAAATAAAAGTGACCAAAAATTTGAAATTTGTTTTGTGAAGGGTAGAAAACATTGTGGGAAAAGGAGAAAATGCTGGTTACCAGCATTTTCTCCTTTTCCCACAATGTTTTCTATAGGGTTCTTTCTTGGGGTCATCAAAAGTAGGGATTGTGTGGTAATTGATTAAGACTTCTAATCTTCAGTAATAAATGAACAAACATTCTTATTTCAGATGCTGCATCGGAAGGGGAGAAAAAGAAGCTGAAGACCTCTGAAGCATTTTCAAGGATGAGGGAGAGAAGACAATCTCTAGTGCGTCGCTACAGTCGTCCGGCCTCAAGCCTCTTCTCCTCATCCCCGTCTCCGATTCTCAAGTCTTCAGGATCTGACAGGTCAGAAACTGGCTCGGGGAAACTTACCCTCGTCAGATGCTGCAGTGGGTTTTCAAAAGCGTAAGTGCAGTTTTTATTATATCCCCGAAAAACGAATGACTGGTGAATGGGAATCAGCCTGCTCATGTACTGATCGTACATTGGAGATCAGCAAGATACAATTTTAAAGTGTCAACTCTTCCTAGTTTAGAAATTATCTTCCCTTGAACTTGACACTTTTTTCTGTCAAAGCGCTGGCGGGAGTATCAAGTCACATTCAATGTCAACTCTAGTTTGATCCACACTGTCCCCATTTTATGGCATTTAGTTTTGTATTGTAGCCAAGGGTTTAATCCTTTCCCAGATGACAAAATTTTAGCCCTGTCCAAATTCTGAGCACTTGCAGTCGAGAATTTCAATGTAAATTAAACAGTGCAATCGTTTATTGATAGGGTAGAAAACATTGTTGGAAAAGGATAAAATGCTGGTTACCAGCATTTTCTCCTTTTCCCACAATGTTTTCAAAAGGCTTCTTTCCCAGGGTCATCAAAAATTGTCATTTTGTGGGAAAGGGTTTAAATGCCGCTCAGTGATGAGATTTTTCTTTGAAAGGGACGAAAACATATCTCTATGATTATTATACCCCAGCAAAACGAATGTTTATGGGAGTATACTTGAATCAATCTGTCTGTTTGCCTGTCCATGTGGGTGTTTGTGTTCAAAATACTAGTAATTTTGTGTCGCAGACTTTGCTTACAGTTTTGCTGCTATTGTATTGAAAGTTTGTTGATACATCGATTGTATACTGATTGAAGTTGTGCAAGATATCCCTTTTTAATCATATACTCCCTATAATTCCAGGGTAATCTCCCCTTGAACTTTGATTTTTTTTATCAATCCATTACCACACAATCCCTACTTTTGACGCTTTTGACGTTACCAGCATTTTCTCCTTTTCCCACAATGTTTTCAAAAGGCTTCTTTCCCAGGGTCATCAAAAATTGTCATTTTGCGGGAAAGGGTTTAAGTGCCGCTCAGTGATTAGATTTTTCTTTGAAAGGGAAGAAAACATATCTCTATGATTATTATACCCTAGTAAAACGAATGTTTTTGGGAGTATACTGGAATCAACCAGTCTTTCCGCCTGTCCGTGTGGGCATCTGTGTACAAAGTACTAGTAATTTTGTGTCGCAAACTCCTCCCACTGTTTTGCTGCTATTGTATTGAAAGTTTGTTGATAAGTTGATTGTATACTGATTGAAGTTGTGCAAAATGCACTTTTCAATCATATACTCCCTATAATTCCAGGGTAATCTCCCCTTGAACTTTGAATATTTTTTTATTAAATTGCCTGTTTCTTTCAAAGTGTTGGCGGGGGTATTAACACATTACTATACAATGCCTACTTTTGACAACCCTGAGAAAGAAGCCTTTAGAAAACTTTGTGGGAAAAGGAGAAAATGCTGGTTACCAGCATTTACTCCTTTTCCCACAAAGATTTCTACCCTCCACAAAACAAGCCTAAAATATTGTTGTTTGGTAATGAGTTAAATCACATTCAGTGACAGCTCTAGTTTTCAATCAGTTTGCTTCCCAAATGTCATTTAATAGGACAGGGGTACTTTTTGGTAGTCCCATTTGACCCAAGGGAATAACCCTTTTGAAAACATTTGTGAAGGAAATTGAGAAACAAGCTCTTACAACTTTACAAATCTGTCTCGATTGTGCTTCATGAGAACTACACCAGTACTAGTGCCAAATGTGTGGGCCAATGAAATATCCCAAAGTTGACACCCGCTTCTGGGTATTGAACTCAGTACCCTATGGTTATGAGGCCTATTCTGTACCTCAAACAATATGTCATACCATCATTACACCCCCACAAAATGTATGTGTATATTGGAATCAGCCTGTCTGTCAGCGTGTCCATCTGTGTGTTCGTCTGTCTATCCGTGTGTCTGTCTGTGTACAAAATACTAGTAATTTTGTGTCGCAAACTCCTACAGTTTTCCTTCAATTGTATTGAAACTTTGCACATATACTGATCAGATATTGAATATTTTCAAGTGTCAACTCTCCCTGATTGAGAAATTATCTCCCCTTGAACTTGACACTTTTTTCTGCCAAAGCGCTGGCGGGGGTATTAAGTCACATTCAGTGACAGCTCTGGTTTTGTTTTGTATCGTTACAGACTTCTTAGAAAAGAGAGACAGTTACGAGACCATTTCCTGTTTTTGAAGTCTATCTATCATGTGCTTACAGCCATGCACAACATGAAATTAAAAGATATAAGATCTAAGGTAAAGTCTTAGGGATCATTTCCTTGTTTTGAAATCTGATTTTGGTGCTTTTTTCACTGTGTTTTAAAACTGTTTTAACACTTTACCAAAAAAAAAGCCCTAGTTTTCACGATCCAGGGGAAAGAAAGCTTTTGAAAACCTTGTGGGAAAAGGAGAAAATGCTGGTAACCAACATTTTCTCCTTTTGGTTTTATACCTTTCAGAGATAAATTTTACAAACCGAAATACTTTTAATTTGTCGTCTGCAGATGCTTTCAATTTGGACCAGTCTAAAATATTGTCGTTTTGTAAAAATTTAAGGATGGTATGACCTTTTCGTTTAACTCTTTACCACACGAGAAAATTTTAGACCAGTCCAAATTGAAAGCATTTGCAGACGATAGAAATAAATGTGACTGAAAACTTAAAATTTGGTTCGTGAAGGGTAGAAAACATTGTGGGAAAAGGAGAAAATGCTGGTTACCAGCATTTTCTCCTTTTTCCACAATGTTTTCAGAAGGCTTTTTTCTCAGGGTCATTAAAAGTCGGGATTGTGTAGTAAAGAGTTAATATCATGCTGGCCAGTGCACAGATTCATGCTGTCTTAGAGTTTCCTTTACCCATACTTTGGGCAATATTCTTCATAAACCACTGGCTACTAGGGGTGTAAGGATGCATCAAAGTATTATGATTGAGACTGTCCCGATAGCGATGCATCAATTGCTGTCTGATGTACTCAATACCAGGAATAATCAGCAAATGATAAGAAATGTTATTTGTTGTCTACGATCAATTTTGCATGACTTTTTCATACTTACTAATTGAGCCTTGCTATATGTGATTATGTCATCTGCGTTGGCTGCGATTGCTAATTTTGAGATCGTGAAGTTGGAAAGGCCAGTGTTTGAGCGAGCCCATTTCGGATTTCTTCAAGAGGGAGAGAATGTTGATAAAAACCAAAAAAATCATCAAAGGCAAAAATTTTCCGCTTACCAGGTACCTTTGTGCAAAGAACTAGTTGAGAAGCTGCAGAAGGAAGGAGCCCAGCGCGACGATGACCGAGGCAGTAGAGGGCCTTACGGGTAATACACAGATTGATGAATTTGACTGTCGCAGTTGTTTGTTTCTATTATCCTTTACTAGAAAATACTAAGTTTTAACTCATGAATTTTAAGCACATAATCCCGAAATTTCTCCTTTTCCCACAATGTTTTCAAACGGCTTCTGTCTCACGGTTGTAAAAACCAGGGATTATTAGGTAAAGGGTTAAAGGTGGCCCTTCAGATTTTGGGACGAAAATTTTACAGAAATACAAAAAAAATCATCCTTATACTACGAAAGCCTTTTAATTTTCATTCATAAAACCCCAGTAGTTGAAATCTATCTGACAACAAGAGAAATTTGAGATTTACTACAGCCCAGGTCGACACAGGGAACACAGTCTATTTTTACATGAGCAATTCATACCGGAAAAAACACAGATGAAGCTTGAAACATAGTGTTGGAAGAAGACATTATGAAAATTAATTACATATTTGTTATGTTACGGAATTTAAACATCATTGGTCAAGTGCCAGTCACTTGACATTCCCAAAATGCTTTTTTGACTTTTGGCACGAAATCCAAAAATGCCATAAATTTTTCTGTGTAATTTTATGATTCTTAATTATTGATAATTTGTATTGATTTTTTATATAAATTTCAGTAGTATATATTTTTTTTAATTTGGTGAGGTGTAAAAAATCTAAATACCGGTACCCACCTTTAACCCATTACCACACAATCCCTACTTTTGACGACTCTGAGAAAGAAGCCTTTAGAAAACATTGTGGGAAAAGGAGAAAATGCTGGTAACCAGCATTTTCTCCTTTTCCCACAATGTTTTTACCCTTCACAGAACAAATTTCAAATTTTCAGTACCTTTCATTTTGTCATCTGCAAATGCTTTGGACAAACCTAAAATGTTGTTTGGTAATGAGTTAACCCATTACCACACAATCCCTACTTTTGACGCCCCTGAGAAAAAGGCCTTTAGAAAACATTGTGGGAAAAGGAGAAAATGCTGGTAACCAGCATTTTCTCCTTTTCCCACAATGTTTTCTACCCTCCACACGACAGATTTCAATTTTTCAGTCACTTTTATTTTGTCGTCTGCAAATGCTTTCGATTTGGACAAGTCTATAATATTGTCGTTTGGTAATGAGTTAAGCCCTGTTTTGCCATGTAATATCTATAAAAAGGTTGTTTCACCATAAATGTAAAAATGAATACGTAGGTATATATAAACTAGATATATTCGACTGTTCATGTGCTTGTGGTGTTTGACACTGTTTGTTTCAGGACTAAACATGGCAGAACATCGAGACTTTCCACGATAGAAATTGATGAACCGCCTGACCTGTCTGGACGAGTGTCTGTCTTTGGCACCGTTAAAAGACTCACTAACGTAGAAAATGTCGGGAAAACCTTTTTTGGGAGGAGGTATAATGCACAATGTTATGCTATTGTAGGTTGTTGCACTCGTAGAGGAATATATTGTGTTGAACGAGTTCTTTTGGCAGAGTTCCCTGAGCTTGCGAGGGCAACTCCGCCAAAAGAATGAGTTCAACACAATATATTCCCACACAAGTGCAATAACCTTTTAATTATATACTTCGATATTGTTTATACAATTTCCTGTGATTTAACAATATAATTTTGTTGAATTTGTCTTATTTGTCTTATTTATGAAAAAAGTCATGAGAAATTTGTTTTGTCGCCACACCTTGCTTCGCGGAATTTTTCAGTTTTGGCTTTTGATGATGACACCATTGCTAAAGATATGTAAACAAATAAGATGGAGACCAAGGATCATTTTTCATTGCTTAAGAATTTCATTGTTGATTAATATGTGTGAAAGACAAATTTTTCATAACTTTGTAGTGACTATTATTTAGGAAACAAATATTCTGTATTATTTTTCATATCTTTAATAAGAACTATGCATTGAAAAGTTCGTAAAACATGATGTCTAATGCTCAATTTTTCTATAGTGGCAGCTGTTCACATTTTAATTTTTAGAGAAATGGCAAGTTTTAAAATAGTTCTGTTCTTATCAACACACATGAAGAAGCTCTTACCTATGTAATATCCTTTTGAAAACATTATGGGAAAAGGAGAAAATGCTGGTAACCAGCATTTTCTCCTTTTTCCACAATGTTTTCTACCTTGTTAGACATAAATTTCAATTTTTGAATTATGTTTATTTTGTCATCAATTTGGGCCAGTCTACAATTTTGTGGTTTGGTAAAGGGTTAAGGTATACAATATGATCACCTACAGGTCAACATACTGTTATGACAATTGAATACATACTGCATCAGCTGTAATTTAACTCTTTACCATATGATCTATTATAGTTTGGACAACCCTGAGAAAGACCGCTTTTGAAAGCATTGTGGAAGAAGCCTTTTCCCACAATGCTTTCCAAAGTCTCCCCCTTTAGGCTTGTTATCCCATAGGCTGCGAAGCATGACTTACTGACCTGTTGTAATTAGTGTAGATCAAGATCAGACTGGACAGAAAATGCAGTCTGATCTTTGATCTACACTGATTGACAAGGAAATAGTTTTCTCCCAAAAATAAGTTCGAAAGAGCATTATTCAGGTTTATTAATATTGGCTGGAAAATTTCTTGTTTAGCAGGCCGTGCGCTAACTCTTTACCAAAAGATAAAATTTTGGACTGGTCAAAACTGAAAGCATTTGCAGACGACAAATATAAATGTGCCTCAAAAAATGAAAATTGATGTAGGGAGGGTAGAAAACATTGTGGAAAAAGGAGAAAATGCTGGTTACCAGCATTTTCTCCTTTTCCCACAATGTTTTCAAAATACTTTTTTCTCAAAGTCGGGATTGTGTTTACCAAAAGGTAAAATTTTGGACTGGTCCAAACTGAAAGCATTTGCAGATGACAAATATAAATGTGCCTCAAAAAATGAAATTTGATGTAGGGAGGGTAGAAAACGTTGTGGGAAAAGGAGAAAATGCTGGTTACCAGCATTTTCTCCTTTTCCCAGAATGTTTTCAAAAGACTTTTTTCCTTAGGGTCGTTAAAAGTTGGGATTGTATGGTAAAGAGTGAAATTACTTTGCATTTGAGAGTGTTACATAAGTGTATAAAGGTAAGCAAAATGCATCTGGAATAGCAAAAATTTAACCCTTTACCAAACAATCCCTCTATTTTACGAGCCTGAAATGGAAACCTTTTAAAAAAATTGTGGGAAAAGGAGAAAATGATGGTAACCAGCATTTTCTTCTTTTACCACAATGTTTTATACCCTGCTGGCAACAAATTTCAGTTTTCGAGTCCCATTTAATTTGTCATCTGCAAGTGCTTTCAATTTGGACCAGCCTAAAATTTTGTCGTTTGGTAAAGAGTTAAGGCTGAAAGTAAGTATGTTTGTGGATTTGAGTAAAATAAGTCTTGAGTTCTTTAGTGAAAACAGGCTCTGATAAATTTGGTCTAGAATGTCTCAGCAGTGAGGAAAGTGTAGATTAACCCTTTACCAAATGACAAAATTTTAGACTGGTCCAAATTGAACTTCCAGACAACAAAATGATCGCTAGTCAAAACCTGAAATTTGTTTCCAGCAGGGTAGTAACCAGCATTTTCTCCTTTTACCACAGTGTTTTCTTTTCTACCCTTTCCTGATCAAATTTAAATTTTTCAGTCACATTTATTTTGTAGTTTGCAACTGCTTTCAATTTGGACCAGTCTATAATTTTGTTGTTTGATAAAAGAGTTAAATTTCCTAGTCTAGTGTTATCTCATGGGCAGAAACCTGACATGTAAGCATCTGTTGTTGATACAAAGATCAGAAGATCGTTACAAACTGCAAGTTTGAAGGGCGGGGTGTTGGCCATCTTCGCAAGCCAAGGCTGACGATTTACTACACCACTGTACCCTTGGCCAATCAAGCTTAATTTTTACATTCCCCTGATACGCTTTTTCATTGGATGCAGCCAGCTCTAACTGCAACAAATGAAATTGCTTGTAGCATTTCATCTTTGATAAAATAGTATGAGGTCGCTACCTTTCGAATAGAAGGTAAACAGGGAAATCCACATGGATGTCTGCTTATCGCTTAATGTGTATTCGTAAGCAGTTTGTAAAACGATATTTCATTTGCTTTTAGAAATATTATTAGAAGGTAAACAGGGAAATCCACATGGATGTCTGCTTATCGCTTAATGTGTATTCGTAAGCAGTTTGTAAAACGATATTTCATTTGCTTTTAGAAATATTATGTAAAGGGTGGTAATAACCAGCATCCAATAGAGGGCGCATCGCAGGAATCTCGAAATTAGGCTCAATCAGCCAAGGTAATCTTGGCTTGCGAAGATGGGTGTTGGTCTGAACATTTCCATTACCTTCTTTACAGACGTTCCAGAAATGCCACCAGCATCTTTACAACTGAAAAGCAAACCATAGAGACCTGGGAGGATCTACTGAATGCCCAGCCTCCGGAGTTTAGAGAAGAAAACAGTTCATTTGGTTTACAGGCTGGCATCGTGTCAAAGTTCATGCGATGGTATAGGTAAGGCCTACAAAAACATGCACTTTCCTTGAAATGATATTCCCCGCCAAAAAAAACAGCGTAACTTAACTCATTACCAGACAACATTATTTTAGACTTTTCCAAATCAAAAGCATTTGCAGACAACAAAGTAAAAGTGACTGAAATTTTAAAATTTGTTTTGTAAAGGGTAGAAAACATTGTGGGAAAAGGAGAAAATGCTGGTTACCAGCATTTTCTCTTTTTCCCACAATGTTTTCAAAAGGCTTCTTTTCCAGGAGTTTCAAAAGTAGGGATTGTGTGGTAATGGATTAAAATGGCTCCCAGTTGGCCATTTTGCATCAAATCCAAAAAGCAAGAAAAGTGTCAAGGTAGAATGGATTAATGTCATGAGCAATTTCACCTTTTGCCACAATGTTTTCCAAAGGCTCATACAAGCAATGCGTAGAAATAAGTATCTATGGAGTAAAGGGTTAAGCCTTACTATAATAAACCTAAGGTTAAGAGAGGTGAAACAGTGCACTTTTTGAAACAGTGCAAATTAAGATAAGAATGCACAAATTTTGCAGCCTGACCTGGGATCTACATTATTTAAGATGGGTATTTCTTTCCACAGAAAAGTACTTTAAAATTGTAACAGTTAGGTTTTTACAGTTAGCTGGAAGTTTTAATTTGATTTATTTAGCAGTCAAGCTTTTACCACACAATTCCACTTTAAAAAAAATTGTATCTATTTTAAAATGTGGGAAAAGGAGAAAATGCTGGTAAACAGCATTTTCTCTACTTCCCTCAATGTTTTCTATCTTGCTGGATACAAATTTGAAATTTTGATTTATGTTTATGTTGTCATTTTCAAGTGCTTTCAATTTGGACTTGTCTCAAATTTTTGTCATTTGACAAAGAGTTAGACCAAGTGCTTGTTTGGTATACAGCAGCCCCTTGTCATATATTTCTTTGAGCATGAACTGTTGTCTAGGTAACAGTTTTCAAACTTGTTCACTTCCAAAGCGTCTTACGAACATGAAAGTTTGCAACAAATGCGTATCTAAAATACAAACCAAATCTTGCTGGATTCGAACCCATGTGGACAGTAATCCTGGTTTTGCTAGATTTAACTCATTACCACACAATCCCTACTTTTGATGACCTCTGAGAAAGAAGCCTTTTGAAAACACTGTGGGAAAAAGGAGAAAATGCTGGTAACCAGCATTTTCTCCTTTTTCCACAGAGTTTCCTACCCTTTCCAGAACAAATTTCAATTTTTCAGTCACCTTTATTTTGTCATCCCCATTTCCTTTAAATTTGGACCAGTCTAAATTTTTCTTGTGTGGTAAAGAGTTAAAAGAGCAATACCATAACCACTGAGCAAAAGAGATATCTCAGTAACCCATTGTTATGCTCCCCGAAGGGCGAGCATATAGTCGCCGCTTCGTCCGTCCGTCCGTCCGAAGCGATTTCTCCACAACCCTTGGACCAAATTGGATGAAACTTCATATATGAACTCCTTAGGGTAAGGCGCCGATATACTTTTCCCAGATTTTCAATTTGACCCCGTGTCATGGAAAAAAGGGGCTTAATGCAAAATTGCAATTTTTACTAATATCTCATTCAGTTTTTGTCAGAATATCATGAAACTTCATGGTTATATTGTTTATGGAAAGTTTTAGCATGTGCCCTTGCTATTTTTAATCTGGGCATTTTTTAAGTTGACGTTCTGTCATGGAAAAAGGGGGCCTCTTGCAAAATTCCAATTTTTACTAATATTTCATTCAGTTTTGGTCAAAATTTCATTAAACTTCATGGTTATATTGTTTTTTAAAGTTTCTCTTGTGTGCTCAAAGTGTACTCTTGTCTTGTTATCTATGTGTTTTTCAATTTGACCCTCTGTCATGGAAAAAGGGGGTTTCTTGTAAAATGAAAAAGGGGCCCTAATGCAAAATTGCAATTTTTACTAATATCTTGTTCAGTTTTTGTCAACATTTCATGGTTATATCTTGTTTTACAAGTTTCAACATGTGCCCTTTGTTTTTGCAATCTATGAATTATTAATGCCCAAATATGTCTTTCCTGGTTTCTCAAATTAAGGCTGCATCACGGAAAAAGGGGACTTCATGGAAAAAAATGTTTTTCACTAGGTTCTCCTTTATCAGTGCTCAAAACTTTGTGAAATTTCAAATCTGAACTTGTTGAAACATTGCCCAGGTACCTCTCTTCCTTTTCTTAATTTCAGGCTGCGTCTCGGAAAAAAGGGGCTCCATGTAAAAAATTGTTTTATGTATTATTAATACCTGACTGCTCAAAATTTTATGAAATTTCGAATTTTGAATTATTATTAAAAAATGCAACAAACCACACACCAGTTGTATTTATTGCAATGATCCAATATTGTCTTATGGGAAAAGGGGGCTTACAGGGGGCTTATTGGGCTTCTCTACAAATTTGTGTTGGCTATCTCTAAGATAGTAATTGCCTTTTCACTTCAAATTTTGGGGGGCATGAACAGGTTCTTCTAGGATAAAAGAAGTGAATTTATATCAATTTCTTATATTTTATGACAAGCACTAGTTCGGGGAGCATAACCCGTCTCTGACGGCTCTTGTTAGGTATTGTATTTAACTCATTACCAAATGACAAAATTTTAGACTGATCCAAATTGAAAGCATTTGCAGACGACAAAATAAAAGTGACTGAAAATTTGAAATTTGTTTTGTGAAGGCTAGAAAACATTGTGGGAAAAGGAGAAAATTCTGGTTACCAGCATTTTCTCCTTTTCCCACAATGTTTTCTACAGGCTTCTTTCTCAGGGGCGTCAAAAGTAGGGATTGTGTGGTAATGGGTTAATTCAGGATGGAGCCATGCATGAATGAGTGGTCTCTGGCAACAAGCAATTGCTGATGAAAAATTGAATGTGGATAAAATGGTGAAATTTTGTCTGATAAAAAGCAGAAATCATTGTGGAAAAATGAAAAAGAGAATGGTTATTTGCACCATTTGTTATCTCTTTTTTTCCACTATGTTTTAGCCCATTGCCACACAATCCCTACTTTAGACGACCTTGAGGAAGAAGCTTTTAGAAAACATTGTGAGAAAGGAGAAAATGCAACATTTTCTCATTTTCCAACACTGTTTTTTACTCTTCACAAAACAAATTTCTCAGTCACTTTTATTTTGTCGTCTGCAAATGCTTTTGATTTGGACAGACCTAAAATTTTGTCATTTGGTAATGAATTAAAAAGGAAAAACTTCTGTTTAGATTATCATGAAAACCTTAGATTGCTAAGTAAAGAGTTGTAAATGTCTTAAAATTTCAATGGTAGACGTGCCAGTGTTGCGCCAACTCACATTTCTGCCGGGTTACCATCTATAGACAAGGATACTTTAACACAGCTGTCACAGAACACACCGGATAGAGGCCAGGCTGACAAAATGGATAGAGGTAGCTTTATTTTTGTATCATGCTTAAAATAGTATGGTCCAACTGAGCCCATTTTCTTTTGGGTCCTTAATGTGAGAGCTTAACCCATAGAGTACTGAATGAACCTGGTAGGTTATTTACCAGAACTGTTACAACAATATTTTTGGTTGTTTCCCTGTTTAAAAAGGTCCAGTGTCACATGATAAAAGGTATGAACAGCTGTACCAAATTTTATTGGTTGATTGCACGACTGTATCAACCTATGAAATTTCTTGTTCCAAACAATGTCATGTGATACAAGATGTCGACAGCTGTTTCAAATTTACATCTTAATAAAAAATCCATGAATTCTGAGACGATTCAACTTTGAACACAAAGGATACAGGTCACTGATATTTTGAAACCTGTTTAATGGATGTTTGCTAATACTGTGTTTCGTTGGATCTAAAGTGTATTTTGTATCTTGAAAGTCAGATGTATGAACCCTACAAGTTCGAGCGACTGTAGCTGCCAGACTGCATTAGCAACTGACAGTCAGTTAATTGTGTTTATCTGATAGAAAAAATGTTTTAGCTTTCAGTTGTCGAAAGAATAAGGAGAATAACTGTTAATAAGGAAAAGATACCTTGCTTTTTTGTGACCGGGGGCGAGAAACGGGCTGTATTCAGTTAAATCCCTGGATTATACTATATAGTCTGTGGGTGAAAGGAGTCAAACAACATACCCATATGCCTCTGATTTATGAAGATATGTCCACAAATCCTTCAATTTCTGTAACTTTATTTCTCAAAGAAGTGGGTTTTTTACATTGGGTACCAATGTACAGTTCCGATAAATAACCTAGCAATGCAGAGTTTGAACCCAGGACCACCAGGTTCCAAGGCACGTGCTCTGCCATGTAGTACAGATAACTGTCCCCAAAGGCGATGTTACTTTTCGACTGGTCACCTCTGGGTACAGAGACAATCCGGACAAAATCAGTTGAAAGTTCCGCACAGATTTTGTGCACAAGTTTGAACTCCCATAATTTCGCAAATAGAGCACAAAACTAGAATTTAAACATACCTATTGCTTGCGTATTCAATATTCCTTCGTTTGACATACACATATTCTCAATTTAAACGCTGATCGTGAGAAAACACGGTGCATTTCATCAGTAACTCGTGTTGTTTACGTTCCCAAAAACATACAAAATGGCCACCACGCACAATAAATTTCGTCCGTGATTTTTCCGAGATAAACATGTTATAAACGACTTTTAAAAGCTCTTTAAGTCATGAATGGTTTAACAATTTGTTCTTGGTCACGTTTATTACTAGAAGTTATTTGCATTTCGCTGCAATACAGATAAAACCGACGAAACCGAAAGTCAGTATAGCGCTCTATATTTGCTACCGGAAAAATAACGATAGAATTGAGACGGTACGGTGTACAGTAAATGTCCAAATATGAAAAAGATCACCGAAGCGTCTCATTATTGAGACAACTCTGCCATGTAGATAGCTTTCTGTATTGCAATGCAGAATAAGTGTCCCATTATACAAACACAAGCAGCACATTTATATCTAACTGTGGGATAGACCAGTATACTATAAAATTGTTTTCTTATTATTTAACATAAAGAGGATATTTGTTTTTTTCAGTGAAAGATGGAAATCTATTTCATCGAGTGGACACCATCGGTAATATTTTCACGAGTGGCACAGCCACGAGTGAAAATATTACCGATGGTGTTCAGGAGATGAAATAAATTTCGATCTTTCACCGAAAAAATCAAATATTCTATTTATTTCATGCTTTTCACCCTTTCTGGGAGGAGCTTTATCAAAATTCAGTACAGTTCTTTTCCCTTATTCCCCGTGGCGTACCCCTCCGGCATAGCAACGTTACGTCAAGCGCGAGAAATGTAAGCTATATGACGTTATATTTCCCATCTAGTTGTGAGGCACGCGCAATTTACCTAGGCAACAAGAACATGAAAATCGGTATTTTCACTGGTGGTACCAGTGTAAGATCGAAAAATATTTTCACTGCTATTTCTCGATATCCCACCGGAAAGCATGAAATAAGGTGTATGTTCTGTGCAGTCTGATCTTGATCTACACTATCCACAAAAACAACTTAACTGTTTACCACACTATGCAGACTTTTAACAACCCTGCAAAAGAAGCCTTTTGAAAACATTGTTAGAAAAAGAGAAAATGCTGGAAACCAGCATTTTCTCCTTTTCCACAATGTTTTCTACCCTTTCCAAACCAAATACAAATTTTCTCAGGGTTGTCAAAAGTATGCATTCTGTGTCAAAGTGTTAAGGCCACTTTAACAGCTTTGGTTGTATCATGGCGGCCAGGTGCACTTACGCATGCAATTCCATGTTTTATTTCATGCTTTCCTGTAGGATACTGAGAAATAGCAGTAAAGATATTTTTCGATCTTACACTAGTACCACCAGTGAAAATACCGACTTTCACGTTCTTGTTCCCTAGGTAAATTGCATGTGCCTAACAACCAGATGGGAAATATGACGTCATATACCTTACATTTCTCGCGCTTGACGTAACGTTGCTATGCGGGAGAGGTATGCCACGGGGAATAAGGGAAAAGAACTGTACTGAATTTTGATAAATCTCCTCCCAGAAAGGGTTAAAAGCATAAAATAAATAGAATATTTGTTTTTTTTGGTGAAAGATCAAAATTTATTTCATCTCGTGAACACCATTGGTAATATTTTCACTCGTGGCTGTGCCACTCATGAAAATATTACCGATGGTGTCCACTCGATAAAATAAATTTCGATCTTTCACCGAAAAAACAAAATTAATATCCTCTATTTCTCACACTGATTCTTACACAGCTTTCTTTCCCAGCCATGACTAGATAGATTACTACTGAGCTAAGAAAGTAATGGGAAATATTGCTCTTAACAGTTTCCCACACAATCCCGACTTTGAACAACCCTGAGAAAGAAGCCTTTTGAAAACATTTTAGGAAAAGGAGAAAATGCTGGTAGCCAGCATTTTCTCCTTTTCCCACAATGTTTTCTACCCTTCCCAAAAATTTCTTTAAAATTTTGAGCCACATTTATTTTGTTGTCTGCAAATGCTTTCATTTGGACCAATCTACAATTCTGTCATTTGGTAAAGAGTTAAATGTATTACGTATGGTTGAAGACCAAGTTACGCTACAAACCAAAACACTGTTTCCAGGTGATCGAGAAAGCGTATACGGTCAACAGATTGCTCATCAGTCGCATGCTGGATCTGCCGTCGGGGCAACAGAGAAGGTTCGGAAGATACCAATATGGCAGCAGGTGGCACAAGAAAAATCATCAGTTTTCCATAAAAAGTAGGGTTTTGACATTTCTTACATATATTCTATTAACCGTTTTCACGACCCTGAGAAGCCTTCTGAAAACATTGTGGGAAAAGGAGAAAATGCTGGTAACCAGCATTTTATCCTTTTCCTACAATATTTTCCACCCATCCCAAAACAAATTCCAATTTTTGAGCTTCATTAATTTTTGTCGCCTGCAAATGCTTCCAATTTGGACAAGTCTAAAATTATGTCATTTGGTAGAGTTAAAGCTTTTTCTGCTTTACCACTGCTGTTCTTAAAGAAAACATCAAGCTACCATCAAAGCTCCAGATAAGATGGAGTGATGGTATTCTATATCGATTACTTCTCTTCCGAACCATATGTTGTGGGTACTCTTTAGAATTGTATCGACAAGACGATTCTAATGAGTACCCACAACATAAGGTTCAGTTTAGAATAATTCACATTTTCAAGTTGGAAATCAAACCCACTCCCTCTATCTGGAACTTTGTACTGTCATAGCCGTGGCACCATTGTCATCAGAGCCAGTGTCATTTGTTATTATAGCTCCATTTGTGCAAAGACTTCGACATTTTATCCTTTTCCCAAACAATCCCTGGTTTTTACGGGTCTGGAATAGAAGCCTTTTGAAAACATTGTGGGAAAAGGAGAAAATGCTGGTAACCAGCATTTTCTCCTTTTCCCACAATGTTTTCTACTCTATCATATAGAAAAATCATCTTTTTTAGCAACTGTTAATTTGTCATCTACGAAATTCTTTGAATTTGGTCTGGTCCAAAATTTGCCGTTCGGAAAAGGGTTATATCTCTCTTATTACAGAATATATTTATATTCTCTTCAAAGTTGGACTAGTTCTTTTCTAGGCCTAGCAAAAAATAACCGTGTTTAAGGTTTTGATCTGAGATCCTGTAAATAGGGTGCGTAGGGATTTCTCTTTCTTTTATCAGAATTTTTTGACTTGGTCTATAGACTGAAATTTTCACCCAAAAATACTTTTTTCAAAGACAGTATTAAAAGTTTAACATCAGCAGCATTTTCCAGGCAGGGTAGGGAAACCTTAAACACTGAATTTTTTTTTTTAGACCTTATCAAAAGGGGAAACTATACAACAAGGGCAGGTTGTCATCAAAGTTTTTACCTCTTTACTAAACGACAAAATTGTAGAGCAGTCCAAACTGAAAGCATTTGCAGAATGACAAATTAAGTATGGCTGGAAAATTGAAATTTGTCTTGGGAATGGTAGAAAACATTGTTGGAAAAGGAGAAAATGCTAGTTACCAGCATTTTCTCCTTTTCCTACAATGTTTTCAAATGGCTTCTTTCTTAGGGTTGTTAATAGTCGGAATTGTGTGGCAAAGAGTTAACACAGTTATGCCTCTGTGTTTGACTAAAAATCAAGCAACAGCAGAACAACATCAGCACCAAATGCGGTGCAGGTTTCAGTGAAAAGGGCACTTTAACAGCTTAAGTTGTATCATGGCGGCCAGGTGCACGTACACATGCGATTCCATGTTTTCTCACACTGATTCTTACACAGCTTTCTTTCCAGGCCATGACTACTTTCCCACATGCATCAGAGAGGCGAAAAATCTTTTGGAAGAAAGTCTGTCCCAAAAGGACATCGGACTCATTACCACCAGGTCATGAATCAGATGTGCCAAGCACTGAGCTACTTACGAGAGCTGAGAAAGTAATGGGAAATATTGCTCTTAACAGTTTACCACAAAATCTCGACTTTTAAGGACCCTGAGAAAGAAGTCCTTTTTTAGTGGAGTCCTGCATGGCCAAAGAGAGGGAAGGTACAGAATTCCTAATCTGGCTATCCATTGTTGGATAGCTATTTGTACTTTTACAAGAGTACTGTAGATGACAATGTTTTCCAAAGGCTTATTTCTCTGTAGATATAATAAAACACTGGTTAGCTTGATCAACTCTTTCATTACAGAATAAGTACATTGCATTTTCTCAGAGGCTGCACATTATTAGTTGTACGGGCAGGTGGCAGGGGACTTGAAAACTTGTTTACGGCTGTGATGAATCATGTTGCCTTGAACCGAAGTTTCCAAGTCCCCTGCCACCTGACCGTACAACAAATTTATGATACTGCAAAGCATGTTAAGCGAATTTTTCCTGTTTTATAATCTCACGAATCGAGTATGCTTACGAAATAGAAATTCCCTTCTGAGTGCCCCAATTCAAGGAAAACTGATGTCACTAGAAAATGATGTCAGTAAAACCTGCAGTTTGGTGCATAAACATGCAGTCTAGAGATTGATCGATGCGGCCATTTTGTATGTTGTGTAGTGATGTTTACGGGGCAACTGGCTTTACGTGGCTTTTTGCACATGATTATGTTCCCGGCATGTTAACCTATCAGATCATGAGCTCTTTGCAGTATAATAAGTTCCACTGCAAGATTAAGAGAAGAAGTTTGGTCGTAATCTAGAATAAAGCAATGGAAAGTGTAGATCAGATATCAGAAAGCATGGTCTTTGCAGTCTGATCTTGATCCACATTATCCACAAAAGCTGATGTCTTTAGTAATCAAAGAAATAAAGTTTGACAGCTGTATAATTTAGGAATTTTCCACAGGGCCAGTGCACCGAACCCAGACACAACAATCCTACGGTTTAAGAGAGATTTAAACAAACTGAAGCGTTCCATGCAGAAAGAAAACACAGCAGAATTGGAGAAAATTGTCAGGTCTCGAAAAGATTTTTTTTTCATTCCGTTTTTTTTTTTTACAAAAGTCAACATTTTGTTTTAATTCCTTTTTTATGTCTTTTAACTCTTTTCCACGCAATCTTCAGGGGAATCCATTAACCCATTACCTCACAATCCCTATTTTTGATGCCCCTGAGAAAGAAGCCTTTAGAAAACATTGTGGGAAAAGGAGAAAATGCTGATAACCAGCATTTTCTCCTTTTCCCACAATGTTTTCTACCCTTCACAAAACAAATTTGAAATTTTCAATTACTTTTATTTTGTCATCTGCAAATGCTTTCAATTTGGACCAGCCTAACATATTGTCGTTTGGTAATGAGTTAAACAGGACCAGATAACCCTCAAATACTTTTTGACACAGTTATGCCCTTCTTTCAACCTGTACTTTTTACTAAAATCAGCAGCCAAATAATGGCACGTAACTTGTTGCAGTGCTTTCATTGAACATTACAAGTAGTTGCTCCTGGGTCTATATTCACCTGGGTCTATGTTCTTAAGAACATCCCTTGTCTTATTCTTCAAGATTTTCTGACTCTGAAAGAAACAGAACTTCTGATTGGTTAAACCAAACGGTTTAGCCAATCAGAAGTTCTGTTACTTTTTTCTGGAGGAAATTCTGAAGAAGTAGACTAGGAATGTTCGTAAGAATGGCTGACCAGTGAATATGCAACCAGTTTGCATAATGACATCATAAGTTTAACTCTTTACCACACAATCCCGACTTTTAACGACCCTGAGAAAGAAGCCCTTTGAAAACACTGTGGGAAAAGGAGAAAATGCTGGTAACCAGCATTTTCTCCTTTTCCCACAGTGTTTTCTACCCTTCCCAAACTAAATTTAAATTTTTCAGTCACCTCTATTTTGTCGTCTGTAAATGCTTTCAATTTGGACCAGTCTAAAATTTTCTCATGTGGTAAAGATTAAAAAAAAAGCGGCACTTTTTTCGGTTATAGGTTAATTCAGATATCCTTTGTATTGTTTGTAGGGAAAGGCTGGCTAGTTTCCGACTAAAATATGGAACACTAGGAGAGGGCAGTAGCCCTTTACTTGAGGAACAAATTAACCGTGTACATAGAGCAAGTGAGAATGTAAACAGGCTACAGCTAGAGAATTTCGATGTTCAACCATCAAAATGGTAAACTTTTCTTTTAGTTAGCCCTTTTCCAAACAAGGAATCACTCTTCCAGACAAACAGTAACTACTGATGACAAATTATGAATTGGAACATTTGGGCTCTAGTTCTCTGATGGCATAGAAAACATTGTGGGAAAAGGAGAAAATGCTGGTCACTAACATTTTTCTCATTTTCCCGCAATGTTTTCAAAATGTTATGGCCATTAACCCATTACCACACAATCCCTACTTTTGACGCCCTTGAGAAAGAAGCCTTTTGAAAACACTGAGGGAAAAGGAGAAAATGCTGGTAACCAGCATTTTCTCCTTTTCCCACAGTGTTTTCTACCCTTCGCAGAACAAATTTCAATTTTTCAGTCACCTTTATTTTGTGGTCTGCAAATGCTTTCAATTTGGACCAGTCTAAAATTTTCTCGTGTGGTAAAAAGTTAAAACCCAGGCTTGTGTGGTTATGCCATAAATTTTGCTGAATTTTTCTCTACTGTCAACCATCAAAATGGTACCGTTTTTTCTATGTGTTCAGCCATCAAAATAGCATTATTTTCTCACTGCCAGTCTTTAACCATTGAAATATTTTTATTCCTGTGTGTTCAGTGATCAGTATGTTCATCCATCAAAATGGTAGTACAGTCTCTGTCATTCGGAACACCTCGGCCAATCTTTCGATCCAGCCTCGGATGTATGCCGATGGAATGATATGTTAAAAAACTTGACATGCATCACCGGAAGCGGTTATTTGACAGATACTCCCCACTACATAGTTCTCGGGATGTTCCAAAAGGCATCAACTAGTAACCATTTCGACTGACAACAAATCCTGTAGAATGACCGTAAATCTAACTATAGCAGCATAAATGGCTGAATTTAGGACTTGCATTGATTACGCGCTTGAAAAATTAGGCTGGATCGAAAGATTGGCAGAGATTTTCCGAATGTTTGCGCGATAATGACGTCATTGTATTTCTTGTTAAGGGGGTGTTGTTGTTCCTTCCGGAAGTAGTCTGTCGGCATACATCCGAGGCTTGATTTGTAGAATTGACCGAGGTGTTCCGAATGAGTCTCTGTGTGTTTAACCATCTGAATTGTAATGCTTTGTGTGTGTGTGTATGTATTCAGCCATCAAAATGTTAATGCTTAGCAATGCGTTCAAACATAAATTCCCAACCATACTAGTTGTCCTGGTGCAAATTGTCCCAGGTATGATCTATCCTGCTGCCAATTGTCTCAGGTATGATCTGTCCTGGTGCGAATTGTCCCAGGTTTGAAATGTCCTGGTACGAATTGTCCCAGGTTTGATCTGTCCTGGTGCGAACTGTCTCATTTATGAGCTGTCCTGGTTCAAATTGTTCAAGGTATGAGTTGTCCAGGTGCAAATTGTCAAAGGTATGATCTGTCCTGGTGAAATTGTCAAAGGTATGATCTGTCCTGGTTCAAATTGTCTTAGGTAAGATCTGACCTGATGAAAATTGTCTCAGGTATGATCTGTCCTGGTGCAAAATATCTCAGGTGTGAGTTGTCCAGGTGCAAATTGTCCTAGGTGTTAGCTGTCCTGGTGCAAATTGTCCAAGGTATGAGCTCTCCTGGTTCAAATGATCCCAGGTATGAGTTGTTTTGATGCAAATTGTCCCATATATGATCTGTCCTGCTGCTCATTGTATCAGGTATGACTTGTCCTGCTGCAAATTTTCCCAGATATAAGCTGTCCTGGTGCAAATTGTCTCAGGTACGAGTTGTCTTGGTGCAAATTGTCCCAAGTATGAGCTGTCCTGGTGCAAATTGTCCAAGGTATGAGTTGTCCAGGTGCAAATTGTCCAAGAATGATCTATCTGCTACAAATTGTCCCAGGTATGAGCTGTCCTGGTTCAAATTGTCAAAGGTATGATCTGTCCTGGTGCAAATTGTAAAAGGTATGATCTGTCCTGGTGCAAATTGTCTCAGGTAAGATCTGACCTGATGAAAATTGTCTCAGGTATGATCTGTCCTGGTGCAAAATCTCTCAGGTGTGAGTTGTCCAGGTGCAAATTGTCCTAGGTGTTAGCTGTCCTGGTGCAAATTGTCCAAGGTATGAGCTGTACTGGTGTAAATTGTCCAAGGTATGACCTGTCCTGGTTCAAATTGTCCAAGGTATGAGCTGTCCTGGTGCAAATTGTCTCAGGTATGATCTTTCCTGGTGCAAATTGTGCAAGGTTTGAGCTGTCCTGGTTCAAATTGTTCTAGGTATGATCTGTCCTGGTGCAAATTGTCCCAGGAATGAGTTGTTCTGATGCAAATTGTCTCAGGTATGATCTATCCTGGTGCAAATTGTCTCAGGTATGAGCTGTCCTAATGCAAATTGTCCCATACATGATCTGTCCTGCTGCTAATTGTATCAGGTATGACTTGTCCTGGTGCAAATTGTCCCAGGTATGAGCTGTCCTGGTGAAAATTGTCTCAGGTACGAGTTGTCTTGGTGCGAATTGTCCAAGGTATGAGCTGTAATGGTGCAAATTGTCCCAGGTATGAGCTGTCCTGGTTTGAATTGTCTCAGGTACGAGTTGCCTTGGTATGAATTGTCCCAGGTATGAGCTGTCCTGGTGCAAATTGTCCCAGGTATGAGTTTTCCTGGTGCAAATTGTCCAAGGTATGATCTCTCCTGCTGCGAATTGTCCCAGGTATGAGCTGTCCTGGTTTGAATTGTCTCAGGTATGAGCTGTCCTGGTGCAAATTGTTCCAGGTATGATCTGTCCTGGTGCAAATTGTCTCGGGTATGAGTTGTCCTGGTGCAAATTGTCTCGGGTATGAGTTGTCCTGGTGCAAATTGTCAAAGGTATGAGCTGTCCTGGTGCAAATTGTCCCAGGTATATACTGTCCTGGTGCAAACTGACCCAGGTATGATCTGTCCTGGTGAAATTGTCTATGGTATGAGCTGTTTTTGTGCAAATTGTCCCAGGTATGAGCTGTCCTGGAGTAAATTTTCCCAGGTATGAGTTGTTCTGATGCAAATAGTCCAATGTATGAGCTGTCCTTGTGCAAATTGTCCCAGGAATGATCTGTCTGGGTGCAAATTGTCCAAGGTATGAGCTGTCCTGGTGCAAACTGTCCCAGGTATGATCTGTCCTGGTGAAATTGTCTATGGTATGAGCTGTCCTGGTACAAATTGGCACAGGTATGACCTGTTCTGGTGCAAATTGTTCCAGGTATGACTAATTCTGGCAAGGTATGACCTGTACTAGCGTATAATGTCCCAGGTATGAGCTGCCCTCGTGCAAATTGTCCAGGCATGAGTTGTCTTGGATACCAAGCGTCTTTTACCAGCTATCCTGGTGCCAATTATTCAGGTACATATTGTCCAGGTACCAATTATCCTGGTACTGATTATTCAGACACTAATTGTTATACTGCCAGCTGTTCAGGTACAAATTGTCATGTTACCCTTAAAGTTCTTTTTGTGAGACAAATTTGACTTTATTGTTTAATTATTTTTCTTCTTTTTAGGTATGAAGAATTGAAAGAAAAAACTAACGACATGGTTTCCTCCTTTGATCAACCAAGGATTGATGAGATGATGGGAAAACTTCAAACATATGCTCATATGGATAACAAAACACTACCAATGGCAAAGGTATTGTTTTTCTTTGCAAACATGTATCGGCCTGTAACCCTTTACTCCATAGAAACTCATTTCTACGCATTGCTTGTAGGAGCCTTTGGAAAACATTGTGGCAAAAGGTGAAATTGCTCGTGATGAGTAATTTCACCTTTTGTCACAATGTTTTCTATTCTATCAAAAGGTGTAATAAGAAACGGCTTCATCCTTGCTGTTATTTAGTGTCCATTAGAGATACCATAGCAATGCCTTATGGGGTAAAGGGTTAACCCTTTATCACATAATCCTGACTTTAAATGACCCTCATGGAAGTGATTGTTTGATGATATTGAAGTCTAAGGGCGTTGTAACAGCTTATATCACATCATGGCAGTTAGTGCTTATGTTTCCTGGCTTTCTCAAAAAAATACTGATACAAGTTTTTTTTGTAAGACGGACAATAGCCTACATAAATATTCCTATAGCTATCGTACTTGTGGCCATGGCTAACAGAGACGTACCTGTAGATGTCATGATTGGAACAGTTTTCAAACATATCACTAAAAACATGAGACGGGATGTTTTCTATACTTCCCAAAACAAATTTCTTTATTTGAGTCACTTTTTTGTTGTCTACAAATGCTTTCATTTTGGAACAGTCCAACATTTTGTTGTTAGGTAAAGAGTTAAGCTGGACATTTACAGGTATATTTCTGGATTCTGCTTTATCTTAATATACTAAAAGGGATATCGGTTGATATTGTTCCAAGCTGGATATTTTCTTAGATGAGATATCTCTCTGGATTCTGTTCTAGCTGGGTATTTTACAGCGATATCTTTAAATTATGCTGTAAGCCATATATTTGCAGGGATATCTTCTGTTTCCATGCATTTCTATTAATAAGGAGATTTTGGTTGAGAATTTTCCAAGATGGACTTATAGAGAAAAACCTTTGATGTTTGTTCAAATTGGGACATCTACAGAGGTTTAACTTTCAATTCTGCATCTTAGGTAAAAAGCTTTATAAGTGAAGAAGCATACGTTTGTCCAAATCGAAAGCATTTGCAAACGACGAAATAAAAGTGACTGAAAATTTGAAATTTGTTTTGTGAAGGGTAGAGAACATTGTGGGAAAAGGAGAAAATGCTGGGAACCAGCATTTTCTCCTGTATTATGTTATACCCCCGTCGCCCGTCTGTTAGCAATTTCTTGTGTGCACAACTCCTCCTACAGTTTCCATCGGAATTATTTGAAACTTGCCACAATGAATCTCCATGATGTCTAGCTGTGCACCTGGGTCTTAGAATTGGGATCGCTGTTTGCGTTCCAAAATTATCTGCTCCTGATTTCTGAAATAAACACCTTTTCACTTGGAATTTTTGTTCAGGCTATAACTTCCATACTATAAAAGGTATCAATTTGAAATTACATGCAATGAACTAACAAGCCCCTTTGGGCGTATATGCACCGCTCTGCGAAGCTGTTGTCCCACAATGTTTTCTGAAGGCTTCCATCTGAGGGTCGTCAAAAGGAGAGATTGTGTTGTAATGGGATAAACAAGATTAGTGCTGAACATATCTCTTTTCTCTAATTCTGTTTGCAGGCTAAGTTATGCTTGCTGATGATGTCACTGCCAGCCTATGATATCTGTCAAATATACATGCAGAAAGCACTAAAGGTATGTAATCTAAAATGGCTTTGAAGAGTATCTGTCAAATCCTTTACGGCAAAGTACCATCTTCTAAAGCCCTTTGAAAACATTGAGGTAAAAGGAGAAAATGCTGGTAACCAGCATTTTCTCCTTTTCACATAATGTTTTCTACCCTCTCAAACATAAAGTTAACTCTTTTTTAAAAACATTGTGGGAAAAGAAGAAAATGCTTGTAACCAGCATTTTCTCCTTTTCCCACAATGTTTTCGACCCTTTCCAAATTAATTTTCAATTTTTGATTCACATTTATTTTGTTGTCTGCAAATGCTTTCAATTTTGACTAGTCCAAAATTTTGTCGTTTGATAAAGAGTTAAATTTTTGAGTTATATTTAATTCTCTGCAAATGCTGTCAATTCAGAATGGACCAAAATTTTGTCATTAGGTACAATCATTTAGCATTTTCTCTTATCATACACCTGAAGGGTTGTATTATGTTGTGAACCCAGTCGTCTGTCTGTCCGCCTGTCTGTTGGTTAGCAATTTCTTTTGAGCGCAACTCCTCCTACATTTTTCAATTGGAATATGTTCAAACTTACCACAATGAATCTCTATGATTTGTAGTTGTGTATTTGACTCATCAAATTTGGATATATGCAGGCATTCTAGACTTTAACCTTTCCCAAACAATCCCTGGTTTTTACGGGTCTGGAATAGTAACCTTTTGAAAACATTGTGGGAAAAGGAGAAAATGCTGGTAACCAGCATTTTCTCCTTTTCCCACAATGTTTTCCACCCTATCATAGACAGAAATCATCTTTTCAGCAGGAGTTGAATTGTCGTCTGCAAATGCTTTCAATTTGGTCTAGTCTAAAAGTTTGTCGTTTGGGAAAGGGTTAATCCATTTCACTGACAAGCCCCTACTGGTCTTTATGCGCCTCTTTGCGAAGCTCTTGTTTTCATGTTGTTTTCAAAAGCTTTCTTCCTCATGGTTGAAAAAATATGGAATGGTTTGGTAAGAGGTGTAATATTTTGCAAGAGATTTATAACTATTTATTTTATTCTAACACGAGACCCAAATTTGGCTCTATATAAAGAGAGTGCAACGATAGCGTGGTAAAATTTGTGACATTCCATGTAGAATGACGTCATTCCATATCTAGCGACGTTACTCTGTATATAGTAAGTGAATGAGTTACTCAATGGAACATAATCTTCATTCACGTTTTTCTCTATAGTATGAACTTGTTTTCCTTTGATTAAGAATTGGTCATGTTAGAATTGAAATAATCTTCTTTCTATCATGGTTTATTGTTCCATAAACCACCTTGTGAGTATAAGGTACAGTGGCTATAGCCCTCGTGGATTATTTATTGTGCCTCATAATTCACAACTGTGGTTTATTTAAGAAATTATTTTCTTTCTATCGTGGTATATCGTTCATTAAACCACAGTTGTGAGTTATGAGGCACAATAAATAATCCACGAGGGCGATAGCCCAAGTGGTTTATTTATTGTGCCTCATAACACACAATGTGGTTTATTGAACAATAAACCACCATAGAAAGAAGATTATTTCGATTCTAACATGACCAATTCTTAATGAAAGGAAAGCAAGTTCAAACTTATAGTAAACACGAGGATGGAGATTATATTCCATTGAATAACCCGCTCGTTGAATGACGTCACTCTATGTAGAATGACGTCACTCTACATGGATTGTCGCAGATTTTACGTGTCATGTTAGAATGAATGATAAACCATGATAGATTATTTCTTAAATAATGGTGGAATATGACTTGATAATTCATGGATACATCCAGTGAAAAATATCAAATTCAAGCTCCTCAAATGAAGTTGGAAACAGTAGTTCCTGCACATTAGTTACCTAGGTAAACAGCTCATGCCATCCAAAATGGCAGAATAGAGAAAACTTATGTACATTTACTAGATATTTATTGCCATTTACTTAACATGGTGGACCCGTAATTGAAAACAGCTAGTTCCACTATAATATTATCCTAGAAAATTTGCTCAGACTAAAAATGAGTAATAATGTACTACTTCCACCAAGCCGCTTTTTGATTTTTGTCTTTACCAGAATTATCATTTATAAATCTAAAACCACTATATTTTCATTACAAATGGACATGATAATTACCTCCCTTTTCTGGAAACTAACAAAAGTATCAAAAAATAATTTCAAGATAGACATCAAAGGAATTTCTGGTTGATTATAAATGTGCAAAAGTATTATATCTGTACAAATCTGATTTATCAACTGTCAAGAAATTTTATGCCATGCTGCACTAGGCCTTTTACGGGTCCACTACCTTAACCCTTTACTCCATAGATACTCATTTCTGCGCACTGCTTGAAGGAGCCTTTGGAAAACATTTTGGCAAAAGGTGAAATTGCTCGTGATGAGCAATTTCACCTTTTGTCATAATGTTTTCTATGCTATCAAAAGGTGTCATACACATAAGAAACAGCTTCATCCTTGCAGTTACTTAGGGTCAATAAGAGATGCCATAGAAATGCCTTATGGGGTAAAGGGTTATTACTACAATGGTTTGCTATTTAGAAGGGGTAGGCCATGGAGAATTGCCAAAAACAAGTGTGCTGACTTTTCATGAAATCCTAACAGAAAGAGGTTTGAAGCATTAAGCCTTTACCACACAATCCTGACTTTTGACACCCCTGTGAAACAAGCCTTTTGAAAACATTGTGGGAAAAGGAGAAAATGCTGGTAACCAGCATTTTCTTCTTTTCCCACAATGTTTTCTTTCCTTCTTGGAACAAATTTCAATCCTTTAGTCACATTCATTTTGTTGTCTGCAAGTGCTTTCAATTTGGACCAGTCTAAAATTTTGTTGCTAAAGAGTTAAAATAATTAGAATATTTGTTTTCTTTTCTTTTCAGTGAAAGATCGAAATTTTTTTCATCACGTGAATATCAAGAGCGATATTTTCACCAGTGGATGTGCCAATAATATTTCACCAAAAGAAACAAATATCCCCTATTTATTTCATGCTTTCCGGTAGGATATCGAGAAATAGCAGTGAAAATATTTTTCGATCTTACACTGCTACAACCAGTGAAAATACCGATTTTCACATTCTTGTTGCCTAGGTAAATTGCGCGTGCCTAACAACCAGATGGGAAATATGACATCATATACCTTACATTTCTCGCGCTTGATGTAACGTTGCTATGCGGGAGGGGCACGCCAAGGGGAATAAGGGAAAAGAACTGTACTGAATTTTTATAAAGCTCCTCCCTGAAAGGGTAAAAAGCATGAAATAAATAGAATATTTGGGGGTTTTTTTTTTTCAGTGAAAGATCGAAATTTATTTCATCTCGTGAACACCATCGCTAATATTTTCACTCGTGGCTGCACCACTCGTGAAAATATTACCAATAGTGTCCACTCGATGAAATAAATTTCGATCTTTCACTGAAAAAAACAAATATCCTCTATTTATTTCATGCTTTCCTGTAGGATATCGAGAAATAGTAGTGAAAACATTTTTCGATCTTACACTAGCTGGTATTAACACCAGAGAAAATACCGATTTTCATGTTCTTTTTGCCTAGGTTGATATCACGTGCCTCACAACCAGACGGGAAATATGACGTCATCTACCTTACATTTCTCCCGCCTGACGTAATAATGTAATGCGTTGCTATGTTGGAGGGGTATGCCACGGGGAATAACGGAAAAGAACTGTACTGGGTTTTGATAAAGCTCCTCCCAGAAAGGGTAAAAAGCATGAAATAAATAGAATTTTTTTTTTTTCGGTGAAAGATCGAAATTTATTCCATCTTGTGAACACCATCAATAATAGTTTCACTTGTGGCTGCGCCACTCGTGAAAATATCACCGATGGTGTCCACTCGATGAATTAAATTTTGATATTTCACCAAAATGAATAAATATCCCCTATGAATTTCTCTTGCAGTACATATTTGAGGAAATTCTACTTGGCCAGGAAGCACAGTTTGATGAATGGTTAAATCACAGGAAAATTCCGTATGTTGTGCTGGACGATGCAAGACCACGCTCTGGATTCAGTGGCAATGGTGCCATATTCTAGGCAATTAGCATCTTAGACTGTTCAATGACAGGGTTTAAAAGTTGGGATTAAAACAACTATTTCAGCTTCTTTATTCCAGAAGAGACTTACAAAGCTGGAAATGAAATAGTTTAATTTTTATCTTAATTGCCTTATTCGGAAACATATTTGATTATTAGACTGGAAATAAAATTGTATAATCTGTTTAAAAATTGTTATTTATTTTCTTCTTTTAAATTCTAAACAGTTCTAATTTCCTAAGGGACCGTTTAGTCAATGTCTCTATTTCCAAATGTATTTGGATTGTTCCAAAAGTGTGTACACTTTTCCCATAAACCAAATCATTTTTTAACTGTTTAACTCTATACCGATCAACAAAATTTTGGACTTGTCCAAATTGAAAGCACTAGCAGGCAACAAACTAAATGTGCCTGCAAAATTGAAGTTAGGCTTGGGTAAGGTAGACAACATTGTGGAAAAAGGAAACCACTGCTGGACCAGCATTTTCTCCTTTTCCCACAATGTTTTCAAAAGCTTTCCTTCTCACGGTCGTTAAAAGCCTGGATTGTGTGGTAAAGGGTTAAATGTCATCATCAACAAAGATTGGGTAAAACCTAACAATGGATTAAAAAACGCCAGTAACTGTTACCCTGCACACAACATATGGCCGATTGAATCTAACATGGTAGCATGTATACATGATACATCTAATAATGTGCTGCCAAACTTTGGTATTATACTATTTAACCCCTTCCCAAACAATCCCTGGTTTTTACAGGTCTGGAATAGAAGCCTTTTGAAAACATTGTGGGAAAAGGAGAAAATGCTGGTAACCAGCATTTTCTCCTTTTCCCACAATGTTTTCTACCCTATCAAAGATAGAAATCATCTTTTCAGCAAGAGTTGAATTGTCGTCTGCAAATCATTACAATTTGGTCTAGTCCAAAAATTTGTCGTTTGGGAAAGGGTTAACCCTTTACCACATAGTCCCAAGTTTTAAAGGCCTTAAGGAATTTGACTTGTGGGAACATTTTAAGAAAAGGTCAAAATACTATCGACTCTTCACCACACAATCCCAACTTTTAATGACCCTGAGAAAGAAAGCTTTTAAAAACATTGTGGGAAAAGGAGAAGATGCTAGTAACCAGCATTTTTTTCCTTTTCCCACAATGTTTTTTAACCTTCCTGCAATAAACTTCAAATTTTGAGTAACAGTAATTTAATAATTTCTAGGCAAAAATTCTGACCAATTTTCAAGAGTATTGGACTGAAGATGTAGCCTCTAAAGTGTACCCAAAGTTTTTTCTAAGATTTGACCTAGTGACCTAATTATTGACCCTACGTGACCCATTTTCAAACTCGTCCAAGATATCATCAAGACAACCATTCTGACCAACTTTCAAGAGCATTCGACTGAAAATGTGGCCTCTAGAGCATAATTATACAAGTTTTTTTCTACAATTTGACCTAGGGACCTAGTTTTTGCCATGACCTGACCCATTTTTGAGCTTGTTTGAGATATTTTCAAGACAAACATTCAGAACAACTGTTAACTGTTAAAAGTATATTGGATTGAAAATGTGACCTCTAGAGCATACACAAGGGTTTCCTAAGTTTTGACCTAGTGATCTAGTTTTTGACCCCAACTGACCCATGCTTGAATTCGTCCGAGATATTATCAAGACAAATATTTCAACCAAGTTTCATGAGTATTGGCCTGGAAATGTGGCTTCTAATACGTACACAAAGTGTAAGTTGACAACAAACTGGTTACCAGCACTTTCTCCTTTTCCCACATTGTTTTCAAAAGGTCTTTTCCTCAGGGTCGTTAAAACCAGGAATTGTTTGGTAAAGGGTTAGAAATATGTATTAAGTATTGCATTTGTGAAAAAAATGTACAGAAACATTATGTGTTGTAAAACTTAAACCACTGTAGTTCTGAAAAACCATGAAATAGCACTGCCTTGCTGAAATGAGCATCTAACTGCTTTTTTTCCATTGAAATATCTGTCCAAGCAAGTACTTTAACTCTTTACCAAATGACAAATTTATAGACTGATCAAAATTGAAAGAGTTTGCAGACAACAAAAAAAATGTGAGTGAAAAATCAAAATTTGATTTCGGATTGTTAGAAAACATTGTGGGAACAGGAGAAAATGCTGGTTCCCAGCATTTTCTCGTTTTCCCATTATGTTTTCAAAAAGCTGCTCAGGGTTGTAAAAAGTTGTCATTGTGTGAATTGAGTGTATCTAAAATGATGATTTTTCTCCTGGATAATAGAAAGAAATGAGGGAAAAGGAGAAAATACTGTTACCAGTTTTTTCTCCTTTTCCCACAATTTTTTTCAAAATCCTTCCCATGGGTAGTTAAAAGTTGAGATTGTTGTAAAGGATAAAAAGGATTTTTTTTTAAAGAATTTTAGCATTTAGGAATTAACCCATTACCACACAATCCCTACTTTTAATGACCCTGAGAAAGAAGCCTTTAGAAAGCATCGTGGGAAAAGGAGAAAATGCTGGTGACCATTTTCTCCTTTTTCCAACAATGTTTTCTACCCTTCACAAAAACAAATTTCAAATTTTCAGTCACTTTTATTTTATTGTCTGCTAATGCTTTCAACTTGGACAGGGATCGTATGAATGTAGGTAAAAAAGCCAGAGGTAAAAAAGCCATAGGTAAAAAGGCCATAGGTAAAAAGGCCATAGGTAAAAAAGCCAGAAGTAAAACAGTAAAAAAGCCATAGGTAATAAGGCCATAGATAAAAAAGCCAGAGCTAATTTAGTACATGTTTGTATGATTTATTAAGAAAATACCAAATATTTTAAATATAATATTAATATAAATATTTAATGAAAATGATTTATGATGATTTGTGCATTAATTTTAATATTTATATTCGTGCATAATTTTTAACATTTATTATGTAAATTAAAAGAATTAACCATGTAAAGCATGATGTGGTATCTACATAAAGATGAATTTTGTATTATCAAAAAGGATGGGTAACAAGATAATTTGTATTTAATACAAATTATATTTGCTTATTTACAAGTACTTGTTGACAAATTAATTGAAACTAATAATAGGTGCAGGAAATGTCCTATTACATAATTTAACAGTATTATTTCAAACTGTTATTGACCAATTGCATAATTAAAACTTGGACTTGTGAAATGAAAGTTTGCACATGTTTGTAATTAGTTTGTTTTTTGTATTGACAGTTTGTTCAATGGAAACTTTGAAGTATAAGATAATGGTATGCAATGATTGCAAACATTGTAAGAATTGCTTCCTTTGAGCAGTTTCCCCTTTTTGCCGAAATGATTTCTAAAGTCATCACCTGCAACTGCAAAAGTGTTAATATGACCAGTTTCACTTATCAAACAACTAATTTTAGACGCTTTCATATTGAAAGAGCATGCATAAAACACATCAAGATAGGATATAAAACATTGTTTGAAAAGGAGAAATTTGTTTGTTATGAGCAAGGAAAGTTAAAGGAGGCCTGTCTTAAATTGCGTTGTATGGGAATTTAGAAAAGGGTTAAATATTGAAAAAATCTGCATACAACACACCAATATAGGAAAATATGTGAAAGGAAAATTTGTTTGTTATTGGCAGTTTCTCCTTTTTCCTAAAATGTTTTCAAAAGTCAGTAGCTGAAGACTGGAGAAGTTCCCCTTATCAAACAACTAATTTCAGACTCTTACATATTGAAATAATCTGCATACAACACATCAAGATGGGATATAAAACATTGTGTGAAAAGAAAAAAATGGCTTCTCCTTTTCCCAAAATACTTCTAAAGATTTTCTGAAACAAAAAGCTTTCTCTACATCATATACTACTAAATTAGCTCTCTTTTTTCTTAATAAACCATATATACTAAATTAGCTCTGGCTTTTTTATCTATGGCCTTATTACCTATGGCCTTTTTACCGTTTTACTTCTGGCTTTTTTACCTATGGCCTTTTTACCTATGGCCTTTTTACCTATGGCTTTTTTACCTCTGGCTTTTTTACCACACACCGGATCGTATATATGTATCAGGGATGGTATAAAAGATTCCTGATTTTCACAAACCTAAAATTTTGTTGTTTGGTAATGAGTTAAGAAAATGCTGCTTACCACCATATTGTACTTTTCACAGTGTCTTAAAAAAATCCAATTCCTACAGGCAGAGAATAAGATGATATAAATATGACAAGCATAATCGGACGAAAATAAAGTGGCCTTTTATTTCGTGAAGTTTGTAACATGGAGCTGTTAACTCATTAAAGTGGGTAGAGGAATTTCAATAGATCTGCATTAGAATGCATTCAAATCCCATTCCGATTAAAGCGGGTAGAGGAATTTCAATAGATCTGCATTAGAATGCATTCAAATCCCATTCCGATTAAAGACGGATTAGGCGACCAACTTTTTTTCCGTGGTTTTAGCCCTCGCCTAACTTTCCGGTCCACGACATTTCGTAGACTGGTTACCGCCCCTGATACACTACTGAACTGGCTACCGTTGTATACCGTGTATTACAACAGGCACAAGCTAATCGTACCGTGCCCTGTGATTGGATAATTGATACGGCCAATGAAATGGCTCGAAACATATATCGAGTAACCTGACAATGTGCTCAGTTGACTTTATTTCATTCTTATTTTGATTATTATGTTATTAATAAATAATAGAATACAGGTATTCATAGAGCATAATTTATAACTTTCAGATAAAAGGACCTTTTCCATCTAGAATTATCTTTTTTTTTTAATAAAAAGGAGAGGGAAATATGAACATTCCATTGTGAGAAAAGGAGAAACTACTTGTAACAAGTAATTTCTCCTTTTCTCACAAATTTTTCTACCCTATATAGTACTTATTTTCAATTTAAATGCTCTTTAAAATGTCGTCTGCAATTTGTTTCAATTTGGACTAGTCTAAAATTTGGTCGTCTGGTAATGGGTTAATTAGATAGTTTTATTTCAAATACTCTCTAAATTCTTTATTCATTTAATTTTTTGACTATTAGACATCTGAACAACCGAGTAATACATAAATATTCGGCAAGCAAATTTCCCCCCTTTTAATTTTTTTCCCCCAAACAGTTGCTAGTAAATGTTGAAACAAGCTTCTTTATTCCTTAAAAAACAAAGAAATTAAATGTTAAGGGAGAATTAAATGATAATTAGACACCACATGTGCTTTATTGCCCCTAGGCTTATCTCTGCAGGCTTCTTCAAAGGGACAACAGACTTTAATCTTTGAGAATTGCAACCTAAAATTCAATTTATAAGATAATTGATTATCTTATTACCCTTTCTGCTTTATCAAGTACAAACTTGTGCATTATATTTGTTATTTTGATGTTAATTTTTTTAGTAAAAGTTCAACGTCAGCACTTGAAAATTTTTCATGTATTCATTAATTTAGCTTTTATTATAAACATAATAATCAAATAATACTCTTATAATCATTAACTTTTTTTTTTTTTTTTTCTATCAAATTTTATACATTCACCTATTGTTTGTTGAAATGATACCATGCATATGATCACAAAACAATCTCTTTAAAAGACAGTAATATTGAAAATTATTTTCATAGCTATGTATGGGATAGAAAACGAGTGCCGTGGTATATGGGAAATATACACGAGCGTTAGCGAGTGTATATTTCCCATATATCACGGCACGAGATTTTCTATCTCACTTAGACCACGTGACTATTTATTCATGCTTTTTACGTCATATGCTCATATTTATAGTAGATAAAAAGCTTGTTACAAAATTGAGTCGTTGTAATTGTTAAAATGAAAGTTTTGCATCTAGTTCAAAAGAGGCATAAGTAAGGTACTAATTTATATGAGAATGCTAAATTATTTATTATGATTTTAATGAAAGTTAACGTATTTGTGGATTGTTAAGATAGAAATTGTATTTGCCGGTAAAATTTTGAAAATGTTCTGTTTCGATTGTAGATTGTCAAAGGCATTAGGGACGTTCATCGTTTAGAACTTACTAGTGTCTCTTGTAATTAGACTGTACTAGTCTATTTTATTACGAAACACATGGAATGTTTTTGAAAAATATTGTTCAGATTTCCTTTTGCAATTTTGTTCAACACGTAAATTTCGAGCAATTTTTGTAAGCAATGTCAAGGCCGTACATTTAAACCTTGTAAACTTTGTACATAGAGCCATTGAGCTTAACCTGTAGGCTGCTAAACGCGACTCAAGGACCTTTAGTGGACAATGTAGGAACAGATCAGAAAGCACAGAACGTGTATAATCTGATCTTGGATGTACACTTTCCGATAAGGCGATATTTTCCCCTAAATATCTTTGAAATAGCCAAATTTGGGCTTTTATTATTGGCTTGAAGGTTTCATTTCACTTATTAAGCAGGTTAAGGGTTAAAGATTACTAAACCAACCTATTCATGTGTAGGTGAACTGACACGTTTAACGCCAATGCAATCTAAAGAGCTGTCGAATGTGTTGTAATTTCTTAGCAAAAATAAGTGTTTAATCCTTCTCAGATTGATGTTTTAGAAAAATGGTTGAAAAGGCAATGGCATGTTTTAAAGCCAAAATGTGAACATTACACTTTTTACCAGACTGGAGCCTTATTTTTCTACCGCCTACAGCACACTCCATTCAAGAGGTTGCTGTAGTTAATCGCTATTTGAGGGCAATACTGTTTTAAGTGATTGTACATTGTATAGACTTGGAATAGTATTGCACTCACACATGAAAATGTTATACCCAGTTCAAATCATACTTCAAAATCATGTTACCACAAAGGGTACATTTTGCCCCGACTCGACATTGCAAACAAAAATTGTCGGGATTCACGTGCGGGATATACTAGCATAGTATATCCAGATATACAACTGCGGGAGTTGTATCTTCCATATATACAATGGAAATACTGAACGCTGATTGGTCAAGTCCCTACAAGCGTGGTCTAATGCTTTTTACACCCACCAAAAACACACACAAAACTCAAGAGACGCTACTCTAAGTTACTACTTGCACAGTTACCTCGCATAATACGGGCAGAATTCGCCCCGTTTCGATTAGCCTGTACCGGTCCCTATACACGTAGTGTATCAGGGGCGGTAACCAGTCTAATACACTACGTGTATACAACGGTGGCCAGTTCACGACATTTCGTACCTTTAATGTTTGCACAAAAAAAAAAGAAAAAAATTATACATACTGCTTTTGTTTGTTTTTCCTAGTCAGTCTTTCTTATTCAGTTACGGAAATGATTCACAGATTTTTCGGGGGTTCTACTTTGTCAATCAAATACATTGTCAACTTAACTTGTCCCAGGCATGAAGCGGTGAGGGTACGAATATTTGTTTGCTAGAGCCGCTTAAGTCAAAAACAAACAAATTATACAAAGGCTTTTTGTTGCGACAAAAAAAAAACTATTTCCCCTAACTACCGAAACTAAAATTATCTCTTGCTGTTAAATTTGTCTAAATAGGGGAACAGAGTTGCATATTAACCATTGCAATCACGCAAATTTTCAATGATATAGGCTAATTTACCTGTGATGCAAATGTTATAAAACAATACAGTGTAGTCGTACCCTCTCAAAAAGATATGAATAGCTTCGGAAAAACAACGATTCATGCTCTAATTCTCCTGAGATCATCGCCAGGAACCGAGGTAACTCCTCAAATGTATTGCATCTCAGGCAAAGGATCGCCCGGTTTCATTTTGGTTGTCTTTTTTCTCTGGTAAAGGGGGGGGGGGGGGATCTTCACTGAGTAATGTCAACGAACCACATCGGTTGGTATGCTGCATACTGCGAACTGTGACGAGGAGATGGAATGACAGGTTTAACCACCTCTTTATATCTCATTCATATAGGCAATACTTTGTTGGAACCAAAGATAAACTGATTTTAACTCTTTGCTAAACACCAAAATTTTAGACCTGACCAAATTGAAAGCATTTGCAGATGACAAATTGAATATGAATATGAAATTTGATGTTTGATTTGAGAAGGTTAGAAAACATAGTGGGAGAAGGATAATATGCTGGTTACCAGCATTTTCACCTTTGCCTACAATGTTTTCAAAAGATTTCTTTCGTAGGGTAGTTAACCCATTGCTACACAATCGCTACTTTTGATGCCTCTGAGAAAGAAGCCTTTAGAAAACATTGTGGGAAAAGGAGAAAATGCTGGTAACCAGAATTTTCTCCTTTTCTCACAATGTTTTCTACCCTTCACAAAACAAAATTCAAATTTTCAATCACTTTTATTTTGTTGTCTGCAAATGCTTTCAATTTGGACCAGTCTAAAATATTGTTGTTTGGTAATGAGTTAAAAGTTGGGATTGTGTGGTAAAGAGTTAAAGGGCATTTGCATGAAACTTGGACTAATGATCAGCTATCAATCATCATTACTTGAAAAGAGCTTGGACATGCTCAAGTTTGGTATGTAAGTCTTGTACAACTTGCTGAGCTATTGAGGTTGATACTCAAATATTTGAAATTTGTCTTCTTTCTTTTGTCAGGTGAGCAAGATGGGGCTGTATAGACTCTTCCGATGTTTAGGGACAAGACTGTACTCAACAGGTGCATGGGCAAAATCTGATCCTTGTTCCTTGATGTCTACCTCAAACACAAACTTAAAACAGGTACTTAATTAACCCTTTACCACACGGTGCCAACTTTTAAGAAGAAGCCGTTTGAAAATATGAGAAAAGCAGTAAATGCTTTTAAGCCTTTAACCCACCACCACACAATACCTACTTTTGACACCCCTGAGAAAGAAGCCTTTAGAAAACATTGTGGGAAAAGGAGAAAATGCTGGTAACCAGCATTTTCTCTTTTTCCCACAATGTTTTCTACCCTTAAAAAAAAACATTTCAAATTTTCAGTCACTTTTATTTTGTCGTCTGTGAATGCTTTGAATTTGGACCAGTCTAAAATATTGCTGTTTGGTAATGGGTTAAAAAAATCCTATCTGTGGTTAGTGTTTCCTGACCCCACCTAGGAAATTGTGCAGACCCTAAACTTTTTATCCTACAGTGGAAAAAAAATGGTTTTTTTTTGTCTTGTGCATTTTCAGCACAAAGTCCATGTAAAACAACTAGAAATCCCCTACCTAGTACAGCATCTTGGACCAAAACCTTGAATACTGATATTTTTTTGTTAGGCCAAACCAACATTTTCTCCTTTTGCCACAATATTTTTGACTTTTTCAAAGATTGATTTACTCATTTGAGATATTAAATGTTGTCTGCAAATACTTTAGATTTGGGCACATATACAATATGTGTTGTGAGCTTTGGACTAAGAATTGAGATAGAAATATTGGTCCCATAACCCATTACCAAACAGCCAAAAGGCGTCTTTTTGAGGGTTGTTGAAACTCAGGATTGTGTTGTAAAGGATTAAGCAATAAGGAATATCAACAAACAGCCCGTAAAATAATAAGTGAATTCTTTCATTACTTAATAATAAAATTGCATTTCTCAGTTACTACAAATACAGCTTTTATGCTAGATCAAGAAACAATTCATTCATAATCTAGTTAACCCTTCCCCAAACAATCCCTGGTTTTTATGGGTCAAGAATAAAAGCCTTTTGAAAACATTGTGGGAAAAGGAGAAAATGCTGGTAACCAGCATTTTCTCCTTTTCCCACAATATTTTCTACCCTATCATATAGAAAAAACATCTTTTTAGCAACTGTTAGTTTGTAATCTGCAAAATGCTTTTAATTTGGTCTAGTCCAAAATTTGCTGTTTGGGGAAGGGTTAAAGCAGTGAACAATGTTGATCACAGGTGAGTCCACTCATTTTGTGCAGTCTGATCTTGACCCACACTGTCCACAAAAGCTTCTCGTGTTGTCTATGGTATGTAAAGAGTTAAATGCCTGTTTTACATGATTTACCCTTTATTTCTTCAGACTCAAAGCTTTAGTACGACAGATGTGAACCATGGATTGAAGGACGGTTTAACTAAAATGTCAGATAAAGTTATAGATGTCTTTGCAAAGGCTCTTGCTAAAAATCAACTCAACTCAAAACCTGTAAGTATTAGCCCGTTACCAAACAACCCTGTCTCTGTGAAAACATTGCTGGAAATGGAGAAAATACTGATGATAAGTTTCTCTGTAGAAATCAGATTAAAACATGTAAGTCTGAGTCAGTTACCAAACAATCCTACCCCTGCGAAAAACATTGTGAGAAGTGGAGAAAATGCTGATTATAAGTTTCTCTCTAGGAATCAACCCTCCTAAACTTATTACCAAACGACAAAATTTTAATCTTGTCCAAATTGAAAGCATTTGCAGACAACAAAATAAATAAGACTGAAGGTTTGAAATTTGTTTTGCGAAGGGTAGAAAACTTTGTGGGGGTGAAAGGAGAAAATGCTGGTTACCAGCATTTTCTCCTTTTTCCACAGTGTTTTCAAAAGGCTTCTTCCTCAGGGTCATCAAAAATCGGGATTGTGTGGTACAAAGTTAAATCCCATCAGCTGATAGTTGACATATTTCTTATAATAGCCATCCCTGCCCCAAGTAATCCCATGTTTTTACTACACTGAGGGTAACGACTTTTTATAACACAACTCAGAAAGAATAAAATGCTGACTACTAGCATTTTGCTTTTTCCCAGTATTTTTTTGTATCATTCAAGCAGCTTCTTTTTTCAGTGTTTGGTACAGAGTTGATTAAATTTACATTGTTTTGTATTTTTAGATGTTAAAACTCAACTCTGTTAGGTTGTATTTGTCCTGTGCTGGCGCTGTAGTATATAACAAGATACAAGATGGTAAGTGTTCTTTGATTCCATGTCTCCTTCATCTTTTTAAATCATTGCTGGAAAAGGAGAAAATGCTGGTTACCTGCTGGTATTCAGCATTTTTTCCTTATTCAACAATGTTTTTTACTTTTTGAAAGTTTTGAAAGGCATCATTATCTTATGGACCATATTCAGTATATTGCCTACAATTACCTTTGGGTGAGTGTAAAGTTTTGTTGTCTTGTAAAGAGTAAAATTTGGATAAAAGTTTTCAGTCATCAACAATTGGTATGGCAGACAGAGTTTAAATCTGTGGGGTATTGTATAAAGCAGAGCACCAGAGAGAGGGAGTGATTTTGATTTCAAAATTAAAAATTGGAATTATTTTCAACTAAACCTTATGTTGTGGGTACTCATTAGAATCGTCTCATCAAGACGATTCTAATGAGTACCCACAACATAGGGTTTAGAAGAGAAATAATGGATTTAGTTTACCATCAGTCACTCTTATTTTGAGCTCTTACAAAGAGATGAAAACAATACTGTTATCAATAAACACCTATAGTTAATACAGAACTGACAGAAACAAAATTTAGCTTCTTTAATGATGATGAAGTGCAAAGCTTTTTGAAAATAATGGTAACCAGCATTATTATCTTTTGCCACAATGTTTTTCTTAAATCACCATGTTATCTTGAACAATCATCCCAAAATGGTTGAAAGATAATGGAAAAGGATTAAAAAAAAAACCTAGTTACCAGCATTTTATCTTTTTTCCAACAGTGTTCTTCGAAAGCCGTCTCTGCTACAGAGTTTTTAAAACTCGAGATTGTGTGGTTAAGGTTTAGTAAGATAGCCACTAAGACAGACTCTGTTATTGAGTATATCTTCATTTCAGATGTTACTTTACCAAACACATTTAGTACCTGGCACAAGCTAGTTGCTTTACACATGTGGTAAGTTTACCAGCTTTTATAAGGCCAAAGGGTCGTGTTATGTTGTGGCGCCAGTCATCTGTTCATCTATCTGTCCATCTGTCAGTCGGTCTGTCTGTCCATTGGTTAGTAATTTCTTCTGTGCACAACTCCTTCTACAGTTTTCATTAGAACAAGTTCAAACGTACCACAGTGAATCTCTATGATGTGTAAATGTGACACCTAATATGCACTTTCCGCATACATTTTCCAGTTTTAAATCGAAGACAAATCCCTAGACGTAGCATCTCTATCATGTACGCCGTATATCGACTTTTTTATCTACGTTTACATGGCTATCTATATTCAAACATTATAACAGCATTAGTTTACTTTCTGGTTATAAGGGTGCATGTTTAACTCTTTACCACACAATCTGGACTTTTAACGACCCTGAGAAAGAAGCCTTTGGAAAACATTGTAGGAAAAGGAGAAAATGCTGGTAACCAGCATTTTCTCCTTTTCCCACAATATTTTCCACCCTATCAAAGTCAGAAACCATCACATTAACAAGATTTAATTTGTTGTCTGCAAATGCTTTGAATTTGGTCCAGTCCAAAGATGTGTTGTTTGGTAAAGGGTTAAAACACAAAATTGTTAGTAATGGATGAAGTTGAAAAAAAATTTTTAGAAAAAATGGCTGGTATTTTAAAGCCCCTGAAATTTCCTATCTTGTGTTTCAGGATAATCATGACAAGGCTTGTAAAAGAAGATAAACCAGGGAATCTCTGTAAAAAATATCTGATCGGTGCATTTCATGAAGATGTGGAGCAAAAAGTGAAAGATATAGGGGTAAGATAATCTACATGGGTTGTGTACCCCCCTCCCCCCCTCCCAAAAAGCTCCAGCCAGGTGGCTTAGTGATGAGCATGTTGGACTCATGACCTGGTGGTTGTGATTTTGATACCCGGTTGAAGCGAACTTTCTTTCCGGCATATCTTTGCCTCTCATCTCTGTTGAAGCATGTGAAAAAAGTAGTCTGTGGCTTTGGAAAGAAAGCGGTGTGAGAAAACCAGGAAACACATGTGTGTCACCAACCGCCATGACCTTAGCTGTTAAAGTGGTGTTAAACCCCAATACAACCAATTCCCCCCCCTCCCCCCCCCCCCCCAAAAAAAAAAAAAAAAAAAAAAAAGTGTTGAAAGTGAGGTTTACTGGAGAGAGGTTGTCTGTTAGTCTGTCCATCCATCTGTCTGGTCAACCTTGTTAGTCTGTCCATCCATCTGTCTGGTCAACCTTAGAACAATTTTATGTGTTTTTTCCTCTTATAGTTCTAAATCATTCAGCAGAAATTTTCATGCAAGCCTTACTCCTGTACTTCTTTGTACATCGGCAAGTTCCGTTGTCATTCAACTAATATTATAGTTATGGCTTTGGAAGTTATTTCTTGTGTCAGTGACAAGGTGGCCAATCACTTGACTATTTACCGCACAATCCCACCTTTTGATGACCATGAAAGAGAACAACTTTAAAAAAACATAGTTGGAATAGGAAAAAATGCTGGTAACCACAATCTTTTCAACCCCACCAAAGAAAAATTCCATCATATTAGTCAAATTCAAATTTTCATCTGCAAGTGCTTTCCATTTTGGACAAGTCTAAAATTTTTGTGTGGTAAAGAGTTAAAAGATGTAATGGTTAGGAAAAGATATAATTCTTTACCAGACGACAGAATTTTTTACTTGATTTAAAGCATAATTTCGCAGATAACAAATCCTCTGTGACTCAAAAGATCGGATGTATCATTTAACCCATTACCACACAATCCCTACTTTTGACGCCCCTGAGAAAGAAGCCTTTTGAAAACATTGTGGGAAAAGGAGAAAATGCTGGTAACCAGCATTTTCTCCTTTTCCCACAATGTTTTCTACCCTTAACAAAACAAATGTCAAATTTTCACTCACTTTTTTTTTTTGTCGTCTGCAAATGCTTTCAATTTGGACCAGTCTAAAATATTCTCGTGTGGTAATGGGTTAACCCATTACCACACAATCCCTACTTTTGACGCCCCTGAGAAAGAAGCCTTTAGAAAACATCGTGAGTAAAGGAGAAAATGCTGGTAACCAGCATTTTCTCCTTTTCCCACAATGTTTTCTACCCTTCACAAAACAAATTTCAAATTTTCAGTCACTTTGATTTTGTCGTCTGCAAATGCTTTCAATTTGGACCAGTCTAAAATATTTTTGTTTGATAATGGGTTAAAGCGTTAAAACATAAATGGAAAAGGAGAAAAAACTGATTACAGTTATTTCTCCTTTTCAGCAGTGCTTTCAAAAGTGCTCTTCATTGGGGTCATTAGACTTTTGGATTGTTTGGTGAAGAGTTAACCCATTACCACACAATCCCTACTTTTGACGCCCTTGAGAAAGAGGCCTTTTGAAAACACTGTAGGAAAAGGAGAAAATGCTGGTAACCAGCATTTTCTCCTTTTCCTACAGTGTTTTCTATCGTTCCGAGAACAAACTTCAATTTTTCAGTCATCTTTATTTTGTTGTCTGCAAATGCTCTCAATTTGAACCAGGCTAAAATTTTGTCATATGGTAAAGAGTTAATGATAAAATTACGTTTTTTTCATATGTGTCAGAAATGGGTAAACGCCATATGAATAAGTTCATAATGTAAAGCAGTAAAACTTTATTTTGTTTCCAGAATAAAATGGAGATCCGGGTACAGACATTGGAAGTAGATCAACTTCATCAACAGTTTGTGGCTTCCTTAATGGCGTACGATGAGGTGAGATATACTTAGTCTATAGTCTAGGTCTTATAGCACTCTGCTACTCTGCAAAATTTCATATTTTTAGTCCATTTCCTGTGATGTTTTCAAAAGGCTTTTTTCTCAGGGTCTTCATCTAACAACAAAAAAGTAGATTGTACAAACTAAAAGCATTTGCAGACAGCAGTTTAACTCATTACCTTACAGTGTGGACTTTTTATGACCCTGAGGAAAAAAGCGTTTGAAAACGTTCCAAGAAAAGGAAAAAATGCTGGTATCCATCATTTTTTCCTTTATGCACAATATTTTCTACTCTACCTAAATCAAATTTCAATTTTTCAGTCACATATATTTTGTGGACCAGTCTAAAATTTTGTCGTTTGGTACAGAGTTGAATGTGGCTCAAATGATGGAATCAGTAATCTTGTCTTTGATTGGGTAGAAGACATTTTCTCCTTTTCTTACATTATGTCAAAAGTTTTTTTTCTCAGGATCTTCACCAGACATGGGAAATGCAGACTGTCCTAATCCAGAGCTATAGCAGAGGACACATTAACTCTTTACCAAACAACATTATTTTGGACCAGACCAAATTGAAAGCATTTGCAGACGACAAAATAAATGTGACTGAAAAATGGAAATTTATTTTGGGAAGGGTAAGAAACATTGTAGGAAAAGGAGAAAATGCTGGTAATGTTTTCTGAAGGCTTCTCTCTCAGGGTCGTTAAAAGTCGGGATTGTATGGACAAGAGTTAAACTGTAGCTTTAATGGTGGGGTTTTGCTTTTCAAAACTCGTGGAGAAAACATAATGGGAAAATAAAAATCATGAGAATGAAACTGAGAATGTTCTTAATATGAATTCATTTATATAGACCCTGGAAATTTCCCCAGACAGTTTTAGTTTTACATTTATTTTGGTTATTTTTACAGGGTTTATTACACGGAGATCGTTTTCTAGCAGGAGCTTTATGGAGAATGTTGTTTATGCAAGCTGAAGATGTCGACCCATGTGATCTAGAAACTATGGTCCATTATGTACGGAAAAATGTAAGTTGAACACTTCACAGCACAAACCCTATTTTTAAGGCTTCAGGAAACACTGTCGGGAAAGGAGAAAAAGATCCTAACCAGCATTTTCTCCTTTACCCACATTGTTCATTATCTACCACTAGATGGCATAATACAAATATGAACCTACATAAATTGGGTATGCTGGACACAGAAGCGGACTTATTTTCAAAACAACAACCATTAGTTTGAATTTCAAAATGAAATTAACATTTCCCCAATAAAATGCTACTTGGTGTGATTCATTCAGCTATAATCAGCTAGTAGCATGTAATCTATGCATTGACCATTTATTAAAACAGCTTGTACATGCTTGGGTAATAGGCTAATAGCTTCAATATAAGCCCAACTTTTTCCAAGTATTAGGGGGACGAGTTATACATCATAGCTGACAGGTCCAATCTTCAAAGAAAATGGAATGTGCAGACAAGGTCACAATGTTTTATGTCGTTTATTATTAGTTTATTTTAGCTCTATACCTCATGATCTTGCTGCTTAACAGCATTTTCTCTTTTTTCAACAATGTTTTTAAATCTTTGCCACATAATTTTAACTTTGAACGACCTTGACAAAGAAACCTTTGGAACACAATGAGGGAAAAGGAGAAAATGCTGGTAACCAGCATTTTCTCCTTTTTCCACAATGTTTTCTACCCTTCCCAAACCAAATTTAAATTTTTCAGTCACATTTATTTTTAAGTCTGAAAATACTTTCAATTTGAATCAGTCTAAAATTTTGTCATTTGGTACGAGTTGAAAGCCTTTTTCCTGAGGGTGTTTAAAGCAAATCTAGCCAAGCCTTGGCACTCCAGGTGTTCTTATCCTCCAAAGCATGTAGTGTTTTTCAAAATCAGCAATATGGAAATTTTACCCAGCATTCCAAGCTTGATGATTGGATTGGTTATACAACTGATATTATTTTCATATTTTCATTGTAGATTAAACTGATACACAGTCTAGAGCAACAGCATGTATTATGTAATGGAATGGTTCCCTTTCTACCAGTCAAAGGTGATGTTATACCAAAGGAATCTTACGATGTTCTGCGAGAAGTGGCAGGGATGGACTTGAAATGATATTCATGATTACCTTTGATAGGCTGTAACTTATATTTTGTATAATTATTATTAACTCTTTATCAAATGGCGAAATTTTTGATTTGTCAGATTTCAAAGCATTTGGAGACGATAAAGTAAAAGTTGTTTTTGGGAAGGTAGAAATATTGTTGGAAAAGGAGAAAATGCTGGTTACCAGCATTTTCTTCCTTCCCACAATGTTTTCAAAAGCTGTTTTGCCGTTTAATCCTTTCCCAAACAATCCCTGGTTTTTACGGGTCAGGAATAGAAGCCTTTTGAAAACATCATGGGAAAAGGAGAAAATGCTGGTAACCAGCATTTTCTCCTTTTCCCACAATGTTTTCTACCCTATCATATTGAAAAATCGTCTTTTTAGCAACTGTTAATTTGTCATCTGCAAAATGCTTTCAGTTTGGTTTGGTCCAAAATTTGCCGTTTGGGAAAGGGTTATGGTAAAAAATATCTAGTTTTTTTTTTTTTCACTCTCCAAAAACATCATTGCCAAATGAAAAATTGCTTTTAGAAAGCATTTTCTCCTTTTGCCATTATGTTTTGCTTTGTATTTTTGAATAAAACACTAAATCATGTTGATAGTCAATGTAACACTGTACCTGATGACCAAATTACAGACTCATCTTTTTTTATATATGATTATTGGACTTGTCTTTTTGAAAGTGTAGAAATACAGGAAATAAAAAAAAATGTTGATGACTAATGTTTTCTCCTTTTGCCATAATGTTTTCAAAAACCCATTCTTGACCATTTTTGTGAGTTGATGGCAAAACAATAATCCTCAGTTTAGAGCCTTGAAAAGAAATATATATCTTGTTGTAGTTATGGGTATTTCACATACCAAAAAAATTTATGGCATATAAACTAATAACCCTCATGAAACCTTGAAATTTGCATCCTTGTACATTTAGAAACCTTGGTTATATACCCTGCAATGAAATGGGAGGGGGTATACTGGAATCGCCATGGCTATCTGTCCGTCTGTAAATAGACAAATTTGTAAGGAGCAATACTCCCACAGTTTTTCCACATACCGAACTCAAATTTACACACAGGGTTACTATATATTATATTAGGAAGTTGTGCATGTGCAATGTTCATGACCCTGCTGTAATTTGTGGTGGAATTATCTCCCCTTTAACTTTTTTTAACTCTTACTTTTGTACTGAACCATTCTGTAACAAAGACCTGTTTTTGTGACAGGGAGCTGGGGGGTGGGGTAAGGTGGAGTGGGGGGGGGGAGGGAGGGTATAATCACGTTTAGTCATAGAATTGGTATTAAAATTTATGTAGCACTCATAAGGTCATCTTATTTTTGCGTTGTTGAATTTTATTAAAAAAATTGAAATTGAAATAAAGATGTTGATTTTGTTATATTCAGATTCCTTGTCTCAGAAATAGCCTGTGGTTTAGATTCACCCTTGACTACAAAGGCATAGATTCACCCCTTGCCAAAAAGTTGTAGAATTGTCAGAAAACTACTTAACCCTTTACTCCATAGATACTCATTTCTACGCATTCCTTATAGGAACCTTTGGAAAACATTGTGGCAAAAGGTGAAATTGCTCGTGACGAGCAATTTCACCCTTTGTCACAATGTTTTCTATGCTATCAAAAGGTGTCATATACACATAAGAAACAGCTTCATCCTTGCTGTTATTTAGGGTCAATTAGAGATGCCATAGAAATGCCTTATGGGGTAAAGGGTTAAGTGAGGCTCAAATGATGGAAAATCATCTTTGAAAGGGTGGTAAACTTTGCTGGAAAAGAGAAAATGCTTTTCCCACATTGTTATTGAAAGTCAAATTCCTGTAGGTCTTCAAAAAATCAAGATTAGTAGGTTCAGCCCTATTCCTCACAACATCTGAAAAATCAGGATGTTTCATATAAGGGTAACTGATTTAATGCAAATAAGAAACAAGAGGACCATGAGTACTGAGCAGTAAAGGTCTAAAATAAATACCTAATATAGAGGTTCAAGGCCAAATGGTAATGAAACAAGAGTTGCATATTTCACAAGCTATGCCTGTTTCACCACCAATTGTCAAGGAGGTATTATAATTGCAAAGGGCAGGTAATGCAACAAACATGTTTACCGAGTCTCAAGTCAATTTGACCTGTGACTTCAAAGTTCTGTTCCGGTTAAGCTAGACATACTGTAAAAATGAAGATATTAGTGGAATTACTGGTTGAGTTATTGTTCTTGGTCACTGTACTGGGTGATATTGCAACAAACATGCATACCAAGTTTGAAGTCTTTTTGACTTTAGATGACAGTTATATTGACGACAAGCACCAAATGCTGTTAAAATGACATTGAAAGGGAAATAACTCGGACAGCAAGAGGTAGATCTACAATTCATGTGCACTGCACTTCCAAATATTGCAACAAATAAAGATACCATATTTCAAGTCATTCCTACATAAGGTGACAAAGTTTTGCTCCAGACAAGCCAGAAATGCTACAGAAATAGAGAACTGAGGGGGAATATCTCAAAATTTGTGCTAGGAGTGCACTGCACTCAATTATTTTTCAACAATCGGGCATACCTAATTTGAAGATGTTCAGGCTGGAGATGACAAAGTTATATTCCAGGCAAGCAGAAAATGATGATCAAAGGGAAATAATTCATAGAGAGTAGGAGGTAGAGTTATGGTTCTTTCACACTGCTCTCTGTATTATTGTAACAAACACAAATCAAAGTTTCAAGTCAATTAGACTGGAGATGACAAAGTTATACTCTGAACAAAGAACTATTCTAAAGATCTTTCTAATTCAAGGGCCACTTACTCCAGTCGTTCTGGTCCCATTATAACCATAATCGACCTCCTAAGGCAACCAGTATTTTCTCCTTTTCCCATGTTCTCTACCCTTCACAAAACAAATTTCAAATGTTCAGTCACTTTTGTGTTGTCGATTTGGACATGCCTAAATTATTGTTGTTTGGTATTGAGTTAAAGAGTTTTATGTGGGAAAACAGCCTCTGGTTTGGTACGAAGTGCTCAGGATGAGCTTTTGTGATCACTCACAATCTGACTGCTTCCGGCATCTGTCATCCGGCATTCGTCAGTTCACATTTCTTTGTTTACACTCTAGCATCTACAAACATAACCAATCAGCACCAAACTTGGTCAGAGTATAAATGGGTATATATGGCTGCTTGATCTCTGTGAACCAGTGGGAATTTTGTGAGAGGTAAGAACAAAGGGTGCTGCTTCAGCTCGGTGAACCAGCGGGAATTTTGTGAGAGGTAAGTACAAACGGTGCTGCTTCAGCTCGGTAAACAACCGGGAATTTTGTGAGAGGAAGAAAAAAAGGTGCTGCTTGAGCTCTGTGAACAAGTGGGAATTTTGTGAGCAGAAAAAAAGGGTGCTACTTGAGCTCAGTGAACAAGCAGGAATATTGTGAGAGGTAAAAACAAAGAGTGCTACTTGAGCTCTGTGAACAAGCTGAATTTTGTGAGAGGTAAGAACAAAGGTGCTACTTGAGCTCAGTGAACCAGCGGGAATTTTGTGAGAGGTAAGAACAAAGGTGCTACTTGAGCTCTGTGAACAAGCAGGAACATTGTGAGAGGTAAAAACAAAGGGTGCTACTTGAGCTAAGTGAACCAGCGGGAATTTTGTGATTAGTAAGAACAAAGGGTGCTGCTTGAGCTCAGTGAACCAGCAGGAATTTTGTGAGAGGTAAGAACAAAGGTGCTGCTTGTGCTCGCTGAACAAGCAGCAATTTTGTGAGAGAAAAAAAAAAACAAACGGTGCTACTAGAGCTCAGTAAACATGCAGCAATTTTGTGAGAAGAAAAAGAAAGGGTGCTACTTGAGCTCAGTGAACAAGCAGCAATATTGTGAGAGGAAAAAAAGGGTGCTACTTGAGCTTGGTGAACCAGCGGGAATTTGTAACAAAGGGTGCCGCTTAAGCTACGTGAACCAGCGGAAATTTTGTGAGAGGTAAGTACAAAGGGTGCTGCTTGAGCTCACTGAACAAATAAGAATTTTGTGAGAGGTAAAACCAAAGGGTGCTACTTGAGCTTGGTGAACAAGCAGGAATTTTGTGAGAGGTAAAAAAAATTAATTTCATTTGTAACAAGTTACAATTTTATCAGATAGAGTAGTTTCCTCTCATACTACAGGTTTTTGGTTTGAAATATGCTATGAGCAGGTATCACTGTTGGCACTGGCATCCACATCATGGTGTAAAGACACGAGGGTCCGTATTCACCATCATTGTTTTATAAATCATCTTTCTCCACAATGTTGTTAAAAGCACTGGACCCTTAAGATTGCTAGAACTCAGGACCAGTAAAGGGTAGAAAAAACTGTTACCTCTTAACCATTCACCACACAATCAAGACTTTTAATGACCCTGAAAAAGAGGCCTATAGAAAGCAGTTAGAAAGGGAGAAAAGGCTGGTAACCAGCATTTTCTCCTTTTCCCACAATGTTTTCTACCCTCCACAATACAAATTTCAATTTTCAAGTCGCTTTCATTTTGTCGTCTCCAAATGCTTTCTTTCAATTTAGACAAGGCTAAAATTTTGTCGTTTGGTAAAGAGTTAAAAAAGAGGTTTTGGGTTTAACTAATTACCAAACGACAAAATTTTTAGACTTGTCCAAATCGAAAGCATTTGCAGACGACAAAATAAAAGTGACTGAAAATTTGAAATTAGTTTTGTGACGGGTAGAAAACATTGTGGGAAAAGGAGAAAATGCTGGTTACCAGCATTTTCTCCTTTTCCCACAATGTTTTCAAAAGGCTTCTTTTCCAGGGGCGTCAAAAGTAGGGATTGTGTGGTAATGGGTTAAAATACACTATAATTAGGTGTCTGTTGGCACTGGAACCCCATTATGGTGTAAGCACTACAGCATCCGGTTTCACCAACAACTAAACCAATATTGACTTGGCCAATCAGAAGTTGAGTTACTTTCAAATTTAAACACTTTTTGAGAAAAATACTAAGAAGGTTCTTAACAATGGTAGATGAATAAAGTTGGTTGGTTGGTTGTATTGGGGTTAAACACCACTTTAACAGCTAAGGTTGTATGATGGCGGTCAGTGACGCATATGTGTTTCCGGGCTTTCTCGTAACAGTACTAACACAACTTTCTTTCCAAAGCCACCTACTACTTTTCTCACATGCTTCAGCAGAGGTGAGAGGCGAAAATATGCCGGAAAGAAAGTTTACCTCAACCGGGTATAGAACTCACAACCACCAGGTCATGAGTCTGACATGCTCGCCGATGAGCCACCCGGGCTGGCGATGAATAAAGACTCAGGAAGTGATCATCGAGAGTAATTGACCAAAGTTATGAAACCCTTTTTCAGTGTTTGTTAGAATAAACAGGTTGAAACAAACCATTATATTGTACAAATTTTATTTAAAATCATCATCGTAAAATTCACATTATTTACTTGAATTAAATATTTCACCGATTAAATCTTTGTATAAGACACTAAAAACATTCAACATTTTAAAAATACGACCTATAATATAAAAATTAGATACAACAATCTAAAAATAGTTTTTATTGCGACTGATAAACCATTTTAACCCTTAACTAAACCACGACCCTCAGGAAGGAAGCTTCTGAAAACATTCGGGAAGTTAACTCTTGAACAGAATCCCGACTTTTAACAACACTGAGAAAGAAGCCTTTTGAAGACATGGTGGGAAAAGGAGAAAATGCTGGTAACCAGCATTTTCTCCTTTTTCCACAACGTTTTCTTCCCTTCCCAAACAAAATTTCATTTTTTCAGTAGCATTTATTTTGTTGCCTGCAAATGCTGTCAATTTGGACTGGCCTAAAATTTTCTAATGTGGCAAAGAGTCGAAGGCCTTGCCTTAAGCTATTAATTGTACCACACAAACACTTAAGTTTATCAACCAAAAAATACCCTTATGTACATTGTACTTAAGTTATTTGACAAAATGCATAATGGTTTCATAATAATAGTGACGAAAATTTTAAGGTAGCAGGCCCCTAACAAATCTAGTGCAGTATGGAATAAGATTTCCTGTTAGCTGATAAATAAGGATTCTTACTGTTGCACATTTTTAAATGAACAGAAATTCCGCTGATGTCCATCTTGAAATTATTTGTTGATACTTTTGTTAGTTTCCTGGAAAGGGCGGTAATTAACCCTTTCCCAAACAATCCCTGGTTTTTACAGGTCAGGAATAGAGGCCTTTTGAAAACATTGTGGGAAAAAGGAGAAAATGCTGGTAACCAGCATTTTCTCCTTTTCCCACAATGTTTTCTACCCTACCATATAGAAAAATCATAATTTTAGCAACTGTTCATTTGTCATCTGCAAAATGCTCTCAATTTGGTCTGGTCCAAAATTTGCCATTTGGGACAGGGTAAATCCCTTTGTAATGACAATATAGTGATTTTAGATTTGTAATAGATAATTCTAGTAAGGAAAGACAGGAAAAAAAGTGGCTCGGTTAAAGTTGTGCAATAATAATTTGTTATCGTAGCAAATTTTGTAAGATAATATTTTGATGGAAAGAGCTATTTTTCTATTGAGGGTCTGCTACCTTAATTTGATTGAACCATGAAGGTATTCCATGAGAACAAATGGTGACAAACATAACTCTATATGGCTTGCAGCGCGAAAAAAGGGAAATTTGCGTGAAGAGCCATCTTGGATCAGGCTGCACAGTCTGTGCAGGCTAATCTGAGATGACATATTACAACTACATTAGATTTTGTGCAACAGAAGACTTGCGCAAAACAGAAAATTACATGAAAACAGAAAGTGTCATCAAGTGTGTAAGCTGATTCCAGACGACACTTAATTCATTATAAAATGACAATATTTTAGGCTTGTCCAAATCGAAAGCATTTGCAGACGACAAAATAAAAATGACTGAAAATTTGAAATTTATTTCGTGAAGGGTAGAAAACGTTGTAGGCAAAGGAGAAAATGCTGGTAACCAGCATTTTCTCCTTTTCCTACAATGTTTTCTAAAGGCTTCCCTCTCAGGGGCATCAAAAGTAGGGATTGTGCGGTAATGGGTTAAATGCAAATGCCCAAAGCCCCTTTTCACCTGCTGCAAGGCATATAAGACCTGACTGGCATCTGGTAAAGAGTTTAGAGTTGACAAGCTTTTATCCTCATGTAATATACAATAAATGATAATTTCAGTAACTTTGGCAGTCTTGCTTACCTAATTAAAACTTTGGATTGTTTGGTAAACAGGGAAAAGTAACAGGTTACATACGTTTTCATACAGAAAGTAAAAAAGAAAACACAGTTTGTGACACAAATACACACATCTGCACATCCACAAATGGACAGATGAACAGAAGATTGACAGATATACAGGCTGATTCCAGCATCCCCCCCCCCCAAAAAAAAATCATTCAGCAAAAACATAACAAGCTGAGACCATAGTGACACAGAAAATTATCTCTGTACCTTTACCAAAATTAATGACAAAGTTTAAGACTTGTCAAACATTTGCTAACAACAAATAAATTATTGTTAAAATGGTTGCATTTGCCTTTTTAACGGTGGAAATCAGTGTGGGAAAAGGAGAAAATCCTGGTTGACCACATTTTCTCCTTTTTCCACAGTGTTTTTTAAAGAATCCTTAAAAAAAAACTGGATAGTTTGATAATGAGTTTGACAACAATTTTTCTCCCACAAAAAAATAATCACAGTTGATCATGAACAGCAGCCTTTCTTTTCAGTTTTATCACGACTTGCACCTTCCCCGTCCAACATAATCTTATCGCCGTCTTTTTCATCCTCTGATTTGATTGCTTTATCATTGGCTAATACCTGAAAGGAAATTTGATTGGTTAATAGATGGGATAGTGTCTTCCTATTGGTTAATACCCAAAATAAAATGTCATAGGTTGATAAAATTAATGTTTATTGTCTTTTCATTGGGTAATGTCTGAAATAGTATTACACTGTTTGATAGATGTTAACTGTCTAACCATCGGCTTACAAATAAAGTGAAATCTTCCTCAAAAGAATATTCTGAGTTAGAGCTTGAACATCAGCTGAAAAGTTGAACATGAATTGGAATGACTATACAGTTGAAGAATATGTCCTGCAAAACATGTAAATCGAAACAAAGATGTAGGTATACAAAACAAAAAAACACAGACTCAAGTTTCTTTTTCTTCTTTTCCCTATTCTTCCCTTTTATTTACTGTCAGATTCTTATTTAACATTAGCCAGTCTACTAGCTAAATTATAGGTCCAACAGATATTTCACTCATTTGCAATGTAATGTTATATAATGAACACTATAACATATCTAACTATAGCTATCACTAAACGTGATTATACCTCCCACCCACTCCTTGTCACAAAAAGAGGTCTTTGTCACAGAATGCAGAATGGTTTAGTACAAAATTAAGGGCTGAAAAAAGTTCAAGGGGAGATAATTCTGTAACACATCACAGCAGGGTCATGAAAATTGCACATGAACAACTACATATATATATAGGAACATTGTGTGTATATTTGAGTTGAGATACATGTATGAAAAACTGTAGGAGTAATGAGTATCCAGATAAATTTGTGTCTACGGACAGACAGCCATGGCGATTCCAGTATACCCCCTTCACCATGTTGTGGGGAGTATAACAAAAGGGAAATTTTACATCAAAACTACTAAAGACTTATTATTCTTTGTGTCTTCTATCTGTATTTTTATATATGCTTTAACTTCACAGCCAGCTGTGCATGGAAGCCAAAATTAACATTTTCTGAAAAACTTGGGAAACAAAATCTGATTTTACCCTTTACGTCATAATCCCAACTTTTAAGGACACTCAACAGGAAGATTTTTTAAAAAACAAGAGGGCCATGATGGCCCTGAAATCGATCTAGTTTCCCAGTGACCTAGTTTTTTATCAGACATTATCCATTGTCAAACACTTTTGAGATATCAACAAGACAAACATTCTGACCAACTTTCGTGAGTATTGGACTGAAAATGTGGCCTCTACAGCATATAAAAGGTTTTTCTAAGATTTGACTAAGTGGCCTAACTTTGGACCCGACAATAACACATTATCAAACTCTTTTGAGACATCACCAAAACAAACATTCTGACCAAGTTTGAAGAGTATCAGGCAGAAAATGTGGCCTCTAGAGTGTACACAAGGTTTTTCTAATATTTGACCCAGTGACCTAGTTTTTGACTCCACATGCCCCATTTTCAAACTCATTCAAGGTATCACCAAGACATATATTATGAACAAGTTTCAGGAGTATCAGACTGAAAATGTGTCCTCCAGAGCATACACAAGGTTTTTATAACATTTGACCTATTGACCTAGTTTTTGACCCAACATGACCCATTTTCACACTCATCCAAGACATTATCAAGGCAAACATTCTGACCAATTTTCAAGACTGTTGGACTGAAAATGTGGCATCCAAAGCATATACAAGGTTTTTATAAGATTTGACCTGGTGACCTAGTTTTTAACCCCACATGATATATGATATCAATAAGACAAACATTCTGACCAAGTTTCAAGAGTTTTGGACTGAAAATGTGGCCTCTAGAGCGTACAAAAGGTTTTTCTAACATTTGACCTGATGACCTAATTTTTGACCCGACATGACCCATTTTCAAACTCATTCAAGATATCATCAAGACAAACATTCTAACCAACTTTCAAGAGTTTTGATCTGAAAATGTGGCCTCTAGAGGGTACACAAGGTTTTTTTTAAGATCTGACTTTATTGACCTAGTTTTTGAACTGACATGACCTATTTTCAAACTCATCTGAGATATCATCGAGGCAAACATTCTGACCAACTTTCATGAGTATCGGACTAAAAATGTGGCCTCTAGAGCATACACAATGTTTTTCTAAGATTTGACCTAGTGACATAGTTTTTGGACCGACACGACCTGTTTTCAGACTGGTCTGAGATATCATCGAGGCAAACATTATGACCTACTTTCATGAGTATCGGACTGAAAATGTGGCCTTTAGAGCGTACACAAGGGTTTTCTAAGATTTGACCTAGTGGCCTAGTTTTTGACCCAACATGACCCACTTTCACACTCGTCCGAGATTTTATCAAGGCAAACATTCTGACCAACTTTCATGAGTATTGGACTGAAAATGTGGCCTCTAGAGCATACACAAGGTTTTTCTAAGATTTGACCTAGTTTTTGACCCGACATGACTCAATTTCGAACTCGTCTGAGATTTCATCAAGGCAAGCATTCAGACCAAGTTTCATGAGTATCGGACGAAAAATGTGGCCTCTAGGGCGCACACAAGATAAAAAGTTGACGATGGACGATGGACACAGCACTATCACAATACCTCACTCTGAGCACTTCGTGCTCAGGTGAGCTAATAATGTAGAAAAAATTAAAACATTTGAACCATAACTCAGCCAATTTCTGTCTTAGGAATGATGATAGTCAGTTTGACAGGATTCGTTCCTCCTAACTGCTGATCTTGTTTCAATGATGATTATGTAGGAAAGCAGTCAGAGGGTTGGGAAGAAAATTTAATCAAGTTCTGGTAATGCAAACTCCAAAAAAGGCATGGATAGGTACACTGTACAAAGCTATAAAACTGAAATAATGTTGAAAACAGGGTTAAAGACTGTACAATCAATCAATACCCTATACCTGAGTAACTAAAAATCTGGACGCTTCGTCAATGTTAATGTTTTCTTTTGCAGAGGTTTCAAACCAGCCAATAAACCCTTTTTCCTTGCAAAAGTCATCTATCTGTCCTGCATTGTTCATAAGACCTTCTTTAGGTTGATCACACTGAAATAAATACAAGCATATTAACTAATAAATAAGTGAAATGAAACTAATGTGGATAAGTGCTATATCATATAACATTAATCCAATTTTTGCAATTTCAAAGGAATTTTCTGGGAGAAAGTAACTTCAGCACAGAAAGTGTAGATCCAAGATTAGACTGCACATTCTATGTAGTCTGATCTTGATCTACTCTGTCAGCAGAAGGTTGTTGAGTTGGGCTCAGCAGACAGAGGGTTGAACCGACTAAACAGTATATTATATTTGGCAAGGCTTGCATCATATAATTTTTGTCAACTCCTTTAATAATCAAAGTGTTGAGAACGCTGACTTGGTATCTGTCATGGAACCAATTGTGTGGAATTAATAATTTGAAAGAAAAGAGGAATATTATTCAATTATTGGCTTGAAAGTCAACCAACTAAGCAAATTAATGCCTTTTTGGTTGAAGGGAGAGTATTCATAACAATGTTTGGATTATCTGTATTGGTGGTCTCCCTTTGATTATTAAGAGGAGTCTGGAGTAACATCCCTTTACAGTTGGATGCATGATGGATAGAGAGAAAAAACATGAGAAAGTATGGAACAAAATTAACTTTATACCTGAAAGCTATGATTTTGAAATATCTTTAGCAGTTAACATTTAATTCCCAACATTAGGATAAATTATTCAGATCTTTAAATATCAGTGCACAATCCAATGAACTAGAGCATATTTACAGGATGAACAAGCCATGGGATGAATTGATTTTGGAACAAAAAAGCCCAGGACCAAGCAATTAGGAGACAAATTTTGTATCACTGCCCCAAAAGAAGACTATGAGCGAGTGAAACTACATGTATTTTCAATAAAAATAATTGGTATTTCCACAGTCAATGGCCTCACCCAGAGTACTTTAACACCCCCATTTCCAATTACATATCTGAGTGCTATCAAAAAACGCATTTGCCTAAAAATAAAAAATCAGTTTAACTGGATTTATTTCCTTCAGCTTTGCACAAAATAAGATTCATGGTCTTCAAAATTCAACATGGAACTCATAGTGGTATTGTCTTCGAAAAATACCACAAAAAATGACAATACATAAACACTCATGTACAGTCCTCTATATACCATACATACTTTATTAGCTAATAGAACACATGGTATGGGTTTCCCATCAGGAAGCTGAACTTTAAGGTCCAGGTCATTTTTCCACTTGGTCACAGCATCAAAAGTGGACGCTCTTGTTAAATCAAAAACAATAAATGCACCGACTGCTTCTTTATAATACACTCGGGTCATGTTGCCGAATCTCTCTTGGCCTAGAAGAACATATAAATTGAAATATTGAACTTGTAATACATGAACATATAAATATACATATACTTGTAATATAAGAACATATAAATTGAAAAATAGAACTTGTAACATAAGAACATATTAATATACATATATTTGTGATATAAGAACATATAAATTGAAATATAGAACTTGTAATATAAGAACATATAAATATACATATACTTGTAATATAAGAACATATAAATTGAAATATAGAACTTGTAATATAAGAACATATAAATATACATATACTTGTAATATAAGAATATATAAATATACATATACTTCTAATATAAGAACATATAAATTGAAATATAGAACTTGTATGCTGAATATGGCTAAATTATCCCTTTAATAGACAATCCCGACTTTTAACGACCTTGAGAAAGAAGCCTTTTGAAAAACATTGTGTGAAAGGGAGAAAATGCTGATATTTAAACCAGCATTTTCTCCTTTTCCCACAGTGTTTTCTAATCTTCCCAAAACAAATTTCAGTTTTCAAGTCACATTTATTATGTTGTCTGCGAATGCTTTCAATTTGGACAGGTCTAAAACTTTGTTGTTTGGTAATGAGTTATACAAAGTTAACCTTTCACAACATGATTCCTGCTTTTAATGATCATGAGAAAGATGCCATTTAAAAACATTGTGGGAAAACAAGAAAATGCTGGTTACAAGCAAATTCTCCATTTCAAAAAAAGTTTTCTACCTGTAAGTAGTCAAATCCTGTTGTTTGAGCTACAGCGAATTTGTCACCAAAAAATAATTTCATATTGGACATGTTGAAAATTTGTTATTTGATGAAAAATTAAGCCTTTCAGTGCAAAAGGCGAAAACATAGACACTTGCAAACAGCACAGATTAAGATCAGACTACAAAAAACATGCAGTTTGATCTTTGGTCTATGCCATCCGCTTGTTTGATCAAACCTATACAATCAAAATCTTTGTAAGTTTCAATGAGTTCTATTTAGAGCAGACAAAAGGAGTTGAGTAGAGCTCCATGTAAGAGGCAGTGATGGTATTCTAAATCCATTGTTTCTCATCCAAACCCTATGTTGTGGGTACTCCTTAGAATCGTCTCAATGACACGATTCTAATGAGTACCCATAACATAGGGTTTAGTGGAGAATAATTTTCTTTTTCAATTTTGAAATCAAAATCACTCCCTCTATCTGGAGCTCTGGTTGAGTATATTTATCTGGCGCTGAAAGAGTTAATCCTTTATCAAAAAATTCCTTGGTTTTCACGACCCTGAGATAGAAGCCTTTTAAGAAGTAACCAGCACTTTTTCCTTTTCCCACAATGTTTTCTACCCTATTGAAGATATATTCCTTCATTAGAGCCACACTTATTGTGTCATCCGCAAATGCTTTCGGTTTGGATCGGTCTAAAATTTTGTCGTTTGGCAAGAGTTAATTTTTTATATTCTAAAAATGGAAAGTTTATGTTATCGTAAACTAAAGCCTCAAACCTGCAATATCCCATAACTGCAGTCGAACTATCGTGTCTGCATCCCAGTTTAGTACCTTGAGGGCAAAATCTACTCCGATAGTTGCTCTGTAATGTTGCGAGAAGAACTGATGGACGTAACGTTTGATGATCGAAGTTTTCCCCGTGCCAAGCTCTCCAATAACTAAGATCTTGTAAAGATGCTCCTTCTTTTCCCCTCCCCCGGCCTTAAAGTACAAAACAAAACTTTGTCATGTGATCATCCAATATAAGCCACGCTCTGGCAAAAGGGGCTTAATCCATTACCACACAATCCCTACTTTTGATGCCCCTAGGAAAGAAGCCTTTAGAAAACATCATGGGAAAAGGAGAAAATGCTGGTAACCAGCATTTTCTCCTTTTCCCACAATGTTTTCTACCCTTCACAAATCAAATTTCAAATTTTCAGTCACTTTTATTTTGTCGTCTGCAAATGCTTTCAATTTGGACCAGTCTAAAATATTGTCGTTTGGTAAAGGGTTAATGCATCACCATGAAACATGATACCAACCCAAGTCATTTAATTATAGATCCATGTGGGCTTTTGAAATTATCAACTGGTCCTTTGTTAAACAGAGAATTGATCAAGTTTGAAAGTTTTGGTCCAGGTCAGCATGCGCGGAGTGCGCAGGTCGACCTGGGTCGATACTTTTCATAGATGCATTAAGCCCCATTATCACACAGCAATGCTCATACATAACTTAATATACCTAGAGCTATACAAGCTCACCTAATCATCCAGACATACAGTTTCATAATCGATTAGTTTTCAAATGCCATGCTACAAAATAAGGCCAAAACAAAATAATTATTATACTGTATTATGTAGTTCTGGTTACCAAAATATACTGTATCATTTAGCTCTGGTCACCAGAATATGTTTTTTTTTTCCTGGCCCCAAATATTTTTTCACCAATTGATCCATTATCTCCCGCTTGATGGCATTCTACAAATACTCATCTATCTAATTTGGGCATCCTGGATACAGAAGCGGACTATTTTTCTATGGGACACCTGTTACTTTGAGTGTCAAACTAAAATAAACGCTTCCTCAATAAAACGCTACCTAGTGCTATTCATTCAGATACGATCAGCGGGTTAGAGAAGTCTGGAGCTAAAACAGGCCTGATTTCTCCCCAAATGTATTGATAAAAGCCATTTTCTCCATTGCTACTTTATAGCACGCAATATTACAGTCTCCCGAATATTGGGGAGAGTGATGTGTCATATACGACAGGTCGAATCTTCGAAGAATATGACATGCGCAGACAACACCAATTGATCATTTAATTTCTCAACACACCATAACATACCTTACCCACCTACCACATGGCCAATCCATCGATGAAGTTTAACCCTTTCCCAAATGATAAATTTCGTACCCTTCCAAACCGAAAGAATTTGCAGACGACAATTTTAGATTTGGAGAAAATGGCAGAAAGTTCTCAAAAAGGGTAGAAAACACTGTGGAAAAAGAAGAAATTGCTCGATGCGACTGTGATTTAACCACTGTGTTTTAAAAAAGATTTTTTACTGCAGACACATAAGAACCAGGGCTCGTTTGGGAAAGAGTTAACCCATTACCACACAATCCCAACTTTTGACTCCCCTGAGAAAGAAGCCTTTAGAAAACATTGTGGGAAAAGGAGAAAATGCTGGTAACCAGCATTTTCTCCTTTTCCCACAATGTTTTCTACCCTTCACAAATCAAATTTCAAATTTTCAGTCACTTTTATTTTGTCGTCTGCAAATGCTTTCAATTTGGATCTAAAATATTGTCGTTTGGTAAAGGGTTAATGCATCAAAATGAAACATGAACCAACCCAAGTCATCACATAATTATAGATCCATGAGGGCTTTTGAAATAATAAACTTAATCATGAGGCAGACTGATCCTTTGACAAACAGAAAATTTGTCAGACTTTTTTGTTTACATGACACCCAATGCTGCGTTTTCATTGGCCGATAAGACGTTGGAACACCTATCAATCAAAAAAGGTCAATTGTAAACATGGACTCATGAATGGTAAAATTATATAGGCCAGAGGTGATGATACAGGATATTTTCTGTCCGTTAAACAGAATGTCCAATTGATGTATATGAACTCTCATTTTTATCAAACTCCTTGTCTAAAATCTATTTGTCGCTCGCCAAGGCCTATGTCATACAATTTTAGTTTGATAAAAATGACAATACATTAACTCTCATGTATGATTCTCTATATCTACTTTCACACATGATGGTTGATATAAAAAAATTTGTGGGTTGCATCATTGCATCATGTCCTTTGACTCTTTACCACACAATCCCAACTTTTAACGCCCTTGAGAAGGGAAGCTTTTGAAAACATTGTGGGAAAAGGAGAAAATGCTGGTAGCCAGCTATGTTTTCTACCCTTCCAAAATATTCAATTTTTGAGTCATTTATTTTGTCGTCTGCAAGTGCTTTCAATTTGGACTAGTCCAAAATTTTGTCGTTTGGTAAAGAGTTTTGTTGCACGCTCTTACAATTAAATAACAGTTGGACTCTGGAACTTTAGGGGATGAAAGGCATCTACATACATACAGCTAAAACATGGTGTCATTCGAACATTTGCTTATATTGTCCTCCCGGATCAGGCCTGGCAGGCTATTCCAAGACAGCACTTCACGATTACATTAGATTTTGTGCTACAGTAGGCTGGGCAAAATAGAAAATTACATTAACCCTTTACTCTATAGATACTCATTTCTACGCATTGCTTGTAGGAACCTATGGAAAACATTGTGGCAAAAGGTGAAATTGCTTGTGACGAGCAATTTCACCTTTTGTCACAATGTTTTCTATGCTATCAAAAGGTGTCGTATACACATAAGACACTGCTTCGTCCTTGTTGTTATTTAGGGTTAATTATAGATACCATAGAAATGCCTTATGGGGTAAAGGGTTAAAATGGAAAGTGCCTTTTCAGATGAGCCTGCATGGACTGCTCAGGCAGATCTGAGATGACACTTTACACAAATGTCTGAAAGCTACTTTTTCACCATAATTATGGTGCATTTTACCAATCAAGTCATCATATAATTATGGATCATTTTAACACGACACGTGAATTCGGTTCTATAAACACAGCCCAACGAAAGCGGTGTAAAATCTACATTTTTCTACATAGAGTGAACAACAGCTAACTGATTCATGAGGTATTCTAGTCCTTTAACCCTTTACCCCATATGGCATTTCTATGGCATCCCTAATTGACCCTAAATAACAGCAAGGATGAAGCAGTTTCTTATGTGTATATGACACCTTTTGATAGCATAGAAAATATTGTGACAAAAGGTGAAATTGCTCGTTACGAGCAATTTCACCTTTTGCCACAATGTTTTCCAAAGGCTCCTACAAGCAATGCGTAGAAATGAGTATCTGTGGAGTAAAAGGTTAATATGCAGAAATTTGACCAATGGCAAAAGGTTTTGACCCTGGTCAGCCTAGGCAGACTGGTCAGGCTGACCTGGGTCAATAGTTTTTGCAGATACATAAAGCCCACTTTCACAGGAGCATGGTTCAAATATTTTATCTAATCTAACTATGTACCATACAACCTGCACCTAAAATGCCCTCTTAACCCATTACCAAATGACAATATTTTAGACTGGTCCAAATTGAAAGCATTTGCAGACGACAAAATAAAAGTGACTGGAAATTTGAAATTTGTTTTGTGAAGAGTAGAAAACATTGTGGGAAAAGGAGAAAATGCTGGTTACCAGCATTTTCTCCTTTTCCCACAATGTTTTCAGAAGGCTTCTTTCTCAGGGGCTTCAAAAGTAGGGATTGTGTGATAATGGGTTAACTTAATTATTACCAAATGACAAAAATCTTTTACTTTTTCCACAATTTTAAGCATTTGCAGACAACAAATTAAATGTGGATTCATAACTGATGGATAAAAAAACATTGTTTCCATAATGATCATGTGGAAATGCAGTCAGTGCCTAGAGTAGGCGCACTGGTTGCCATGTTTAAACTGAAATTATGTTGTTACGGGATACCATTGCTTCGTGCATTGCTTCATCCCCGTTAAAATACAACACCTAACAACTGTATTAGGGAGAATTCTCTTTCGCTCAGTGGTTATGGTTGGTTGGTTGTATTGGGGTTTAACGCCACTTTAACAGCTAAGGTCATATCATCGCGGTCGGTGAAGCACATGTGTTTCCTGGCTTTCTCACACCAGTACAAACATAACTTTCTTTCCAAAGCCACCAACTACTTTCCTCACATGCTTCATCAGAGGTGAGAGGCGAAAATACGCAGGAAAGAAAGTTCGCCTCAAACGGGTATCAAACTCACAACCACCAGGTCATGAGTCCGACATGCTCACCACTGAGCCACCCAGGCGGGTCAGTGGATATGGTGTTGGCCTTTTGTCCAGGCATTCTAGGTTCAAAACCTGCCCAGTCCCTGTATTTCTGCTATGCATTGGTTCATTTGTTTCTTATTAATACTGACTTTGTTGGTGAGAATGTTGCAAGCTGCATCAACTTTTTACCAAACAACAAATTTTTGGACTCTACCAAATTGAAAGCATTTGCAGACGACAAAATAACCGTGGCTGAAAAATTTAAATTTGGTGTGAGAAGGGTAGAAAATGTTGTGGGAAAGGGAGAAAATGCTGGTTACCAGCATTTTCTCCTTTTCCCACAATGTTTTCAAAAGCTGTCTTTCTCAGGGTCGTCAAAAGCTTTGAGTGTGAAGTATGAACTTAAACACCACACAAATAATCAGATGGTGAGCAACTGTCCAAATTACCTTTAATATTTTGGTACTCATCTGATCCGTTGACAACGATATATCACTAGTGCAAGGTATCTTATTTTTATCCGAAAGCTACAGCACATTCATCTTCTTATACAACACAATCCATGCAAATCTACATGAGCTCTTTCACTTTTCACCCTGATATCATTCACAAAATAAACCATTGGAGACCTGAATATTAGCCTACTACCACACCACCAGAAGTTTTAACAACCAGGACAAAAAAGACTTTTGATAACATTATGGAAAAAGGAGAAAATGCTCGTTACCAGCATTTCCTCCTTTTTCCACAATGCTTTCCACCTGTCCAAAGAAAACTCAAATTATTTAATTTGAATGTTATTTTTTAAATTGTCATCTGCAGATACTTGATTAATCTAGACAGGTGTAAAATTCTGTCTTGTTGTAAAAAGGCAATAAAATTGAAGAAAAAAGAAACAAAAGCCAGTATATTTTAAATTACCAGAAAAAGTAACAAATTTGCAGAAAATAAGAGCAAAAGATAAGATTGCAAATTCTACGCAATCTAATGTGAATCTATACACTTGGCAAAATGGAACAATCTTTTACTAAGTGCTCTGAAGGTCAAACTACCAGGCAAAGATGAACCAAAAAGAAACTCATCCACAATGTATTCAGAACAAAGAATTGACTCGTTAGATTAGATCTACTGTACTCATGGTCATGAAGAGCTGTGACGAGTGTTACTTCAAGTTTGTCTCGTGACAGTGACTACCGTGTTGTAACCCTTTGCCAAAAATCCCAAGTTTTAATGAATGAATGAATGTTGTTTTATGGCGCATCCACAGCTTTGGTCATTTAGCGTGCATATCTGTGTTAAAAGATAATAAGGGCATTATTGAGTTACAGGGCAATTCCTATATACTCAAAAGTTTTAAATAATAAGACCTTAAGAATGGGATAAAAAGGTTTGAAGTCAATGTTGGATTGATAAAAAGAAGTTTTTAAATGAAAAAGAAATATGTGTATGTGCATAAAATATGATACTAAGTGGCTGGGCATTCCCCCAAGTTTTAACGATCCTAGGTCCGCGTAATGTACCTGTAATTTCCTGACAAATCTTAAAGGTGGGTATTTAGAATTTTTACATCTCACCAAATTAAAAAATATATATATCACTGAAATTATATGAAAAAATAATACAAATCATCAATAATTAAGATTCATAAAATTACAAAAAAAAAATTTCTTGATGGTATTCCCTTAAAAGGCTACGTAGCCCCTTAAGGTATTTTTAGATTTCGCGCCAAAAATCAATAAAGCATTTCGGGAATGCCTAGTGACTGGCACGTGACTCATAACGCTTAAATTCCATTACATAACAAACATGTAATAATTATTTTCCATAATGTCTTCTTCGGATGCTATGTTTGAAATTTTGTCTGTGTATTCCTGAATGTAAATGAGCGAACTGATCATCTAAAAATAGAACGTGTCTCCCGTCGGTGTCGACCTGGGCTGTAGTAAATCTCTAATTTCTCGTGTTGTTGGACGGTGTTCGACTACTCAGGTTTTATAAATGAAAATTAAAAGGCTTTGGGAGTACAAGGATGATTTTTTTGCATTTTTGTACAATTTTCGTCCCAAAATCTGAAGGGCCACCTTTAATTCTTTCCCAAACGGCAAATTTTGGACCAGACCAAATTGAAAGCATTTTGCCGATGACAAATTAACAGTTGCTAAAAAGATGATTTTTCTATATGATAGGGTAGAAAACATTGTGGGAAAAGGAGAAAATGCTGGTTACCAGCATTTTCTCCTTTTCCCACAATGTTTTCAAAAGGGTTCTATTCCTGACTCGTAAAAACAAGGGATTGTTTGGGAAAGGGTTAATTCTTGGTCTTATTCTCCTATATTTTCCACGTTTGAAAGTAACACAACTTCTGATTGGCTAAACGATTTGGTTTAGCCAGTCGGAAAGTGTTAGTTTTAAATTGGAAAAATTTCAGAGAATAGCAATATGAGTGTTCTTAAAGACAGTTGGTGAAGCCTTGAAAATGGAGGCTTTTAACAACATTTTGGGAAAGGGAATACTGTATAATTCCAAAGTTTTACTGAACCTGAAAACGAATACTATTGAGAAAAAAGGGAAAATGCTGGTAATCAAAAACTATGAATTCCTCCTTACCTACCATTTTATTTCAGAGAAAATAAAAAATTAATGATCAGTTGAAGCATATATCGTCGGTTTACTTCCAAAACTTCGTAACTACAGCATGTAACAATTAAGCTGTAGTTACGAGGTTTTGGAAGTAAAGTGACGATATCATTTGTTGCCTGCAAATCTTCTTTTAAACTCTTTACCAAATGACAATATTCTAGGCTGGTCCAATTTGAAAGCATTTGCAAACTAAAAAATAAAAGTGACTGAAAATTGGAAATTTGTTTTTCGAAAGGGTAGAAAACACTGTGGGAAAAGGATAAAATGCTGGTTACCAGCATTCTCTCCTTTTCCCATGATGTTTTCAAAAGGCTTTTTTTCATGGTCATTGAAATTGGGGACTGGGTGGTAAACAGTTAAATTGAACACAATCTAAATTTCTGTTATCAACGAAATTTTAGACTTGTCAAAATTTAAAACATAAAAAAAAACTTTCTTGTATCCAAAATGGTGAGATTTGTAATTGAAATTGATCAATTGTATGATGTTTAACACCCTTTTCAAAATTATTTGAGCTATATCACAACAACCAGTGCACCTATCTATGCTTTCCTCTTATTTTCTTTTACCAGTTCTTTGTACAATATTCTTTCCAAGTCACAGGCTGCTTTCTCACATAACCACTGTCAAAACAATGGTCAGCACTGACAGAAGAATGAATCCTGTTGCAATGACTATCATCAATCCCTAGAACGAAATTGGCCGAGCTGGGGATTGAACGTGCAAGCCCCTGTTCTCTAGTCCTTTATACTACAGACTGAGCCACTGAGGCTTTTTTGATGGCACTTTCATCAAAATCCAGTGTAGTTCTTTTCGATTATTTCCCGCAGCGTATCCCCACAGCATAGCAATGCATTACAATCTTACACCAAGCACAAGAAATGCAGGGTAAATGATATCATATTTCCATCTGATTGAGAGATACACACAATTTACCTAGGTAACTAGTTTGCTGGAACTAAACTATTCCCACCTTCAATTGAAGAATTAGAATATGAAATTGGTATTTTTCATTGGTTGTAACCATTAAATGTCGCAAAATACTTCGTTGTTATTTAAACCACAGTTGTGAGTTGAGGCACAATAAATAATCCAAGAGAGCGATAGCCCATAAGTGCTTTATTCATTGCCCCTTAACCCATTACCACTCAATCCCTACTTTTGACGCCCCTGAGAAAGAAGCCTTTTGAAAACACTGTGGGAAAAGGAGAAAATGCTGGTAACCAGCATTTTCTCCTTTTCCCACAGTGTTTTCTACCCTTCCCAGAACAAATTTCAATTTTTCAGTCACCTTTATTTTGTCGTCTGCAAATACTTTCAATTTAGACCAGTCCCAAATTTTCTCGTGTGGTAATGGGTTAAAACTCACAACGTGGTTTATTGAACGATAAACCACGATAGAAAGCAGATTATTTCCATTATAACATGACCAACTCCTAATCAAAGTAAAACAAGTTCATACTTTGGAGTAAAAACGTGGATGCATATTATATTCCATTCAATAACTTACTTACAGAATGACATCACTCTATATAGAATGACATCACTCGACATAAAATAATGCAGATTTTACCACGCTTTCATTGCAATTTGTCAATAGAGCCGATTCACAGGTCATGTTAGAATTCTTGATAAACTGCTGGAAAGCATGAAATAAAGCATAATATTCCTTATTTATAGCAGATTATACTACAAACCAAAAGCCGGCCAAAAACACTCAAACACAGGAAATTTTTATTTTGACTTAACTCTTAACCAAACGACAAAATTCGAGACTTGTCCAAATTGAGGACATTTGCAGACGACAAAATAAATAAGACTGAAACACTGAAATTTGTTTAGGGAAGGATAGAAAACATTGTAGGAAAAGGAGAAAATGCTGGTTACCAGCATTTTCTCCTTTTCCTACAATGTTTTCTATAGGCTTCTTTCTCAGGGTCGTCAAATTTGATCCAGTGCATTTTCTCCTTTTCTCACAATATTCTCTACCCATATCAAAGTGGAAAAGCAACATATTAGCAAGATTGTCTGCAGATACTTTGAATTTAGTCCCGTCCAATAATTTGTTGCTTGGTAAAGAATTAACCCTTTACTTCATAGATACTAATTTCTATGCGTTGCTTGTAGGAGCCTTTCGAAAACATTGTGGCAAAAGGTGAAATTGCTCGTGATGAGCAATTTCACCTTTTGTCACAATGTTTTCTATGCTATCAAAAGGTGTCATATACACATAAGAAACAGCTTCATCCTTGCTGTTATTTAGGGTCAATTACAGATACCATGGAAATGCCTTATGGGGTAAAGAGTTAAACCATGAGACTGTTTAGTAAAGTATTTACCCTTTACCAACCACTTTTAGCTACCAGTCCATGAGGAAAGATTACTTTTAAAAAGATCATTGAAGGAAAAGGAAAAAATATTGGGTTCTTTCATAGCAAGGTCATGTACATTCAGGAGTGGGTTAATGCTTTACCACACACCTTTAACCACCCTAAAAAAATTGTTAAAAAAAAAGGAAAAAATTGGTATCCAGCATTTTCCTCCTTTCCTGCAATGTTTATTTACAGAGGACATAATTTGAATAACACTTGATATATTTTGTCATCTGCAACAATTAATGCTATCAGTTTTGTCAAGTCCAAAATTTTGTTGTTTGGTAAAGAGTTAACCTTTTACTACACAATCCCTAGTTTTCACCACCCTGATAGAGTGACCTTCTTAAAAATGTGGGAAAACTAGAAAATACTGGTATTTTCCACTTTTCCCACAATGTTTTCTATCCTATCAATGACAAATTCAACTGGAGCTGTCACTGAATGTGACTTAATACACCTGCCAGCGCTCAAGGGGAGATAATTCCACAACCAGCAAGAGTTGACAATTGAAAATTGCACCTTGCAAATCTTCAGTATAAGATCAATATGTGTGCAAAGTTTCAATACAATTGAAACAAAACTGTAGGAGGAGTTTGCGACACAAAATTACTAGTATTTTTTACACAGACAGACACACAGACTCTACCACACAGCAGAATTTTAGACCTATCCAAACTGAAGCATTTGCAAGTGACAACATACTAGTGACTCAAATGATGAAATTTGTCTGTGATAGGGTAGAAAACATTATGGGAAAAGGAGAAAATGCTGGTTACCAGCATTTTCTTCTTTTCCCACAATGTTCTCAAGAGACTTCTTCCTTGGGGTCATTAAAAGTCGTCACTGTGTGGTAAAGGGTTAACAGTTTACCCCCTAAGGCATTTCTATGGTGTCTCTGATCCTAAATAACAGCAAGGATAAAGCTGTTTCTTATGTGTATATGACACCTTTTGATAGCATAGAAAACATTGTGGCAAAAAGTGAAATTGCTCGTCACGAGCAATTTCACCTTTTGCTACAATGTTTTCCAAAGGCTCCTACAAGCAATGCGTAGAAATGAGTATCTGTGGAGTAAAGGGTTAATCAAATGTAAATGAGTAAGTAAGTATCACTGATAAACAATAAAGTATTCAGTACATGGTAGCCCAGTCATGTGTATGTATCTCATTATTAAACTCTTTACCAGACGACAAAATTATAGATTTGTCCAAATTGAAAGCTTTTGCAGACGACAAATAAATGACAGCACTCATGGAACAAAGGGTTTGAAATAGTATTGAAGAAGAAGAAAAAGTGAGTTCTCTGTAGGAATGTGTATGTATCTAATTAAACCCTTTACAAGAAGACAAAATTCTGGACTTTTCAAAATTCAAAGCAGTTGCAGACGACAAATTGAATTTGTATCAAATGAACAGATTTGTCTATCTAAATGCACTGTTTTGCTATTTAAATGATTGCATAGTGTTTAAACCTTTACCAAAACGACAAAATTTCAGACTGGTCCAAATTGAAAGGACTTGCAGACAAAATAAATGTGACTAAAAACTTTAATTTTATTTCCAGCAGGGTAGAAAACATTGTGGGGAAAGGAGAAAATGCTGGTTACCAGCATATTCTCCTTTTCCCACTATGTTTTTAACTCTTTACCAAACGACAATATTATAGACTTGTCCAAATTGAAAGCAGTTGCAGACGACAGAATAAAAGTGACTGAAAATTTGAAAATTGTTTTGTGAAGGGAAGAAAACATTGTGGGAAAAGGAGAAAATGCTGGTTACCAGCATTTTCTCCTTTTCCCACAATGTTTTCTAGAGGCTTCTTTCTCAGGGGCGTCAAAAGTAGGGATTGTGTGGTAATGGGTTAAAAGGCTTCTACCTCAGAGTCGTCAAAAGTTGTCATTGTGTGGTAAAGGGTTAAAGCCATTTTCAACATCATTTTATTAATAATGTAGCAGCCAGTGCAGCTATCCATGCTTTCCTGGAGTTTCTTTTACCAGTACCCCACACAATATTCTTTCCAAACCACCTGCTGCTTTCCTATAAAACCGGTGTCAAAACAATGATCAGTGTGCAAGAGGAATGGATCCAATCATGTTAACTCTTTGCCAAACAATCCCAACTTTTAACGACCCTGAAGAAGAGGACTTTCAAAAACATTGTGGGAAAAGGAGAAAATGCTGGTAACCTGCATTTTCTCCTCTTCCCACAATGTTTTCTACCCTTGCCAAGACACATTTCAATTTTTAAGTCATATTCATTTTGTAGCCTGCAAATACTTTCAATTTGGGCGAGTCTAAAATTTTGTTGAGTTAACTCTTTACTAAACGACAAAATTATAGGCTTGTCCAAATCAAAAGCATTAGCAGAAGCCAAAACATAAAAGTGATCGCGACTGAAAATTTGAAATTTGTTATGTGAAAGGGTAAAAAACATTGTGGGAAAAGGAGAAAATGCTGGTTACCAGCATTTTCTCCTTTTCCCACAATGTTTTCAATGGCTTCTTTCCCATCGGTATTAAAAGGATAGGGGTAAAGAGTTAAAGGGACACATCAAACATCAAGATGTACATGTACTCACATAAATAACAGTATCAGCAACTCACCAGTAGATAATCTCCCTTTATCTTACCCTACTGAATTACCCTTTACTCCCTATTCTGAATTCTAACACATATCATATAATCGTAAAATTTGTTTTACAATTAGTTTCACAATCAAAGTAAAATTACTAGTAGCCAGTATCTGGTCCTTTTACTGCTATGTTTCCTACCTGTTTAGATGAATGCATCCTTGGATACCCTGGGGTCTCCCTATTTGCTACGCTACATCAACCCCTAGGACAATTAATTGAATTTCCCTCACTTTACCGCTGGCCGAATGCTGGCTTTTCATTGGTTCCATCATCATTTTGTGATGGGCGAGTGGACTGTACGCTATCACGTTCCGTATCGATTTTCGGCGGCTGATTTTATTAGTCAATTGTCCCAGGGTCGATGTAGCGTAGCAAATAGGGAGACCCGGGGTATCTGAGGATGAGATGAATGCATGATAGCATAAATTAAATTAAAATTAAGAATTAAATAAAGTGTTGTTTTTTTAAAGACTTATCAAAAGGGAAAGAGGGAAAGAAACAAAAGGTAGGAAGAGAAACTAGAGCTGTCACTGAATGTGGCTTAATACTGCCGCCAGCGCTTTGTTAGAAACAGGCAATTACTATTATTTTGTACACAGACGGATACATGGACGGACACACACACACGGACAGACAGACTGATTCCCGTATACCCCCGAAAACATTCATTTTGCGGGGGTATAAAAATGAAAGGAAGAGAACTGATGATTTATCATTTATTCCAAGAGAATTTCATTTCTATTTTGCTGAAGTTGCCACTGAACTCTGCTTTGAGAATGTTTTATAGGGAAAGCAGCCAACTGCTCAGGTAGACTCAAAGAAGATGTCCTGGGCCTGTATTCACCGACCATTCTTGAGAATATTCTTAGTCTTATTCTTCAAGGTTTTTATATTTGTAAGTAACACAACTTATGATTGGCTAAACCAAATGGTTTAGCCAATCAGAAGTTGTGTTACTTACAAATGTAGAAAATTCTGGTGAATAAGACAAAGAATGTTCGTAAGAATGGTTGGTGAATACTGGCCCTGGTAAAAGAAACACATCAGGAAAACATAGATAGGTATACTGGTTACACCTACATTTCTGAAATAATTCTGAAATTGGCACTAAACAACAAACCAACAAATGAACAAATCCCTTTTCTCTCAATGTCCTTTCTTTAATACCAACCATAAAATTTTGGACTTGGTCAAACTAAAAGGATTTGTAAATGACAGACTCGTTGTAGCTCAAGTGATGACTTTTGTCGTTGATAGGGTAGAAAAACATTATGGGAAAAGGAGAACATGCTAGTTACCAGCATTTTCTCCTTTTCCCACAATGTTTTCTAAAGGCTTCCTTCTCAGGGTCGACAAAAGAAGGGATTGTGTGGTAATGGGTTAATATACTTTTAGCTTGGACCTGGCTAAGTTTTGCCCTTTGGTAAAGAGTGAAACTAAACAGAAACTTTGAACATACATTGCCCTTTGATCAGATTCAGAATGAGGAAAATAAAGTAGAATAACTTTTTACGCAGAAAAACAATGACGCTGCCTTCTCTTTTTTCTTTTAGAGATGATAGAAGTGATTATTTCATGACATTACAGTTATTGCTGTTAATTTATTATCCCGATAATTTCAGGAATCTATGACAGATAGTAGATCTAACTAAGCTCAGTAAACTCTTTCTATTTTCTAGTTTCACATTCGTTGACGTTTCCTTTGAGTATGAAAAAGCCAAACTTTCTAATCAAGAAAATGTCTCCATGCAAATAAATTATTGAAATAGCTTATTAAGGATGAAATATCTATTCATACATACCATTTCGGCATAAAATATTTCATAAATATCCTCAGACTCACGATACGATGGGGGTTGCTAACATTTCTGGAGTCATATGACAAGTTCTAAAAATAAACATACCAAAAACCCGAACTCGCCGAATATTTTACGACAATGCTTGTCCTACATTATGACCCTGAAATCAAAGTACGCTGTGCACCTCTTTCAATTAGCTGAGTGTGCATTGTAGATCACGATTAGACTGCAAAAAAAAAATGCAGTCTGATTTTTCTTCTGCATTATCCAATACTTTATCAGATACTCTGACCGAGACACTTTTAAAATTCCTATGCTAGCTTTTTCATTTCAATGTGAACCAAAAAAAAAAAAGGAAAAAATCAAAGTCCTGAAGGTACTGAAAGCTAGTCTATTTTAACACCATAACTCCTTTAGAAACCCTTAGACTGCTTAGCGCGACCTAGAGCACAAGTTATGCGAACTCTGTATATCAAGATCAGACTTCAAAGAATGTCCAGTCTAATCTTAGAATCACACTGTCCGATTCAGAGTTCGTCCCCCTGCAAAAAGAACTTTTAATAATTGGAGTTTTTATTATCAGCTGGGTGTTTTCAATCAATTTTTTCAATCAATTTAATTAGCAGCATGAGAGTGCAAATTTTTCCCCTCAACCTCTATCACTTCAATGTTTTTTGATGGATCAAAATTCCGCGAAAAATTTTTGAAAAGGGCCACCCAAGAAACATTTATGTGAAATTATTTCAAAATCTGACTAGCAGTTTCAGAGGAGACTTAAAAAATATATACATATGGAAAATTCCATTTGGTTACCATGGCAACTAGAATTTTTGTGAACAAGTTTTAAAGATGACCTCCTAAGGAACATTCCAACCAAGTTTGGTCCAAATTGACCGACAGGTTTTACCGTTTAGGAGGAGAAAATGTTACCTAAAGAATTGCTGAGGAAAGACGATTCATAGCGGACACAGAGTGATCCTAAAAGGTCTCCTTGAGCATGTGCTCAGGTGGGCTAAAAAGGCTTATACAGTCCAGCAACCTTGCCTCTGTTGATGGTCTGATGAAGAAGTGCATCTGAAAATTCAAAGAAAAACAAAAACAGCACAAACAGCTTTTCAAGAATGCATTTTCAAAAGAATGACAAGTACAAAAAAACTGGTTTAAAAATGATTCATCGAGCTTTTTATGCAAAAATTATAGGTTTCTGTAGAAAAATACAGGTTATTTATATGTTATTAGCCATTTTTCGGGGCAAAATAACGGTTATACAGGTTTTTAATGAGTTTCACACAAAACTATAGGATTTTTAGGTTTAATAGGTTTCGCTGGGAGGCTAGTCAGTGACTTGGGGAGAAAATTGTCTCAGTACCTGTGCGAGAAATCCAAGAAACAATTGCGTATGTGTACTGACTGCTGTGCTATGCCCTAACCCATTACCACACAGTCCCTACTTTTGACGCCCCTGAGAAAGAAGCCTTTTGAAAACACTGTGGGAAAAGGAGAAAATGCTGGTAACCAGCATTTTCTCCTTTTCCCACAGTGTTTTCTACCCTTCCAAGAACAAATTTCAAATTTTCAGTCCCCTTTATTTTGTCGTCTGCATATGCTTTCAATTTGGACCAGTCTAAAATTTTCTCGTGTGGTAAAGAGTTAAGCTCTTAAAATGTCTTTAAACTCCTATTCAGTCAGTCTGTCTTACAAAAGATCCAGATGATTGCAATTGAAAGATGCATCTTTACAACCAGAGAGAAAATAAACTCTGTTAAAACTTGATACTGTGTAGAATCTTGTTAGCTGTGTAAGCATAGATATAACCTCGATATAAGGTGTATGGGATAAAGCAACTCGAGGGATTGGTCTTCTATTTAGAACCGGAAACAACCTCAGTGATGTCTAGCATAGCCTCTAGAGAAATAAATTCTATCCGCCGTAATCTGTGCAACCTTGCAACTGTTAGGGGCACCGTTTGGCATGGAGATACAAATGTAGTTTCGTTACTTTCCGGGAAAATTTCGTATCCTGGATTCTACCGGAGTGGTGGCGATGAGTTGCTTTCAAACAACTCTGCCCATCCTGACCAGTTTCATAAGATATCTTTGGAATTGGTGAAAAAAAACAAAAAAAACTGGATGAATACTGACATGTAAAAATTAACAAAACAAACAAGTAGAATTACTTACAGAAAGAGTTTCCCAGATATTCCACTCTCTCAACCACTCCACACAAAACCATTTACATATAGACCCATGTACATTCAAACATTCCACACATAATTGTAATATTCACTCCTTTCACGTGCATGTTTCATCTCAATAAACTGTCCACATTATCAAAGCGCTGAAAGCACTGAATATAAAAATAGCATACCCATGGCAAGCATATCATGGACGACTTCTTGTCTTTAAGTCCTGCACGCCACCGACTGAGCAACCTAGTATTCGCTCAATAATTATAAAGAACAGGATGAACATCATATGAAAATCTTCTTCAACTTCTTGAATGACCCCTTGTTCTTAAGTCCTGCACGCCACCGACTCACTGAGATATCTGATATTCGCTCAATCAATATGAAGAACAGGATGAACGTTATATGAATAACATTTTTGAGTTTATTGAACGACACCTTGTCTTTAAGTCCTGCATGCCACCGACTGAGATATTTGGTATTCGCTCAATTAATATGAAGAACAGGTTTAATGTCATATATGAATAACCTTGAGTTTCTTGAACGACCCCTTGTCTTTAAGTCCTGTATCCCATAGACTGAGCAACCTGGTATTCGCTCAATTATTATGAAGAACAGGATTAATACCATATGGATAACCTTCTTGAACTTCTTGAACGACCCTTGTCTTTAAGTCCTGTATGCCACCGACTGAAATATCTGCTATTCGCTCAATTATCATGAAGAACAGGATTAATATCATTTGAATAATCTCAAAATTCTTGAACGACCCTTGTCTTTAAGTCCTGCATGCCACCGACTGAAATATCTGGTATTCGCTCAATTATCATGAAGAACAGGATTAATATCATTTGAATAATCTCGAACTTCTTGAACGACCCTTGTCTTTAAGCCCTGCATGCAACCTACTGAGCTACCTGGTATTCGCTCAATTATTATAAAGAACAGGATTAATATCATATGAATAACACTCTTGAACTTCTTGAACGACCCCTTGTATCTAAGTCCTGCACGCCACCGAGCTACCTGGTATCCGCTCAATCATTTTGATGAACAGGATTAATATCATAAGAATAACCTTTTTGAGTTTCTTGAACGACCCCTAGTCTTTAAGTCCTGCTCGCCACCGACTCAGATATCTGGTATTCGCTCAGTTAATATGAAGAACAGGATTAATATCAGATGAATAACCTTCTTGAACTTCTTGAACGACACCTTGTCTTTAAGTCCTGTATGCCACCGACTGAGATATCTGGTATTCGCTCAATTAATATGAAGAACAGGGTTAATATCATATGAATAACCTTTTGAGTTTCTTGAACGACCCCTAGTCTTTAAGTCCTGTACCCCATAGACTGAGCAACCTGGTATTCGCTCAATTATTATAAAGAACAGGATGAACATCATATGACAAGCTTCTTCAATTACTTGAATGACCCTTTGTTCTTAAAGTCCTGCATGCCACCAACTGAGATATCTGGTATTCGCTCAATTAATATGAAGAACAGGATTAATATCATAGGAATAACCTTTTGAGTTTCTTGAACGACCCCTTGTCTATATGTCCTGCTCGCCACCGACTCAGATATCTGGTATTCGCTCAATTAATATGTAGAACAGGATTAATATCAGATGAATAACCTTCTTGAACTTCTTGAACGGCCCCTTGTCTTTAAGTCCTGCACGCCACCGACTGAGATATCTGGTATTCGCTCAATTAATATAAAGAACAGGATTAATATCATAAGAATAACATTCTTGAACTTCTTGAACGGCCCCTTGTCTTAAAGTCCTGCACGCCACCGACTGAGATATCTGGTATTCGCTCAATTAATATGAAGAACAGGGTTAATATCATATGAATAACCTTTAGAGTTTCTTGAAGGACCCCTAGTCTCTAAGTCCTGTACCCCATAGACTGAGCAACCTGGTATTCGCTCAATTATTATAAAGAACAGGATGAACATCATATGAAAATCTTTTTCAATTACTTGAATGACCCCTTGTTCTTAAGTCCTGCATGCCACCAACTGAGATATCTGGTATTCGCTCAATTTTTATGAAGAACAGGGTTAACCCTATGGCTTCTAAGCACGACTTGTTAACCTTTTGCGGACAATGTAGATCAAGATCAGACTGCACAGAACGTGAAGTCTGATCTTGGATCTACACTGTCCGATAAGGAGATATAATTCCCCTAAGCACAACTTTGAACTTGCAATATTTAGGTTTTTACCATCGAATTGAAAATTTCATTCTTAGTTACCCAGCAGGATAAAGGTAAATATCATATGAATAACTTCTTGAAATCCGATAGGGCTTGCAACATACGAAAAGGGGCATTCGGACATCTGCGTAAATTGTCGTCTCGCATCAGCCTGCGCAGTCCGAGCAGGCTGATCCGAGACGACACTTTCCCTTTTTATGTCATTTTCTGTTTTGTGCAAGTCTACTTTAGCACAAAATCTAATGTGGTCGTAAAGTGCTGTCTCGGATTAGCCTGCGCGGACTGCGCAGGCTGATCCGAGACGACACTTTACGTAAATATCCGAATGCCCCTTTTAGAGTGTTGCAAGCCATATATATCTGATCTTTAAAGGTGGCCCTTCAGATTTTGGGACGAAAATTTCACAAAAGTGAAAAAAAATCAGCCTTTTAATTTTCATTCATAAAACCCCAGTAGTCGAAATCCGTCCGACAACACGAGAAATTAGAGATTTACTACGGCCCAGGTTGACACCAACGGGAGACACGTTCTATTTTAAGATGATCAATTCGCTCATTTACTTACAGGAATACACAGAAGAAGCTTCAAACATAGCGTCCGGAGAAGACATTATGGAAAATAATTATTACATGTTTGTTATGATAGGGAATTTAAGTGTTATAAGTCACGTGCCGGTCACTTGACATTCCCACAATGCTTTATTTATTTTTGGCGCGAAATCTAAAAACAGCTTAAGATGCTACGTAGCCTTTTAAGGGAATACCATCTTTTTTTTTTTTTGTAATTTTATGAATCTTAATTATTGATGATTTGTATTATTTTTTAATATGAATTTCAGTGATATATATTTAATTTGGTGAGATGTAAAAATTCTAAATACCCACCTTTAACTGAGATAAAGATGGCGTGTGCTTTATTTATCCTTATCTTACTAAATAAGTCGAATATGACTGTAGGGCCAATGATTAAAAAAAAAAACACTTGGTATTTCAAAGGTTTTAATTTGGGATTGATATCCCCTTATCGGACAGCAAAGATACAAGATCAGACTGCACATTCTGTGCAGTCTGATCTTGATCTGCACTGTCCGCAGAACGTCTTTCAATCGCACAAAGCAGCTAAAGGATTAATTTACTCTTTACCAAACAATCGTGAGTTTGAGGACTTCTAGAAAGTAATTTCTTTACAAATACTGGGGGGGGGGGAAGGTGAAAATGCTGGTGACCAACATTTTCTTCTTTTTCCACAAGGTTTTACTCCCCTGTCAAAAGCAAATTTCACTTTTTCCCATTCTAAATCGTCTACAAATGTTTTCAAAATGAAATAATATAAAACTTTATAGTTAGGTAAAGAATTAATTAACTTATATAATTATGATTTGCTTTGTGCATGTGTTTGTATATGTTTTATGTCTCCAGAAAAACAAAAAGGTAAGTTTTAAAGTCTTTTCCTTTCTTCTTTTGTAAGTATTTGTACATGTGTAAGATGCTATTCAAAATCAAAATCAACTAATTTTTAAGTTTGTAAGTTAATCTATTAATTTATTTATTTTACATTCATTTATTCTATCCATTTTGCTTTACTTTAACCCTGTACCAAACAATCCCTGGTTTTTGCCACTCTAGAAAGGAAGGCATTTGAAAACATTTTGGGAAAAGGAGAAAATGCTGGTAACCAGCATTTTCTCCTTTTCCCACAATGTTTTCTACTTAGCTGGAAACAAATTTCAATTTTTGAGCTACGTTTATCTTTGTTGTCTGCATGTGCTCTCAATTTGGACAACTTTAAAATTTTGTTGTATGGTAAAGAGTTAAAAAAAAAGAGTTAAAGAAAAAAAAATCCACTTTTTTTCATTTCGAACATGTTAAACTGCTAGTATCTGCGCATAGATTGTTTGTTTTTCTATGGTGTTTAAGGACTTTTTAACCCATTACCACACAATCCCTACTTTTGACGCCCCTGAGAAAGAAGCCTTTAGAAAACTTTGTGGGAAAAGGAGAAAATGCTGGTAACCAGCATTTTCTCCTTTTCCCACAATGTTTTCTACCCTTCACAAAACAAATTTCAATTTTCAGTCACTTTTATTTTGTCGTCTGCAGTTCCTTTCAATTTTGACAAATCTAAAATTTTGTCGTTTGGTGACGAGTTAAATATCATTTCAGTAACATATCGCGGTGGGTATTGCACCTTAGTATGCTGTTCAAGAGTTTCTGTTACTACATTGTCTGCGCATGTCATAATTATTCTTCGAAGATTCGATCTGTCTGCTATGATGCATCACTCCCCCAATATTAGGGGGATTGTAGTAATACGCGCTATAAAGTAGCAACGCAGAAAATGGCTTTATCAATACATTTGAGGAGAAATCAGGCCTGTTTAGCTCCAGAATTTTCTAAATTGCTGATCATAGCTAAATGAATCTGGCCAGGCAGAATTTTATTCAGTAAACGTTTATTATAGTATGAAATTAAAAGTAACGGTTGTCGCACAGAAAAGTAGTACAGTTCTGTACCCAGAATGCCCAAATTAGATAGATGTGTATTAATTTTGTAGAATGCCATCTAGCGGGATATAATGATAAAAAGATGGGTCAAACTCTGGTTATGTGGCGCTACAAAAGAACAGAAAACGTTGAATTAATTTAGCATACATGGTTTTGAGGTCAATGCTATGATTAGAACAGTATCTTTCCTTTAGGAAATAAGTCGGGGTTTTTTTTGTGTGTGTGTTCTAGTTGATGGTTGAAGAATGGCATCAAACGAGAGACGGCTCTTGGCGAACGATGAAATAGAAGGTAAACTTGTTATTGTTTACCCATAAACATCAACTCTTATCCTGCTGTGTAACTAATGGTAAATTTTCAATTCAATATAAATAACCTAAATATTACTGCTTCAAAGTTATGTTTTGAGAAATAATATCGCCATATCGGTCAGTGTAGATCAAAGATCAGACTGCACGTTCTGTGCAGTCTGATCTTAATCTACATTGTCCGCAAAAGGTCAGCCAAATGGTTAACTATGCACTGCCCAAAGTAACTGACACCTCACATTGGCCTGCAAGAAACCCTCATCTCAACCGGACCGAGCATTCTGGTACCATTGGGACGTCACTTTCAACCAAAAGACCAACCCGTTCAAAATCTATAGGAATTGGCCCATTTGGACTCTATGGCCAACGGCAGAGGGTGTTCGGCGGTTGGTTTCCAGCACGTGGCGGAGGGATGCGGAATCTATCTTTGCCAGGAGAGGATACACCAGATACTGATGTCACACTTGCTGTTCATTCGGCATACCTCGGGTGGTGGGATGTAGGTGCGGAATCGGCCGAGTTGTGACGAATGACTTGCTGTTGTCAAAGGCATGACCAACGAACACTTTTTTTTTTAAATATTTCGTTGACGACAGTCCCGTGATCTAGTCTTTGTGACCGTAGTTTTGGACATTCATCATGTCAATCAATCAACTGATCAATCAATCAATCAACAAGTCAATCAATCAATCACAATTAATCGATTAATCATAATCGATCGATCAATCAATCATAATTAATCGATTGATCGATCGATCAACCAATCAATCAGTCACTCACTCACTCAATCAATCAAACCCTCACTCGATCGATCGATTAACCGATAAATAAATCAAGCAACCAACCAACCAACTAATCAATCAATCTCTCACTCGATCGATCAACCAACCAATCAGCTAATTAACCAACCAACCAACCAACCAGTCAGTCAGTCAGTCAGTCAGTCAATCAATCAATCAATCAATCAATCAATCAATCAATCAATCAATCAGTCAATCAATCATCCAATTAATCATCCAATCAATTTCCTTTGCATTGCAGAAATAAGTGGTTGGTTTGATTTTTTCGACAAGAACAACGATCATAAACTAGACTTTGATGAGTTTAAGAAAGTATGTGCGGCATTGTGCTGGAATGTAACTGACGAGGAATTGGAGAACGAGATGAAAAAGTTTGACATAGACAGTACGTATTCCATCCTGTATTCCCCCACAAGCATTTCAAATAACCTTAGTCTAATCCTCGAAAAGTTTAGCCCTGATGCTGGGACATAAGTGGACTGAAACTTTCCGAACCTGTGAGGCAACGATCCTCATTTTTTGAGGAGCAAAAGACCATTAGCCTTATCAGTGAGCTAAAGAGAATTCTCCCTAACGCAGTTGTTAGGCATTGATTTTATAGGGAAGCAGCTATGCGATAAGGAAGGGCCGATCTTCCGTAACAGAACCCCTATTTAGTCATTATTTTGATGACATTATAAACTGTACCGTAAGGTGACAAGGGATTTGGAAACTTGGTCACGACTGGGGTGAATCATGTTGTCCCGAGCCGAAAGTGACGTTACAAGAAAGCCATTAGGGTGCCATATCGTCGGTTTACTTCCAAAATCTCGCAACTACAGCAGCTGCTGCAGTTGCGAGGTTTTGGAAGTAAACCGACAATATCTGAATATCAAACCGCTATCTATGACATTTTGAAAGGCTACCCATGCTACTTAGTACAGGTTTGTTCACATGTATTGTTTGTCTATTACAGGAAATGGATATATAGACTTCGACGAATACATGAGCCTAGTAGCTAGTTTCCGAAAGGACCCGGAAACCGAGAGACTCGAACTTCGTGAAGCCTTTAGGTAAAGCTTCGATTTAATTAAGGGTTCTGAGATAGAATGCTTTTATAAACAATGTGGGGCTCGAACCAACATCTTCAACTGGCTCGAGACTTGACATTAACCGGGTCCAAAGCTCTACCACTTTGGCTGTTCGGGGTGATCAGCCAGCAAATTGGAGCAATATATATCTGACTTGTTCACAAGTTATCAATCCAATAGGTAGCTTGTTTGAAGTGTCTTTTAACCCTTTACTCCATAGATACTCGTTTTAATACATTGCTTGTAGGAACCTTTGGAAAACATTGTGGCAAAAGGTGAAATTGCTCGTGACGAGCAATTTCACGTTTTGCCACAATGTTTTCTATGCTATCAAAAGGTGTCATATACACATAAAGAGCTTCATCCTTGCTGTTTTTAGGGGTCAATTAGAGATACCATAGAAATGCCTTATGGGGTAAAGGATTAATTTCAATCAGATATTATATATTATTTTATAAATAATAAAGACATTTGAAACAATTATATTATGTTTTATTTTAAATACATGTACATAAAACATTTAAAATGTAAAAAAGAATTTGATAGATATTAACTACTGCATCTTTGTTTAGATTTATGTCAATTGTAAAACTAAGATAACAAGAGGGAGTTAACTTCAGTTGTCGTTGACAAAGAGAAGTTGACTCCCTTTAATGATGGCGCGGTTTTAAACAGTACATAATTATGTCATGTAACGCGTAACCAGTTTTGTCGTCTGGAAATAAGATGCAAGAGAATGAATTCATGCTTCTTTTAAAAAGATATTGACGTGATAATCTTTCTTAACCCTTCTCCTGCTGAAAAAACTAAAAATAAATTTTCAATTTGACACTAATAACCCAAATATTGCTGTTTCAAAGTTCTATTTTGGGGAATGATATCTCTTTATCGGACAGTGTAGATCAAAGATCAGACTGCACGTTCTGTGCAGTCTGATCTTAATCTACACTGTCCGCAAAAGGTCAGCGGGTCGCGATTAGCAGCCAAAGGGTTAATTGTCAAGATATTTCTTCAGATTTGAGATTTGTAAGAGAAACTGTTTTATATTTCAGACATTTCAACCGAAATAGAAGTGGGACCATGGAAATTCACCAATTACGACGTTATTTACTCAGTCTTGGCATCGCCTTTAATACAAGAGGGGAACGTGCATTAAACCGCATGACCAGTCAGGCAGATCAAAATGGTGATGGGAAAATTGATATCGATGGTACTTTGATTATTTTTTCATAGTCAGTTTCTTTTTGTTTGTATCTTTTACGTTTAAGTCATTCTAAGTAAAATCAGCTTTGAGATGGCATCACTTTAGATCTTGGGCACGAAATTTATTTTTGTAAAGTTAGCCTTGACGTCATATCTTTTTTAGCTCTTTGAGTTTACACCATCTAACCAATTACTTTTGCAAAGGCGCCTCGACTTTGCATCATTTTAGATACTGGCCAATTAATTCATTTTAGCAAAGGCAGCCGTGATGTTGCATTTATTAAGATGTTGGTCGCCATTTCGTTTTGCAAGGACAGTCTTGACATCCCAACATTTTATATCTGGGTCACAATCTCATTTTGCAAAGACAGCCTCGACATTGCATCATTATAAATCTTGGTCGACAATTCATTTTGCAAGACAGTCTTGACGTCGCATCATTATAAATATTGGTCACCAATTCCTTTTGCAAGACAGTCTTGACGTCGCATCACTATAAATTCTGGTCACCAATTAATTTTGCAAGATATAGTCTTGACGTCGCACCATTATGATCTTGGTCACCAAATCGTTTTGCAAGATATAGTCTTGACGCCGCACCATTATAAATCTTGGTCACCAATATCGTTTTGCAAGATATACTCTTGACGTCGCACCATTAATAATCTTGGTAACCAATTCGTTTTGCAAGATATAGTCTTGACGTCGCACCATTATAAATTTTGGTCACCGATTCGTTTTGCAAGACAGTCTTGACGTCGCATCATCATGAATCTTGGTCACCAATTAATTTTGCAAGATATAGTCTTGACGTCGAATCATCATAAAATCTTGGTCACCAAATCCTTTTGCAAGACAGTCTTGACGTCGCATCATCATAAATCTTGGTCAATAATTAATTTTGCAAGACAGTCTTGACGTCGCATCACTATAAATCCTGGTCACAAATTAATTTTGCAAGATACAGTCTTGACGTTGCACAATTATAAATCTTGGACACCAATTCATTTTGCAAGACAGTCTTGACGTTGCATCATTATAAATATTGGTCACCAATTCATTTTGCAAGACAGTCTTGACGTCGCATCATTATAAATCTTGGTCACCAATCTGTTTTGCAAGACAGTCTTGACGTCGCATCATTATAAATTTTGGACAACGATTCATTTTGCAAGAACATTCCCGACGTCAATCTTGGTCATTATCTCATTTTACAAGACAGTCTTGACGTCGTATCATTATAAATCTTGGTCACCACTTTATTTTGCAAGACAATTTTAACGTCGCATCATTATAGATCTTGGCCCTCCATACATTTTTAGAGAGAGTCTTGACGTCGCATCATTATTAATCTTGGTCACCATCTAATTTTGCAAAGACAGCTTCGACATTTCATCATTATTAAGTCTTGGTCAACAATTCATTTTGCAAGAAAGTCTTGACGTCGCATCATTATAAATTTTTGTCACTAGTATTTATTTTTACAAAGGTAGCACCTACACCTCACCATTTTGGTCTCAAATTTAATATAAATAAACCCTTAAGATTGCATTATTTCTATTTGTTAGCCACTTTTATTGGGAAGAGATACTTTATACCTTAACCAGAGTAAAAAGGAAATAAATGCAGACGTCACATTAGGTGCAGTTGAAGTGCTGGAATTATCTGTTAAACGGTAAAACATTTTGATAAAAGGAGAAATACTAGCCTTGTTCTTCATGACTGGTAAAAGTAGTAACTGTTGGGTAAAGGGTCAAGTGTCCATTACATTGACTATTCTGTTTTGAAAAGCAGCCTTGAATTTGTTCCTTTTTGCGACACCTTTTTTACTGTTAATACAGTTTCAGCATGTCGAGCTTTATTGAATTGGTATAGCGTTTGGTATAACGTCATCTTTGCTGGACAACCCGTCTCCTCACTTGCATAAATAATCTTTTCGTTTCAGAATTTGTCGACCTGATGATGGAGAAACTCGACTTTCGAGCATTACAAATGCAGTCAATGTGATGACTAAAACAGTAGCTATGTCCAACAACTCGTTATCATCTTATACATGGAATGCAGTTAATCCCGACTTGGAAAACACTATTATTAAATCTTTACCAAAGGACAAATTAGGACAAATATTCAGACTTTTGAAAATTCAAATCATTTGCAGATGGTAATACAAATGTGGTTCAAATGTTGAAACTTTCTATGGAAGTGAAGAAAATTTTCGGAAACAGGAGAAAATGCTGGGTACCAAAATTTTCTCTATTTCCACAAAGTATTAAAAATAATTCTACTTTAGGGTCGTTAAAACTCGGGAATGTGGTAAAAGTTCAGCAGCTTCTGCTCTAGATCACTGCTATAATTCTACATCTCCTCTGAAATTCACTTAATTGAACTTGCATTTACAGACTGTTTGCTTTTGGAGACCACCGTTCATTATTCCCCTGGTAGGCCTCTAAATTCAGGTCTGTAATCATGATATTGAGTTTCAAGCTAATCACAACTATTTTATATACAATAATAACAACATAATAGTTGCCAACATGGATAATATCACGATCATTGTCTTTATCATTACCAGCAGCACTATCATCAATATTAGCTCCGCCCACGATGTAATCACGTTCTTCAAAGTCGTCATTGTCGTTTGTCATCATCATTGTCATCATGGTCAACATCATTATCATCGTCATCATCATCATCATTTAAAAAGGTTTGATGAGGTACTTATATTAATTCTCAATATACCGATTAGTCCTAACAGTATACATTTCAAATACACCAAAAAAACTTTAATACATTGGGTAATAAAGCTAAGTAAATTTAGCCTTTTTTTTTCCTGAAATTTTTGCAAGTTTTAGCTTAATTAGCCAAGAATACGTCTGAAAATTAACAAAGAATAAGTAGTCTAGATCAAACTAGAGCTGTCACTGAATGTGACTAAAATACCCCGGCAGCACTGACAGGAAAAAAGTGTTAAGTTCAAGGGTAGATAGTTCCTCAACCAGGAAGTGTTGACACTTGAAAATTGCATCCTGCAAATCTTCAGTTGTGATCAGTATATGTGCAAAGTTTCAATACAATTGCAGGAAAACTGTAGGGGGAGTTTGCGATACAAAATTACTTGTACTTTGTACACAGATACACACAGACGGACACACAGATGGACGGACAGACAGGCTGATTCCAGTATACCTGCAAAAACATTCGTGTTGTGGGGTATAACTACAGTTTGAGCCGTATTCAATACAAAACAATACAAAAAGATAATTTCACGAACCATCAATTACAATATTTGTACCAAAAAGATAAAAAACAAGAAAGCATTAAACACAAATTAACTTACGTGAAGATACATGTCCGTGGAAAATATTCAAAATCCAGTAGACATTAATAATCTAGGAAGAGAAACAGATGTTTCAAACCTATGAAGAATAGCAGATCTTCAACATCCAGAAAGAAATACAGAAGTTCACGATCTAGAAAGAGAAGCCGACTTTTACAGGAAGAGAAGCAGACATTCAAAACCCAGGGAGAAAAGCTGACATTCAAAACCTAGGGAGAAACAGCAGACATTCAAAACCTAGGTAGAAGAGCAGCCATTCAAAACCTAGGGGGAAAAGCAGTCATTCAAAACCTAGGGAAAGAAGTAGATACTAGTATTCAAAATCTAGGAAGAGTAAAAATTTAGTTCTAGAAAGAGAATCAAAGATTGGTTTAAAAAAAAAAGACAACTAAATGCAGATTTACTAATATTTTTTATTACTTTTTTCATTAAGGTTAGTAAATTATTCTTGACTATGTACAATTGTACTGTTTCCAGCATCTGTGTATTTTGGACATATCAGTAAAAGGTGAAATTCGTTTTCATTATCATAATTAACTCATTACCAAAAGACAATATTTTAGGCTTGTTCAAATCGAAAGCATCTGTAGATGACAAAATAAAAGTGACTCAAAATTTGAAATTTCGTGAAGGCTAGAAAACATTGTTGGAAAAGGCGAAAGTGCTGGTTACCAGCATTTTCTCCTTTTACCACAATGTTTTCTAAAGGCTTCTCAAAAGTAGGGATTGTGTGGTAATGGGTAAAATAAAAGTTTCTACAAATACCAGTCACGGTTTCTCGGAATATTCACATGCCTTTCCCCTTTCATTTGACTGTTATGTGATGAAACTCATACTATTCTGAATTGATTTCTAAGGTTGAGTTAGAAAGTAATGCAAATTTTGACTGGGTAAGCCAATTGGTCTAGCAAATCAAAATTTACTTTCCTTTGGAATTAAGATGTGTGTGAATCACAATTGTAATGTATTTTATAAATTATTGGTGAAAAAAGTCTCAGATTTTCTGCATCATTACAGTGACATTTAATGTTGAAAGATGCATCACATGTTTTATCATTTATGCTGAAGAAAACTATTTGAAAATACTGTATGAAAAGGAGAAAACACTGACAAACAGCATTTTCTCATTTTCACACAATGTAACAAATTTAACTCTTGAACTACATTTGCTTCGTTGTCTGCAAACGTTTTCAAAATAAATCAGGTTAAAATTTTGTCAAAGGTAAAGTAGCCAATCTCATAATTTGGGCCATGTTTCATTTGTCATCTGCCAATGTATTGATTTTGAACAAGTCTACAATTTTGTTGTCTGGTAGATGGTTAAATGTTCCTACAATCATCTTCATACTTTACAGTGAATGTTGATGGCACATTTTCCGATCAAGGCGAGGCTGCAGGCTTGAAACCCAACTGGGCATGCAGGGTTGGCACATATTCGTCCCATTCTGCATTGAAGAAATTTCCAGCAGCTAGCTGAAGACCATACTTGTTTGCGAACTCTTTGGAGTTGAAGCTTCTTCTACCATTTGCTAAAAAAAAAAATAGAAACATAGCAGCCATGCTTTGTGAAAGGGGGACTTAATGCATAAATTTGCAGAAAGTATCAACACATGTCAGCCTGCGCAGTCCGCGACAAACTGCCGAAAAGTATTTAAAAGTGCTTTGTCAGTTAACTTCAGAAACCTGAAGTTTTCTAAATAAACAGACAATTTTTACCTGATGTGTTAGAAACTGTGTCAATTTCTCCATAATCTATCTTTCCTTTGGGTTGCTTGTAAAGCTGGAAGACATAGCGATGTAAACCTGGAGGAAAAAAAAAATAGGAGGGCTTATAATTATGCACCAACTCTGCATGATAATATAAAATTTGAAGGAAAATGACTTGATTGAGTTGATTCTGAACACTCCCATCAGAAAATATTTTCATCCCTTTAACCCTTTCCTAAACAATCCCTGGTTTTAACTACCTTGAAATTGAAGCCTTTTGAAAACTTTAAAACTTTGTGGGAAAAGGAGAAAATGCTGGTAACCAGCATTTTCTCCTTTTCCCACAAAGTTTTCTACCCTGCTTGAAAAAAAATTCAATTTTTGAGGTATATGTACTTTGTTGTCTGCAAGTGATTTCAATTTGTACAAGTCTAAAATTTTGTTGTTTAGTAAAGAGTTAATATTTTGTACTGTGTAAATGGCAAAAATTGGGCTGCAATATGCAAAATGGGGTATTCGGACATTTATGTATTTAGCGTTGTCTCAGATTAGACTGCGCACTCTTCGCAAGCTTATCCAACATGACTTTTCTTTTTTATATAATTTTATGTTTCGCGGAAGCCTATGGTAACTAAAAATCTAACGCAGTACTAAAGTGCCATCTTTGATGAGGCTGCGCAGACTGCACAAGCTGATCCAAGACGACACTTTACACAATTGTCCAAATGCCCCTTTTTGCATGTTGCAAGCCATATATATATAGCTACAACAACAATGGCGTAGAGATGACTGGATTTTAATATGCCTGCAGTGATACAGTACAGACACAGTTGAAGCAAAATCAAATCCCAAATCTATAACGAACTCGAAATCCAAATCCGTCGAACTGAAAATAAGCAGAACAATTCTTTGAGCTAAGCGTATGTCAGAAATGTATCTGAACTAAAAACAGTCGATAGTGTATCCAGAATTGATCAAAACAGCAAGTCACGTATCTAGAATGGAACTAAACAGCAAGTCGTGCATCTGGAATGGAACGAATCGTCTTCAGCGAATTCAGTAGATTACATAAAAAAATAACATCTTGCATAGAGAAGAGCTAACGTTAGTTCATCTAATTACTTCTTTCAGCCTCGCACTATTAAATTATCGCACAAATATCGGATGCAACTTCGCAACACATGCTCCACAGCTTAGGCGCAAAGAGAAAGTTGGCGGTACGGTATCACACGACAAATATTTATGCGGCATCACACAACTGTTACAACATATAGATGAGTCATGCTCTACGGAAAATGGCTTTAACTCATTACCAAAGGACAAAATTTTAGGATTGTCCAAATCGAAAGCATTTGCAGACGACAAATTAAAAGTGACTGAAAATTTGAAATTTGTTTTGTGAAGAGTAGAAAACATTGTGGGAAAAGGAGAAAATGCTGGTTACCAGCATTTTCTCCTTTTCCCAAAATGTTTTCTAAAGCCTTCTTTCTCAGGGGCGTCAAAAGTAGGGATTGTGTGGTAATGGGTTGATAATGCACATCCACGATTCATTATACCTGTATGCTAAGTCAACAAATAATCAGGGGGCCATAAAATCCATTTGGTCTAACAACTGATCAAATTATAGGGTAGAATCGTCCTTTGAAGCGGCAAAAAGTGTCGACTCAGGTCAGCCTGCGCGAATTGCTGCAGGCTGACTCTGGGTTGATACTTTATTGCAGATGCAATGGACTCCCATGTTACTTTCGGACATTTTTGTAAAGTGTCGTCTCGGATAAGCCTGTGCAATCTACCGATGCGGCACTTTAAGACTACATTAGTAGACTTGCAAAAAACAGAAATTAACATAAAAAAAGAAAATGTCGTTTTGGATAAGCCTGCGCGGAAGGCGTAGGCTAATTCAAGACGACTCTCTACGCAAATGTACGAATGTCTCTTTTTAGCTTATTGCAGGCCAATTATAATACAGTATTTAAAGGAAGATATTTGAGTACATTGTAGCCTTTTTAATGTTTTCCATGAATACAGAGAAATGTGTAAAAACACGTTTTGGCATTTTCTGCTGTGGTTGGATGCCTGGTCTATAGATATTGAAAATCACAACGTTAGGCTATATATCAAGAGATAAAAAAAAAAGTTGAAAAATCTTAAAGGATTACATGTTAACAATTAATAGAGCTCTGTGATTAAATGAAAACAAAATCCTACCAGTTCCTTTTGGTGCCCCGGAACCGATATATTGCACCTTTTCTTCTCCAGAAGTGACATCACTTCCGGTTATGTTCACAACCAACCAGTGGAGAAATTCTTTAAATGTTGGCTCAGCTCTGGACGGCGCATCGGGATCTGAAAATGATGGTAAAATTAGTAAAGGTTGCTATGGTTAATTTACTCTGCACTGAAGAGTCTTGCAATTCAAGACGAATTTTTAAAAAACGTTTTTTTTTCGAAAAGAGAGAAGAAGTAACAAACATATGCATTTTACCCTTTACACGACAAATTCAGATTTTTTTTTCAAATTGTCCTCTGTCCTTTTCAAATGCGCCTAGTTTGGTCAAGACAAAATGCTTGTTGTGCAATAATCTGAAATGCCCATGTTTTTTGCCGTTGCCCGAATATATTCGCTCACTATCAGTACTGGCTGTCATGTCCGAAAATATGCCGACAAAGGTCAATGCCTATAAACTTTTCCGAGATCCTGCACGGAAACATACCGAGGAAAGTAGGCAAAGACAATCATTGAAGAGATATACAGCAAGCCAACATTTCGACAGAGACTATAATGGGCAGAATATACCGTGATAAAGTTGATCGTGACGATCATGCTCGGAAATACGCCGAAAAAGGCGGTAAAGGTGATCATGGATTGAAAGGCTTAGAAAGGTCGGTCAAGACGAACATGGATAATATACCGGATGACCTCGACTAAGACGAACATGGACGGAAAATGCCGAAGCACGTCAGCAAAGACAATCATGCACGGATTTTGCCGGAAAATGGACGACCACGCCGAAAATCTAAAAAAAAAAAAATGAAAAAAAAAACGTGGTCACAAAAACGGGATAACATTGTAAACTTTGTTTACGGGACAATTTTGGACTGTACTTTGAGAAAATTTTCAAAATCATAGAGTATATCTAGTATATCTGCAAAACGTATTACATTGACTGTACACTATACTGAAGTTCTAGTATTTACCCCCAACCTTGTAAGATTTACTATTTATTGTATGCACAAATTCTTTAAGCCTTTAGATTGATTTTTGCCTCTTTTTCACCTTGAATAAATCCGAGTATATGCTTTATTACGAGCTGATCACTTAACCTTGTGCAAAGTATAAGAAACCTTTCCCTCTATTGTGAATTGATGGTGTGAATCTTGAGATGTTTCTGATTGGTCAAAAAATAATCTTGTCAAGAAATCTGTCAAATTGTATAAAAACAAATTTACATACAGGAAAAGGGTTTACAACCTTTTGGCAAACCTTTCTACACAACCCTCATTTTTTATGAAACTCAAATGCAGGCAACCGGTATTTTCCCTGTTTTCCACAATATTTTCTACCCTTTTCAAGAACAAGTCCAGTTAATTTGATTATACTGAAGTTTGTCGTATGCAAATGTTCGAATATTTTTTGCCAGTATAGTTTACTTCCATCTTTTTTTTTTATTTACAGTATAGAGCTTAACCCTTTATCACACAGCCCCTACTTTTAACTACTCTGAACAAAAGTGCTTTTGGAAACATTGACGCAAAAGGAGAAAATGCTGGTAAATGGCACTTTCTCCTTTTCCCATGATGTTTTCTCCCCATCAGACACAAAAGTTTTCATTTGAACTATATTTCTTTTGTCATTTGTAAGTGCTTTCAATTTGGTCCAGGGCTGGTATTCACCCATCCTCATTGACCCAGTTTCGATTCATTTGTTATGCATGGAGAGTAACGTGATGCTTAAACCTGGGTTCCGAGGATGGTATTTACCAACCATTATTAGGAACGTTCTTTGTCTTATTCTCCACTCTTTTTTGCACTTGTGAGTAACACCGCTTCTGATTGGCTATACCATTCGCTTTAGCCAATCAGAAATTGTGTTACTTACAAGATTAGAACATCTTGGAGAATAAGACTAAGAATATTATCAAGAATGGATGGTGTATACAGCTCCAGGTTTAAATTTCGTCGAGTGGTAAAGAGTAAGTAATTAGTGGGGTGGAGCATATATAGCACTCAAGAATAAAGTAAACAACATTCAACCTTGCGCTTCATGCTTTTTCCAAAAATGTTTTCCCTCTATCAAAGGCAATTTCAATTTTTGTATTCGGTTCGATTATTTATATATATGTATCTATATACGTACCACTCAAGATTAGAGTATACATGTCCTCTACTTGAGCTTCATAATCTATTTGTGGACAGGATTTGACTTGAGTCGGTGTCAGCTGACCTCCAGGCTGTAGCTGAATATCGTCGTATCTTACCTAGGTTAAGTTTAAAAAAAATAGATTGACCACGTTCTGGGCAGGGGGGGGGGGGGGGGGGGGGGAGTAAAATACATCCGCAAAAATAGCGACCCAGGTCAGCCAGGGTCAATTTTGTGCATGTTTAAAGGACCATTTTACCTTATGATTCTGAGTCTGTTGTTAGGCCCAATGGATTTTAAGGATCCATAATCAGTTAAAGACTTGCATCACAAGAATATATTAAACACCCTTTTACCAGAGCCTTGCTTAGATATTGATCCTTCACCAATCTGTCCCGTGATCAAACGACCTTAGAGAAGAGAGGCCTTTGAAGGCAATGTGGGAAAAGGAGAAGATACTGGTAACCAGCATCTTCTCCTTTTCCCACACTGCTTTCCACCTTTTCAAAGACGAATTATGTCACATTATAATCTTTGTCAGCTGATCTCTGGGGTGTATTTAAATACCGTTTTATCTTATGTAGGTTTTGTAAGAAAAATATATTTTGATCCTTACTAATTTTTTATGAACCTGACGATTTGTTTGTTTGTATTGAAGTTTAGCGCCATTTTTACAGCTTAGTCACACCTTACGTAGCTGACCGTAGTGGGGAATGATCGTAGTGGACCGTAGTTGAATATATTGAACGTACATGTAGTTGAACTTATTGAACGTAGTTGAACGTTGTTACAGGTAAAAAACGTACAACGTACTTCAACGTAATGATAAAAGTAGGTTGAACTTATGATTTGCCCGTCGAGGCACATAATTTTTTAACAGGTGCAAGTATTTGTTACGGTTAACTACGATTTTATGACCCTAATGTGACCGTAGTTTGAACATAGTTGACCGCAGTAAACCGTAATTGGTCCTTTTTAACTGTATAGTGTGTTTAACCACTACGGTCAAGCACCAAATGCGACAGCGACAAAAGTACAATTGCTACCGCTCTATGCAGGCACAAACACAACATTTCACCGAAGCTTAAAGCAGTTGACCCTAATATATCGTAGTTGTACGTGTTTACGACGTAGTTTATACTTAGTTAATCGTAGTAATACCAAGGTTAAGGTAAGACCTGTGCAATGCACTTCCGGTGAAAATTCTAATTGGTTGATAAATAAGGATTTATGCAGAAATAATATTTTTGCACATTTCTAACGGATCAAAAATTCCGTTTATGTCTATGTTGAAATTAGTTTTTGATACTTTTGTTAGTTCTCTGAAAGGGAGGTAATTATTATCTCTTTTTGAATTGAGAATATAGTGGTTTTTTGATTTATAAATGATAATTCAAAGAAGGAAAAAATGAAAAGGTGAAAGTTGTTCAATAATAGTACTCATTTTTAATTATAGCTAATTTTGCAGGATGATATTTTAGTGGAAATAGTTGTTTTCCATTACACAGGTCTTACCTTAACTATAGCCACTTTGCACGAAGATGAATGTAGTTAAGGTAAGACCTGTGTAATGCACTTCCGGTGAACATTTGGCAAAAATTCTAATTGGTTGTTAAATAAGGATAAATAAGGATTTATGCAGAAATAATATTTTTGCACATTTCTAACGGATCAGAAATTCCGTTTATGTCTACCTTGAATCTATATTTTGATACATTTGTTTGTTTTTTTAAAAGGGGAGGTAATTATTATCTCTTTTTCAATTGAGAATATAGCGGTTTTTGATTTATAAATGATAATTCAAAGAAGAAAAAAATGGAAAAAATGAAAAGGTGAAAGTAGTTCAATAATACTTTTTAATTGTAGCTAATTTTGCATGATGATATTTTAGTGGAAATAGCTGTTTTCCATTACACAGGTCTTACCTTAAATGTACCAACATAAAGGCTTTCTTAATTGCCAATACTGAACCTACTTTGAACATACTTCAACCTAGTTGACCATAGTAAAACTACGGCAAAGTGTGTTTGAAATAAACTACGGACAACTACGTGTTTGACCGTAAATGTGAACATGGTTCAAAACAGCAAAGCTAGAAATATCCAGGTGTGTAATAATAACTTACCCCCAAACAAGATGGCGGAATCGAATCTAATACGTCCTTCACAACTTCGTCTCTTGTAAAAGCATCCATGTTTTAGTCTTAACACCTAAAGATGTTTTACTCTAAAGATAAGTTTGAAATAATATTATTCGGGGTATTACCAGCTGCTTGAAAATACTATTTTACTTATCTAACTGAATAAAGGTTCACTTGACCTGTGCAATAAGTGAAATGAAATTTTCGAGCTGATAGTAAAAACCCCAAACTTTCCTATTTCAAAGGTATTTTTGCAAATAAAAAATAGTTCCTCATCGGACAGTGAAGATCAAGATCAAACTGCACAGAATATGCAGTCTGATCTTGGATCTACACTGTCCGTAAAAAGGTCCTTGAGCAGTCTAAGGATAAAACGAACTTTACCCAACAATCCGAGGTCAAAAATAAGTCCTTTCTTCTGCTATGGATTGACGATAAAGTTTAATAACCCACCCTTCATCAAACAGGAACTCTTAATCCATTACCACACAATCCCTACTTTTGACGCCCCTGAGAAGGAAGCCTTTTGAAAACACTGAGGGAAAAGGAGAAAATGCTTGTAACCAGCATTTTCTCCTTTCCCCACAGTGTTTTCTACCTTTCCCAGTGCAAATTTCAATTTTTCAGTCACCTTTATTTTGTGGTCTGCAAATGCTTTCAATTTGGACCAGTCTAAAATTCTGTCATGTGGTAAAGAGTTAACTCATTACCACACGAGAACATTTTGGACTGGTCCAAATATTGAAAGCATCTGCAGACGACAAAATAAAGGTGACTGAAAAATAGAAATTTGTTCTGGAAAGGGTAAAAAACACTGTGGGAAAAGGAGAAAATGCTGGTTACCAGCATTTTCTCCTTTTCCCACAGTGTTTTCAAAAGGCTTCTTTCTCAGGGGCGTCAAAAGTAGGGATTGTGTGGTAAAGAGCTAAGGTGGTGGACCCGTATTAAAAAACAGAGCTGTATTTCCACTATAATATTATCCTTCAAACTTTGCTATGATTAAACACGAGTATTACTATACTACTTTAACCGAGCCATTTTTTTTTTCCTTTTTTCTTCTAAGAATTTTCATATATAAATCTAAAATTACTATATTCTCATTACAAAGGGAGATAATAATTACTCCCCCCCCTCCATTTTCTGAAAACTGACAAAAGAAACTGTTGTCATCATGGGCGCAGCCATTTTCTTTTAAAATTGGCGTAAGATTCTGATCAGTAAAGAAGCTTGAAAAAATAGTTCCATTATATACAATAGTTCCATTATATACAGGTAAATGCATCAGTTTGAATGCACCTATAATGTGTCCGGAAGCATTTTCCTTTGTCTACTTTATTATGTTACACATGAAACAGTTAAACAGTAACAAAACATGGTTTCCTCAGTTTGACAAGATTCTTGTCATTTAGCCAGTTGCAGAGATATACGGTGAGAGTAACGAACGACAACTCTGTCCTTAGATTACGTTAACGTAGAGCAGTGCAGGTGTCACACCACCGGTTTTTGACCATATTGAAAATAAAGTGAAATTGGCCATCTTTAAAGTTTCACAAATGGCTTAATGGCAAACTTTTTACTTTGCCGTCTCTTGTTGTCTAAAGTACGTCCTTAGTCCTTCAAAAAATGCATTAAAACAACATGTCAAGCGATAGAGTTTTTTGCTAAATCTCAATAAACACTGGCAATCTAGAATTTTCCCTCTCAAAAACACCTTTTCACCCCCTTGACCTTTTGTTTTTGTTCTTCCAGTGGCAAAATATAGTCCACTCAATATACAATAAAAACACACCTTAGTGGCCCCCAAATGGCTAAATTTGAAGCAAATCTAACTTATATACCACAAAGCCCTCTTATCTCAGTGAAACAGTACAACAAAAGTTCTACTGCAAAGAATCACATGGAACTACATGTTTTTTTTTTTTGACAACAATGACGCGGAAGCAGTCTCGCAGTTGTGCGACACCAGAATAAGAATGGAAACCGGAAGCCATTATTTTCATTACTGCAATGGTTAAGACTAAAAGTCGGAACGAAGTCGGAATTCGGATTTTTGAAAGAAAGGTTTGACCGCAAGAAGAACTTCGTCGTTATCACTTGCGATATCGTATTCTTTGGATAACACACATTTCTGCAAAAGGTCAAAGACCTGGTCGAAGTCTTATCTGAACATTCTACGTAGGAAAAAAAAAATACGATGAAGACAATGTGGGGACTTTTTTTTCTTCTCGGTTTTACAATAAGTGAGTAAACGGATATTTCTTTTTTTAACCCTTATCCTGGCCATGAAACTTTCAAAACAATTTTAACCCCTTTACCAAACGACAACATTTTAGACCTGTCCAAATTGAAAGCACTCGCAGACGACAAATCAAATTAAACTCAAAAATTGAAATTTGTTTCCAGCAGGCTAGAAAACATTGTGGGAAAGGAGAAAATGCTGGTTACCAGCATTTTCTCCTTTTCCCACAATGTTTTCAAAAGGCTTTTATCTCAGGGTTATAAAAACCAGTGTTTGGTAAAGGGTTAATAAATAAACCGAATTTAGTTATTTCGAAAGTAATTTTTGAGAAAAAATATGAAGTTATCGGATAGTGTAGATCCAAGATGAGATTGCGCGTTCTGTGCAGCCTGGTCTTGATCTACACTGTCCATAGAAGGTCATACTAGGGCAAACAATGGTTAGGTGGCGCTACGTATGCAAAGTTAGGTATTTTCGGATTACCACGGTATCATAGATCATATCATAGCAGTACCAGCGAGGAAGACTATATATGATTAGACATACAATATAATTATCAAACAAAACCTTAGCACGTCAATTTATAGACATTTCTTTTTTTTTTAATTGTTATGCCTAGCATACATACCCTCCTTAAATTAATGCTAATGAGATAAGCGTAGGGATACTTGTATCTACTTAGACTGGCAAACTACGTTCAACCACGTCTAAAACGAGTGCGCAGCACGAGTTTTTTTTAACGTCTTACGACGCATCCTCGTGAGATATTTTTCCTATAAAAAATAATCAGTTGATTATTCTATTTATTATATACCTTATTTATATTATTATTTTTAATTTTTCGTTTGAAAGTCGAAATCAATACTGTGGATAGAGAGAAGAAATCAGGGACATAGTGCGGATGAATACATAATTAAAAGAACAAAAAGAGACCGAGAAAAGTAGTTGGATTGTCTGGTTCAAAATATAGAACTTACTATTAACACTATCTTTAAGTGCTTAATGAAAAAAAGTAGTTCCTAAATTACGGCAGGAAGTGAAAGTGAAAGTTGATATTGTCACTAGTGATGATATCAAAATTATTACACTGGGAAATTCCAGGATTTCACTGCTAGGTATATAATAAAACATTTATTAAACTCGTCAAGGAAAATATTATTAAGCTTGCTATAGGCTCGCTTAATAACATTTCCTTAGACTCGTTTAATAAAATCTTATCTCTAAAGCCAACTCATGTCATATTTTTTTTTGTCTTTACCATCAGGCCAGGCCAGATCGGAGTGTCCGGACGCCTGGGTGACTTTTCAAGGCTCGTGTTACCTATTTGCCCATGATGCGAAGACGTTTACGGAGGCAGAGGTATATCTTGTGTATTATTTTGTCAAATATTTCTGCACCTGAAGGGCCACTGGCAGCCCATACGTTAGTCTTTGTGTTTATATCCCGTTCCTAGCCGTAGGAGATTTGAAAACCAAATTCCATAGTTTTAACTAATATTCATCAGTGCCTCTTCCATTTGAGAGACAGTCAGATCCTCTATATCACCGTGTAGGTCCTAACTATGGTATCATTTGGTTTTTATGCTTTGCACCAACGGCAATGTTTCGATTGGAAATGTGCCAAAATTATTAGGTGGTAGGCAGGGTACGGCCAATGCATCTAGATCTATCTATGCTGTATCCATCCCTGTTCTTTCTACTGAGCTTAGAATGTGAAACACTTTTAACTCTTTACCAAACGACAAATTTTGGATTCGACCAAATACGAAGCATCTGCAGACACAAATTAAACCTTGGTAATATGATGATTTCTGACTTTGATAGGGTTGAAAATATTGTGGGAAAACGACAAAATGCTGCTTACCAGCATTTTCTCCTTTTCCCACAATGTTTTCTATGGGCTTCTTTCTCATGATCGTTAAATGTCTGGATTGTGAGGTAAAGGGTTAATAGTCATCGGCTGGTCTTCTACATAAGCTGTGTGGAAACGATTTTCAGACGTTGTCGAGATTTTGGGAGAAGAACGCGCTCTGTCGCAATATATTGTAATGATAATCTGTTGTAGCGAGGATGTCGAGCTGTCCAGGCAGCTCAATGGTTAGATCACTCACCTCTTGAGCAATAGTCCAAGCTTCGAGATCTTTAACGGCCACAGATTTTACTCTGGGAACCAACTTTAGTGGTCTTTGAAAAACCAAAGAATTCTTAAGAACTCTGGAAGTGGGGTGGCTTCAAAAAAGACAAGAGAGCAATGATGTCCCTGTATCGCTCCACTGGCATTTTAACCCTTTACCACAAATATCGAAGTATTGATGATCCTCAAAGAGAAGGCTTTCGAAAACATTGAACTCTGACCGACAATACAAGCAGGTTTATTCATTGGCACGAAAGTTAAAGTTCTTTGTGTGGGGGGGACTGAATGATAGAAATCTTACTTTGAATTTAATATTCCACACATGGGGGCAAAACTATTAGGATAAGAATAAATCACTCTCCCTTAAAAAAGAATATTTTCTATTAACCCATTACCACACAATCCCTACTTTTGACGCCCCTGAGAAAGAAGCCTTTTGAAAACACTGTGGGAAAAGGAGAAAATGCTGGTAACCAGCATTTTCTCCTTTTCCCACAGTGTTTTCTATCCTTCTCAGAACAAATTTCAATTTTTCAGTCCCCTTAATTATGTCGTCTGCAAATGCTTTGAATTTGGACCAGTCTAATTTTTTTTTGTCTGGTAAAGAGTTAAAAAAGGAACCTTAAATACTTAGCACCAATCATGCATCACTGCAGTTCCATAATCAATGGAGGTAAATAGTACAAACTTTATCCTTTATTACACGAGTTATTTCCCTTAATCAATGTTTTACATGTTTGATTTTTTTATTGAATTTCGTTGCAGTATTATTGCCTTCAACGCACAGCCCACCTTGTGCATGTTGACACAGAGGCAGAAAACTTATTCTTAAAAAGTTTTTGTCGTGAGTTAAAGAGTAAGTTTCTTAGTTTTCATAATGTACTGTTTGACACTGAAATTTATTTTAAAGTTAAATATCATAATTTATTTCATATTTTCTCGCGTCCGCTGCCTATAAAAGGAACAGATTATTTGGTTTCATTTTTTTTTGCAGAATAATTAGTCTATCTGAAAATATACTTGGGCCAAATTCTGAAGACAATTCATTCAATTTTTATCGCGGAAGAAACTTATTTGTCGTTCATTCACTCAACATTGTAAATTGAAATATCAGTTTTTTGAAAACTTTATGCTTATTTGTTCGGATAACATTTTTTCATAGAAAAATTTTTCATGTTTTTCTTTTTTTCTTATTGTTCACAAAACTTTAGTATTTTATGCTTCTCTTTTTAAACTGTTTTGGCTGGTAGACACTACGCATGCGCAAACAACTAGTTTTCCTCTTTTTTTTTTTGGAAAAGAGAGTCATTCTGTTAACAAAATCGAGAATCTTTTCATCACAATACCATGGTTAACTCCAGATATATGTCACATTTCTTATTAGCATTTCTTTAATTGCTCCAGTTTATATGATAAACAAAAGTGACCGTTTAGAAGTTCGTTTCAGTGTATATTGGGCCAGAGGCCTATTATGTACTAAATAAATAGAGTTTATTTCAACAGCTTGTGATTAACATGGGGAAATATTTGCCAAAAAAGGGAAAGGTATGCGAAAATAACGAGTGCCGGCACGAGTTATTTTCGCATACCTTTCCTTTGTGAGGCAAATATTTCCCCATATTAAGTATTAGCCATAAGCTGATGGAATAAGTTATATATTATATTTCCTCTGGTTATTTTGTCAACGAATGCCACTTTTAAAACTAGTGATCTCAAGTCAATTAACCGGACAACGGTTATATTTAAAAAAAAAAGTAGAACTTTCCAGATTTTCGACAGGAGGAAAATATTCACTGTGACGGGGGAATAATTCCCCCAGCTTAAATTACGACATTTCTTTACCGATAACATTCCTAATCAAGGGACTGATTGTCCTAAGAGTCGCCTGGTAATAAGTTGGAAAAAAACCTGACCTGTTCGACGAATAATTACAAAACTTACAAAAAATTTCATCTCGCAAACCGGAACTTGGGACAGGAAGCAGCAGAAGGCCGAAAATATGTTTATGTCACCCTATACATCAGTATGATAACAATGAGAACCTGGTTGGTCCGCAACCAGGCGACTCAAAAATAGACACATGAAATATAATATAGAATTAAATTGAATTCTACATCAAATAATTCGAACTTTTTTACAGCCCATAGCTACTGGCTTGGTTTAACAGATTCAGACATTGAGGGAATTTGGAAATGGAAAGATGATGACACAGTTATGACGTACAATGACTTCAACCCGGGCCAGCCAGATAATGGACACAACGAAAACTGCATGGTTCTTTGGGCTGGGTACGATTTTCGATGGGGCGACATTAAATGCAATGCTCTGAATATGCCAATATGCAAAAAGAAGTAAGTATCGCAGAGTGCGAAGTTAAACCCTTAACCCATTACAAGACGACAAATTTTTAGACTGGTCCAAATTGAAAGCACTTGCAGACGGCAAAATAGACGTAACTCAAAAACTGTAATTTGTCTCCAGAAAGGTAGAAAATGTTGGTTACCAGGATTTTCTCCTTTTCGCACAATGTTTTCAAAAGGCTTCTTTCTCAGGATTGTAAAAAGCAGGGGTTATTTGGTAAAGAGTTAACCCATTACTAGACGACAATTTTTTAGACTGGTCCAAATTGAAAGAAGTTGCAGACGACATTTCAAAGTGTGTGTAAATTGAAAAATAAGTACCATATGGGATAGAAAACATTGTGAGAAAAGGAGAAATTGCTTGTAACAAGCAATTTCTCCTTTTCTCACAATGTTTTCTTTTATATTTCTCTACAGGGCCGTCAAAACAAGGGTTCGAGTGGTAATGCTAAATAATTAAAATGAAACTACAAAAGTAAAAAAATATTGCTATTTCAAACGATTTTTTCTTTGTGTGTGTGTATTGATTGATTGATTGTATGGTTTTTAAAGCCGTTTTCATTATTATACCAGTTACATCACGGCCAGTGCATCTATCCATGCTTTCCTGGAGTCTCTTTTACTAGTACTCCGCACAATAATCTTTCCAAGCCACTGGCTGCTTTTCCCACATCGAAACAATTGTCAGTGGTGGGAGAAGAATGAATCCTGTCGCAATGACTATTGTCAATCCTCGGAAAGAAATTGGCCGAGCCGGATATCGAACTCACGACCCCCTGTTCTCAAGTCCTGTATGCTACTGACTGAGCTACCGGGGCATGGCTGTTTCTGTGTAGGGAGAAGGGATATCCCTGTATCGGACCATCTTCGCAAGCCAAGGCCGACGATTCACTACGTTACTCTACCCTTGGCGGATCGAGCTTGATCTTTAAATTCACCCTATATGCCTTTTCATTGGATGCAGCCAGCTCTAGCTGCAAAGAATGAAATCGCTCGTAGCATTTCATCTTTGATAAAAATAGAACAAGGTCTCTACCTTTCCAATAAAAGGTAAAACATGGAAACCCACATGGATGTCTGCTTATCGCTTCATGTGTATTCGTAAGCGGTTTGTAAAACAATAGTTCAGTTGCTTTTAAAAACATAATGTAAAGGGGAGTAATAACCTGCATCCAATAGAGGGCGCATCGTAGGAATCTCGAAATCGGGCTCAATCAGCCAAGGTAAGATCCACGTAGTCATCGTAAGCTTGGCTCACGAAGATGGTATCGGACAGTGTAGATCGAAGGTCACACCGCCCCTTCTGTGCAGTCTTATCTTGATCTACTTTGTCCGGTAAGAGGTCACCGAGTCACACTTAGTATCCTAAGGGTTAACATCAAAATCAAAGCGCTGACGGCACTGTGATGGCAGTTTTCAAGGAAACTTTAAAGATGCATAAAGTGTCATGATACAGGCAGCACTGCTTCAGTGAGGTGAAGTTCAATAAATAATGAATGCAGTCGAGGCTAAAGAATGCCTGAATGGCACAAGACTTAAAATAAGGCTTGCCCCGATCGTTTTTAACCCTTTACCAAACAACACAATTTTAACACTAGTCCAAATTAAAAGCATTTGCAAACGACAAAATAAACCAAACACTGAAATTTGTTTCCAGCAGGGTAGAAAACGTTGTGGGAAAAAGAGAAAATGCTGGTTACCAGCATTTTCTCTTTTTCCCACAATGTTTTCAAAAGTCTTTTATTTCAGGGTCGTAAAGACCAGGGATTGTTTGGTAAAGGGTTAAATAGTAATCTGACAGAAATTACCGATGTCAAGCTGCATATACATTGAACTAGTGACATGTAAATATCAGCTGGGTTCTGAGTCAGATGTTAAGTCAGGCTGAGTCAGGCTGCTAAGCGCGAGTTACTGATCCTTTTGCGGACATTGTAGATCAAGATCAGACTGCACGGAGCGTGCATTCTTACCTTTGATCTACACTGTCTGACAAGGAAATGTTATTCTCAAAAGCATAATTTTGAAATAGCAATAGTTAAGTATTCTTGTATTGAACTGAAAAATTCATTTTAGTTATTTATTAGGATAAGGGTTAATATTTGTTTATGGGAATGTCAAACGATAAATAACTCGCCATGGTTTGTATTTAAATAAGTATGAGGACGTTTGATCTCCTGATAATAGACAAAGAATCTCCCATTGAATAAACGTCAACATATCTTTTCATCCAACCTTTATTGTTTTCCTGATTAACTCGACCCTTTAAAACACCTTTTGAAAAAAAAAAATGAGGATTACTACCATGTGCTTATGTTTACACCTGTCAGATCCTAATCCAATCATTTGAATCACATCTGCAACTGCTTTCAACTTGGATAGACCTGTATTTTCGTCGGGTAAAAGTTTCGAGCCGGAAGTTAATAATTGCACGTGTTGGAATTTCACATGATCAGGAACACTTATTGAATTGAATTTAAATAGGTATGAGTGTTTCACATTTGCAATTGTTAGCACAATAATAGACAAGGAAATCGAGTCGGAAGTTCAAATTGCTGGCTAAATTTAATTGCTCTTAATTTAAAAAAAAAAAAAAATCCAAAAGTAAATTCAAAGTTAGATCTTAATACTCATTGTCAATTTGCTAATAATCTTATTTTCAACTTACTTCTAACGTTCTGAAGTAATTATAATAACTGTACTAAACGTGCAGATGTTCAACACTATAATGACGTCATGAATTACACGTTTTCACCTCATGAACGAGAAGTTTTACCGCGCAATGAAATGTCGCTAAAATGAACATTGAATAAACAAGTAATGTTGGATTTAAAAAAGAAAAAAAAGTTGGTATTATTTAAGTGCACATTTGTTGTCTGTGATATTGAATTATTAGGAATGAAGAGAATTTTATTATTATCATTATTATTATTATTGTTATTATTACAGGTATGGAAAAACCCCTAATCACACTCTGCAGTGTGACTAGGATTTTTTCAATATCTCCAGAAAAACAAACAAAAAGGTTCTCTTGATTCCTTAAATGAAAATAGTTCGGGGTATACTGAAAGTAGTTTTTTTTTTCTTTTCGATTGGTTTGGGGTGTTTTGAAGGAGTTCCTCTTTCTTATTTGTACGGGATAAAGAATAAACGAAGCCAATTTCAAATTTTTAGCTAATTATATGACATTTAATTCTGAAGTTTATTGCTTGTGTATTTGGCTCTGGCAGGTTTTCAATGCATGAGTTACTTTCACATAGCAAGTTGTTCATTGACCGATGAAGACTTATTTTTCTTGAGACAGAGAAGTGATTTGTCTTCAAAGGATTTCAGTTTGACAGTTGGCATAAGAAGATGAGACCTGAAAGGTCATAATATGATGAAGAAAGCCATGTAACTAAAAAGGGTAGTCATGTAATAATGAAAAAGCCATGAGACTCAAAATCTGTATTTTGTATACTTTCAGATCTGTCATACATGCACCCCAAGACCTTGTCGGTTGAAGAAGCATATTGATGGAGGAGAAATGTACTGATTAAAAGATTGTCAATTTGTCTTGTTAGTCGTCTTCATTTAACCCTTCTCCTGCTAAATAAGCGGAATGAAACTTTAAAGCTGATGGTGAAAATCTCAAATTTTGCTATCTCAAAGGTATTTTTGGGGAAAAAATATCTCCTTAACGGACAATGTAGGTTTTACGAACCAAGCGTAACGACAAAGACAAAAATAGCAACAACATTTCAACAATGACTAATATCTATTATTGAACACATAAAAAAAAAATGAAAATGAAGTTAAAATGAAACTTTGACATCTTCAATTTTAGAACAAGAAATAGAATAAGAAATAGAATAAGTCCCACAAAATTTTAGGATCATTTTTAGAGGAGAAAAGTATGAAATTTCTGGTTGTTTTCATTTGCAAAATAGATATGAAGAACCTGTTAAGTAAATAAATAAATAAATAATTTCAACTTACAGTTTTATATTCCGATAGAAAAAAAAATCTCCAAGACTTTCACGAATTCTGTATCCTCAAAGCCACAAGTCCAATTTCAAAATTCCTATCACCAAGTAAGTCATTCCTATTTATATCAGCTTGTAAAATTCTAGATTGATCTTTCCAGAAAGATGACAAGGAGATTTTTATTGACATGGATTGTTTACTAACTACCTGTTTCTAAAACTAACCACAAGGAAAAAACCCAACAAATGTTCTTATTTCTACAATATTCTGTATGTAGTGAAAGTGATAATGATAACAGGTTGCATGTATATCCTATTTACATAACACTTCCCCTCATAAAGGAAAAGAAGTAAAACTATTTGGTTTGAAGATAAAAACTATCATTACACAAATATGTACATAAAAATACATAATACAGAAAGACAAATGTTAACTGTTTACAATTTAAACTCTGGACATAGCATCAGGGTTAGTATTATCCCTACCTTTTAAGTTCTGATATCCATTTTATATTCTTGTAATAACAGACTCCACCGGAGTAAACGTTGAATCTTGTTTTTCATTTTATGTGTACAAATCATCGGATTACGATCACTACATACAATGATAGGTGCTGGAGAAGAGGACATTATAATTCAAAATGCTGAAGAGCAAAAATGAGAGTTAAACACTCTTTTTCTATTGTTGAGTAGTTTTTCTGATGCTTACTGATGTATGCTAAACTTTTTAGAAGATATCTTACCGGATGATCTACACTATTACAATCTCCGTGAAGTAAAACACCACCTGCACCAGTATTACTAGCATTTAATGCAAGCTTAAATTAATTTTCAAAATTTGAAGTTTAAAGAACTTCAAAAAAGAACTGGTTCACTTTTAAGTATGGCTTCTTTAATCAAATGCTTTTTGATAAACATTATTCCCTTTTTTTTTCGATTGCTGAGAAGACTTGGGAGTGGCTCAACAATGGTAAGAAAATTGCCACAGGATTTCCTGTAGTAATCGACCATGCCAAGAAATCTCATAAGTTGTCTTTTGCATGTAGGAACCGGGAAATCAGAAGTAGCATTTACCAACGCTTCTACAGGTTTTACCCGTTCTTGTCCAAAAATATGACCTAACGATGTTAAACTAGCATAACGAATTTCACTTTTGATAAGATTACTTGTTAGCTTGGCTTTACTCAGTCCGTCAAAAAATGTCACCAATGTGTGTAGGTATTGACCCAATCACCACTGTGAATGATTACATCAACGATGTAGATTCTACAGTCGTCCAATCCACATAATTATCATCATGTTGATTAGACGTTGAAATGTTGCCGGTGAGTTTTTCATCCCAAACGGCATAACTGTGTATTGGTAAAGTCCATCACGGAATACAAATGCAGAAAATTCTTTAACTCTTTCAGCCAGATGAATTTGCCTAAATCCTTTAAGAAAATCAAATTTGATTACATATTTTGTCAATGCAGTCATCTACTCTTGGAACTGGAAACGAATCAGTTTTGGTCAGTATTAACATTTCTATAACCAGGGCACATGTATACGAAAAGTTCCGTCTGACTTTGGTACGAGGATACAAGGAGAACTTCATTTAATTTGACTTGGTTAAGTAAAGTTATTGTCTAATAAATACTTGATCTCCTCTGTAAGATGTTCCAGTTTCTTGGGATTTATTCGATATGGATATTGTTTCACTAGTTTAGAATTTTCAATGTCAACATCATGGTATAATCATGGTATCTGTCCGGGTTGGAATATCAGGAAACAGGTGCTCATATTCAGAATTTTTCTAATTTACTCATATTTATCTACTTATTTTTTCATCATCTAAATTTGATTCTTTTTTTTTTTAATCTTAATTTCATAAAATGTCAGAATTTTAAAGTTAGACTGGGCAAAAACACTTTCTAGTGACACAAAACCACCTGATAAGAATGGTTGATAAATCTCCGTAACAGAATCAGACTTAAGTACTTTGGCCTGGACAGGGTTTTGGTCCCTAACAGATGACCGAGGTGTGGACGTCAGTGAAGTAGAGCCTGCAGGCTTAAAACTTTTTTGTGTTTCCCGTTTTCGTTTTAAAACAGGACATTCAGAAAAATTATGGCCTGATTCTTTGCAATAATGACATGTGGGTCGAGATAAGGGATTTTGACCTTTGGCCTAAGACTTGGGTTTGGTAATATTCTTTTTGGAATTGCCCTTATTTGATTAAATTTCGTTTAGGACCAGTAGATGTATAAAGGGGTTTCGAGGGTTTGATTAACTTATAAAAATACCCTACTGGTCAAGGCAAAGTTGTCTATTAAGCAAGCAGATTCTTCGTAAGTTACAACGTCTTTCTCGTCAAAGAAAGTTTTTATATCTGAATAAATGCATCTTTAATTCTTCAACTAACAATCATTGTCTAAGTTTTCCATGATCTGAATCTATTTTCTTTTAATGGCGCCACCTATCTAGTTATTTAATTCTAGCAAATTCAACGCGGATTTTACCATTTTCTTTTCTGCAATTTCTAAATTTCCTCTGTATGCTTCAGGTACCAATCCATAAGCCTTTCTAGGAGTCAATTCCTTAACTTTATCATAATTCAAAAGCTATTCATTTTACTTAATTTCGAGCCTTTCCAGTTACAACGCTCTACAACTCTGAGGTCCAGTGTTTTTGGCCATTTCGAATTTTCAGTAAATCTTTCAAAATGTGAAAAGTCTTTATCAATTTCCTGTTCTTGAAATGGCGGAACGAATCTGAGGTTTTGTGTTATGTCAAAGTCATTAATCACATGCAAAGATGTTTTTTCTTTATTTTCTATTTCCAATTCTTTCATTCTCACATGAAATTGCTTATCCTTTTCTCTTCCTTCAAATCAAGCATACTGGTACATTTTTCTCTAACTCTTAATTCTTTTTCTTTCATTTGTTCCTCTTGCTCTAGTTTTAATTTTAATTATTTTTCTTCTTACTCTAATTTTTATTTTAATTCTTTTTCTTTCATCTTTTCTTTTTGCTCTAATTTCATTTTTTCTCTTGTAATCTGTCTCCGTTTTCCATCTGTAGTTTGAATTTTTCTAATCGATGTAACTTTTATTGTCTGTCTGAGACACAAGAATAAGAGATAGAGAAGACGAGTCAAGTATTTCTTCACCAACTAAAACCTGAACAAAACAATTTTCAATTCATGCTTTTACATTACCTTTAATGGCAGTCACTTTATAGTCAGAAGCAAGATCTGATAAATGAGACTTTTTTGCAAAATTAACAACTCGAGATGTTGCAGACATGCAAATAGGGCATAGCTACCCCTTGGACGGAAAATTGATTCTTTATCGCGAAATAGATAGTATACGTGAGTGTGTGTGTGATTTTTCATTAACATAGTGGCTGCACAATCCAAAGAATCATTTAGACCAACACAAGAAGTCCTACGAGTATTTGTATCACCATATCACTGTTGAAGACAGCGCTTGTCGCACTTAAATAGGACTGAGTCAATGATGCCTCAGAGATTTGAGACTGGCAGTCAGAAAACGGTGTTTAACAATAGAAACAATTACAGATATAAAAAAAAACCTTCTCCTAAAAATATACTCCTGATTGATCGATCGACTGATTGACTTATAGCTTGATTTAGTGTATGGGGTTTATCGCTGTGTTCAACGCTGTCTTAGTTATATTGCCTTGCCCAGAACGCTTATCCATGTTTTGACTGAGTTTCTTTTACTGGTGTTTATGAAATATTCTTCTACAACCACTGGCTGGTTTTCAAATACATGTATGATCCGTGGTCGATAAAAGTAACTTCATAAAAAACATAGGTACACTGGAAATCGCATTGTAATTGAAATAATGTTGAAAGCAGTATTAAACATCATCCAACTAAACAAACACACACTCATACCAACCAACGAACAAACGAGCAAGCAAGCAAAACAAACGGTATCTTTTAACATATTTTTGTTCAACCAGTGTTCACCAATCATTCTTTTGAACATTCCTAGGCCTATTCTTCAGAATTTTGTCAATGTGAAAGAAACAGAACTTCTGATTGGCTAAACCAACTGGTTTAGCCGATCAGAAGTTCTGTTACTTTCACAGTCAGAAAATCTTGAAGATTAAGACAAAGAAGGTTCTTAAGAATGGTTGGTGAATACGGACCCAGGACAATGTCTGAGGCTGCTATTTATTAAACGGGACAGAAAGACTTCGGAAGCCATTTCCTCTTTATTTAGCAATTAATGAACCAGTTTAGACTAAAATTTCGAACGAAGCGAGGAATCGATTTTTGAAAATCAAAAAAAGTTTGACCTAAACGAGCCTCTGTCGTTATCAGGAAGTAAAATTACAACATCGGATTTCACTCATTTCTGACACCAGTATAGGCAAAAGATAAGGTCAGATTCTTATCTAAATATTTTGCGTTTAAGACAACACTCATCAGGCAATGTGGAGGCTACTTTTTCTTCTGGGTTTTATCATAAGTGAGTACAAGTTATTTATTCTGTTCTTGTTTTCTATAGTATTTCACCAATGTAAGCAGTCATTTCCAAACTACAAAACTGTCTTTCTGTTTTAACTGCGTCCCTAGCCAAGGGAGATTTGACTGTACTTGCCAGCAATGACTTCTAAAGCCTTGTCTGTCACGGGGATCGTTTGCTGGAGGGTCGATTTGCACGAGAAAAATACACTTAGCCCCTAAATCAATGCAGATGTCGTTAGCTTTTATAGCTAACCGAGTTTTGGGTCCCCGTAATATATACAAAACAATGGATTACCTTGATCAGAAGCGGTAACCAATCTACTATTTCCAGATATGACATATGAAAGATATTCCGATTGACTTATTTAACTAAATTAACTTATCCAATGAAAACAGTGCAAAGGAAAACCCTGTTTACGATAACATCATCGTCATGTAACACAATGAAACTAGTATTAGAAATTGACGAGACATTAAAGTGTAACGCAATCAAAATGTCAAAGAAATATACCAATCTGCTGATCTTCTATACTTAATTGAATTGCAGAGAAATTTAATGAATTTTTGATAAAAAGAATTGGAGCTTATCTTAGAATGATTGACAAATATAATCCCTGTCGCTTCTATCACGATGGAGATAATTTTACTCGCATTTTTACCTCTGTAGTATCCTAAATAAAGGAGAAAGTTGATGTAGTTATATTTACTTTTTACAAAGAAATCACTGCTTCACTAACTCATTTTTTCTTTGGCTGAAACAATTAGGTCAGACAGAAATTTAGAAAAATTCTTGATAACTAGAATCGGAACGTACATGTACATTAGAATGTTTAGTTGATATCGTCCGTTTACATAAAAAACCTCGTAACTACAGCTTGAATCAAGCTGTAGTTACGAGGTTTCTTAAGTAAACCGACTATATGGTCCCTATTCCCTTTTATTACCAGGTCAGGCCAGATCGGAGTGTCCCGACGCCTGGGTGACTTTTCAAGGCTCATGTTACCTATTTGCCCATGATCTGAAGACGTTCACGGAGGCAGAGGTATATGTTCAGTGTTGTTTGTCGGATTTTTATGAATCAGAAAGGCCAAAGACGATCCATACGTTATTTTTTGCATTGATGATCTGTTCCTGTCCTTTTTGAATGCAAATGTTTGTCAAAATTTTATGAATCAGCAGAAAGACCATCGAAGATCCATACGTTAGTCTTTGCGCTGGTGAGCTCTTCCTTGCCCTTGAAAATGCAAAAAAAAGTAAATGTTTGGAAATTTCAGTTCAAAAATAGCATGAAGACCGTTCACAAACTAAATTATAACAATCGCAACATCTCCCAGGAAAGCATGAGTAGAAAAGAAAGGAAGCAAATAAAATACACATACTTTCAATTTGGTTACATTCAGTTTTTATCGAACAATCGAAATAGCTGGAGTTTCAATATCAGTGTAAAAAATACGATCTAGCTGTGACAAATAATTAAGAATTTTATTTGTATTATTGGTGATTTGTACTTTATGGTGGGGCTGCGTTACTAATATTTGATACTCACATTTACAAGCCAAGAACTTTTTCGTGGGTTTGATATGTTACCGTTAATTCATCAGTTGAAAATTCCGTAGAATTTCACCAACAAAGTACCATAATTATGATTCGATTCCAAGTTCCACTATTTCTTTTCGGGGACTAGTGATAGACACCGCACAGGTGTTGGTTGTTTTCTCACCAGTAAACATTGTGGCGGCAACATTCAGATGGGAAAGCAATCAGTGCATTGGAAATATGAACGTCATCCTTCTTTGTAGGTTCGTCTTATTTTTCCCTAGAATTAAGCCTTAACTGATCCCGTATACAGCATCCATTCTAGGTATCATTTTTGGCCTTCTTTTAGATTTAGAAAGTGGTACAATTTTGAGTGGATTAACCATTTGGTTAAGCCAATTTGAACTTTACGGACTTTAAATTAAGACAATTCATCAGAATTGGAGTTCGCAATTTTAATCCTTGGGCTGCTTAGCGCGAATCACTGACCTGCAGAGAACGTGCAGTCTGATTTCTTTTTATCAATAATATCCGATAAAGAGATATCATCCCTCTGAAAATTCCTTTAAAAAAGCAATATTTTGGTTTTTACTTTCAACTTGAAGATATGATTTCTACTTTTTAGCAGGATAAGGGTTACATGGCTGGTAGATACGGGCCCAGGTCTTCTTATTTCTTTTGTTACACAAAGTACTTAAATATATACATTTACATTTTTTAGCACTTTTGCCTTCAACGCGGTTCCCACCTTGTGCATATTGAAACAGAGGCAGAAAATTTATTCTTACAAAGTTTTTGTCGTGAATTACAGAGTAAGTTTTTTTCATATTGTATTGTTAGACATTAAAGTTATATTTTAAAAACGAAATATCCAGAGATCTCCATAAACCTTAATGTACATCAATTGATCAATAAAGTTAACATTTTTCCTTAAAACTTCAAAAATGCAACTGAACTTCTTTTAGGGACAAACTGTGCTATACAGAACTAGCTGATACAGACATCGAGGAAAAAGCAATAGAAAACAGGAATTCATATTTTGACAAGAATATAAACATATCGCTTTAAAGCTTAACCATGAAATTTCTATCAGAAGGGGAATATATAAGGAGTTTATTTCATCAGCTTGTGGATAATACGGGGTTCAAATATTTGCTCCAAAAGGGAAAGGTATGTGAAAATAACGAGTGCCGTAAGGCACGAGTTATTTTCGCGGACCTTTCCCTTTTTAGGCAAATATTTCCCCATATTAACCACAAGCTGATGAAATAAATTATATATTATATTTCCTCTGATTATTTTGTCAACGAATGGCACTTTTAAAACTAGTGATCTCGAGTCAATTAACCGGAGAACCGATATTTTCGAAAAAAGTAGGTTCAGATTTTCGGCTGGAGGAAAATATTCACTGTGACGGCGAAATATTTTCCCAGTTTAAGGTACAACATTTCTTTACCATAACATTTAAATAAACACACACATGAAATATAATATGAATGCTGAAAGCAGTGAGTGGGAAAAGCAGAAAATACTGGTAACTGGAATTTTATCCCTTCCCAATGATGCTTTTCGAAATTTTCAAAACAAAACCCATCATTTGAGCCACATTATGTCCTTAATATTTCGTCTGTAAATGCTTTGAATATGACCGAGCCTTGGAGTTAATTATAACACTTATACATCCCATTTGTACTTTCTTACAGCCCATAACTACTGGATTGGTTTAACAGATTCAGACATTGAGGGAATTTGGAAGTGGAAAGATAATGGCGAAGTTATGACATACAAAGACTTTTACCCGGGCGAACCATCTAGCGGACACGTCCAAAACTGTGGCGTCCTTTGGTCCCCCTTCAATTTTAAATGGGGTGACTACCAATGTAATGCTCAGTGTATGCCAATATGCGAAAAGAAGTAAGTAATTGCAGATTATGAAGTTTAAAGAAAAAATCAAAGCGCTGGTGGCACAGTACATACAGTTGTCAAGGAACTCTTGAAGACACAAATACTCTGCAATACAGTTGATTTAAGCGGCACGGCTGCAGTGAGGTAAACGGGAAATAAATGCAAATGCAAAATCGTTCATAAATGAAAAAGGACGCCTTTGTAGTGATTACAATGAGCAATTTTAGATTTTGACATTAAGCAATTTATATCAGAGCTAAAGTATGCTCTTTTTACTGAGTGAATAGTATAGATATAATGTATCAACTAAACAAGCACGCTGAAAAAAAGCCACCAACTTAGCTGTTAACCCATTGGCTACTAAGTGCGACTAGTTGACCTTTTGCGATCCGTGTAGATCAAGATCAGACTGCACTGCCTGATAAGGAGATTATTATTCCCCAAAACATATCTTTGAAACAGCAATATTTGGGTTATAGATATCCAACTGAAAAATTAATTTTAGTTATTTAGCAGGATAAGGGTTAAAACCTGGACGTGTTTCACTAATAGTAAGACCACGCCTCAGCGATACGTGAATTACGAAGGGAATCAGTATGTTTGATTGTTGTTAGTAAGCAATATCACGTGAACCGAGATCAAAGCTGGCTAAAAAAGAAAAAGAAACATTTTCCATAGAAATTAAATATTTCTTAAATCAGTCATTCAATAAAAACTGACCGTCAACATGAATTTCTCCTTTTTTATCTACAAATTAATAAATAAAATTATTTATATTATTTCAGGTCTGTCTTATCTGCAGAGACCGTCGGCTGAGTTCGCATATAAATGTTGGAAAATAGTATTTAAGAATAAATCATTAGCTTATCTTTTATAACTCTTGTTCAGTCCGAGATATCTCGACGAAAAGGAGGAACAATGAATGGGGATTTAAAGTCCAGGGAGACAGGCTGCTGAATGGTTGGAGACAGACAGACAGACAGACAGACAGACAGACAGAAAGAAAGAAAGAAAGACAGAAAGACAGAAAAACAGACAGGCATTTGTTCAAGTCTACCAGATTTTTTATGGCGATAGATAAATATGCCTGAAATGGCGAGCCTGATTTATCTTTGAAAGGGTAGAAACTTTGTGTGAAAAGGAGACAATCAGTTCGACTTTTTCTCATATTGTTATCTACCCATGCCAAAGACAGATCCTATCATTTATATTTCTAAGTTTTTCGTCTGCCAAAGCTTTCGACAATTTTGTCTACGATTTTTGGAAAAGAGTCAACAAAATGATTACCAGCATATCATAAAAAATATAATCATTGTTAACGTTAAGTCTAAGGTCTTTTGTAACAACAGAATGATAACAAGTGGCTTCTTTAAAAAAGAAGCCAGGAGAGGTCGACATCATTTTTTTCTAATACTTTTTATGCTTTTAGGTTAAATATATCTAGGTACATGTAAAGAAACAAGGAAGACAATAAACGGGTAGTTGAAATCTGTTCAGTTGTAAATATACATTCATCAAAGTGGATGGCAAAAACAGGATTCCGTATTCATCCGTCCTTGTAATTTATGTAAGTCACACGACCTTCTTCCCGCGTTTTAAGGTCACGTGATTTTTTCTGCTGTGTCCGTTTCTATTTTTAACGAAATTCTTTTTTCTTTTTCTTCTTTTTGTTAAGATTTAAGATTGTAATACAAAATTAAAATTGTTGGAAAGGGAATATGTAATTAAATCCTTACAATTTTGTTGAAATTCGTGATATAGAAACAAACCACGTCTATTTCCTATTTCAGTTTTTAGACTTCGATTTCTTTATAAAATCATGACGAAACAGACTGTGTATCGGAACAATTCCCCTACAAAGATTGGATTTAGACAGCAATTTCTGAGGCAGTCTGCCTTTTAAACTCAACACTGTTGGAGAGGTCTGATGACCTCTCCAATAATAACAAGAGGGCCATGATGGCCCTGTATCGCTCCACTGGCTTTTTAACCCTTTACCACACAAATTGAAGTGGTCATGACCATGAAAAAGAGGGCTTTCAAAAACAATGACGCTGTCAGGCAGTACAAGCAGGTTAATTCATTAGCATGAAAGGTAAAATCCTTGGAAAAATAAGCTGAATGATAGAAACCTTACTCTGAATTTATTATTCACCTCATGTAAGCATAACTATTAGCATCAAAAAAATGAATAACACTTGAAAACAGAATATTTTCTATCAAAAAACTTAATGTCTAGCACCAATCATGTATCAATGCAGTTTGATAATCAAGGGAGGTAAATATTACCAAACTTTATCTTTCATAAAGAGTTATTTCCCTTGATTAATGTATAAATTAAAGTGACTATATCTTGAGGCCCATGTTAAACTTGTGATCCCTGGATGGAGCCAATTTTGACCCCAGACCTACAATATGAAACTAGAATGTGTGGTTATAAACACGGAGATTTTTTAATCTTGCCCAATAAAAAGCCCTGTACAACAAGTTTGCTCAATAAAAGGCCCTGTAAATATATGTGACCCATGAGACAGGTTTATAAAGCCAATGTAAAACTTGTGACCCCTGGGATGGGGTCAAACTTGACCCCCAAAGTTAAAATTTTGACCCTCTTGGTAGAAACCCATTAGATAAAGCTACATGCAAAATTTGGTAGCCCTAGGCCTTATGGCTATGTACAAGTAGATTATTAAAGTTTCCCTATATAAGCCAATGCAAAACTTGTGATCCCCCGTGACGGGGGCTAAATTTGACCCCAGGGCTATACTTTTGGGCACCCTTGGTAGAGACCCCCTAGATAAAGCTACATGCAAAATTTGATAGCCCTAGTCCTTATAGCTAGGTGCGACAAGATTTTGAAAGTTTTCCCTATATAAGCCCATGTAAAATTTGTTACCCCCGGGGCGGGGCTAAATTTGACCCCTGGGCTATAAGTTGGAAAGTCTTGGTAAAGGTCCACTAGATAAAGCTACATGCCAAATTTGGTAGCCCTAGGCCCTATGCCTAGATGGAAGAAGAATTTTGAAGTTCTCCCTATATAAGCCCATGTAAAACTTGTGACCCCCCGGGGCAGGGCCAATTTTGACCCTAGGGCTATAATTTAAACACTCTTGGTAGAGGTCCACTAAATAAAACAACATCCCAAATATGATAGCCCTAGGCCTTATACCTAGGTAGAAGAGGACTTTTAAAGTTCTCTCTAAATAAGCCCATGTAAAACTTGTGACCCCCGGGGCGGGGCCAATTTTGACCCCAGGGCTATAATTTGAAGAAACTTGGTAGAGGTCCACTAGATAAAGCTACATGCCAAATTTGGTAGCTCTAGGCCTTACGGTTTCAGACAAGAAGATTTTCAAAGATTTTCAAAATTTTTCAGTTTTGTTGCCATGGCAACCAGAGTTTTTGAAGGAATTAAATTCTTTCAAGAAATTCTGAAGAGGACCATGGCAGGATCATTTCTGTGAAGTTTCATCAAAATTGGATGGGTAGTTTCAGAGAAGAAGATGTTTAAAGAAAAAGTTAACGCACGGACGGACGGACGGACGGACGCACGGACGGACGCACGGACGCACGACGGACAACGGGCCATGACATAAGCCCGCTGGCCTTCGGCCAGTGGAGCTAAAAATGATAATGATAATTATTATTATCATTATTATTTTTTTTACACAAAGAATTTTTGCCTCTGACTTGATAACACCTTCTAGCCAGGTTTTTGTCTCGACAGTATATTAAAGATAAAGATAGATAGGATCTACATGTCATCTACATGTCATTCTGGGTTGAAGAATAACTCATAACTCATGTTTGTCTAAGAAGATACTTAAATATTTAAATATACATACTAGTAACTACCAATAATTAGGAATATTCCAAGAGGTGAAATGGTCTGAAATTTGATTAAGGTAAGAAATAAATATCGGGGATTTGTGTAAAAACTGACACAGTTACATAAGCTTAATTGAGGCGGATTTATCCGACAATATTTCCTCCATCGCCTTCAGGTTCTCTGAAAATAAAGAAGAAAAGATAATTTTGGACGATAATTTAGCACTTTATTATGACATCTAATTCAAGGTTCATTAATTTCTGGTAAAAGAAGTAAACGAACATATGTGTGATAAGAGATAAATAGCTTATATTGAGCAATCACTCTAGGTACACCCAAAACGTACTTGCTTAACCTTTCCCAAACAACAAAATTTTGGACTAGACCAAATTAAATTAAATTAAATTCAATTCAATTATTTATTCTGTACATATTAGGCCTCTGGCCCATTATACAAACACTTCAGAAATCAAAACACCTTGGAGTGCCGCCCTATCTACAAAATATATATTTAAGACTAAAACTTAGGGAACCTATTGCGCACGAGCCTAAGTATTACGAATATTAACATACGTTTTTCGTTTTTCGTTTGCCATATACAAGAATTTTGACAGTTTATAAATTATATGAGGTTCATCACTAGACATTAAAATTATAAAATCCTGCATGGTTCTATGGTTTGAAATTAAGTTTCCAATAATATTTCTTCTTAAGTCATTGTAAGCCTCGCATTCAATCAAAAAATGAAATTCTGTTTCTACAATGTGAAGATCATTTGAAAGACAGAAGTTGCAGACTCTATAGTTACGATCAATTCCTATGTGTCGGCCTTTTTCTATCATGAGATCGTGTGTTGATGATCTTAAAAGCATTTGCAGACAACAATTCAACTCTTGTTGAAAAGATTATTCCTGTCTATGATAGGGTAGAAAACATTGTGGAAAAAGGAGAAAATGCAGGTTACATGCATTTTCTCCTTTTCCCACTATGTTTTCAAAAGGCTACTATTCCAGACCCGTAAAAACCAGGGATTGTTTGGGAAGGGGTTAAGATAGGTGCTTTGCTAGAACAGGTATATTTCAGCATGTTCGCCTGTTCTCGGTGTGCGCACGCTTCAAATATCGTATAAAGTACTATAGATTTTTTTTCAAACTTGCAAATCGTTTATAAGTTAAACTTAACATTACTTTTTGTGTTTTAAGCACAAATGTGTTGATTTTGCGGACAGAGTAGATCCAATAATAGACTGCAAATTATGTGCAGTCTGATCTTGGATCTACGCTGTCGTTTATTCATGACGTATATAGCATATTTTTCTAATAGACAAACTTTTTAAAAACTTCTCACAAATACAGTTCTACATGTCTCTAGAATATTACAGAAAATAAATACATGGATAAATGTGCTTGTTTCTAAGAAATTCGCCTTTGAAAAAAATTATTTACAGTATAAAATTTTTAACATACATTTAATTTTTACGTCTTTCTTAAACAGTCTGATAAACAAAAAAAAATCAAAAAGAATACACACACTACAACAACTTTAATGAGAATTCATTTAATTAGATAAGATTGGTTTTGTGCTGCGTAAATGCACAAAAATGCATGTTATATATGTGCCACTGAGTAAAAAAAGAGCTAAAGCCTTAAAAGAATTAAGGCTTTATTTTTGACGAAAAATATCATCTCTACCAAACATGTTTTCATTAAAATTTCCACAGTTATAGTATTTTTTATTCTTAACATTGGGAGATATAAAGATAGTTTTCGTGCTTATTATTTTTTTTTTTCAGATAACAAAGTTGAATTTGACAGTGCAAATTTCATACTATATTTCATGTGTCTATTATTAGAAATGTTATGGGTAAAGAAATGCCGTAATTTACGCTGGGGAGAATTATTTTCCCGTCACAGTGAGTATTTTCCTCATGCCGAAAATCTGGAACTACTTTCTAGTTATCCGGTAAATTGACTTGAGATCACTAGTCTTAAAAGTGGCATTCGTTGATAAAATAATCAGAGGAAATATATAATTTGTTTCATCAGCCTGTGGTTAATATGGGAAATATTTGCCTCAAAAGGGAAAGGTCCGCGAAAATAACTCGTGCCTTACGGCACTCGTTATTTTCTCATACCTTTCCCTTTTTCGGCAAATGTTTCCCCATATAAACCACAAGCTGATGAAAAAAGCCCTATGTAAAGATTCTTACGCCTTTTCGCAAATTGGTCTGTAGAGGGATGAACATGGCTCGTCTACCCAATTGTAATGGAATGGTAGATACAACGCAGCACAGTTGGATATCTTTTGATTATTTGGTTGTCCTGGATACCAGTCGATGTAGTCAGCTCTCGAACCATCCATCCACTTCCAAAACCCTTCCAGGTCAGCATCAGTGAGGCCAATCCATCGTGTTGCATCTGAACAGAAAAGAAAATTACCGCCCTGACAAAATTGCTCTTAGATATCACAAGGTTGCTACGGAGATTTAATCTAGATGGACATTGAAAAAAAAATGATGAGCCAATACTTGGTATCACTTAACGCTTTTCCAAACGACAACATTTTAGACTGGTTCACATTAAAAGCATGTGGTGACGACAAAATAAACATAACTTAAAAACTGAAATTTGTTTCCAGTACGGTAGAAAACATTGTCGGAAAAGGAGAAAATGCTGGTTACCAGCATTTTCTCCTTTTCCCACAATGTTTTCAAAAGGCTTCTGTCTCAGGGTCGTAAAAACCAGGGATTGTTTGGTAAAGGGTTAAACCACTGATTGCACGACTTCATCTCGTTTTATTCAGTATGGGTGGTAACATAGAAAGTGTCTATTGGGTTGTAATAGTCTGCGGACCAAAGTCTTGCATACATCTTGTAGTTTATTTAAAGTTTTATATATCATTTTCAGTGGGCATTTCGTCGATATTTGCTCACGTTTGGGCATTTTGAAGGTTCGTCGTTATTTGCCCACGTTTTAGGTATAACTTTTCTTATGTCCGGTCTTGGAATTCTTAATTTTATTTTATTCGTCTGATACCAATCCAATCAAACGCTCCCCGACTCACACACATTTCTCTATATTTGCCACTTCTTGATTAAAAACCAAAACTAATCGCATAAAAAATGACACTCTCAGGCGATCTGCTGCCCAAGTGATTACTGCGCTGAAATTTGTCAGTTTTAGAGTCGGATATTACCTTGAATAGCTTTATTTAGTTACCTAAACCCTGCCATTTAAATTGTTTTGCCTGCTGTGAATCTAACACATCCAATGCCATGGCTAAGTGAACAAGCGTACTTTTTATCAAATAATTGCCTCTCAAAGTCGCCCTAAACACCTTCGTCGTGTCGTGTGCTCTTCGCCAAAGACTTTGACAGTTGACCACACTAATTGTTGGTCAGCCATGCTTGGACACTTGGCGTAGGAATATGCACAGGGTGATTCATAATATCTGATACAGTTTCAATCCTAAATACTCTTTTCCTGCTAGCATATACCTTGTTAAAATTTATATCAAAATACTCTACGATAATGACAGTTTTGTTTGATATACAATGTTTAGTGCTTTTAACCCTTTCCCAAACAACAAATTTTAGACTCTTCCAAACTCAAAGAGTTTGCAGACGACAATTTCAAATTTGATAAAAATAGCAGAAAGTTCTCCAAATGAGTAGAAAACACTGTGGGAAAAGGAGAAATTGCTCATTACGAGCAATTTCTCCTTTCCCCACAGTGTTTTCAAAAGACTTGTACTGCAGACACGTAAAAACAAGGGCTTGTTTGTAAAAAGGTTAAAGCTTACATGTTCAATAAAATAGGTCAGACGTTTTCGCAAAGTTTACAAGATATGCTGTATGAGTCCATTCTGAACAATTGTAACGTCAAGAGACTCTTTTGATGAAAGTTTGCTATCACTGATGAAAATATTTTCGGCATTACTTTTCTAATCTCTCCACAAAAAAGCTAGTTTCAACCCTCAGTCAGTCTTCGGTTTATGTTAATATTTATTTTCTTACAAGTGTCACGACAAGAAAAAGTCCAAAGGAATACTACCAACGAATTCGAAGATCAAAAATTGAAATTGAATACTGTTCAGTGCGGGAATGCACTTAGAAAGTTTCAGTTAAACAATTTTGCTTTACGTAGCCGATGGACCTGATTAATGGATCATCTGAAGTTTACAGAAAGGTGTAAATCAACCCTGTGATTACCTTTTAGTTCAGAAGAATATACCTTCAAGAACTTATCTTCATCTCTGTTGTCCACTTTCACTAGATGAGACTGACGTTGCAGGCAATAATGCTGTAAAAGATAAATGTGCGCCATTATTGACAGTGATCACTTTATTTTCATTTCGGGTTTTTATTCTTTAACTATTCTACTGCTAAACACGAATTACTGACCTTTTGCGACAATGTAGATCAAGATCAGACTGCACAGAACGAGCAGTCTGATCTTTGGTCTACACTGTCCAATAAGGAGATATTATTCCACAAAACGTACCTTTTGAATAGCACCATTTCAGTTTTTTCTATCGAATTGAAAATTTCATTTTAGTTATTTAGCAGTATAAGAATTAAGCATTCTTAACGATACATCCTTACAGCTCGAGAGAAAAAAAAAACGCTGTAAAAACTTGAAAGAATTCATAATATATAAGCTATGTAAACATAGCTAAATTATACAATTTTTATAACATGTGTAAGAGATAGAAAAACGCAAGTTATTTGTCCTCATTTATAACCGGAAAAACTAAAGGTATTTGTCCTCATTTATAACCGGAAAAAACTAAAGGCATTTGTCCTCATTTATAACCGGAAAAAAACTAAAGGTATTTGTCCTCATTTATAACCGGAAAAACTAAAGGTATTTGTCCTCATTTATAACCGGAAAAACTAAAGGTATTTGTCCTCATTTACAACCGTAAAAAACTAAAGGTATTTGTCCACATTTACAACCGTAAAAACTAAACGTATTGTCCTCATTTACAACCGTAAAAAATAAAAGGTATTTGTCCTCATTTATAACCGTAAAAACTGAAGCTATTGTCCTCATTTATAACTGGAAACGACAACAGCGATAGAATTGAAGGCCTCCAAAACATGATATCCATTCTCTATCCGTCACAATCTGAGCAATTTTGCAGCCAACAGGGGCAGCAATTAACATGAAGCTAAAAGAATTGTAATAGTTTCATAAAATGAAGATGAAATGGGCTATAACGACTGATGATTTATGCCGATTTCGACATTATTTCAGTTATATCATGACAAAAGTGCACTTATTCTTGTGTGATCTCAGTTTCACCTTTACCTTTCGTAGGCTAGGACTCTGCGGTGTCAAGTACCCAAGGACACTCCAATGAAAAACCCAGCAACTCGAGAGAAGATCGGACCTCGCACTTTGGGTTTCAAATACTACAACATCACCACTTTGCCGAGCAATCTCTGTTCTATTTGCTTATCTCTCTATTTGAAATGAGCCATGCGCTGTAAAATGGGCGTTAAATGGATCTACAAATTGTATCGAATCATGTCAGCCTACCAATTCCGTAGAGGCTGACATTTGTGGAAACTTTTGCTATCCTTCAATCTTAATTATATCCAAGGACCAGTCTACCTCATGATTCAGTCAGTTCTCAGGCAAACTGGATTTTATGGATCCATAGTTATGTGATGATTTGCTTGGTATAATGGATCTTGAAGATATATTGAAGCTCCTATTGACAAAGCATGGCTTGTGTAGCACTGTGCAACCACTCTCAGTCACAGTGCCTGCTGATACACAATCAGTCTCAGTACTTGCTGATACACAATCGGTCGCAGTGGCTGCTGATACACAATCAGTCTCAGTGGATGCTGATACGCAATCAGTCTCAGTGCCTGCTGATACGCAATCAGTCTCAGTGCTTGCTGATACGCAATCGGTCGCAGTGGCTGCTGATACACAATCAGTCTCAGTGGATGCTGATACGCAATCGGTCGCAGTGGCTGCTGATACACAATCAGCTACAGTGGATGCTGATATGCAATCAGTTACAGTGCCTGCTGGAATGCAATCAGTCAAAGTTGCTGATGATAAGCAATCTTTCGCAGTGGGTGCTGATACCCAATCATTTGAAGTGCCTGCTGGAATACAATCTGTTGCAGTTGCTGCTGATAAGCAATCTGTCGCAGTGGATGCTGATACGCAATCTGTCAAAGTGCCCACTGGAATTCAATCTGTTGCAGTTGCTGCTGTTAGCAATCTGTCGCAGTGGATGCTGATACTCAATCTGTCAAAGTGCCTACTGGAATACAATCTGTTGCAGTTGCTGCTGATTAGCAATCTGTCGCAGTGGATGCTGATACGCAATCTGTCAAAGTGCCCACTGGAATACAATCTCTCACAGTTGCTGCCAATCAGCATTCTGTCGCAGTGGATGCTGATACGCAATCTGACGAAGTGCCTACTGGAATACAATCTGTCACAGTTGCTGCTGATAAGCAATCCGTTGCAGTGGATGCTGATAAGCAATCCGTTGCAGTGGATGCTGATACGCAATCAAACGCAGTGACTGCTGTTAGCAATCTGTCGCAGTGGATGCTGATACGCAATCTGTCAAAGTGTCTACTGGAATACAATCTGTTGCAGTTGCTGCTGATAAGCAATCTGTTGCGGTTGCTGCTGATACGCAATCTGTCAAAGTGCCCACTGGAATACAATCTGTTGCAGTTGCTGCTGTTAGCAATCTGTCGCAATGGATGCTGATACGCAATCTGTCAAAGTGCCCACTGGAATACAATCTGTTGCAGTTGCTGCTGTTAGCAATCTGTCGCAGTGAATGCTGATACGCAATCTGTCAAAGTGCCCACTGGAATACAATCTGTTGCAGTTGCTGCTGATAGGCAATCTGTCGCAGTGGATGCTGATATGCAATCTGTCAAAGTGCCCACTGGAATACAATCTCTCACAGTTGCTGCCAAAAAGCAATCCGTCGCAGTGGATGCTGATACGCAATCTGACAAAGTGCCTACTGGAATACAATCTGTCACAGTTGCTGCTGATAAGCAATCCGTTGCAGTGGATGCTGATAAGCAATCCGTTGCAATGGATGCTGATACCCAATCAATCGCAGTGACTGCTGTTAGCAATCTGTGGCAGTGGATGCTGATACGCAATCTGTCAAAGTGCCTACTGGAATACAATCTGTCACAGTTGCTGCCGATAAGCAATCCGTTGCAATGGATGCTGATAAGCAATCCGTTGCAATGGATGCTGATACGCAATCAATCACAGTAACTGCTGTTAGCAATCTGTGGCAGTGGATGCTGATACGCAATCTGTCAAAGTGCCTACTGGAATACAATCTGTCGCAGTTGCTACTGATAAGCAATCTGTTGCAGTTGATGTTGAAATGCAATCAATCGCAATGGGTGCTGTTAGCAATCTGTCACAGTGGATTTTGATACGCAATCTGTCGAAGTGCCTATCTGTCGAAGTGCCTACTGGAATACAATCTATCACAGTTGCTGCTGATAAGCAATCTTGTGCAGTGGATGCTGATATACAATCAATTGCAGTGGCTGCTGTTAGCAGTCTGTCGTAGTGGATGCTGATACACAATCAGTCACAGTAGCTGCTAAAAGGCAATCAGTCACAGGTTCATAAAGAAACTTTTCGAAAGAGATTTTTTTTCTCCTCTCAACCTGGACTGAGCAAGGCCCCTTGACCCTCTTGAATCAGGTATCATTGGAGCAATAAGTTGCAGTGCCTGCTGATACGCAATCAGTTGCAGTGCCTGCTGATACACAATCTGTCCGAGTGATTGCTGATACACAATCAGTCACAGGGCCTGCTTATACGCAATCTGTTGCAGTGGCCGCTGATATGCAAACTGTCGCATTGCCTGCTGAAACGCAATCAGTCACAGTGATTGCTGATACTCATTCAGTTGCAGTGCCTGCTAACACGCAATCGGTCATGGTAGCTGGTGATACAAATTCAGGTGATGCGGCTTCAGATACGCAATAAGTCGTGGTAGATACTCATACACAATCAGTCACAGTGCCTGCTGATACGCAATCGGTCACAGTGGATGCTGATAAGCAATCAGTCGTGATGCCTACTGATAAGCAGTCAGTCACGGTGCCTGTTGATATGTACTTTGTCCCGCTTGCTAATGATACACGATCAGTCGCAGTTGCTGTTGACATGCAATCAGTTGCAGTGCTCCCTGATACACAATCAGTTGCGGATGTATATTGAAACTTTCTGAAAGAGATTTTTTTCCTCCTCTCAACCCTAGCTGAGCAAGGCCCCTTGACCCTATTAAGATAAGTAGCATTGGACCCTAATTAAGCATTGCTCCTCAGTATTTAACACTTTTACAAACATGCAAGTGTTTAATGACACCGAAAAAGCTATTGAAAAAATTGGTTACCAGCATTTTCTCCTTTTCCCTTAGTGTTTTCTTTGCTAACAAAGTCTGCAATTTGAGCCACCATTTGTTTTTCTTGAAAAGCTGTTAATTTGGACAAGTTTGAATTTTTGTCGTGTGATATGTAGTTATTGAAAATGGATCAAATAATTACCTCTGCTTCTGTAAAGGTCTTGTTTTCATGTGAAAACAAGTAACAAGAACCCTGGAAATACAGCCATCCGTCCGGGCAATGACAAGCGCATGTATCTGAAAAGGACAAAAGCTAGTTAGGGTGTCTATAAAATTGCTTCTTAAGCCTCATGCAACCAAGTGATTTTACTGACTGAAATGACCAAGTAGGGTCAGCTATGACCCCATTGTCCTCTGTACAGGGATCCCTATTATGAAAGGCTGATTGCAGGTTTATCATACTGGGATCCTTATTATGATTGGGGGTTTATCATACCGAAACTATTCCCTGTATTTATGACAAGTATCTTAATATGATCTAATGTATCATGTATTTGCTAATAATACTTTTGTTGCAAGAATTAAGCAAACGAAGACCAGATTACATTTATTTAGACAGTCCTTGTCAATTCCCACTTGCAAAAATATATTTGAGCCGTGCTCTGGCAAATGACAGCTTAATGCATCTTGCTACTCTAGGTCTGTTAGCCATGGTTCACTGCAATACAATATAAAGCACTGATAGAAGTGGAACATTTGCATAAAGATTAAAAACCAATGTTTAAAAAACCAATGCTTCTCTTCGGGGTCATAAATGACCTCACAAGAGTTTGATATATCTACGCCACTCCAATTAGCTGATACCTGCAAAAAACTATTGAAGTGTGTAGGATTAGTAGACTGACAAACTCATGTTATGACAGAAAATTCAGATAGAAATTAAAGAGATGGCACATTAAATTATATGGCTGGGGTCGTAAATGGCCCCACACAGTCACTTGAAGGTTACTCGTAAGAGCACTGGATCTCTCCGGCTGGCTTTTAATTTACTTCTTAAGTAAGTCAGTCAGTTAGCTAGTCAGCCTGTAAGTGAGTAAGTCACTTAGTCAACCAATCAGCCTATCAGCCAGCAAGTCAGTTAGGCAAGCAGCCCGTCAGTCAATCAGTCAGTCAGAAAACATAGATTAAGAAAAGCAGCCTATAATAAACAGACTTACTTATCAAAGAAATAGCTACAATTATACCAACGGTTGTTTTCCCCATTTTTACTCTCTATCAGTATCAGTCGACCTAGAGTACGAACTGGAATCCAAATAGATAAAGCGAATCCTTTTGAACCGTGACCCCACATTCTGATAATATATGTCCACTGGTATTATTGTGAGAATTAGCATTATATACTACGTAAAAAAAACATCTCCCGAAAAAATTCTTTACAGTCCATAATGTATTTTGAGAGTTCATTTAGATAAAAAAATCTTACTTTGAAATTATTTAACCTATGTGAACATCGAAAAAGGAAATGGGCAAAAGTCTTCATACAGTTAAAGGAAACTATCCTTTTACCATACCACATTTTTAGCACCCCTTATTGAAAAGACACTTAGAAAACATTGTTGGAAAACGAGAAATACCAGTTTCCAGCGTTTTCTCTTTGCCCGCAGCGCTTTTTAGCTTTCACGAACAAATGGTTCGTATTCACCAACCGTTCTTAAGAGCAATTCTTTATCTTGTACTTCAAGATTTTCTGTGATAGTAATAGAACTTCTGGTTGGCTAAACCAGTTGGTTTGACAAAATTCGGAAGAATAAGACTAAGAATGTTCTTAAGAATGGTTGGTGAATACGGAACCAGGTCATTTTCAAGAGTAACATCTGTGGTCTGCGAATTATTTCAAACACGATCGTGTCTATAATTTTGTCCTCGTGTAAAGAATCATTTGAGGGTTGCATCGGTTCAGTGCAGTATACAGAATCAGACAGTATAAATGGAACATACGAATACACAACTTGTGTAATCTGATCTTGATCTGCATTATCCATTTTATCCATTGTCAAAAAAAAGTAACTTGACGATTAAGCCGTGTATGACTCCAGGCAGATCAGCTCGAGAGTTGGAAGATCGACGAAGTTTAGGTTCCGTATTCACTTGCCATTCTTAAAAACGTTCTTAACCTTTTTATCAAGGATTTTCTAAATTCCTAAGTAACACGACTTCTGATTGGCTAAACCATTTGGCCAGGTCAGGTCCAGATAGAACCAGTTGAATCGGACCAGCTCCTTTGAGGCAGACCAAAGGCAGATCAGGGTCCGCATTCATCTCCAAGATTTTCAACAAATTAGTTTAGCCAATCCCAAGTTGTATTACTGACAAATATAGCAAATCTCGAAGAACAAGAATAAGAATATAAAAAAGAATGGTTGGTGAATACAGACCTTGATTCTGAGAGAAGGTCGCGCTAGATCAGCTCCACAGAGATTAAGTCCATAGAAAGAAGATCTAGAAGGGTCAGCTCAAGACACATTCAACTCCAGAAAAGGTAGTTCTAGAACGGGAAGTTTCGGATAGATATGCCCAACATAGGGAAGCTGCAGAGAGAACAGCGTAAGGTAGATCGCTCAAATGAAGGCAGCCCAAGAGAGGGCAGCTCTTGCAAGCGCACCTCCAGAGAGGGTAGGTCGAGGCATGAGAGACTTTTCAGAGACATCTGAGCTCCAGAGAAAGTGATTCAATGCTGATCAGCTAAAAAGGGTGCAGCTCTAGGTAGATAAGTGCCAGATATGGCAACACAAAGCAGACCAGCTTCAGGATGGTAATCGCACGGCAGATCAGCTTAAGAGGAGGCTGCTCCATATAGGCCAGCTTCAGTTAGAGAATCATCCGGAAGATCACCTGCAATGACGGCATCTCCTGTATAATTAGCCCCAGACACGGCAGTCACATATATCCTCTCCAGAGAGAGAAAGCAGGTCCAGACAGACCAGCTCCAGCGCCGTTTGAGGCAGACTAGCTTCAAAAAGGGGTGGTCCAGCAAGATCAGTTCAGGATAGGGCAGCTCAAGCTTCAGGGGAGGAGGAAGATCGAGTCAGACTAAAAGGGGCACGTCCAGCTAAATCAGTTCCGGAGAGGGCATCTCGAGACAGCCAAGCTCCATAGAGAGCAGTTGTAGGAAGATCAGCTTCAGAGAGGACGGCCTTAAGCAGATCAGCCCATGCAACGGCGGCTCCAGTCAGACCAGCTCCAGAGAGGGCAGCTCAAGGCAGAGTGGCTGCAGAGAAGGCAGCTTAATACAGATGAGCTCCAGGGAGGGCAGCTCCAGGGAGATCGGCTTTCAAGAGAGCATGTCCATGCAGTTCAATTCAGAGGATTAGCCACTGAAAGGGAAGCTCGAGAGGGCAGGTACACAAGAAGATCAGCTCAAGAAAGGGCAGGTTGAGCCAGATTAGGCAAAAGAGTTGAATTCCAGAGAGGATAGATCCGGGAGATAGTCCGAGATACCCTACAACAGGTACTAGTATAAGCTATCCAGTCTGAAACCAAGTGTAAGCTCAGAGAGGAAGGCTCTAATAAGGTCAGCTCAAGAATGGGCAAGTCATTGCAAGGCAGACCCAGGATGGTCAGCCCGATTGAGGAAAAGTCATTGCAAGGCAGCTTCAGGAAGGGCAGCCCGAGAGAGGAAAAGTCATTGCAAGGCAGCTTCAGGAAGGGCAGCCTGAGGAAGGAAAAATCATTGCAAGGAAGCTCCAGGGAGGGCAGCCCGAGGGAGGAAAAGTCATTGCAAGGAAGCTCCAGGAAGGGCAGCCTGAGGGAGGAAAAGTCATTGCAAGGCAGCTACAGGAGGGTCAGCCCGAGGGAGAGAAAAGTCATTGCAAGGCAGCCCCAGGATGGGCAGCCCGAGGGAGGAAAAAGTATTGCAAGCCATCTCCAGGTAGGGCAGCCTGAGAGAGGAAAAGTCATTGCAAGGCAGCCCCAGGAAGGGCAGCCCAAGGGCGGAAAAGTCTTTGCAAGGCAGCCACAGGAAGGGCAGCCCGAGGGAGGGCAAGTCATTACAAGGTAGCCCTAGGAAGGGTTGCCCTAGGAAGGAAAAGTCTTTGCAAGGCAGCCCCAGGAAGGGCAGCCCGATTGAGGAAAAGTCATTGCAAGGCAGCTCCAGGATGGGCAGTCTGAGGGAGGAAAGTCTTTGCAAGGATGGGCAGCCTGAGGGAGGAAGGTAGCTTCAGGAAGGGTTGCCTGATGGAGGAAAACCTTTGCAAGGTAGCTTCAGGAAGGCTTGCCTGATGGAGGAAAAGTATGTGCAATGCAGCCCAAGGATGGGCAGCCTGAGGGAGGAAAAGTCTTTGCAAGACAGCTCCATAAAGGGCAGCCTGTGGGAAGAAAAGCCTTTGCAAGGTAGCTTCAGGAAGGGTTGCCTGATGGAGGAAAGTCATTGCAAGGCAGCTCCAGGATGGGCAGCCCGATTAAGGAAAAGTCATTGCAAAGCAGCTCCAGGATGGGCAGTCTGAGGGAGGAAAAGTCTTTATAAGGCAGCCCCAGGAAGGGCAGCCTGAGAGAGGAAAAGTCATTGCAAGACATCTCCAGGAAGGGTAGCCTGAGGGAGGAAAAGTATTTGCAAGGAAGCTTCAGGAAGGGCAGCCCGAGGGAGGGCAAGTCATTACAAGGTAGCCTAGGAAGGGTTGCCCTAGGAAGGAAAAGTCATTGCAAAGCAGCCCCAGAAAGGGCAGCCTGAGGGAGGAAAATTCATTGCAAGGCAGCACCAGAAAAGGGCAACTCGTGAGAGGAAAAGTCTATGCAAGGCAGCTCCAGAAGGGCAGCTTGAGGAAGGAAAAGTCTTTGCAAGGCATATCCAGGAAGGGCAGTCCGTGGGAGGAAAAGTCTTTGCAAGGCAGCTCCATGAAGGGCAGCCTGAGGGAGGAAAAGCCTTTGCAAGGTAACTTCAGGAAGGGCGACCTGAGGGAGGAAAAGTCATTGCAAGGCAGCCCCAGGATGGGCAGTCTGAGGAAAAGTCATTGCAAGGCAGCCCCAGGAAGAGCAGCCTTAGAGAGGAAAAGTCTTTGCAAGGCAGCCCCAAGATGGGCAGCCTGAGGGAGGAAAAGTCATTGCAAGGAAGCTCTAGGAAGAGCAGCCTGAAGGAGGAAAAGTCTTTGCAAGGCAGATCCAGAAGGGCAGCCCGAGGGAAGAAATGTCATTGCCAGGTAGCTCCTGAAAGGGCAGCTCGAGAAGGAAAAGTCTTTGCAAGGCAGCACCAGAAAGGGGCAGCTCGAGGAAGGAAAAGTCTTTGCAAGGCACCTCCAGGAAGGGCAGCCTAAGGGAGGAAAAGTCATTGCAAGGTAGCCACAGAAAGGGGCAGCTAAAGGGAGGAAAAGTCATTGCAAGGCAGCACCAGAAAAGGGCAAACCAAGGAAGAAAAAGTCATTGCAAGGCAGCACCAGAAACAGGCAACCCTAGGGAGGAAAAATCATTGCAAGGCAACTCCAGAAACAAGCAGCTCGAGGGAGGAAAAGTCCTTGCAAGGCAGCTTCAGGAAGGGCAGCCCAAGGGAGGAAAAGTCATTGCAAGGAAGCTCCAGGAAGGTCAGCCCGAGGAAGGGAAAAGTCATTGCAAGAGAGCCCCAGGATGGGCAGTCCGAAGGAGGAAAAAGTCATTGCAAGCCAGCTCCAGAAATGGGCAGCCTCAGGGAGGAAAAGTCTTTGCAAGGCAGCTTTAGGAAGGGCAACCTGAGGGAGGAAAAGTCTTTGCAAAGCAGCCCTAGGAAGGGCAGCCTGAGGGAGGAAAAGTCATTGTAAGGCAGCCCTAGGATAGGCAGCTAGATTGAGGAAAAGTCGTTGCAAGACAACCCCAGGAAGGGCAGCCTGAGGGAAGAAAGTCATTGCAAGGCAGCCCCAGGAAGGGCAGCCTGAGAGAGGAAAAGTCTTTGCAAGGCAGCCCCAGGGAGGGCAGCCTGAGGGAGGAAAAGTCTTTGCAAGGCAGCCCCAGAAATGGGCACCTCGAGGGAGGACAAGTCATTGCAAGGTAGCACCAGAAATGGGCAGCCTGAGGGAGGAAAAGTCTTTGCAAGGCAGCCCCAGGAAGGGCAGCCTGTGGGAAGAAAAGCCTTTGCAAGGCAGCACCAGAAATGGGCAGCTCGAGGGAGAACAAGTCATTGCAAGGCAGCACCAGAAATGGGCAGCTCAAGGGGGGACAAGTCATTGCACGGCAGCCCCAAGACATTTCAGCAAAAGAGGGACCAGCTCTATGCAGATCAACTCAAGTAGAGCAGCTCTAGGAAGAGCAGTTTCAGGCAGACCTGCAACTGGTAGAGCAGCTTCACGTACCTGGCAGAGCGGTTCCATGTAAAACTGGTTCAAGTGATGCCCCTGGGACAGGTAAAGCAGTTCTAGGTAATCATACTTGGAAACATAGTTTAAGGTACAGCACCTCTATGTTGGGCAGCTTCAGGTCACAGCTTCAGGTACAGCAATTCTAGGTAAGACACAGTATGGTAAAGCAGTTCCAAGTTTCAAATGCGATTGCCCAAGATATGCCAGCTTCAGATTATCCGCAGTTGGCATATCTCGGGCATTCTTACTTGACCGGGATAATTTCAAGTTGGCCAACTCTGGGCAGCGAAGGTCCATGTTTCATGTACAGTAGTTCAAGGCCAAGTGGTTTCAGACAGGTTAGCTTATTATCTGTTTGACCATGAATAAAGCACATTTCCATAACTGACTTTTTATAAGCCATGGTCTGTGAAAGGGGGCTTAACCCTTTACCAGACGACAAAATAAATGTGACTGAAAAATTGAAATTTGTTTTGAGAAGGGAAGAAAACATTGTGGGAAAAGGAGAAAATGCTGGTTACCATAATGTTTTCAGAAGGCTTCTTCCTCTGGGCCGTTAAAAGTAGGGATTGTGTGGTAATGGGTTAATGCAGCTGCAAAGAGAATGGACCTATATCAGCCTGCCCAGTCGAAGCAGGCTTATATGGATCTAAACTTTTGCTATTGGTCATTTTTTTGCCAGTCCAAGGACAAATCTACCTCATGATCCAGTCAGTTGTTAGCTGAATAGTTCTTTTGGATCCATAATTATGTGATGACTTGCAAAGGAAAACAAGTTCACACTCTTAGGAAAAAAGTAGATGCAGATTATGTTCCATCCAGGCCCGTAGAACAGGGGGGACTAGGGGGGGGCTCAGCCCCCCCCCCCAATAATTTTTAAAATCGTTGTAACTAAAATATGAGTTCTTAGGGCAATGCAACAACCAAGCAAAAAATCTCAGTATTTCAAAGTTAGCCCCCCCAATCTTGAAATGCTTCCTACGTGGCTGCCATCGAATAACTTACTTCCATTATACCGAATAATTTCACTTAGTATAGAATGACATCACTCTACATAGAGTAATGTAGATGTTATCACAATTTTCAGTGCACTGTGTTTATAGAGCTGAATTCAATTACATGTCATGTTAGAATTACGTGTATATTTCTGCTTTAGAAACAAAAGTATTATTAGAAAACAGCACATACATGTATGTTTCAAACTTGCAAATAACAAACATAAACAAGTAGTAACAGTACTTCATAAACATTTTATTACTGGTTAAAACTTTCTTAACATTATCATAATGTAATAAGTACAACCCTTCATAACGAAACAGTTATAGCACACATGAATCAACTCATTATGGATTCTCTCTAATTCCATACAGGACCAAATCGTATGTGAGCTTTGGTCACACAAAAAGGGACCTTCTGGGAACTGCGAAAAGTGCAGTCTGACCAGGGTTGATACTTTTAGTTTTTATGATATTTTCTGTACAAAAAGTGGCCATTCTACTTTGTTATACAATAATTTTTGAACCATCAACTTAAATTGACCTGCACTATTGTTGATCTGTTTTCATCTAATTGATGCATGAATTTCCATGATCAGTTTTTGCGTGACGGGTCACATATAAACAAAAAGACAATTATTGTTTGTTTGTGTATTTGTTTGTATATTTGTTTGCATGGGTTTTAACCTTTTACCACACAATCCAGAGTTTTAACAACCCTGAGGAAAACCGTGAGGGAAAAGAGGAAAATGCTGGTAACCAGCATTTTCTCTTTTTCTCACAAGGTTTTCTACGCCTTCATGGACAATTACCATCATATCAGCTATATCTAATTTGTCGTCTGCAAATACTTTTAAATTTGGACCAGTCTAGATTTTTGTCATTCAGTAAAGAGTTCAGCAGCTACCACAGTAGCACTTCACTAACTCGTGACCTTTCTGGGTTTCACAGCTACAAGGCTCTGAAGCATTTTGCATCTTAACTCTTTACCACACGAGAAAATTTAAGACTGGTCCAAAAATCTAGACTGGTCCAAATTTAAAAGTATTTGCAGACGACAAATTAGATATAGCTGATATGATGGTAATTGTCCATGAAGGCGTAGAAAACCTTAGTGTTTTCTACCCTTCCCAGAACAAATTTCAATTTTTCAGTCACTTTTATTTTGTTGTCTGCAAACCCTTTCAATTTGGACCAGTCTAAATTTTTCTCGTGTGGTAATGGGTTAATAATTATTTATCATACAACAAGAATCTTTTTCTTGTTCATGTTGAAAATGTTTGCAGACAATAACAGATATCTGGCCAAAGTGACAAGATCGGCTCATGTTAAGATTCTCACTTAACCCTTTGCCAAACAATCCCTGGTTTTTATTGACCCCGAGAAAGAAGCTTTTTAAAAACATTGTGGGAAAAGGAAAAAATACTGGTAACCAACATTTCCTGCTTTTCCCACCATGTTTTCTACCTTGCTGAAAACTATTTTTATTTTTTGAGTTGTGTTTATTTTGCCGTCTGCAAGTGCTTTCAGTGAGGAACAGCCTAAAACTTCGTTGTTTGGCAAAAGATTAACCCTTTACCACAATATGACGACTTAACACCCCTGAAAAAGATGGCTTAAGAAGACATTGTGGGAAAAGGAGAAAATGCTGGTTACAAGCATTTTTTCCTTTTCTCACAATGTTTTCTACCTTATTAAAGAAAACTCATTTCATATGAGCCACATTGAAAGTGTTATCAGCAAATGCTTTCAATTCGGACAGGTCTAAAATTTTGTCATGTGGTAAAGGGTTAACTCTTTACCAAGCGCCAAAAATTTTAGACTTCTGCAAATAAAAAGCATCTGCAGAAAAAAAATAAATACAAATAAAAAAATCAAGCTTGACTGTGGAAGAGTAGAAAACATTATGGGAAAAGGAGAAAATTCTGATTACCAGCATTTAGAGATAACCCCTTTTTCCTAGAGTGGTTAAAACACTGGTTTTTCTTTTTAATATCATAGAAACACACTTTACTTCTTTACCAAACAGCAAAATCTCAGACTGGTCCAAATTGAAAGCACTTGCAGACGACAAAAAAATGCAATTAAAAAATTGGATTTTGATTTCAGCATGGAAGAAAACATCACAGGAAAAGGAGAAAATGCTGGTTACCAGCATTTTCTCCTTTTCCCATGATGTTTTCTACCACTTCAAAGATTGAAATTATCATTTTGGCTACACTCCCATAGTCAATTTGTCGTCCGCAAATGCTTTCAATTTGGACATGTCTGAAATTGACATTTGGTAAAGAGTTAAATTTTTCGTCTAAAAACACAATTTCTGATTGGCTGATTCTGATTAACTCTTTACCACACAGCAAAATTTTAGACTGGTTCAAATTGGAAGCATTTGCAGACAACTAAATAAAGGTGACTGAAAAATTGAAATTTGTTCTGGGAAGGATGGAAAACACTGTGGGAAAAGGAGAAAATGCTGGTTACCAGCATTTTCTACTTTTCCCACAGTGTTTTCAAAAGGCTTCTTTCTCGGGGGCGTCAAAAGTAGGGATTGTGTGGTAATGGGTTAAACTATGCTCTTGCAAAAGGAGCTTTAACTCTTTACCACTCAGTCCCAAGTTTTAATGACCCTGTACAAGAAGCCTTTTGAAAACATTGTAAGAAAAGGAGAAAATGCTGGTAACCAGCACTATCTCCTTTTGCTACAAAGTTTTTTACCATATTAAAGAGAGAAATCATCATTTGAGCTTTAACAACCCTGCAAACGAAGCCTTTTGAAAATATTTTAAGAAAAGGAGAAAATGCTGGTAACCAGCATTTTCTCCTTTTCCAACAATGTTTTCTGCCATATTAACCCTTTCCCAAACAAGCCCTGGTTTTTACGTGTCTGCAGTAAAAGTCTTCTGAAAACACTGTGGGAAAAGGAGAAATTGCTCGTAACGAGCAATTTCTCCTTTTCCCACAGTGTTTTCTCCTCTTTTTGGAGAACTTTCTGCCATTTTCACCAAATCTAAAATTGTCGTCTGCAAACTCTTTTGGTTTGGAAGAGTCCAAAATTTGTCGTTTGGGAAAGGGTTAAAGAGAGAAATCATCATTTGAGCTATGTTTAACCCATTACCACTCAATCCCTACTTTTGACGCCCCTGAGAAAGAAGCCTTTAGAAAACACTGTGGGAAAAGGAGAAAATGCTGGTAACCAGCATTTTCTCCTTTTACCACAATGTTTTCTACCCTTCACAAAACAAATTTCAAATTTTCAGTCACTCTGATTTTGTCGTCTGCAAATGCTTTCAATTTGGACCAGTCTAAGACACTGTCGATTGGTAATGGGTTAACTTCATTTTTTCGTCTGAAAGTGCTTTCAATTTGGTCTAGGGCAAAATTATGTCATTTGGTAAAGAGCTAATGACTGCATCTCCATCACGCATTAACCCTTTCCCAGACGGCAAATTTTGGACCAGACCAAATTCAAAGCATTTTGCCGATGACAAATTAACAGTTGCTTAACCCATTACCACACAAGAAAAATTTGGACTGGTCTAAATTGAAAGTATTTGCAGACGACAAAATAAAGGTGACTGAAAAATTGAAATTTGTTCTGGGAAGGGTAGAAAACACTGTGGGCAAAGGAGAAAATGCTGGTTACCAGCATTTTCTCCTTTTCCCACAGTGTTTTCAAAAGGCTTCTTTCTCGGGGGCGTCAAAAGGATTGTGTGGTAATGAGTTAAAAGATGATTTTTCTATATGATAGGATAGAAAACATTGTGGGAAAAGGAGAAAATGCTGGTTACCAGCATTTTCTCCTTTTTCCACAATGTTTTCAAAAGGCTTCTATTCCTTTCCCGAAAAAACCAGGGATTGTTTGGGAAAGGGTTAAACATTGTACCAAGCAAGTTACTGATGCACAAAAGCCAATTTGTCAAACAACTGGCCGAATAGTGAGGCAGAATGTTATTTTACATGCAAATTATTCACTACAATAAAGAAAATTAACACAGGCAAGGCTGCATAGACTGCACAGACTGACCTGGGACCGTACTTTTTGCAGATGCATTAACCCTTTACAACAAAATTTAAGACTGGTCAAAATTGAAAGCACTTGTCTTGCAGATGACAAAATAAATAAAACTCAAGAATTGAAATTTGTTTCCAGCAGGGTAGGAAACATTGCTGGAAAAGCAGAAAATGCTGGTTACCAGCATTTTCTCCTTTTCCCACAATGCTTTCAAAAGGCTTCCATCACAGGATTGTAAAAACCAGGGATTGTTTGGTAAAGGGTTTAACATGGCTACCTGTAAATTACTTTACCCATCCAAGACAGAGATTGTAAGACATTGGCCCAATAGCAAAATGTCCCATTTTAATGCCCGCAGGTGGGATTGAGTTCCTCTAAAATATATCTGAAAATGAAATGTACTCTTAACTCTTTACCACACAAGAAAATTTTAGACTGGTCCAAATTGAAAGCATTTGCAGACGACAAATTAAAGGTGACTAAAAATTAGGAATTTGTTCTGGGAAGGGTAGAAAACACTGTGGGTAAAGGAGAAAATGCTGGTTACCAGCATTTTCTCCTTTTCCCACCGTGTTTTATAAAGGTTTCTTTCTCAGGGGCGTCAAAAGTAGGGATTGTGTGGTAATGGGTTAACCATTTACCACACAATCCAAATTTTTACAACCTTGAAGCAGAAAATTTTTGAAACGTTGAGGGGAAAAAGGTACCAAACATTTTCTTCTTTTCCTAACATGTATGTTTTATACTCTTTCAAAGTTACTATTGACCATTTTAACTAGATTTAATTATCCATCTGCAAATGTTTGGATTTTGACAAGTCAAAACTTTTGATATTTTGAAAATCCCCCGCTGCACATACATGTATTTCTGCAATTTTAGGATACAATTATCCTCTTTCTGAAAAGTTTCTGGCACGTCGTTGAGCTACATGTAATCAGAAATCTTTTTACTTTGAAATTTAAAACAGTCTTGATAATGCCTAGCACTATTGCGAACTCAAATACTAAATGACAAAAAATTAGACTTGTCCAAACTGAAAGCACTTACAGACCATTATAAAAATGAGGCTCAGATGTTGAAGTTTGTCTTTGAAGAAAACACTGTGGAAAAAAGAGAAAAGCTGGGTTTCCAGCATTTGCTCCTTTTCCTACAAGGTTTTTAAAACAGTTTCTCCTTCAGAGTCATTAACCCTTTGCCACACAATGACAAATTTTAATGTCCCTGAGGAAGAAGCCTTTTGAAAACAATGTGGGAAAAGGAGAAATGCTGGTAACCAGCATTTTCTCCTTTTCCCACAAAGTTTTCTACCCTATCAAAGCAAAATAGCACTATTTGAGCCATTTTGAAATTGTCATTTGCAAATGCTTTTCAATTTTGGTTAAGTGTAAAATTTTGCAGTGTGGTAACAGGTTAAAACTTGGGATTGTATCAAGGATGGTTGGTGAACACTGGCACATAATTTTGTTGTAAAAGTTACTCTCTGGGTCAAAATCAATTTCCGTCTCATTTTTCTGAATATTCTTCAATAAAGAAAGTCTTCATCAAAAACTCATAAGTTGCATTGATGATTCCCCAGGAGATGAATGAGCGAGTATAATTAACATGGACGCCACGGAACATTTTCTTTATACTGTAGTTGCGTTCCCGAAATAAATGGACCGATGTCGGAATCAACCTCCAGTGACTTCCTCCCACTTTAGACTGCATTCGAACTTTAACAACATTGAGCGGATAAAAAATTGTACTAATCAAAGAACCAAGACAAGCACCACACACAAAATCTAGAAACACTTTCTGGGTTGCAGAACCTTCTTTTGGGTATGCTAATGATAAATAATCTCTTCCCAGAAAGAACATTATGTTACTAGGTCCATTTCGAAGAAGTATGGCAGTCTGACCTCTATAAAACTCTGTGAATCCATATGGTTTTAACTGTTTTGCTGCATCAATGGGGTTATTAAATCTCTGGTTGTAGTTTTTATCTTGCATAAGCACTTGTATTCTTTCAAAAGGTGTGAGCACTGCTTCCACAGTGCCTGCCATCATGGCCGCGGTTGCTTTATTCACAGGACTCCACATGTTTGGCATCACTGTATTCAAACCTCGGTAAAATCCATGATACAGTCCAAACATGAGTGACATTGACATTGTCTTCTGTAACAGGGGTAGTGATAAACCTCTGTACATAGTTGTAACACCTTCTTTTTTCAGCTGTCTTATGGCCTTGAGTGTACTCACCCCATATAACTGTTGCCTGAACATGACTTTGTTCACTGGGAAAGTCACACAAATATTGACAAAAGCTGCACCCCACCCACACACAAATTCTGGGCTTTTTAATTTCTGCATCAATTCTGTGTCAAGACTCTGGTCATAGAGACCTGCAGTACCAGGTTTTCTATTATTGTTGTAATCTGCCATCTTTCATACAAACACAAGGCACGCAGATTAATCACATAGTCACATTCATCACAGATGTCATGTTCTGATTCCCTTTATACCATCTCTTCAGCTTTCATATCAAGGTCAATGTAACATGTCTACTGTAATCATCAACCAATACAATCCTTGAAGTTACCTCTCCCACTTGCAACTTTGCATCGAAGCAGTTAAACAAAATATTGTCGTGAAATCCTTCTCTGAAACTTAGACACTGCAAACGAAATACCGGGTACTCATGTCTCAGCATTATTGCATGAGTTTAGAAGTGTAAATCGTGGAAAGAATGAGAGACGTCATTCCGTAGAGCTGTTTGCAGCCATCTTGAGTTTGTTAGAGTTACCTACCGTGAAACTGCTGATTCGTCCGAGTAATGATCGTGACAATAAGTCTCGATCTCTGTCGATACGCTGAATATTCCTGTTGTCTATGAAACACTGTGTCTGGGTTTCTATCAGTTTATATTGTCTTATTTTTTCCGTCATCTTAAGCGCTGTTGTAATACTTACTTTTTCCCATGAAATAGATAGTTTCTTTCCTTGTCACCGGCATTGTCTCCTTTTCCCCCAATGTTTTCGGAAGGCGTCTTCCTCAGAGCCGTAAAACCAAGGGTTGTTTAGGAAAAGGTTAAGGGATTCAAAGTTTGAAATTTGTTTTAGAAGTGGTAGACAACGAAGGAACAGGAGAAAATGCTGGTCATCAGCAATTTCTCCTTTTCCCATGATGCTTTTAAACGACTCATTTCTCGTGGTCATTCAAACTCGGGAACGTGTGGTATACGGTAAATGTTGCGACAAATGGCCAAGGTCAAATGTATGTCGAAGATATGCCAACCCCTGAATGTCCTCTTAGGTGGACGGGCCAGCGGGCTACGTGCTACTTCACGGCTTATTGAAAACTGACTTTTTCGCGCGACCTGATCATGAAGAAGTACATTAATCTAGAACAATTTTCGGGTATCAGATCCAATATCTTTTAACCAGAAAACACAAACGTGCCCTGGATAGTGTGGCAACTCAAACACTTTCGCTTTTGTAACAAGTATCTGAGATAAAAGAAATAGTTTGCGGTGTTTTTGTTCTGGTCAGATCGACGGCAGTGGATTTGTACTACAAAGTGCTAAAACTGTAGAACATATCTGCAAAATGAAAAATAAATCTGCACATTTTGCCAACTGTATAAAAATTCCACACATTTCGAGACCTATCCGCAAATTGTTCAATCAATCCGCCAATTGTACAATACATCCAACAACAAATCCGCAAATTTTGAGACAAATCCGCCTATTGTATATCATTCTAAACAACAAATCCGCGTGTTTTGAGACAAATCCGCCTATTGTACATCATTTTAAACAACAAATCCGCAGGTTTTGAGACAAATCCGCCAATTGTACATCATTCTAAACAACAAATCCGCCAATTGTACATCATAGAAACAACAAATCCGCGTGTTTTGAGACAAATCCGCCAATTGTACATCATTCTAAACAACAAATCCGCAGGTTTTGAGACAAATCCGCCAATTGTACATCATAGAAACAACAAATCCGCGTGTTTTGAGACAAATCCGCCAATTGTACATCATTCTAAACAACAAATCCGCAGGTTTTGAGACAAATCCGCCAATTGTACAATATATTCAACAACAAATACGCAGATTTTGAGGTAAATCTCCCAACTGTACAACAAAGCCACAGAGTTTTGCGACAAAATTGTAAATTTTAAAACAAATCCGCGCATTGTAAAACAAATTGGAAATTGTACAAGATATCCACAAACTTTACTATGAGTTCGGAAATTTGCTTCAAATCTGCCAAACTGTACAACGAATCCTGAAAATCGTACAAGAAATCTTGAGTACTGTACAGCAAATACTATGCAAACTGTACATCAAATGCGCAAGTAGTACAAAAAATCTGCAAATTTTACAATTCCGCAAAATGTACCTAAAAATCTGCAAATTGTACAATTTCGCAAAATGTACCAAAAAATCTGCAAATAGTACAACTAATCCGCGAAATGTAAACAAATGCGCAAATTGTACCACAAATCCACAAAAAATGTTCATGGATTGGTGTTTGATAATCAACCATTTATCAATCTATCATCTAATTATTTGCAGAAAGAGGAAAGAAAAACGTGTGTATGCAGCCATTGCACAACGGCAATACCGTATTGAATAGAGCTCAGGGAAGTTCGATCCTTCTTTGAACGGACAATTTTTAATTTCAAAATAAATATTTAATCATGGTAAAATGATAAGAAAACTCGAGGACAGACAAGATGACCCAGTAAGTCAAGGACCCAATCACTCGTGGTAGGCATAACCTTCACAAATGTTACATTAACCCTTCCCAAACGACAAATTTTGGACTCTTCCAAACTGAAAGAGTTTGCAGACAACAAATTTAGATTTTGAGAAAAAGGCAGAAAGTTCTCAAAAAAGGGTAGAAAACTCTGTTGGAAAAGGGGAAATTGCTCGTTATGAGCAATTTCTCCTTTTCCCACAGTGTTTTCCAAAGAATTTTATTGCAGACACGTAAAAACCAGGGCTTGTTTGGGAAAGGGTAAAACCATTACTAGATAAGCATCACTTTTTTAAAACCACAAAGTAGAAGACGTTTGAAAACATTGTGTGAAAAGGAGAAATTGCTGGTAACCAGCATTTTCTCCTTTTGACACAAGGTTTCCAAATCTGTCAAAGAGAAATCCAACAATTTCAGCCACATTCATTTGGCGTCTGCTGTGCTTCGAACTTGGTTAGTTGATTGATTGTAAAGTATTTAACGTCGTTTTCAACATTATATCAGTACTATCGCGGAGACTAGTGCACCTATGCATGCTTTCCTGGGGTCTCTTTTACCACTTCTCCGCACAATATTCTTTCCAAGCCATTGGCTGCTTTCCCACATAACCATTGTCAAAACAACGGTCAGGGGAGGGAGGGGAATGAATTCTGTGACAATGACAATAATCAGTCCTTGGAAAGAAAATGGCGTAGACAGGGGTCAAATTCACGACCCCCTGTTCTCAAGTCCTTTAGCTACCGATTGGGCTACCAGGGCTTGGCACTTGGAATTTTGACGAATCTAAATTTTTTGTTGTTTGGTAAATAAATGAACACACTTCATTGTCACTTATGACAGAGTCTCCGGACGTGGCTTAATAGCTAAAACGACTGATTATTTTAATTGCCTATCAAACGGTTTAATTTTTGTTCTCATGCAAGTTCAAAAAAAGCATTTACTGAGGACAAATTCAAAGTGGTTCCTATGGTGGAATTTGTCTTTGAATGTAAAAAAAGCACATCATTTTTCGAACCCTTTGGCAGCAAAGCACGACTTACTGACCTTTTGCGAACAGTGTAGATCAAAGATCAGACTGCACAGAACGTGCAGTCTGATCTTTGATCTACACTGTCCGATAAGGAGATATTATTCCTCAAAACATAACTTTGAAACAGCAATATATGCGGTTTTAATATCTAAATGAAAATTTAATTTTAGTTATTTAACAGAATAAAAGTTTATGGCAGTGTCTTTTTAACCCTTTGGCTGCTAAGTGCGACTTGCTGACCTTTTGCGGGCAGTATAGATCAAGATCAGACTGCACAGAACGTGCAGTCTGATCTGTGATCCACACTGTCCGATGAGGAGATATTATTCCAAAAACATAACCTTGAAACAGGCACATATTATTATAGGGTTATTTAACCCTGTACCCCACAAGGCATTTCTATGGTATCTCTAATTGACCCTAAATAACAGCAAGGATGAAGCCGTTTTTTATGTGTATATGACACCTTTTGATAGCATAGAAAAAATTGTGACAAAAGGTGAAATTGCTCATCACGAGCAATTTCACCTTTTGCCACAATGTTTTCCAAAGGCTTCTACAAGCAATGTGTAGGAATGAGTATCTATGGAATAAAGGGTTAAAAGGATAAGAGTTAAAATGTAATCTTTATCAGGTTCGCAAAAAAGGGGATAGGTTTGTAAAGGGTTGCAACAGAAATTCGACATTTATGTCCATCTCTCACTTGTGACTCTGTGACGAAAGGATTTATTCGTGCATTGGCACCAAAATGTATAAATACAGAAGAAACTGGCACAAAGCTCATCAACAGACATACAGAGATAGTTGTCGGACGATTAAAGAGTTAAACTTTTAAGCGACCAGAATGTTCACGTTCATCTGTCTTTACGGTTTAGCAGTTGGTAGCTCTGTGTTTGGTGCTGACGTCGATAAACGCCTATTGCTGAACGGTAAATTTTATTTCATGCTTTCCGATAGGATATCGAGAAATAGCAGTGAAAATATTTTTCGATCTTACACTGGTACCACCAGTGAATATACCGATTTTCACGTTCTTGTTGCATAGGTAAATTGCGCGTGCCTAACAACCAGATGGGAAATATTCATGACGTCATATACCTTGCATTTCTCGCGCTTGACGTAACGTTGCTATGCGGGAGGGGTACGCCACGGGGAAAAAGGGAAAAGAACTGTACTGAATTTTGATAAAGCTCCTCCCATAAAGGGTTAAAAGCATAAAGCAAATAGAATATTTGTTGGTTTTTTTGGGGGTGAAAGATCGAAATTTATTTCATCTCGTGAACACCATCGGTAATATTTTCACTCGTGGCTGCGCCACTCGTGAAAATATTACCGATGGTATCCACGAGATGAAATAAATTTCGATCTTTCACCGAAAAAAACAAAATTCCTCTATATATTCAGTATTATATATGAAAAGTTGATTGAAACAAAAAGCAATACAGTCATATGATAAATATACTGAGGAAAAGGATAAGGACGGAAGCTTTTAAGCTTATAAATTTCTTCTCCAAATTGCGGCTTACGGTTATTACATTAATATATCCTTAATAATTACTGACAAAAAAAGTTAATTTAAAGAAAAAGTTGCCTAAAAGTAGTCAAAATCCGAAGGGAGTGGAGTGTTGGTGAAGATTTTAATTGAAGGCATCTATTTAATGGCTGTAGAAACCTCCAGCTTGACATGGCAACTGACTGAACGAGTGATTGCTTACGCTAAGGGAACCCAAATCGTATAAGGATGTTAACAAACCGTACCCAAAGGGTCCACACAATGATTTAAATTTAAGAGAAAAGGTAATGAAACTAGAGCAATCATTAAATGTGATCATACTCTCAACCAGCTCCTTGTCACAAAACAGCTCTTTGTAACAAAATGCAGAATGGTTTAGTACAAAAGAAAGATTTCAAAAAAAGACTATTGGGAATATACATATGGTTCTTTCACTCAACACTTCACATTATATGGAATATCTATATATGAAGTTAAAAATCACTGGCTTTAATGCTTTGGAAGTTATGCCCCAGATAAAATCAAAAATTATAATTTACAAAGGGAAACTAGTCACTGGAAAATCATGAAACTCTAACAAAATCAAAATATGCATATATTTATGTTATAGGGTAACTTCCAGTGAGGTTTGTTAGATATCTGCTCAGCAGTTATTGCGAAATGGAGTGGACAAAAATAAATAAATAAATAAATAAATAAATAAAATAAAAGGGCCATAAGTAAATGCAAAATCATTCAATTCAGATTGAAAATGTCTATGAAGTTTGACTGATATTAGTCCAGCATTTACTGAGATATAGAGGGGACAAAAAAACATGAAAGGGCCATAACTCACCGGAAAAGAATTTAACGATTAAAAAAAAATTGTATGCACATTTATGCTTCATACTAAAACTTCCCGTGAAGTTTGATCGAAATCTATCAAGTAGATACTGAGATATAGAGTGGACATAAATAATCAAGAAAGGGCCATAACTGCTTTGAAAATCATTCAACCATAAAAAATCATAACAATACATCTTGACTTCATAATGAAACTTCCCATGAACTTTGACTGAAATCCATCCAGTAGATACTAAGAAATAGAGCTGACAAAAATAATCAAGAAAGGGCCATAACTCCTTTAAAAATCATTCACCGTAACCCAATTATAATATGCACATCTTCACTTCATAAGCAAACTTCACATGAAGTTTGACTAAAATCTGTCAAGTTGTTATGGAGAAATAGAGCTGACAAACAAAAGCTACAGACCGACCCACCGACCCACCGACCGACATACTGACTCCTATATACCCCCCTCAAACAAAGTTTGTGGGGGTATAATTATTTGATTTTATATATACAATACATCGGGTATAGGATCAACTGCTACCACAGAAACATGGGAATTACATATCACTAGTTAAATCTTTTACTATCACGGATACAGATGTACACGGCGCAAATATTCTTTGGTAATCAAACGAATTAAGAGATTTTCATCCCCATATAAAATGGTCTGGAGCGTTAAGTTTGTTATACTGTTTACACTGAAACTTAGGCTAACTTTGGTTATTGTAAAAACGGACATTGTAAAAGGAAGTGATCAGTCGATTCAACCGCACCACATCTACAGAGTGCGGATTCCATTATTATTTTTTAGGTACAAATGTTCAGTTAGACCGGTGCATCTATTGCGTAATATGGCACTTATATAACTTGAATTTTCCTATCGCAAAAAAAATATTTCAAAGTCTTATGACAAACTCTTTATATGCAGATCTGTATCTTTATTCCAGTTCAAAATGGCGTCAGGATTGGAGATATAGATGTCAGTCAGCTTGACGAAGCTTCCGGTTTGTGCGCAAGCCGCAAACATCCGGGCATCTTGTATTCTCACAACGATCATGGCGGACATAACAGAATATATGCTATAAATGCCTCAACAGCTCACGTAAGACATGAATTTCCTTTTATCGTATTGAAACGTTTTTCGTTCTCTTTGAGCATGAATTTTTCAGCCACAGTAAATACATACATGTACATGTTTATGTGTCTTCACTTTTTTTTTCACAAAGAAAACATTGACAGTACACCCATACAAGTCTGAAAGAATAAATTTTTAATCTAGAAAAATTAGCGGGTAGTAATTTTTGTCATACTTTAACTTACTTATTATGACAATTGAAAAACAGCCTAATAGGCAGATTCTAGGATTACTTTAGAATCCAATGAGATTAAGTTGATTTTGAATTTGTCTAGGTTCTAATTTAGCCTCTGCTAATAATTTTGAGCCTTGCCTAAATTCCAATATGGGCGTGACGGAATTAATTAATACAGACTTAATCTTATTCTCAATAATTTTCCAAATTTGAAAGCAATGCAACTTCTAACTGGCTAAACCAAATCGTTTAGCCAATCAGAAGTTGTGTTACTTTCATTCGACCTATACGATATCAAGAATGGTTAGTTCATGCAGGCCCAGATCTGTCTAATATCTGATTTGGCATTACCAGATCCTTGATCTGAACCGTGAGAATCTGTATCTCTGTATCTAATTGGATACCAACCAAGATCATATACAGAGTGTTTCGTACCATCTGTCCTTATTCTAAGAGTCAATATTTTCTACCGATTTCAATTTAAACTGAATTGAAAAATGTTATTTTTTGCAGACATAAAGTTTCCTTTGATATGTAGTTCATAGACATAATTCGCATTATAGATATCCCTTTACCAGACGACAAAATTTTAGCTCCATCCAAATTCTAAGCATTTGCTGACGACAATTTAAATGTGGCTCACATGCTGCAATTGATAGGATAGAAAACATTGTGGAAAAAGAAGAAAATGTTGGTTACCAGCATTTTCTCCTTTTCCAATAATGTTTTCAGAAGCTTTCATTCTCAGGTATTCAAAAGTCGTCATTGCGTGGTAAAGGGTTAATACACCACACTTTTCTCTGACAAGTCCATTTTACGACAATCCTCTTAGCAATTCTGCCGTCGAGTTTATTGTGAGGGTTTTTCTTTTTACAGGTCTTTGACACCCCCACCCCTTTCGGCTATTTTCATAAATGTCCTTCTTAATTGCAGCTTTAAAGTCCATAGTGTCCTCTGGCATCGAGCTGTGCACGTTTTAAAATGCACCATACAAAATAAAGTCGGGAGGGTCAGAATGTGTAACTATTTCTGAAAGAATTTAACTTTTACCTGGATACTTTTGAAAGTCATTCACTAATGTTTGTGGTCATGGGCTGCGTGGCTCCTCCTTGCTTAAATCAAATGCATGCACTTAGTACCTGTGTCTCCAATTTTAACTCTTTTTTCTTTTGACATCAGAATTAAATTCTTGTTCAGAATTATTCAGATAGCCCTCCTTATTAACGATGTCGGCATTGTTCTCGCCATCTACGAAAAACACTGGAACCATTATTATACTGCAAAGAATTTTCTCGTAATCTGATTGGTTAACATGCCGTAAACATATATCATGTACCCTGGCAAAAACCACGTAAAGCCAGTTTCCCCTTTGAGTGCCCCGCAAACATCACTACACGTGCAACACAACATCCAAAAATGTGGCGTCAGTCGATCACCAGACTGCACGTTTATGCGCCAAACTGCACGTTTTGGTGACGTCATTTTCCAGTGACGCCGTTTTTTTTTGGTTTTTTTTTTGGAATTGGGGCACTCAGAGGGGAATTTCTATTTTGTCAGCATACACGATTCGTGAGATTATAAAACAGAAAAATTTCGCTTAACGCGCTTTGAAAGGGTATAATTTCGCAGTATAATAAATTCGTTGTACGATCAGGTGGCAGGGGATTTGGGAACTTGTTCACAGCTGTGTCGAATCATGTCGCGACCTCGCCTTCGGCTCGGGGCGAAATGATTCACCACAGCCGTGAACAAGTTTCCAAGTCCCCTGCCACCTTACCTTTCAACTACTACTGTCTACCGTCTGTGCTGAAAACACCTCATGGGGTAATTTCCTCGAGGTGTAGCAATGTTTCTATATGAAAGCCCAATTTCTCTTTTGCTCTTAATATAGGCTAGACTGATATTTAAATTCTTTTTTTAAATTCGTTTGTTTGACAGGTGGTCTCTGTGTTAATAATAAATGGAGCAGTTAATGAAGACTGGGAGGACATTGCTTGTGGTTCGTGTTATGGTCACATGATCGATGACTGCTTTTACATTGGTAGGTCACAATACATTTTTATAATAACTATCATATTATGTGATTCCATTTTTTGTTAACTTTTAATTAAAGGATAGAATTTACTCAACCATACTGGAAGCATTCGCAGACAAAAAATTAAAATGTTGACCATTTATTATTGGCCCACACATTCGGCGCGAATACTGGCGAATTTCCCAGGGAGCAGAATCGAGGGAGATTAGTAAGTCTATATAAGTTGTAGATCTAAGAACTTGTCTCTCGATTGATGTAAAATAAGTATGTTTAAACTAGCTAAAATTGCCTAAAGGCTGGCATTTGTCTTAAGAAAGGTAGAAAATAATGTAGGAAAAAGGGAAATTGCTGGTTGCCAGCATAGTTTTCCAATGGCTACGATGTTTTTGAAAGCCTCCTACGTTATCATTAGTTGTATGGTCAGGTGACAGGGGACTTGTAAACTTGTTCACGGCTGTGATCAATCATGTCGCCCAGAGCCGACATGATTCACCACAGCCGTGAACAAGTTTCAAAGTTCTCTGGCCCCTGATCGTACAACGGACTTATGATACTGCAAAAATTTACCATTCAATGTTTTTAAGTAAATTTTACTTTTTTTTTAAATGTGTACGCTGACGAAGTAGAATTTCCCTTCTGAGTGCCCCAATTCAATGAAAACTTACCTCACTGGGAACTAACGTCACTGAAACCTTGGTAATACATGCTAAAACGTGCAGCTTGGCGCATAATCTTGATGTTGATCTTGATCGATGTCGCCATTTTGAATGTTGTGTTGATAGTGTAATCATGTATACGGGGGTCTCAAAAGGAGCTTTGCTTAACGTTAGTTTTGCCAGTGTACATGATATATTTCGGGTCGTATTATCCACTCAGGTCACGAGAAATGTCTTTGCAGTATAATAATACCAAAAGACATAATTCCTAATGAAACAGAATAATGTGCATTTCAGATTACCATTAGTTACTCCTATTCCTTCGATGCTTTCGAAACGACTTTTTGCTAAGGGAATAGTTAAGGGCTAAGTGATATTGTATGCTTTGTTTTAGGGGATATTGGAGACGGGGGCAAGTCGAATGCGCAGACCATTTACCGTGTACAGGAGCCCGACACTCTGTCAGCCCAAATGACGGTCAATGTTGATGGAGTTTTGAAATACAGGTACCATCCAACCTGTTTACCCTTTGGCTACTAAATGCTACTCCCTGACCTTTTTAGGACAACGTAGATCAAGATCAGACTGCACAGAACATCCAGCCTTATCTTGGATCTACCTTGTTCGATAGGGACACATATTTACACCAGTAAGATAACTTTTGAGATAGTAATATTTGGGTTTTTACTTAATTTTAACATTTTACCAGAAAATCCCGTCTTTTGACACCTTTGTGAAAGAAGCCTTTTAAAAACATTGTGGGAAAATAAGAAAATGGTGGTATCCAGCATTTTCTCCTTTTCTCATAATGTTCTCTACTCTTCTAAAGTTACGTTTCAATTTCTTACTCACGTTTATTTTGTCGTCTTTCACCATTAGACCAGTCTAAAATTTTGTCATTTGGTAAAGAGTTATTTAATGTAGATCTACGTCAAATAATGGTTCTTGCCTATGACAAGTCAGAAAACAAGTGGCGAAAAGGAGAATCTCCCTCACGCAGTCGTTAGGCATTGTATTTAAATTGGGACGGGACGAAGCCAAGCATGAAGGAGTGCTCTCCCGTAATACACCCCCTCTTAAAGTCTTCATTTATTGAAGTCTATTTTTGGACAACAAACGGGATTAATGGCTCAATGGCCAATCCCGGACGAGCCCCCATCTTACGAGCTTTAAAGTTCATAACATAAATGCATGGCTATAATACAAATCGCATATCGGGGAGTAGTATACCGGTTCCTAGGGTGTCAGCTACCGTTTCTTTGTTTTTTGATAGCGTCACTCATCTTTAAGTGCTTTTCAAATATTAGTGAGTGGTACTAAATCCGCCTAACGATATTTACAGGTACTTGAAGGCTGATTGAAGGGTGATTTGATTGCGTCTAATACTTTAAAGTGAAGACAATGTACTAATATATACATAATTCAGAAACCCCAAGATCAAGATCAGACTGCACAGAAGATGTAAGTTGATCTTTGTTGCCGATAGTGTAGATTCTGATCAGATTGCTCAGAACATGCGGCATTACCCCTTCAATTATTATTAACCTTTTGGCTGGTAAGGGTGGCTCACTATACATAATTCAGAAACCTCAAGATCAAGATCAGACTGCACAGAAGATGTAAGTTGATCTTGTTGCAGATAGCGTAGATTCTGATCAGATTGCGCAGAACATGCGGCATGACCCTTTCAATTATTATTAACCCTTTTGGCTGGTAAGGGTGGCTTACTGACCTTTGGGCGGACAGTGTAGATCAAGATCAGACTGCGCAGAACACGCTAAGGAGATATTTGTTAAGTACAGTACAGATCAAGATCAGACTGCACAGAATACGGCAAGGAGATATTTTATTTCCCAAATCATAACTTTTAATATTTATATAACGCAATAAACAACAAAAAGACTTGACCAGACACGTTTGAACGAGATTGAACGTGCTGTTCACATCCTGCGAAATGATCTTGATCTACTCTTTAATTTTCAATTCGACATCAATAACCGAAATATTGCTGTTCCATCAAAGTTATGATTTGGGAGATAAAATATCTCCTTAGCATGTTCTGTGCAGTCTGATCTTGATCTACCATGTCCTTAACAAATATCTCCTTAGCGTGTTCTGCGTAGTCTGATCTTGATCTACACTGTCCGCCCAAAGGTCAGTGAGCCACCCTTACCAGCCCAAAAGACTAATGATAATTGAAGGGGTCGTGCCGCATGTTCTGCACAATCTGATCAGAATCTACACTATCCGCAACCAAGATCAACTTACATCTTCTGTGCAGTCTGATCATGACATTGAGGTTTCTGAATTATGTACAGTGAGCCACCCTTACAAGCCAAAAGGTTAATAATAATTGAAGGTGTCGTGCCGCAAGTTCTGTGCATTCTGATCAGGATCTACACTATCGGCAACAAAGATCAACTTACATCTTCTGTGCAGTCTGATCTTGATCTTGAGGTTTCTGAATTATGTATATACACAATCAAACCACTCTTTAATCAGCCTTCAAGTACCTGTTAATATCGTTAAGCGGATTTAGTACCACTCACTAATATTTGAAAAACACTTAAAGATGAGTGACGCTATCAAAAAACAATGAAACTGTAGCTGACGCCCTGGAAACCAGTATACTACTTCGGGGGATTCGAGATTTAAAAGACCAATACCATAACCACTGAGCTGAACAGACATCTCCCTAACGTAGTTGTTAGGTATTATAATTGATACCATTCCCGATTTCAAAACAACCATGATATCTAAATGCCTAATACATCTTATCTTCTGAAAGCAAACACTGTTTCTTTATGCTTGAAAAGAAAGATTTGTGCAAAGTTTCAATACAATTGAAGGAAAACTCTAGGAGGAGTTCGCGACACCAAATTACTAGTATTTTGTACACAGACAGACACACGGACGGACAGGCTGATTCCAGTATACCCCCGAAAACATTCGTTTTGCGGGAGTAGAAATATACATCTAGTAGCACTTGATTATCAGAGTTTAACATTTTTTTCGCACCAAAAAGTTGAATTCGATCCATTTTGGCAAATACGCGTAGGACTACTAATATTTCTTATTCTATTATTTTGTCTGACTCTAGCTGGGGAGAAAGAGATTCCTGTACCCTATTATTGACGCCATTCGCAGAGTTGTATATCATCTCAAAGGTCGACGGAGGTCACGGACTCATTGCCAAAATCCCGAATCAGGGCTGGTCCCAAAACACACCCGTACCGCTTGCCTCGACCACCCACTTAGATGGGGTGAGGTCCACCCACGGTGATCCTCTAGGTGGAGATATTTCTCCTGATGGAAAGGAAATACTGATTAAACTCAGAGATCAGATTTTACACTACACACTGGGTACCGGAAGTGACATCATCCGTAAGTTGCCATATATAATTCAGATTAGATCTAATGGTTGGCTTTTAAGGAAAAAAAAAACATATGAGACTTTTTCTTAAATAATCCTAATTTTGACGATCCTGACGAAGAAATTTGTGGGAAAAGAAGAACATGCTGGCTATTAGTGCTTTCTCCTTTTTCGGATTTATTTTTTCTACTCTTCCAGAGACAAGCCAAATATTTTTAGTCATATTTTAATCTATTGTCTGCAACCTGGGGGATAGCCTGGCAATCATGCCCTGCATTTGAGTCATTCTCATAAACAAGGTACACAACCACATAAACTCACAGAAATAGGAGTTGCTACTTGCCCTTCTTCTGAAACGTTAAATCAGACAGTCAGACCAAAATGTTAACGTATTTGTTGTGCAGTTTTATTTGATGGTCTTTTTTTTTTACTGAAAATACTCTATTTAACGGACTGATACCAGACTACCTGGGAGATTAAATCATGTCATGTGATTTCAATATTTACAAAGGCTTTTCCAGATAGATTGGTCCTTTGGACATGCAGACAAAAACAGATCGACCCAGGTAAGCCTCCGCGTACTGTGCAGACTGACTTAGGTCTACATTCTTTGCAGATGCGTTAACCCATTACCACACAATCCCTACTTTTGACGACCCTAAGAAAGAAGCCTTTAGAAAATATTGTGGGAAAAGGAGAAAATGCTGGTAACCAGCATTTTCTCTTTTTCCCACAATGTATAGAACTACCCTTCACAAAACGAATTTCAAATTTTCAGTCACTTTTATTGTGGTGTCTGCAAATGCTTTCAATTTGAACAAGCCTAAATATTGACATTAGGTAATGTGTTAAACCCAAATTTCAGAGAGCATGACTTGAATAAGTGTGAGCTGTAGCGGACATACGACTGCCATCATGTTGAAAACGGCCTTAAAGACCATTCAATCATATAAACATTCAACCATAATTTCTTTATATTTTAGAGGTACTCTCCGGAACTCCATATACAATGCCTTACACACACGAGAAAAAAGGGGAAGCCGTGGCCTTCAGCGCTGATGGGAACTCGTACTACACTCTTGGCGAAGGTTCACACAAACCTTTGTACAGATATGATGTTAGAACATAATTGTTTGACGATTCTGTTCAAACATGGCAAAGCCCTATGCAACCTTTGTTGATTATATCAATGCTAAAGCATAATTATTTTAATTTCCACTTGGCTTTCAAATATTTGTATTTAAAGAGGTTACAAACCTCAGTTTTGTTTTTCTTTTTACTGTCTCATGCATGATTTACATTTCGTCTCGATCTCCTCAAGACCATTCAACAACCTGCAAGGTAGATTTATCTGTCTAGTAAATCTTTTAAGAATTCTTTAGGCTTTCCATGATGGTTGTTTTTAAAAAAATACAATATTTTACAAACTAATGCGCACATAGATACTAAATGATAGAATATAAATAATATCTGAAATAAAAGAGTCGCTTTTGTAAACAACCGATTTCCCTTGTTTCTGAAATACAATGGCCTGTAGCCACTCCCTGAAGTTTTCGACCAGTGACCGTATTGTTTGCACCTGTGAGAGACCATGAATTTCAAACAAACCTAAATAAAATTCTGTCAGGCTGTTTACCCCAGCATCTATGCAAATCTTCAAGATAATACCAAATCCATGAAGATATGAAAAAAGATATATCTCAACATGTTTCATTTATCTCTTTACTTTAGCAGCTTTTACTTCGGTGCATCTCTCAAATTATAACCTAAACGACCATTCAAATACAAAGTATTTTCGTCATTAATCTCAAGGAAGAGTGACTAAATACCTATTTACACTCGCAATAATAATCTCTGAGTAAAGCGGTACATGTTGTAAATGCGTGTTGTGCTATAAATAACCCCGGGTACTACACACATTGTGCAGTAAATAGAAATCAATACGTGATCAATAACAAGAGTTTACCTCGAAATGTAAACTTGACGTGTATTCCGCAGAATAAATCTTTGCAGTGGTTTGGCTGATAGCGTCAAGGTTTCTGGTCGATACTCTTTCCTGGATGCAATAAACCCATATTTACACAAAACCTGGCATAAATTTTTTATGGTCAATGAAACATACATAAAAATCACAAGCCATCCTCTCTTTGTTTGTCTCAGTTTTTGCACAGTCTGTACCCCCATAGATTTTTTTTTTCTGTTGTTATTTCTCACTGGATTGATTTAATGCAATAAAAATGTCTCAGTTATCCGTTGTTTTCTGTTTTACATAAATTAATACTTAATACCTGTATCTTAAGCGATTCGATGAATGGTGTTTAACGCCGTTTTCAACATGGTTTCAGTTAAACAGAGGCGCTCAGGGCACTTATCTAGGCTTTCCTGGAGTTTAACGCCGTTTTCAACATGGTTTCAGCTATATAGAGGCGCTCAGGACACCTTTCTAGGCTTTCCTGGAGTTTCTGTTACCAGTTATTCGCACAACATTCCTTCCAAGCCACTGGGTACTTGCACTGTCGAAAGCCAGGGCCAAGTTTGACGAAAAAACTGAAGTCTCCAATTTCCGAAACGGACTCAGTTTCTGAATTGTCTTGAGCTCGCTATTTGAGACATGTTTCAGTAGTTTCAAAGCCTGGGTGACAACGTTTCAAACTCAGCAAAACGACCGAATTTAGCTCTGGCCATAAATGTAGACTTACTTTCATTGTGGCCCTGAGCTAACTCTAAAACTTTGCGTGTTTTTTTTTTTTTCTTTTGGGGGGGGTTTGTTTTAAGTACCTTTAATGTTCTTTCTGTGTGTGTGCTTGGAAAGCTTAGACTACGATCAGTCTACATTTAAGTGAAGCCTGAATTTGGTCCTATCTATCCAGTGTTCTTATGATCTTTATAGCTATACACAGGGCAACCTGTATGAAGAAAGCACCTTTCAAAAAAGATGCTCAAACTATACTCTTTCAAGGCAGGTGCATGCTTCGTACAGCTATGTACAATTAAACATATTTGGATTTTCCAGTATTCCCCATTTTGCTTGTATAAACTAGAGCTATCACTAAACGTGATTATATCCATAGTGGCTCCTTGTCACAAGAACAGGTCTTTGTCACAGAATGTAGAATGGTCAAATACAAAAGTAAGAGTTGAAAAAAGTTCAAGGGGAGATAATTCCGCAACGAATCGCAGCAGGGTCATGACAACTGCACATGCACAACTTCATATATAGGAACCCTGTGTGTAAATTTGAATTCCGTAAGTGAAAAACTGATGGAATATTGGTCCAGACAAATATGTGTCTATGGACGGAGGGAGACAGTCATGGAAATTCCAGTATACATGTACCCCCTCCACTACGTTGTGGGGGTATAAAAATTACATTTTGGTTAAATACAATTTAATCGATACAACCTTCAATATTTCTTTGTTTCGATATTATATATTTTCTCCATGGAAACCTTTTAGCATTTTTTGTCTTAGCCAAAGAGAAGTCAAGGACAGTATTTGCAGAGTAGTCTGGTTACCAATATTTTCTCCTTTTAGCGATATTATGAACATGGCTTTCGATATGCTTGCCCTCAAATGTAAATGTCAATTGATCACCCGATAGTCTGATATTCTGAATGTTGGAGAAAATAGTTAAAATAGAATTTTTAATTCTTTAAGTATTTTGTTTCTCGTTGTTTTTGTTAAAGGATCGGGTAGGAACAAAGACATTTCCAGGAACATAATTAAGATGAACGGTTTTGAGCCAAATGTTATTTTAGACTAACTAAAGGGACTGTATCGCGATGCACATAGTTTCTTTATAGCTGGGCCTGTATTCCCCAACCATTCTTAAAATAGTCCTTTGTCTTACTAGAATTTTCTACATTTGTAATTAACACAACTTCTGAGTGGCTAAACCGAACGGTTTAGCCAATCAGAAGTTGTGTTAACTACAAATGTAGAAAACCTTGGAGAATAAGACTAAGAATATTCTCAAGAATGGTTGGTGAATACGGGCCCAGTTCTTCTACTTAAAAGAGGAGGCAACTCAGACAAGTTTTGTCGTATTTCCAGTCAAATTACCGACAAAAAAATTAAAAGATATCTTTTTCAAGCCAATCACCATACAATATTCAGAAGACATGGTTTAAAGGTGCACAGTTGAGACAATGTTGATGGCCATTATTATGACTTGCAGGTTATGTAAAGGTGCAGTTTGTAAAGGTTCCAGTCAATGGCAGAAAAAAGAATTTTGAAAATAGAACAATACTTACCATGCCGCATTATCTGTTTGTTTACATCGATGATCGCCGACGATTAGCCGACTGTACGTCTTAAGTCTCCTCTCCGTTTGTCATCTTCCAATGATGTTCTGCCTTCTTTAATGAACCGACACCAAACAAATGTACGGTTTCAGGATGGAGAATGCTTCGTGTGGGTCTCTTGAAGGATCTTGTAAGTTTCGGTGGGTCAGTAAACACGCTGCACACAAAACCGACTAACTGCATGAGCGTCAATACTTTCAAATGACGTCATGGCTGACATTCTCGATGGCATTATCTTCCACTTAATGGCATAATACAAATACTTATCTAATTTGGGCATCCTGGGTACAGAATCGGACTACTTTTCTACGCGACAACCGTTACTTTGATTTTCAAACTTAAATAAACGTTTACTCAGTAAAAGCTACCTGGTGCGATTCATTCAGCTATGATCAGCAGTTTAGAGAAATTTGGAGCTAAAACAGGCCCGATTTTTTTCTCAAACGTATTGATGAAAGCCATTTTCTCCAGTGCTAATTACAGCGCGTATTACTACAATCCCTCCACTATTGGGGGGAGGGGGGGGGGGAGGGTTGATGCGTCATATAAGTCAGGTCGAATCTTCGAAGAATATGACATGCACAGAAAAGGTATCTAGAAGGAAGTAAACCGGCCCGTTGTGTCTACACAAACCTGAAATGTCGTGAAATTTCAACTGTTGATTGATATGACATTATTACTGACATCCACGACGTTGCGACGAAAATGGAGCGTTAAAAAGTTTAGAAAACTCGTATTGAATGTAAAAAGCATAATGGATTTATACCTGCCACAACTAATCGTACATCAGTTGCTATGGCCATCCATAAGTACTGGCGTGATTGAAAGACGTCATTAATTTTTCTACAAACATCATAATAAAAAGATTTGAAACTTGAATTGTGCCAAATTTTAGAATAAAATTCAAACAATTACCGGTATCTTATTTGGAGCGTCAGTACCGCTAATTCTAGATTGCTCCGCGTACAATAAATATTTAAATACAACCTAAGATACGTACAAAAATATACTTGGGTGGCAGCAAACTTTGATCAGTATAGGAAGAAAGTTGTGAATAAAAACCAGGCATTTAATCTAATAAGGTATATAGTCTCATTCCCTGCAGACCAAATAAGTATCATATAGCAATGAAAATTATTACCTAGCAGAGAAAACAAGTATCACTTAGCATAAACAATAAGTATCACTTAGCAGAGAAAATAAGTACGACCTGGCACAGCATACAAGTATCATCTAGAAGAAGAAAAAAAGTATCACCAAGAACACAAAATTAGTTTCACCGTCCAGAGAAAGTAAGTACCACATTGAAAGAAAAAAGTATCAGCTAGCAGAGCATATGTCTTACAAAGCAAATTAATACCAACCAGCAGAGAAATTAGTATCATCTAGCTTCTGAGAAAATAAGTATCACCCAGACGAAAAAAAAAGTATCTAACAGAAGAGAAAATAAGTATCTCCAGAGAAAATAAGTATCACAAAGCAGAGAAAATAAGTATCACAAAGCAGGTCATTGCTCAGAGAAAATAACCATCAAACTGTGCTCAACATCAAATCTATCATGAACATTTTTTGAGAGAATTTTGACTAAAATACCTTAGAATTGCAACTTGTAATTGAGCATTTTCTACCAATCGATAGCATTCATAGATTTCATTGCATAACCCTTTCCCAATTAACGCATTTTAGACTTCAAATTCAAAGCATGCAGCCGACAAATTCAAAGTGGTACAAATGAACTGGAACTCTTCGACAAAGTATGAAACATTGTGGAAAAGGAACCTGTGCTGATTAACAACTTACCAGCAGCTTCTCCTTTCCCCACAATGTTTCTGTAGGCTTCTTCCTCTAGGTCAATTAAATACGAAATTGTTTGACAAAGGACCAGCTAAAGAGGTCACAAAAATGTCCATATAATGACTCGAAGTGCTAGAGACAATATTCAGAGTAAAGTCTTTACCAAACGACGAAATTCTAGACTGGTCTAAATTGAAACCGTTAGCAGGCGACAAATTGTCGAGATTTTTCTTTTATAGAACTGAAAACATGTGGAAGAAGGAGAAAATGCTGGTTTACAGCATCTTCTCCTTTTCCTACAATATTTCCAAAAGCATTTTTACAGAACCAGTAAAGTTTAGGATTGTTTGGCAAAGGTTAAAATCAGAGAGACAGATAAACAGATAGACAGACATACAGACAGACAGAGATTTTAGACTTTATCATGAACAAGCAGAGATTTGAAATGAAATTTCTGACCATGACAATTCATTTTTGGAATTTAACCTAGATAGACATCCAGATAGATCTGAAATACATCACGAGTGACAAATTATTAGAGATAAGCCCATAAGCCTTTAAGATTTATTTGACACGAAAATCTTTGTTGTTCCGGCGTCATGGAGAAAACTTGCTTTATACTGCTAGCCTGTTTCTGTCTTGGTGGATCTGTTCCAACCCATCTTGACAAGAGGCTGCTTCTCAGGAGTAAGTGTCTGTTTAGATAGACAGATAGACTGACAGACAGACAGATAGATAGATAGATATCTATCTATCTATCTATCTATCTATCTATCTAGTTCGTTGGTCGATGGGCGGACGGATGGATGGACAGACGGACGGACAGACAGTTTTAACGATACCTAAGACAGACTTGAAAAGTGTAAAAAAAACTTTGTTTATAATCTTGACTTTGATTTGCCAAAGAAATCCAAAGTAGGAGATTGTGATTTAAAAATGTAACAGTTAAAATCATGTTCATTTATTTTATCATAATTCTGAAACAAAAGCATGCGTTTCCAATGCATTCCAGCAGTTGCTTGATTTTCAGCGAAAACTATAAGTCTAAAAAAAGGGACATAACTAACTTCGATGGTTATCTGCCTTTGCTGTTTGGTTTCACTTTCTTAGTTAATTTCTTGTGCAACTTTGAAGTGAGTATGTTCACAAGTAACAGAAGTATTACAAAACGGCAACGTTTCTTCACAACGACAAAGACGCCTGGGCTACGACAAAACCTGGACGTTTTCTTCGAAAACAGCCGATCCGATGTGACAAAAATCGACATAAAGTTCTATCTTGAAAGTGATACCAACTCTATACCATCATACTGCTAAAAGCAATGTCTATTGTTTTACTTTTAGTCAATAATGGCATCAGAATCGGGGCGATCAACGATAGACATATAAACGAAGCATCTGGCCTGTGTGCCAGTAGAGTACATCCGAATGTTTTGTACACACACAACGACCATGGCGGTGACAACAAGCTTTATGCTATAGACAGTACAACCGCACATGTAAGTAAAGATAAAACTTCTGTTCTCTTTCTTTCATCGCCCCTTCACCAGCCGACAAATATTTTGACTTATCCATTATTGAAAGTATTTGCAGACGACTGATGAAATGTTATAAATATCGTAAATAATATTTTTAAGTGTCATCACAGTACTATGTTTCACGTGGAATTTCCGTCATCAGTTCTGCCTAGAGTTTACAATAAACTGAAGTCATCAAAATAATACTTTGCATGTTATTACTGTCTTCTCGCATTTCGCAGGTATAAATTTGCTGTGATTCTGGTGAGAGTTTACATATTTATAAATTCATTCAGCCATATATAAAGTCCTAAGTTAACTGCACACATCATACAATATTTGATGAGTATTTTCAAAATTCGCTTAACAAACGTTGGAATGGTAAAACTTGACAGCTTGTATAATAAATTCGTTGTACGGTCAAGTACCAGGGGACTTGGAAACTTGTTCAAGGCTGTGGTGAATCATGTCACCACGTCCCTTGACCGACCAACTAATTCTGTAAACTGCAATTATTACGGTAAAACTTAAAAAAGGGTAATGCCTGACATATCACAGGTGATTGCACTAATCAAGGTAAAACTCAAAAGGCAATTTGCCATCACAGACATATGTTATGGTTATTTGCACTTATCAAGTTAGCATTTTAAAGGTAATTTGTCGCCAGAGACCTAATTTACAGTTACTGCACTCATCTAGGGAATGTTTCAAGGGTAATCTGCCATTAGAGACCTATATTACAGTTGATTAATGTCATCAAGGTGAATTTTAATGGTGCATTCTGTCGTCATTGTAACACTTAACAAGTAATAATCACAGATATGTATTTTACAGTTAATTGCAATCAGCGAGGAGATATTTTACAGGTAAATTCAGTCATAACGTAAATATTGTACAGGCATTTTTGGTCATCACGATAAAATTTTGCAGGTAATTTCTGTCAACATTCAAGACTTATTGCAGTCTTGACAGTGCTATTTAGAGATAAGTTTAGCCATTAAGTTGATACTTTATAGATACATAAAATTATCATAGCAGTCATCGAGCAGTAATAATTTACAATTAATTGCTGTCATCAGGACAATATTTGCAGGTAGTTACAGGTATTTTCCGTCATCACAGTAATATTACAGGTAACTAAAATAAAACGGGTGATACATTACAGGTGTTGCATGCAACATTTTATATGTAATTGTGGTCAATACGGTCATACTGTATTGCTTATTGTGTTTATTAATGTAATATTGTAATGTGAGGTACACCTATGACCATTGCTAATCAGAAAACATGTATAATGATTCTATGATCATCGTATACATGTTTCTCTGAAGATACACACCCATTAGAAGTCGATAACTTATTCTTTTACCTTGTTTAAAGTTGGTCATTGGAGGGACTCGCATTGTCAACTTCAGATTTGACAGGTCGTGGAAACCCATTACAATTGCACATAAGTCATTCCATACGCCTGAAAAGCGCATGAAATGCATTTTATGCAATCAAATTGACTCTAGGAATTGATAACTTACTTGTATGTATTATTTCTTGCAATCAATGGCATTTGACCTGCTCCTGTTTGTAAAACTTGTTTAGATTTTTGGTCGTAAGGCCAGCCGGTGATTCGGAACTACTTGTCTCTTGTAAAATTTACTTTTAAGGTAGAATTACCCTCCCTTGTACCAAAAGATATGTTACACTGACTTTATCTAAGTATTTACGAGTGACTAGAATATTTGAGGTCTAGCGCTCTGCCAGTTTTATTAACTTTTAAAAATCCGAAAGGAACATTCTGCTATCCGAACATGGACTAGATTTTGTTCGGCGGACTTACACATCTTTCGGATTTTTCCGAAAGCGGAACCATTGGACAAGCTTAATATAGACTCTGTAAGAGCCTATGTTGTGATTGGTCACTCAATGCCTGTGTACGCATTTGGAAGTTTTGAAGTGTTCAAGGGCGCGGTATTATAAAAGGGAAAGCGCACAAGGAACGCTAGCTTTTTCACTCTGGATTTCGGCCTTACGTATCAAAACTCCGTCTTTTTAGTTCTACTACAAAATTTCTCATTTTTCTTTAGTTTGCGAATTTTCACTATACAATTACAGTAGATTTATAAAACATTCAAAACAAGAGTAATCGGATCAGGAACACAGGATAGAGCCATCGGACGAGGATCAGACAGTCTACAAAAAGGAGAGGATTGAAATGTAAATGAAAACACCGAACTCTAATTATCTGAGAAATATTTTAATATCGGTTAAAATAACGTAATCATAACTTTCCAATTACGATAGATCTAGTAAAGCTAGATTATAGATTTTTATGCATTAAAATCAATTTTCTTAACGTTATTTAGTCTACTAAGTCTGTCGTCTGAACTTACCCCCCCCCCCCTTTACTTTTGTCGGCCAATTTCTGTCGTCTGCTCACGGGAAGTCTTATATTTCCTTCCGTTTTATCTCGGATTCGGCGAGGGATCGGAAATTGTAATATTCAGGAAGGAAAGTTACCAGAAAGAACGGCCCTACATAGATATTCCTGTTACAATATTTCACAGCATACCTCTCTCATCAAGATATTATGTACAATTTTACTGGTAAATGAGGTCATGAAAGAAATATTTTACAGTAAAATGATCTCATCACGGTCATATTTTGAGGGTAACTATTGCCGTGAGGAAAACAATTACCAGCAAAATATGACCGTGATAAGGGCATTTTACTACATTAAACAGTTTACTGTAGTCATCACGGTAAAATTGCACATATATTTGTGCTCATCACGGTACTGTGATAAAAATCAAAATTTTACAGGTAGATCTATTTGTATTCATCATGGTAAAATTCATGTAAACTGTATTTATCACAGTAAAATTCTTACAGTAAATTGTATTCATCACGGTAATATTTTACAGTAATTTGTTTTCATCACGGTAAGATTTACAGTAAATTGTATTCATCACTGTGGTATTTTACAGTAATTTGTATTCATCACGGAAATATTTACAGCAAATTGTATTCATCACGGTAATATTTTTACAGGTAATCTCTGTTATCACAGTAAATGGCGCCACTAATAAAGACTGGGAGGACATTGCTTGTGGAAAATGTTACGGGCATCTCAACGACTTTTGTATCTATATAGGTAAAACTTGTTTATGTTCTTAGGTCATCACTTGCTTTTTAATTCTTATTTCTATATCTAAAGAGACATTACTCATTTATATCAGCACAGTGGGCCGTTTTAACCAACCAGTCTCAACTGAATTTAAAGTCAAACTCTAAATTAACAAATTCACTTCAATTCTGATTGCGTATGTCATTTATTTCAGTTCATCTGAAATTACTTCATTTAGACATTCGGGAAAATTCTTGATAAATCTTAATTAATATTTTGCGGATATTGCTTCTTGAAAACGTCACATATATTTGGCGAACCTCTGTGTCTACATAGGTTAAACTTAACACATTAAGTACTGCAATACCCGGAGTCTTAACGATCCAGAAGAAGATGTCTATTGAAAACATTATGGGTAAAGATTTCAGCCACAAGTAATTTCTGGTAAGCAAATGTTTTCACAATCATTCAGTAAAGGGTTAAGTATTTATCCTCAGATTTACTGTCTACATGTATAAGAATAGTGTTTTTAATTCGTCCCAAGATCTACTGTCTATAAAGGTAAAACCTTTAGTTTGCATTGAGTACAATTCCTGCAGTGAGCCCGTTCTATTCCTACATTATATATTGTCTACATAGATAATACTTTCTATTTTTGTACACAAGCTACTGTATACATGTGTAGAGATGCAGCATTTTTCATTTGTCGATACAGAAAGGACTGTTAAGATCTTCTTTCTATGTGGAAAGGATTATTGCTTCCGTTTTTCATTTGTCCTTGGATTTACGAACTCCATTGAAAGGATTTTTATATATGTCCCCAAGTCTATTGTCTGAAAAGATAGGACTTTTCTATTTGTCCTCATATCTATTGCCTACAGAGAAAGGACAATAGAAAAAATCCGAAGTTGTATTGCCTACAAACATAGGACTTTTTTTCTGTCCTTTCCTCTGTGTACTTAAACTGTATTTTAGTTTGACCTCGTGGTCTAAATATTGTATACAAAGATAGGTCTTCTTATTTGACATCGAAAATACTGACTATAATCAGGACTTTTGTTTGTCCTCAGCTCTATTTGTTAAATAGTTTGGGCTTTTTTGTTCTCAAATGTACTGTATATATATAGAAAGAACTTTTGTGTTTGTCATCAGTTTTACTGACTTTATCAACAGAACCTTCATTTTGTCCTCATGATCTATTGTCTACAGAAATACGACTTTTTTGTTCTCAAATCTCCTGTACCTTGTAGCCGAATTCTCGGTCCATTAGCAATATAGACAGAACATTTTATTTGTCTTCATAATCTACTGTCCTCTATAGAACCTTTGTCAATTGTCCTAGTGTTTACTGTCTATACAGATAGGACTTTTAACTTGCCTCCATTGATGAAACTTTTTTTTTACCTGTCTTCAGGTCTACTGTATATAAACAGAACTTTTTATTTGTGCTCATATTTAGTGTCTGCATCAATAAGTTTCTTATGTTTGTCCTCATGATTCACTGTGATCATAATTCACTGTCCTCATAATTCACTCATAATCTATTGTTAATGTAGGTAGGACTTTTTTCTGTTCTCAAAATCTTTGTTAATGTAGGTATTATTTCTTTTCCTGTCCTCAACATCTATTGTTAATGTAGGCAGGCCTTTTTTTCTGTCTTCTAAATCTATTTTTAATGTAAGTAGGACTTCAGCGCTAAGCGGCCTAAGGGTTTATGGAGGTATGACTTTTTATTTGTGCCAAGATAGATAAGTACATAGGAAGAACTTTTTTCTTTTGTCCCCAGATCTACTTTGTCGACATATTTAGCTGTTTTTTTTTATTTACCCACAGGTTTTAATGTCTCCATGGACAGGCCATTTTTCTGTTCTATCTACTTTCTACATAGACATGACTTTTCTTTTTTATTTGTCCTCAGATCTATAGTCTACATTGATAGGATTTTTTTCTTTTTTAAATCTATCGTCATCTCTTATGTCAACATGGTTAGCATTTTGTGTTTAAATTAGTCCTTGCATCTGCTTTGTCTAGCTTAGAGTTCAAATAACGAATGTTCTTGAGAATCAGACTTATGCAATTTCGAAAGGTCGGAGAAGACGGCTTCTGTGTGTGCTATTTTTCTTACAGGGGATATAGGGGACAGTGGAAATGCACTCACAGTCTATCGCGTTGAGGAACCAGCTGTATTGCCAAGCAAAGTTATCGTTAGTGCAGAAAGTGCCTTGAAATTTAGGTAATAACTAATATAACAATAGGAAGGAGAAGAAGTAGTAGCGGTAGAAGTTGTCATTATTAGTGGTACAGTCAGGTGGCAGGGGACTTAGAAACTTGTTCACGGCTGTTTTGAATCATGTTGCCCCGAGCTAGAGGCAAGGTGGCGACATGATTCACCACAGCCGTGGACAGGTTTCCAAGTCCCCTGCCAAATAAACGTTCAACAAATTTATTGTACTGCAAAGTTTTACCATTCCAACGTTTGTTAAGCGAATTTTACCGTTTTGTTTTGGTTTAAAAAATATGAGTAAGCTGACGAAGTAGAATATACCGTCCCAGTGCCCCAATTCAATGAAAACTAGCGTCACTGGGAACTGACATCACTGAAACCTTGGTAATACGTGCTAAAACGTGCAGTACGACGCATAATCTTGATCGACGCCGCCATTTGGATGTTGTGTTGATAGTGTAATGATGTATACGGAGCTCCCGAAAGCACGGCGGGGAATCACGTGACACAACAACAACAACAATGACCGATATTTGAAAAAAATCCCCGACTTCAGGTAAGAAAATCTTCAATAATTCCGTTAATACATGACCGATTGGAATTTGGTTTGAAGCAGAGAAGGCGGAAGGACTCCAGGGATTTGCTTGATGTGTTAGATTTTTTAAACAACACCTGATAAAAAAGTTATTGACGAGCAAACAAATTTTTTACCCTGGATAACTCCCGGACGCAAAGCCAATACCTTAACCACTGAGCCAAAGAGATATCTCCCTGACGCAGTAGCCAGGTATTGTATTTAAATCGGGAGTATATGCCATGCAGGAAGGAGTGGTCTCCCGTAACACACCCCCTCTTAAAGTCATCATTTATTGATGACTCGAAGCCTTATTAGGCAGGAAGTCCAATTTTGGACAACAAATGGGATTTATGGCTCAATGGCCAATCCCGGACGAGCCCCCGTCTTACGAACAAAGTCCGTAACAAAGAAACAAATGAATAAATACATGGCAGAAATAAGGTACCGAGCGGGATTCGAACCCCGAACTCCCGGACGCAAGGCCAATACCTTAACCACTGAGCCAAAGAAATATCTTCCTGACGCAGTAGCCAGGTATTGTATTTAAATCGGGAGTATATGCCATGCAGGAAGGAGTGGTCTCCCGTAACACACCCCCTCTTAAAGTCATCATTTATTGATGACTCGAAGCCTTATTAGGCAGGAAGTCCAATTTTGGACAACAAATGGGATTTATGGCTCAATGGCCAATCCCGGACGAGCCCCCATCTTACTCTTTGGCTCAGTGGTTAAGGTATTGGCCTTGCGTCCGGGAGTTCGGGGTTCGAATCCCGCTCAGTACCTTATTTCTGCCATGCATTTATTCATTTGTTTCTTTGTTACGGACTTTGTTCGTAAGAATACGGGCCAGAGGAACTGTTTATCTGTTGTTTACAGACACGGTCATGCAGCCCGTAAATGCCTATTTTCAAACATGAAAAATTCGCAGAGTATACTAAATCAAAGAAAAATGACAATTGTATGTCACTTACGCCAGGTTTGTTGGTCTACCTGTTAGTGTATGTTCGTTCGCCTGTCTGTCTTTAGAAAAGAAGTTGATGCTAATAATAACCTGATAAATTATCGTCTCTTACTCATTAGATGATGTCGCGTACCACGATAGGCCCCTACTATGCATTGGATATAATCCTGGTATAAGCTGCAAGATATAGGTCATAAGAATCAAAATTCAATGTCAATATTCAAAATTAATGTTAAACTACATTAGCACTGGCGGATCCAGGGGGGGGGGGGGGGGGGTTCGGATGAACCCCCCCTAAATTTCCAGATTGACCGAGTTGAACACCCCTGAAGAAATCCTGGATCCGCCCGTGACTAGGGCCGTACAGATTCACAACAGTGGTCACTGACTTTTAGAAAAAAAATGTTTTCTTTATTGATCTAAAGGAAACGATAAGGGCACGTATTCACATACTATTCTAGGAAGACCACAGTCATGGTTTGACCAATCAGAAGTTGTACTTCTTTCTGAGTCCAGAATTAGACTAAGAACAAGAAAATTTTGATGCATAACATCAATAGCGCTTGCTGCAAATCAGTTGTTTCTATTAACCGTTTACCCCACAAGGCATTTCCTTAGTATCTCTAATTGACCATAAATAACAGCAAGGATGAAGCCCTTTCTTAAGTGTATATGACACCTTTTGATAGTATAGAAAACATTGTGACAAAAGGTGAAATTGCTCGTGACGAGCAATTTCACCTTTTGCCACAATGTTTTCCAAAGGCTCTTACAAGCAATGCGTAGAAATGAGTATCTATGGAGAAAAGGGTTAAAAAAATACAGTATTTTAAATTGACCATAGTAAAATTTTGCAGAACTCGGTGAGAAATGAACTAAAAAGTCCTAAACAATCATTAGAATGCAATTTGAAACTAAAAAACAAGGACCAATAATGGTAAGACGCAATCATAGTCAATCTTCTGCGAAATTTAACATAAGTTAAATTGGAGCTATGTACAAAAGCAAATTGTCATTCAAAGAACAACACAAACTAAAATATATAGTATTAAAACCAGGCTCCATTAAAAAAAACTGGATATGAATTGAGCAAAATGGGTACGAAATGATCGAAGTGGTTACGAAATGAACAAAATAAAACGAGTAGATGGGTGTACGAAATGACCAAAATTTTAGGAAATGGCTTAGGTATGACATGACCTACATGTAGTTACGAAATGACTTGAAGCCGAGTAAATAATATGGCTGCCTCCACATGTAGGCCTACTTTTCAAAAGCGATTAAAAATTTAATATACTGCGGCGCGACAATGAAACTAAGAATGGAACTAAGAATTCATACGGGCCAAGACAACGATTTTTTTTACATATTCAAGTCCCATAATAAACACAACCTGTCTAAATATCAAATTGTTGATCATATTCTTTATTCAATTGTAATACAATTTTTGAGTAGCCATTCGGCTGGTCCGACTTATCAGGAATTGCGCTCTCTTAAAAATTCATGAGAATTTAAATGCAATTTAGAAATGTTAGGTGAGATGGCCATAACTTGTAGTGAACTTGCAGAGATTGTGGCTACTTCATTTAATCTGATCCTGATCTTATGCTGAATATATAAGTAGGCGTATAAATAGAACGATTTTGAACTTATTAACCCATTACCACACAATCCCTACTTTTGAAACCCCTGAGAAAGAAGCCTTTTGAAAACACTGTGGGAAAAGAAGAAAATGCTGGTAACCAGCATTTTCTCCTTTTCCCACAGAATTTTCTACCCTTCCAAGAACAAATTTCAATTTTTCAGTCACCTTTATTTTGTCGTCTGCAAATGCTTTCAATTTGGACCAGTCTAAAATTTTCTTGTGTGGTAAAGAGTTAAATGAAGTTAATAATATCAAAAAGCCAATCTTGCCTCAGAAGTCAGAGAGGCGACAAATTAGTCCTTGTCCTACATACAGATGTACTAGACGTGGGCCTACCTTGGAATTTCTGAAAAATCATGAACAACCTTGACAAGAATAATATGAGGTCAGCTTGTCATGATAAAATTTCTTGTCGCAGAAATAAAGGTCTGATTGTGTGTATTTAGTCCTCTTGCCAGGCTAGTACCTTCGTACTTTGATTCGTATTTTAGCTGGAATGAACCGGATGCCGAGACTCTCATGGTGACACCAGATGCAGAACTTTACGTCATCTCCAAGGTCGACCATGCTGATGCTAAGATTGGGCTTATACCGAGCAGCGGGTGGGGTACAGGTTCTCGTGTGCCGATAACAAGGACTGGAAGTCTGAATGGTGTCAGGACAAGCCATAAGGATCCCCGAGGTGGAGACATATCCCCTGACGGAAACGAAATACTGATCAAAACAGATGAGAATATCTTACACTACAATATGAATGGCGGGAAGGACTATATTAGTATGAAAACTTTGATTTCTAGCGCTTACATTACGAACAAAAAAGTTTCATATTTCTAAAAATGATATTTATGGACTCTCTCTCTCTCTCTCTCTCTCTCTCTCTCTCTCTCTCTCTCTCTCTCTGTGCAAAGTCAGTTATTTGATCAACTCTTTTTCTCAACTCATCTATCCACCCTTTCATCTTTCATTCCTCCATCTGTCTGTCCATGTCTGTATCCTGTCTATTCATCCCATCCTTCCTCCTTCTGTCAGTCTGTCCGCTTGTCCATGTTTGTTTATCTATCTATTTGCCGATCTATCTATCTATCTTCTGTCTGATTATCTGTTTATCTATCTATCAATCTATCTATCTATCTATCTATCTATCTACAGGTGTTTTACAAGGTTCGCCGGCTGTACTCCCGTACATTTCGGAGAAACAAGGAGAGAGTGTAGCATTCAGTGCCGACGGTCAATCATATTTTACGCTGGGTGAAGGGACACACGAACCACTTTACAGATATGACGCAATTTTCTGAGCAGCTGGCCATGAAAGACGCGTGTTAACCAACCTCTCCAATTCCATTCGCTTTATAATCCCAAACTTAGAAAGAAACACTACCTCCTGATTGGCTAAACCATTTGGTCTTAGCCAGTCAGAAGCTGTGGTGCTTTACAATATGCAAGACAAATCTTGAAATTCATAATGCAACGAGATAATAAATGTCAGGCCCAAAAATTAGCCATCTTGTTATGCATAATTCTACTCATTTGTAACATGTATCTCCTTTTAGATATGTTAAAATATTTTTTCTTAACCAAATATTTGTTCGTTTCCTTGTATGCAAGTTTGTCAACGGCCGATTTCAGAAATTACATTTAATTAGATTAAGGCTGTCAGTTCAAATGTCTAAGTGTTCCGGAATTTTATTGTACCTACCTGTATTTCGCAATTAACCCTTAAAGGTGGATATTTAGAATTTTCACATCACACCAAATTGAAAAAATATGTATGTCAATGAAATTTATATGAAAAAACAATACAGATCATCAGTAATTAAGAATCATAAAATTACCCCAAAATTTTTGTTTTGGTGGAATTCTCTTAAAAGGCTACGTAGCCTCTTAAGCTATTTTTATATTTCCCGCCAAAAGCAGAAAAAGCTTTGTGGGAATGTTTAGTGACTTGCACGCGACTAATGACTATTAAACATTCCATAACATAAACATGTAATTATTTTCCATGATGTCTAGAACTTCGGATGCTATGTTTGAAGCTTTGTCTGTATATTTCCGGTATGTAAATGAGCGAGCTGCTGATGTAAAAATAGACCGTGTTTCTCTTCAGTGTTGACCTGGGCTGTGGTAAATATCTAATTTATTTAGTTGTCGGATGGTTTTCGACTACTGGGGTTTAATGAATGAAAATTATAAGGCTTTGGGAGTATAAGGATGATTTTTTTTTTTTGTATTTTTGTAAGATTTTCTTCCCAAAATCTGAAGGGCCACCTTTAACCAAACAATCCCTGGTTTTACGACCAAGAGGAAGAAGCCTCCTGAAAACATCGTGGGAAAAGTAAAAAATGCTGGTAACCAGCATTTTCTCCTTTTCCCATAATGTTTTCTACTCATTTAAAGTCAACTTTAAATTTTTCAGTCAAGTTTATTTTGTCGTCTGCAAATGCTTTTAATTTAGACAAGTCTACAATTTTGTCGTTTGGTAAAGAGTTAACTCTTTCCTAGCCACTGGAAGCTCCCTCGCGTAAACTTTGTCGAAATAACAGTCAGCGGTGAAAGACAATTAAATTTTGTCCCAATAACTATCATCATCATTTCTTGAAAGAAACCTTCCAGGCTAGAAATCGAAATGGCAAATGCTAAGTTTCAAGCCCTGTGCATTACCAACTGAACTAGTGGGCTTATTGAATTTCGTTTATTTATCGTCGCCAACCGGTAGCCAATGTGATCCACGACCCCCAACCCTACCCCCTTGCACGGCGGGGAATCACGTGACACAACAACAACAACAATGACCGTTATTTGAAAAAAATCCCCAACTTCAGGTAAGAAAATTTTCAATAATTCCGTTAATACGTGACCGATTGGAATTTGGTTTGAAGCAGAGAAGGCGGAAGGACTACGGGGATTTGCTTGATGTGTTAGATTTTTTAAACAACACCTGATAAAAAAGTTATTGACGAGCAAACAAATTATCCAGGGTAAAAAATTTGTTTGCTCGTCAATAACTTTTTTATCAGGTGTTGTTTAAAAAATCTAACAGATCAAGCAAATCCAATCGGTCACGTATTAACGGAATTATTGAAGATTTTCTTACCTGAAGTCGGGGACTTTTTTTAAATAACGGTCATTGTTGTTGTTGTTGTTGTCACATGATTCCCCGCCGTGCCCTTGCCCCGCTCAAAGACTTTTTTGCGGATTTGTACAGCAAATCCGCGTAATGTGGTCGTTTTGACCGGAACCAAATACATCAAGCGTAACGACGCATGCGCGCTCACTCCGCACTTTGTTATCAGTTTGACCTGAACCAAATACACTGTTATACACGCTTTCAGAGCTCTGCCTATTCTACTTTCAGTTTTACCTTATTTGTCATGTTACATAGAATAGCGTAAGATACAAAACGAAATACATTTCAATTCCCGGCTGGCTCTTTTGAATGTTGTAGGTAGATAGCACCGTCACTTTGGACTTTAGTCTCAACCCAAGAGGCATTTTGGTAATGTTGGTAATGTTAGGTGGCCAGCCGCGGGGATCGAACCAAAATCGTCATGATGTAAGAGACCTGACGGTCACTCATCTCCAGCTAAGCTACTAGGGCTGGTCAAGCTACTGGGTAGACTGGTATCAGTCCGTTAAATAGAGTTAAAATCATCAAGTAAAACTGAAAAACATACTCTGTGTTCTCAATGTTCTGAATGTCTGATTTGACCCTGTATTTCAGAAGATCTCTTTCTCGGCCGGTGTAGGTCCAGGATCAGACTGCACGTTTTGTGCAGTCTGATCTTGATCTACACTGTCCGCAAAAGATCAGTGAGTGGCGCTTAGCAACCTAAGGGTTAAACCACATTCACTTTAGTCATCTGCAAAAGCTCTGAGCTCTGACGAGTCCAATATCCCTTTACCAAACGACAAAATTTTAGACTGGTCTACTTTGAAAGCACTTGCAGACGACAAAATAAATGTAACCAAAATATTGGATTTTTTTTTTGTTTCCAGCAAGGTAGAAAACATTGTGGTAAAAGGAGAAAATGCTGGTTACCAGCATTTTCTCCTTTTACCACAATGTTTTCAAAAGGTCTTTATCCCAGGGTCGTAAAAACCAGGTATGGTTTGGTAAAGGGATATATTGTTATCTGGATAAAACATGAGACTCGGTACACCGGAAGTAGAACTTGAAGAGACGCCATACGAACTCGTGACCAAAAAATTGGACTTTGTTTCCAGCAAGGTAGAAAACATTGTGGTAAAAGGAGAAAATGCTGGTAACCAGCATTTTCTCCTTTTACCACAATGTTTTCAAAAGGTTTCCATCCCAGGGTCGTAAAAACCAGGTATTCTTTGGTAAAGAGATATATTGTTATCTGGATAAAACATGAGACTCGGTACACCGGAAGTAGAACTTGAAGAGGCGCCATACGAACTCGTGACCTTCGGGCAATAATACCTGGTTTCTATAGCAACTAAATCCGGCCACGTGGTGACTAGAACTACAGCAATGGCTTAACAGAATCAATGATGACACCAGATATTTTCCGAAAAACTAATTAGTGTTTCCATACAAAACTTTGCGCTCATTAATACTTCACACCTATCTGAATACTTACGTAAAACTGGCGTTACCTTGGCAACATAACAATAGAAATAAATATGCCCAACCTTCAAGTAGATAAGAAACACTCAAAAAGTGGTTAAATGACTAAGTAAGTAGGCTTTCGAAAGTATTCTTGGAAACGGAGAAAATGCATTTCCTCCTTTTCTTAGATTGTTTGATATCCACTGAATGATGGAAGTAAACCTTTTATGAACAACATTACATTTGTCACTTGCAAATCTCTAAGTATGAAGTTTTGTCGTTTCGTAAAGATAATATTTTTTTCTTCCAGTTTTGTTTTCTTAAAATCGACATTTCGTGGGTTTACTTCAAAAACCTCGTAACTAGAGCTTGTTTATCAATGCGTCTCCATATAATTATGAATCCATGAAATTCATTTCGTTTTATAACCGATCATAAAAAATAATATTACTTGTCCAGCCAGGTGGCAGACATCTTCGCGAGCCAAGGTTACGATCACTACGTGGATCTTACCTTGGCGGATTAAGCCAGATTTCGAGATTCCTGCGATGCGCCCTTTATTGGATGCCAGTTATTACCCCTCTTTACATCATATTTCTAAAAGCCAATGTAATATCGTTTTACAAACCGCTTACGAATACACATGAAGCGATAAGCAGACATCCATATTCGAAAGGTAGCGAAGTTGTTCTATTTTTATCAAAGATGAAATGCTACCAGAATATTGTCGTTTGGTAATGAGTTAAAACAAGTCGCCATTCTAGATGACTCGTTTGGTATCATGTATTAGTGAGATGCATTAAGCCCCATTTTGCCAGAGCATGGCTTTAATATAAATGAACTTTGTTACATACCGTTAAATACCAACGCTTTAACCTATTACCACACAATCCCTACTTTTGACACCCCTGAGAAAGAAGCCTTTAGAAAGCATTGTGGGAAAAGAAGAAAATGCTGGTAACCACCATTTTCTCCTTTTTCCACAATGTTTTTTACCCTTCACAAAACCAATTTCAAATTTTCAGTCACTTTTATTTTGTCGTCTGCAAATGCTTTCAATATGGACCAGTCTATAATTTTCTCGTGTGGTAAAGAGTTAAGTCATTAGGGCCTACTAACGACAAACTTTTACGTTTGTACAAATCGAAAGCATTTGCAGACGACAAAATAAAAGTGACTAAAAATTTAAAATTTGTTTCGTTAAGGGTAGAAAAAATTCTGGGAAAAGAAGAAAATGCTGGTTACTCACAATGTTTTCTAAAGGCTTCTTTCTCAGGGTCATCAAAAGTAGGTATTTTGTGTTGTAATGGGTTAAAGCTGATTGTACTAATTTTGGTCATCCCCAAGAGGTTTTCCAGTAATTACATGTATTTTCTATAATCTTGATCTATATAATCAGCTGGGAATCAGCGATTTTTTTTTTCATTTCTCACAACGGAAGAAAAACTTTATATGGAAAAAAAAGTCCGTCCGAACCATATGTCAACAGATGCAGTAGATGCAAGTTAGCGTCCTATTAACCTGCTATTATCTCCCGCTAGATGGCATTCTAAAATACACATCTAATTTGGGCATTCTGGGTACAGAGCCGGACTACTTTTCCACGTGACAACCGCTACCTTGAATTGAAAAAAATACAATATAAAACGCTACCAGTGCTGCGATTCATTCAGCTACGATCAGCATTCAGCAGTTTAGAGAAATCTGGAGCTAAAATAGATCCGATTTCTCCTCAAACGTATTGATAAAAGCCATTTTCTCCATTGCTACTTTATAGCGCGTATTACTACAATCTCCCCAATTTTGGGAGGAGTGATGCGTCATATCAAACAGGTCGAATCTTCGAAAAATATGACATGCCCAGACAACGCCCTTTTGATTGATTGATTTTCAGTTATTTATTGTCGCAACCAGTTGCACCTATGGGCGACGCTCCGAGATGGATGTTGGGTATGATAACTTTTTTCAGCGTGAAATAAGTGTGACCCGTCATGCTAAATGGGACAACAATCTTGGAATTCCGTACATCAATTAGATCAAAGCCTTGAGAACGCTGAAGTGGTATTTGTCAAGAAAACCTATTGCGTGGAATCAATAGTTTGAAAGAAAAAGAGACATATTGTTCAAATATTGACCTAAAAGCAAATGAATACCTTTTCGGTAGAAGGGAGAGTACTCATGTACCTTAAAACTATAATTTTGAAATATCTTTAGCCTTTTACATTTAATTTGCAACATTACAATCAATTACTTCGATCTATAAATATTCAAGAGCAATCAAATGGAGTAGCGCCCAATCATAGGACGAGCAAGCCATGGAACGAATTGGTTTAGGAACGAAAAAGCCCAATATGTGAATTTGTATCATTGCGCCAATAAAAGGCTATGAGCGAGAGAAGCTATTTTCAATCAAAAATAAGTATCTCAACGATCGATGGCCTCGCCCAATGTATTTTAAAATGCCATTTTAAATTACATATCTGTGTGCAACCAAAAAACTCATTTGCCCGAGAAAGAATGAGTTTAACTGGGTTTATTTCCTTCGGCTTTGCACAAAATAAGATACATGGTTATCAAAATCCAATCTTGAACTCATAGTGGTATTGTCTTCGACAAATACCACAATAAAAACAGATCAACAATATATAGTGGTGGTCAATTTAAGCTGATAGTTCAGAAATAATTATTCAACAAGGTACAATGACCAGTTTTCATTCAGAAAATACAATAAAGCGAAAAGTGTCAACCTTGGTCAGCCTCCACAGTTCACGCAGTCTGACCAGGGTTGACATTTTTCGCAGTTCCCAGATGGTCCCCTTTTGGTGCGACAGGCCACAAATAAGCTCGACCTCCTTCGACGGCTATAAATAGAATTCATTGAAACTAACAAAGATTTCGATTGACTAAGTTTGCGGACGGAATAGATCAAAGATCAGACTGCACGTTCTGTGCAGCCTGATCTTGATATAAGCCGTCCGAAAAAGTCACAGTTTTCGCCTATGGCTTGGACGGTTTAGCATGCGCGATCATTCGGCATACCTCGGGTGATGGGAGCCAGCATTATACGTTGGTACGGAATCGCCCGACTTGTGACGAGTGGTGCTCGGTGTACCGCGCTGTCAGGTGACATCTCGGTTTATATTGTCTCAGTCGAAAGACTATAAGGAATTTTAGATGGCCAACCGTCGGGGCTGACCCCCTCTTCAGAGAACATGAATTTTTTATTCAGTAGCTAACAGCGCTAACATACGACACGGTGGTGTCGCAGTGCAAGTCTTTTCAAGTGAAGTTAAGCGTGAATGATATTTGATCAATATTTTTACTACGAATTATTAAGTCTTACAACGTTCGATCTGACAGATCGAAATCTAATAAATCAGTAGACTGACTCGTGTATATTTAGAGGTATTGAAAGGCAGATCTTTGCTATATATAGCGCTTTTAACCCATTACCAAACGACAATATTTTACACTGGTCCAAATTCAAAGCATTTGCAGACGACAAAATAAAAGTAACTGAAAATTTGAAATTTCTTTTGTGAAGGGTAGAAAACATTGTGGGAAAAGGAGAAAATGCTGGTTACCAGCATTTTCTCCTTTTCCCACAATGTTTTCTAAAGGCTTCTTTCTCAGGGGTGTCAAAAGTAGGGATTGTGTGATAATGGGTTAAACCTTCATTCTGCTGAAAAAAGAAATTATTTTTTCAAATCGATTGTCAAAAACAAATTTTGATATTTCAAAGGTATTTTTGGAGAGAGAGAGAGAGAGAGAGATATATATATATATATATTTCTCCATATCGGTAAGTGAAGGTTTAAGATTAGCATGCGCAAGTCTGATCTTGTATCTACACTGGCCCCAAAAGATTCTTCTAGAGCAGCTTTTAGCAGTCTACGGGTTAACCATCTTTAACCCTTTACTAAACTATAAAATTTTCAGACTGGTCCAGATTGAAAGCACTTACAGACGACAAAATAAATGTAACTCAAAAATCGAAATTTGTTTCCAGCGGGGTAGAAAACAATGAGGGAAAAGGAGAAAATGCATCCTACCATATTTTAAATAAATTGACTGATGGAGTATGATGCCGATGTCTCGGAGAGAGGTTAGATACAATGTTATAAGCACTTGAAACCTGCCTAGCTGTTCAGCTAGCTTTTACAGCGATGCGGTTTGGTGTAGGCCTGTTTCTCTCCGTGATAGATGAGCAACGTGCGTCACGTTACTACTTGGATGGGTGAACGGGTCCTTGCACGTTACACCCCACCATTAATTTGTGCTAATATGCACCCTAGAATGCACGAAATCGTACCATTCTTTTTTAAAAATTTTTCGGGGGAACATGACCCTGGACCCCAAGCACAGCGTCAACTTCGCCGCACCAATCGAAATAAGATGGCTACGCCTCTGGTTTTCGCAAATGTGCGAATGTCCTTTTCGCGTGTTGTAAGCCAATTACAGGAACCATGCTCTGACAAACGGGGGCTTAACCCATTAGATCTACCACACAATCCCTACTTTTGACGACCCTGAGAAAGAAGCCTAAGGAAAACATTGTGGGAAAAGGAGAAAATGCTGGTAACCAGCATTTTCTCCTTTTCCCACAATTTTTTCTACCCTTCACATAACAAATTTCAAATTTTCAGTCACTTTTATTTTATCGTCTGCAAATGCTTTCGATTTGGACCAGTCTAAAATATTGTCGTTTGGCAGTTCACCAAACAAGCCATCAGATAAATAGGGATCTATAGTAACCAATTTCAACAGTCGACGTAATCATGAGGTAGACTGGTTCTTCGACAGGTTTCGTGGACGACAAACCAATTTCAGCTTAAATGAATGGATTTTGGCCTTTTAAAGGTGAGCCTTTAGATTTTGGGACAAAAATCTTACAAAAAAATTCATCCTTGTACTTCCAAAGCCGCTTAATTTTCATACATAAAACCCCAGTGGTCCAAAAATCAACCGACAACAAGAGAAATAATTCAAGATAATTAGAGATTTACTACGGCACAGGTCGACACCGACGGGAAACATGGTCGATTTTTACGGGAGCAACTCGCTCATTTACATACAGGAAATACACAGACGAAGCTTCAGACGCAAATGCATCAAATCGTTACCAAACGACAAAATTTTAGGAGTGTCCAAATCGAAAGCATTTGCAGACGACAAAATAAAAGTGATTGAAAATTTGAAACTTTTTTTGTAAAGGATAGAAAACATTGTGGGAAAAGGAGAAAATGCTGGTCACCAGCATTTTCTCCTTTTTCCACAATGTTTTCCAAAGGCTTTTTTCTCAGGGGCGTCAAAAGCCGGGATTCTGTGGTAATGGGTTTTAAACCCCCTTTTCGCAGAGCATGGTGTATACACATGTAGCAGTTGTCTAACGCTAGAAAAAAAAGAGCTGAGAGGGGGGGGGGGGGGAGAAGAAATCAATTAAAACATTTGCTTCCAGCTGGATCTTTTTCAATAGACTGTGCGAAAAGAAAACACACAAAAACCTAATAAAATATTGGGGGGAGAGAGTTCACGGTCACCATAAAGTAGAAATTGTCGCTCTCGTTTTTTTTTGTATATTTATTGTACTTGAATTTTCAATAGCCCTACACATATTTTCTCTTTACCTATATTGATCTATTTGTAAATGGGAAATGTAGAAATTTACCACATAGTCAGTCCCACGCAGTATTTTCAATTTCCCTTCTTCTCGAAAACCATCTTTCCAAAACGTAGCAAATAACACTAAGTTATATCAGAAACAGAGAGAGAAAAGCTGACTATTTGGCAATCTTAAAAGTGTGACTCCAATTTTGAGGAAGCATCCTTTCGTTTAAACAGTCGGAGATTTCAAGTTTTATTATGGGATCTTTCCAGTTTATTGTCTTTAATAAAGAGTAGATATTTTATGTCGAATTAATGGAGTGCAGATATTTTAAAATTAAAACCCTCAGTTTAAAAAAAAGGTGATCATCGCTTGTAGCCGCATAGCAACATGTAAACAATATTGGTAACTAAGTACGCACGATCCTGGTTACCACTATTAGACAAGTATCGGAAGTTGGTTTTCTGTTTAAATAGTAGCTGGAAAGCAGAAGTGCTTCTTTTACGGTGAAATAAAACGAGTTTCTTTTTTGATAAAAATCAACCATAATGGTAAGTTTATTTTTAGCTTCGATGGATCTATTTTCTCGGAATAATGAACTTGTAGAATTTTTCAAGTTGATTAATTAATTTCGTTTTCAATACCCTGCATAGACGCCACCAGAGGCTCCTGTCGACAGTGCAGGTCAAGATCAGACGGCAAAGAACGTGCAGTCAGATCTATGATCCGCACTGTCCACTGTTTTATCTTTGCTTATGAACGGAACTTATGTCTGTCCAGTCCTGTAGCTTCTGGTCGGTAGGCCTAATATGGGCCCCACAGGGCTTCACACCCAATGGGTCGCTGGTTCGTTTCTCAGTTCGTACCAAATCCTCTCAGAGGGTCGATGGTAGTCACTGCATTATGGTTTCCATGTTTACTTGGGGAAAACAGCTAGTGGCGTGGAAAGACTTTTCCAAAGTACTCGTAATAAACTTCAGGAAAGTATTAATAACTCATAACCAAACGACAAAATTTTCTGTTTGTCCAAATCGAAAGCATTTGCAGACGACAAAATATGAGTGACTGAAATTTCAAATTTGTTTTGTGAGGGGTAGAAAACATTGTGGGAAAAGGAGAAAATGCTAGTTACAAGCATTTTCTCCTTTTCCCACAATGTATTCTAAAGATTTCTTTCTCAGGGGCGTCAAAAGTAGGGATTGTGTGGTAAAGGGTTAACAGATGAACTTGCACCCGATGTATATAGTAACCACAAAACATCTTAGAACATTTAGCAATTTTAAACTACTGATAACTCCAGCAAGTTTAACTGTCAAATAGCAGACGACAAAATTTTTTGACTCGTCCGTATCAAATGACGAAATTTACATACGACAAATCAAATGTGGCTAAAATGGCGGGCTTCGTCTTGGAGAATGTAGAAAACGTCATGGGAAAAGAAAACAACGCTTCTCACCACGCTTTGATGTAGGCTACTGCATCAACCCAGTTCAAAATAATAAACAAGAAAATTTGGATGCAAAACATTAATGGCGCCGTAAGTAAGTTGTTTCTGAAATACGACACATTATAGTATTTCGAATTGTCCAAAGTATTCGTACGGCGAACTCGGTGAAAAATGAAATGAGAAGTCCTAAACAATTTTTAAGAATGCAACTTGAAACTTAAAAAAGAAAGAACCAATAATGGTAAGGCAGAATCAATGTCATTCTTTTTGCCGAAATTTAACAAACTTTCAATTGAAGCGTTGTAGGGCCTACAATGGCAGGTGTCATTCGGCAAGTAACACAACAAAATAGTTTTACCAAACTGATATTAAAAACTGGGCATGAAATGACCAATGTGGATACGAAATGATCAAAGTAAGCACGAAATGAAAAAAAAAAAAGTAGATCTAAAGGTGGGTACGAAATGGCCTGGGAACAAAATAACATAGTTAAGAAATGAGTGGAAGCCGAGTAAACAATATGGCTGCCTCCCTACGGGTAGTTTTCAAAACCGAATAAAGATCTATAGTGCCGTTGCTCATGCGGCGCTACAGTAAGCTATATGTATACAGCTTACAATGGGCAAAAGGAAAATTCGTGGAACAGGAGAAAAATCTTGTTTCTCGCATATTGTTCTTTTCCCATGATGTTTTTAAAAGCTTATCGCTTACAGTTGTTAAAATACAAACTCAGAAAGCATACAAGGGTGCACCGATTATTGCCATAAAACTGAAATATTGGTGAAATCGGCGTTAAACACAGTAGATCTATCAATACAATCAACTGACAAACTCACCGGTTTGGTTTACCAATGATTATCAAACCAGCCAGTCACACCTTTCTTGCCATCAAATATTAAATGGAAACTTTGTTTTTATGACTTTATGATTTTTATCACACAATAATTAAAAGTCAGTTTCCAAGGAAGATGCCAATAAAACTGTAGCAACAATTATTGTGGCGCCGCATGAGTGGCGGTGTAATGCAGAGAAATGACCCCCATTACAAAATGACCCACGGTCATTTCTCGACGTAGAGGAATGACCCATGGGTCATTCCGGGTCATTATTCTACGTCGAGAAATGACCCATGGGTCATTCCTCTACGTCGAGAAATGACCCGAGGGTCATTTTGTAATGGGAGTCATTTCTCTGCATTACAGCAGCACTACATTTTTATTCAGTTTTGAGAAGTACTCGTACAAATGGAAGCAGCCATATTGTTTCCTCCGCTTCCAGTCATTTCGTAACTAGGCCATTTCGTATCTATGCGATTTCGTACCCACCTTTACTTTTTGCCATTTTGTACTTACCTTGATAATTTCGTAACCACTTTGGTCATTTCACATCCATTTTTAATATCATTTCGGTAATTTAGAACCTAGTTTTAATGCTATTTTTGTGTATTATCATTATTGTTTGTTACTTGTAAAGGTTTAAGTTGCATTCTACAGAATGTCTAGGACTTCCCAGTTCATTTCTCACCGAGTACTGCAAAAATTTACTTTGGTCAATTTTGAAATGCTGCAATGTGCCTTATTTGAGCAACCACCAATTTGCGGCGCCATTGATATTAGGCATCAACATTTTCTTGTTTATACATTTATAATTTGTAGCCTCTGGCCTTATATTAATGCAAGTACATACTTGTGTCTTTTCTGCGCTTCCAGATGATGATAATTAAGGTTTTTTTTTAAATAGATATCAACTCTTTCGTTGTTTTATGGAGAATTTTTAATGGAAAACGCACATCTCCAGTATTTTAGCTATGTTCAGCAGTGAGAGGGGTCTTATATGGTTGGTGTAAAATTGGTCTTGGCTTTATTACGTTTTCTATGAAAGTTTTCAACGTTTTTTTAATACACTTTTTTCCTTGTTTTGCTTTCTCCAAGAGTATTTATTTTGTTTTTTTATAAAAAAAATAAAAGCGTTTTTTTTTTTCTTTTTAAATCATAACTGAAGCAAAAGTATCCAAGTGATGAATTTTGTATAAGATATATTCTAATGATTATTTTCTCAATATTTCAACTTTTCCCATGGGACAAATTTAAGACCACCCCAAATTGAAAGCATCTGCAGATAACACATTTTGAAAGTGGAACAAATACAGTGAGTTTTTTGACAAGGTAGAAAACAGTGTAGGAAACAGAGAAAACGCTGGTAACCAGTATTTTCTCCTTTTCCAACAATTATTGCAAAAAACCTTCCTTCCCAAGGTTGTTAAAACAAGGGATTGTTTGGTAAAGGGTTAAAACATTGGATAGCTGGATATATATACAATATTTAACCCATTACCACACAATCCCTACTTTTGACGCCCCTGCAAAAGAAGCCTTTAGAAAACATTGTGGGAAAAGGAGAAAATGCTGGTAACCAGCATTTTCTCCTTTTCCCACAATGTGTTCTTCCCTTCACAAAACAAATTTCAAATTTTCAGTCACTTTTATTTTGTCATCTGCAAATGCTTTCAATTTGGACCTGTCTAAAATATTGTTGTTTGGTAATGGGTTAATATCAATCATTCAAGTATTTCAGTATTTCATGGCAATAAACCCAAACACTTGGATAACAAAAAAAACTCAAGAACACATCTGTCAGCCAGAAAAAGCTTTAGAGAAAAAGTATTGTAAGTCTATTGAACTTTCTACAATACAACCTATAATACTTTAATGATTTGTTTTTCTTTATGAGCTATGATATACAATAGATTTCTGGGTGGAATTGAAAAGACTTTATTATACAATATTGATTCAATAGATTAATAAATAAAGAGACAATAAACTGGACAATATCTATCCCATTTTCACACTCTGAAGCTTAGCTTGTTATCAAATGATAAAATTTTAGATTTGTCCAAATTCAAAGCATTTGCACATAACAATTTAAATGTGAATCAAATGTTGAAATGGATTTTTGAAAGGATATAAAACATATTTGAAATAGTATGATATGCTGGCTACAAGTATATTTTTCCTTCTCTTATCATGTTTTCAATAGCTTTTTTGTCCATTATGATTGTGGATTCTTTTGTAAAGGGTAATTAAAAGAGTAGAGGCAATGGTTATGAAACTGAGGTTGTGGTTACAATTCAAGACTAAATCTCACACTGCCAAGATTCTGCTTTTTTTCTGGTAGACATACTGCCAAATTTGGGCAATAATTCTGTTACACATACAGCCAAATTTGGGCAATTATTCTGGTAGACATACTGCCAAATTTGGGCAATTATTCGGGCAGACAGACTGCCAAATTTTGGCAGTTTTTCTGGTAGACATGTTATCAAATTTGGGCAATTATTCTGGCAAACAGACTGCCAAGTATGTGCAATTGTTCTGGCAGACAGACTGCCAAATTTGGGCAATTTTTCTGGTGCAAATCCTTCCAAGTACGGGCATTTTTTCTGGTAGACATACTGCCAAGGTTGAGCAATTTTTCTGACAGACATACTGCCAAGTTTTAGCAATTTTTCTGGTGCACATACTGCCAAGTAAGGGCATTTTTTTCTGGTAGACATACTGCAAAGTTTAAGCATTTTCTGTTTGATGTATTGTCAAGATGGGCAATTTTTCTGGTAGACACACTGCCAAATTTGGGCATTTATTTCCTAATAGACATAATGCCAAGTTTGGGAATTTTTTCCTGGTAGACATACTGCCAAGTTTGGGCAATTTTTCTGATATACACACTGCTAAGTTTGGGTATTTTTTTTCCTGGTAGACACACTGCCATGTTTGGAAATTTATTTCCTAATAGACATAATGTGAAGTTTGGGCAATTTTTCTGGTTATAGTGAGGCCAAGTTTGGGCATTTTTTCCTGGTAGACTTAGCGCCAAGTTTGGACAATTTCACACTGCCAAGTTTGGACAATTCTTTTTTCTAGCAGACATGCTGCCAAGTTTGGGCAATTTTTCTGGAGGACATAATCCCAAGTTTGGGCATTTTTCTAGTAGACAAACTCTCATTTAGTTTCATATTTCAAACCTGTGTTTTCAAACTTTTATTTTGTTCAATAGTCAAGGAAGTATTTTATTGGTTCCATCGTGAAATTTTGTTGAGCTTTTGACAACTGAATGGACAAATTTCAAACCACTCCTTCGAAAGGATTTTCCTTTAGAACAAAATCCTCATATTTGATGCCATAGCTAGACTCCCTTAACCCTCTACCAAACAATCCCTGGTTTTTACGACTCTGAGATAGAGGCTTTTTGAAAACATTGTGGGAAAAGGAGAATATGCTGGTAACCATCATTTTCTGCTTTCTCTACAATGTTTTCTACCCTGCTGGAAACAAATTTTACTTTTTTGAGTTACATTTATTTTGTCATCTCCAAATGCTGTTAATTTGGACCAGTCTAAAGAAGCCTTATGAAAACATTGTGCGAAAAGGAGAAAATGCTGGTAACCAGCATTTTCTCCTTTTCTCACAATGTTTTCTACTCTTTTAAAGTCAAATTGAAATGTTTGAGTCACATTTATTTTTGTGTCTTCCAATTTGGACCAGTTTAAAATGTTGTCAATTGGTAAAGAGTTAACTTATTACCAAACTACAAAATTTTAGGTTTGTCTAAATGTTTTCTAAAGGCTCCTTTTCAGGGTCGTCAAAAGTAGAGATTGTGTGGTAATGTGTTAGTCAAGCTTATGGGATAAAAATCTGACTGTGTTTCAGTGGATCATATTTAGAACCTTCCAAAGTGATATGATTATATTATTTTTCATGCTGAAACATGTAAAATATCAGAAAAGGAGCAATTGCCTATTCCAAACAACTGATCTTTTTCCAAAAATGTTTTTAAAATCTACACCATAGGCAGATATAAACCACCAACCAGCTTTTGTAAACACACTGGAAAATTAATCGAACAAAAAAAAAGGAGCAATTGCTTCTTACTCCTCTTCCAACAATGTTTTCTTTTGGATTTTTGAATTTTTCTTTATTTTGGGGCATGAAAAGTCATATTTATTTTGTAAGAGATTTATACCTGGTGTACAAACACGCCCATTTTCTTCCATCGTGAATAACAAACATAACTGTGCTAACAACGGGGCTTCGTTTTCAATGCAAATGTTTAAATTTCATTTAAATATCATGACCTCAAATTTGACCTTCTCCTATGGGTCATTTTAAATTCTAAACTATTATACAATATTTAAATGATAAGTGATATACAGAAAGGTGATCAAAGCAGAAAACTTAACCCTATACCACACAATCCCTACTTTTAACGACCCTGTGACAAAAGCCTACAGAAAGTACTGTGAAAAAAAGGAGAAAATGCTGGTAACCAGCATTTTCTCCTTTTCCCACAATGCTTTCTACCCTTCATAAACACAAATTTCAAATGCTCAGTCACTTTTATTTTGTTGTCTGGGAATGCTTTCGATTGGGACAAACCTAAAATTTTGTCATTTGGTAATGAGTTGAGACCTATTTTTACCAAAATGCTATACAGGGTCTACATAATACAGTTACGGAGCCAAGCTCTCACAAAAGTGAGTTTTCACAGTTCTGAGGGAGAAGGCTTTTAAACGTTTTCCAAATGACAAAAATCTTCGAATAATATGACAGGTGCTGACAACACAACCATATTTATTTAGGAAAGCAGTCAGTGGCTTCGTATGTTGTACAAGTATTGGTTAAAAAAAAAAAAAATGATGGAAAATAATGGATAGGTACACTGGCTGCTGAAATAAAATGGAAATAATATTGAAAGCCAAGTGGGTGAAGAAGACTGTTCTGCAAATTACTCGTCAAAAAAATGCTGGGAAAGTAAAGCATAGGTGCACTGGGTGCCAAGAAAAACTGAAACAATGTTGAAAACAGAGTTCAATATCAAGCAAACAAATACATTAATTCTCTTTCTTTGTTGTGGAGTACCGTATTTTCAAACATCTAAAAAGTTTACACTATTGATTTGGCAACAAAAGACTTCTACCATAAAGTTTCACTTTCCCAAAGTGAGAAGAACTCTGAACACAATTTTGGGGAAAGGAGAAAATGCTGGGTACCAGCATTTTCTCCTTTTCCAAAAAAATGTTTTCTAACCTTTCAAAAACTATCGCAATGAAGTATGTAAAATTAAATTTTTTGTCTGCAAATAGTTTCAATTTATAGAAGTTTTAAATTCAACTTATTGTTTAGTGAATGGGCAAACAATTACAGTTAAGAGAAGCATACCTCTGCATGGGGGCAGTGTAAAAGTATTATACAAAAGGATATAAATTTTACCATTATATAAATAGCAAAATTTTCCTGTAACCCTTCTGTCTTTTTGGTATTATTCACCGTTTTCAAGCCATTATTTACCGCAAGATGGCATTCTACAAATACTCATCGATCTAATTTGGGCATCCTCGGTAAAGAATCGAACTACTTTTCTATGCAACAACTTGTACTTTGAATTTCTCACTAAAATAAATGCTTACTCAATAAAATGCTATCTGGTGCAATTCATTCAGCTATGATCAGCAATTTAGAGAAATCTGGAGCTAAAACATGCCTGATTTCTCCTAAGAAGTATTGATAAAAGCCATTTTCTCCATTGCTACTTTATAGCATGTATCACTACAATTCCCCCCAATATTGGGAGGAGTGATGCGTCATATAACACAGGTCAAATCTTCAAAGAATATGACACGCGCAGACATTTTCAACCTTATTTATTTCAAATATTGATTATAGACAGTGTGGTAGGATTCATTCCTTTTCTCAATGCTGACCATTGTTTTGACAGTGGGTATGTGGGAAAGCAGCCAGTGGCTTGGACAGATTATTATACTGAGTATTGGTAACAAAAAAATTCAGCATAGCATGGATTGGTATTCAGGCCACCACAATATAAATGAAACAATGTTGAAAACAGCATTACACATCTCAATTAATCAATCTTATTTTAATGTTGCAGCAACCAGTTCACCTATCCATGTTTTGCAGTAACTCCTTTCAACAAATAGGCCTAATTATGAGGTTTTCTGTCTGTTTGGTATTAATTTGCTGTTTTCAACATTATTGCAATAATATCCTAATGGCCAGTGTGTCTAAAGATCTATCTTTTCCAGGAGTTTCTGTAGCCAGTGCTTTGCATAATATTCCTTTGAAGCCACTGTCTGTTTGGAAACATATGAATCATCAAAATGTGTCATGGTGAGAGATGAAAAAGTCCTATTGCACTGGCCATTATGAATCCTCAGAAAGCATTCTGCCAAGCCGGAAACTGAAAACAGCAATTGATTGCACCACTTGTGGGTTTCAAGTCCTGTACTTTAACCCATTACCACACAATCCCTACTTTTGACAACCCTGAGAAAGAAGCCTTTAGAAAACATAGTGGGAAAAGGAGAAAATGCTGGTAAACAGCATTTTCTCCTTTTCCCACAATGTTTTATACCCTTCACAAAACAAATTTCAAATTTTCAGTCACTTTTAGTTTGTCGTCTGCAAAATTAATGCTTTCCATTTGGACAAACCTGAACTACCGAGCTCTGCACACCCAATGTGCATCTATCTATTCCAGCAGGTAGCTATGTACAGTCTCTCCCTAAAATCATGTAGGGCAATTATTGTTGCTTATATTTTGATCCTTTCTATGAATTTAACACCATTTTAATAGCTTAGGTCATATCAGGGCTGTTAGTGAACTTATGCATGCGTTTCCTGGCTTACTCACACTAGTACTCCACAATTTTCTGTCCCAGTCACTGATGCTTTTTTCACATCCATCAGATTTGAGAAGCAAAAAATAGCCAGAAAGAAAGTTTGCCTCAACTGGGTATCAAACCCACAACCACAAGGTCACAAACTGGATATACTAAACATAAACTATATACTAAACATTGAGCTACCAGGCTAGACTAGTTGCTTATGCAAACAAGGTAGTTTTACTTGCATTTTCTCCTTTTCCCACCATGTTTTTGCAAAAACAATATGTGACACACAGAATGATGTGTTGTCCACAAAATGCTTTCAATTTAGACAAATCTTGAATTTTCTCAATACATATAGAGAGAATTGGTTTGATGATTGTATGAAAGGAAATGTGAATAATTTATGACATTTAACCCTTTATCACACAACGAAATTTTATACCTGTCAAAATTGAAAGCATTTGCAGATGACACTTTCAAAGTGGCTCATATCAAATGATTTCTCTTTGATAGGGTAGAAAACATCGTGAGAAAAGGAGAAAATGCTGGTAATCAGCATTTCTCCTTTTCCCACAATGTTTTCAAAAGATGTCTACCTCAGGGTTGTCAAAAGTGGCCATTGTGTGGTAATGGGCTAACCCTACACATTCTAAACCAAGAAAATGAAACTTTAAAGCCCATAGCAAAACCCTGAACTTTGCCATTTCAAAGTGTTTTTTTTTACACATCACAATATCAGACAGTGAATATCCAAGATTAAGCTGCAAACTCTGTGCAGTCTGATCTTGATCTCCTTGGTATGCAAAAGGACCTCAAGTTGCATTAAAACTCCGGATTTGTGTGGTAAAGGGTTAAAGGTTTAACACTTTACTAAACGAATAATTTTTTGACTTTTCAAAAGGTTTTTGTGGTTAGCAAATTGAATATGTCTCAACTCATTAGCTGTATCCATGAAAGGTAAAACAAAAACAGTGTAGGCAAAGTAGAATTTTCTTTTTGGTAGTTGAAAAGTTCATCTCATTATTTCACCACTGTTCACTATTTTTTGTTTTCATTTATTTTATAGGTAGACACACTTCCCAGCAGGCAGGAAATTGAAGGTAAATTTCATAATAGAATTCATAATTTTCAGGTAGTTTTACTTGGTGTTCACCAGTTATTTTAACAATTTTTCAGTGATACCACAGCAACCAGTGCACCTATCTGTGGGTTCCTGGAGATTATTCAGCCGGTACGTTGCACTTGTACACATTATGAAAGCCACTGGCTGCTTTTCTACAACTTATATCTTACGTGTATTTATGAATTATAACAAGTCCATTTTTTATAACCTTTAGGAAGAAATACTTTCAATAAACATTGTCCAAATATGGATCCATGAATTTCCTTTTCTCCAACAATTGACAGAATCATTAGTAAGACTGGTCCTTTGACATGCAGAAAATTAACCAATAGCACAAAGTTTAGACCTAAGATAAGCCTGTTTGCACGGTGCAGGCTGACTTAACCCTTTACTCCATAGATACTCATTTCTATGCATTGCTTGTAGGAGCCTTTGGAAAACATTGCGGCAAAAGGTGAAATTGCTCGTGACGAGCAATTTCACCTTTTGCCACAATGTTTTTTACACTATCAAAGGTGTCATATACACACAAGAAACAGCTTCATCCTTACCGTTATTTAGGGTCAATTAGAGATACTATAGAAATGCCTTATGGGGTAAAGGGTTAAGTCGATAATTCTGGCAGATTTATCAAACCTACATTTCACACAGGAAGGCTCACAGCATTTAACCCTGTTCAAGAGAATCCCGGGTTTTAACGACCCCATAGAAGAGGCCTTTTAAAAACATTGTAGGAAAGGGAGAAAATGCTTGTAACTAGCATTTTCTCCTTTTCCCACAATGTTTTCTACCCTACCAAAGCAAGATAGTGCAATTTGAACCACAATGTAATTGTTGTCTGTAAGTGCTTCCAATTTGGACAAGGCTAACATTTTGCACACTGGTAAAGGTTAAAACATGTCCTCAGCAAATGCTTTCAATGTGAAGAAAGTCTAGAATTTTGTCATGTTGTAAAAATTTCGTTTTTTTTTTTCTCTTAAAGTTATCTTCAACTCCTGCTCAAACGGTGACAATGAACTCAGCCCAGAACAGTTCAAAGATCTCTGTTACAGACTGTTTCTGGCACCAACCAACAGTGATGTCATTGATTTGTACAGGAAGTATGAAAAAGACAGTGAGTGCTCCTGCTTTACCTTTTTTGTTGTTAAAATTTTTTGGCACAGTGGCTACAAATTCATTTCAGAAATAATCTTCTTTCTATCTATGTTTCATTCAATAAACCACAGTTGAGAGTTATGAGGCACAATGAATAAACCTCTTGGGCTATTGCCCCAATGGATTATTTATTGCACCTCATAACTCACAAATGTGGTTTATTGAACGATAAAGCACAATAAAAAGATTATTTCGATTCTAACATTCTTTATGAAAGGAAAACAAGTTAAAGGTGGACCTTCAGATTTTGAGACGTAAATGTTGCAAAAAAAAAAAATAACCCTTATACTCCCAAAGCCTTTTGATTTTCATTTAAAAACCCCCAAAGTCGAAAACCATCCAACAACAAGAGAAATTAGAGATTTACCACTGCACAGGTCAACACCAACAGGAAACATGTTCTGCTTTTACAGGAGCAAGTAGCTCATTTACATACCAGAAAAATACAAAGTTTCTTAAATAATATTTCTCTTTTTCTATCAAATTATCAATTCCACACTTCCTCCACTCCAGTATTTTCAACGCTTTGAATCTCATACAGTTACTCTTGTAATTGTTAATCTTGGCTTTGTGCCTCATTTTTTTCTAAGCCACACACTATAGGGATGTAAAGCACAGCGCACAATGAATTTATGTTTTAGGTTGAACTTCATTATATCTCTAAAAATGTTCATATGATTTGATGTGTTGAAATCTGTACATGTATATTCTAATTCTTATAATTTCAGAGCTATCCATTGATGAAGTGTCGTCTCTGATTGAGAAACAATGGGAACCAATAGCTGAGAGAAAAAAGAAGTTTATTGATGATCTACGAACTTGTAGAAAAGGTTCTTCAGGTAAAACTTATCACTTTACAAAAAATCTCTTTTTATAAATGAAAACTGTTGTCTGCTCATATCATATTCTTCTAAGATTTGACCTGTCTGCTATGACGCATCACTCTCCCCCACTATTGGGGGGATTGTAATAATATGCACTAATAAAGTAGCAATGGAAAAAGAGCTATTATCAATTTGAGCAATCAGGCCTGTTTCAGCTCCAGATTTCTCTATACTATAGTAATTTTTACTGGCAAAAATCAGTTGAAAATAAGAAATGCAATCAATTACGGCAAATCTTTGTATTCAGTCTAAAAATAGACCAACACAGTACATCGAGTACATGTGCATTACCTAAGCCTATTTTACTTTGAAATTCTAAGTAATTAACGGTTGTCCCGTAGAAATGTAGTTCGGTTCTGCACCCAGAATGCCCAAATTACATAGATGATTACTTTTAGAATGCCATCTAGTGGGAGGTAATGGAGTGAAAATGAAGATACTGTTGATGCTTTCCATCTTTTCAAACTTAACTTCCGTCATTTGAAAAACGAGTATTTTGTCATCTGCAAATGCTTTCAATCTCGATCTTCTACAGTTTGTTTCTTCGTAAAGAATATAGTCTCATATATCCCATTTTCAGTTTGCTTTTTTTTTCATGATTAGGTTGCTAAGAAAAGTATGATGCACTGACCTTTTGCATCAAGAATTAATATATAGAGGATATTTGTTTTTTTCAGTGAAAGATCGAAATTTATTTCATCGAGCGGACACCATCGGTAATATTTTCACACGTGGCGTAGCCACGAGTGAAAATATTACCGATGGTGTTCACGAGATGAAATAAATTTTGATCTTTCACTGAAAAAAACAAATATTCTATTTATTTCATGCTTTAACCCTTTCTGGGAGGAGCTTTATCAAAATTCAGTACATTTCTTTTCCCTTATTCCCTGTGGCGTACCCCTCCCGCATAGCAACGTTACGTCAAGCGTGAGAAATGTAAGGTATATGACGTCATATTTCCCATCTGGTTGTCAGGCACGAGCAATTAACCTAGGCAACAAGAACATGAAAATCGGTATTTTCACTGGTTGTACCAGTGTAAGATCGAAAAATATTTTCACTGCTATTTCTCGATATCCTACCGGAAAGCATGAAATAATTCAGCTTCTTAACACTTTACCAAACAATGAAATTACAGACTAGTCCAAATTTGAAAGAATTTGCAGACAACGAAATAAATGTGACTGAAAAATTGACATTTATTCTGGGAAGGGTAGAAAATATTGTGGGAAAAGGAGAAAATGCTGGTTAGCAACATTTTCTCCTTTTCTCACAATGTTTTCAAAAGGCTTTTTTCTCGGTGTCGTTATAAGTCAGGATTGTGTGGTAAACAGTTAAAGTAATGAAAGGTACTAGGGTCTATGTTTCTACTGTTCCTGTATTATTTCAGGTCCTTTAACCCGAGATGAACTGTGTGAAATATTGACAAAAGGAGATGATCAGAATCATGACAGATTAACTGAGGAAGATTTAGCCTATGTGTTCCAGGAGTTGTCCATACATGAAGACCAGCTTATAGATGAAGAAGGTTTGATTACCATTTTTCTCCTTATAAAAGCTCCCCGGGGCTACCCGAAACAAAGATAGGGAGCCTTGATTTTGTGTCTTACATGTATTTGCAAAGAAAAAGTCTGTCCAATTTACATTTCTTTGTTATAGTGATTGTTAAGAGGAAATACTAACAAATTAGAAAAAACTATTCATCAAATTCTTCAAATATTGTCATTTAGGTTATCATGCTTTAAGGTTTTTGCTTTTTTTTTTTTTTTTTTTTGGGGGGGGGGGGGGTGGGGTGGCTACTATTTGGGAGGGTGCTTCTTATTAGGAGAGATACTTTGTTTTTGACCTTAAACCACACCATCCTGAGTTTTAATAATTGTGTTTTTGAAAACACTGTGGGAAAAGAAAATACTGGTAACTAGCATTTTCTCTTTTTCCTAGAAAAATCCAAAAGGGCGACAGCCCAAGTGGTTTATTTATTGCGCCTCATGACTCAGAACATGGTTTATTGAACAATAAACCATGATAGAAAGAAGATTATTTTGATTCTAACATTCTAACATGACCAACTCTTAATGAAAGGAAAACAAGTTCATACTTAGAGTAAAAATGCGGATGAAGATAAAGTTCCATGGAATAACTCACTCACTTACTTTGAATACTCAATGAAATCACTCAATATAGAATGATGTCACTCTACATGGAATGTCACAGATTTTACCACGCTTTCCTTGTACTGTGTGTATAGACCAAATTCACCGTTCATGTTAGAATTTTTTTTTATTCTAGAGCTGACTGAACTGATCTTCAAAATAGAAGTGGCCTTGTCAAGAGCTCAGTCTAGACTAACTCAACACGATGCTGAAGAAACACAAGATAATTTAGACACAGGGGAACCAGAAGGCCAGACACAACAGTCTGAGTCACAGGAAGTGGAACCACAACAATCTGAGGCTCTAGAGGGTGAACAGCAACAAGAGGAGGCTCAAGAGGGGCAACAACAACAATCCCAGGTTGAAGAGGAACAAAAAGCAGAGACACAGGAAACAACTGATGCAGAGGAACCAGGACAGACAGGGGAAACAACTGAAGGACAAACCATGGAGAGCTCACAACAGCAAGATGCTGAACAAGATGTAGAAAATAATCAAGGTGAGAATGACAATGCAGAGCAAGGTCAACAAGAAGGTACAACTGAACAAACAAATAATGATGATAATAAACAAGAATCGGAGGAACAACAAGGTGAAACCACGGAACAAAGTACAAGTAATGAAGAGAAGAAAACGGAAGAACAATCACAAAATAATGTGACAGATACCCAAGCAGAAAACACTGAAATTAATGAATTAGACTCTCAACAGAAAAGTGAATGATGCTCAACACTGACAGATTTCATCATGACCCTTAGAGAACTACGCATAACTTATGTTGCTTTAGCAGACAGTGTGGATCAAGATGAGACAGTACAAAATGTACAAAATGTACAGTCTGATCTTGGACCTACACTGTCTGCTCCTTTGTTCATTAAACTGGACCAAACATTCAAATAGTAATATTAACTCATTACTAAACGACAATATTTAAGGCTTGTCCAAATCAAAAACATATGCAGACGACAAAATAAAAGTGACAGAAAATTTGAAATTTGTTTTGTGAAGGGTAGAAAACATTGTGGGAAAAGGAGAAAATACTGGCTACCAGCATTTTCTCCTTTTCCCACAATGTTTATAAAGCCTTCTTTCTCAGGGGCGTCAAAAGTAGGGATTGTGTGGTAATGGGTTAAAGATGGTATTTCGTATTTGAAGACGGTCCTCTGTTTCAATAAACTGCATAGATCTACTCAAGTTATTTGGGACTGAACAAACATACAATCCCTGAAAAAGAACTGAAAAAGATTTCTCACAGAAAGTGGAATTCGGAGATGCTCAATAAATGTTGATTGTAAGCTAATCAATTTGTTATACTGTTCATAAATGTCTCTTTCCTTCATTGTAAATAGTCTGTTCTGATATAAAACTGTAATGGCCTGTTGAACCCTTTACCAAACAATCCCTGGTTTTTACCACCGGGAGATAGAAGCCTTTAGGAAACATTGTAGAAAAAAGAGAAAATGTTAGTAACTGGATATAGAATGACGTCACTCTACATCCGGAACTGCAAAAGTTTACCCTGGTCAAACTGCCTGGTTTGTGAAACACTTTTCGCTTCTACGATATTTTCTGTATGAAGAGTGGTCATTCTACCTTACTGTACATTCAGTTTTGAAACTATCAGTTTAACCCATTACCACACAATCCCTACTTTTGATGACCCTGGAAAGACGCCTTTAGAGACCATTTTGGAAAAAGGAGAAAATGCTGGCAGCCAGCATTTTCTCCTTTTCCCCAAATGTTTTCTACCCTTCACGAAACAAATTTCAAATTTTTAGTCGCCTTTATTTTGTCGTCTGCAAATGCTTTCGGTTTGGACAAACCTAAAATTTTGTCATTTGATAATTAGTTAAATTGACCTACAGTATCTATCATGTTTTATCTAACTAATGTAAGGAATTCCCAGATTGACCTTTTTTGCATGACGGGTCTCATATAAGATTGATCTCACAATGGTCCAGAATACTTCATTTTTAAACCTTTACTACACAATCCTGACTTTAAAATGATAGCGACAGAAAGACTTTAACATTGTTACAGTCATATTCCACAATAAAAGCTTATTTATGTATGTTTGTAGTGAATTACACCACTATTACGTCAGTAATCTGGGCCCTATTCACAAACACATTCTTAACTCTTTAGCGTCCTGTATGGCTCAGTGCTAAAGTGCAGGACTCGTGATCTGGAGGTCCCAGGTTCAAGCCTCACTAGCTTCTCTGGATTTTTTTCACAGGAGTCTCCTTGGGCAAGACACTTCAGAGCCTAGCATAGTACTGGTAAAACCCAGGAAAACATGAATATGTGAACTGTCGCTGTGATATGACTGAAATACTGTTGAAAGCGGCGTAAAACACCATTCAAACAAACAAATCTTAACCCTTTACCACACCACAAAACTTTAGACTGTTCCAGATTGAAAGCATTTGCAGACGACAAAATAAATGTAACTCAAAAATTGAAATTTGTTTCCAGCAGGGTAGAAAACATTGTGTGAAAAAGAGAAGATGCTGGTTACCAGCATTTTCTCCTTTTCCCACAATGTTTTCAAAAGGCTTCTTTCTCAGGGTCGTTAAAAGTTAGGATGGTGTGATAGAGGGTTAAATCTAAACCAAACAAGTAAATGTAATTGAAAGCATAGATGGTTTTTATATCTGAAACAGAAGCAAAACATTGACAGGTAAAGAAGAAAATGCTGGTTACTGGTAACCAGCATTTTCTCCTTTTCCCATAATGTTTTCTACCTGTCCGAAGTCAAAATTCAATTTTGACTGACATTTATTTTGTCGTCATCCAATTCAGACAAGTCCAATTTTGTTGTTGTTTGGTAAAGAGTTAAACACATAACTGAGAATAAAAGCTCAATTTAAAACAAAACCCACTGGAAAACAGCCAAGATTTACTGAAATAAATAATGCAAATCTTTCAATGCAAAGTTCTCAGAGAATTTCTTCATTCTTAATTCTGTTTTAATGTTCGAAAGTAGATTTCAAATATAACACAAAGAAATAAGCAATAATCCTTTACCCCATAAGGCATTTCTATGGTATCTCTAACTGACTCTAAATAAAAGCGAGGATGAAGCCTTTTTTTCTGTGTATATGACACTTTTTGATAACATAGAAAACATTGTGGCAAAAGGTGAAATTGCTCGTCACGAGCAACTTCACCTTTTGTCACAATGTTTTCCAAAGGCTCCTACAAGCAGTGAGTAGAAAGGAGTATCTATGGAGTAAAGGGATAATTAACCTAATTTTCACTATGTTAGTTTGAAATGTGCATGAATTACATTTTTTTTTTTCAAACATTTTGTCTTCCCTTCTGTTTAACCCTTTACCACACAACAAAATTTTAGCCTTGTTCATGTTGAAGTATTGTTTAATCAACTAATCACATGCTATTTATTACTGGTTACCAGTATTTTCTGCATACAATACAAATCATCAATCATAAAGGATCATAAAATAACAAAAAAAAAAATTTTGATGGTGTTCCCTTAACTCTTTACCAAATGACAAAATTGTAGACTGGCCCAAATTGAAAGCACTTGCAGACGGCAAATTATGATAACTCAAATATTGAAATTTGTTTCCAGCAGGGTAGAAAACATTGTGGGAAAAGGAGAAAATGCTGGTTACCACCATTTTCTCCTTTTCCCACAATGTTTTCAAAAGGCTTCTATCTCAGGGTCATTAAAAGTCGGGATTGTGTGGTAAAGGGTTAACCCATTATCACACAATCCCTACTTTTGACGCCCCTGACAGAGAAGCCTTTAAAAAACATTGTGGGAAAAGGAGAAAATGCTGGTAACGAGCATTTTCTCCTTTTCCCACAGTGTTTTCTACCCTTCACAAAACAAATTTCAAATTTTCAATCACTTTTATTTTGTCGTCTGCAAATGCTTTCGATTCAGACAAATGTAGAATTTTGTTGTTTGGTAATGAGTTAAAAGGCTACGTAGCGTCTTAAGCTATTTTTTGACTTCGCGACAGATCAAAAAACGTAAGAATGTCAAGTGACTGGCACGTGACTTATGACACTTAAATTCCATAACATAACAAACATTTAATTATTTTCCATAGTGTCTTCTTCGGATGCTATGCTTGAAGCTTTATCTGTGTATTTGACCGAGTTGCTCATGTAAAAATAGACCGTATTTCCCGCAGGTGTCTACCTTGACCAAAGTAAATCTCTAATTTCCCTTGTTGTCAGATGGTTTTTGACTACTAGGGTTTTGTGAATGAAAATTAGAAGGCCTTGGGAGTATAAGGATAATGACTATTTTGTAATTTTGTAAAATTTTTGTCCCAAAATCTGAAGGGCCACCTTTAAAGGTGGCCCTTCAGATTTTGGACGAAAATTTTATAACAAGAGGACCATGATGGTCCTATATCGCTCACCTGAGTACCAAGCAGCAAAAGTCTACAATAAAGATAAATACCAAATATCAAGGTTCAAGGCTAAATGATAATGAAACAAGAGCAGCGATTTGTCGCAATTTGACTTGAGACTTTGAAGTTCCATTCCAGACAAGCAAGAAATACTGTAAGAATGAAGATCAATGAGGAATTACATAAAGTTCACACTAGGTAGAGTTATTGTTCTTGCACATTGTACTCTGTAATACTGCAACAAACATGCATACCAAGTTTGAAGTCGTTCTGACTTGAGATGACAAAGTTATATTCCAGACAGGCACTAAATGCTGTAAAAATGACATTAAAAGGGAAATAACTCGACAGCACGAATTAGAGTTACAATTCTTGTGCACTGCACTTCCAAATATTGCACCAAATAATCATACCCAATGTCAAGTAATTCCTACTTAAGATGACAAAGTTTTGCTACGGACAAGCAAGAAATGCTATGAAAATGAAGTTCAAAGGGGAAATAACTCAAAATTCAAGCTAGGAAGAGTTATGGTTCTTGTGCACTGCACTCCATAAATATACAACGATCATGCATATCAAATTTGAAGATGTTCAGGCTATAGATGACAAAGTTATATTCAGTGCTCGCGCTGCCAATCGACATTATCGACATTTGTCGATTTTTTAATTCTGATGTCGATTAATTCTTCCAATTGTCGATAAAAGTTGTCGATTAATTTATTCCCAAAAAAGTCGGGTAAAATTTCCTTTACATGCCCAGATCACAGGTTAATTTGCGCCGGAAATGTATGGTAATTGCTTGTTTCACACCTCGGCGGACGCAGACTTGGGCAATCAACAGGTCACAGTGGACTGGTATATTATACAACACGTGTCATATTACACTAAACCGTTAATTGGCCATTATTGTTTGTTTCTTCTTAAATTTTGATTGACCACGTTAACTGACGCGTTGATAAAAGGGAACCAATCAGATGTTACTACGTTGACATTTTAGAATTGAAATTCACGTAACAAATTTTGGTTACACGAGAGATTTCACGTAAGAAAAAAAGAAAAAAAACACTACCCGCTTAACTTGTATAAAATGACAAGATTTGAAGTTACTTGCTACCCTTATTGATAATTTTAGTCAAATCACGCGGAAAGACCTTTCCACAAATCAACGCACGTGAAAAAATGCTCGATGCAAAAAACACGGAAAACCATGACACAACAAAATGTTCCTTGTGACATTGCCCGATCAGTGTCACTTTAGACCGTCTTTTCTGCTTTTTAAAGACTTTAAGCAGTAAATTTCCACAGGTATCTTACTTTAACATAGTTTTGTGCAGCAAATCATCAATATTGACTACTTTACCTCTAGCAGAGAATAATTATTGTCATACCATATTATGACATCTTACCCCTAGATTTACAGCTCCTGGGATAAGTGTACCATTGAAACAAAAAAAGCTACTGGGATAACTGTTCACTTATATAAGTCAATCTCACTGTTTAGGTACTATTGAGTGAATAACTTTTTGCTTACATAGTCTGACTGGCCTGCCACACTGACTGAATTTGAGAATAATCGAGGTTAAAATATAATAAAGGGAGGTAATCATGTAATAGAAATTGTTCTCCATTCACTTGTGCATATCATTTATTATGATAATAAAAGAATGTTGTTTGGTACAGAAGAACTCTCAAAAGTCCTTATGCTTTTATGCAATACTGTGGTAAAAGGAGCACTGTCCCAGGAAGTAGCACTTAACAAATTTTCCTTTTCCCCCTCAATATTTTCTGCTTTGTAAGATTAAAACAAAATTGTATTATATGTTAAAAAAGTAACCATTCATCAAAGGAAAGCAAGAAATCAGTCTTTGTGCTTTTATGCAAATCTTGTGGGAAACTGAACACTATTCCAGGAAATGGTATAGAGCAAATGTTCCTTTACCCCCAATATTTCTACAATATAAGATTAAATATATAGATCATTTAGTATTATTGACATAATTATGTGAATGAAAGTTTGAAACTATGAGTTAACAGTAAAGTTTGTTCAATGCTACATGTGCATATTTATTTTTTTTAAAAACCAACTTCACACGCTTATTTTGTCTATTATTTTTTGTAAGAAAAAAATGTTGGCCATTATTTTACTTGGGCCAGAGCTAGCACTGTATATTCCAGACGAGCAGAAAATGCTGTAAGAATGACAATCAAAGGGAAATAACTTACAGACAGTATAAGGTAGAGTTATGGATCTTTCACATTACACTCTGCATTATTGCAACAAACACAAAGGTCAAGTTTCAAGTCAATCAGACTGGAGATGACAAAGTTATGCTCTAGATTAAGAACTATTATAAAGAACTTTCTAATTCAAGGGCAAATAACTCCAGTTGTTTGCGTCCGATTACACCCATAATTAAACTCATCCAAGATCTTATATATATTTTGGCCAAGTTTACAGCTGATTGGTTAAAAATTTTAGATACTAGAGAGTAAACAAAGTGCAGTATAGAAATTTTTCTAATTCAAGGGCAAATAACTCCAGTCGTTCTGGTCAGATTAGACCCATGATCGAACTCATCCGAGATCTTATGGTCATATATATTTTGATCAAGTTTGGTGCTGATTGGTAGATATTTGTAGATGCTAGAGTGTAAACAAAGTGAAATACAGCAATTTTTTCTAATTCAAGGGCAAATAACTCCAGATGTCCTGATCCGATTAGACCCAAAATCAAACTCATCCGAGATCTTATAATCATATATACTTTGATCAAGTTTGGTGCTGATTGGTTGATATTTGTAGATGCTAGAGTGTAAACAAAGTGAAATACAGCAATTTTTCTAATTCAACGGCAAATAACTCCAGATGTTTGCGTCCGATTAGACCCAAAATCGAACTCATCCGAGATCTTATGATCATATATATTTTGACCAAGTTTGGTGCTGTTTGGCTTATATTTGTAGATGCTAGAGTGTAAACAAAGTGAAATACAGCAATTTTTCTAATTCAAGGGCAAATAACTCCAGATGTTCTGGTCCGATCAGACCCAAAATCGAACTCATCCGAGATCTTATGGTCATATATACTTTGACCAAGTTTGGTGTTGATTGGTTGATATTTGTAGATGCTAGAGTGTAAACAAAGTGAAATACAGCAATTTTTCTAATTCAAGGGCAAATAACTCCAGATGTTCTGGTCCGATAAGACCCAAAATCGAACTCATCCGAGATCTTATGGTCATATATACTTTGACCAAGTTTGGTGTTGATTGGTTGATATTTGTAGATGCTAGAGTGTAAACAAGAAAATGTGAACGGACGGACGGACGGACGGACGACGGACGGACGGACGGACGGACGGACGGACGACGGACGCCGACGGACGGTGAGTGATCACAATAGCTCACTCTGAGCACTTCGTGCTCAGGTGAGCTAAAAATGCAAAAAAATCGTCCTTATACTCCCATAGCCTTTCAATTTGCATTCATAAAACCCAAGTGGTAGAAAACCATCCGATAACATGAGAAATTAGAGATTTATTACAGACCAGGTTGACACAAAGGGGAGACATGTTCTATTTTTAGATTATCAATTCTCTCATTTAAATACAGGAAAACACAAAGTTTCAAACATACGTCCGAAGAAGACATTATGGATAACAATTATTACATGTTTGTTATGTAATGGAATTTAAGCATTATTAGTCACGTGCCAGTCACTTGACATTCCCACAATGCTTTACTGATTTTTGGCGCGAAATCTAAAAATAGCTTAAGAGGCTACGTAGCCTTTTAAGGGAATACCACCAAAAAAAAATTTTTTTTGTAATTTTATGATTCTTAATTATTGATGATTTGTATTGTTTTTTCATATAAATTTGAATGATATATATGTTTTTTAATTTGGCGTGATGTGAAAATTCTAAATACCCACCTTTAAGATAAAAAACACTGTAGGAAAAGGAGAAAAGGAGAAAATGCTGCTTACCAATATTTTCTCCTTTTCCCACAATGTTTTAAAAAGCCTTGATCATTAAAGTCATTGAAAAAAGTTTTGTAAGATGAATGGTTAATTCTAGAGGCCCCTGCCTTTTTCCTGGCATATTTATGCCATCTGTCTTTTATGAAAGATACTTCATGTTTTTGTTGTATAATATTTTTACATAGATGTCCTGTCTATTTATAACTTTGTTGACCTATACATATATATATAATATAGATATGATAAATAATTTTATTGAAATAATCTAACTTTGTTTCTTTTTTTTTTGCTTGTTGTTTGTTTTTCTGTCTGAAATGTACAACAAATACCAGGAACAAACTAAACTATAGCAGTCAATGAATGTGACTTTATACCCTGCAAGCACTTTGACATAAAAAAGTGTCATGTTCAAGGGTAAATAATTCCCCAACCAGGAAGAGTTGACACTTGAAAATTGCATTTTGCAAATCTTCAATATATGATCACTATATGTGCAAAGTTTCTATACAGTTGAAGGAAAACTGTAGGAGGAGTTTGCGACACAAACTTACTATTATTTGTAGTGTACACAGACGGACACATGGTCGGACGCAAGAAAACACACAGGATTCCTTCTTCTCTACTTGCTTATCATTGTTTTTGCAATGGTTGTTTCGGAAAGCAGCCCATGACTTGAGAAGAACATTATGTGGAGCACTGGTAAAAGAAACTATAGAAGTGAATGCGTAGGTGCACTGGTTACCATAATATATTTAAGATAAGTCTGAAAGCAATGTCAAACACAATACTAACACAAAACTCTTTAATAAAAAACAACAACAAAACAACATTATTAATCAACTAGTTTTGTTTATAGAACAACCAAGATTGTTTTTGTAGATACTGGTATGTTTAGAATAAAATCAGACTGCCTTTTCAAGACAGTGTAGATCAGGTCAGACCATTTGATCTTGGACCAACACTGTTTGCTATATGGCACAGTATTCTGTTAAACAATTCTGTGCTTTTACAAACAGAGAAAAGAGGCTTCTGCAAGCACTGACCCTGCATCGCTTCACTACCTTGATCAGAAACATGAAAACTTAAGATAACAAGATGGCAGTGAATGCCCTAAATGACAAACTAGTATATGCCTTCCTTGCTCCCCCTTGATGACCTCTTGTCTTAAACAGATCTCTGTACAAAAACAATGTCTTCTTTTGCCACAATCTTTTCATCCAGACGCAAAGTTTGCAGTAAATAATGTAATGGCACTGTTAATTCATCTGTTTGTTTTCTACAAGTTCGTTCCATGACACTCTCTGACTTCTCGATGATCTTTCCTCTTTAGTATCTTCATAAATATGAGAACAAACATTTGGCAAGAGCAGAGACACCAACCCTAAACAACACTTATCAGGAATCTTAAATTTAAGACATTTTTCAGGAATCTGCTGACATTTTCCTGAATACCATATACATGTACTTAAAATATAAGTTTATTTGTGAATATAGACTTACCAAAGACATATGGCCAAAGAGCACAGTATATACCCACTTCCTCCCTTTACTAGATGGCTGGAGAACAGGCCACAGATTGATATATTCACCGATAAATTTCTGCATGACACATCGTTATTAGGCTGGGGGAAGCAATTTTGTCTATTGACTAGTCGGGTTTACAACTTCTTTACTATTTACTACGAGTACATGAAGAACTTCTGGAGAAAATACAGTAAACCAGTCTATCAAAGGGAAGCTATTCTAAATGATTGATAATCAGGCTACTCTCCCTTGCATAAGGAAGTTGATTACTTCCCTTTTTTTCGGCACCATTGAAAATTGTTCTTTGTTGCAATTTATTGGAATTTCGATGCCCAAGATCATAACAGGGAAGTTAGACTTTAAAATTGGTATGACTCAGCAAAAATCGGAATGGTTTGCATCACTGATGATATCATCAAGACAATCTTTCTGACCAAGTTTCATTGGTATCCAACAGCAAATGTAGCCTATAGACAGCACACAAGGTTTTTCTCAGAAAAGGCCAAGGGACATATTTTATGTCAAGTAAGACCCAATTTTTAAAATTGTCAGATATATTATCAAGACAAACATTCAAGTTTCATGAGTATCAGGCTGAAAATGTGACCTGTGGAGTGCATGCAAACAAGTTTGTTTTTTTTTAAATATTTTGCTGAGTGACAAACTAAATATGACTAGCATATCCCAATTTCAAGCTTGTGTAAAGCATAATAAATAGAGGATATTTGTTTTTTTCGGTAAAAGATCAAAATTCATTTCATCTCGTGAACACCATCGGTAATATTTTCACTTGTGGCAGCGCCACAAGTGAAAGTATAACCGATAGTATTCACGAGATGAAATAAATTTCGATCTTTCGCTGAAACAAACAAATATTCTATTTATTTCATGCTTTTAACCCTTTCTGGGAGGAGCTTTATCAAAATCCAGTACAGTTCTTTTCCCTTATTCCCCGTTGGTGCACCCCTCCTGCATAGCAACGCATTACAATATTACGTCAAGTACGAGAAATGTAAGGTGTATGACGTCATATTTCACATCCGGTTGTTAGGCACGCGCAATTTACCTAGGCAACAAGAACATGAAAATCGGTATTTACACTGGTGTATCTTGATATCCTACCGGAAAGCATGAAATAAAAAAAAGAACATTCTGAGAATGTTTCATAAGTACATGTATCGGGCTGAAAATTTGCCCTCTAGAGTCCAAACAAGGTTGATTGGTTTGTCACAAAATGAGCAGTCTAATTTTGGATACTCATTTTCAGGAACCATGAGATATTTTAGGATTTAAAAAGAAAAAAATCATTTGCAATATTTTAGGCTATGGAATATGTTGGTCAAATCTATTGGCTAGAAAATTTCATTAGAATTAATTGGCAGTGATTGTAAAAGTAATGGGTAAGCAATGTTAAACTCAATTTACACTACCTTTCAGGATACCTTTTGGAGTTCTCTCCCTTGATGATGTCACCAACTGTCTTTTACCTGAAACAGGAAGACATAATATGTTTGCTTTAACTCTTAACCACACAATCCCAAGTTTTGACAACCCTAGAAGGGAAGGCTTTTTGAAAACATTGTGGGAAAAGGAGAAAATGCTGATAACCAAAGCCACCGACTACTTTTCTCACTTGCTTCAGCAGAGGTGAGAGGCGAAAATACCCCGGAAAGAAGGTTCCCCTCAACCAGGTATCGAACTCACAACCACCAGTTCACAACCATGAGTCTGACACACTAACCACTGAGCCACCAGGGCAGGCTACTCCATAAGACATTTCTATGGTATCTCTAATGGACACTAAATAACAGCAAGGATGAAGCCGTTTCTTATGTGTATATTACACCTTTTGATAACATAGAAAACATTGTGACAAAAGGTGAAATTGCTCGTCACAAGCAATTTCACCTTTTGCCACAATGTTTTTCAAAGGTTCCTACAAGCAAGTTGATGCATAGAAATGAATATCTACTGAGTGAAGGGTTAAACACTTTGAGAAAAAATGTTCAATGTTCTGTCTAAGCCATTGGCTTATTTTGCATCATAAATATTGTGAAACATAAGCGGGGATAAGAGAAGAATAGAATCTGTTGCAATATCTGTCATCAATCCTTGGAAAATAAATTTACAGAACAGGGGATAAAAACAGCTTCCCCTGGGTTGTATGTTACCAGCTGAGCTACTAGAGTCAGAAAGTGAGGAATGGAGTCGAGTCACATTTATTCACTTTAGTATCGTTTGTTACTTCATTCATATGAACATTCACATATAAAGGCCCATGGGGCTGGGTGTAGAAATTTTACATGGTAACATAAAGGATCATGGGGCTGGGTGATGAAATTTTATATGGTAACATATATCACCATGGGGCTGGGTGTTGAAATTTTATATAGTAACATAAGTCCCATGGGCCTGGGTGTTGAAATTTTATATGGTAACATAAAAGCCCATGGGGCTGGGTGTTAAAATTTTATATGGTAACACAAAAGCCAATGGGGCTGGGTGTTAAAATTCTATATGGTAACATAAAGGCCCTTGAAGCTGGGTGTTAAAATTCTATATGGTAACATAAAGGCCCTTGAAGCTGGGTGTAGAAATTTTACATGGTAACATAAAAGCCCATGGGGCCGGATGTAGAAATTTTATAGAGTAACATAAGGCCTATGGAGCTGGGTGTTGAAATTCTATATGGCAACATAAAGGCCATGGGGCTGGGTGTTGAAATTTTATATGGTAATATAAAGGCCCACGGGGCTGAGTGTAGAAATTTTTTATGGTAACAAAAAGGCCCGTGGGGCTGGGTGTAAAATTTCATATGGTATCATAAAGGCCCGTGGGGCTGGGTGTAGAAATTTTATATGGTAATATAAAGGCCGGTGGGGCTGGGTGTTAAAATTTTATATGGTAACATATTACCCAATGGGGCTTGGTGATGAAATTTTATATGGTAACATAAAGGCCGATGGGGCTGGGTATTGAAATTCTATATGGTAACATAAGGCCCATGGGGCTGGGTGATGAAATTCTATATGGTAACATTGTGTTAAAATTTTATATGGTAGCATATAGGCCCATAGGGCTAGGTGTAGAAAATTTTTACAGTAACATAAAATAATGCCCATGGGGCTGGGTGATGAAATTTTATATGGTTACATAAAGGCCCATGGAGCTGGGTGTTAAAATTTTCTATGGTAATATAAAGGCTGATAGGGCTGGGTATTGAAATTTTATATGGTAACATAAAGGCCCATGGGGCTGGGTGTTGAAATTTTATATGGTAACATAAGGCCCATGGGGCTGGGTGATGAAATTCTATATGGTAACATTGTGTTAAAATTTATATGGTAGCATATAGGCCCATAGGGCTAGGTGAAGAAATTTTTTACAGTAACATAAATGCCCATGGGGCTGGGTGATGAAATTTTATATGGTAACATAAAGGCCCGTGGGGCTGGGTGTAGAAATTTTATATGGTTACACAAGGCCAATGGAGCTGGGTGTAAAAATCTTATATGGTAAGATAAAGGCCCATGGGGCTGAGTGTTGAACTATTATATGGTAACATAAAGGCCCATGGGGCTGGGTGTTGAAATTTTATATAGTAACATAAGTCCCATGGGGCTGGGTGTTGAAATTTTATATGGTAACATAAAGGCCCATGGGGCTGGGTGTTAAAATTTTATATGTTAACACAAAGGCCAATGGGGCTGGTTGTTAAAATTCTATATGGTAACAAAAAGGCCTGTTGGGCTTGATGTTGAAATCTTATAAATCTCATGTACTAGTAATTGTATTACACTCAATGACTCACTCACTCATCCACTCACCATCAATGCTGTCTGTATTCTGGCCTGGTTTGCTCTGTCTTGTCTGCAGAAAAGATTGGGAGGATAAATCAGGGAAAAGTGAAGTTTATAAAAAAATATTAGCTCTAAATCTCAAAAAATTAATTTGAAAGTCTATGAATCCAATCATACATTAGCCCAATACCATACAACAACCCTGAGAACAAGACCTTTTGAAAACACTGGGGGAAAAGGAGACTATTTGATTCAAATCCCACCATTTGTGCAATATAATTTCTGTCATCTGTTAGTGGTTTCAAATTGGACCAATCTTAAATTTTGTCATTTGGAAAAGTTCCTCCAGTCCCATTGGTAAAACTTAAAAAGTACAGTCATGTAATATAGGTTTTTGTCACAATACCAACCATTCAAGGTAATTCCAAAACTTCACAGGATCCAAGTGATATGCATTGCCTTCTTTCTCCAAAGGCTCTTCACTTGTTAACCCTTTACCATACTATCTCAAATTTTATCAACCCTGATAAAGAAAGCTTTTGAAAACAGCATTTCCCCCTTTTTCCAAAATGTATTCTACCCTTCAAAAAAACTTTTTTTTTACATTAAATCTATTGTCTGACAAAGCTTTGGATTTCTGAAAGTCTAGATTATTGTTCTCTGGTAAATGGGTAAGCACAAATCTTATTGTTTGAGACAAATCGTAAGTTTTTGAGTTGAAAATCATTTTAGCATTTTTCCAACACATTTTTTAAACTGTCTTCCTCAGATTAGTTATAACATGGGGCTGTTTGGTTAAGGATTAGTGAATGGTATAGAACATATTGTGATACTGAGGTAAATTGCATTTACAAAGTACATGTAACAACTTTCTTTCCACAACATGTCCAACCTTTTCTTATAAAAACATTCATTCAGTCATTTCAATTGCATCTCAGTTGTCATCTTCAAATTCCTTCAATTTCGACAAATCTAAACTTTTGTTAACCAACAAATTATGAACAGTTTTCCTACCTGCACTTGCATTGGCCTCACTTTAGCCACAGTCTCCTTATACCTCTGCATGATGTCACTGGCCTTCATGACAGGTGTGGGAAATGCACTGTAGGGTGACACTGACCTTCTTGGTAGTCCTTTGGGTTCATTTGTAAACCCACTGGCTGTGTTATCTGTCTTTGGGCTTTCTGTTGTGTCTGACTTCCTAGTAAAGCCAATTGCTCTACCACCAGTAGTTGGACTTTCTCTTATATTTATATTTGAAGTTCTTGGCTCCTTCCTAAAGCCAACTGCTCTGTTTTCAGTCTTCAAGCTTTCTGCCGTCTTCACAGTTGATGTATGTAGCTCTTCAGTACATTCAATTACTTTGTTTGGGATCTTTGGATTTTCTGTTATCTTTGCAATGCCAATATTCTTTCCATGATTAGATTTGTTATGTCTGCCTCCTTCTCCATCTTGTTCTTCTGTCAGCACATACTCAGTTCTTCCAATGGATGTCAATGGATCAACATGTTCAAATTCAACCTGATCTCTGTCTGTCTTGCGTGTCTCACCTGTTAATTCAATCTCACTCCTATCCACTTTGCCAGTATGATTAGGTCCTGTGCATATGTCATCTCTGAGCCTCATTTCTGTATCGTGCATCTCTGTTCCATAACTGTCCCCATAAACAAGATTGGATGTTCGAGGAAGTTTTGACTTGCTACAGACTGGTGATGGTATACCATGTTTGGCAGCTCTGAACTGCCTCTCTGTCTGTTCAAACTCATGAAAATAATTCTCAACTTCTTCACTGGACAGTTTGTGTTTGTGTGGTCGATTCTTGTTGCTTAAATGATGTTCTTTTTCTGTTAACTTATTATCTGAAAACAGTGGTGTAGATGGAATAGTCCCAACAGGGTTTCGAAATCTGAAGTGAGATCTCTGGGCTTCATGTGTGGTGTCTTTCCTGGAATCATTGTCAGCTTGCCATTTATTAACTGTTTTATCTTCGCATTGTTCCTCCTGTGTGAGACTGACCTTGAATTCATCTGGGTCAACAACAACCTGTTCACTGGTCAGCATTTCCCCATGTAAATCTAGTTTAGGTACGGATATTCCAAACGCTGTGCCCTGTGTGTTATCTGATGTGGCAGATATTCCAACATTGATATCTTGTATGTTGTGTGTTTGAGAGGATATTCCAACATTAAAGTGTTGTATGTTATCTGCTGATGAAGAGCTTCCAACATTGGTATCTTGTGTGTTATGTAATGTGGCAGAATTTCCGACATTGAAATCTTGCATATTATATGACAATTTAGAAATTCCAACGAGAGATTCTTGTGTATTTTGTGAAGGCAAAGGCATTCCAGCATGTGTATCTTGTCTGTTATATGAGGACACAGGTATTCCAACATGTGTGTTTTCTACACTATCTGATACAACACAGACATAATCTACATCTTCCATCCCATTCTTGCCTTTACATGAACTATTCAAGAACTGAACGTCACTTTTCTCCTCTGTATACATGACTGCAATCTTGTTTCTATCTATAGTTTCTGGTAAAGTGGGACCATCTGTATCCCTCTTGTCCGTAACATTACCGTTACATGATCGATTTAAGTCTGGATAATCATCATTCATTGCCAATGGTTCAGCTCTTGGGCTTGGACTAACAGTGGGAAATACCTCTTTCATCATCATTGCCTCTTGAGACTCTTGAGCTCTTGGATTTTGGCCGGTTTGATTTTTTTCATAAACTGATGTATTCTTGTCCTCAACATTATCAATACCACACTGTTTGAAAGGGAAAACAAATGAGTCTTAAGCTGTGTCTGTAGGTCATATTGGTCAATATGTCTGTCAAATTACTTAAAAGAAATGGTCTTGATTAACATGCTACCTCTGAATTTACAGACACTATACACCCTAGCTTTGCATTTCATATACTTACTCTATGTACAACGGTTGGTGTATTCGTATATATATATGAGGAATACTCTTTGAAGAGGGAGCCCATTGCATCAGCCTAGGCCTGCCTGGTTTGAAATTTTCTTGCCATTGGTAGATTCTCTACATGCCAAAGTTTTTACTGAGTTTTTTCTCTCTGACTGCGAGATGTATCTTTAACCCTTATCCTGCTAAATAACTAAAATGAAATTCTCAATTTGATAGTGAAAACCCAAATATTACTATTTCAAAGTTATGGTTTGGGTAATAACATCTCCTCATTGGACAGTGTAGATCTAAGATCAGACTGCACATTCTGTGCAGTCTGATCTTGATCTACCCTGTCCACAACAGGCCAGTGAGTCATGCTTAGCAGCCAATGGGTTAACTTAATCAGAAGGTTTAAACAGTTCTATGACACAATTTGTAAGTTTTCAAGTTTGAAGATAAACATAACTATATCCTACTTGTATGTTACCATCACCTGCCCCATCTGAGAAACGGTCTGTTTGTGTATGGCAGCTTTTAACTATTAGTTTGTTTGTCTGTACATAATTATCTCTAGACTGAGCCAGCTCTGTTTGTTCTCCAACAGTTTTACAATCCACAACATCTGTTTGTGTGTCAGAGCTCACAATGGCTGGATTGATGGTTTGTGAAGATTGGTTTGTTACCATTATTTCTGCTTGTGTTTCCTGTAAATAACTAGAGCTGTCACTGAATGTGACTTAATACCCCCACCAGGGCTTTGACAGAGAAAAGTGTCAAGTTCAAGGGGAGATAATTCCTCAACCAAGAAGAGTTGACACTTGAAAATTGCATTTTGAAAATCTTCAATATATGATCAGTATTATGTGCAAAGTTTCAATACAGTTGAAGGAAAAGTGGGGATTTGCAACACAAAATTACTAGTATTTTGTACACAGACCGACACACATGCACAGACAGGCTGATTCCAGTATACCCCTGAAAACATTCGTTTTGCGGGGGTATAATTTATATATGAACATTTGAAGGAGGTTTAACTCTACCAATCAAACAACAAAATTTTAGACTCTTCAAAGATGAAAGCATTTGCAGACAAGAAAATAAAGGTAGCTCTAGTGATAATTCTGTCTTTGAAAGAGTAGAAAACATTGTGGGAAATGGAGAAAATACTGGTTGCCAGCAATTTCTCCTTTTCCCATAACTGTTAAAAAAGTCTTCTTCTTGCAGGGTCATTAAAACTTGGGATTGTGTGGTCAAGGGTTAATGTGTCTCATTGATGCATCATTCGAAGCAAGTCATCACAAAATAATCTATACATAAAATCCATTTGGTCAGACCACCAAATGGATTTTATGGATGCATGGTTATGTAATGACAAGCTTATGCATCCATAAAATACTGTTGTTTAAAAGGAGGTAACCCATTACCACACAATCCCTACTTTTGACAACCCTGAAAAAGAAGCCTTTAGAAAGCATTGTGGGAAAATGCTGGTAACCAGAATTTTCTCCTTTTCACACAATACTTTCTACCCTTCACAAAATAAATTTCAAATTTTCAGTCAGTTTTAATTTGTCATCTGCAAAATGCTTTCGATTTGGACAAACATAATTTGGTAATGAGATAAGTGGTACAAAGGATAACAAGATATAAAATCTCAAATAAAATGGCAACTTACTTTAGACCTAACACAGACTGTCACCTGTGTTTGAGTATCAGTTGTGCTTAGCATCTGCAATGTGGTCTGGCTCACAATATCCACTTTTTCAACATTTAAAACAGCCTGTAAAAAGTATAGAGCACTCATACATAAGGTCTTGGATCTCTTTAATTCTTTACCAAGCAAGACTGGTTTTTAAGCGTCTGCAGTAAAAGTCTTTTGAAAACACTGTGGGAAAAGGAGAAATTGCTCGTAACGAGCAATTTCTCCTTTTCTCACAGTGTTTTCTACCCTTTTTGAGAACTTTCTGTCATTTTCTCAAAATCTAAAATTGTTGCCTGCAAACTCTTTCAGTTTGGAAGAGTCCAAAATTTGTCGTTTGGGAAAGGGTTAACTCTTTACCAATCCCCAAATTTTTCCACAAGACCAAAATCAAAGCATCTGCAGACAAAAAGTTAACATGGTGATTTTTGACTTTGATAAGGTAGAAAATATTGTAGGAAAAGGAGAAAATGCCTGTTACCAGCATTTTGTCCTTTTCCCACAATGTTTTCAAAAGTCATCTTCCTCTGGGTTGTTATTGAGAATACATGTGTATTATGTGAATGTTCTGGAAGGAAACACCTGAAGGATACGGGTTGGTGAACTAACTGCAATGATGAGACTGAAATACTGATGAAATGGCTTGAAAGAAGTGATTATTGCTAACATTATTAAGTTCGATCTTAACTATCAAAACTATGTAAAAACAAGTGTGAATGACAGTATTTAGGTCAAACCAATACCATAGTACAGACTATCTTTTCAAAACTGAAAGTGGGCATGCTGTGATATTTGGTTGCTGCCAATTTGATCACAGTAAGCAGATTTGCTATACAAACCCACTAAAAATACTCACCTGAGCTGATTCCAGTTCCAACATCACTTTATTGTTTTCTTCACATTTCTTTCTTAGTAATTCATCTCCCTCAACAATCACTTGAACTTTATTTTCCAGCTCTATTTTCAGCTCTTCTACTTTCTCTGCGTAAGTTTCCTCCTACAAATATAGATCATGACATTCATGCTCTTTGTTGTAACATTAGATGTCTCTATACTAAAATCAGAACCCTTTATTGTATCATCAACTTTCTTCATTATTACATCAATTGTCTTTATTGCAACATCAAATTTCTTCATTTCATTTCTTTATTATAACATCTATTTTTTTCATTATAATATCATATTTCTGTTATATAAATCTACATAAAGTTTCTTCATTACAACATCAAATTTGTTTATCGTAACAATTTTTTTTTTTGTTATTACATCAAATTTTGTTTATGTAAAATCAGATTTCTTACAAGTAAAATTAAGAAATAATCTTCTTTCTATCGTTGTTTATCGTTCAATAAACCATACAATAAATACGGTAATCCATGATAAACCACAATAGAAAGATTATTATTTCGATTCTAACATGGTTAATTATTAATGAAAGGAAAACAAGTTCAAACTTAGAGTAAAAAGGCAGATGAAGACTATGTTCCATTGAATACCTCACTCATTGAATGACGTCACTCAATATAGGATGACATCACTCTACATGGATTGTCGCAGATTTTACCACGCTTTCCTTGCACTGTGTTTATACAGCCCAATTCACTGTCATATTAGAATTGGAATTTTTCAATGTAAAATTTAATTACTTTATTGTAACACCAATGTTCTTCATTCTTGAACTTCAAATTTATCAACTTTTACCATAAATCTATTCACTGAAACATCGGTTTTTTTTAAATTTGACACCACATTTCTTCATTGCCATTTAAAAGCTCTTCATCGTAACATCAAAGTTCTTTAACCCATTACCACACAATACCTACTTTTGACGACCCTGAGAAAGAAGCCTTTAGAAAACATTGTGGGAAAAGGAGAAAATGCTGGTAACCAGCATTTTCTCCTTTTCCCACAATTTTTCTACCCTTCACAAAACAAATTTCAAATTATCAGTCACTCTTATTTTGTCTTCTGCACATGCTTTCCATTTGTACAAACCTAAAATATTGTTATTTGGTAATGAGTTAAGCCCTCTTTTCACTGAACTTGGCTCACTTACTTTTGCCAACCACATCTTTCTATCCTGCTGCTGCACTATTTTTAGATCAGCTACCTCCTTCTGTAGATCTTTAAGCTGAAGTTCTGTGTCAGAAAGTTTCTGTGCACATGCTGTCTTTTCAGCTAGTAATTGCTGACTCTCGTCTCTGTAATCAGCCGCTGTGTGGAGGTGAATCTTTACTAACTTGTGGGCTTCTTCCAGTTGCTTCAAAGCTTTCTGTATATTGAAGGGGAGAAAGGTCTCCATAAGGGCCATGATCAGCTCGAATTACACTTGTAGTAGAGTGTTGTTGGTTGTATTGGGGTTTAACACCACTTTAACAGCTAAGGTCATATCATGGCGGTCAGTGACGCACATGTGTCTCCTGGCTTTCTCATACCAGTTCTAACACATTTTTCTTATCATCATTTTCTCCCACAACACATTCAAAAGGCATCTTCTTCAGGTTTGTTAAAACTCGAGATTTTGTAGTATAGACTTAACTAGTAGTTGTTTGCATATCTTACATTTTGGATGAGCCTGAAATTTTATGTTGTAGTAAAGCCTTAAAAGTCTTTACCTAGGGACAAAATTTTGCATTAGCAGACCTTATAATTATCAAATTAAGCTAAAACTAGAGCTGTCACTGAATATGACTTAATACCCCCACCAGCACTTTGACAGAAAAAAAGTGTCAAGTTCAAGGGGAGATAATTTCTCAACCAGGAAGAGATGACATTTGAAAATTGCGTCTTGCAAATCTTCAATATATGATCAGTATATGTGCAAAGTTTCAATACCACTGAAAGAAAACTGTGGGAGGAGTTTGCGACACAAAATTACTACTATTTTGTACACAGACGGACACATGGACGGACACATAGACGGACAGACATACAAACTCACACACAGATGGACAGGCTGATTCCAGTATACCCCCCAAAAAATTTGTTTTTTGGGGGGAGGGGGGTATAATGATTCCAGTATATCCCCGAAAACATGTTCTGCAGGGGTATAATGAAGGTAACTGTCTGTGTTAGTGCAGAAAACCTTGTGGGTATAGGAGAAAATGTTTGATACCAGCATTTTCTCATTTTTTCCAAAAGGTTTTGAAAAGGTTATTTTCCGCAAGATCATTAAAATTTGGGACTGTGTGTAAAAGAATTAAAATTCCATGATCGCAAATCCTCACCCAGTATTTCTGTTTGAAATCATCTTTGTCACTCTTCAAACACTCATTTTGGTCTTCAAGCTGTGTTGTAAGGAAAACAAAAATAAAAACGCAAACATTGCTTTCAATAAATCAAACTGTGAACTGTGTATTTTTGATCTATTGTTATAAATCTCAATATTCAAGATTGTGCATTTTTTAGGAGGATTTGTGTTCTTTCTTTCTCTAAACCCATTACCACACAATCCCTACTTTTGACAACTCAGAGAAAGAAGCCTTTAGAAAACATTGTGGGAAAAGGAGAAATGCTGGTTATCAGCATTTTCTCCTTTTCCCACAATATTTTCTACCCTTCATGAAACAAATTTCAAATTTTTAGTCAATTTTATTTTGTCGTCTGCAAATGCTTTCGATTTGGACAAGCCTAAAATGTTGTTGTTTGGTAATGAGTTAACTGTAACCAAACAACAATATCTCAGCAACTGCACCTACCCATGCCTTTGAGGAGTTTCTTTTTCTGTAACTGAGTATGCTGGCTTTTGATCTCATTATCTCTCGCTTGTTGGCATTCTAAAAATACACATCTATCTAATTTGGGCATTCTGGGTATAGAACTGGACTACTTTTCTACGCAACAACCGTTACTTTTAATTTCAAACTAAAATAAACGTTTACCACATAAAATGCTACCTGGTGCGATTCATTCAGCTCTGATCAGTAGTTAAGAGGAAATCTGGAGCTTAAACAGATTTCTCCTCAAACGCCTTGATAAAAGCAATTTTCTCCATGGCTACTTTATAGCGCGGATTACTACAATCCCCCTAATATTGGGGGGGGAGTGATGCATCATATCAGACAGGTCAAAATGAATATGACATGCACAGACAACGCTTTGATCTACTTTTTGGTACTGATAACTAGTGAATAAACAGAAATTTGTGATTAGTCAAAAATGTAGATGTGTTTATTCTAAGGACCCCCTGTAGTAAACAAGAGCGGCAAATTGTCGAAAGATACGCCCGTCTTACCCCAAGTTGTAAAGCTGGGGCATGCACCGGACAAAATTCAAGTATGAAAAACAACAAAGGGCAATAACTCAAAAATTAAGCAAGCAAGAGTTGTGATTTCTGTGCACTGCACTCCGCATCGATGAGATCTATCCACCCATGAAATTTCATACCCGTAGCTAGTATAGTTTTGGAGATATGCTCCGGACAAAAATCAAGTATGAAAAACGACAAAGGGCAATAACTCAAAAATTAAGCAAGCAAGAGTTATGATTCCTGTGCACTGCACTCCGCCTCGGTGAGATCTATCCACCCATGAAATTTCATAACCCTAGCTAGTATAGTTTTGGAGATATTCACCGGACAAAATTCAAATATAAAAAACAACAAAGGGCAATAACTGAAAGATTAAGAAAGCAAGAGTTATGATTCTTGTGCACTGCAATCCCCCCCAGTGAGATCTATCCACCCATGAAATTTCATAACTCTAGCTACTATAGTTCTGAAGATATGCTCCGGACAAAATTCAAGTATGAAAAACAACAAAGGGCAATAACTAAAAAATGAAGCAAGCAAGAGTTATGATTCTTGTGTACTGCACTCTCCCTCGATGAGATCTATCCACCCATAAAATTTCATAACCGTAGGTAGTATAGTTTTGGAGATATGCTCCGGACAAAATTCAAGTATGAAAAACAACAAAGGGCAATAACTCAAAAATTAAGCAAGCAAGAGTTATGATTCCTGTGCACTGCACTCCCCCTCAATGAGATCTATCCACCCATGAAATTTCATAACCGTAGCTAGTATAGTTTTGGAGATATGCTCCAGACAAAATTCAAGTATGAAAAACAACAAAGGGCAATAACTCAAAAATTAAGCAAGCAAGAGTTATGATTCTTGTGCACTGCACTCCCGCTGGATGAGATCTATCCACCCATGAAATTTCATAACCGTAGCTAGTATAATTTTGGAGATATGCTCCGGAAAAAATTCAAGTATGAAAAACAACAACGGGCAATAACTCAAAAATTAAGCAAGCAAGAGTTATGATTCCTGTGCACTGCACTCCCCCTCAATGAGATCTATCCACCCATGAAATTTCATAACCCTAGCTAGTATAGTTTTGGAGATATGCTCCGGACAAAATTCAAGTATGAAAAACAACAAAGGGCAATAACTCAAAAATTAAGCAAGCAAGAGTTGTGATTTCTGTGCACTGCACTCTGCCTCGATGAGATCTATCCACCCATGAAATTTCATAACCCTAGCTAGTATAGTTTTGGAGATATGCTCCGGACAAAATTCAAGTATGAAAAACAACAAAGGGCAATAACTCAAAAATTAAGCAAGCAAGAGTTATGATTCCTAAGCACTGCACTCCACCTCGATGAGATCTATCCACCCATGAAATTTCATAACCCTAGCTTGTATAGTTTTGGAGATATGCTCCGGACAAAGAACTGGACGCCGCCCGCCCGCCCGGACGCCCGCCCGCCACGGGTGATCCCATAATACGTCCCGTCTTCGACGGGCGTATAAAAATGTAGACATGTTTATCCTAAGGACCCGTACCTAATTGCTGGAAAACTTGCACACTTTTTTTCAACAGATGTTTCTTCTTCCTAATTCTTTAACTATATTCTTCCCAAGCCAAAGGCTGCTTTCTTTCATAACTATTTCGAAAATAATATTCAGCAGAGAGAAAGGAATGAATTTTTTCACATCACTCTTCATAACAAAAGCTGCCAAGGTGGAGATTTGAATTACTCACTCTCTTGTTTCAACTCCTATATATAAATGACTGAGCAACCATGCTCAGCATTTGAGTGCTCAATGGAATGTTTAAACACAGCATCAAAAGTCTTCAAGAACCTCTTATGCAATGTTTATCTACCCTTGCTGCTAAATGCAACTCGAGAACCTTTTGGGGCAGTGTAGTCCAATATCAGAGTGCATGGAATGTGCAGTCTTTTCTTTGATCTTAATTCACTGTTGAATAAGGAGATTTTTTTCCCTCCCACAGAAGAAAAGGGATTAACAAACAAACCTCCTTTATATTTTGCTTCTGCTGCACTATTTCTGCACGAAGTTTCTTCTCCCTCTCAGCCACTGTTTGTGGTTCAATTTTATTTTTTATATTGGATGTAAGCAGCTCTTCTCTCAGTCGTACAATTTCCTCATCTTTCATTTGTACAATACATTTGTAATGGTTATTGTCGTACATAAATTTTTTCTGCAGAGAGTGGACGCCATTGACTACAAATAGAACGGAAAGAGGAAAAACATGAAAGACTTATCCCCTTTAACCCATTACCACACAATCCCTACTTTTGACACCCTTGAGAAAGAAGCCTTTAGAAAACATTGTGGGAAAAGGAGAAAATGCAGGTAACAATGCCCCAGGGGCTATATTGCTATTAAAAGCAATGTGATAACAATGAGAAAATGCTAAGATCCTCCTTGTCCTTTATGGTACAAGCTACTCAGTATCTATGTTTTGTGGGCATCGCATTATCTATCGATGCTGCCATTTTGCACGTTCTGTTGAGAGTGTAGTTATGAGCATTGAGCTTCCAAAAGGGAACATACTTTAATGTGGGTTTAGTAAGAGTACGCCATTATGAGTATGGAGCTTCCAAAAGGGAACATATTTCAATGTGGGTTTTAGTAAGAGTACGCCATTATGAGCATGGAGCTTCCAAAAGGGAACATATTTCAATGTGGGTTTTAGTAAGAGTATGCCATTATGAGTATGGAGCTTCCAAAAGGGAACATACTTTAATGTGGGTTTTAGCAAGAGTACGCCAATATATGTTTCGGTCATATCATCCAATCAGATCGCAAGAAATCTCTTTGCAGTACAATAAGATTGTTCAAGTATTACATGCCACATCTAGTCATATCAAAGCAGCCAGAACAGTTACCAATGTGTTTCCAAATGTCTTTTTACAAGTGCTGCAAATAAAGTTCTTTAAAAGCTACTGGCAGCTTTTTGAATAAATATTGTCCAAACATTGTTCACCAGTTAGAGTGGATGGAATCTAGGGTCCTTTAATCCATTACCAAACGACAATATTTTAGGCTTGTCCAAATTGAAAGCACTTGCAGACGACAAAATAAATCTGGCTCAAAAACTGAAATTTGGAAAGGGTAGAAAACATTGTAGGAAAAGGAGAAGATGCTGGTTACCAGCATTTTCTCCTTTTCCTACTATGTTTTCAAAAGGCTTCTTTCTCAGGATCGTTAAAAGTCGGGATTGTGTGGTAAAGAGTTAAAAGCTACTGGTAGCTTTTTTAATAAATATTGTCCAAACATTGTTCAGTAATAACGGTTGATAGAATCTAGGGTCCTTTAACCCTTTACCATACAATCCCAACTTTTAAAGATCCTGAGAAAGAAGCCTTTTGAAAACATTGTGGGAAAAGAAGAAAATGCTGGTTACCAGCATTTTCTCCTTTTCCTTCAATGTTTTCTACCCTTCCCAAACAAAGTTTCAATTTTTCAGCCACATTTAATTTGCCATCTTCAAATGCTTTCAATTTGGACCAGTCTAAATTTTCTTGTGTGGTAAAGAGTTAACCAAAGAAAGGATTCCTAATTAGGTTTTAAGTGAAAAATATCCGAGATTGTTTGATTAGAATTATCTATAAAATTTAAAGGGCGTATTTAAAGATCAGGCCGCATCGTTTGGCAGTATGATCTTGACCTACATAGTTTATAATACAAATACATTTACTCCTGGCATTTTGACATTTTTTTTTTTTATGTGTGTGTGTGAAATTTATGTGCCAAGTTTCAATTCAAATATCACAAGGTCTATCTATGAAAAAACATTGTATGGTGTAAAGTGTAGCACAGAAGATCAATCCATTATCAAGCTATTTAATCCATCACCACACGAGAAAAATTTAGACTGGTCCAAATTGAAAGCATTTGCAGACGACAAAATAAAGGTGACTGAAAATTGAAATTTGTTCTGGGAAGGGTAGAAAACACTGTGGGAAAAGGAGAAAATGCTGGTTACCAGCATTTTCTCCTTTTCCCACAGTGTTTTCAAAAGGCTTCTTTCTCAGGGGCGTCAAAGGTAGGAATTGTGCGGTAATGGGTTAATCCTTTTCAAAACGATCCTGAAGGCTTCTGAAAACATTGTGGAAAAAGAAGCGAATGCTGGTTACCAGCATTTTCTCCTTTTCCCATGATGTTTTCGATTCCTTCCAAAGACACACACACATAAATTTACAACCATATTTTGTCTTCTTTCTTCACAAATGCTTTCAACATGAACAACTTTATCAGTGTTTACTTCCAATAAAAAAAGCTTCCAATAAAAGAGCTAATAATTTACATTCTATCACAACATTTTATCAAACCTTTGTATAAAATATTTCTAGCGAGTTAAATATCCATTATACAAACTTCCACAATACATTTGCCTTACACAATACTGATCTCTATATACACTCTTAGCATGCAACAGGATTCATTCCTCTCACACCATTTACTCGTTACCAAAAGACAAATTTTTAGACTGGTCCAAATTGAAAGCATTTGCAGACAACAAAAGTACTTCCCAAACAAGCCCTTGTTTTTACATGTCTGCAGTACAAGTCTTTTGAAAACGCCTTGGCAAAAGGAGAAATTGCTCATGACAAGCAATTTCTCCTTTTTCCACAGTGTTTTCTGCCTGTTCGGAAAATTTTCTGCCATTGTTATGAAAGTAAGAATTGTCGTCTGCAAACTCTTTCAGTTTCAGTCTGGAAGAGTCTAAAATTTGTTGTTTGGGAAAGGGTTAAGAAAGGTAGAAAACATTGTGGGAAAAGGAGAAAATTTAATTTTCTCCTTTTCCCACAATGTTTTCAAAAGGCCTCTTTCTCAGGTTCGTTAAAATCGGGATTGTGTGGTTAAGAGTTAAACATTGCTACCAAAAGTGTTCATGTGGAAAAGCAGCCAGTGGCTTGGAAAGAATACTGTGAAAAGCATTGGTAAAAGAAACTCTTGGGAAGCATGAATAGGTGTAGTAGCCAATGTAATATAACTCAATCATCATAAGTTATGTAGAATTTGGGCTAAACTGTAACCAAACAAACTTAAACAATTTCTTCTTTAGTGATTCCATTTGTTTCAGACAATCGAAAAAGCTGTTGTAAAAGGAAAAAGAAAATGCTACTAATTATTATATTCTCCATTTTTCCTTCAAGTGTTTTCTACCTTGTCAAATACTAAATTCTACTGTTTCAGCCCCCTTTCATCTTCTTGACTTGTCTATGTCAAAAGCGGTTGCAGATAACAAATGGCGCTAAAAGTACGGGACAAACAGTCTTGAAAGACCAGAGAGAATTGCAGCTAAAGAAGTAAATTATGGTTAACAGTATTTTTCTTGGTACCATTATTTTTCTCTTTTTCACACGGTATTTTTGAAAGCCTTCATTCCCAGGGTTCAAAATCTGGACAGTTTGAATTAACTCTTTACCAAACGTCAATATTTTAAGCTTTTCCAAATCAAAAGCATTTGCAGATGACAAAATAAAAGTGACCAAAAATTTGAAATTTGTTTTGCGATGAGTAGAAAACATTGTGCGAAAAGGAGAAAATGCTGGTTACCAGCATTTTCTCCTTTTCCCACAATGTTTTCTAAATGCTTCTTTCTCAAGGTCGTCATAAGTAGGGATTGTGTGGTAATGGAGTGAAATGAGTGACATTGAAAGTGAAGAGCTCTACACAAAACACACAAAAAAATTAATAAAATGACACTTCCCTATATAAAATGTAATAAAAACATTTAGACAAGTAGATAATTGATGATAAAGAACGCTTTCCCATGTGTTGTAATGTTTCGAAAGTGATCTTCACATGTGAATTTTGAATTTTGTAACAACCCTGCCTGAATATTTCACTAAAGGGTAGACAAATTTGGACTTTGGAAGATAGCATGGTGCAGGCCACAATGCTAGGATTTAACACTGTTCTGATTTTTAACCCTTTACTTCATAGATACTCATTTCTACGCATTGCCTGTAGGAGCCTTTAGAAAACATTGTGGCAAAAGGTGAAATTGCTTGTGACGAGCAATTTCACCTTTTGCCACAATGTTTTCTAAACTATCAAAAGGTATTATATACATATAAGAAACGGCTTCATCCGTGCTGTTATTTAGGGTCAATTAGAGATACCATAGAAATGCCTTATGGGGTAGAGGGTTAAACATCAGGAGGATGAAGGGTTTAGTATACATGGTGGAAAAAGAAGGAAATGCCAGTGACCAGCATTTTCCTTCTTTTCCCAAAAAGTTTTCTTGTATAATTGGTTGGTTGTGTTAGGGTTTAACGCCACTTTAACAGCTAAGGTCATATCATGGCAGTCAGTGACGCACATGTATTTCCTGGCTTTCTCACACCGGTACTTAGACAACTTTCTTTCAAAAGCCACCGACTACTTTTCTGATATGTTTGAGCAGAGGTGAGAGGCGAAAATACGAGGAAAAGAAAGTTCGCCTCACAGGTCATGAGTCCAACACGCTCATCACTGAGCCACCTGGGCTGGCTCATTTCTTGTTAAATAAAGGGTTAACCCATTACCACACAATCCCTACTTTTGATGCCCGTGAGAAAGAAGCCTTTTGAAAACAATGTAGGAAAAGGAGAAAATGCTGGTAACCAGCATTTTCTCCTTTTCCCACAGTGTTTTCTACCCTTCCCAGATCTAATTTAAATTTTTTAGTCACCTTTATTTTGTCATCTGTAAATGCTTTGAATTTGAACCAGTCTAAAATTTTGTCTTGCGGTAAAGAGTTAAATAATTTCATCACCCCAGACACTAATTATATTAAAAGTCAAAATCCTCAAGTTCAATGATCAATTTGAAAACTTCATGTAATTAAGGTGATAACCCTCAAAGACCCCTTAACAACTGAAAAAGCTTCTGCAGTCATTGCAGATCAAGATCAAACTACACAGTGTGTAGAGTCTGATCCTGGATCCACACTGTCCATGGTGCAAAAACGTTCCAGCCAACAACAGTTTTAATACCACGGTAGTTTGGCTGTTTTTCCTGACTGAAAGTAAAAATTTCTTTATTTTGCACTATAAAGATTAACTCTTTTCCAGCTGACAAAATCATAGCATTTGACTAATTTGAAGCATTTGTACAAAACAATATCAATGTTGCTACAAAGATGGTTTCTGTCTTTGAAATGGTAGAAAACCTTGTGGGAAAAGGAGAAAATGCTGGTTACCAGCATTTTCTCCTTTTCCCACTAGGTTTTCAAAAGCATTCTTCTTCAGGGTAGTCGAAATCAAGATAGTTTGGTAAGGGTTAAATATATACACAGTTTATAATATATACAATGAATTGAAGATGGACTATCTATGTGGAGTTAAACAGGTTGAAGAGGAATTTCAATAACATGTGTGGCTTATAATTGTTTTGTTTTTAGATTAAACTCTTTACCTAACGATATAATATAAGACCTGTCCCAATTGCAGACAACAGTGGTACAAATGGCTAAAAGTTTGGCATAGTTTTTCGAAAGGCAGGAAAGTTTGTCTGAAAAAGGAGAAATGCTGGTTATCAGAATTTTCTCCTTTTCTGACAATGTTTTAAAAGCTCTCTTTCTCCGACTTGTCAAAGTATAGGACTGGGTGATACACGATTAAGAAGTCTGGAGAAGAATTTCAGTGACTTGTGTGTCATTTGATGTTTTGTTTTTAGATTTAAATGTCTTTGGCCACTATACTCAGAGCTTTTAAATGTGACTCCAACCCAACTGACAAAATTTATGTACCTTCATTCAGGAAATGAAAAATGATGGATAGAAAACATGAGAGTACAGGTAATTTTTTTTCTTTATTTTATTACTACGGTTACAACTTTCTTATTCTCCTATTTAACCCTTTACTACATGATCCCAAGTTTTAACTAAGCTGTCACTGAATGTGACCTCACACCCCCTCCAGCACTTTGACAGCATTTTGTACACGGACGGACACACGGACGGACACACAAACAGACATTCATTTAGCGGTTCAAATATTATGAGGACTGATTGACTGTAAAGTGTGTTAACTCTTTACCAAACATCAAAATTGTATGCTAACCCATATTGAAAGCATTTGTAGACGACAAATCAAATGTGACTGAAAAAATTAAACTTGGTCAGGGAAGGGGAGAAAACATTGTGGGAAAAGGAGAAAATGCTGGATACCAGCATTTTCTCCTTTTCCCACAATGTTTTCAAAAGACTTCTTTTTCAGGATAGTTAAAAGAGGGGATTGTGTGGTAAAGGGTTAACTCATAACCAAATGGCAAAATGTTGGGCTTGTCCAAATTGAAAGCATTTGCAGACGACAAAATAAAAGTGACTGTAAATTTGAAATTTGTTTTGTGAAGGGTAGAGAACATTGTGGGAAAAGGAGAAAATGCTGGTATCCAGCATTTTCTCCTTTTCCCACAATGTTTTCGAAAGACTTCTTTTTCAGGATAGTTAAAAGTGGGGATTGTGTGGTTAAAGAGTTAATGCCATTTGTGGCCAGTACACCTATCCATGCTTTCCTTTCTATTACCAGTACTCTGCACTATATTGTTTCCAAGCCACTGGCTGCTTTCCCACACATCCATCATCAAACAATGATCAGGAATGGGAGAGGAATCATTCCTGTTCCAATGACTAACATCAATCCTTGGCAAAAAAGGTCGGGGATCGAACATCGACCCCCAGGGAGAAAGCTTTGAAAACATTAACAGGAAAAGGATGAATTGAGGTATATTGGAGCTGTCATCTGCAAATATTTTCAAATTGGTCAAGCCCATAATTATGTTGTTTGGTAAACAGTTAACTCATTACTAGATCTAGAGGACAAGATTTTAGGCAAGTCCACTTTGGAAGCATCCTTGGATACCCCGGGGTCTCCCTATTTGCTACGCTACATCGACCCCTGGGACAATTGACTAATAAAACTTTGAATCAGCCGCCGAAAATCGATACGAAACGTCATCGCGTACAGTCCACTCGCCCATCACAAAATGATGATGGAACCAATGAAAAGCTAGCATTCGGCCAGCGGCAAAGCGAGGGAAATTCAATTAATTGTCCCAGGAGTCGATGTAGCGTAGCAAATAGGGAGACCCCGGGGTATCCGAGGATGCTTTGGAAGTATTTACAGATATGAAATTAACAGTGGCTGAAATAACAGAATTCGTCTTTTCTCTTAGAGTGCAGAAATCATAGGGGAAAAAAAAACCCAGCTGCCAACATTTTCTTCCAATTTCCCTCAATGTTTTCAAAAAATTTCTTCTTTAACTCATTACCAAACGACAATATTTCAGGCTTGTCCAAATCGAAAGCATTTGCAGACGTCAAAATGAAAGTGACTAAAAATTTAAAATTTTTGTGAAGGTTAGAAAACATTGTGGTAACCAGCATTTTCTCCTTTTCCCACAATGTTTTCTAAAGGCTTCTTTCTCAGGGGTGTCAAAAGTAGGGATTGTGTGGTAATGGATTAAGGCTGCTAAAACAAAAAGACTGTTAGGCCAAAGGATAAGCGACTCCTGCAGTGATCTAATGAAAGATCAATACAAGGTCCCAAATCCCAGTGTTTGTAAAAGGTTAGCAAAAATTATTAAACATCTGCCTCTCAATATTCAAACAGAAACTACCACAGGAGAATTTCAATAATTCCAACAATATTTAATAAAATATCCTGGTCATCTTTGCCACCCAAAGCCTTCTACTATAGGGTGCTTAACCCATTACCACACAATCCCTACTTTTGACGACCCTGCGAAAGAAGCTTTTAGAAAACACTGTGGGAAAAGTCGAAAATGCTGGTAACCAGCATTTTCTCCTTTTCCCACAATGTTTTCTACCCTTCACAAAACAAATTTCAAATTTTCAGTCACCTTTATTTTGTCGTCTGTAAATGCTTTTAATTTGGAAAAGCTTAAAATATTGTCGTTTGGTAATGTGTTTACTCTTTACCACACTATGAAATTTTGGAGCTCACAGTCCAAATTGAAAGCATTTGCAGACAACGATTCTAATGTGCCTCATATAATGGAATATGTCTTCAAAAGGGTAGAAAATATTGTGGGAAAAGGGGAAAATGCTGGTTACCAGCATTTTCCCCTTTTCCCACAATGTTTTCTACCCTATCAATAAACAATTGCACCATATTAGCCACAATGAAATCATCGTCTGCAAATGCTTTCAATTTGGACAGGGCTAAAATTTTGTTGTCTGATGAAGGGTTAAATTCTTGTTTTTCAGGAAACAGTAGAACAGTTACCAATCCCAGTATGACCTGTACATAGGATGGACATTTCTAACAGAGGCATGCATCCTCTACCAACAACTCAACATTTCGCTGCAGTAAGAACAGATGATGACATCAGTGCTGCAGTCCATCAGTTCTTAACCAATGAAGGTGCCAAACTACACGGCAAAACATGGCAGGATACCACGGCAGAAATCACAAAATGGCTTGGAATTCAGATACAGCGGGAGAGGGAAGGGTGGAGACAAAAGACACGAGCAGCCATGCAGGAAATTGAAAATCACCGTAAAGAAACTCTTAAACAACAACAAGCTCTACAGGAATGTTGTGAACAAATGAAACTTGTTGCTGAATGCTGTAGTATACCTGAAGAAACCATGAATCATATAGAAAATCAGGAAGCTAGAACAGCATTACCAATGTATATTGAAATTGTTACAAGTGTTATAAATACCCTCATGGAGGACAGAATTGTTTGTCTGCAGATTTTACGTGCCGAGGACAAGGCCTCAGAGGCCAGTCTTCCAAGTCTCCTTAAAGCGTACATTGAAGCCCTCAAGCATCATGCTGAGAGAGCTCACAAGGAAGCCAAGTCTAGACTGGAAACACTTGAAGTTGCTAATAAACAAAGTTATACTGAAATGCAAAGAATGAGGAAAGCAATACAGAAGAAACAAGAAGAGCTAGAAAAACTTCATGAAAAACTACAAGAAATCAAGGAAGTGACATTAAAGAAGTTCAAAGAAGTGCATGACATTAGAAAAGAGAAAGAAAATACTCTCAAACACAAACAAGAAATAAGCATAGATGAAAAAGTTACACAAACTGAAGTTGCTCTTAAACAATCATCCACAGCAACAAGGACAAAATCTAGCTCTTCTATGTACAGTGCACCTACACCAGTTCCTCCAGCAGATCAAAATATCACAATATCTGAGGAAAAATTGTCAAAATTAAGGAGAAGTGCCAAAAAACTTGAAAGTTCATTAAATGATGCCATATCTCAAATGGAGAACTATAAAATGGTAGGAAAGGGTTTAAAAGTAGTTCAACATTCTCCAACTGCTCCTACCCCATCTATACTTCCTCCTGCTCTAACGGGTAAACCTGTTGGGTTGTTTGCTGATGTTCCCATAACACTTAAGAAGGAAATAAAGCTTCTTCCTTCAGCATTACATACCTGGTCTACAAAATTTGAAATTAACGGCCCAAAACTGCAAGAGCGTAACATGGAACTTATACGTCAACAGGAAAAAGAGAAATATGACAAGAAGCAGCGAGCAAAGGAGAAGCGTAAAGAAGCTGTGTCTAAAAGCCAGGACAGATCAGGTCAAGATCAGCCTACCTTTCGATCGTTGATGAAGTCTCTTGATGAAGTGAAGAAAAACAAAGGCAAAAGTTTTAAACCTGTCGGTCAAGTGACAAAATGTCTTCGCTGTAACAAACTCTTTACACTTAATGACAATCATAAAAAGGCATGTAACTTTCATCCAAAAGGTAAAGAACGGATTGAACAATATTCTGATCGTGGTAAATTAGTGAAAGTGTCGTATGTATGGAAATGTTGTATGGCTGGACCTGACAATCCAGGATGTACCTATGGACAACATGTTTAACTCTACTGCATGACAAAATTTGAGATTCATCAAATATTTAAAGGTTTGGCAGAAAACAACTTGACTAGAATTATTTTATTGTGCCATTTCAGTATTGATAAATAAAACAATTCGTTTTCTTTTCAAAACTATATTTTGTGCTCTATCAATGAACTACTCATCTGTTTGTTCCCCTTTACCGCCACATCAACATTTTTTTTAACCCTAAACCAGATGACATGGTTCAAACATTTCCAAATTGAAACCATTTGCAGATTGCAAATTTAACATAGCATAAATTATGAAGTTTGTCTTTGACGGGAGAGAAAACACCATAGGAAGAAGAGATATTCAAAAGTCTACGTCCTCTGGGTCCTAACATGAGGGTCCTAATATTAACAGTAATATTTGTGATGCACCGAAAAGTTCCCTAAATTCCATTCAAAGAGGAAAGAACCCTTGAAAACGGACTATGACATTCCTTTCATCAGTTCTTTATTTTAGTGGGATAAAAAAATTATGGAGAAAATACTGGCAACTAGTGTTTTCTACTTTTCCTACAAAACTTTTTACCCAATCAACAACAGACCACATCATATGAGTTTTTTGCTGTCATCTGCCAGTACTTCCAACTTGGACTAGTCAACATTTTGCTCATCTTTAACCCTTTGCTCCATAGATACTCATTTCTGTGCACTGCTTGTAGGAGCCTTTGGAAAACATTGTGGCAAAAGGTGAAATTGCTCGTGACGAGCAATTTCACCTTTTGTCACAATGTTTTCTAGCTATCAAAAGGTGTCATATACACATAAGAAATGGCTTCATCCTTGCTGTTATGTAGGGTCATTTAGAGATACCATAGAAATGCCTTATGGGGTAAAGGGTTAACCTTTTACCACACAACAACATTTCGGACTGAACCAAACTCAAAGTATTATGCAGACAACGAATTAATCTTGCCCAAATGATGATTTCCCCCTTTGATTGGGTAGAAAACATTGTGGGAAAAGAAGAATACTTTCAACAGGCTTTTTTCTCAGAGTTGTAAAAAACAAAGGATTGTTTGATAAAAGGTTTTAAACCGTCTACCAATATTTGCTATGGGATTTAACCAGGTCTTCAGATCGACAGATAATGGTTTCTGTTTGAGATAGGTATATAACCCAAGATATTTATAAACTATTTACATACATGTGCATATTTTATATTATATTCTGATATGTAATATATCATAAAAATTGTACATGCATTGGGTATTCAATACAAAAGATCAAGAGGTAAGAGCCATTACTCTGGAAACCTTGGTTTAACCCTTTCCCAAACAAGCTCATTTTTTTACGTGTCTGCAGTAAAAGTCTTTTTTGAAAACAGTGTGGGAAAAGGAGAAATTGCTCATAACCAGCAATTTCTACTTTTCCAACGGTGTTTTCTACCCTTTTTGAGAACCTTGTCGTCTGCAAACTCTTTCAGTTTGGAAGAGTCCAAAATTTGTCGTCTGGGAAAGGGTTAACCCTTTACCACAAAATGATGACTTTCAGCGACCCTGAAGAAGAAGCCCTTTGAAAACAATGGGGGAAAAGGAGAAAATGCTGGTAACCAGCATTTTCTCCTTTTTCCCACAATGTTTTCTTCCCTATCAAAGAAAAATCATTTCAGATGAGCCACATTGAAACTGTCCTCAGCAAATGCTTTCAATTTGAACAGGTCTAAACTCTTATTATGTGGTAAAGACCTAACTCTTTACCACACAATCCCGCCTTTTAAAACCCCTGAGAAAGAAGCCTTTTGAAAACACTGTAGGAAAAGGAGGAAAACCTAGTAACTAGCATTTTCTCCTTTTCCCACAGAGTTTTCTACCCTTCCCAGACCAAATTTCAGTTTTTCAATCACCTTTATTTTGTCGTCTGCAAAAGCTTTCAATTTGGACCAGTCTAAAATTTTCTCATGTGGTGAAGACTTAAATGTATCTCTCTGATCACATAATTATGGATCCATAAAAAACCATTTTGTCGGATAAACAGCTGAATCAAGAGGTAGAACGGTCCTTGAACATGTATAAAAGATTTACCAAAAGCAAATGGTAATGACTCAGGTCAGTCTATACAGTCAGCACAGGCTGACCTGGGGTCAATACTATTAATTTTGCAAATGCATTAAAGCTCCTTGTTACGGAGCATGGCATATAATTCTATAGCGGACATGGAGTAGGAGACATGGTATATCTTGGAAGCAAATAAAAAAGACAGAAAATTAACTGTGGTTTTATCACTTTACTCCATAGATTCTCATTTCTACACAGTGCTTGTAGGAGCTTTTGGAAAACAATGTGGCAAAAGGTGAAATTGCTCGTGATGAGCAATTTCACCTTTTGCCACAATGTTTTCTATGCTATCAAAAGGTTTCATATACACATGAGAAACAGCTTCATCCTTGGTGTTATTTAGGATCAATTAGAGATACCATAAAATGCCTTATGGGGTAAAGTGTTAACTCTTTACCACACGACAAAATTTTGAATTAGTCCAAATTGAAAGCGTTTACAGATGACAAAATAAACATGAATCAAACATTGTAATTTGATTTGGTAAGGTTAGAAAACATTGTGGGAAAAGCCTTTTCTTCTTTTCCCACAATGTTTTCAAAAGGCTTTTTTCTCAGGGTCGTCAAAAGTAGGGATTGTGTGATAATGGGTTAATATCCTTATTTTTATTTCCAAGGGAACAATATTTAAGACTTGTCCAAATAAAACCCCTTTTTAACAACATGTTTCAAGACATACAAAAAATTAAGGTTTTTTCATCTTGGAAGGGTTGAAAATATTGTAGGAAATGGAGAAAATGTTGGTTACCAGCTTTATTTTCTCCCTACAATACTTTCAAAAGATTACTTTCTCAGTGTCATTAAAACTCAGGATTGTGAGGTAAAGGGTTAAAGAATGCAAAACAGGGTCATCTATTGCACTCAAATCGTGTCAGAGTAAGATAAGTATTCTGAATAGATTCTACAAATGCAGGGGAAGTAATCCAAAATTCAAGTTTAATGTTCATGCAGTATTATAGAGTTAACTCCCTTTTTTGAAACAGGAATGACAACAAAAATAACCCTATCTTTTTACAACTCTGTGCAAGCAGGCCATGTAAAAACATCAAAGAAAAAGGAGAAAATGGGGAAAACAAGTATTTCCTTCTTTCTTACATGAACAAATTCTATCATTTGAGTTAACCCTTTACCATACAGCAGAAGTTTAGACCTATCCAAATCAAAAGCGTTTGAAGATGATAATTTCGTATTTCAAATTTCAAAGGTCAAAAACAAGGGGTATAACCATGTAAAAAATAGTTTGATGTTACCTGCCCTTCTTGTATGGAATCCCTTTTGATAGTTAACGCATTACCACACAATCCCTACTTTTGACGCCCCTGAGAAAGAAACCTTTAGAAAACATTGTGGGAAAAGGAGAAAATGCTGGTAATCAGCATTTTCTCCTTTTCCCGCAATGTTTTCTACTCTTCACAAAAGAAATTTTAAATTTTCAGTCACTTTTAATTTGTCGTCTGCAAATTCTTTCAATTTTTTTTCCTTTTCCCGCATTGTTTTCTACCCTTCACAAAACAAATTTCAAATTTTCAGTCACTTTTAATTTGTCGTCTGCAAATGCTTTCGATTTGGACAAGCCTAAAATATTGTCGTTTGGTAATGAGTTAAAACTGGTCTGAGTTTGAAGTAAATATTTTCAGTAATGACAGACTGATGTTATAAAAGATTTTGGATGATGACGCAATGATTATGACAACAAAACAGACTTCAACAATACCTTGACATTTAGTTCTAAAGCAACAAAGCTAAAAACCAGTGTCTACAGAAACTTTCAGTCTGGACATGTTGCATGTCTAAAATTTTGTCATCTTGTAAAGTGTTACATCAGTTAACCCATTACCAAACGAAAATATTTTTGGTTTGTCCAAATAGGAAGCATTTGCAGACGACAAAATAAAAGTCACTGAAAATTTAAAATTTGTGTTGTGAAGGGTAAAAAACATTGCGGATAAAGGAGAAAATGCTGGTTACCAGCATTTTCTCCTTTTCCCACTATGTTTTCTAAAGGCTTCCTTCTCCGGGTTGTCAAAAGAAGGGATTGAGTGGTAATGGTTTAAATGCTTGAACCTTTTCTTTATCTCTTTGGTTACAGTTTGACATCAGACAATTTTACAGTGTTCAACAGTTGATAGTGAGTTATAAAGATACTGAGAAAAAAGCCTTTTGGGACTGAAAGACTGTTGACCCATTTCGACAAAATCCAAAATTTTAACAAATCTACAAGAGAAGGCACTTGAAAACATTGGGAGGAAAAAGAAAATGCTGGTAATTAGCATTTTCTCCTTATCCCACGATTTTTTCTGCCCTATATCGAAAAAGAAATTGTTTGAGCAACATTGAATTTTGTCATCTGCAAATGCTTACTTTTTGATAAAATCCAAAATTTTATTGTTTACAGTTATCAGGGAAAATTTTAAATTAACCCTTTACCAAAAAATCCCTGGTTTTTACAACCCTGAGACAGAAGCCTTTTGAAAACATTGTGGGAAAAGGAGAAAATGCTAGTAACCAGCATTTTCTCCTTTTGCCACAATGTTTTCTTCCCTGCTGGAAACAAATTTTCAATTTTTGAGTAATGTTTATTTTGTCGTCTGCAAGTGCTTTCAATTTGGACCAGTCTAAAATTTTGTCGTTAGGGAAAGGGTAACTCAGCTGCATAAAAAATGGATTTTTTTTTTCTGCAGAATTCAATATTATGCTAACTTCTATTACGCCTACCACACACATACGTAATGTAAAAAAATCGAGAATAGGTCATAGGTTGCCTCTTTTCGCGTAATTTTCAGTTTGGACGTTTTCTAAAACAGCCAAGATCAGAAATATCTTGATTTTACGGCTCCGATTCCATTCGACTGATTCCGAATTGCTATCATCACCTGCCTCAAAAATGGCCAACTTCAGCGTGCGTATAATTTACTTTTTCCTGGTTACGCCTATGCTTGTGTCCTGACTGCCAGACAGACTGATACAAAGTGTGACCTATAATTGTTCATATATCCATAATTATTAACCCTTATCCTGCAAAATAAAAATTTTTGACGATCAAACAAACACATTTTGCTAAATGTACAGGCATTGAGCTGGACTAATGAAACCCAAACTACCAATAAAACAGCGGAGGATGTAGAGCAAGATCAGACTGCACACATGTGCAGGCTGACCTTGCTGTATATTCTCCCCAAAAGTCATCCAAGTTCGCGTACGGCAGGATAAGAGTTAACAGATTACTGTATAACCAACATACTCTGCCACTTACATATAATAAGAGTCACAGTTCAAGGTAAGTGATGTTGAAAAAAACCTTCATCAAACAATTCTGTATTTAAACGAGAGGGCAATGAAAGCCCTATGTCATTTGCCTGAGTAGGAGAAGTGAAATACATAGAGAATATCTGTTTTTTTACAGCGAAAGATCGAAATTTATTCAGACTGAACATCATCGGTAATATTTTCAATAGTGGCGCAGCCATGAGTGAAAATATTATTGGTGATGTTCATAAGATGAAACTAGAGCTGTCACTGACTGTGACTATTTACCCCCGCCAGTACTTTGATTTTGTACATACAGGGACAAACAGGCTGAACACCCTCCACCCCGATCTTTAACCGCAAAAAACAAATATTCTATCTTTTCACGCTTGTAACGCTTTCATGGGGAACTTTATCAAAATCCAGCACAGTTCTATTTGGTTATTCCCCATGGCGTAACCACGCAACGCTTTACAATATTATGTCAAGCGCAAGATATGTACGGTAAATGATGCCATATTTCCATCTGGTCAGTGCAAGGCTTCTATTGAAGAGTTAGAATATGAAATCTGTATTTTCACTGGTCTTAATCATGAAATATCGAAAAATGCTACACCATTATTTCTGAATAACCTAGAAAGCATGAAATTAAGTCTAATAACTGGCATTAACAGTCATTAACTTTACTACACACACCCACAGCTTTTGCTGACAACAAATCAAATGTGGCTATAAGGGTGAAAAATGTTTTGAGTAGTGTAGAAAACATTGTGGAAAAAGGTGAAAATGCTGGTTATCAGCATTTTGTCCTTTTCCCACAATGTTTTAATTTTTTTACCATGTAACGATCCTGAGATAGAAGCCTTTTGAAAACATTGTGAGAAAAGGAGAAAATGCTGGTAAACAGCATTTTCTCCTTTTCTCACAATGTTTTCTATCCTTCCCAAAACAAATTTCAACTTATTTTGTCATCTGCAAATGCCTTCAATTTGGACTAGTCTAAAATTTTCTCATTTGGTAAAGAGTAAGAAAGGAATTTTTCTGAAGGTATTCAAACAACAGCACTGTGCGGTAAAACACAAAAAGGGTTGAACATCAATACAAAACAATACAGGAAAAACTTCAGAGAGCCTTTTTAGCAAAAAATTCTTATGATACCCTTGCCTAAACTAACACTTTAATAGTGCTGATCTGTATGCCCAAGTATTTAACAATATATAATTACACCATTTACTCTAATTTTTATGCTTTAATCCTATACCGTACAAGAGATGACTTGAAAACATTGACAGAAAAGGAAAAAATGCTAGTAACCAGCATTTTCGCCAGTTGTCGTACTGCTTTCTGCCCTTCCAAAGCCAAATCTTCTCAGCTAAATTGCATTTAATTTGTAATGATAGTCTCCAAATTCCCTCCTTAGGAAAAATGTTTTCATACGATAAAGAGTTAAAACTATGTTATTGAATACTTTAACTCTTAACCATAATCTCCAGTTTTAATAACCCTGGCTTAAAAGGGATTTGAAGACACAGTGGAAAAAGGAGAAAATGTTGGTGAGCAGCATTTTCTCCTTTTTCCATAGTGTTTTCTATCCTTGCTGATACAAATCCCATCAGTTAAGTATAATTTCATATGGCATCTGTAAATGATTTGAATTTGGACCAGTCTAAAAATTTTGTTGATTGTATAGAGTTGACCCATAGAGCATTTAGCTTTTTACCCCTTTTCTAGATGACAAAATATTTAGCCTTGTCCAAATTGAAGGCACTTGCACACAACAATTTCAGTGTGGCTCAAATGGTAAAATTTTTCTTTGCTAGGCTAGAAAACTCTGTGGGAAAAGGAGAAAATGCTGGTTACCAGCATTTTCTCCTTTTTCCACAATGTTTTCAGAAGGCTTCTGGCACATGAAGTTCAGACAGCACCAAAAATGCCGTTTGATAATTGGTCAGTATATTGTCTGCTATTCTGAAACAAATTCTGACAAAAAATCTTGAAATTGCAATATTTCCATGGTTTTATCCATGGTTCAAAGGGGTCTAGTCCCTTAACCCATTACCACACAAACAATCCCAACTTTTGACGACCCTGACAAAGAAGCCTTAAGAAAACATCGATGGTAACCAGCATTTTCTCCTTTTCCCACAATGTTTTCTACCCTTCAAAATAAAAAATTCAAATTTTCAGTCAGTTTTATTTTGTCGTCTGCAAATGCTTTCAATTCGGACAAGCCTAAAATTTTGTCATTTGGCAAAGAGTTACTCCACCAATCAAAAGGTAACTATTCATTCAATAAATTTGTCACAAATTCTAAAGCTGACAAAAACAAAACTCATGTAATGTGAAAAATAACAAAGCCTGAACTCCACGTAGACGTCTGTAAACATCAATTTCATTATTCAATGGACAGGAAAAATTATAAAAAATGGAACACCCAGGATCGATTCCACTGAGCTACAAAGGTAAAAAGGGTTTATTCTTTATCAACTCTTTTGACCAATCAACAAAATTTTAGATTGGTCCATATTTAAAGCATTTGCAGAGGACAAAATAACAGTGAATGAAAACTTGAAATTTCTTGTGTGAAGGGAAGAAAACATTGTGGGAAAAGGAGAAAATGCTGGTTACCAGCATTTTCTCCTTTTCCCACAATGTTTTCAGAAGGCTTCTTTCTTCAGGTCGTTAAGAGTCAGGATTGTGTGGTAATGGGTTAAACAACAAAATGTTAGACACGTTCAAATTGAAAGCCTTTGCAGAATGACAAATGAAAAGTAAAAACAGCAGAACTGGTCCTTGATAGGATAGAAAACATAGTGGGAAAAGAAGAAAATGCTGGCATTTTCTCCTTTTCCCACAATGTTTTTTAAAGCCTTCAAACTAATGGTCATTAAATATCAAGCTTATGTAGTAAAGGATTCATGTTTTACCCTTGTCTGATTGTTTCTAAATATGGATTATTTTAAACCTTTACCAAACATTCCCATTTTTTCAACCACCCTTAAAGCGAAGCCTTTTGAAAACATCAAGGCAAACGAGAGAAAATCCGGATAACCAGCATTTTCTCCTTTTCCCATAATGTTCTCTACCTATCTAAATACAAATAATATTCTTTAAAAAATGATCAAACTGTTGTATGTAAATTTCTCCCAACTCATGATGGACAAGTCAAATTTTGCTGAACAGTAAGGGCTTAAATCTTTCCAAAACAATCCAATTTTTTATTGGCCGACAGAGAAATTTTCAGAAAACCTTGTGTCCTTGATATCCAGCATTTTCTCCTTTTTCCCACAATGTTTTATTTCAACAAGAATTCCTATTATGTGAGTCGTAATTAATTTGTTATTGGTATATGCTCTTAATTTAAATAAAATCAAGATTTTGTCGCGTGGTAAAGAGTCGAAATGTATGACAGATTATATGAAATACAAAGCTTCATTACGGATAGTGGCTAAAAAGTAAGACTAGTTTGTTCTTAAATATACTGTACATGTATGGAATATTATTGTGGCCAAATTCTTTAAAATTGGAATTTTTATTTTAGTCCAATCAGTGATTTTTTAAAATAGTTTTTATTCTTTGAATAACGGAATTTCTACTTGTGCAAATAAACTGACCAACTGGTAATTCTATTATTTTACAAAGAACATAGTAGGTATAAAATTACTCCAGGGAAGGGAATGGAAATATCTGGGCCAACCATTCCTAAGAGTGCTCTTGGTCTCAGTCTCCAGAATTTTCTGAATTTGAAAATAACACAACTTCTGATTGGTTAAACCAAATGGTTTCACCAATCAGAAGTTGTGTTATTTTCAAATTTAGAAAATCTTGAAGAATGAGCCTAAGACTATTCTTAAGACTGGTTGGTGAATACAGGCCCTGAAGGTAAAATACTGTGTTTTGATATGTTATGGAAAACATTCAGGGAAAAAAAACTATCAGATGTAACATGACTTTGTTCCTGTTCCCACAATATTTCCAATGATTAATAGATTGATAACTGCTGGGGTATTAAACGTAATACTAGCGTGGTATCTATTACCTGTCCAACATGTGACAAAGTTTTAGACTTGATCAGATTGAAAGCATTTACATTTGACATCACAACTGATACTCAGATGGTGGCAGTCTTTGAAACGGTAGAAAACATTGTGGGAAAAAGAGAAAATGCTGATAGCTGGTAACTAGCATTTTCTCCTTTTCCCACAATGTTTTCAAAAGCTTTACAAGCCCTCTGGGTAATGTTAAAACTTGTGTCATAAAAGAGAAATGAGACCATATGAAAATTGACTCCAGTTAAAATCTGTTCCAATTAGATCCAAGTTATAAAAGTGAAATATTTTCTATTGTTCTCTATAGATTGGCTTTCACCCTGTTCCCAACAGTCCAGATTTAAAACCTTATGTAATAAAGATTTGTGGAAACATTTTGGGAAAGGTAGAATACTTAAAACCAGAAATTTCTCCTTTTTCCGCAATGTTTTCCCCATGCCCATTTAAAGACAACTTCCTATAGTCTGCAAAATCTTTCATTTGTTATTCCATTACCACACAATCCCTATTTTTGACACCCCTGAGAAAGAAGCCTTTAGAAAACATTGTGGGAAAAGGAGAAAATGCTGGTAACCAGCATTTTCTCCTTTTCCCACAATGTTTTCTACCCTTCACAAAACAAATTTCAAATTTTCAGTCATCTTTATTTTGTCCTCTGCAAATGCTTTCAATCTGGACAAGCCTAAAACTATTGTCGTTTAGTAATGAGTTAATTTAAGCCTGGAATTGTGTTGTTTGGTAAAGGAATTATCCTTTCCTAAACAACAAACTTTAAGTCTTAGAGACTAAACTGAAACTAAAGCTATCATGGACGGATCCACAGACGGACACACGGATGGCTGATTTTAGTATACCCCAGAAAACATTCGTTTTATAGGGGGTACAACTAAAATCTAGGCTGTAGAAAATGTGAAACTACCTGTTTTCCATTAACCCATTACCACACAATCCCTACCTTTGATGACCCTGGGAAAGAAGCCTTTAGGAAACATTGTGGGAAAAGGAGAAAATGCTGGTAACCAGCATTTTCTCCTTTTCCCACAATGTTTTCTACCTTTCACAAAATAACTTTCAAATTTTCTGTCACTTCTTTTTTGTCGTCTGCAAATGCTTTCGATTTTGGACAAACCTAAAATTTTGTCGTTTGGTAATGTCAGTTAATACATAGAAAATGTGAAACATGCAATTTTTCCAACACTGTTTATAAAATTCCTCCTATATTTTTCAAAAGTTTTCTTGGACAAGGCAACTCTACAAATGACAAAATGTTGGTTTTTATCAAATGCAACTCAAATGACAATTTCTGTCCCTTCTCGGATAGAAAACGTTGTGGGAAAAGGAGAAAATGCTGGTAAGCATTTTCTCCTTTTCCCACAATGTTTTCAAAAGTCTTCTTCTGTAAGGTCGTTAAAATTAGGTAATGTGTGGTAAAGGGTTAAATTGTGGTTTTTTTGCAAAAGGGTTTCAAGAAAGGAGAGAGAGAAACAAACTATCATTAAAAAATCTATTCCACAAAAATTGATATTTCTAGACGTCTGAAATTGTGAAGCTATGACAATAGAATGAATACAGATCTTTATAAGCCTATTTACAATTTACAGTTTAGAAAATCTATAACAGACAAAAACAAACAGTGGATTATTTCAATGGCATGTGAAACATTGACCCAAAAGGAGAAAACTGTTTCTACATTACAAGAGTGCAAACATTTTGCGGAGTCAACATGGTCTTTTGTCACATTTTCTGGAATAGAGCTGTAAGTATTTAGTTTTGGTTACCTTTTTATTTCTCATAAAAATAGAGATTTACTTGTCAACTAACCGATTGATTGGACAGTTTTCAACATTATTTCAGCAAAATCAATCCGATGACACAGCTCACACAAAAGAGAAAAAGGAGAAAATGCTGATAACCAGTGCTTTCAAAAGCTTATTTCCCTCATTAACCCATCACCATACAATTCCTGCTTGAAAGTACTATGGGAAAATATACTATGTGGTCTTCAGCATTTTCTCCTTTTTCCCAAAATGTTTTCTACTCTTCTAAAATAAAGTTTCGATATTTGAGTCACATTTATTTTGTCTTCTGTGAATGCTTTTAATTTGAACATGTCTAAAATTTTGTTGTTTGGTAAAGAGTTAATCTATACAACTGTTTAGTTAGGGATTACTTTTTAACAAAACAAAAAAAATTCTTATTTTAAGCTACACTAAAGCCTCGGTTACACTGGAACCGAATCAGCTGCGAATACACCCGAATATTTTAATTTGGGTGGATTCGGGAGCATTCTGTTCTCCCTCCCCGAATGGGCGAAAATTCAGGAGGGATTCTGCTTGTTCCGAAATGTTCAAAACCAGCCGAAAACCCTAAAAAAAGGTCCCAAATGTGGCCCCGACAAATTTCATACGGGCCATATTCGAAACATATTCGGATGGAATTCGGCTGGATTCGGCCGCATTCGAGGCGTTCTAGGCAGATTTGGTGTTATTCATATCGTAAGGGGTGGAACGATCGAATCATCTAGCCAAATAGACCCGAATAATACGAATAGAGCCGAATCTGCCAAGAATGTCCCGAATAGCTCCCAGAATCCATCCGAATCGCCATCCGAATATAGAGCAGAATACAGGCGAATAAGCCAAATAGGTCAGAATACAGCCAATTAGCAGACAAATAGCTCCGAATGAGGGGCCAGAATAAACCCGAATAGCCTCGCGAATGTAGACAGATTGTGCATGGATATCTCTGCCTCATTGCTCCTGAAGCATACAACGAGATAAGATCTTTGTTTTTGCCATGCCCGACTGCCCCTGATGCAAAGTGTCGCAGGACCAGCGCCAGCTTTAAACCAGGCTTTAATGGTTCTCGGTAGTTGGTTCTTCTCTTTGTGAGTGCTGGACCAACCCCGGCAAGGATCTCTTAGAACTGATCTGGATCAAACCACAAGAAGTTCTGGAACAATTGGACGTCTTCAAGCTCTAGTTCCCGCATCAGTGAGTTATATTGGCCATACTCCACTCATTGTTCGATCCAGGGGCGGACCCACCATCTTCGTATGCGCCGACCTGCTGGTGCATTATTTTCACCGCCAGCATCACCGACTAAACTATCGCTGATATCGCTGTCACTGTCTGTAGACATACCTATTGCAATTGCCTCGTTTTGCAAAATGTCATCCTCCAGCAGCAGTTGGGCAGCGATGAGAAGATTGTGATTTTCCATGGTGTGCACAAGTCAAATGGCAAGGTGCATGTGAGATGCACACAGCTCCTGCACACCCCTATATACCTCAAGGAAAATCATGTTTTCTTGAATCGGTCAGACATAATTCGGATCCAAATTTAGCCAAAATCCAATGATTCTGTGGTTCTGCGTATTCGGCGCATTCGGCCATATTCGTCCCGATTCGGGTCGACATTCGGGTCATTATTCTGGTGTAATCGGGGAATTTGGGCCATATTGGGCTCAATTCTGGTCACATTTGGCTCAATTCTGGCCTCTATTCAGATTGCACTTCGACTTTATTCGGGATGCCCAAAATCGATTCGGGTCAATTCTAGGCGATTCTGCTTAATTCGGAACCTAATCGGGACCTATTCGTCTCTGATTCAGGAAGCTCCCCGAATCAGAGACGAATAAGTTCTGAATCAACCGAATCCATCTGATTCAGGCCATATTCTGGCAGAATTGGTCCAAATTTATTCGGGAGAATTCGATTCTGGTGTAACCCTGGCTTAAGGAGGGAACGTTTTCAGGCGGTTAAGTTAATTAGACTAGAAACCAGATGTTTGTTGCTGGTAAACAACACTTTCTCCTTTTCTCTAAATGTTCTCAAAGGTCTTCTTCTTCATGGTGGTTAAAGGCTGGCTTCAGTAGCTCAATTGGGAATGTGCAGAACATGAAAATAGGGGGTTGTCGGTTCATCCCTGGCTCTGACAATTTCTTTCCAAGGATTGCTAATAATAGTCATTGCAACAGGATTCATTCCTCTCCCACTGCTGACCTGTCTAAACAATTGATATGTGGGAAAGCAGCCAGTGGCTTGGAAAGAAAATTATGCAGAGTACCGGTATAAGAGAATCAAGGAAAGCATGGATAGGTGCCCTGGTAGCTGCGACGTAACTGAAATAATGTTGAGAAGGCGTTAAATGCAATACAATCAATCAACCAGAGTAGTTAAAAGTCAAGATTGTGTTGTAGAGGGTTAATACTATCAGGCAAACAATGGTGCAATCTTGTAATACACCGTTTTTCTACCGAAACAAACTCTGCCCAACAAAATGGGAAGTTGAGACAAAGGTTGATAATTCTTTACCAAAAAACAAAATTTTAGACTTGTCCGAATTGAAAGCACTAAATACAGACGACAAAATAAACATAACTCAAAATTTAAAACTTGACTATAAATGGGTAGAAGACATTGTGGGAAAAGGAGGTAATACTGGTTACCAGCATTTTCTCCTTTTACCACAACATTTTCAGACGGCTTCTTCCTGTGGGTCGTGAAAACCAGGGATTGTTTGGTAGAGGGTTAAATGACTATAGAGGCATACTCTAAACAACGTAACAGCAATTACCATAGAATGCCGTATGAACGGTTTCAAGCAAAGTAACCGGTAGAGACAAAGAGAAGATGACACGGACATCAAGATGACCAAGTCATATTAAGCGGAAGGTTTTCTTGAGACCAGTTTACAGCCTAGCAACTAGTCTCAAGCAGCAAAAAGGAGATGGCACAAACTTCTAGGCAAGTAATGTTTTACTTTACACCTTTTGCAAAGTTCCCTGGTTTTTAGATTTTTATGAACCATTACACAAAAAAGGACCATCAGCGAATTCCGTACATCAAATAGGTGAAAACAGATCAATGACAGTGCAGGTCAGTTTAAGTTGATAATTAAAAATGATTGTATAACAAGATACAATGACCACTTTTCATACAGAAAATGTCATTTAAGCGAAAAGTGTCAACCCTGGTCAGCCTGTGCAATTGGAGCAGTCCGACTAGGGTTGACAGTTTTCGCAGTACCCAAAAGGGTCCCTTTTGCGTGATGGGTCACATAATAATTATATATGTTTACCAACAAAGATTTCGAAAAGAACTGAGCCATCTGTGAAAAGGAAGCTTAATGCATCTACAAAAAGATATTGATTCAGGTCAGCATGCGCACACTGGCCAGGCTGACCTGAATTGAAACTTTTTGCAATAAGTCAATTTCATGTATGTCCAAGGACAACTCTTTATTTCATGCTTTCCAGTAGGATATCGAGAAACAGAAGTGAAAATATTTTTCGATCTTACACTGGTACCACCAGTGAAAATACCGATTTTCACGCTCTTGTTGCCTAGGTAAATTGCGCATGCCTCACAACCAGACATTTCTCGCGCTTGACGTAATATTGTAATGCGTTGCTATGCGGGAGGGGTACGCTGTTACAGGGAATAATGGAAAAGAACTGTACTGGATTTTAATAAAGCTCCTCCCAGAAAGGGTTAAAAGCATGAAATAAATAGAATATTTGTTTTTTTCTGTGAAAGATCGAAATTTATTTCATCTCATGAACACCATTGGTAATATTTTCACGTGTGGCTGCGCCACACGTGAAAATATTACCGATGGTGCTCACTCGATGAAATAAATTTCAATCTTTGACCGAAAAAAATAAATATCCTCTATATCTTATAATTCAATTGATTGTTAGACAAATTGAGTTCCATGGATCAATGATTATGTGATGGTTAACATGGTGTTATGTATTGAATCCCCTGTTGCCCGAACATGGCTCAACTATAAATGACAACAAAGAGTTTGAAAGCAACTCTTCATTAAGCATTATCCATTTACTCTTTACCAAACGACAAAATTTTGGACTTGTCCAAATTGAGAGCATTTGCAGATGACAAAAAAAATGTGAATCAGATTCAATTTTGACTTTGGATAGGGAGAAAACATTGTGGGAAAAAGGAGAAAATGCTGGTTACCAGCATTTTCTCCTTTTCCTACAATGTTTTCACAAGGCTTCTTTCTTAGGGTTGTTACAAGTCTGGATTGTTTGGTAAAGGGTTAACCACTATCCTACTAAATAAATAAAGAGGACAACAGCTTTTGCACAGAATATCTGTCTTAGAATATGATGACAAACTTAGCTTTGGCTCAGAATATCTGTCTTGGAATATGAGGTCAAAAGATTTGACTAAGAATTTCTATCTTGGAATATGAGATTAAAAGCTTGGGACAGAATATCTACCTTGGAATATGAGGTCAAAAACTCTGATTCAGAATAACTATCTTGGAATATGAGGTCAAAAGCTTTGGGACAGAATATCTATATTGGAATAAAAGGCTAAAACATTTGACTCAGAAGACCTATCTTGGAATCTGAGGTCAAAAGCTCTGGTACAGAATATCCATATTGTAATAATTATCTGGACAAAAGTTTGTCTCAGATTATCTTGGCATATTAACACAGTCATAAACTTTGGTGTATAACTTCTAGCTTTCAATATGAGATCAGAAACTTTGGCATACAATATCTATCTTGGAATTTGAGGTCAAAAGATTTGGCTCAAAATATTTGTCTTGGAATATTCAGTCATGAGTTTTGACAAAGAATATCTGTCTTGGAAAATGGGGTTTAAAGCTTTGTAACAGACTGTCTTGGCAAATTCAAACAAATGCTTTACAGAAAATCAATATGAGATCAGAAACTTTGGCATACAATATCTATCTTGGAATATGAGATCAAAAGTTTGGCACAGAATATCTATTATGGAATATGAAGATAACCCTATACTCCATAGATACTCATTTCTATGTATTGCTTGTAGAGCCTTTGGAAAACATTGTGGCAAAAGGAGAAATTGCTCCTGACAAGCAATTTCACCTTTTGTCACAATGTTTTCTATGCTATCAAAAGGTGTCATATACACATAAGAAATTGCTTCATCCTTGGTGTTATTGAAGATCAATTAGAGATACCATAGAAATGTATTATGGGGTAAAAGCTTTAGATCAGACTATCTTTGAATGCCAAGAAAAAAGCATTGGTACAGAATATCATTTGGAATATGAGGTCAAAAGCTTTGGTACAGAATATCAGTTGGAATATGAGGTCAAAAGCTTTGTTACAGAATATCAGTCTTGGAATATGAGGTCAAAAGCTTTGGAACAGAATATTAGTCTATGAATATGAGGTCAAAAGCTTTGACTCAGAATATAAATCTTGGAATATGAGGTCATGAACTTCGGCTCTGAATATAAATCTTCGAATATGAGGTCAAAAGCTTTGGCTCTGAATATAAATCTTGGAATATGAGGTCACAAACTTTGTCTCTGAATATCATGAAGCTGAAAGCTTTTGTCCTGAAATCTTGGCATATGGGAAGAAAAGCTTTGGCTCATAATATAAATCTTGGAATATGAAGTCAAAAGCTTTGGCTCTGAATATAAATCTTGGAATATGAAGTCATAAACTTTGGCTCTGAATATCATGAAATTGAAAGCTTTTGTCCAGAAATCTTGGCATATTAGAGGAAAAGCTTTGGCTCAGAATATACATCTTGAAATATGAGGTCAAAAGCTTTGGCTCTGAATATAAATCTTGGAATATGAGGTCAAAAGCTTTGGCTCTGAATATCATGAAACTGAAAGCTTTTGTCCAGAAATATTGGCATATGAGAAGAAAAGCTTTGGTACAGAAAATCAGAGCACTACCTAAAACTGGTGGTAAATACCTACCCTAAGTATAATTAAAATTCCACATGCTACCATATGTGACAGGATTACAGAGATCTGATTAGACTGTTAATCCAGACAATTAAGCAAGATTAAAAGATCAGACTACTTTCAAACATTCTCAGGCCATTTGACCTTTCTATGGGGTCAGCTCTAATCTTACACTACCTATGCATAAGTCATTGTTTTTAAAATACAAAAACTATCATATGATTCTAGGAACTCTTTGGGAGAATTTTCTCACTTTTTCACAATGTTTTCAACACCCTCCTTTCTCATGGAGGTTTAACTCTTTACCAATGACAAATTATTAGACTGGCCCAAATTGGCAGCATTTGCAGACAACAAAATAAATGTGACTGAAAAGTTAAAATTTGCTATGGGAAGAGTAGAAAACATTGTGTGAAAAGGAAAAATGCTGGATAACAGCATTTTCTCCTTTTCCCACAATGTTTTCAAAAAGCTTCTATCTCATGGTCTTCAAAAGTCATCACTGTGTGGTAGAGAGTTAAATATGGGACTGTATAGTAAAGACTTATCATTTTTGGCTTTTTTTTCTTTGAAAAGCTGGAAAACATTGAAGGAAAAAAAGGGCACTGGGTTGAATATAAAATATCAAAAAATAAACAGAATCAAAGTTACTTAAAATGCAAGTCATACCTAGAATAATGTTCCACTAGTAGACTGTATAGATCAAGATCAGACTGCACAAAAGATAAGTATGACTGTTTATCTGACAAAATAATTACAACAGTACATCATCAGTAAAAGAGTCCAAAAATGCTTTAGCTCTACAGAGATAGCAGATAGTAGTGAAAGGAAAAAAAAATCTTTTGTAAGATCAAGGGAGGTTACTGCACACAGTTTTTATCTAGCATTTTGAGTTATATACCCTGGTTTATAGGTCGTGACTCTTTACCAGATTAACTCTTTACCAAACATACATTTTCAGACTGCACCAAATTTAAAGCATCTGTGGACAACAAATCAAATTTTGGTAATATGATGATTTCTGACTTTGATAGGGTAGAAAACATTTTGGGTAAAGGTGAACATGCTGGTTACCAGCATTTTCTCCTTTTCCCAAAATATTTTCTGTCATCTTCTTTGTCAGGGTCGTTAAAGTCAGGATTGTGTGGTAAAGAGTTAAGAGCACTAATATTGCAGATGGCATTTATGGTTTTGATTCGTCTATAAATGGGTAGAAAACATTGCTAGTAAAGGAGAAAATGCTGGCCCCCATGCCTTTATCTTAATCATTGGCAACTTGCAGGTGACAAATATGGCTCAACTATAGAACTTGCCTTTGAAAATACTGTGGCAGAAGATTTCCTTGAAAACAATTTAGTAACTTGCTTGGTGAATAGGATCATCACCTAGACCTTGAGGTATCATGTCTTATCCAAAGTACTATTAGTAACTCAGCTTTAGCTGGCAATCCTGTGGAGCTGAAGCCTCACCTGAAAGTGCTATGTCCAAGTCTCATTTGCAATCACTTTAGCTATGTAGGCCGACCTCCACAATATATAATTATATAAACTGTGCTCTGACTACAAGGGGCTTTACCCTTAACCAAATGACAAAATTTCAGACTAGTCCAAATTAAAGGTATTAATTTTTGCATACAACAAAATTAATGTGACCCAAAGAAGTTTGTTTTGGGTAGGAAAGAAAACAGGAGAAAAGGAGAAAATGCTGGTTATAATAGTAGATGTAGTAGGATAATATTACAGTAGAAATAGGTTTTTTTATTAGAGTCCACTATCTTAACCCATTACCATACAACACCCTACTTTTGACGACCCTAAGAAAGAAGCCTTCGGAAAACATTGTGGGAAAAAGAAGAAATGCTGGTAACCAGCATTGTCTCCTTTTCCCACAATGTTTTCTACCCTTCACAAAACAAAATTCAAATTTTCAGTCACTTTTATTTTGTCATCTGCAAATGCTTTCCATTTAGACAAACCTAAAATTTTGTCGTTTGGTAATGAGTTAAGGTCCCCTTTTACTGCACATGACTTACATGTTTTCTGACACAGCATTAAACGCCCCTGATACCAAATACAACCTGGATACTTCTGACGTTTGATCTAGACTGTCTGGTGAGAATTATAAGAATTAGAATGATAAAGAATCAAGTTTCTAATCCTGGTGGAAACATTCCCCGATATCACTGAGCTTATGACATCGGACCTCATTGCTGGAGCCCAGACAATGAGTTTGCCTATCTCAGTGTGTCACTTTTTAATTAACTCTTTACCACATGAGAAAATTTAAGACTGGTCCAAATTGATAGCATTTGCAGACGACAAAATAAAGGCGACTAAAAAATAGAAATTTGTTCTGGGAAGGGTAGAAAACACTGTGGGAAAAGGAGAAAATGCTGGTTACCAGCATTTTCTCCTTTTCCCACAGTGTTTTCAAAAGGCTTCTTTCTCAGGGGCGTCAAAAGTAAGAATTGTGTGATAATGGGTTAACCCTGTACCACAACAACCAATGCTTCCAGTTCGTAGATCTTCAAAAATGATGTGGAGAAAATGCTTGGTAACCAGCATTTTCTCCTTTTTCACACTGCTTTTTTAGAATGCATTGACAAGCAAATTCCCTTTTGTAAACATTGTGGGAAAGAGAGGAAATGTTTGCTGCCAACATTTTCCTTTCTCCCGCAATGCTTTCAAAAGCCTTCTTCTTTAGAGTTTCTAATCCATGGGAGTGTGTGGTAAGGAGTTGAATGATGATTTCAAAGTGTCTTTGATCGGGAAAAAAACATTGTGGGGAAAAAAGGAGAAAATGCTGATAACAAACATTTCCTCCTGTTCTGTCAATGTTTACTCAAGGCCTTCAGGGTTGTTAAAACATGTGACTGTATAATAAAGGATTAACCCTTTCCCAAACAATAAATTTTAGACTCTTCCAAACTCAAAGAATTTGCAGATGACAATTTCAAATTTGATAGAAATGGCAGAAAGTTCTCTAAATGGGTAGAAAACACTGTGGGAAAAGGAGAGACTGCTCGTTACGAGCAATTTCTCCTTTTCCCATAGTGTTTTCAAAAGACTTGTACTGCAGACTTGTAAAAACAAGGTCTTGTTTGGAAAAGTGTTAAACTTAAATAGAAATTTGACCCAATTACATTAGGAACTTAGAAATTTCATCAATGCCTGATGACTTTCTCACTTGTCTTCTAATATAACATCTGACAGGAAATTAACAGCTATTGTATCTCCTGATGCCAGCATTGTTTGAACTCTTTACCAAACACGTTGTCTGCGCATGTCATATTCTTCGAAGATTCGACTGTCTTATATGACACATCACTAGCCCCAAAAGCGGGCCGACTGTAATATTACGCTCTATAAAGTAGTAATGTAGAAAATGGCATTTATCAATACGTTTGAGGAGAAATGAGACCTGCTTTAGCTCCAGATTTCTCTGAGACTGCTGATCATAGCTGAGTGAATTGTACGAGGTAGCGTTTTATTGAGTAAATATTTATTTTAGTTTGAAATTCAAAGTAATGCTTGTCACGTAGGAAAGTGGTTCGGTTCTGTACCCCGGATGCCCAAATTAGATAGATGAGTATTTATAGAATGCCATCTAGCGGGAGATAATGTACCAAGCAAAGAAAATTTAGACTGGTCCAAATTGAAAGCACTTGCAGACAACAAATTAAATATGTGAATCAAAACTTGAAATTTGATTTGGAAAGGTGGGAAAAGGAGAAAATGCTGGTTGCCAGCATTTTCTTCTTTTCCCACAATACTTTCAAAGGCATTTTTTCTCAGGGTCATTAAAAGTAGGGATTGTGTGGTAAAGAGTTGACCCTTTACCACATAATTCTGAGTTCTAACAACCCTAAGAAAATCATCCTTGTTGACCCAGTTTCAATTCATTCTGTAATTGACTGCGAGTTATTGCGCCAGCGCTCCCATCAGCACTTTGATTAGTGATCTCAGTTTTTCTTAGAGAAAATCTAAACTATTTTATCACAAATAGGCCGTCATTTCTATTTTTAACTAGTTGATATCCAAGCACATCATTTGTTGCAAATCTGTTGAAGCTTAGCGATGATACTTTAAATCCGGTCACATTGAAACTTTATGTAAATATTGTTCGTCTAGGTTTTTTTCGGTAGTAAATAACTGCAGATCCTGCACACATCCACGGAGGTATTCATGTTTACTGTCTATTTTTATAAAAGATTGAATGCTATGAGCGATTCCATCTGATGCAGACAGAGCTAGCTGCAACCAATGAAAATGTGTATCATGTGATTGTCAAAATCAAGCTTAATCCGCAAGGGTAGAGTAGCGTAGTGGATTGTAACCCTTGGCTTGCGAAGATAGTCAAAACACAGAATTGTTAACTCATTACCAGACGATAATATTTTAGGCTTGTCCAAATCGAAAGCATTTGCAGACTACAAAATAAAAGTGACAGAAAATTTGAAATTTGTTTAGTGAAGAGTAGAAAACATTGTAGGAAAAGGAGAAAATGCTGGTTACCAGCATTTTCTCCGCTTCCCACATTTTCAAAAGGCTTCTACCTCAGGGTTGTCAAAAGTAGGGAGTGTATGGTAATGGCTTAAGTAAAAGGTTGAGCCATATCGCAATTGTGGCCCACAGGCACTTTTTAGTGGTCTCTTTATGAACAAGTCGTCTCTTTTTCTGCTTTTCTTGCAATGCTTCGAAAAGCATTTTTCTGCAGGGTTTTTAACCCATTACCACACAATCCCTACTTTTGATGCCCCTGAGAAAGAAGTCTTTAGAAAACATTGTGGGAAAAGGAGAAAATGCTGGTAACCAGCATTTTCTCCTTTTCCCACAATGTTTTCTACCCTTCACAAAACAAATTTCAAATTTTCAGTCACTTTCATTTTGTCGTCTGCAAATGCTTTCAATTTGGACCAGTCTAAAATTTTGTCGTTTGGTAATGAGTTAAATCACTGGACTATTAAGTACAAGGTTGACAGTCAGCCATATTGCATGTGGCCCACTGAGGGACTTGTAACTGGTCTGTTGATGAACATATTGTCTAGACACAATATGATGCAAATATTGTTAATCCACAACAATAGTCTCCAATTGCTTTTAACTCTTTACCGTATAATACCAACGTTTAACGACCCTGAGAAAGAAACCTATAGAAAACATTGTGGGAAAAGGAAAAGGTAACCAGCATTTTCTACTTTTCCCACAATATTTACTACCCTATCACAGTAAAAAATGATCGTATTAACAATATTTAATTAGTTGTCTGCAGTCCGAAAATCTGTTGTTTGGTAAAGAATCAATAATCTTTTCCTTTTTGTGTGCAGGCATGGTTGGCTTCCACTCAACTTCACGGTAGTACAAGTTTCAAATGGCTAAAATGTTATATATTTTGCAAGTTTCGTCCTTTATGGAGTACAAGTCACATTCCTGATTTTAAATAATCTTTATGAAAACAGTGTGGGATACAGAGAAAATGCTGGTAAACACCATTTTCTCCTTTTCCAACAATGTTTTCAAAGGGCATCTTCCTCAGAGTCATTAAAAGTCGGAATGGGAATAGTGATGGGTTAATTTTTGTAGACAACATAAAAATGTACTTAACTCTCAAAATTATAGACTTGTTCAAAATTGAAAGAATTTGCAGATGACAAAATGAATGTGACTGAAAATTTGAAATTCCTTTTGGGAAGGATAGCAAAACATTGTGGGAGAAGGAGAAAATGCTGCTTACCAGCATTTTCTCCTTATCGCATAATGTTTTCAAAAGGCTTCTTCCTCAGCGTAGTTAGAAGTCGGGATTGTGAGGTAAAGAGTTAAGCCTTTACCACACAACAGATTTTAGGCCAGTCCGAATTAAAAGCATTTGTAGATGTTAGTTTCAATGTGGCTCATACCAAATGATTTTTCTTTCACAGGGTTAAAAATATCGTGGGAAAAGGACAAAATGGTAGTAACCAGCATTTTCTCCTTTTCCCATAACATTTTCAAAAGCTCTCTCTTTCAGGGTGTTAAAAGTTGTCATTGTGTGGTACAGGGTTTAATATTGAAATATGTTTTAGGGAGGGTAAAAAACACAAGGAAAAGGGAGAAAATGTTGCTAACCAGCATTTTCTCCTTTTCCAACAGTGTTTTGGAAAGCCTTCACCTTTCAGTACACTAAAATTTACTTGTTTGGAAAAGGATTAAAGGCAGAATGTTCGTATTCAAGGACTTTTCATGACTTAAAAGCTTTTCATCATTTTAAAGGGCTTTTCAAGATGGCTTGACAGTCTAAAGGACTTTTCAAGCCTTTTCAAACCCTTACAATTTGGGGACTTCCAACAGCTTGGCATAGAATTTAAATACAGAAATATGAAAATAATTATGTATTTTACTTATATCTACAGGCTACACTACAATTCTATAAGGCTTGTATTAGGCTTTTTCCACAATGTCTTCTACCATTCAACACAAAAATTCCAATTTTAAACTTCACCAAGTTTGTACTCTGTAAAAGCTTTTAGTCTTTTACAATAAGGCAAAATCTTAGAATATTCAAAATTCCAAGCAATTGTAGACTAGAAAATGAAAACAAAAAACTGAATTGATAGATTTTGTCTTCGATACCTTTATAAGAAACACTGTAGTAAAAGGAGAAAATACTGGTTACCAGTATTTTCTCAGTTTACCACAATGTTTTCAAAAGCAGTATTTCTCAGGGTCGTTGAAACTGGGGGCTGTGTGGTAAAGAAGTAATGCAGACAAGTTTTGACCCTTGCACTAAGTAAGACTCACAGACCTTGTGCAGACAGTGTAGATCAAGATCAGCCTGCAGAGAAAGTGCAGTCTGACCATGATCTACACTGTCCGTTAAAGACATAATTGTCCCCCTAAAAAATACCTCTGAAAATGCAAAATTTGGTTTTTTAATACCTGCTCCAAAATTTCAGTTCACTCTTTAAAGTCACTCTTTCAATACCATAGATGATACCAGTAGCTTTTGGGGACAATATGGATTAAGATCAGACTATACAGAATGTGCAGTCTGATCTCTAATCCACACTGTCCACTGCTATATTCTAGACTATGGCCAAAGTGCCTCTTACTCTTGCAGAGGAATTGTATTTTAGGCTTTGAGAAAATGCAGTTTACATGTATATTATTAGTTGTACAGTCAGGTGGCAGGAGGCTTGGAAACTTGTTCACAGCTGTGTCAAATCATGTCATGGTGGGACTTGAAAACTTGTTCACGGCTGTGGCGAATCATGTTGCGACAGGGCTTGGAAACTTGTTCATGGCTGTTTAATCATGTTGCGGCAGGACTTGAAAACTTGTTCACGGCCATGTTGTATCATGTTGCGACGGAACTTGGAAACTCGTTCACGGCTGTGTTGTATCATGTTGTGGCCGGACTTGGAAACTCACAGCTGGACTTGGAAACTTGTTCACCGCTGTGTCTAATCATGGCAAGGTAGGACTTGGAAACTTCTTCACAGCTGTGTTAAATCATGTCGCGGTGGAACTTGGAAACTTGTTCATGGCCGTGTTGTATCATGTTGCAGTGGAACTTGGAAACTTGTTCATGGCTGTGTCATTTCATGTCACGGTGGGACTTGGAAACTTGTTCATGGCTGTGTCAAATCATGTTGCCGCGGGACTTGGAAACTTGTTCAGGGCTGTTGCAAATCATGTCGTGGCGGGACTTGGAAACTTGTTCACGGCTGTGTCAAATCGTGGCGCCCTGAGCCGAAGGCCGGGGCGACATGATTTGACACAGTCGTGAACAAGTTTCCAGGTCCCCTGCCCCTCTGACCTTACAACCAATTTATTATACTGCAATATTTTACCCTTTCAAAGCATGTTTAGCAAAATTTTCTTGTTTTATAATCTCACGAATTGAGTATGCTAATGAAATAGAAATTCCGTTCTGAGCGCCCCAATTCAATGAAAACTGACGTCACTGTAAACTGACCTCAAAAACATGCAGTTTGGTGCATAAATGTGCAGTCTGGTGATCCATCGACACCGCCACGTTGAATGTTGTGTTGCACGTGTAGTGATGTTTACAGGGCACTCAATAGGGAAATTGGCTTTACACAGTTTTTGCGAGGGAACATGATATGTATATGTTCCCAGCATGTTAACCAATCAGATCACGAGAAATTCCTTTGCAGTAAAATAATTATTATATTCAATAGTGAAAGAGGTAGGCAGAACAAGGGTTGAAATTTTGTTGTCTGGTAGAGGTTTGTAGACCATTTAATTTTTCATGCATTCCCGCTGGCCTTTGTTTAGTTACTCAGTGACCCTGAGACTATATCAGGGATCAATATCTATATTCAATCTTCAGATATTTGATTTCTAATCTCTGTGCATGATCATTATATATTTTCTTTTACTAACTAGTCACCAAAACATTCAGACAGATAACTAAATATCTGACCCATTTCCATTAACTCTTTACCAGACAAGTCCCCACTTTTAACGACACTTCTGACAACTTTGTGGGAAAAAGAGAAAATGCTGGTAACCAGCATTTTGTCCTTTTCCCGCAATGTTTTCTACCCTTCTGGAAACAAATTTCAATTTTTGTGTTACGTTTCATGTATCATCTGCAAGTGCTTTAAATTTGGACTAGTCAAATTTTTTGACGTTTGGTAAAGAGTTAAACGTGCAACTTTTTTTTTTAACTCTTTTTGATACTGTAAACTCTTTACCAAACAACAAAATTTTAGGCTTGTTAATTTGAAAGCATTTGCGGACAACAGATTCATTGTGGTTCATGTTTTCATGGAAAGGGTTGAAAGTATTTTCCCACAATGCTTTCTACCCTTCGAAAGAGAAATTTCATGTTTTGAAGAACGATTTATTTGCCTTCTGCACAATGCTTTCAATTCAGACAAGACTATACTTTTGTAACAGAACTACTCTTTATCCCGACTTTCAAGTTGAAAGCATTTTGCTGAAAACAAACATAGTTATTTCAAAAACTGAAATTTGTTTTTAGCAGGGTGGAAAAAATTGCGGGAAAAAGATTTCCCACAATCTTTTCAAAAAGCTTCTTTATCAGAGTTGTTAAAGGTTTCCCTTCACATTTTGGGACGAAAATTTTACAAAAATGCAAAAAAAATCATCCTTATACTCCCAAAGACTTTTAATTTGCTTCATAAAACCTCAGTAGTCCAAAACCATCCGACAAGAGGAGAAATTAGAGATTTAGTACAGCCCAGATTGATACCAACGGGAGACATGTTATATTTTTAGATGATTATTCTCTCATTTACATACAGGAATACACAGACAAAGTTTAAACATAGCGCCCGAAGAAGTAATTATAGAAAATAATTATTACATGTTTGTTTTGTAATGGAATTTAAGTGTTATTAGTCACGTGCCAGTCACTTGACATTCCCACAATGCTATTTTGATTTTTGCCATGAAATCTGAAAATAGCTTAAGAGGCTACGTAGCCTTTTAAGGGAATACTATCAAAAAAATTTTTATCTGTAATTTTATGATTCTTAATTATTGATGATTTGTATTATTTTTTCATATAAATTTCAGTGATATATATATATTTTAATTTGGTGAGATGTAAAAATTCTAAATACCCACTTTTAAAAGCCAGGATTGTGTGGTAAAGGATTAAAGCCTTTAAAAAGGGTGAAAAAAAAACATTGTGCAAAAGGAAAAACTATCAGGAGGAACAATACTGGTAAAAAAACTTGTCTTGTCCTGCCACAAGAGCTTAGGCCTTCACCAAACGGCATCACTTTTGTCTTTGGAAAGGAAAAAAAACATTGTGGAAAATGCAAAACTATCTTGAGGAACGAGACTGGTACAAAACTTGATTGTCTTGTCCTGTCACATGAGCTTAACCCTGTACCAAAAGACATAATTTTTTAAGACTTTTCAAAGCTTTTGCAGACCACAAATTCGCTATGACACAAAACTGAAATTTGTCCTTGATTGGGTAGTAAACATTGTGGGAAAATTTAGAGATTTTTGAAAGTATTGTAGGAAAAGTAGAAAATCCTGGTGACCAGCATCTTCTCGTTTCCTTGCACTGTTTTCATCACATTTAATTTGTGGTCTGCATATGCATTCAGTTTGAAGGAGTGTAGGTTTTCATACGCCAACCAAAGACAAGATGGGATCACCAAAGGCATATGGGCATCCAGGATTGCGTCAAGGAGGGAAAACGGGCGGGTCAGTGGGCTGCATCCACTTCCTTGTTTGGACTATAACTTTGTCATCTCCAGTCTGATTGACTTGGCATGTGTGTTTCGTGCAATAATATGGAGTGCAGTGCAAAAGAACCATAATTCTACCTGGTGCTGTCTGAGTTATTCCCTTTGATCATCATTTTTACAGCATTTTCCACTCGTCCAAGTTACAACAGTACTATATCATCTCTAGTCTGAACATCTTCCAAGTTGGTATGCATGAATGTTGAAAAATTATGGAGTGCAGTACATAAGAACTGTAACTCATCCTAGCATGAATTCTGAGTTATTACCCCTTTTATCTTCATTTTTAAAGCATTTTTTGCTTGTTTGGAGCACAACTTTGTCATCTTTACTGGAAATGACTTGAAATATGACATGCTTATTAGTTACAATATATGGAAGTGCAGTGCACAAGAATTAACTTTACCTTGAGCTATCTTCGAGTTATTTCCCTTTGATTATCATTTTCACAGCATTTAGTGCTTGTTATTGGAAAAAGTTCAAACCTCCAACAATGAATCATTATAATGTGTAGTTTTGCATGTTATTTCTAAAATTCGGATATTTGCAGGCATTCTAGATTTGAAGATATTTCACTAACAAGCCCCTTCAGGTGTATGCACCACTTTGCGAAGCTCTTGTTGTATTCTGGTAAAGAGTTAGAACACTAAGCATGTACCTTAGGTCAGGCGATGTAGATCTAGATTACCTAGATTAAACCATCCTCTGCAGTCTGATCTTGATCTAAACTGCCAGAATATAAACATCATAAATTATAAATCAAGCTTTTCTTAGGTGGAATAACAAAGATTCCAAATTCTCCTGAATAAAAAAGAATTTAAAAAGTCTTTCAGTCTCAGACAGTATTATAAATTGCCATCAACTCTCAACCAGCTGATAAAATTATGGATTCATCCATACTGAAAGCATTTGTAGAAGATAAATTAAATGTTGCTGAAAGGCAATAAAATTTCTCACTGAAGGGATTGAAAAACATTGTGGGAAAAGGAGAAAATGCTGGTTACCAGCATTTTCTCCTTTTACCACAATGTTTTCCAAAACTTTCAAAGGGTTGTAAAAACATGCTATTGTTTGATAAAAGATCAAGTACAATAATTATGGAGTAAATGTTTAATAATGATCATGATCCCAAGAGGCTTTCTTAATTATTGTATGATTGATCTCGGTTGATTAGAAGCTTTGTCAATTTTGCCCATATGAGATAGCAGCAGTGATATCCAGTTTTAGAGAAGATATTTCATCCTGCATTATTTTTATGAAAATCCTCTGGATCGTTGAAAAGTCAAATAATTTATGGAATGGATTATCTCTGTTGACACAGGTTGAGTATTTCTTTTTTTTTTTATGCATCTTTTTACCCTCTTCAGTCATGATGTCTTTTGTTTTTTAATATTAACTCTTTACTAAATGACAAAATTACAGACTGGTCCAAATTGAAAGCATTTGCAGACGACAAAATTAAAGTTATTGAAAAAATGAAATTGTTTTTTGGAAGGGTGGAAAACATTATGGGAAAAGGAGAAAATGCTGGTAACCAGCATTTTCTCCTTTTCCCACAATGTTTTCAAAAGGCTTCTTTTTAAGGGTTGTAACAAATCGGAAAGGGAATGGGGGGGTGGGGGGGGGGGGGAGGGGAATGCATAAAGGAGGTGTAGGAAGAGATATTTAGAATTTCTTTGTTGAAAAAGTTTTGATTTTTATTTGCTCTTTATCAGACATTAAAAAATAAAACTGCCTATACAGAAAGCATTGATTGATTGAATTTTCTTTTATTTATGGTCACCGCCAGTTTCCCATATGGGCAATGCCCCTGAAGACTCTTAGTATTGTTACGGGGGTAGGGAGAAGAGTGCAGATACAGGATGAAAGACTATTAGTAATTTTAGATGGCCAGCCGTGGGGATCGCACCCACACCCTCATGATCACAAGTCCTACGCTCTACCAATTGAGCTATGCAGGCTGATTTATAAGCATTTCCAGACAACAACAATTTAAATTTGGCTAAAATTAATGATGTGATTTGCCTCCAAAGGAATAGAAAACACTGTGTTGAAAAAGAGAAAAATTCTTTTATTTACTGGCATAATTTTTTTGTTCCCTGTAAAACATAGGCGTAACTTCTATTACACACACCACGCACGTGCGTAATGTAAAAAAATCGAGAATAGGTCGTAGGTTGCCTCTTTTCGAGTATATTTCAGTTTGGACGTTTTCTAAAACAGCCAAGATAAGAAATATCTTGATTTTACGGCTCTGATTTCATTTGGCTGATTCCGAATTGCTCTTTTCACCTGCCTCAAAAATGGCCAACTTCGTTGTGCATATAATTTACTTTTTCCTGGTTACGCCTATGTAAAAGACAAAATATTTTAACCACATTCTGTCATCAACAGGAACTTTAAAATTAGGCACTCTAAATGTCTGTTGTATGTAAGGGAGAATTAATCTGCATAAAACTAGATTTTGACTTTAACCCTTTCCCAAACAATCCCTGGTTTTTACGGGTCTGGAATAGTAGCCTTTTGAAAACATTGTGGGAAAAGGAGAAAATGCTGGTAATCAGCATTTTCTCCTTTTCCCACAATGTTTTCTACCCTATCATAGACAGAAATAATCTTTTCAGAAGGAGATGAATTGTCGTCTGCAAATGCTTTCAATTTGGTCTAGTCCAAAAGTTTGTCGTTTGGGAAAGGGTTAAGAAAAAAATTTATGCAAAATACATCTACCGAAGTTCATTTTTTGAAAATGTATTTGCAGCTGAGAAAATATTTTTATTATATACCTAGCAGTGAAATCCTAGAATTTCCCAGTGTAATAAATTTTGATATCATCACTAGTGACGTTATCAACTTTCACTTTCACTTCCTGCCGTAATTTGGGAATTACTTTTTTTTTTCGACTACATTTTTTTTGACTTTCAAACGCAAAATTACAAATAATGATGTTAATAAGGTATATAATATAATAAATAAAATAATCAACTGGTTATTTTTGATATGAAAAATATCTCAGTCAGACGCGTAGTAAGGCGTTAAAAAAACTCGTGCTGTTCATTCGTTTTTTCAACACCCAACAATGCATCCTCGTGAGATATTTTTCATATCAAAAACAACCAGTTGATTATCCTCTATGTAATCTAGCTGTCATGCAAAAAGTGATAATCTGGGAATTCTGTGTATCAAATAGATGAAAACAGACTAAAGATAAAGTGCGGGTCAATTTAAGTTGATAGTTCAAAAATAATTGTATAGTAAGGCAGAATGACCACTTTTCATACAGGAAATATCATAAAAGCGAAAAGTGTCAACCCTGGTCAGACTGCGCAAATTGCTAAATTGTGAAATTTTTTAACTGTACCAAATTCAAAGCATCTGCAGACAACAAATCTTATTGATCTCATTTTCTCCTTTTCCCACAATGTTTTCCTTTTCCCATAATGTTTTCTATAGGCTTCTTTCTCATGGTCATTTAAAGTCAGGATTGTTCGATAAAGAGTTAAAGTAATACTGTTGCCGCAGCTTACTTACTTATCTTGATCCTTGTTTTATCAGTAATAGGCATGGGTTCTGAAGTGCTTTGCCAAAGTACACTTTTTCCGCAAAAACATAATAAATAATATTTACGAGGTTCTGCAACTCAAGGTAACGGCTTATGGCATAAAAACGTTTGCTTGCCACTAAGATTATTATCCAGGTCATAAAAATCTTCATTTCAACTTGTATGTCATAAATATCTAAAACCTTTTAGATAAATTACCTCTTCTTATCCCTTTGCCAGACGACAAAGTCGTAGCCTTGTCCAAATTGAAGGCATTAATTTGAAGACGACAAATTCAATGTAGCTCAAATGGCGTAAATTTTCATTGATCGGGTATAAAACATTGTAGGAAAAGGAGAAAATGCTGTGATTCGCTAAACTATTTGGTTAAGCCAATTAAAAGTTGTGTTTAACTTTCACATTTATAAAAGCTTGCAGAATAAGACAAAGATATTCTTAAGGTCTATGGCCCTTAACTCTCACATTAGACAATGGAAACTTCCAAGATTGGCTGAATACCCTTTACGAAAAAGTTGATGTTATACAAAATTTACCAATAACTGAGGGGTTGTAATCCTTAAATGTGGGTATCTAGATTTTTCACATCTCATAGAATTAAAAAATATATATCACTCAAATTTATATGAGACAAGAGGGCCATGGTGGCCCTTAAATCGCTCACCTTAGTCTATTGACCAAACATGAACCATTTTCAATCTAGTGACCAAGCGACCTAGTTTTAGTTTCAGACATTACCCATTATCAAACACCTTTGAGATATCAATAAGACAAACATTCTGACTAAGTATTATGAGTATTGGAATTAGAATATGGCCTCTAGAGCATACAAATGGTTTTTCTAAGATTTGACACTGTGACTTTGTTTTTGACCCTACATTACCCATCATCAGACTCTTTTGAGAAATCACCAAAACAAACATTCTGACCAAGTTTGAAGAGTATCAGACGAACAATGTGGCTTCTAGGGTGTACACAAGGTTTTTCTAATTTTTGACTCAGTGACCTAGTTTTTGACCCCACATGACCTACTTTTAAACTCATTCAAGGTATCACCAAAACAAATATTCTGAATAAGTTTCAGGAGTATCAGACTGAAAATGTGTCCTTCAGAGTGTACACAAAGGTTTTATAAGATTTGGCCTATTGACCTAGTTTTTGGCCTGACATGACCCATTTTCAAACTCATCCAAGATATTATCAAGTCAAACATTCTGACTAATTTTCAAGAGTGTTGGACTGAAAATGTGGCATCCAGAGCATATACAAGGATTTTCTAAGATTTGACCTGGTGACTTAGTTTTTGACCCAACATGACCAACTTGCAAACTTGTCCAAGATATCATCAAGACAAACATTCTGATTAACTTTCAGACTGAAAATGTGGCCTCTGTAGCGTACACAAGGTTTTTCTAAGATTCGACCTGGTGACCTAGTTTTTTACCCGACATGACCCACTTTTAAATTTGTCTGAGATTTTATTGAGACAAACATTCTGACCAAGTTTCATGAGTAGCAGACTGAAAATGTTGCCTCTAAAGCGTACACAAGGTAAAAGTTGATGACAGAAGAAGGACAATGGATGCTGGACACAGCACCATAACAAAAGCTCACCATGAGCACTTTGCGCTAAGGTAAGTTAAAAACAGTACAAATCATCAGTAATTAAGAATCAAGAACCTCAAAAAAAAAACTTGATGGCGTTCCCTCAAAAGGCTACATAGCCTCTTCAGGTATTTATAGATTCCATGTCAGAAATCAAAAAAGCATCGTGGGAATGTCAAGTGACTGGCACGTGACGAATGACGCTTAAATTCCATAATATAACAAACATGTGATTATTTTCCATTATGTCTTCTTCGGATGCTATGTTTGAAGTTACATCTCTGTATTTTTAATGTATAAATAAGCGAGTTGCTCATGTAAAATAGACTTTGTTTCCCATCGGTGTCGACCTGGGCCATAGTAAATCTTTAATTTCTCTAGTTGTTGGATGGTTTTTGACTACTGGGTTCTATGAATGAAAAAACTTTGAGAGTATAAGGATGAATTTTTTTTGTATTTTTGTAAAATTTTTGTCCCAAAATCTGAAGGGTCACCTATAAGAATAGTTGGTAAATTAGGTTTGTGGTTTTGATCTCCGGTCATTTATTTACATGTTAAAGAAAAATGAAAACTGGAACTCTAAACCATAGGCACTTGGTTTAACATTTACTTCAGTACATCTATATCTTACATACTAGAAGGATTCCCAGCAGCCAGGTTTTAAAGCAACGGAAATCCCTTGATCAGGTTTTCATTTACAATGCCTCCTGAATCATCTCTAAGGCGGTGGCCAATAGGCGTACCAGGATACTAAACATGTTCTGTTTACTGTCCTGCTACCCTTACTGGCCAGAGCATTAAAGATTACTGGGGAGCCAGTATAAATGAAAACCAAGGACTTCTGTTGCTTTAAAACATGGCCGCTGCGAAACCATCTAGTACAAAAGATATAGATTTACAGAAATATATGTTAAGTTGTGAAAGTCATGGAAACTGAGTGCCTATGATCTAAATCAACAGAACAGCACAAACTAGTGGTCAAAAGATAGAATGTCTGCTTGTAACTTCCCCTGAAGGCAATCAGTAAATGAAAGCACTCTTCTCACCTGAAAGACCGTGAAAACATTTCAAATTTTCATTAACTCTTTACTACACTATCCAAAGTTTAACGCCCGGAAAGAGAAGGCCTTTGAAAACACTGTGAAAAAAAGGAGAAAATACTGGTAATAAGCATTTTCTTCTTTGTATGATCTAAACCAACAGTACAGCACAAACTAGTGGTCAAAAGATAGAATGTCTCCTTGTAACTTCCCCTGAAGGCAATCAGTAAATGAAAGCTCTCTTCTCACCTGAAAGACCGGGAAAACATTTCAAATTTTCATTAACTCTTTACTACACTATCCAAAGTTTAATGCCCGGAAAGAGAAGGCCTTTGAAAACACTGTGAAAAAAAGGAGAAAATACTGGTAATAAGCATTTTCTTCTTTTCCCACAATGTTTTCTAAAGGCTTCTTTCACAAGGTCATCAAAAGTAGGGATTGTGTGGTGATGGGTTAAAGTATTCAGGTGGAAACCCGAAGTAGACATCAGGGAATACATTTTAATGATGGCAAAAGCGTAGCATTTCTAATTGCTCTTCATAAATAGTCTGCAATCCATTATGATCCGTCCAAGTTTTGTCATTTAGAAAATGAAATACAAATTAAAAATGAAATACTTTTACAACAATTGATGAGGAAGGTCTTTGAAAACATTGTGAGAAAAGATAATATTCTTTATTCCTCCTTTTAACCCTTTACCAAACAATCCCTGGTTTTTACGACCCTGAGATAGAACCCTTTTGAAAACATTGTGGGGAAAGGAGAAAATGCTGGTAACCACCATTTTCTCCTTTTCCAACAATGTTTTCTACCCTGCTGGAAACAAATTGCAATTTTTGAGTTATGTTTATTTTGTAGTCTGCAGGTGCTTTCAATTTGGACCAGTCTAAAATTCCGTTGTTTGGTAAAGGGTTAAAGAAGATTTTACAAAGAACATACAATACCAACAAAATAAACTCCCATAATTCTGTTAACCCTTACACTACTAAGCGTGACTCACTGACCGTTTGCGAACAGTAGAGATCAACATCAGACTGCATAGAATGTGCAGTCTGATCTTGGATCTATACTGTCCGATATGGAGATACTATTCCCAAAAAGACAGTTTTGAAATATCAATATTTGAATTTTACTATCGAATGGGAAATTTTTATTTTAGTTATTTACTTGGATAAGGGTTAATCCTTTCAATGATGATTTCTACCAATTGAGCTAAAGTTGAATTATAAGTCCTGATTTTGCTTGTATGATAAAAAGATTTTAGTAGACAAATATACATTGCAACAACATGGAGTAATCAGAGGAAATAACTCTTGGGTTTGGGTGGCTAATAATAGAGTTACTGTAAACATAGTCTGGATTACCTGCACCCATCACTACGTTACCAGTACTGTTGAAGTACGAAGGGGTACCAGACTACTGTAAACCTAGCCTTGTCAAGGAAAAAATGGTTTTGCATGACCTACCGACTTTCAATTGGACCTGAGCTTTTATGATGTTTTTTCCAAAAGCTTATTTGCATCGATTAGATTATGAATATTTAACAACTAAATTACCTTTGACAATCACGTTTGATGCCTTAAAAGAGAATATCATAATAGAGTAACTACATTTCTTTTTACGCTGTCATTCTACTGTATGACCCTTGTTTCAATTTTTGTGCTTAACTCTTTCCCGAAAGACAAAATTTTGGACTGGACCAAATTCAAATCATCTGCAGATAACGAATAAAATCTTGTAGATATGATGATTTCTGACTTTGACAGGGTAGAAAATATGGTTGGAAAACGAGAAAATGTTGGTTACCAGCAAGTCTTTTGGACTAGTCTAAATTAAAAACTTTCACAGACGACAAGATAAGTGTGACTGGCAAATTGAAATTTGTATTTGCAAGGGTAGAAAAAAGTTGAAGGAAAAGAAGAAAAATGCTGGTTACCAGTATTTTCACTTTTTCTAACTTTGTTTTTCAGAGTGTTCTTTTTTAGGGTCACTAACCCTTTACCAAACGACAAAATTTTAGACTGGTCCAAACTGAAAGCATTTGCAGACGACAAAATTAAAGTGACTGAAAATTTGAAATTTGTTTTCTGAAGGGTAGAAAACAATGTGGGAAAAGGAGAAAATGCTGGTTACCAGCATTTTCTCCTTTTCCCACAATGTTTTCTAAAGGCTTCTTTCTCAGGGGCGTCAAAAGTAGGGATTGTGTGGTAATGGGTTAAAAGTCGGGGTTACGCACAAAAGGTTAATACAGCACTTGACTTTATTCAATGATATACAAGCAAAAAAAACGGACTTCTCTAATGGAAGTTATACTTTACGAGCCTGTGATCTGCCATGCCTTAAATAGCCTGGAATAATGAACATCCTATTGGTCACATGTCACATGGCTACAGTCAACTCTTAACCCATTACCACACAATCCCTACTTTTGACGCCCCTGAGAAAGAAGCCTTTAGAAAACATTGTGGGAAAAGGAGAAAATGCTGGTAACCAGCATTTTCTCCTTTTCCTACTATGTTTTCTACTCTTCTCAAAACAAATTTCGAATTTTCAGTCACTTTTATTTTGACGTCTACAAATGCATTCCATTCAGACAAACCTATAATTTGGTAGTTTGGTAATGAGTTAACCCTTTACTAAAGGACAAAACTTTAGCCCTGTTCAAATTGAAAGCATTGACAGATGACAAAATCAATAACAATTAAAAATTTAAACTTGTTTTGGGAAGGGTAGTAAACATTGTAGGAAAAGGAGAAAATGCTGGTTACCAGCATTTTCTCCTTTTCTCACAATATTTTCTACCCTATGAAAGTCAAAAATCATTATATTAACCCTTTCCCAAATGATAAATTTTGGACTCTTCCAAACTGAAAGAATTTGGAGACAACAATTTTAGATTTGGAGAAAATGGCAGAAAGTCACTCAAAAAGGGTAGAAAACACCGTGGGAAAAGGAGAAATTGCTCGTTACAAGCAATTTCTCCTCTTCCCACAGTGTTTTCAAAAGACTTTTACTGCAGACACATAAAATCCAGGGCTTGTTTGGGAAAAGGTTAAAAAGATTTCATTTGTTGCCTGCATCAGATACTTTGAATTTGGTCCAGTCCAAAAAATGTGTTGTTTGGTAAAGAGTTACTGTCCTTTAGAGTGCTGTGTAAAACCATTGGGACCTTTTCAATTTGGAAATAAGACCCATACATTGTAATATTTAGTTTGCTCTTTTCCAGAATGTCTATGCAAAGTGAAGATTGTAGATCAAATATCAGACTGCATGTTTGGTGTAGTCTGATCTTCATCAACATTGACCCAGAAGGCAACAAGAGTAGTGAAAGGCACTTTAACACTTTACCTGATATGCCAATTTGAGGCTCTTCCATTTCAGCAGCAAATAAAGATATGATGTCAAAAATATGGACAAAATTAATGAGGATACAAATATCTGATTAAGTGGAAAACATTGTGGGTAAAGGAGAAATTGCCCATTACGAGCAATTTCTCCTTTTCCCACAATGTTTTCAAAAGCTATCTGTTATTGATACATCAAAATGAGTATCTATGGAGTAAAGGGTTAACCCTTTACCACACAATCCCTACTTTAAACGACCCTGTGAAAGAAGCCTTTAAACAACATTGTAGGAGAATGAGAAAATGCTGGTAACCAGGATTTTCCCTATTTCCCACAATGTTTTCTACCCTTTTAAAACAAATTTAAATTCTTTAGTCACATTTGTTTTGTCGACTGCAAATGCTCTCAATTTGGGTCAGTCTAACATTTTGTCATTTGGCAAAGAGTTGAAGGTTAACTCTTTACCAAATTACAAAATCTTAGACTCACTGAAATATAATTTAATAAATTATGTATTTGTCTCTAAAGAGAAGAATACACTGTCAGAAAAGGAGAAAATGCTGGTTTCCAGCATTTTCTCCTTTCCCACTAATATTTTCAAAAAGCTTTTCTGATGGTCGTTTAAGCTCTGGATTATGTGATAAAGGGTTAACATCACTCTCAATAGAGTCAAGGGTTGCAGGTTATCAAAGGGCCATGACTCATGTAATAATCAACCGGTCTCAATAATCAAAGTGTTCAAAACGCCGAGGTGGTATTTGTCACTGAAGCCATTGTGTGGAATTAATCATTTGAAAGCAAAAGAGAAACATTATTCAAATATTTGCTTGAAAAATGACCAACTGAGCAAATGAATATCTTTTTGCTTAACTCTTTACCACACAATCCTGACTTTTAACGACCCTGAGAGAGAATCCTTTTGAAAACACTGTGGGAAAAGGAGAAAATGCTGGTAACCAGCATTTTCTCCATTTCCCACAGTGTTTTCTACCCTTCTCAAACCAGGTTTTAATTTTTCAATTATTTTTATTTTGTCATCTGCAAATGCTTTCCATTTGGACTTGTCTAAAATTTTCTCGTGTGGTAAAAAGTTAAGAGAGAGTACTCATGACAAATTTAAGATTTTTGTGTATTGGTGGGCTCCCTTCGATCATTAGGAGGAGTCAGGAGTAACAACCCTTGACAGTAGAATGGGTGATGGATAGAGTGAGAAACCATGTAAATATAAGATTAAGTTACTGTATGTGACAAATTTTCTGCATATATTTATGCATATCACTGCACCAATAGAAGGCTATGAGCGGGTGAGGCTATTTTCAATAAAAAAATAGTATTTCAACAATCGATAGCCTCACTGTGTACCTCAACATGCCATTTCCAAGTACATATCAAAGTATTACCAAAAAACTCATTTGTCTGAGAAAAAATGAGTTTAACTCTTTGCCATACAATCCCGAATATAAACTACCCTGAGAAAGAAGCTTTTCAAAACATTGTGGGAAAAGGAGAAAATGCTGGTAACCAGCATTTTCTCCTTTTTCCACAATGTTTTCTACCTTTTACATAACAAATTTCAAATTTTTAGTCACTTTTATTTTGTCATCTGCAAATGCTTTCAATTTGGAACATTCTAAAATTTTGTCGTTTGGTAAAGAGTTAATTGGGTTGTTTAACCCATTACCACTCAATCCCTACTTTTGACGCCCCTGAGAAAGAAGCCTTTAGAAAACATTGTGGGAAAAGGAGAAAATGCTGGTAACCAGCATTTTCTCCTTTTTCCACAATGTTTTCTACCTTTTACATAACAAATTTCAAATTTTTAGTCACTTTTATTTTGTCATCTGCAAATGCTTTCAATTTGGAACAGTCTAAAATTTTGTCGTTTGGTAAAGAGTTAATTGGGTTGTTTAACCCATTACCACTCAATCCCTACTTTTGACGCCCCTGAGAAAGAAGCCTTTAGAAAACATTGTGGGAAAAGGAGAAAATGCTGGTAACCAGCATTTTCTCCTTTTCCCACAATGTTTTCTACCCTTCACAAAACAAATTTCAAATTTTCAGTCACTTTTATTTTGTCGTCTGCAAATGCTTTCAATTTGGACCAGTCTAAAATATTGTCGTCTGGTAATGGGTTAAAGTCATGATTGTGTGGTGAAGGACTAAACATAAGCCATGCTCTGGCAAAAGGAGTTTTCATGCATCTCTGCAAAGCATTATAACAAGACAGTCATCATAATCTTTCAACCCGTATGTTCCATTTTTGTGTAATAACCAAATAGATTGGTTCTCCTCTGACATATTAACTCATTACCAAACGACAAAATTTGACTGGTCCAAATTGAGAGCATTTGCAGACGACAAAATAAAAGTGACTGAAAATTTGAAATTTGTTTTGTGAAGGGTAGAAAACATTGTGGGAAAAGGAGAAAATACTGGTTACCAGCATTTTCTCCTTTTCCCACAGTGTTTTCAAAAGGCTTCTTTCTCAGGGGCGTAAAAAGTAGGGATTGTGTGGTAATGGGTTAAGTAAGTTGACCAAAAGCAGAAAGTTTTGGCCCATGTTAGCATGCACTGACTGAAAATGAAATCCGGGGAAAGTCTCACCCTCCCATACACAAACTGCAAAGCTTAGTTGTAGGGGGTATAATAATCTAAAGTTGTGAATCAGAGCAAATAAATTTCAACAATAAGTTCATTGCATGGTATTGTAATTAAATGTGCTAATTTCTCACATTGTTTAACTCATTACCACACGAGCAAATTTGGACTGGTCCAAATTGAAAGCATTTGCAGACGACAAAATAAAGGTGACTGAAAATAGATTTTTTTTGGGGGGAAGGGTAGAAAACACTGTGGGAAAAGGAGAAAATGCTGGTTACCAGCATTTTCTCCTTTTCCCACAGTGTTTTCAAAAGGCTTCTTTCTCAGGAGCGTCAAAAGTAGGGATTGTGTGGTAATGGGTTAAATAGAACTAATTTGTTCAAATCAGCAAGTTTGTTATGCTTGTCATGCTATATTGTGCAAAGCAAGTCAGACATTCACAGCTATGGTTGACCTTAGTCACTTAACTCTTTACTGCACAACAAAATTTGTGACAGCATCAAACTGAAAGAAAGAGTCTATAATTTTGTTGCTTAACTCTTTACCACACGAGAAAATTTTAGACTGGTCCAAATTTAAAGCATTTGCAGACGACAAAATAAAGGCGACTGAAAAATTGAAATTTGTTCTGGGAAGGCTAGAAAACACTGTGGGAAAAGGAGAAAATGCTGGTTACCAGCATTTTCTCCTTTTCCCGCAGTGTTTTTAAAATGGCTTCTTTCTCAGGGGCCTCAAAAGTAGGGATTGTGTGGTAATGGGTTAACCCTTTACAACACAATGCCGACTTGTAACGACCCTGAAGACGAAGCCTTTTGAAAACATTGTGGGAAAAGGAGAAAATGCTGGTAACCAGCATTTTCTCCTTTTCACATGATGTTTTTTACCCTAACAAACAAAATTCCATCATTTATAGCCAAATTAAAATTATCGTCTGCAAATGCTTTGAATTTGGACAGGTCTAAAGTTTTATTATGTGGTAATAGGTTAATACAGAGTTAACTATGTCACAAAAATGACCGACACAAGTCACTTTTACCGATTGCTTAGATCAAGATCAGACTGCATTGTAGTCTGATCTTACACCTTTCCCATCAGCTCAAAGATTGAAATCGAAAACCATCAAACCTGCTGTTACCCTTTACCAAACAATACTGTTTTTCCTGTCATGAAGATAATGGCTATTAAAAACATCAAGGAAAAAGAAGAAAAGCTAGTAACCATTCTACACTTCCTTTTCCCTCGTAGCTCAGTCTGTATCGTGAAGGACATGAGAACATGGGGTCCAGGGTTCAATCCCTGGCTACGACCCCTGGCTCGGCCAATTTTATCAAAGTCAGAAATCATTATTTTACCAAGATTTAACTCTCTGTCAAATTTTCAATTATTTTGTCGTCTGGCTAATGCTTTGAAACTGGTCCAGTCCAAAAATTTGTTGGTTGGTAAAGAGTGAATTCTTTACCAAGCAACAAAATCTTAGACTGGTCCAAATTGAAAGCATCAGCTAGATGGCAAAATAATTGAACATTTGAGCTGGGAAGGGCAGAAAACATTGTGAGAAAAGGAGAAAAATGCTGGTTACCAGCATTTTCTCCTTTTCCCACAATGTTTTCAAGCTCAGGGTTGTGTGGTAAAAGAGTTAACCCTTTACCACACAATCCTGACTTTTAATGACCATGAGAAAAGAAGGCTTTTGAAAAAATTGTTGGAAAAGGAGAAAATTCTATTTTATTGAATTCAAGTGTCATTAATCTCAGGCCAGTCACTTGACATTCCCACAATGTTTTTTTTTTTATTTTGGGCCCAAATCTAAAAATACCTTAAGAGGCTATGTAGCCTTTTAAGGGAATACCATCAAAAAATTTTTTTCTTGTAATTTTATGATTCTTCATTATCGATGATTTCTATTATTTTTTCATATAAATTTCAGTGATATATATATATTTTTTTAATTTTATGAGATGAATAACATCTAAATATCCACCTTTAACAAAAGCAACTTTACAATATTACATCTATTCAGATCTTACTCCGAGACTAAAAACGCCTCTGGAGTGAGTTTATTTTGCAATCAATGAATAAAAAAATACATCCTGAATGAAACATCCAGACTCATGCCCAAACATGGAGACTGTAATCTATTACCTACATGTTTTGTTCATAAATATTTTATCTTTTTTAAAAATCAGCCATTTTGAATGCTTGAATAACCATGACAGCTGGGACATAAAGTACATTTTGCCTATTTCTGTCTGATCACTTAATAAATTGATGGTGTTTTTTGCATACAGTTAGGTGATTTCCCCGAAATTTGTGCAAAAACATCTTAAAAGGTCTTGATGTATAATATCTATCTATGTTAACCCTTTACCATATAATGACGACTTTTAACACCCCTGAAAAAGAAGGCTTTTGAAAACGTGGGAAAAGGAGAAAATGGTTACCAGCATTTTCTCCTTTTCCAACATATTTTTCTTACCTTTCAAAGAAAAATTATTTCATATGAGCCACATTGAAACTGTCATCAGTAAATGTTTTCAATTCGGACAGGTCTAAAATCTTGTCGTCTTGTAAAGGGTTAAGCAATTTTCTTTGTACTAGACGATAACATTTTTGCCTTTTCTAAATGAGGCACATTTTCTAAATGAGGCACATTGAAACTGTATTCAGTAAATGTTTTCAATTCGGACAGGTCTAAAATCTTGTCATCTTGTAAAGGGTTAAGCAATTTTCTTTGTACTAGACGATAACATTTTTGCCTTTTCTAAATGAGGCACATTGAAACTGTCATCAGTAAATGTTTTCAATTCGGACAGGTCTAAAATCTTGTCTTCTTGTAAAGGGTTAAGCAATTTTCTTTGTATTAGACGATAACATTTTTGCCTTTTCTAAATGAAAGCAATTGCAGATGACAAATACAGTACCGCAAAAATGCTGGTTACCAGCATTTTCTCCATTTCCAACAATGTTTGCAAAAAAGACATCTTCCTCTGGATCAGTAATTTACCCTTTACCAAACAATCCCTAGTTTTTATGGCCCCGAGAAAGAAGCCTTTTGAAAACATTGTGAGTAAAGGAGAAAATGTCGGTCACAAGCATTTTCCCACAATGTTTTCTGCCCTTCTGGAAACAAATTTCAATTTTTGAGTCATGTTTATTTTGTTGACTGCAAGTGCTTTCGATTTGGAAATGTCTACAATTTTGTCTGCACTTAACCCTTTACCAAACAATCCATGTTTTTTATGACCCAGAGGAAGGAGCCTTCTATAAACATTGCAGGAAAAGGAGAAAATGCTGGTAACCATCATTTTCTCCTTTTCCCACAATGTTTTCTACTCTTTCAGTTATCTTTGAATTTTTGAGTCACATCTATTTTTGTCGTCTGCAAGTGCTTATAATTTGGACAAGTCCAAAACTTTGTTGTTTGGTAAAGAGTTAAATGTGAGTTTTAACCGAGATAAATCTCAGGACTGTAGGATAAACACTTAAAAGACCTCTAAAACATAAAGTATTTTCTAATTTTTTCATTTGCACACTTGGCTGATCAAGATCTGTTCCCTGCTGAATTATAAAGGTTTTAAATGATAAATTGTGCAGCAAAGTGATAGATCAAAACTTGTTTTGCCCTAAATTTTTACCATGCAACACAGGATTTTAACAACCCGGAGTAAACTAGGTGAATGTGACTTAACCCATTACCACACAACCCCGACTTTTAACGACCCTGAGAAAGAAGCCTTTTGAAAACATTGTGGGAAAAGGAGAAAATGCTGGTAACCAGCATTTTCTCCTTTTCCCACAATGTTTTCTGCTCTATCAAAGATTAATTGCACCATTTGAGCCAGGTTGAAATTCTCATCTGCAAATGCTTTCAATTTGAACAAGGCTTAAATTTTGTCGTCTGGTAAAGGGTTAATACTCCCGCCTGCCTTTGACAGAAACAAGCAATTTAATTCTTTACCACACAATCACGACTTTTAACACCCCTGTATTAGAAACCTTTTGAAAACATGGTTGGAAAAGGAGAAAATGCTGGTAACCAGCATTTTCTCCTTTTCCAACAATGTTTTCTCCCCATCCAAAACAAAAATTATTATTTCAGTTACATTTAATTTGTTGTCTGCATATCCTTTCAATTTGAACATGTCTAGAACTTTGTCGTTTGGTTAACCCTTTCCCAAACGACAAATTTTAGGATTAGACCAAATTGAAAGCATTTGCAGACGACAATTCAACTCTTGCTGAAAAGATGATTTCTGTCTATGATCGGGTAGAAAACATTAAGGGAAAAGGAGAAAATGCTGGTTACCAGCATTTTCTCCTTTTCCTACAATGTTTTCAAAAGGCTACAATTCTAGACCCGTAAAAACCAGGGATGACCCGTAAAAACCAGGGATTGTTTGGGAAAGGGTTAACAAGTTAACAAAAAACTTTCAATGTTATGGAAACTTGAACAACTTCAGTATATGTCCAATGTATCAATAAACTTTCAATGCAATAGCAGCAAGACTGTAGATATATGGATTACATTATGCAAAAAGGGGTATTCAGTAATTTGTGTAGAGTGTCATCTTTAATCTGAGATGGCACTGTACATCAACATTAGATTTTTTCTCTTACTAGACTCACCCATAAAAACAGAAATGTAATCTCGTATTAGTTGGCACTGATTACATTGGCTGATCATCGAGAACACTTTATGTTAATGGCCGAATGACCCTTACTTTCAAAGAAAAATGGCTTGAAGGCTCCGATTTTATTTTCCTGTACTTCGATTCGCCAATTTTGTAGGGAGTTTACCCTGGAAGCTGTTCAAGAGGATTCTAAGGTTATGTAGGTCAAGATTTTTGTCATTGATCCTGTTTTATAGAACTAATTTTCCGCATAATGGATGAACTGAGGAGAAAGATTGTATTGAAATACAGGACAATGTGACATGATCAGTAAATATAGGTATCGCACGTTTTGAAAAACTGAGGTGGGCAGCGAATTTTTGTCACCTGGGGGTGCTTTTTAAAAGGCGCGTGGAAACAAGAGGGCCAAGATGGCCCTGGACCGCTCACCTGAATTTTTGAGATGACCATAGCCTATTTTTTTTTTGAGGCATTGAAACATTGGAATCAAATTTATCATTTTGCTAAGCAATTTTCAAAAGGTCACCTGTAAAAGTAATTTCGAAATCTGACCATCAGTTTCGAAAAGAAGAATTTTTAAGAATTCTTCATTTCTGTATAAGAGCAAGTATCCCCCATCCACGAGAGCCATGTTTCTTAATGGATCAAAATTTACGAACAAGTTTTGAAAAGGGTCACCCAAGGAACATTTCAGAAAATTTCTTTTAAAATCTGACCAGGGATTTCAGAGAAAGAGAATTTTCAAGAATTTCATCGTGCCCACATAGTGCAAGTAGCCCCCATTCACAAGACCAAGGATCACTCAAGGAACATCTCTGTCAAATCATTTTAAAATCTGACTAGGGGTTTCAGAGTAGAAGAATTTTCAAAAATTTCTTCATTTCCATATAGTGCAAGTAGCCCCAATTCACCAGAGCCATGTTTCTTGACGGATCAAAATTTTGTGAACAAGTTTTTAAAAGGGTCACCAAAGGATCATCTCTGTGAAATCATTTCAAAATCTGTCCAGCCGTTTCAGAGAAGAAGAATTTTTAAAAATTTCTTCATTTCCCTGTAGTGCAAGTAGCCCCCATTCACCAGAGCCATGTTTCTTGACCAATCAAAATTTCGCAAACACTTTTTGAACAGGGTCACCCAAGGAACATCCCTGAGAAATTATTTCAAAATCTGACCAGCGGTTTCAAAGAAGAAAATTTTTTAAGAATTTCCTCATTTCCCTATAGTGCAAGTAGCCTCCATTCACCAGAGCCATGTTTCTTGACCAATCACAATTTCGCGAACAATTTTTGAAAAGGGTCACTCAAGGAACAACTCTGTGAAATTATTTCAAAATCTGACCAGCGGTTTCAGAGAAGAAGATTTTTAAAAATTTCTTCATTTCCCTATAGTGCAAGTAGCCCCCATTCACCAGAGCCATGTTTCTTGACCAATCAAAATTTCACGAACAATTTTTGAAAAGGGTCACCCAAGGAACAACTCTGTGAAATTATTTCAAAATCTGACCAGCGGTTTCAGAGAAGAAGATTTTTTAAGAATTCCTTCATTTCTGTATAGTGCAAGTAGCCCCCATTCACCAGAGCCACGTTTTTTGACAGATCAAAATTTCACGAACAGTTTTTGAAAAGGGTCACCCAAGGAACATATCTGTGAAATTATTTCAAAATCCGACCAGCAGTTTCAGAGAAGATTTTTAAAGAATTCCTTGATTTCTGTATAGTGCAAGTAGCCCCCATTCACCAGAGCCAATTTTTGACGGATCAAAATTTCACGAACAATTTTTGAAAAGGGTCACCCAAGGAACATATCTGTGAAATAATTTCAAAATCCGACCAGCGGTTTCAGAGGAGAAGATTTTTAAAGAATTTGCTAAAAAATTCCATTTGGTTGCCATGGCAACCAGAATTTTTGACGGAATCAAATTCTGTGAACACTTTTTAAAGAGGACCTCCCAAGGAACATTCCTGCCAAGTTTGGTCCAAATTGGCCCAGTAGTTTAGGAGGAGTTGATGTTTAAAGAATTGTTGACGACGAACGATGGACGACGCACAACGCACGACGCACAACGCACGACGCTCGACGGACGACGGACAGCCAGTGACCCTAAAAGCTCCCCTTGAGCACGCTGTGCTCAGGTGAGCTAAAAAAATTGAAACAACTGAAACCAATATTACTAAAACAGCGATTATGTAATCACTGTTTTAAAGTCTCTCTTAACCCTTTACCCCATAAGGCATTTCTATGGTATCACTAATTGACCCTAAATAACAACAAGGATGAAGCCATTTCTTGTCTATATATGACACCTTTTGATAGTATAGAAAACATTTTGACAAAAGGTGAAATTACTCATCACGAGCAATTTCACCTATTGCAACAATGTTTTCCAAAGGCTCCTATAAGCAATGCGTAGAAATGAGTATCTATGGAGTAAAGGGTTAACAGTACTCCGCACAATTTTTCTTTCCGACATAACAATAATGGAGACAATGGTTAGAGGTCAAGGAAAAGAATTAATCCTGTCGCAATTACTATCTTCAGTCCTCAGAAAGAAACTGGCCGAGCCAGGGATCGAACCAACGACCCCCTATTCTCAAGACATGTTCGCTACTCAATGAGCTCCCACGGCTTGGCTACTTTATCAATAGTTTCCCTATCCAATGTCAGCCCAATTCAATGCAAATGAATTTAGCAAACTCAAGGTTTGTAGTTGGTTGGTTGGTTGGTTGGTTGGTTGGTTGGTTGGTTGGTTGGGGTTTAACGCCACTTTAACAGCTAAGGTCATATCATGGCGGCCGATGACGCACATGTGTTTCCTGGCTTTCTCATACCAGTACTAACACTGCTTTCTTTCCAAAGCCACCGACTACTTTTCTCACATGCTTCAGCAGAGGTGAGAGGCTAAAATACGCCGGAAAGAAAGTTCGCCTCAAGCGGGTATCAAACTCACAACCACTAGGTCATGAGTCTGACACGCTCACCACTGAGCCACCCGGGCGGGCTTCAAGGTTTGTAATAATCTACAATTAAAATTCAGCAAGACAGGGGTTAACCTAGGATGAGGAAGTTATAATTTTTTCAAGTTTCATCATGCAGTGTTTTGATTGGCTGACCTGGCCTGAACAATCAAATTAGACAATTTAGTCTTTGAATGCAGCTGAATAGATTTCATCTCTTTACCAAGCGACAAAGTGTTGGACCAGCCTAAACTGAAAGCATTTGTAGACAAAAATAATGTGAAGCCTAAGTGATGATTCCTGTCTTTGTAATGGGAGAAAACTTGTAAGAAAAGGCAAAAAACTCTATTCCTTTTCCCATAATGTTTAGGAATAATGTTAATAAAACCAAGGATTGTGTGGTAATGGATTAACCTTTTACCACACAAAAAAAGTTTAGCTTTGTCAAAATTGGAGGCATTTGCAAACAAAAATTTCAATGTGGGTCAAATGATGCAATTTTTCCTGAAACAGAAAACATTGTGGATAAAGGAGAAAATGCTGGTTACCAGCATTTTCTCCCTTTTCCACAAGGTTTTCAACAGACTTCTTTCCCAGGGTCAATAAAAGTCAGGATTGAGTGAAAAAGGACTAAACATCAACTAGGTAAAAGGGGGGGGGGATATTCATAACATCCTTGGATAAAATTTCATTTTTCTTTCACCTATTTTACCCTTTCACAGTTTTAATGATTCTGGCAAAGTAAGCTTTTTCAAATTTTGTGGGAAATTAAAGTACAAAATGCTTGTAACTAACAATTTTTCTACTTTTCCTCCAGTGTTTTCTACCTTATTAGAAACTTACAGTATCCCCTTTTTTTGCACCCCTTTAGATAATTGTCTGCAAATCCTTTCAAATTGGACAAATCTAAAAATTCCGTCATCTAGTCCAAAGTTAACTCTTTACCATACATAATAATGTAGACTTTTCCAAATTAAAAGCATTTTCAGGTAATTATTTACCGGTAAATGTTACTATAAATGATAAAATATGCCTGAAATAGGGTAGAAAACATTGTGGGAAAAGGAGAAATTGCTGGTTACCAGCATTTTCTCCTTTTCCCAGCATATTTTCAAAAGGCTTCTTTCATCATGTTCAATAAAACTCAGGATCCTCTGGGAGAAAATTAATTCACCTATTTAAGTAAGATAGTTATATGATCTGATACAAATGAATCATTTCCTGTTTATAATGACCAAAATTTACATATGTTACCTTGATATTCTTACCCGATAAATATTTAGTGACAACAAAGAGGAGAAATATTCCTTATCGAGGGAGGAGAGGGTTGTCCTCTTTTTTGGTGCAGCTGGATACGCTGGTTACCACAATGTTTTCGTAAGGTAGTACAGATAACTGTCTCCAAATGCGATGTTACTTTTTGCTTGTATATTTAGTAATCCTTTGTTTGAAGTACAAATATTTTCAATTCAAATGCTAACATAAGAGAAAACTGTTCATTTCATATGATACTGGAGTTCTTAACATTCCCGAGAAGCAATCAAAATGGCTGCCACACACGATAAATTTTGTCAGTTTTTTTTTTCTGAGATTAACATGTCATTTACGAATTCTACAAGTTTTTAACTCTTTACCACACAATCCTGATTTTTAATGACCCTAAAAAAAAATAAGCTTTTGAAAACGTTGTAGGAAAAGGAGAAAATGCTGGTAACCAGCATTTTCCCCTTTTCCCACAATGTTTTCTATGCTGCTGGAAACAAATCTTAATTTTAGAGTTATTTTGTCATATGCAAATGCTTTCAATTTGAACTAGTCCAAAATTTTATTGTTTGGTAAAGAGTTCAGGTGATGAAAGGTTTCTTCTAACATGACAAGCGCTTTTGGCTCTATAAACACAGTGCATGGAAAACGTCGTAAAATCTGCCACAATCCAAGTAGAGTGACATCATTCAATGATTTCATGAGTTATTCAATGGAACATAATCTTCATCTGCGTTTTTACTCTTAGTTTGAACTTGTTTTCCTTTCATTAAGAATTGGCCAAGTTAGAATCAAAATAATCTTCTTTCTATCGTGGTATATCGTTCAATAAACCATGTTGTGAGTAATGAGGCGCAATGAATAACCCACTCGGGCTATCGCCCTCGTGGATTATTTATTGTGCCTCATAACTCACAACTGTGGTTTATTGAACGATATACCACAATAGAAAGAAGATTATTTCTTAAATAACCTGTCTTTAGTCATGCTAGTTACTTGAATTTAGTTGCATTTCATTGCAATACAGATTAAAACGATGAAATAGAAAGGCAGTATAGGGCTCTACCTATGCTACCGGAAATTTTTCGATGGACTCAAGACGGTACGATGCACAATGAAATTTAATGTCAAAATATGGAAAATATCAGTGTAGCTTCTCATTATTGCGACTACCTCCTAAGGGTAATTGAAACTTGTCAGTGTGGTATGGGGTTAAACAACAAATTTTATCATAGAGCCACATTTACACTGTGAACTGTGCAAACTCTTTCAATTTGGACAAGTCAACAATTTTGTAATGTGGTACAGAATAATGTCAAGTTTAACCCTTTCTAACATGCCAAATTTTGGACCAGACCAAATTGAAAGCATTTTGCAGATGACAAATTAACAGTTGCTATAAGATTATTTTTCTATACGATAGGGTATAAAACATTGTGGGAAAAGGAGAAAATGCTGGTTACCAGCATTTTCTCCTTTTCCCACGATGTTTTTAAGTCTTCTATTCCTGACTCATAAAAACCAGGGATTGTTTGGGAAAGGGTTAATTTATCTATCATTCATACATTGTAATATCATATTTACTATGAACTAGGAGTCAAAAGGTGTATCAAAGGAATTTTTGGGAAAGTTTATGTCTTTTTAATGATATTGTCCCTTCTAACACTCTATCAACCAATTTCTAAAGTTTTTCCAAGAGTCAGCTCTTTGCCACACCACTAAATTTTAGACTTGTCACTATTGAAAGCATTTACAGATGACAAATCATTTGTTAAGTTAAAACGATGATGATGCTGTCAATGAAATAGCATAATACACTGCTGGAAAAGTACAAAATGCTTGTTGCCAGGATTTTCTCCTTTCCCTACTGTGATTTCAAAAGCCTTGTCTAAGGTGTGGTCAACCGTTTACCACACAGTCCCGGCTTTTAATGACCCTAAGAAAGAAGCCTTGTGAAAACATTGCATTTTCTCCTTTTCCCACAATGTTTTCTACCCTTCCAACAACAAGTTAATTTTTCAGTCACAATTTTTTTGTCGTCTGCAAATACTTTCATTTTAGACTAGCCTAGAATTTTGTTGTTTGTGTTGTTTGGTAAAGAGCTAAAAGGCAATGACATTTCACATTGAACTGATCCATGCCTTTGTCCATCGCTATCAACATTCAAATCTTTACCACAATCCAAAAATTTAATGATGCTGATGAAAAAGGTTTTTAGAAAATATTGTAGGAAAAGAGAAAAGTGCTTATAACCAATTTCAATGAAGTTTTTAACATCTTCAAAGACAAACATGGGGACTTGCTTGGTATAATGCATCATGGTGGTCCAATAAGCCCCATTTGCCAAGAGCACAGCTCAAATATTTTTTATGACATCTTTAACTCTTTACTACACATGAAAATTTTAGACTGGCCCAAATTGAAAGCAATTGCAGACATCAAAATAAATGTGACTGAAAAATTGAAATTTGGTTTGGGAAGGGTAGAAAACATTGTGGGAAAATGAGAAAATGCTGGTTACCAGCATTTTCTCCTTTTCCCATAATGTTTTCAAAAGGCTTTTTTCTCAGGGTGGTTAAAAGTCGGAATTGTGTGGTAAAGAGTTAATAGGCTTTACCAGGTGGCAAAAATTATCTACCTATCTCTGTTAAAAGAATCCACATTCTACCTTTCGGATGGTTTCCATTAATGATAACATTTGTCCTTATATAGACAGAAAATATTATGGGAAAAGGAGAAAATGCTGGTGACCAGCATTTTCTCCTTTTCCAATAATGTTTTCTAGCCCCCGACAAGGTTTTCTAGCCTTTCATAAAACAAAGTTCAGATTTCAAACAAAAAAAAACTTTGAATAACCATCTATATAGACTAATCTAGCTTTTTGAAGGCAATAAAAGCATAGAATCACAATAACTTATTTTTAAAAAGAATTACAAAACAGTTTTTTTTTTTCAGAAAAACCTAGTAATTTAAATTCCATCCATCACACAACTTAAAGAAAATTTACATTTACAGTACCCTGACTTTTTTATCAACAAAAAGACAAACAGTTAATTTTTCTCTTAACTCCTTAACTCTTATCCTGCTAAATAACTAAAATGAAATTTTCAATTGGATAGAAAACCCCAAAAATTGTTATTTCAAAGGGATCTTTCGGAGAAAAAAATCTCCAGGTCAGACAGTGTAGATCCGAGATGAGACTGCATGTTCTGTGCAGTCTGATCTTGATCTATGCTGTCCGCAAAAAGTCTGTGAGTCGCGATAAGCAGCCAAAGGGTTAATACCTTTTGGCAATTTCAGGAGCTTGCGCAAACGGTATGGATCAAGATTAAATTGCACAGATTATATGATCTGGTCTTAACTCTTTACCACACAATCCCGACTTATAACACCTCTGAGGAAGAAGCCTTTTGAAAACACAGTGGGAAAAGGAGAAAATGCTGGTAACCAGCATTTTCTCCTTTTCCACCAGTGTTTTCTACCCTTCCTAGAACCAATTTCAATTTTTCAGTCACCTTTATTTTGTCCTCTGCAAATGCTTTCAATTTGGACCAGTCTAAAATTTTGTTGTTTGGTAAAGAGTTAAGACTACACCATCCATTAGCATTGAACAGAATATTTTAACTCAGTAAAGAGTAAAATCAAATTTGTTAAAAAAAAAAGCAAACGATTCAACATTCAGCTTACTATACCTTTTCCAGACAGTGTAGATCAGCCTGCACAGAATATGCAGTCTGATCTTAGATCTTCACTTTCCATTACAGAGATATTATTCTCCCAGACATAATTCTGAAACAGCATTAATTGGGGCCCACCGGTGTGGCTCAGTGGTGAGCTTGTCGGACTCGTGACCTGGTGGTTGTCAGTTCGATACCCAGTTGAGGCGAGCTTTCTTTCCGGCATATTTTTGCCTCTCACCTCTGCTGAAGCATGTGAGAAAAGTAGTCGGTGGCTTTGGAAAGAAAGTTGTATTAGTACTGGTGTGAGAAAGCCAGGAAACACATGTGCGTCATCGACCGCCATGATATGACCTAGGCTGTTAAAGTGGTGTTAAAACCTAATACAACCCACCAGCATTATTTGGGGTTTTACTATTGATTTAAAAAATAATAATTTTAGTTATCTAGTAAAATAAGGGCTATTCCTTATAATACAATCTTTTGTTTCAATGACTTGCAGAAGAGTTTTTGAAAACATTGTGGTAAAAGGAGAAAATGCAGGTACCGTAATTCCCCCAAGTATTCCGACGGTAAAAAATAATTATTTTTTTTTGGTGTCCGAAAACTTATTAAATTATTTGTGTGACTGTCCGAAAATTTCGGGAAATCTCTTTCCAACAACAACAACATATCCTTTAATAGACATCGTATGTACAACATACAGTAAGGCATATATTTCCCGAAAAGAACTGACATGAGATCGACCTTTATGGATTAATAAAACTTACTTGTAAAAAGAGTTCACACAATTACGTATTCGAACGCAAATAGCTACTTCGCTAAACAATCCTAAATCATGGTCGTGATAAGGGTTATTCTTGACCTGACTAAACCTGATTACGTCACCCATACACGTGCTTGTCTCCATGACACACGTCTGTGTACAGGTCGTTACAACTAGCCATCCCGTTATGCATTAAAAGTGTATCTTATAGCGTTTATAGATAAGATTTACATCTTTAATGCGTCACGGGTATTGGACTAAATATATACAGCCTGCGTACAACACAAATTAGCACCTGCATTCAGTCTACCACAATCAATCAGATACCACAAAACAAAGGATTTAAGTTTAAAACATAGATCGATTTACTCTTCTCAGGTACTTGCTAATTAACTCTTTACCACACAATCATGACTTTAAACGATCCTGGGGCAAAACCTTTTGAAAACATTGTTGGAAAAGGAGAAACCGCTGGAATTAATTATTTTCTCCTCTTCCCCCCCAGTTTTCTTCGTTATCCAATCAAAAATCATTTTAGCAAAATGTAATTGTCGTCTGTGAATCCTTCGAATTTTATCTAGTCCAAGAACATTTTCGTTTGGTAATAGTTTACCATATCCCAAACAAGCCTTTGTCATATGCAAACTCTTTCAGTTTGGAAGAGTCTTTAATTTGTTGTCTGGGAAAGAGTATTGCAGACCTTCGTCGATCTTCTGAACCATTTTAATTTGTTGTTTGGGAAAGAGTATAGCGGGTCTTCGTCAACTTCTAAACCATTTTGATTTGTTGTTTGGGAAAGAGTGTAGCGGGTCTTCGTCAACTTCTAAACCATTTTGATTTGTTGTTTGGGAAAGAGTGTAGCGGGTCTTCGTCAACTTCTAAATCATTTTAATTTGTTGTTTGGTAGAGTACTGCGGGTCCTCTAAACCATCATAATTTTGTGTCCGAAAATTTAGGGACAATCATTTTACCAAGTGTCCGAACTTAGGGACAAAAAATAAATTATTTCAGAAAATAATTAATGGTGTCCGAAAATTTAGGGTGTCCGAATACTTAGGGGAATTACGGTATTCTGCATTTTCTCCATTTTCCCACAATGTTTTCATTTTTTTCCAAGGACAAATCATAATGGATTATATTTGATTTGTCATCTGCAAATAGTTTAGTTTAGACTAGACTAAAATTTTGCCGTCACATAAAGAGTCAAAACTTCTGACAACTGCCACCTATTGAGATAGTGAATGACAGCTCTCCTGATGAAAGGAATTAAATAAATCACAGCTCTCCTGATGAAAGGAATTAAATAAATCAAAGTTTTTAAAAGAAACAATTTGGAAAAAATCTACGTTTTTGAAAGTGATATCACCTCAATTCTAAAGACTTGTCCGATAGTTTCCCATCAAGGTTATATAGGCCAGTTGTCAGGTTATATGAGAATTTCGCAAGACATATTAAAGAGAGGCAAATTTTCATTTAAAATAATTTCTACCCTTTCCCAAACGACAAATTTTGGACTCTTCCAAACCAAAAGAGTTTGCAGACGACAATTTTAGATTTGGAGAAAATGGCAGAAAGTTCTCAAAAAGGTTAGAAAACACGGTTGGAAAAGTTTTTCCTTTTTCCACAGTGTTTTCAAAAGACTTCTACTGCAGACACATAAAAAGCAGCGCTTGTTTAGGAAAGGGTTAAGATCCTGGTAGTTAGGCTTATGAAAAACATTGTGGGAAAATGAGAGGATGCAGATTACCAACATTTTCTTCTTTGACCAAACTGTTTTCTAACCTTCTACAACATTATCTCTTTGTTTTAAGACTGCTATTAGTTGGCTACAGTTTATAAAAATTCAATACTTTCATCCTAATATACATCTTTAACTCCTTACCAAAGAACAAAATTTTGGACTAGTCCAAATTTTAAGCATTTGCTGGTTAACAGCATTTTCTCCATTTTCCACAATGTTTTCAGAGAGCTTCTTCCTGTGGGTTGTAAAAGCCAGGAATTGTGTGGTAAGGGGTTAACATTTTTTGATTGGGATTTCTTCTAATTGTTAATATTTAATCTTTTTCCTGGTAAATAATAAAAGATCAGTCTGCACAGAATGTGCAGTCTGATTTTTCATCTTCACTATCATCAGAAGATCCCTGAGTAGTGCTTAGTAGCCGTAGGGCAACTTTCTACCAGTCTACAAAACTTTAGACCAGTCCATATTCATATCAGAAGTCATTTTTAACTTTACCCAATTAACCCTTTCCCAAACAATCCCTTGTTTATACGGGTCTGGAATAGTAGCCTTTTGAAAACATTGTGGAAAAAGGAGAAAATGCTGATAACCAGCATTTTCTCCTTTTCCCACAATGTTTTCTAACCCTATCATAGACAGAAATCATCTTTTAAGCAAGAGTTGAATCGTCGTATGCAAATGCTTTCAATTTGGTCTAGTCCAAAAGTTTGTCGTTTGGGAAAGGGTTAATAGGATTTTTATTATCACTTTTATTATTGTTTACCAGTATTTCCTCCTTTTCTAACAATGTTTTCAAAATCATGGTGAGGACTGTATCACGGATAAAGGGTAAATACATGAAGAAAGAAAAATTTTATAGATCAATTCACCTTGCACTTAACAATCCTGTGTTTAAAAGGGCCCTGAAAAAAGGAGACTCTGGAAACATTGTCTGAAAAGGAGGAAATGCTGGTAACTAGCATTTTCTCTTTTTCCCATCATGTTATCTACCAGTTCAAGAAAGCTTTGCATTATTTGAGCAAATTTTAATTTGTCATCTTTACATTATTTGACTTGGGTACAGTTGATATTTTGGTGTTTTTTTATAAAGAGTAATATCACCAAAATTAGTGGGACAGATGTTCAAGAGATAAATAGCGATACTTTAAAGTTTTGGAGGGAAAAGAAATTACCTGTAACAATACTGAAATCTTTTCAGTTATGATCCCTTTACAACACAATGACGACTTTTGATGACCCTGAGGTAGAAGCCTTTTAACTCTTTACCAAACGACAAAATTGTAGACCAGCCCAAATTGAAAGCTTTTGCAGAGGAAAACGTAAGTGTTGGTCAAAAATTGAAATTTGTCTTGGGAAGGTTAGAAAACATTGTGGGAAAAGGAGAAAATGCTGGTTACCAGCATTTTCTCCTTTTCCTAAAATTTTTTTCAAAAGGCTTCTTTCTCAGGGACGTTAAATCTCGGGATTGTGTGGTAAAGAGTTAAATGCATGGTGGAAAAAGGAGAAAATGCTGATAACAAGTATTTTCTCCTTTTTCCACAATGATTTCTACCCTTCCCAAATCAAATTGCGATTCTTCAGTCACATTTATTTTGTTTCTGCAAAAGCTTTGAATTTGGACCAGTCTATGAATTTTTATCACAACCTTTCACAGGAGGATGTTTTGTGGTAACATTGCAGAAAAAGGAGGAAATGCTTTTTACCAAGATTATTATAAACATTCTTTCACTGTGAAGTACACATAAACTCAATCTCACCAGCTGAAAAAATTTTCCTAAGTAAATCAGATCTTTATTTTGTAGACAGTATATAATGAAGATCAGACTGCACATTTTTGGGTAGTCTGATCTTGATCTATGCAGTCTGAAAGAGCCCGTGTTTGCCTACAGTATTGAAAGGGCCAAACAAAGACCCTATAACAATGCTTTGATCTTTATTGCTCTCTTCAACAAATAGCATTACAATTTTATTCATTACCTGAACCCTGAACTTGTTACCACAGGACAATATTTTAGGCTTGTCCAAATCAAAAGCGTTTTCAGACGACAAAATAAGAGTGACTGAAAATTTGAAATTTGTTTTGTGGAGGGTAGAAAACATTGTGGGAAAAGGAGAAAATGCTGGTAACCAGCATTTTCTCTTTTTCTCACAATGTTTTCTAAAGGCTTCTGTCTCAAGTTTGTTACAAGTCAAGATTGTGTGGTGAGGAGTTAAAGAGGCAAATGAGCCTAACAAATAACCCCTCTCTAAAAATTTTTACACGACCCAGATAGGGGCAAACTCAGCCTCTTGTGCAGTCTGATCTTTGATCTAGAGTTGCCACAAAGGCAACAATATTTTGGTAAAGGAGTACTAAGGGTTTACTTTAATTGTCTTTTTTGCATTGTCCTTGTGGGGTCAAATTTTATTTACACAGAAACCTCAGTATAATTTTAAATACATTGTGTCCATTCAAAGGACTGACAGGACTGACAGTGTTTTTATAAATGAATAAAAATTTGAACTGTTGCTTCAGTATATTCTGACAAAGCTCCTTTCATGACTTATCTTTCCTTTGCTGCCAGTGTAGATAAAGATCAGCACTTTTCAGGACTTATTTTACCTCGCAGCCAGTGTGGATCAAGATCAGGGTCCACCCATTCCTCAACCATTCTCAAATTACATTCTTAATCTTATTCTTAGGAATTTTGTCAGTGTGAAAATAACAGGACTTCTGATTGGCCAAACCATTCGGTTTGGCCAATCAGAAGTTCTGTTACTTTCACATTTACAAAATCTTGAAGAGTAAGACAAAGAATGTTCTTAAGAATGGTTGGTGAATACAGGCCCCGACTACACTGAAACACATTCTGAAACATTCTGAAAAAAAAGTGGCCATGAAAGTTTCTATTTTATAGGTCTTATTTTCTACAAATGTCTCTCAGATTTATTGGGAGCTTTACGGGTTATTCCATACATGTACAAAACAACATGTTTTCAGGTTGATCCAAATCAAAAAGATAAAGTCTTGCTCAAATAGTTGGATTCAAACTTGAAAGAGAAGAAAATCTTAGTTGGTCTTTGATAGGACAGAAAACTTTGTGGGAAATGGAGAAAATGCTGGTTACCAAGAATTTCTCTTTTTTCCACAATGTTTTCAAGAGCCTCCTCCTTGTTAATTAAAAATTTAGATTATGTGATACAGGGATAAAGACAAATCCCATCATGTGAGTAAGTGGAAGTGTCCTTTGGCAAGACACTTCAGAGCTCTAGCCTAGTACTTGTTAAACCTGGGAAATACATGAATATGTGACTTGCCCCTAAAGTATATGACTGAAATAATGTTGAAAGTGGCATAAAACACCAATCAATCAATCAATCAATCAATCAATCAATTATTAATGTCAGCTTACAATTTCATCAGCAATAGTTGCTTTCAACCATGAGCTATGTAAACCTTTCATTTGAGTAAAGAGTTCAATTAAAATTAACTCTTTACCAAACAATCCCGATTTTTAACGACCTTGAAGAAGAGGACTTTCAAAAACAATGTGGAAAAAGGAGAAAATGCTGGTAAGCAGCATTTTCCCCTTTTCCCACAATGTTATGTACCTTAAGACAAATTTCAATTTTTAATTCATATTCATTGTCATCTGCAAATGCTTTGCATTTGGTCAAGTCTAAAATTTTTTTGTTTCGTAAAGTGTTAATCCCCCAGGCTTGTTTATCAATGAAATGGATATTCAGTAAGAAGAAGAAAGCCCCGATACATAAGTGGGGTGTCTTCCAGGTGTCAGACTTTTGTCCTTGGCATGCCTATGGGTTGGGTTTCTTCAAGGTGTCATGACGATGATACCCCTCTTCTATTGATCATTTCTGATCCTCTAATTGAAAAGTTTTTTTGTTTTTAAACTCTTGACTTTATCTTAAGCACAACTTTTACTGATTTTGTATATTCAGGATTAACATAATTCCCTACTGATCCGATGTTTTGATGACCCTGAGAATGAAGCCTTTTAGACAAATCCAAGATAAAACAGAAAAAGCACTGGGTCATTGTCTGCGCATGTCATATTCTTCTAAGATTCGACCTGTCTAATATGACGCATCACTCCCCCCAATTTTGGGGGGATTGTAGTAATACGCACTACAAAGTAGCAATGGAGAAAATGGCTTTAATCAATTCATTTGAGGGGAAATCAGGCCTGTTTGGCTTCAGATTTCTCTAAACTGCTGATCATAGCTGAATGAATCGCATCAGGCAGCGTTTTATTGAGTAAAAATGTTTAATTTGAAATTCATAGTAATGGTTGTAGCGTAGAAAAGTAGATTGGTTCTGCACCCAGAATGCCTAAATTAGATAATGTGTATTTGTAGAATGCCATCAAGCAGGAGATCATGAACACTGGGTATCAGCCTTTCCTTACTTTACCGACAATGATTTCTACTGCTTTATAGGCAAAAACAACCAACCAGGTGGTCCTTGGTTAGTGTATCTGACCTGTGACCAGGTGGTTGCTAGTTCAAGACCCAGTTGAGGCAAACTTCTTTCTGGTGATTTTTCATCTCTCACCATTGATACAAGTGAGAAAAGCAGTCAGTGGCTTGGAAAGAAAGTTGGTCTGAGAAAGCAAGAAAAACACATGCCAGTACTTCGAACATTTTTCATTTAAGCCACTGGCTGCTTTCCCTCATAATCATTGTTGAAACAAAGACCAGAAGTGAGATAGGAATCATCCTGTTGCCATGACTACAACCAATTCTTTGAAAGAAATTTTCCAAGGTGACTGGATCAGAGCCAGTGACACACTGGTTTTCAGTACTATACTACTCACCGTTTGATAGGGATCACTTACTATTTCAGTATGGGTGTATATGTTGCAGCAGTTTTGCAGAAACTGTTTACAACAATATAAAATTCTGGAATTGTCTACGTTGAAAGCATTTGCTGACTAAAAACCAAATGCAACACACAAAGTGCTGTCTGTCATAGGACAGAAAACATTGATGGGAAAAGGAGAAAACTCTGGTATCCAGCATTTTCTCCTTTTCCAACAATGTTTTCCAAAGGCTTCTTTCTCTGTGTCTGTAACAGTCGGCATTATGAGGTAAAGGGTTAAAGATCCTTTTCCACTGGTGATTTTATTGATCAGAGTAGCAATGTAACATATTGTAAAACCATACATGATACATGCTATATATAGAACTAGAGTGAATCTAATATGGTGATCCCTAGCAAATGTTGAGTAGTATATAAGACACAGACTGCAAGATCTGTGACAGCCAAACTCTTTACCAAACAACAAATTTTGGACTGGATCAAATTCAAAGCATGAGCAGACAACAAATTAAATCTTGTTTTCATGACAATTTTTTACTTCGACAGGGTAGAAAAGATTGTGGGAAAAGGAGAAAATGCTGGTTACCAGCATTTTCTCCTTTTCCCACAATCTTTTCAATATTTTCAAAAGCCTTCGATTTCACCTAGGTCGTTAAAAGTCGGGATTGTGTGGTAAAGAGTTAAAATGATAGAATTTGTTTGTAAAGATAGATGATGCTGTTTTACAGGCTTTTATTCCTTCTTTTAACCCTTTACCCCATAAGGCAATTCTATGGTATCTCTAATTGACCCTAAATAAGAGCAAGGACGAATCAGTTTCTTATGTGTATATGACACCTTTTGATAGCATAGAAAACATTGTGACAAAAGGTGAAATTGCTCGTCATGAGCAATTTCACCTTTTGTCACAATGTTTTCCAAAGGCTCCTACAAGCAATGCGTAGAAATGAGTATCTGTGGAGTAAAGGGTTAAATGTTTTCAAGAGACAACACCCTCAAGGTCACAAAAACAAAATATTGAGATAGCTTGACTCTTTATAAAACAACAAAATATTGGCCAGGCCTAAATTGAAATACAAAATTCATGTGACTTGAAAATTAAAACTTTTGACAAGGGTAGAAAACATTGTGGGATAAGAAGAAAATGCTGGTTACCAGCATTTTCTTCTTTTCCCACATTGTTTTCAAAGGCTTTCTTTCTAAGGGTCATTTAGAGTCAGGACTGTGTGATAAAGAGTTAATGATCAAGTTACATTGTGGAGACAAGTAAAAGTGTATTCTGTCTGTACAAGGTCAAATACCCATCCAAGCAGTATTTAAGGATAAAAGGTTTCACCCAATTTTATTGAATTCCATCAAAATTGCGGTAACAAGAGGGCCAAGATGGCCCTGGATCGCTCACCTGAATTTTTGAGAGGACCATAGCCTTTTTGTTTTTTAGCTCACCTGAGCACAACGTGCTCAAGGGGAGCTTTTAGGATCACCCGGTGTCCGTCGTGCGTCGTCCGTCGTGCGTCGTCCGTCGTGCGTCGTCCGTCGTCAACAATTCTTTAAACATCAACTCCTCCTAAACCGCTGGGCGGATTTGGACCAAACTTGGCAGGAATGTTCCTTGGGAGGTCCTCTTTAAAAATTGTTCACAGAATTTGATTCCATCAAAAACTCTGGTTGCCATGGCAACCAAATGGAATTTTTTAGCAAATTTTTTAAAAATCTTCTCCTCTGAAACCGCTGGTCGGATTTTGAAATAATTTCACAGATATGTTTCTTGGGTGACCCTTTTCAAAAATTGTTTCTTGAAATTTTGATCCATCAAAAAATGTGGCTCTGTTGAATGGGGGCTACTTGCACTATACAGAAATGAAGGAATTCTTTAAAAATCTTCTCCTCTGAAACCGCTGGTCGGATTTTGAAATAATTTCACAGACATGTTTCTTGGGTGACCCTTTTCAAAAATTGTTCGTGAAATTTTGATCCGTCAAAAAATGTGGCTCTGGTGAATGGGGGCTTCTTGCACTATACAGAAATAAAGGAATTCTTAAAAAATCTTCTTCTCTGAAACCGCTGGTCAGATTTTGAAATACTTTCACAGAGTTGCTCCTTGGGTGACCCTTTTCAAAAAATGTTCGCGAAATTTTGATTGGTCGAGAAACATGGCTCTGGTGAATGGGGGCTTCTTGCACTATACAGAAATGAAGAAATTCTTAAAAATTCTTCTTCACTGAAACAGCTGGTTAGATTTTGAAATAATTTCAAAGACTTGTTCCTTGGGTGACCCTTTTCAAAAAATGTTCACGAAATTTTGATTTGTCAAGAAACTTGGCTCTGGTGAATGGGGGCTACTTGCACTATACAGAAATGAAGAAATTCTTAAAAATTCTTCTTCTCTGAAACAGCTGGTTAGATTTTGAAATAATTTCACAGACTTGTTCCTTGGGTGACCCTTTTCAAAAATTGTTCGCAAAATTTTGATTCGTCAAGAAACATGGCTCTGGTGAATGGGGGCTACTTGCACTATACAGAAATGAAGAAATTCTTGAAAATTCTTCTTCTCTGAAATGGCTGGACAGATTTTGAAATAATTTCACAGAGATGTTCCTTGGGTGATCCTTTTCTAAAAGTGTTTGCGAAATTTTGATTGGCCAAGAAACATGGCTCTGGTGAATGGGGGCTACTTGCACTAATGAAATGAAGAAATTCTTGAAAATTCTTCTTCTCTGAAACCCGTTGTCAGATTTTAAAATAATCTGACAGAGATGTTCCTTGAGTGACCCTTTTCAAAAGCCGTACATATAATTTTGATCCGTCAAGAAACATGGCTCATGTGAATGGGGGCTACTTGCACTATACGGACATGATGAAATTCTTTAAAATTCTCTTTCTCTCAAACCCCTGGTCAGATTTTAAAAGAAATTTTCCGAAATGTTCCTTGGGTGACCCTTTTCAAAACTTGTTCGTAAATTTTGATCAATCAAGAAACATGGCTCTTGTGGATGGGGGCTACTTGCCCTTATACAGAAATGAAGAATTCTTAAAAATTCTTCTTTTTGAAACTGATGGTCAGATTTCGAAATGACATTTACAGGTGACCTTTTGAAAATTGCTTGACAAAATTATAAATTTGGTTCCAATGTTTCAATATCTAAAAAAAAAGACTATGGTCATCTCAAAAATTCAGGTGAGCGATCCAGGGCCATCTTGGCCCTCTTGTTTGAAGGTATTGAAACACTGGAAACAAAATCATTATTTTGCCAAGCAATTTTTAAAAGGTCACCTGTAAAAGTCCTCTCAAAATCTGACCAGCAGTTTCAAAAAAGAAGAATTTTTAGGAGTTTCTTAATTTCCGTACAGTGCAAGTAGCCCCCATTCACTAGAGCCATGTTCCTTGACCTATCAAAATTTCGCGAACACATTTTGAAAAAGGCCATTCAAGGAATATTTCCGTGAAACAATTTTCAAATCTGACCAGCCGTTTCAGAGAAGAAGAATTTTCAAGAATTTCTTCATTTCCATATAGTGCAAGTAGCCCCCATTCACCAGAGCAATGTTTCTTGACGAATCAAACTTTCATGAACAATTTTCGAAAAGGGTCACCCAAGGAATATCTCTGTGAAAATTTTCCAAAATCTGACCGTCCATTTCAGAGAAGAAGAATTTTAAAGAATTTCTTCATTGCCCTATAGTGCAAGTAGCCCCCATTCACCAGAGCCATGTTTCTTGACGAATCAAAATTTCGCGAACAATTTTTGAAAAGGGTCATCCAAGGAACATTTCTGTCAAATTATTTTAAAATCTGGCCAGCGGTTTCTGAGAAGAAGAATTTTTAAGAATTTCTTCATTTCTGTATAGTGCAAGAAGCCCCCATTTACCAGAGCCATGTTTCTCGACAGATCAAAATTTCGCGAATAATATTTTTGAAAAGGGTCATCCAAGGAACATCTCTGTGAAATTATTTTAAAATCTGACAAGCGGTTACAGAGAAGAAGAATTTTTAAGAATTTCTTCATTTCTGTATAGTGCAAGAAGCCCCCATTCACCAGAGCCATGTTTCTTGACGGATCAAAATTTCGCGAACAATTTTTGAAAAGGGTCACCCAAGGAACATTTGTGTGAAATTATTTTAAAATCTGGCCAGCGGTTTCAGAGAAGAAGAATTTTTAAGAATTTCATCATTTCTGTATAGTGCAAGAAGCCCCCATTCACCAGAGCCATGTTTCTTGACGGATCAAAATTTCGCGAACAATTTTTGAAAGGGGTCACCCAAGGAACATCTGTGTGAAATTATTTTAAAATCTGGCCAGCGGTTTCAGAGAAGAAGATTTTTAAAGAATTTCCTAAAAAATTCTATTTCGTTGCCATGGCAACCAGAGTTTTTGATGGAATCAAATTCTGTGAACAATTTTTTAAAGAGGACCTCCCAAGGAACATTTCAGCCAAGTTTGGTCCAAATCCGCCCAGCTGTTTAGGAGGAGTTGATGTTTAAAGAATTGTTGACGACGCACGACGCACTGACGCACGACGGACACCAGGTGATCCTAAAAGCTCCCCTTGAACACGTTGTGCTCAGGTGAGCTAAAAAGTTGGCCTATTACTCATGGGCTTTTATTTGGGTTTTTACCTTTTGTATTTTAAAATCATGGAAAGTTTGACGACAGTAATAGTCACAAGATTCAATCTCCCTTAACCCTTTATCAATCCCTGGTTTTTATAACCCAGAATCCCAGAGGACGAAGCCTACTGAAAACATTGTGGGAAAAGGAGAAAATGATGGTAACCAGCATTTCCTTGTTTTCCTGCAATGTTTTCTATCCTTCCCTTTACAAATCTTAAATTGTTGTCTCCAAATGCTTTTAATTCAGACCACTCTAAAATTTTGTCATTTGGTAAAGCTTTAACCCATTACCACACAATCCCTACTTTTGACGACCCCGAGAAAGAAGCCTTTAGAAAACATTGTGGGAAAAGGAGAAAATGCTGATAATCAGCATTTTCTCCTTTTCCCACAATGTTTTCTACCCTCCACAACACAAATTTCAATTTTTTATTCACTTATATTTTGTCGTCTGCAAATGCTTTCGATTTGGACCAACGTAAAATTTTGTCGTTTGGTAATGAGTTAAAAAGGAACACCAAGTTTAACTATTTACTTCACAATCCCGACTGTTAACAACCCTGAGAAAGACAGCTGTTGAAAACTTTGGAAGAAAATGCTAGCTACCATCATTTTTTCCTTTCTCCACAATGTCGTATACCCTATCAAAGAAAAATTATACCATTTGAGCAGCACTGAATTTGCTGTCTGCAATTCCTTTCACTCCATCCTCTGATACCCCTTTATCGACCCCTGGGACAATTGACTAATAAAACTTTGAATCAGCCGCCGAAAATCGATACGAAACGTCATAGCGTACAGTCCACTCGCCCATCACAAAATGATGATGGAACCAATGAAAAGCCAGCATTCGGTCAGCGGTAAAGCGAAGGAAATTCAATTAATTGTCCCAGGGGTCGATGTAGCGTAGCAAATAGGGAGACCCTGGGGTATCCTAGGATGCTTTCACTCTGGACAAGGCTAAAATTTTGTCGTCTGATAAAAGGTTAATTATTCAACAAACTAAAAGAATTTGGAGTCATCCAAATTGCAAGTATTTGCAGACGACAATTTAAATGCGGCTAGGATTATGCATTTAGACTATGAACAGAGAGAAAACGAGAAAAAGAGTGGGAAAAGGAGAGAATGCTGGTTACTAGCGTTTTTTCCCTTATAAATTATCTTTTTTCTACCCTTCTTAACCCGTTACGATCACTACGTGGATCTTAACTTGGCTGATTGAGCCCGATTTCTAGATTCCTGCAAATCCTGCCTTCTACTGGATGCTGGTTATTACCCCCCTTTACATCATATTTCTAAAAGCCAATGAAATATCATTTTACAAACCGGTTACAAATACACATGAAGCAATAAGCAGACATACACATGGGTTTCCATGTTTACCTTCTATTCGAAAGGTAGTGACCTTATTCTATTTTTATCAAAGATGAAATGCTACGAGCGATTTCATTCGTTGCAGTTACAGCTGGCTGCATCCAATGAAAAAGCCTATCGGGGGAATGTGAAAAGCTTGATCAAGAGTAGCTTAGTGAATCGTCAGCCTTGGCTTGTGAAGATGAATGCGAGTCAACATTTTTTCAAAATGCCTTGCCACACACTTTTTTGAAATCTAAGTAAGTGTGGAAAATAAGTTTCATTCCAAACAGGAGATGTGTTTTCCAAAAATAAGTTTAATTCTTTTTTGTTGTTAAAAAAATCTTGAAAAAAGGAAGAAAACCACAGCAAAGGTACTTCAATTTGACACCCCATTTTAACTGGCCCAGATTGCTCAGGGCCATATCCAAAAGGTGAACCCATTCAGACTTAAGTGTCTGCACAAGTGGTATTGTTTTTGAAGGCAGTGTAGATAAAGATCAGACTGCACTAAACCTGCAGTCTTATCATGAGTCTGCACTGTCTACTACTTAGTGACATATTTTTGTCAAAACAACCTTGGAAATTGCAATGGTTAGGATTTATTTATTTGTTGAAAAGGTCAATTTTATTACTGCTTTAACTCTTTACCACATGATCCCGACTTTGATTGACTCTTCAATTGAAGCATTTAGAAAACATTGTGGGAAAAGGAGAAAATGCCGGTTACCAGCATTTTCTCCTTTTCCCACAATGTTTTCAAATTCAAATTCTTCTGCCTCAGGGTCATAAAAAGTCGTCAATGTGTGATAAAGGGTTTTTCACCTGGTAAAAGATTATCATAATGGAAAAGCCAGACACAAGATACACTTATGAAAAGGGAAACTTTGACAAAAATCCCATAAAACTATTTTTGTAAGAGTCATGTTTGCTAAATTTGCGGCTGATGAGAGGGGCAAACAAATCGGGGGAAAATCTTCGAATAAACATTTCTGATCATTGATAATGTAACCCGGGTTACAAAGCGAATGGCTTATTTCTTTAATGGGTAAAATGAAGGTTTGGTAATCGAGAATTTTTTACTCAGTGCATTCAAGTTCAGACATAATAATTCTCATGTTTCAAATGACAAAGGACTGAGGGGGTCACATGTTATACCTCCCCTTTTCATTTTTATTGAATGAATTAAGATAAATGGTACGTCTTTGGATTTCTAACATTTTGAAGCAAACTTTTTTTGAACTGGTTGTTTGTTAATTAGAGCACTTGATGGACAATTACATTTTTCAATATCTGAATTTTGGGACATATTTGGTGCAGGTAATAACTCTCTTTATTATTTACCTAGCTCTTTATTTGACCAGGAAATTTTTAGACTAGAAAATTTTAGAAGCTTCCAAACTGTAACCATAATTATGTACTCAATATGCTGAAAGATGGGATTTGTTTCTGTTTAGCAGAAAACAATGTGGGGTGAGGAAAAAATGCTCATGTTCTCTTTTTGTCCACAATGTTTTTTCGAAAGCCTTCAGCACCCTTAATGTTTTCAAAAGCCTAAAATGCCCATGCGCATACAGTCACACACATCTGGAGTTAAAAAAATAGTTATTTTGTAAAAGATTATAAAATGACATGTTATTTCTATTTTCAGAAAATAATATCTATTTATCACATAAGGTTTTAAGACTGAATAAGTACAAAACCAAAAACTTTTCTTGACTAGTCCTAATTCAAAGCCTGTGCACTGATTAAATTTGACTCATATACTGGTATTTTTGTCCAAAAGGCAAGAAAACATTGTGGGAAGAGGAGAAAATGCTGGAGACAGCATTTTCTCCTCTTCCCACTATGTTTTCCAAGGATTTTTTTCTACAGTGTCATCAAAACTCAGGATTATGTGCTGAAGGGCTAAAGCAATTTATAACTAAAACCTTGCAATATTGCACAGGCTCGTCAGTTAGCTCTTCACCACACAATCTCGACTTTTAATGACCCTGAGAATTGGTGTTTGAAGGGTAAAGGATAATATGAGGGAAAAAGAGAAAATGTGGTTACCAATATTTCTTGTTGTTTTTTTTGTGCCATAATGTTTTCAATAGTCTTTTTCCTGTAGGGTTATTGAAACATGCGACTGATTGGTTAATGGCTAGCCCAACTTTTCAAAATGATAATTATGACAGAAATAATTACAATATTAGGGTGCTTTTTTCCAGCATGTCATTGCAAAGCAGCCTGTGTAGATCAAAATCAGATGCACCTTTTATGCAATCTGATCTTCATCCACACTGGCCACAAAGACAGTTATAGCTATGAAAGACACTTGAAGTCTTGTTCAAACAATCAAAAGTTTTTACAACCCTAAGAAAGAATGTTTTCAACAAGATTGTGGAAAAAGGAGAAAATGCTGGTGACTAGCATTTTCTCCATTTCCCATGTTTTTTTCTTATTCAAGGACAAATTCTATTGTCGAAAAACATTGTGTTTACTGTCTGTAAATTCCTTCAGTCTCGATGAGGGTAAATTTTGTTGTGTAAATTGATAAACTCATTACCAAACAGGAAAATTCTAGACTTGTCCAAACTGAAAGCATTTGCAGACGACAACAAAAACATGGCTCAGAAATGGAAAACTGTTTCGGGAAGGGTAGAAAACATAGTGGGAAAAGGAGAAAATCCTGGTTAATTACCAGCATTTTCTCCATTTCCTACAATGTTTTCAAAAGGCTTCTTTCTCAAGGTTGTTAAAAGTCGGGATTGTTTGGTAGAGATTTAAGCATCCAATACTTTCTAGTGACCTTAACTCACTACCAAACAACAAAATTTTAGGTTTGTCCAAATCAAAGAGGACAAAGTAAAAAAGACTGAAATTTTGAAATTGGTTTTGTGAAGGGTAGAAAACATTGTGGGAAAAGGAAAAAATGCTGGTTACCAGCATTTTCCCCTTTTCCTACAATGTTTTCAAAAGACTTCTTTCCCAGGGTCGTTAAAAGTTGGGATTGTGTGGTAAGCGTCCAATACTTTCTGGTGACCACAACCTGTGACACTGCAATATCGTGACAAAAGGCTATTTCCATGGTTGTTAACATATATTCAATACAAGTTTTATAATATACTGTGTCAATATGAACTTATTATATTCTTTTGAAATCAAAGACGAAAGGTTCCTTTCTATTGAATTCCATATTTGACTTTGTAAACTTTAATTCTACATATGACGACAAAAATTATAAAACCTGTCAGATGAATAATATTGAACGCGGTTTCAGATGACAATCAAATTTAAAATCTTCTTTTCCTTGCTGCGGACTGACAATAATCCCATTTTTTTTCAATGCTGTTGAAAACTGTCCCTCTGAAACATCGTGGAAAAGAGAAAAATGCTTGTAAACATATGCAAAGTTGTTTTGCTATCCCATCAGAAAACTTCAGTTACATGCAATTCTTAGGAAGTAAACCTTTGACCCTTTACCACGCAATCCCTACTTTTTACGCCACTAAGAAAGAAGCTTTTTAAAAACTTTGCAGGAACAGGACAACATGCTGATAAACCAGCATTTTCTCTTTTTTCCACGTTTTCTACCCTTCACAAAACAAATTTCATTTATTTTCACATTTATTTTTGTCGTCTGCAAATGCTTTCGATCTGGACAAACCTAAAATTTTGTAGTTTGGTAAAGAGTTAAAGGAAAAAGAAAATGCTGCATTTTCTCCTCTTCCCACTATGTTTTCAAAAGGTTTCTTTTCCTTGGGTATCAAAAGTCAGCACTGTGTGGTAAAGGGTTAAACTTAACAAAGCCCGTCATGACTTGCTGTTGTCAAAAGTAAAGATCATGATCAGACTGCACAAACCTTGCCCTTGGATAAGTGATTTCAAATAAACTGACACTTTTGCGACCAAGACAGCATCAAAATTACTTTGCCTACTCAGAGCTCCTGGGATACTGGGAGTGATTTTGATTTCAAAATTGAAAATTTTAACTCATTACCAAACGACGATTTTTCAGACTTGTACAAATCAAAAGCATTTGCAGATGACAAAATACAAGTGACTAAAACTTTGAAACATGTTTTGTGAAGAGTAGAAAACGTAGGAAAAGGAGAAAATGCTGGTTACCAGCATTTCCTCTTTTTCCCACAATGTTTTCTAAAGGCTTCTTTCTCAGGGGCATCAAAAGTAGGGATTGTGTGGTAATGGGTTAATCACTCTCCAACCTAAACCCTATGTTATGGGTACTCATTAGAATCGTCTCATTGAGACGATTCAAATGAGTACCCACAACATAGGGTTTGGAAAAGAAATAATGGATTTAGAATACTACCCTCTTATCTTGAGCTCTGGCCTACTGACTCAATCCAGTTCAGTTTTAATGTTTCTCATATATAAGATTTTGAAAACATCGTTGGATAAAGGAGAAAATGCTGGTAAACACTTTCTCCTTTTCCCACAATGTTTTCAGCCCTTTTCATGACAAAACCTTTTTTTTGGACCTCATTTGATTAGTCATTATGCAAATAAATTGCACAGGACTAAAATTTCGTTATCATGGTAAAATATTAAGTTTACCAATTACCCTTTACCACACAATGACAAATTTTAACGACCATGGGATAGAAGCCTTTTGAAAACATTGTGGGAAAAGGAATAAATGCTGATAACCAGCATTTTCTCCTTTTCCCACAAAGTTTTCTGCCCTATCACAGCAATTTTTTTCCATTTGAGCCACTTTGAAATTGTCGTCTGCAAATGCTTTCAATTCGGATAGGTCTAAAATTTTGCCGTGGTAATGGTTTAATGTCAACTTTTCGAACAGGCATTGTTTACTTATCAAGAAAATGTGGGTACAAGCCCCAGGGGCCAATGTGACGGAACCCACTTGAAGATCGAACCATGACTGTTTTACCTGTTCACCCTTTATTAACCCATTACCACACAATCCCTACTTTTGACGCCCCTGAGAAAGAAGCCTTTTGAAAACACTGTAGGAAAAGGAGAAAATGCTGGTAACCAGCATTTCCTCCTTTTCCAACAGTGTTTTCTAACTTTCCCAGAACAAATTACAATTTTTCAGTCAACTTTATTTTGTCTTCTGCACATGCTTTCAATTTGAACCAGTCTAAAATTTTGTCATGTAGTAAAGGGTTAAAGGAGCCGAGTCGTAGTAACTGACAGTCTATAGCATTTAGGTCTTGAGCACAGGAGGTTGATGGTTCGATCTCCAGCTCAACCGGAGGATTGATGATAGCCATTGCAACAGGTTTCATTCCCCTCTCACCTCTGACCATCCTTTCCCTTATGGGTATATGGGAGAGCAGCCAGTGGCTTGCAAAGAACATTGTTTAAAGTACTAAAAAAACTAACTCCAGGAAAGCATGAATAGATGTACTGGCTGGTGTGAGATAACTCTTTACCAAACAACAAAATTTTAAACTGGTCCAATTTGGGAGTACTTGCAGATAACAAGGTAAAAGTAAATCAAAATTGAAGGTTTCCAGCAGAGTAGAAAGTATTGTGGGAAAAAGAGAAAATGCTGGTTACCAGCATTTTCTCCTTTTCCCACAATGTTTTCAGAAGGCTTCTATCTCTTGGTCATAAAAACCAGAGACTGTGTGGCTAAGGCTTAACATGCACTAATTGTACAACATTCTTCCTAAGTCAGTTCAGATCCTATTGATATCTACTGCTTGGAAAAGGTCCTGTGTGCCTCAGTGGTAAAGTGCAGGACTCGTGATCTGGAGGTCCTGTGTTTGAGCCTCACTAGCTCCACTTGCCTTTTTTACAGGAGTATCCTTGGGTAAGACACTTCAGAGCCTATCCTAGTACTGGTGAAACCAGGGAAACATGAATATGTGAAATGTCGCCGTGATATGACTGAAATAACGTTGAAAGCGGCATAAAACACCATTCAACCAACCAACTGCTTGGAAAAAGAATATTCTAACATGACATGTCAGTTTGGCTCTATAAATAGAGTGTAAGGTAAGATCTACTGTGCTCTATGACAAGTGATGTCATTCTACATAGAGTGATGTCATTAATTAAGTTATTCAATGAATTGAAACATGCATCCATGCTATGAACTTGTTTTCCTTTGATTAAGAATTGGTCATGATAGAATCGAAATAATCTTTCAGTCGGAGTTTATCATTCATTCTAAAATGACAGGTGAATTCGGCTCTGTAAACACTGAAACAACATCGTGATAAAATCATGTCATTCTATGTACAGTGACGTCATTCTGATGTCATTCTGTAATCTGCATCCTTGTTTTTACTCATATGTATAAACTTGTTTTCCTCTGATTAAGCCATTACCACATAATCCCCACTTTTGACGCCCCTGAGAAAGAAGCCTATTGAAAACACTGTGGGAAAAGGAGAAAATGCTGGTAACCAGCATTTTCTCCTTTTCCCCCAGTGTTTTCTACCCTTCCCAGAACGAATTTCAATTTTTCAGTCACCTTTATTTTGTCGTCTGCAAATGCTTTCAATTTGAACCAGTCTAAATTTTTCTCGTGTGGTAAAGAGTTCACAGTTGGTCATGTTTGAATCGTAATCATCTTCTTTCTATTATATTTTATTGTTCAATAAACCACACTGTGAGTTACGATGGGCAATGACTAAACCACTTAGGCTATCACCCTTGTGGATTATTTATTGTGCCACATAACTCACAACTGTGGTTTATTTAATGATAAACCAGGTTAGAAAGAAGATTATTTTTTTAACCCATTACCACACAATCCCTACTTTTGACGCCCCTGAGAAAGAAGCCTTTTGAAAACACTGTAGGAAAAGGAGAAAATGCTGGTAACCAGCATTTTCTCCTTCTCCCACAGTTTTCTACCCTTCCCAGAACAAATTTCAATTTTTCAGTCACCTTTATTTTGTCGTCTGCACATGCTTTCATTTTGAACCAGTCTAAAATTTTGTCATTTGGTAAAGAGTTAATTTAAAGAAAAAATTGTCAGTTCAATGGAGATGTGTCTAGCCAAGTGCAGACCTGATAAAAAATAAGAAACTTAAAACTGCATGAAATATGCAAATTTTACCTAATTTACATGCAGGTTGTGTGTGGATGGATGAATCTGTAAAATGATGCTCCAATATAATTTTTGATGAGAAAAAAAAACTGAGAGAGGAGAGAAAATCAGCCTTGAGCAACATTTATTGTGCAGCATATAATAAGCAAAGTTTTGTAAAAAGGGGCTCTAATGGATTAGCAAGAATGATCAACTCATGTCAACCTACAAAGCCTTTCAAAAATTACGACTATTGCCACGGCAGGGAATCACGTGACACAACAACAGCAACAATGACCGTTATTTGAAAAAATTCCCCAACTTCAGGTAAAAAAATCTTCAATAATTCCGTTAATACATGACCGATTGGAATTTGGTTTGAAGCAGAGAATGCGGAAGGACTGCGGGGATTTGCTTGATGTGTTAGATTTTTTAAACAACACCTGATAAAAAAGTTATTGACGAGCAAACAAATTTTTTACCCTGGATAATTCCAATCGGTCATGAATCATGACCTGGTAGTTGAGGCAAACTTTCTTTACGGCGTATTTTTGCCTCTCACCTCTGCTGAAGCATGTGAGAAAAGTAGACAGTGGCTTTGGAAAGAAAGTTGTGTTAGTACTGGTGTGAGAAAGCCAGGAAACACATGTGTGTCACGGACTGACCTTAACTGTTAAAGTGGCATTAAACTGCAATACAACCAACAAACCAAGGTTAATATTTTCTAAATTTGTAAGTAACACAACCTCTGATTGGCTAAACCGAATGGTTTAGCCTTACAAAATGCAGAAAATTATGGAGAAAAAAAATGTTTTTAAGAACGGCTGGTGAATACAGGCCCTGTTTTCGGACAAAAACAAGATCAAAACTGGGTAGAGCTTGATCAGTTAATAGTTTGTGTATAAGATGACATGGTAATGGAAATATTTCGGTAAACTATCATTAAGCCTTTGAAAATGTAACCATAATGATTGAATAGGATGTAATAAAACTTTCTCAAGTCTTTCATCACTGAAGAAATAAATTGCGTTCTCAACGGTTACAAATACAGTTCAGCTGCAAAATCAAGACACCAGTCAGTCACAATCTGGAATAAAGTACTGGACAGTGCAGATCTGAGATCAGACCGCAGATTCTGTGCAGTCTGATCTCTGATCTACAGGGTACCCTAAAGCTTCTGGTGCTGTCAATGGTGTGAAAAGAGTTAAAAGCATTTTTTCTTCGCTTTATATCTTATGTTGCACAAAGAAAAGTGAAAACTTAATAAATAACATTAGCTAAAATTTCAAATGGGATACGAGGCGTTTCATAATAGGAAAAAAAAAGAAAATTGCTAGGCGACCTAATTCAAATTCAGAAAGTTGTTTTTCATCAAACATCCTGTGATTTTTTACCTAGAAGTCATTTGTAATATTATCTGGGACCAATAATGTTATTCAGGTACTCAAGTTTGATTTTTTTCTTCAGATTTCACATTGTTTTCTTTGAATTTTTTTTAGCTTTTATTTGTGTTGCAGTAAAATTATTAGTAATTAAAACTTTTACAGACAAGCATAATATTGTGAATTTATATCCTACAGAAACAGGCCTCTTAGAACATTGTGGGAAAAGGAGAAGATGCTGACAACTGCATTTTCTCCTCTTCCAACAATGTTCTCAGTATTTTTCAAGACAACCTGCATCATAACAGCAAAATTTATTAACTAACTACCAGACAGCAAAATTTAAGACTGGTCCAAATTGAAAGCATTTGTAGGCGACAAAATAAACGTGGCTGAAAATCTGAGATTTCTTTTGGGCAGGGAAGAAAACATTGCACGAAAAGGAGAAAATGCTGGTTACCAGCATTTTCTCCTTTTCCAACAATGTTCTCAGAAGGCTTCTTTCTCAGGGTCGTCAAAAGGTGGGATTCTGTGGTAAAGGGTTAATTGCAAAATGCATTGAAAATGAATGTTAATTTTTTTCTGTGACTTTCTTTTCTAAAAGTAAAAACTATAGCATGTACATCGTAAGTAACAAGTCATAACAGGGTGCAATCAAACAGGTTCTAAAGGCCCAGTGGGAGCAAAAAGTAAACAATAGATAGAGCAATTAACTGGGCAACATTTTGTTTCTTTAAAATTCATTTTCTGCCAATTACTAATACTTGGACTTATGTCATAATGTTAACACATTATGTGTTTAGAATAAATTTTACTATTTTAAGTGGTATGATTTAACCTTTTTCCAAACGACAAACTTTTAGACTAGACCAAATTGAAAGCATTTGCAGACGACTATTCAACTCTTGCTGACAAGATGATTAATGTCTATGATAGGGTAGAAAACATTGTGGGAAAAGGAGAAAATGCTGGTTACCAGCATTTTCTCCTTTTCCCACAATGTTTTCAAAAGGCTACTATTCCGGACCAGAAAAAACCAGGGATTGTTTGGGAAAGGGTTAACCCTTTCCCAAACAATCGCTGGTTTTCACGACCCTGAAAAAGTGGCCTTTTGAAAACATTGTGGGAAAGGGAGAAAATGCTGGTAACCAGCATTTGTCCTTTTCCCACAAATGTTTTCCACCTTTTTCCAAGACAAATTTCAATTTTTGAGTTGCATTAATTATGTTATCTGCAAATACTTTCAATTTGGACCAGTCTAAAATTTTGTCATAGAGTTAAATGCAGTTTAACACCCACTTTGACTACTTTTCAATGCTATTGGGCTTATCAGCAATCAGTCAGGGGTCACCTGAAGGCTTTTTTCTTTTCAAGGCAACTGGTAACCAGCATTTTCTCCTTTTCCCAAAAAGTTTTCTACCCTTCACAAAACAAATTTCAAATTTTCAGTCACTTTTATGTTATCATCTGCAAATGCTTTCGATTTGGACAAGCATAAAATATTGGTGTTTGGTAAGAGATGCTGGTTACTACGATTTCACTCTTTACCTGCACACACAACCAGAGATACATGTGATGCTTTTCAAAACATTGTGGAAAAGGAAAAAATGGTAAAAACTAGCATTTTTATCCATATCAAAGACAACAGAATTTATTTAGGTTTTAGACTTTTTCATAGTGAAAGCATAATACTAGTGATACAATCATGGTTACATGATACAATCACAGGCAGTGGCTTGGAGAGAGTACTGTTCAGTTTACATATAGAAGACACTCGAGGAAACAATGAAAGCAGGGTGCACTGGCTGCCATGATATAACTGAGATAATGTTGTAAACGGCATTAAACATCAATCAATCAATCAATCAATCAATTGTCAGTGTTGTTAAAACATCAGACTGTTTAACCCATTGCCAAACGAAAAAATTTGAGACTTGTCCAAATTGAAAGCATTTGCAGACAACAAAATAAAGGTGACTGAAAAATTGAAATTTGTTCAGGGAAGGGTAGAAAACACTGTGGGAAATGGAGAAAATGCTGTTCACCAGCATTTTCTCCTTTTCCCACAGTGTTTTCAAAAGGCTTCTTTTTCAGGGGCGTCAAAAGTAGGGATTGTGTGGTAATGGGTTAAGAAAGGGGCATTTAACCCTATATCACACAATCCCAAATTTTAACGACACTGAGAAAGAAGCCTTCTGAAAACATTGTGGGAAATGAAGAAGATGCTGGAAACCAGCATTTTCTCCTTTTCCCACAATATTTTCTTCCCTTCCTAAAAGAAATTTTGAATTTTCAGTCACTTTTATTTTGCAAATGCAAATGCTTTCAATTTGGACTTCAGTCTACAATTTTGTCGTTTGGTAAACAGTTCATACACTGTGACCTTGTACTTTTGTACTAACTTAACAAGGCTTTAAAACAGTTAATAAGATTAATTAAATGATTATTCACCCTTAACATGTCTGGCCATCCCACATTTACACCTTTAAGAAAGCTGCAGGCTGTTTTATCCTTTTCTATCCTGTTTTATCCCAGTTATGCCAGTCATAGCATAGGAGTACCCAGCATTTGAGTACCAGGTATTTATATGCACAGGAGACACAAAGTCCTGATATTTTTTTCTTTATTTCTGTCATGACTGAATAAATAAAATGTAATTTCTCAAACGTCAAGAATACATTTACTCTGCAAGATCAAGAGTTTGGTCGTAATCTAGAATTTAGCAGTGGATAGTCTTGCGAACAAAGTCTGTAACAAAGAAACAAATAAATGCATGGCTCAAAAACAAACTGTATCTGGCGGGATTCAAACCATTGAAGGACCAATACCATAACCACTGAGCCAAAGAGATATCTCCCTGACGCAGTAATCATGTATTGTATTTGAATCTGGACGAAGCCATCCAGGAAGGAGTCAGGTCTTCCGTAACAAAAGTGTGAATCAATAAAGTGCATTTTGTCTAATGACCGACTGAATTATGAGGTAAAGTGGTCCTTTGACATACAGAAATTTGACCAAAACTAAAAAGCCTGACCTGGGTTGATACTCTTCGCAGATGCATCAAGGCCCCTTTTTACAGAGCATGTTTTGTTTGTTATCATCTGAGAGTAACAGAGCTCCAGATAAGAGGAAGAGATGGTATTCTAAAATCATTGTTTCTCTTCGAAACCCTATATTGTGGGTATTCATTAGAATCCTCTTGACAAGACGTCATTCTAATGAGTACCCACAACATAGGGTTTAGTGGAGAATATTTAATATTTTCACTTTTGAAATCAAATCACTCCCTCTGTCTGCAGCTCTGGAGTAATATGACATGGTACAACTGCATGGAAATTAATGTCCCTTAATACAAATAAAAGAAAAGTGGTCTTGTGAGGTTTTTTCTATGTATGAAATGACTCTGTGAGGCAATTTATTAAACATATTACTAAAAAATTAATGCTAATAACAGGAGCTAAAATCAAACTGTGTTATTAGTCTGATCTTGATCTACTCCGGCCTGGAAGGCAACTTTAATATAAAAGAAAGGTACTAAAGGGTAAACTTATTTTCTTCAAATCAAATTAACATCTTGATTGCTCCCCATGCTCTTTTGAACCCATAAACACCTTTATAATGTAACTCCTTACTGAACGATAAAATTTTAAGACTTGACAAAGTTAGAACACATACAGCCTATTGTTCAAATAATGATATCCGTTTCATACCGGGTGTAAAACATTGTCAGAAAGGGAGGAAATGCTGGTTACTAGCATTTTCTCCTTTTCCCACAATATCTTTAAAAGTCTTCTTCCTTGGGGTTGTTAAAAGTCCAAATTGTGTAGTAAAGGATTAACCCATTACTAAACAACAATATTTTAGACTGGTCCAAATTGAAAGCATTTGCAGACGACAAAATTAAAGTGACTGAAAATTGGAAATTTGTTATGGGAAGGTTAAAAAACAGTGTGGGAAAAGGAGAAAATGCTGGTTACCAGCATTTTCTCCTTTTCCCACAATGTTTTCAAAAGCTTTCTTTCTCAGGGGCGTCAAAAGTAGGGATTGAGTGGTAATGGGTTAAATGAAAAATTACAGTGAAAAACAGAATCCAAACACCAAATTAGAATTTTTTATTCCCTGCAAAAATATTGCCTTATTGGACAGCGTAAATTCAGGATCGGACTGCTTTCTGTTAACCCTTTCCCGAACAATCCCTGGTTTTTACGAACCTGAGATAGAAGCCTTTTGAAATCATTGTGGGAAAAGGAGAAAATGCCAGTAACCAGCATTATTTTCTCCTTGTCCCACAATGTTTTCTACCCTGCTGGGAAAAAAAATCAATTTTTGATTTACGCTTAATTTGTTGTCTGCAAGAGCTTTCAATTTGGACCAGTCTAATATTTTGTCGTTTGGTAAACAGATAAGTCTGATCTTGAATCTACCCTGTCCACAAAGCACACTGGGTCACCTAAAGGGCCAATCAAGTGTTTGTCATGTTGTCGCTTTGTCAAAGTTGACAATGGGGTATCTCCTCTCGAAAATGTATTTATTTCCTTTCCGTTTTTTTCTTTCTGTATCATACAATGTGGTTTATTCCTAATTGAATAGCAATACTTTTTTTTAACTCTTAACCACAATGGTCTTATTTCTCTACCAGTTTTCAAGTTATAGAGTGGAAATAAAGTTGTATGTTCAATGAGTAAGTAAAATAAAAAAGGGAAATAACTCAAACAGTATACAAGCCAGAGTTATGGTTCTTGCGTACGACACTTGATCTCATTGTGCTTTGCAGTGTGTGAAGTTTTATCAAAATATCTTAAAAGGCTTTCAAGTTATAGAGCAGACAATTTGTGACAGACAGACAGATGGACAGATGAACTGACAGACAGATAAACAGATGGACAAACAGGGAATAACAATAATATGTCTCCTGACCCTGACTTGGGAGACATAAAAACTAGCACAAAAAAAAAAGAAATTAGATATTGCTGATTTAAAGATTGTTTATTTTCTTGCTTTTGTTGTTGAGAAGGGGACTTTAGTTAAAAAAGTTACAGCTCCACCTCCAAACATGTAGGGCAATTGGTTATTGTAATACATGTAAGGTATTTATTAACTTTGTACCTAACAATCTCAAGTTTTAATGACCCGAAAATAATGGCTTTTGAAAAAAGTTATGGGACAAATTGCTTGTAAACATTATTTTCCGCCCTTCCACAATGTCATGTTTTAATCTATTTTCTGGCCAATAACTTTCTTCAGTAAAAGCATGCCTAAATAAGCAGCCTAAAGCTTAACCCTTTACCACACAATGCCGACTTTTGATGCTCCTGGAAGAGAAGTCATTTGAAAACATTGTGGGAAAAGGAGAAAATGCTGGTAACCAGCATTTTCTCCTTTTCCCACAATGTTTTCTACACTATCAAAGAAAAGTTAGGCCATTTGAACCACATTGAGTTTGTCGTCTGCAAATGCTTTCAATTTGGACAATGCTTAAACTTTGTTGTCTGGTAAGGATCAAGTCTTTACCACAGAATATCGACTTTTAACGACCCTGTGAAAGAGGCCTTTTGAAAACATTGTGGGAAAAGGAGAAAATGCTAATAACCAGCATTTTCTCCTTTTTTCCGCAATGTTTTCAACCCTTCCCAAAGCTAATTTCAATTTTTCAGTCACCTTTATTTTGTTGTCTGCAAATGCTTTCAATTTGGACCAGCCTAAAACTTTGTCTTCTGGGAAAGGGTTAGGAAGGTGACTAAGAATGAGAATTAGAATGTTTGATGGATACAGACTTGTTGATAGGTATCTTACAGACGGGACTGTAATGTTAGGAAAACAGGGAAAAATTTACATTCAGCTCTTTCAATTCAAAACTACTTGATAAGTTTCAATTTCCTTTTGTGCCCGGTGATATGTCATGTCTGATAGGGAAACTTGAGATCAGAAGATAAAGAAAACCAAGAGGTGGAATGCCTCATTAGTATGCACCCAAACCTGTTTTCAAACATGTCATCACAAAAATTGTCCTTCTTCTTAACCCATTTCCACACAATCCCTACTTTTGACGCCCCTGAGAAAGAAGTCTTTGGAAAACATTGTGGGAAAAGGAGAAAATGCTGGTTACCAGCATTTTCTCCTTTGCCCACAATGTTTTCTACCATTCACAAACAAATTTCAAATTTTCAGTCACTTCTATTTTGTCATCTGCAAATGCGTTTGATTCAGACAAACCTAAAGTATTGTCGTTTGGTAGACCAAAATAACCTTAAAGGTGGCCCTTCAGATTTTCGGACAAAAATTTTACAAAAATACAAAAAAATCATACTTCCAAAGCCTTTGAATTCATAAAAGCCCAGTGGTTGAAAACCATCCGACGATAAGAAATTAGAGATTTACTTCGGCCCAGGTCGACACGGACAGGAAACACATTGTACTTTTGCATGAGCAACTCGCTCATTTACATACAGGAAATACATAAGGGTCTAGGACATTTGCCCCTCGGATTTCTGCCCCCCCCCCCCCCTGCGGACTTCTGCCCCCAGACTTTTGCCCCCTTAGGACACCTGCCACTGGACATTTGACCCCGGACATCTGCCAACCTAGGACATCTGCCCCCTCAGACATCTACCCCCTTAGGACATGTGCCCCCCTAGGACATGTGCCCCCAGACACGTGCCTCCCGGACATCTGCCCCCTTAGGACATCTGCCCCCTGGACATCTGCCCCCTCAGTTTGTTTACAACTTGGATGTCTTGCTCCTTTAAGGGACAATCTCAAAAGAAGCAACTTTGAGATATACACGTATATTGTACATGGTAATTTTGACCGGCACTATGACAAAGATCTGTCAGCTGTTGTATCTTTAAGTGCTATTTTGTTGAAAATCTTCAGCTGATTAATTGATTTCAGTTTTAATATCAAACTTCCAGTATGATAACTATAGAGTCACTTACTCATCTGGTACGCCTGCTGTAAACCCTGATAAAAAATTCTTTTTTTGCATTTTAAGAAAAATAAAGCAAAATTTAGGATGTTATTAGTTTTTTAACATCATTAAGAAGAGGCTTACCATTTCCCAGGAGGCAGTTGTCCTACGGGGGCAAATATCCAGGGGCAGATGTACTACCAGGGCAAATGTCCGGGAGAGGATGTCCTAAGGGGTGAATGTCCGAAGGGCAGATGTCCAGGGGGCAAATGTCTGGGGAGCAAATGTCCTAAGGGGGCAGATGTCCTATGGGGGCAAATGTCCGGGTGGCAGATGTCCAGGGGACAGATGTCCCAAGGGGGCAGATGTCCAACGGGGGCAAATGCCTGGGGGCAGATGTCCAGGGGCAGGTGTCCTACGAGGGCAAAAGTACGGGTGCAAAAGTCCGTGGGGCAGATGTCAAGGGGGCAAATGAAAGATGAAATACTAATTACCAGCATTTTCTCCTTTTTTCACAATGTTTTCAGAAGTATTTTACTTTGAGTTGTAAAGGATCAAAGGTGTAGAAGAACTGTGTAAATTGTCTTAATTGGGAGACCTGACCTTATAAGAACATAGCTGTACTACTTATACAGATGATTGAAGGCTTTATTTTCAATTTGGCTTAAATTTTCTGAATAAATATTGAAACAGAATAAACTCTATACCATACAATTGCGAGTTTTAACAAACTTTGGGAAATAGCCTTAGAAAACCTTGTGGGAAAAGGAGAAAATGCTGGTAACCAGCATTTTCTCCTTTTCCCGCAAGGTTTTCTACACTTCCACAGACAAATATCATCATGCCAGCTGAATTTGACAATGTCATCTGCAAATGCTTTGAATATGGACTAGTCTAAGATGTTTCTATGTGGTAAAGAGTTAAATATAATCGTAGGAGACCCTACTAAACCCAATAGACATGCTTTTTCACTCTTAAAGTTATAAGCCCCCAGATTAGCGCACCCATTTCAAGGTTTGTTCTGTCCAGGATATCCCCACATAGCAGCTAATTATAGATCATTTGATCAGACTGCATGTTTCGTGCTGTCAGATCTCTTCTACAAAGGCCAAAAAAGCAACCATTGTTGTTGAAGGTGCTTTTGTGTGGTGTCCGTGGCTGTGAGGTACAGCGTCGGCCTCATAACTGTAAGGTCCTTTGTTCGATATCCGGGAGTGGGTGTAAACTTTGGTATTTTTCATTGGCCCATACTTTCGGCGCTTGTACTGGTGTAGTTCCCAGGAAGTAGAATAGAAACAGAGTATAATTTGTAAGAACTTGTTACTCAATCATTGTAAAATAAATCTGTTTAACTTATTACCAAACGACAACATTGTAGATTTGTCCAAATTAAAAGCATTTGCAGACAACAAAATAAAAGTGACAGAAAATTTGAAATTTGTTTTGTGAATGATAGAAAATATTGTGGGAAAAGGAGAAAATGCTGGTTACCAGCATTTTCTCCTTTTCCTACAATGTTTTCTAAAGGCTTCTTTCTCAGGGGTGTCAAAAGTAGGGATTGTGTGGTAATGGGTTAAACTAACCTAAAGGTGCTTTGACCTCTTTACCAAACAATTCCATATTTCATCAACCCATAGAGAGGAGGCTTTTGAAAACACTGTTGGAAATGGAGACAGTGCTGATGGCAAGAATTTCCTCCTATTCCCCCACATTTTCTATCCCTTTACAGACAAATCCTACTTTTTCGGCTATCTACTGTCTTTTCAATACAAAACTATTTGTATGATCCACACTGTAAATTAACTATTTCATCTACAAACGCCTTCAATCTAAAGCCCCCTACCCATCATACCGAACTAGTTCTCAGAATGTCTTACCCCGTCCTGACTTGATCGTAAAACAGGTTGGGGCAGAATGTGTAATTTTGGCCTGATAATGCCTGAAGCCTCTGTCTCACCAAATCTGTTCTTAGAAAGTCTTATCCCTGTGAACAAAGTCGTAAAACGGGTCACGGTCAGGTTAGGACCTGAAATTTGTTCAGTAATATGCAAATGCAGTATCAATTAATGCCTGACTGCCCCATGTCTTTATTTGGATCAAAGTATGGCAGTTCCGTTTGTAGTATGTCCATCCAGTTTTAAGTTGGCTGTCACTCCATCTAATGACAAGGACGGAATGGAAGGCAAGAAATTTTAAGCAGGCTCAAAGGTCTGGGGCACCATCCTGTTCACAACTCGTTCATTTAAGTTCGTAAACAGATCGTAAAAAGTTGCCAATACATGCACTCTGCCTGAATACAGTTTAACCCATTACCACACAATCCCCACTTTTGACGACCCTGAGAAACAGAAGCCTTTAGAAAACATTGTGGAAAAAGGAGAAAATGCTGGTAACCAGCATTTTCTCCTTTTCCCACCATGTTTTCTACCCTTCACAAAACAAAATTCAAATTTTCAGTCACTTCTATTTTGTCATCTGCAAATGCTTTCGATTTGGACAAACCTAAAATTTTGTCGTTTGGTAATGAGTTAAGTCAGTTTGGCAAAAATTTTTGGAATGGAGTGAAAATGAGTTTGGTGTGACGGGAATTAACCCATTACCAAACAACAAAATAAAAGTGACTGAAAATTTGAAGTTTGTTTTGTGAAGGGAAGAAAACATTGTGGGAAAAGGAGAAAATGCTGGCATTTTCTCCATGTTCCACAATATTTTCTATAGGATTCTTTCTTAGGGCGTAAAAAGTAGGGATTGTGTGGTAATGGGTTAACAAGTCTTTTATATTTTTCAATCTGTAGCAAAAGGAAATTTCTTTAAGCCATGACCACTTGTTATTATTTCATTACAAGCCTTCCATTTTCCATCATTTTTCAACCACAAGTATTAATATTAATACGAATCCAATATTACAAGATTTCAATTAGAAACTACAATGTAAACCTTTTGAACTGTTTATCAGACAACAAAAGTTTGGGCTTGTTTAATCCTTTCACAATGACCCTTGGCAAAAAAGGTTTTTTAAAAACATAGTGGGAAAAGGAAAAAACGCTAGTTACCATATCCAATGTTACAAATTTTCAATTGGAAATTTAAAATAATGCTAGACTTATTAACTCTTTACAAGACACGGAATTTCGAACTTGTAAAAACCTGTGCCAAACCATGACCCTGGGATAAAAAGGCTTTTGAAAACATTGTGGGAAAATGAGAAAATGCTGGTTAACAGCATTTTCTCATTTTTCCACAGTGTTTTCTATCCAACAGCAGACAAATTTCACCATTTGAACAAATTTGTTGTCTTCAATTGCTTTCAAATTTGGACCAGTGTAATTTTTTTTTTTTGTTTTGGTTAAAAGATAAATTGAAAGCATTTGCAGATCACATGAAATTGGACTCAAATATTCAATTTTGTCTCAGAGAGGTTAAGAAACATTTGAAGAAAAAGGGAAAAATGCTGGTTATTGTCCTTTCTCTTCAATGTTATTATAATCCTTTCATAGGATTGTTAAAACACAGGAGTGTTAGGTACAAGCTTAACCCATTACCACACAATCCTTACTTTTGATGACCCTGAAAAAAAAAGCCTTTGTAAAACATTGTGGGAAAAGGAGAAAATGCTGGTAACCACCATTTTCTCCTTTTCCCACAATGTTTTCTACCCTCTCCAAATCAAATTTCATTTTTTTTTTATTCACATTTATTTTGTCATCTGCAAATGCTTTCAATTTGGACAGGTCCAAATTTTTTTCATTTGGTAAAGAGTTAAACCTACCTACTTATTTAGTCGTAAAGAAAAAAGGTTTGAACAATAATGAAAGACTTTTACTTATTTCTAGTTTTCCAATTTTTTTTCTGCTCCATGTTTTTGGATCATGGCCAATTCTGGATTTAACTCCTAGCTGGTTAAGAGCTTTATTTTTCTTTAAGTTAGCATTTTTGGAATTCAATTACATTGACCTGACTTTAGACGGAATTTTACATAAAAAAAGTTAACAGACTGCACAGATAATTTGATAATTTCCATACTGTAAGTAATTTTGCGTTACTTTACACTGTATTGCATACCAATTTTAAACTTTAAATGTACCATAAAACTTTATTTTAAAATACAGGTTTCCAGAAATTTGATATTTCTCTAGAAGCAATAAAAATTTCATACAACATTGGTTGGTTTTTTGACATACTTGGACAGACTGCGCCTAATTTTTACCAAAACTTTTTTTTTTCTGCAGGTAGATTTTGATTTGTATTAGATATAGTTTAACAACTTTTAACACCCCTGTATAAAAAGCCTTTTGAAAACATTGTGGAAAAAGGAGAAAATGCTGGTAACCAGCATTTTCTCCTTTTCCCGCAATGTTTTCTGCCCTTCCAAAGTCAAGTTCCAAATTTTCAGTTTCATTTATTTTGTTGTCTGCAAACGCTTTCAATTTGGACCTGTCCAAAATTTTGTCGTTTGGTAAGGGGTTAACTTAAATAGCTCTGATGGATTTTTGCAATTTTTTGCACAACAATTCGGCAAAACAAATAGCTTTTAGTTTAAACTTTATTTATAACGCTGATACAAGTAAACATGCACAATAAAGGAAATGATACATGGTATAACATTTCAAAGGTTGACAGAATCTGATAGGATTGGAAAACAAGCTATGAATAACTTACATTAATTCCTCTTCTAGAGGACCTAGAAATTGGACCAGTCTATAATTTTGTTGTTTGATAAACAGTTAACAGGGTAGAAAGATTTTTAGACAAAATTAGGGAAATGACCAAAACCAACAAGGAAATCTAGGTTGCCCAAACCAAAAATTTAGACTTCCAAATTCAAACAAATTCGAAGAAACTGCAGATAACAAAATATTTGGAATTGGTACAAAATGTGGTTGTGCTCTCTGATAGGGTAGAAAATATTGTGGGAAAATGGTAAAATGCTGGTCACATTTATTTAACCCTTTACACCATAGACACTCATTTCTACACATTGCTTGTAGGAGCCTTTGGAAAACACTGCGGCAAAAGGTGATATTGCTCATGACAAGCAATTTTACCCTTTGTCACAATGTTTTCTATGCTATTAGGTGTCATTTACACATAAGAAACGGTTTCATCCTTGCTGTCATTTCGGGTCAATTAGAGATACCATAGAACTGCCTTATGGGGTAAAGGGTTAACCTTACTTAAAAATGTTGAAAACTGATAACTTCAAACTAATTAAAAGCTGTCTACACTGTCCACTTCTTGTGGATGAGCCCAAACTGTTTCTTCAGCTTACAGTGGATTTATATTTATAGCCAATGAAAAAGCGTGAATTATTTACTGGGTAGTGAATTCCTTAGGCTACTAAGTGCAACTCAAGGACCTTGTGCAGACAATATAGATCAAGATCAGGCTGCACAGAATGTACAGTCTGATCTTGGATCTACACTGTCTGATAAAGACGGATATCTGTCCTTAACCCTTTACCAGATGACAAAAGTTTAGCCCCTTCCAAATTGAAAGCATTTGCAGACCACAATTTCAGTGTGGCTTAAACAGTATGATTGTTTAGTGAAAGGGTAGAAACCATTGTGGGAAAAGCATTTTCTCCTTTTCCCATAATGATTTCAAAAAGGCTTCTTTCCAAAGGTTGTCAAAAGTTGTCATTGTGTGGTAAAGGGTTAAAAAAAATTCCTTTCACACAGGTGCAGAATTTTACTTATCGGCCTGAACTTTTCATTTCTTTTATGTAGCAGATAAAGGGTAAAGAGTCAACATTCTCTATTTTTACCTTTCAGAATCCAAAGTGAGGCTGATAAACTGTCAACTGCTCAACATGAATACTGTGGGAACAACACCAGAAACCAAGGCTGGATAAACAACAAACATTGACACAGAAGGACAAGCTGTACTACATCCATATCAAACAACAGGGGCTCAGTGTGACCAAATTACGTAGAATCCGATACAGAGGGACGTATCATAAAAACCTACCCGAGGTGACAAAATGTGCAGATTTGGATAATTCTATGGAAATCGGAGAAAGATGGATTTCACATGTTGATCAACTTACAAGATTAGTTCGACAACAACAAACTCTTGAGTTATAAAAATTATATTATTCACCTGACATAGTTTAAATAGATTAGAACAATAATGAGAAATCTATGTCAGTTATTGTCTGGGGGCAGGACTAATTACTAAAGTTCAACAATAGTTTTGTTATTTAATTACAAGCTCAAAGGCTGAACAAAGGATCTACTGATATCACAGAGGGTGAACAGTGGGATATGACAGCTGATATTATATATCAATGAGATTATAGCTCATATCAAGAAATCAAACAAAAACATCTCATAAACTTTGACCGTAGATTTAAAAAAGTCTGTCAATTTGATCAGTTTATGCAATGAGTCAGTTCTTTAGTGAAGCAAGATAAGCTGTGTAAGAGATAAAAAACCAGTTTCATGGCCGGGGATTTTTTTGTGCAGACTCTAACATATGCCTTGATATCAGTGTATTTTTAAATGAGAATACAATGCATAATATATCTGGAAAATTTCATGAAATGCAACTCCCGTTTGAAATCAATTTGAAGATAACAATCATGAAAAGTACTGATGCATAAATGATTACAAGTATATTAATATTTGTCAATCCCAAGTGCATTTAATTCCAAGCAAATTTCAGTTGACCTTCATCAACTACCAGGAAATCAATTGTCAGTTCTAGGTGAATTCACAACTATAACACTCTAAGGTCATAACTCTTTGACAGCACTCAAACATACAAAAACTCTAATTAAAGGGTCATCCCAAATGAGTGCAATACAGTTATACACATTGTAAGTTCCAACAATTGATCTCCTACACTTGGTCAGCCATATTCCGATGGGATGTATGATGACAATAGAAAACCCTAATTTATTAATAGGAGAACTTTTAACACAAAACCTTAATGGAATTATTAAATTCATTGAGCATGATAGAACAGTGAACAGAAGAAACACTTTGTGCACAGACAAGAGTACATGAGGGTCTCATACAAATTTTGGAATTAAAGTGAACTTTTTAAAAATTTGTTTTTCTGAACTAAAAAGTGACATATCACAGAGGATTTCAGGAGCATAGGGAGATTTCTTTACTTTTACTGCTTAATGAATAAAAGCTATACTTGCTGTTGCATTAATAGATTAAATTTTCTGCTTTAGAAATTTCACTGCTAAAACAAAAACAAAATGGCGCTATTTGGAAATGACATGTTTGGCCACCATATGGTGTCCAGTGCACATGGAAAATCTCAAGCTTTTGGCAAAAGTAGCACGTCATCATTTGGAAGTAGCCATAGTAGCAGTCAGGATCCAGCCACAATGGGACAACTGGGAAATCATTCCATATTTGGCCGACAGAAATCTCTTCTTAATGACATGACACATTCCAAAAACGATAAATCAAAGCCGTATGTGTTTTCAAGCTATAGTTACCCATATGACTTTCACCATGAGGGGATGGCAAGTATGTTTGAGAAGCCATTAGAGAAAGCCAAAAAGAGGCCCGAGTTGACAAAACAACAGTCTTATTCTGTTGGTGATAAGCCAGAACTGAGAAGAGCTCCTACATTTAGTAGCAATCCTAAATTAATGAGAAGTAAAACAATAAACCCTTCGGAGACGGCACCCTCACGACCTCCGAGACTGTCTCGATCAGTTTCTATTGCTGATGACCAAACATCACCAATGAACATGGACCTAGCAATACCTGACTTTCAACGTAGGAATTCCGAGAAAGCAAGAAGGTATTCAACATCAGACTCCTCTCCAAAGTCAAAGAAAACTTCCTGGCCTGATATAGTCAAAAGAATTACAAGAAAGAAAAGATCTTCCAAAGACAAGGCAAGGAGGTCCACTACATCCACAGATGATAGTGCAAAAGAGTCTTTGGGATCAATAAGCAGTTTTGGTACCAATGAAAGTAGGCGGTCATCACATGACCTACAAATTAATGAGCGACCAAGATGTGACACGCTTGAAAGCAAATTATCTAGAGGCTCAGTGAGATCAAGGTCCAGTACATCAAGTGATTATGATAAGCAACAAGAGAAACTTATTCTTAGTTTGTTGAACAATGACTTTCAATCTGATGATAATGTTTTTAGTGACCGAGTATCGTCAACTGAAGAAGAGAGATACAAATATAGCCATGATTCGCCAACACATGACACCTTACAACCAGGTTTGAATCCACATAAACCAGTGGAGGAGGACTCAGATCCTGATGAACACCAAAAACATTATTCAGAGTCTCCAACATTGGTATTGAGAAGAATAAAGCATTTGCATCCAACTGAAACAGACAATATGTCTGAGAAATCTGCAAACTCAGGCAAACTAACACCCAAATCATATTTCTCTGACAACAGTGACCTTTCCTCACAAACCCCAAAACAAGAAATGTTGCCAAGAAGTAAGGACAGTGGGCAGGGGAGCACTAGAGGAAAAGTCACAATGTATGCAGATCCAAGTGATTCTGAACACTCAGAGGCTTACCTTGACCTTCCTAAAAAAAATAAATTAAAGACAAACATGTCTAACATACTTCCTGATGGATCACGAGACTTTAAAGAAAATAAGAAACTTGTACAGCCTGTTGCAGATATAAATGGCAAAAGCTCTGAACCTGACACTAGACAAAGAGCAACTGTCAGTGACATTGTTCAAAACTTTCAAAATCTAAAAGTAAATTCAAAAAAAGATGAGAAAGGAAAGGATACAGACATTACAAAGGAAGATTACAAACCAGCATTCACACAAAAGCCATATGTTGAGCCTAAAGTCTTTACAGTCACCCAAACGCCAAGACCTTATTCTTCCATTTATTCAAGACCTGTTGTTCCAGGATATGATAAACAAGAACCAACTGCAACAAAAAATGAAGTAATCATTCAACATGCTCAGCCTTATTCGGTAAGCTATCCTCTTGAAAGATTAAGTCCTCCACTACATTCCACTTTCAAACCTGACCTTGAAAGTAAAGATGTGATTGGTAATGACAACCTAACTGCAGACAGCTCTGAGAGTGGATATGGTACAAGCCATCCTGCAAACTCTCCCAAAGGTTATGACAATATTAAAGTTTTGAATTTTGTAAACTCACTTCCCAACCATTCTGATATGGAAGAACATAATTCAGAAACAAGTCATGGAGAGTTGGTGATGAATGGATCTGAAACAGAAAGTAATGGTGATGATGACAGAGAGATTTTAGAGCCACGCAGTGACTTGTCTAATATAGAATGTGTCAGTGGCAGTGATACTGAATCCGGGTCAATAAAAAGTGACATTTCTGAATCCAAGCTTGAGGTAACAAAGCTCCTTGAAAGCCCAACACAAGTCTGTGAAAGAATTACTGGTGACATTACTAGACACTCAAATCAAAGCAGTCCAAATGGGTCTGTGAGGAAAACAAGAGATCCAAATAATACCAAACCAAGGTCTATGGCTGAAACTGTCATAATAAACAACAATTTGTCACAAAATGGACAGCAAAGTCCAGAAACAGAACATAAAATGACAAATTCATGTTACATAAAAAGAGACCTATCAGAAACAGAAGTGCTACAAGTTTTTGAGACAGAGAAGATAAATGAATCTAAAAAGAGACCTGAAGTTCCACTGGAAGCTGATATTGAAGTTGTTTTGACCAAACCTACATCAATGATGCCTGCTACACACTCCAAGTTGTACCATGGTCCTGATTCCCCAGAGTCATTAGAACCTGTAAGCAAGTCACTGAGACTCCCCAGTTACTCAAGCAGCAGGCAGTATTCTTCCATTCAAGAATCAAATCTAACCCAATGCATTGATGCTATCCTTCATTTGTTGAATTCTTTACTTGTGTTGTGCAGTTGTGGGGTAATTGGAACAGGCATATGGCTTTTGTTTAAGGACTTTAATGTGAATCATGTTGCTATTATTCTTGGTGATAACCTCCTTCAGGTTATTGTTTATGTCTCTATTGCTGGTGCTGGTGTGGCTATTCTTGCTGCTTTATGCCTTTGTTGTGGCATTAAAAAAGACAAGTATGGACTAAGTTTCTTTGCAATTGTGCTGATAATTGTCATTATTGCCTTTAGCTCTGCTGCAATCTTGAGTGCTATATTTGCTGATAAACTCCATAGTATTGAATTTCGTGTGAACTTTAAAGAAAGACTCATTTCAAAGTATGGCAATTTAACCGAAACAAATCAAGAAAATAAATATTTCACAGCCTCTTGGGATACAATGCAGAAACTGTTTGAATGCTGTGGTGCTGAAGGAGAGGTCAGTGATATGGCATCATGGGCTGTTTTCAAGAAATTCAGCACTTGGTATCGCAAACAACCATTGAAAGCTACTATCTATGTTCCAGAAAGCTGTTGCAAAAAGAATATGAATCAAAAAGTATGCCAAGGCAGCGATCATAACTTATTAGGGCCTCCTGTTTATGGTCCACCTATAGATGAAATCTATAATCAAGAAAACCCAAATCTTAATACCACAGGATGTTATGATTTTTTTGCCAGCTACCTGGCAAAGCTCACTACAATGGTTGCCGTAGTAATGGGAGGACTTGCAGGGCTATATTTTTTAACTGTAATGCTTACCTGGGTGTTCTGCTTCAAGAAGAACCAAGACTATGAGGATTATCTCTATGGATCCTTTTATGAAATGGAGCCAGATGAACATGAAGATTACCACAGCAGGCATGAGGTAGAAACAAAGATTACAAGTAAACTAAGTTATGAAGTTGAAAACAAATCAAATGGCAATGAAAAAGTATCTGACAATGTCAATCACATGATAACACCTCCTGTAGAAGAAAAACCATTCATAACAAAGCCTGTTGAAACCATTCATGAAATACCTATGAATTCTTCCTATGAAGAAAATGAAATTTTACATGAAGATGTAATATATAAAGACATAAGACTACTGCAATCTTCTATGATTGACAGACCGGAAGATGATGAAGACTCAGTGTCTGAAACAGACAGCGAAAACGATTACAGAAACATTTCATTTCGCCGTAATTTGTGGCTCTCATCTGAATCTGGAAGGGCAAGGAATCTTTTGTCAATAGCAATTGAGGAAGAGGACAGTAATTTTGAAGATTCAGACGATGAAAATCCACAAATTCCCAATGGTAGTTTGAGCTATAAATGAGCTGTTGCAATCCATAAAATGAAATGGACTGATGCAGAGCCCCCAGATAGAGGGAATGATTTTGATTTCAAAATTGAAAATATTAATTATTCTACACTAAATGCTATGTTATGGGTACTCATTAGAATCTTTCATTGAGACGATTCTACTAAGTACCCACAACATAGCATTTGGATGAGAAATAATGGATTTAGAATACTATCACTCCCTCTCATCTGGAGTTCTGTGATAGGGTGTTAAGAAATAACCTTGATTGGTGTTGTTACAGTGGGAACTTTTGAAATTTCTGAAATGACAAAAATGCAATAGATCATGTCAGTAATTCAGGTAGAAGATCTATTGAACTAGAAAATCTACCGAGTAAAAATTCTTCCATATAAATATGTGGGTAAAAAATACTTCCATGAGAAAGTACAGCATTACCATAAGTGGTGCTTAAAACATTCTGTGAACATGGAATATTTTTCATGTACTTTGAAAGGATTCTTTAATTTGAAGAAAACTTATGTCATTATTCATCCATGAAACAATCCTAATTCAACCCTTTACCAAACAACCCCTGAGACAGTTGTCTTTTGAAAACATTGTAAGAAAAGGAGAAAATGCTGGTAACCAGTATTTTCTCCTTTTCCCACAATGTTTTCTACCCTGCTGGAGACAAATTTCAATTTTTGGGTTTTGTTTCATTTCTCATCTGCCAGTGCTTTCAGTTTGGACCAGACTAAAATTTTCTTTCATAATACCTTATACCAAGCAAGTCATTGTATGTGACCCATCAGGCAAATAAGGGACCTCCTAGGAAACTGCTAAAAGTATCAGCCCTGATCAGTTCGCAATTCGTGCAGTCTGACCAGCGTTTGCAGGTTTCGTTTTGATGACTTTTTCTGTATCAAAAGTGGTCATTGTACCTTGTTATACAACCATTTCTGAATTATCAACTTGAACTGACCTGCACTAATCGTTAATCTGTTTTCATCTAACTGATGAACAGAATTCCCAGATGGTCCTTTTTTGTGTAATGGTCACATAATTATAATTAAGGATCCATAAAATTTATATTGTCTAAAAAAGGACTGGACCCAGAGATTGACTGGTCCTTTGCCAATCATAATATTTAAAAAAGAAAGCAAAATGCTTTGGCCCCTGTCAGTCAGCGTGGCCTCCACAGGCTGACATGGATTGATAAATTTTGCAGATGCATTAACCCTTTACCCCATAAGGCATTCTTAACGTAATTCTAATTGACCCTAAATAACAGCAAGGATGAAGCCATTTCTTATGTGTATATGACACCTTTTGATAGCATAGAAAACATTGTGACAAAAGGTGAAATTGCTCGTCACGAGCAATTTCACCTTTTGCCACAGTGTTTTCCAAAGGTTCCTACAAGCAATGCGTAGAAATGAGTATCTGTGGAGTAAAGGGTTAACTCTTTACCAAAAGACAGATTTTTTACTAGTCAATTGAAAGCACTTGCAGACGACAAAATAAATGTGAATCAAAAAATGAAACTTGATTTGGAAAGAGTAGAAAACAACGTGGGAAAAGGAGAAAATGCTGGTTACCATCATTTTCTCCTTTTCTCACAATGTTTTCAAAGGCTTCCTTAAAAATCATGACTGTGTGGTAAAGAGTTAACACTTTCTGTAGCATAGATGACACCAGAAACTTTTGTGGGCATTGTAGATCAAGATCAGACTGCACAGAACGTGCAGTCTGATCTCTGATCTACACTGTCCACTGCTACTTTCCAGATTATGACTAAACTGTGTCTTGATCTTGCAGAGTAAAAATAATCTTAGCCTTTGAGAGAAATGCAATTTGATTTTATTCAGTAGTGAAAGAGTTCTGGCCCTTTTCAAAGGGCATGGCTCATTTTGATACTTCAGTAATAAAAAAATGTATCATTATACAATTGTACTTATTTTGATCTGTGATTGAATTACTATGAACTACTGTGATTTTCTATGAGCTTTGTAAATATTTATATAGATCTATAATCATCCATTTATGCATTATAAATTTCGTGTACCTGAGCCCCGTTCCACCAAGGTAGTTTCGAACAAAATTTGCAAAAGTTTTACGTAACTATAGTACAGTAGCATTTATCTGCTGTGAGGTACATGATAACTATAATGGAATATTTTTTAAAACTATTGCAAAAAATCAAAGTCTTCCTGGAATTTTTTTCTAGATAAATTGAAAAGCTAAAATTTCCAAAAAACTTTGATTTATTGCAATAGTCTTTTAAAATAATTGTGATAGCTATGCCGTATCTGGTAGTGGTTTAATGCCACTATACTATAATTATGCAAATTTTGTTTGTAATTGCCTTAGTGAAATGGGGCCCTGATGTATTGGTTGCTTCTTTCGTATGCATATTAAACCTTGGGCTTATAAGTACTGTTAAAGACGCTTTTATGGACAGTGTAGGTGAAAGTAAGGTTGCTAAAAGGGTACAATCTGATCTTGGATCAAAACTGCCTGATAAAACAAAATCCTTTTGGAAAGAAAAAGTGAAATCTCAACATTAAGGTTTAACTATGTGCTGCACATGTTTATTAAAGTTATTTAGCAGTTTAAAGTTTAAACCTGTTTCATAATTGTATCTAGTTCGCAATGTCTAAGAATAACCAGTAACCTTTAATGCTTTACCAGACGACAAAATTTTAGCTTTGTCCAAATTGAAAGCATTTGCAGACGACAAGAAAAAGTGATTGAAAATTTAAAACTTGTTTTGTAAAGGTTAGAAAACATTGTGGGAAAAGGAGAAAATGCTGGTTACCAGCATTTTCTCCTTTTCCCACAATGCTTTCAAAAGGCTTCTTTCTCGGGGGCGTCAAAAGTAGGGATTGTGAGGTAATGGGTTAAAGTTTAAACCCGTTTCATAATTGTATCTAGTTTGCAATGTCTAAGAATAACCAGTATCCCTTAATGCTTTACCAGACGACAAAATTTTAGCCTTGTCCAAATTGAAAGCGTTAAAAAAAAATTGCAGACGACAATTTCAATGTGGCTCAAATGGTGCAATTGTTTATTGATAGGGTAGAAAAAATTCTGAGAAAAGGAGAAAATGCTGGTTACCAGGATTTTCTCCTTTTCCCACAATGTTTTCAAAAGGCTTCTTTCCAAGGGTTGTCAAAAGTCATCATTGTGTGGGAAAGGGGTAATATTTAGAAAAGCATAAAAATATGGCTAAAACAAGTAAGTGCCTTTAGATGTTAGATAATGTTCATTCCATTTGCATTTGGGTCATTATCTTTTAATTGGTTTTTCAGTGCATCTGCACAAAGTATAGACCCAGGTCAGCCTGTGCAATTCCTCATAACAAAACTTTTTTTTTTTCCTACAATGTTTCCTATGCATGTGAGAAAAACCATTGAACTTTTCCATACTGAAAATAAATGCAAAATTTGGACTAAATGTTCTTGAAATTCAGCGATTTGTCTTTGGAAGTGTAGAAAACATTGGTAAAAACCAGCATTTTCTCCTTTTTCCACAATATTTTCAAAAGCCCTCTTCCTCAGGGATCCTAAAAACACAAGGTCATTTGGTAGAAGGTTACACACGGTGTAGATTCACATAAATAATGCTACATAAAACATACTGAAAGATAATTCTGAAATTTCTGAAGAAGCGTTTCACAAAATTTGCACATTCTGAAATAGTATCGAAGTTAAATATCCATTAAAATTTTACCCTACAGTAAAAGTTGGATAATTTAAGCAGTTTTTATGACTGATTTAGTGATATGTATCTGTAAAATGCTTTCACAATGACACTTAAAATTTATGGACCATCACACCTAAAAATACATACACCCAAACAAAATTTAAAAGACATAATGAGTTTTTTGTGAAAAGTATCCTTCAATCATAACAAAGTAGGTCTAGCAAATTTTTATGTTTTCAAATGTAGTTCACTTTATCATATAATTTTGTGATTACCCCTTTTCCACAAAATGACGACTTTTAACACCCCTCAGATAGAAGCCTTTTAAAAACATTGTGGGAAAAGGAGGAAATGATGACAACCAGCACTTCCTCCTTTTCCCATAATGTTTTCTACCCTTCCAAAGACAAATTTCAATTTTTGAGCAATACTTATTGTCTGCAAATGCTTTCAATTTGGACTGGTCTACACTTTTGTCGTTTGGTAATGAGTTAAGACTTTACAAGACAAATCTTAAGGACCCTAAGAAAGAGAGCATTTGAAAATATTGTTTGAAAAGGAGAAAATGCTGGTTACCGGTTTCCTACCCCATGAAAGACAAATTCTATTTTTTGAGTAACATTTTTTTATATGACGTTTGCAAATATTTTCAAGTCTAAATTTTTGTACTTGAGTAAGGAGTGAAATTATCCTTAAAAAAGTATTGAAAACATTGGGAAAAAGAAAAAAATGCTGGTAACCAGCATTTTTCCCCTGTTCCTACAATGTTTCCTACCCTACTAATTTCATTTTTTTGAGTAACATATATGTCATCATTTTTCAAATGTCCTCAATTTTGGACCAGCGCAAACTTTGTTGTTTAGTAAAGAGTTTAATGACTATGAAAAAAAAGGCCTTTCAAAAACAAAGAAAGTAGTGGTAACCAGCATTTTTCCTTTTCTCACAATATTTCATACTCTTCTGATCATTTGTACCAGTCTTTAATTTGTCATTTGCGTTTTCTCTCACAGGTCTAAAATTCAGAGTTTGAGATACGGTCAAAGTGCCACACTCAAGCTGATCAGCTTGATATCTTACATACACGGCTTCTAATCCTTGGGTCAGGAGTTTGAATTCCAGCTCATGAATGCATTTTTTCCACAATTTTACCAGTTTTTTCTACACTTTCAAAAACTCATCAAATTCATTGCCTGCAAAGTGTATTCAATAGGGACAAGTCTAACTTTACCAATGTAAACCCTTTATCAAAAAACAAGATCTTCGAGTTAGTGAAATTGAAAGTATTTGCGTATGGAAAAATCAATGTCACTCAAAAATTAAATTTGTTTTGACAGGGAAGAAAACCAGCATTTTCTGCTTTTCCCACAATGTTTTCAACAGCCTTTTTTTTTTTTAAAGTCTTTTAACCCTTTCCCAAATGACAAATTTTAGACTCTTCCAAACTCAAAGAGTTTGCAGACAACAATTTCAATTTTTGATAAAATGGCAGAAAGTTCTCCAAATGGATAGAAAACACTGTGGGAAAAGGAGAAATTGCTCGTTATGAGCAATTTCTCCTTTTCCCACAGTGTTTTTAAAAGACATGTACTGCAGACACGTAAAAACAAGGGTTTGTTTGGTAAAGGGTTAAACATGGAACTGTTTTGTATCGGAGTTTTTAGCAATGGTTGTAGGCATATTCAGCCTATAAAACTCGCCTAATAAAAAAGCTAATAAACTTAAAACCATAAAAGATCTAAGTGATTTTTTATAACACCTATGTTAAAACCAAAAGTTGAAGATTGTTGTGATAGTTTTATTGAACTGATTAAACATTGTGAAAACTGGCTATAAAATGTGATGATGTACCACAAGTACTGCAATGCCTCATTAACCTTTTATCAAATAATCTTCAGATTTCACACCCCTGTGAAAAAAAGATTTCTGAAACATTGTTGAATATAGGAGAAAATGCTGGTTACCAGCATGTTCTCCTTTTCCCACAACATTTTCAAAAGGCTTCTTTCTCAGGATCACAAAAGTAGGGATTGTGTGGTAATGAGTTCAATGAAATAGAAATTTTTTATCAGTACTAATAACATTTTACAACATAAGAGTTTTAATAACCTTGATGGAATAGACTTTTGAAAACATTGTGAGAAAAGGAGAAAATGCTGCTAACCAGTACTTTCTGTTTTTTCCACAATGTTTTCTACCTTGTCAAAGAATTTTTGTTCAATAATTATCGTAGTGCTATGGGAATTTTTATTTCAAGATACTTTCAATTTGGAAGAATCTAATATTATTTTTCTTATAGAAGATACTTTCAATTTGGAAGAATCTAATAATATTTTTCCTATGGAAAAAAGGATGGTATGTTGGGTTTTAATACCTTGCAAAATAGCTTAAAATGTGAAAAATTGGTAATAGGTATTCATAGTTTTATTTTGTTATTTCTTTAATTTTAGTCCAAAGTATTGAATAACATAGATGACAAGATGAAAAACTCAATTTTTCTTTTTGTTCCAGATTGAGAAGACCTTGTGAATATTGTAATTACTGTAACATATGCAGGTCTGATTATGTAGTCTGTCTGTGAAATATTTATATAATTCCATAACCATTATGCTACAACAAAAATATACTTATTAAACATCCCTAAAATCTCAGCAGATTTATTTTACTTCTGTCTGTTCCCCCAGTTTCCCTTGGATGGATGGTTGGATGGATGGAAGGACAAATGGATGAATGGATGGAAGGACGGATCGATGGATGAATGGATTGACTGACAGGCTGGTTGATTGATGTATTGATTGATTGAATATCATTTTACGGCAATATCTCAGTCATCTCACTGCCACAGTTACCATAAAAGTGTGTCCTGGGTTCCACAAGTGCTTTCAAAAGGCCCTGATGCACCTGGATTGTTTTCTTTGAAAATGCTGCCAAACTATAAATACTGGTAACTAGGGTCATTTTCCTTCTACAAGATGATTTCAAACACGCTCTTCTGTATAGATTCTTTAACCAGTACTTTGCCCAACACTATTCAAACCTCACTGTACTCTTGCCATACCTTTGTGTCAAATCTAGGGGAGTTAATAACTTCAATCCACACTTGCCACTACTGGATTATTTCCCTTGGTTTTGAACACACCAAGGAACAAGGTAGTAGCCTTGTCAGTGTATTGAAAGCATTTGAAGTTGTTTGCAACAAATTACAGCTTTAACTCTTTACCACATGACAAAATTTCAGACTGGTCGAACTTGAAAGCATTTACAGACGACAAAATAAATGTGAATCAAAAATTGAATTTTGAATTGGAAAGGGAAGAAACCAGTGTGTGAAAAGGGGAAAATGCAGGTCTCCTTTTCCCTAAATGTTTTCAAAAGACTTCTTTCACAGGGTCGTTAAAAGTCGAGATTGTATGGTAAAGAGTTAATCGGCTTTGTCTTTGAAACTGCAGAAACATTCTTACCCACATTTCCTCCCTTTCAAACAGGGTTTCAAAAGCCTTTTTCCACATGACAAAAATTTACACTTGTTCAAATTGAAAGCATTTGCAGACGACAAATGAAATGTAATTTAAATGATGATTTTTGTGGACGATAGAGTAGAAAACATTGTTGGAATAGGAGAAAATGCTGGTTACCAGCATTTTTTCTTTTCGTACAGTGTTTTCAAAAGTCTTCTTTCCAAGCTACGTAAAAACCAGGGATTGTTTGGGAAACTGTTAAACCACAGAATTGTTTGGCAGAGAATTGATAGGTATATTAGCCCTTTACCACATAATGGTGACTTTTAACGACCCTGAAGGAGAAGCCTTTTGAAAACATTGTGGGAAAAGGAGAAAATGCTGGTAACCAGCATTTTCTCCTTTTTCCAAAATGTTTTCTACCCTATCAATGCAAAATTGCATCATTTGAGCCACTTTGAAATTGTCGTCTGCAAATGCTTTTAATTTGGATTGGTCTAAAATTTTGCTGTGTGGTAAAGGGTTAAAATGATATCACAATCTAGCATTGAAAAAAAGATTACTGGATCTAATCTACTGATATTTTAGTCTGCACCCAACATCAAAATTTTTAACTAGACCAAAGTGAAAGCACTAGCAGGCAACAAATTTGAGGCAGCAAAAATGACTTTGATAGGGTAGACAAAAACATTTTAGGAAAAGAAGAAAATGCTGGTTATCAGCATTCCACTTTTTCCCACAATTTTCTTGAAAGATTTCGCTTTCAAGGTCAATAAAAGTTAACCCTTTACCACACAATCCCGACTTTTAATGACCCTGAGGAAGAAGTCTTTAGAAAACATTGTGGGAAAAGGAAAAAATGCTGGTGTCCAGCATTTTTTCCTTTTCCCACAATGTTTTCTACCCTTTCAATACAAACTTCAAATTTTCAGCCACTTTTAGTTTGTCGACTGCAAATGCTTTCAGTTTGGACAAACCTAAAATTTTGTAGTTTGGTAATGAGTTAAGACTGTGAGGTAAAGCGTTATCACTTTATACCAAACAATCTGGAGTTTTATCAACCCTGAGAAAAATGGCTTTTCAAAACATTTTTTTGAAAACGAGAAATGCTAGCAACCTACAATTTCTTGATTTCCTGTAATGTGTTTTACCTCTCTAAGATATTCTGATCATTAGACCTGCATTCATCTTTCCTCAGCTAATGCTTTTTTATCACAAGTCTAAAGATTTGTTGTTTAGTAAAGAGTTAGCTCATTACCATACAAACCTGAGTCTTAACACCCCTTAAAGAGATGGCTTCTAAAACTTTTGTGGGAAAAGAAGAAAATACTGGTGACCAGCATTTTCTCCTTTTCCAACAATGTTTTCTATCCTATAAGAGACAAAAGAAAAAATCATTTGAGCTTCATTAAATTTGTTGTCTGCAAATGCTTTCATTTTGATCTATTCCAAATTTTATGTCGGTTTGTTTACGAGTTAAATACAAGATCTTTTTTTTGTAGATTGATATTCCACACAACAGACATATAGGATAGAATAGACAGATACGCACAACTGGGCTGAGGTTAAATCTCCATAATTGTCTTCAACATTAAGTTTGTATGGTAGCCAAGGATACAGGTCTAACATGACAAGTCACACACCAAAAGAGACTGAACTGACCTTGAATGGTGAAGGTCATCAAGAAATAATAGATGATGATATACAACATACTGTTGGTCGACTGTTGACCATTCGACCTCAAAATAACAATTTACTTAAAGGCAAGAAAGAGCCACTAGAAGCAATTATAAGTCGAGCTATTCAAGAGGAAAGAAACCAATGGAAGGAGAGACTTCAGTTGTCAATGTTAGAGATAGATCGACAACACAAAGTGATTCTAGCCACTCAAACAGCATTACAAAATCTGGTGAGACCACTTCGATATTCTCTACAGAAAAACACGATACTAGAAGAGGAAGAAGATGAAGATGGTGGGACAGAAATGGACCAAGGTAGAATAATATCAAGACTGCTTGATGACTTAAAGTTCCAAGTGAAACAACTTAGGGTTAAAGCAGGTTTGAATGAATCTTCTAAATTAGAAGTTGAAGAGAGACAAAGCAAACACAGACAGAGTCTAGTTCATCTGAAAGAGACAGTAAGCAGGCTAGAGGAGGAGAAAGAGGAACTAGAAAAAGAGTTAACAAAGAAAGCAGAGAGGGTAGGCTGGTTATCCAAAGAGAACACAACGCTTCTTAAACAAGTGCAAAAACTACAAAGTATTGTTGCAAGATACAATGAAAATCACAGTGGAACTGCCTTCCATCTTAACATGGTGGAGACCCCACACCACAAATCAGCAAATACTAAAGAGAGAGAGACTCTTTGGACATCTCCAGGAACAATGGATTCGTTGGTATCGAGTGTTAGCCATGTAAGAGAACGAACCTACGTAGAAGGGGACCAAATGCACTCCTATCCGGCCCCTAAAGAAGAAAGTGACATAATCAAGGATCGGTTGAGAAAAAATATTTATTCAGTTCGTAAAGGGGGTCAAAGGTCAACCAGTGTATCTCAGTGTCTAAGGTGTCAGACTTTGTTTAAACCTTCAGAAAACAATCATAAAGCCTGCAGATTTCATCACAAAGGGAGAGAAATCAAGGAAAAATTTGATATCAATGGCAGAATAGAGAAAGTTGTCTATAAATGGGCATGTTGCAAAAAGAACCTGGAATCACCTGGATGTTGTTTTGGTTACCATGTATAATCTTTTACCAAACAATCTATAAATTCCTTACCAGGTGTCAAAATTTTAGACTTGTCCAGATTGAAAGCAATTACAGACAACAAATTCAGCATGGCTTCCATGATTGGATTCGTCTCTTTCAGGGTTCAGAACATTGGACAAAAAAGTGAAAATGCTGGTAACTAGCATTTTCTTCTTTTACCATAATGTTCTCAAAATTCTTCTTCCTCTGATGGGATAGGGGTGGTTCTGTTTATGTGTTTAATTAACCCATTACCACTCAATCCCTATTTTTGACTCCTCTGAGAAAATAGCCTTCAGAAAACATTGTGGAAAAAGGAGAAAATGCTGGTAACCAGCATTTTCTCCTTTTCCCACAATGTTTTCAACCCATCACAAAACTAATTTCAAATTTTCAGTCACTTTCATTTTGTTGTCTGCAAATGCTTTTGATTTGGACAAGCCTAAAATATTGTCGTTTGGTAATGAGTTAAACATAGGACTTTGTGATAAAAGCTCAATGACTTTCAGAAATAGACCTTTGAAAACATGGTAAGAAAAGGAGAAAATGCTGGTAATCAACATGTTCTCCATTTCCCATCACCCTTTAACAATTACATCCAATAATTCAAGTCATATAGAATTTTGCACATGCAAAAGTTTTTAACTCTTTCCAAAACAACACAATTTTAGACTTGTCCAAATTAAAAACATATGCAGACAACAATATAAAACTCAAACATTGAAAATTGTTCCCGTCAGTGTAGAAAACATTGTGGGAAAAGGAGAAAATGCTGGTTACCAGCACTTTCTCCTTTTCCCATAATGTTTTCAAAAGACTTCAATCTCAGGGTCATAAAAACCAGGAATTGTTTTTGTAAAGGTTTAAGCTCTTTACAAGTCTAAAGTCTGGCATGCTGCTTCTGATAGACACATTTTTTTCTTGTTATAGCAAATCACTTTCACACTCATTAAACCAAAAAGTGAAGGAAAATCAGTCACTAGAGATCAGAGACTGAATTGTTAAGTTTAATCCCAATCCACACTGTCTTTTATCTATATATCCTTGCCTTTCTATCTTTTTTTTGTGTGTATTTTTCCCTTTTCTTCAATACCTTCTATGTTTGGGCATACTTTTTTCTTTTACTTTCAAAACTTTTTTTTTGTTTCGGGGTATATCTTTTCATTTTTTACCCATTTGTTCATCTGTGTTGACTTACTTCTTCTACAGCTTCCTTTTTTGTTTGTGTGTATTTTCTTGTTTCTCCCAGAACTTGTATTTGTTTCTGTGCCTTTTATTGTTTCATTTATAACCTCTTTATTGTTTGCATTGTTTTTCATTTCTTTTGTGACTTCATGTTTGTGTGTATTTTGTTTTTTCATCTATCTATTTCTTTGTGTGTTTTTTTCTAATTGTTTGTGAGTACTTTCTTGTCTCTCCCAGAACTTGTATTTGTTTCTGAGCCTATTCTTGTTTCATCTATAACCTCTTTTTTGTTGGTGCTGTTTTTCATTTCTTTTGTGACTTCTTTATGTATGTGTGTATTTTGTTGCAGCTTCTATCTATTTGTTTGTGTGTTTCTTCTAGTTGTTTGTGTGTATTTTCTTGTTACTTCTGGCTATTTGTTTGTGTGTATTTTCTAATTTCTTCTTGTACTTCAATTTTGTTTGTTGTGTAACTTTTTTTTTTCTTCCAGTACTTCTATTAGTCCGAGTGTCTCATTTCTTCCTTAATTTTTTGTTTGTTTGTATTTTCTTGTATCTCCAGTACTTCTTTGTGTTTAAATGCAATTTCTAATTTCTTCTATGTTTTCCTTTTTGGGTGTATCTTCTTGTTTCTTTTAGTGCCTTTATTTGTTTGAGTAACAATCGTGGTAAACATGTTAACAATCATTTTACCTTTTTTAAGTTTTTTTTATTTTACATCGATTGAGAAACAAGTTCTTACAACTTATACTAATCTCTCTTGATTCTGCTTCCTGGGAACTACACCAGTACTCGCGTTGAATGTGCGGGCCAATGAAAAATCCCAAAGTTGACACCCACTCCCTCGAACTCAGGACCCTTAGGTTATGAGGCCGACACTCTACCTCACGACCACGGACACCACATTTTATCTTTTTTGCACAATGTTGTATACCTTTTGTGACACAAATCCATCATTTCAGCCATTTGCGATTTTTTTTGCCTGCAAAATGCTCTCAAGAGAGACAGGTCTAAATTTTGCTGTCTTTTACAGAAATATCAAGGAATAAATTATCATTATAGATTTTTTTGGTATGTCTTTTAGTAATTTTGTTGTCAGTCTTGTTGTTTTGCTGTTTGTCTGTGTTACAAAAGTAAGTTTCAATTAAAATTCTTCAAGAACAAGAAATTTTCTCTCTGCCAATTCTTACCAACATTAAAGTTCACAACAAATGCATCGCTGAAATACAAACCACATCTTGCAGGATTCAAACCCAAGACAGACAAATATCCTTGTTTTTCAAGGTTTAACCCTTTCCCAAACAATCCCTGGTTTTTACAGGTCTGGAATAGTAGCCTTTTGAAAACATTGTGGGAAAAGGAGAAAATGCTGGTAGCCAGCATTTTCTCCTTTTCCCACAATGTTTTCTATCCTATCATAGACAGAAATAAACTTTTCAGCAAGAGTTGAATTGTGGTCTGCAAATGCTTTCAATATTGGTCTAGCCCAAAAGTCCCTCGTTTGGGAAAGGGTTAAAAGACCAATACCATAACCACTGAGCTGAATAGAATCTTCCTAACGCAGTTGTAAGATATTGTATTTAAATTTGGACAAAGCAATACCATCCTCGGATACCCCGGGGTCTCCCTATTTGCTACGCTACATCGACCCCTGGGACAATTGACTAATAAAACTTTGAATCAGCCGCCGAAAATCGATACGAAACGTCATAGCGTACAGTCCACTCGCCCATCACAAAATGATGATGGAACCAATGAAAAGCCAGCATTTGGCCAGCGGTAAAGCGAGGGAAATTCAATTAATTGTCCCAGGGGTCGATGTAGCGTAGCAAATAGGGAGACCCCGGGGTATCCGAGGATGAAGCAATACATGAAGGAGTGGTTTCCCTAATTCTTCACTGACTTACTGAATGGTGCTGTATGCTATTTTCAACACAGTTCAGTTATACCACAGTGATATCTTACTCATTCAATAAGTGTCCTGAGTTTCATCAGTGATAGGCAAGGGCTCAATGGTGTTTTTTGAACTATGATTATTTCATGGACTGGTGTTTTACGTCACTTTCAACATCATTTCAGTCACATATTCATGAAACTCCTGGGTTCCACCAGTACTAGGCTAGAACTCAGAGGTGTTTTGCCCAAGTGCAATCTAACCAAAGCTGATAAGGTAGGATTTAAGCCCTGTGTGCAGGTTACGAGTCCCAATTCTACCACTGAGCCATGCAGGACCCCAGCACACTTTGAACAACCAGTGCCATCAATGACAATTAAATCTGCTGCCTCAAGTTTATGAATCCTACACTGTCATCAATGAAACACTCAGGAGCAGGGCAAAATTTGACCCTCAGGGGCAGGGCAAAATTTGGCCTCAGGGCTATAATTTGGGCACTCTTGGTCTACTAGATAATACCACAAGCAAAATTTGGTAGCCATAGGCTTTATGGCTAAGTGCAGTGAAACTTCTAAAGTTTTCTCTGTATAAGCGCATCTAAAACTTGTGACCCCTGGGGCAGGGCCAATTTTGACCCCTGGGCTATAATTTGAAGAAATTTGGTAGATGGCTACTAGATAAAGCTACATGCCAAATTTGGTTGCCCTACCCCTTATTGTTTCAGACAAGAAGATTTTTTTAAAGATTTCCATTGGAGTAAAACAGCAGCATTTGCATGTGACAAAGTAGACATGACTCAAAAGCTGAATCTCGTGTTTCGAAGAGAAGAAAACATTGCGGAAAAAGGAGAAAATGCAGGTTAAAAATATTTTCTCCTTTTCTAACAATGTTTTCAGAAGCATTTATCCACAAAAAGCATGGGATTATGTGATAATAGGTTAAGAGCAGTTATAGGCTTAACCCTTTACACACAATCACGAGTTTTAATGACCCTGAAAGAGAAGCCTTTTGAAAACATTGGGGGAAAAGGAGAAAATGCTGGTAACCAGCATTTTCTCCTTTTCCCACAATGTTTTCTTGTCTATCTATGACAAATTGCGTCATTTGATCAACTCTGAAATCGTCACCTGCGAAAGCTTTCAATCTGACAAGTCGAAAATTTTGTCGATTGGTAAAGGGTTAAGGATCTGCCACAGATTTGAAACAAAAGCTGATCATAACACAAATATCTGATTGGAAGGATTTGATCTTTGTTCAGAAGTCCTTGTTTTACATATATTTACCCTTAACCCTTTATCACACAATGCTGAGTTTTAACAACCAAGAAGGAGGGCTTTGGAAAACATTGTGGGACATAATATATATTATTTTCTACCTTGTAAAAAGATAGATACCATTGTTTGAGCAAGATTTATATTTTCATCTGCAAATGATTTCAATCTGGTAAAGCTCAAAAACCCTTTTTATAGCTTTTTTCCCAAAATTGTTTCCAAAGCTTTTTTCTGCAAATTAATCAAAATTTAAATAACTTGGAAAAAGATAAACAGCACTGAGTTAGACAGATACATTAACCCTATACCAAAAATTTCCCATGTTTTAAGACCTAAGCAAAAAGTCTTTTAAAAACATCGTTGAAAAAGGTGCAGATACTATTAGCCAGCATTTTCCCTCCTGCAAAACCCTTTTAACCCATTACCAAACAACAATATTTTAGACTGGTCCAAATTGAAAGCATTTGCAGATGACAAAATAAAAGTGACTGAAGATTTGAAATTTGTTTTGTGAATGGTAGAAAACATTGTGGGAAAAGGAGAAAATGCTGGTTACCAGCATTTTCTCCTTTTCCCATGATGTTTTCTAAAGGCTTCTTTTTCAGGGGCGTCAAAAGTAGGTATTGAGTGGTAATGGGTTAAACACAAATGTGACCCATTGAAACACAATTATTTTATCATGTACAAGTGCTTTTGATTTAGATGAGTCTAAAATGTTGTCATTTGATAAAGCAATAACTATACTTCAGAGATATCTTCATTATTATGATGAGTGTGCTTTCTACCACCAAAAATGTATGTTTAACCCTTTTCCAAACAACCAAATTTTAGACTGGTCCAAATTGAAAGGACTTGCAGACCACAAAATATACGCAACTCAAAAATTGAAATTTGTTTCCAGCAGGGCAGAAAATATTGTAGAATAAGGAGAAAATACTGGTTACCAGCATTTTCTCCTTTTCCTACTATGTTTTCAAAAGGCTTCTATATCAGGGTCGTAAAAACCAGGGATTGTTTGGGAAAGGGTTAATTCTTATAGGCCACTTATATGATCGATGCATAAATGAATTACAGCAACAGTGTTAAAGATCTTAGTTACATTAGTCTGTATTTGATCACAGCTTAGCCCTTTACCAAACAATCCATTGTTTCATTTACCCTGCAGAAGATGCCTTCTCTAAACATAGTAGGAAAAGGAGCATGTGCTGGTAGCCTACATTTTCATCTGTCCTAATGATGTATCCTTCCCTGCTAAAGACTACAGCACTTTCTGTTAAAGACTAGAGCAATCATTTTGGTTACTTTAACCCATTACCACACATTTGACGTCCCTGAGAAAGAAGCCTTTAGAAAACATTGTGGGAAAAGGAGAAAATGCTGATAATCAGCATTTTCTCCTTTTCCCGCAATGTTTTCTGCCCTTCACAAAACAAAATTCAAATTTTCAGTCACTTTTATTTTGTCGTCTGCAAATGCTTTCGATTTGGACAAACCTAAAATTTTGTCGTTTGGTATTGTATGGGTTAAACATGTCATTTGCTTATTAGTACGGACAAGTCTGAAATTTCCACACCAGTCTGAAATTTTGTGTCTTTTTACCTCTTTACCAAACTAGGCAATTTTAGATGCGTCCAAGTTGAAATCATTTCAAGAAGAAAAATCAAATAGTGCTTTTTTAGATTTGGCTCTGAAAAGATAGAAAAACAGAGTGGTCTTAGCGTTTTCTCCTATTACCTAAAGGTCGTTAAAACTTGGGATTGTGTGGTAAAGGGTTCATCAGATCTCTTTCCTGATGAGAAAACATCTGATCTGTCCTTACAAAAAGGATAATATAGACAAAAAAAAAAAACAAATTAAATGTAAATCAAATGCTGACACTTTTCTTTGATTGAGCAGAAAACATTGTTGGAAAAGGAGAAAATGCTGGTTACCAGCATTTTCTCCTTTTCCCACAATGTTTTCAAAATGCCTTTGTTCTTTTGGTCGATTATAACACATGAATTGTCTAGTGAAGGGTTACACAGTCAAAAGATGATCAAGATAGGTAACACTTCAAAATTCATAATACCTATTATGTATACATATATAGTTGGCATTGCATCGTGTGAACTTTTCTCTGTGAATTTCAACGTTAAAATTGGAACTATTTTGTTCTTGCAATGGAGGCATATATTGTGTTTTTGAGTTGAAAATTGCTCTCTATGTTCTTTAACTCATTACCAAACGACAATATTTTAGACTGGTCCAAAGTGAAAGAATTTGCAGACGACAAATAAAGGTGACTGAAAATTTGAAATTTGTTTTGTGAAGGGTAGAAAACATTGTGGGAAAAGGAGAAAATGCTGGTTACCAGCATTTTCTCCTGTTCCCACAATGTTTTCTAAAGGCTTCCTTCTCAGGGGCGTCACAAGTAGGGATTGTGTGGTAATGAGTTAACTCTTTACCACACAATCCCGACTTTTAATGAAAGTCTGCAACTACAGTCCGCTCCACATATTACGAGATCGGTTTCAACGAGATACCGCTTATAATGTAAATCTTGCTGAGTCCCGGCAGAATCCCTTCTTTTTTTTCTTTTATTTTATACCGCGTAGAACGAGATCGGTTACGGCAGAATACCGCGTAGAACGAGATCGGTTACGGCACTTTCTGTTAAAGACTACGGCGAGATATCGGCTACAAAATAAATGTGATCTGAAAATTAGTCAACGTAAAAATAGTCAAGGCCCCAAACGTAAATTTCCCACCTTACAACGAGGTCTATTGATAAAATACGTCATCTGCATTAGTTTGTCACCATGCAAGGCAATTATCGAATAATTATCGGATTAACTTTCTAACATTAAACTATTGTCGCGTTTTGGATATGTTTGCACCACAGGCTAAATTGATCCGTAGGTGATTAAATGTTATCACACATTTTTTTAGCAGTTTATACATGTAGCTTATGACTGACCAGTTCTGATGGATGAAATGAAAACTTTACGCTGGTTCTTTGAGTGCCAGTCGGACATTGATCAGAGCAAATTTTCAAACTTAGCGAGTATTGAACAATTACTGGAGGATAAAATAAAAAACAAAAAGGCTATCTAACATAACAGCATTCTGCAAATAAATGCATATTTAATTTTTAAAATGCTAACATTCGTGTAAATATCTCGTAAATACATATAATACATTGTACAGTAAATCGACAGAGTTATCTGTCTTTGTATACTCTTCAGAAAGAAGGTAATTAGCTACTTCCGGTGTAAACGAAAGTAAACAGTATGAAAGTCTGTATCCTTACGTATCTTTTCGATGTTTGATTTCTGATTTGGTTATAACGAGACCCGGTTACAACGAGATAATACTTCTTGTCCCCGCGATCTTGCTGTATCCGGAGTGCACTGTACTTTCAATTAGGACCTGTTTGAAATTTTGTTGTTTGGTAAACGGATAATGACAAACCTCATCCTGCTTACCAACATTCTAGGGTCTCTCTTCCAATCACAGAACATTTCAAAAGACAAGAACCCACAAGATAAATGAAGCTCAAATAAAACTGTTAAAAAACAAATTTCCTTTTGTCACATTTTTAAGTTTTATTATTGCTGAAAAATACTGGAGACAAGAAATTTCAAAATGAATGAAGCCCAAAGAAAAGTGCTAAAGAGCAACCATGGTGATATAATAAAGAACCTGCTTCTGGATATGGACATTCTAGGGTCTTTGTTACAGAGAGACGTCCTGACAGAGACCATGGTACAGACCATTCAGGTAGGAACTTCAACCCTTCTCCACACAATCCCGACTTTTAACGCCTGAGAAAGAAACTTTTTGAAAACATTGTGGGAAATGGAGAAAATGCTAGTAACCAGCATTTTCTCCTTTTCCCATAATGTTCTCTACTCTTCCCAAAACAACTTTTAATGGTTCACTCACATTTATATTGTTTTCATTAGACGCTTTTGATTTGGACAAGTCTAAAATATTATTGTGTGGTAAAGAGTTAACTCTTTACCACATAATCCCGACATAATCCCGACTTTTGACGACCTTGAGAAAGACGCCTTTTGAAAGCATTGTGGGAAAAGGAGAAAATGCTGGTACCAGCATTTTCTCCCTTTTCCCACAATGCTTTCTACTCTTCCTGAAATAAATTTCAATTTTCAGATCACATTTATTTTGTCGTCTGCAAATGCTTTCAATCTGGATAAGTCTAAAATTTTGTCTTTTGGTAAAGAGTTAAACAATATTGCTTGTTTTCTGTCCTGCTTGACTGGTTTATTAAAATACTTCACCAAACAACAAAATTTGGATGCATTCTGTCATTTTTTTTTTCAAAACAAGAGATTGGCCTATGGATAGGTAGAAAACATTATGAGTTACCAGCAATTTTCTCCTTTTCCAATCATCTTTTCCAAGGATTTCTGTCTTTAACTCTTTACCACACGACAATATTTTAGATTTGTCCAAAATGAAAGCATTTGCAGACGACAAAATAAAAGTGACCAAAAATTTGAAATTTGTTTTGTGAAGGGTAGAAAACTTTGCAGGAAAAGGAGAAAATGCTGATTACCAGCATTTTCTCCTTTTCCCACAATGTTTTCTGAAGGCTTTTTTCTCAGGGGCGTCAAAAGTAGGGATTGTGTGGTGATGGGTTAAGGGTTGTTTAACTCTTTACCACACAATCCCGACTTTTAACAACCTGAGAAAGAAGCCTTTTGAAAACATTGTTGGAAAAGGAGAAAATGCTGGTAACCAGCATTTTCTCCTTTTCCAACAGTGTTTTTTACCCTTCCCAAATCAGATTTCAATTCTTTAGTCAACTTTATTTTGTCGTCTTCAAATGCTTTCAATCTGGACCAGTCTAAAATTTTCTAGTGTGGTAAAGAGTTAAATGCTCTTATCTGGCTTATCTGGAGGTCTGGAAATATAATGAAAAGCAGCCATCTGTACAGACAGAGGCACATTTCATTGTGATGCAATGTCTAATACAGTATAAGAAAGTTTCCATTTTCTTTCTCTGTTATGGAGTAGTCGGTCGCGATTTGGTTATACCATTCTGCTGTCTAGCAAGACTTGTTCATTTTCTATCAAATATGTGCAAAAGTGCTGTAAGGGAGATAACTCTATCAGACCAGCAATGGTAAGTGTATCTTACTTTCAGATTTAGAACCTCTGATCATGGACACACTCTGCCCCCTACTTTATCATGTAATCATTCTACATTAATATTGAAACTGAAATATTTTGTTGGTTTCTTTCTAAACTAAAAAGGTGGATTTTCATCAATGGATTTTCATCAATTCAGTGCTCTAAATGTAAAAGTTGTATATTTTACACAGGCTAAGAGTACCCAGCATGAAAAGATAACAGAGCTTCTGTTAATGCTTCCAAGACGAGGACCAAGAGCCTTCCCGGTATTTCTAGACGTCGTCAAAAAGAACTCCCAGTTTTTGTCTGACAAACTACAACAAGACTATGAAAGAGGTTCGGAGACATATTCTACCGATACTCACCCCATACTAAAGTTGTATCAACTCATTACCAAATGACAATATGTCAGGCTTGTCCAAATCGAAAGTAGAGCAAGGTACCCTATTATCGACACATTAAGCACTCCAACGTGAATTTCGGCACACAATACGTTTTTCCGATCGGAAAACAACCTTGTTTATAAAGCAAGATTTCATTGGATATTTCATGCCATGACAAGGTTCATACGAAGAAAACTCATCCAATGAAATGCCTTGAAACAGCTACACTCAATTTTGTGGAATTCAAAAAAGGTTCCTATCATCGACACCATTCAACTCCTATTATCGACACCCACAAGAATTCTTTACAAAACAGTTTAAACCCTTTCCATCATCATTTATTTCATGATTTTGTAGCCTACAAATGCTTTCAAGTCAGTCTAGTCCAAAATTTTGCCGTCAGGTAAAGAGCTAGATCAGTAATTTACGTTAATTCCAAAACAAAGTTCAATTGTATTTAAATAGCCGTTCTACCTCATTGAAACATCTTTTAACAAAAATGTTTCCTGCCAGGGCCCTGTTTAATTAATATAATTACGTACAAATTTGCGCAACTACAGTCTGGCGACACATTTCTGTCACAAGATACGAGACAACTATCATGCTTAGCCTACTTTTGAAAACTATTGTGACAAATCAAAGTTTCCTGAAAGTTTGACCTACATAAGATGAATAGATACAATTTCCAGGAAACTTTGATTTGTTGCAATAGTTTTTTTTAAATAATCATGATAGTTATCTCCTGGTGCTGCTCAGATTGATACCAGTGCTATGATATGCTTGTAACATAAAACTTAGACAAATTTTGTTCGTAACTACCGTAGTAAAATGAGGCCTAGCTGAAGCAAGGTAATACTTTACACTTTAGATGGGAAGAAATCTCCACTGATACTCAAATCAGTGACACATTGGACAGACAAATTCACATTTTTCCCTTTCATCCTCATATGGTAGCTCGTATTCTGGGCGATGTGGGCACATGAAACGCCACCGTGTATCGCATATTTCACATATAACCCAACAGGATGGATGCCGGTCTCCCTTGCACCATACTGGACACATGTCACAGAGGGGTGTCGATAATAGGAAAGTGATGTTAATACCATAACCTATTATCAACACCCTCAATATTTGCCAAACAGAGCGTGGTTATAACTTAAAACAAGTGGACAGAGGTATAACAGGACATTTACATTCGAAAAAATTCAATAATGCATGTTTTACAGCTTGATTTACAACATGGTGTACCTATAAAAAATCATGTCACCTTAGCCGGTCTGTAAGAACGCCGACAATAACGCAAAATTTTTCTTTTCTTGTTTAAACACATTCCAAAATGGCACCGACGAAGTAAAACATGTGTGACATCATTATTAAACTTCCTGATGTAATTAGATGACATAATAATTATATGTAAGCAGAGAAAGGCTGCAGTGTCGATGATAGGAGAGGGTCGAAGTTAGGAGACATTGCTCTATTTGCAGACGACAACATAAAGTGACTGAAAATTTGAAATTTGTTTTGTGAAGGGTAGAAAACATTGTGGTTACCAGCATTTTCTTCTTTTCCCGCAATGTTTTCTGAAGGCTTCTTTCTCAGGGTCGTCAAAAGTAGGAATTTTGTGGTAATGGGTTAAGGCCATGTTTTTATACCATAATCTTAAGTTTTGATGACCCTAATGGAGGACAACCTTAGAAAACATTCTTTGGGAAGGAGAAAATGCTCGTTACCAGCATTTCCTATCAAAGACAGGACCGTTTGATTTAGCCATGTCTACTTTGTTGTCAGTAAATACATCCATTTTGGCTGAGTCTCTTATTTTGTCAATTACTAAAGTGTTATAAGTATGACCGCTAGATACATGTGATAAGTATCCAATGCCTTAGCTCAGTCCATTATTATAGTACATGGCTTGTAGTATATTGGTAGTAGGTTCCAATTCCAGTTTCAAAATTGAAAGAAGTTGCAGATGACAATCCAGATCAAATGCTGCAAATTGTTCTTTGATAGAGTAGAAAATATTGGTTTCCAGCATTTTCACCTTTTCCTACAATTTTTTTTAAAAGACTTCTTTCCTTGGGGCATCAAAAAAACTCGTCACTGTGTGGTAAAGAGTTAATATTATGTAGTTACAAATTACAATTTCCACAAATAACAAGCAGGTCAAATTAAAACAGCCGTGTGATTTTGAAAATGGTATTAATTCAAAAGAGCTCATTGTGTCTGACATTTTGTTTTAGATGAAACTGAACAAAAATTAACTAAATTTAGTTTTGAAGGGCGGCCAACCATTCTTAATAAAGTCTTATTTTCAAGTAGTTCAAAAGTTGAAAGTGGCACAGTTTCTGCCATCATTCATGGAACTTTACAGATGCCAAACTCTTAGTTTTTTTTTCTTTTTATTGCAACTAATAAACTCTTTACCAACAATAAAATTTTTGACTAATCCAAATTGAAAGCACTTGGAGACAAAAAATGAATATGAATCAAAAATTGAATTTTGATTATGGAAAGGTAGAAAACATTGTGGGAAAAGCAGAAAATGCTAGTCACCAGCATTTTCTCCTTTTCCTTCAATTCTTTCAAAAGCTTTCCTTCTCTGGGACGTTAAAAGTGGAGGTTGTGTGGTAAAGAGTCAATCCACTATACTATATAGATTTCTCCTTGGATTTTGCCACCCCACATGATGCAGTTCAAAAGTTCATTGACTGGTATAGACTTTATTTCTTGCAAATCATGCAGAATTCAAGATTATGAAAGAGCAAGAACACGCAGCAGAAGCAGCTCAAGCAGCCACTGTCAGTGCTATCAGACAAAGAACCACATCAGAGAATGATCCTAACAACACCACAGATCAACAAGAACACCATCCACACAAAGACCCACCCACAGCTAGCCCAGAACGAACCCATCCAAGATCAGCAGTTAGACCCCGAAATGAAAGCCCAAGACGTATGTCTGTATCAACAACAAACCATGTTATGACTTCCAGTATTATTCAACAAAATTTAAACAATCTTTACACCAAACTCAAAACTAGAATACAGTCTGCAAAACATGGGGAACCATCTTTTAGTTCCCCGGAACCAGCCACATTCAAAATGGTGGACAAACTGATAGAAGAACTGTTTCAAATTTTAGAGGAACATGAAATGGCATTTTCACAGTGTCATGCACTTCTAGGAGGGAAAGATCGTAACTATCCCCTCGTCTCTCATATTATAAACATACAGAAAAGTAAAAGAGAGCTTGAACAAGATGTTAAAGCTAAGGAACAACAGAAGAATAAATATGCAGATCACATTAGTAAACTAGAAAATAGATGTAGGAATCAGGTAAGCTAATTATGTTTATCAGGTAAGCCCTTAATTATTTCTATACCACACAATCTCAAGTTTTAATGACGGGGAGGAAACTTTTTGAAAACTTTGTGGGAAAAGGAGAAAATGCTGGTATTTCTTTACCACACAATCCTGAGATGTAACAACCTTGGGGAAGGAAAGCTACCTTTCCAAAATGTTGTGGGAAAAGGAGAAAAAGCTGGTATGGCCAGCATTTACCCCTTTTAACATAGTGTTTCCGGCACATTGACAGAAAAAGATTATCATTTCAGTCACATTTAACTCTTTTTCTGGAAATACTCTAAACCTGGTCAGGTCCAAACTTTGAACCTGCTAAAGAGACAAATTCAAAAACAATGTCAAAATTTTTAACTTTTGTCCTTCAAGTGTATCCTTGACACTAGACCTAATTGCAATCTTACTCATGAAGGAGGAAAAAAGTATGCCAGTTTAGTCAGAAATCCTTCTATAGCAGTTTCTTTTGTTTCCATTACATTTTCTGCTCCATCAGAAACAAATCTCTTCATGTAGGCTAAATTCAATTTTTCAATTTTGCATAGTACTTTATTTTGACAATTCTAGAATTTTGACAGACAGATACAGATCTTAACCCTTTACAAACAATACCAACTTTTAACGACCCTTAGGAAGAGGCCTGTCGAAAACTTTGTGGGAAAAGGAGAAAATGCTGGTAACCAGCATTTTCTCCTTTTCCCACAATGTTTTCTACTCTATCAAAGAAAAATTGAATCACTTGAGCCACAATGAAATTACTGTCTGCAAATGCTTTCGAGTTAGATAGTTTGAAAATTCTACTGTGTGGTAAAGGGGTTAAAGCGAGATATTGAGATTTGTTTTTGTAAAAATATATATAAATTTTTCTTTGTAGACAACTGAAATAAACCACCTGAATGATGAAGTCAAAAAGTTAAAAGAAGAAATGGAAAAGTTGCAACAGATTAACAGTGAACGAGAAGAAAAGCAGAAAATCATTGATGAGTTACGGAAAATGGTGATGGATGCAGACACAACAAAGAAAAGTAAATTACGAAGTTCATACCTAGCACTACATTACGATGGAAATGTGTCAGAGATTAAACAACTCAGGGCAGAAGTCAGAAACCTCAAAATGGAAAACCAGTCCTTGAAAACAGAAAACCTGATGTTGAAAAAGTCGGAGAATCTTAAAAAACTACAAAAACTTAGAGAAGATGCAAATCCTAAAATGGAAAATAGTCAAGGAAACACTTTCAACCCAAATAATGATGAAAAAACAAACTATCAAAGGTCAAAGACAAGACATGTGTATTCTCAATCACTTCAAAATATACAAGCCCAGGCAACAAAGGGAGGAAACTTTAAATGGACAGATTCCACAGATAAAGCTAACTACCTGTTTAATCAATCTGTTGAGAAAACTCAGAAAGGATCAAGTGAACATCTTGCTGTAACAGATACAGATGACAAACCAAAACTGACAAAATCTAAGGAAAAGGATCCACAAGACTTAGATTTCAGGTTTTCTAACAGTCACAATGGACTTTATGGTCAAAAACGCAGCCCTAGTAAAGAAAGGTCAAATAAGAGAGTTACATTTTCTAATGATGAAACAGGAACTGCCGACAGTAAAGATGATGTTGTTGTAATCCCAACTGGTCAACAATTAGCTGAAAATGAAATTGATGAAGGATCAAGCTTGAGACCAAACAATTCAAATTCAAATAATCAACAAAGACTGGCCAAGACTGATAAAACAAATACAAGAGGAAGGCCACCCAGACAAAACCATGCGAAAAATAGATCCACAAATAGACGCTCGGCTTCCCTGAACAATCTGCAAGGATCAAGAGATTTAGTTAAGATGTCATCGCAATTGATTCAGAAAAGTCGAACGCTAAGGACACACAATGGCCAATCCTGAACAAACTTGAAACTTGTACTATTTTTAAAATGGCGATTGACAAAATTGTCTTTAGGTAGTTTCTGTGCTGTCACCTTTTCTTAATTCTTACCGCACAGTTACGACTTTTAACACCCCTCTATAAAAAGCCTTTTGAAAACATTACGGAGAAGGTTACCAGCATTTTCTCCTTTTCCCACAATGTTTTGTTCCCCATCCAAAACAAAAATCATTATTTCAATTACATAAATTTTAATTTTTTGATTTACATTTATTTCGTCATCTGCAAATCCTTTCAATTTGGACCCGTCTAATTTTTTGTTGTTTGGTAGATAGTTAAAGTTTAACCCTTTACCAGTCATCAAAATTTGAGCCTTGTTCAAAATGAAAGCATTTGCAGATGGCAATTCAATGTGGCACAAATGGTGCATTTTTTTCTTTGATATGGTAGAAATCTGGATACCAGTTTAACACCACTTTAACAGCTAAAGTCATATCATGGTGGTCAGTGACGCACATGTGTTTTCTGGCTTTCTTACACCTGTACTTACACAACTTTCTTTCCAAAGCCACCAACTACTTCTCTCACATGCTTCAGCAGAGGTAAGAGGCTAAAATACACTGAAAAGTAAGTTCGCCTCCATAGGGTATCTAACCCACAACCACCAGGTCATGAGTCCGACACACTCACCACTGAGCCATCCTAGGGTTGTTAAAAGCCTGCATTCTGCAGTAAATACAGATCAAGGATTGCACACAGTACTTACCTGTGTTGTATTCTTACCAGACATAAACTTTTCAGAATGGTCTATAATTCTATCATTTGCAGACCAATTTGACAAATTCAAACTGGCCAAAATGATAGAATGTGTCTTTGCAAGGAAAGGAAACAAGGGAAAATGCTGGTAACCACCATTTTCTGCTTCCAGTTATGCCAAAAAAACATTAAGTAACTTGAAAACATTTAACCCTTTACCAAACGACAAAATTTTAGACTGATCCAAATTGGAAACATCTGCAGACAACAAAAAAATTTGACTCAAAAATTAAAATTTCTTTTTAGAAAGGTTGAAAAAATTGTGGAAAAAGGAGAAAATACTGATAACCAGCATTTTTTCCTATTCCCAAAATGTTTTCAAAAGGCTTCTAACTAGGGGTCATAAAAACCAGGGATTGTTTGGTAAAGGTTTAATTTGAATTGGTAGTTATAACAGTTTTCACAATCAGTATAATTCATCCTCGGAAAACAGGTTTAACCCATTACCACACAATCCCTACTTTTGACGCCCCTGGGAAAGAAGCCTTTAGAAAACGTTGTGGGAAAAGGAGAAAATGCTGGTAACCAGCATTTTCTCCTTTTCCCACAATGTTTTCTACCCTTCACAAAACAAGTTTCAATTTTTCAGTAACCTTTATTTTGTCGTCTGCAAATGATTTCAATTTGCACCAGTCTAAAATATTGTTGTTTGGTAATGGGTTAAGCTTTACGTTACTCTCCATGCATTACCCCTGGGAAAATTGACTAGCAAATCTTCGTTTCCTATGGATATTCATATGGTCGGAAAGTACCCTAAAAGATCGATAAAATATTCATTCTCTCTTGTAGGGAGGGCAATTTCAATTCGCCAGTTACTAAAAATAGAAATGACGGCATATTTGTGATAAAAATAGTTTAAATTTTCTCAAAGAAAAACTGAGATTACCAATCAAAATGCTTCATGAATAATTCATGAGAACGAGAAAACGCCAGCGAAATAACCATGGTTCGATTACAGAATGAATCAAAACTAGGTCGAAACTGGGTCAACGAGGATGGTATAATTATGGTCAGTTCTAAAGTGACATTATATAGAGAGTATCTTGATATTTTTCTTTCAAAGATCAAAATTTACATCATTATAATTATATTTTACTGAGTGAACATCTATGTTAATATTTTCACAAGTGGCACACTCAATGAAATAAATTTCAATATTTCACAAAAAAAACCCCAAAAATATTCTAGTTGTTTCATGCTTCTAACCCTTTTTTTTTTTTTGACTTGATCAAAATCTGGCGCAGTTGTTTTCGGTAATTTCCAGTGACATACCCCTCTGCACATTACAATTATTAAAAATGATACAAACTTTACACTTAAATGTTTTCCAATTACCTTTGGTTTTTCGTTTTAAGTTTCATCAGACAAAAAAAAATATCATAGTTTTTGACCAAATTAGGGCACTCAGGACTTTTTTATCGTCTGGTAAAGAGTTTCATGTTAGTCTGCAATTAGGTCAAAATTAGGGCACTCAGGACTTTTTTATTGACTGGTAAAGAGTTCCATGTTAGTCTGTAATTAGGTCAAACAATCACCATAACTAGGATCAATGAGGAAAAGCCAAACAATTTAAAAATTTTAAAATTTAAATGCTACCTAATTACTTCTTCTATCTTTCAAGTTCCCCTTACAAAATTAACGCTTTACCCAACGAAAAAATTTTACACTGGTCCAAATTGAAAGCACTTGCAGATGACGAAATAAATGTAAATCAAAAAATTAAAATTTATTTCCAACAGGGTTGAAAACATTGTGGAAAAAGGAGAAAATGCTGGTCACCAGCATTTTCTCCTTTTCCCACAATGTTTTCAAAAGGCTTCTATCCAAGGGTCGTAAAAACCAGGGATTGTCTGGTAAAGGTTAATGTCTTCTGAACAATACAACAGAAATCAAATTCTGTTCTCAAGGCCCACATTTACCAAACATTCTTAAAAATGCTCCAAGTCTTATTCTCCAGAACTTTTCAAACTTGAAAGTAAGATAACTTCTGATTAGCTTAATAATTTGGTATAACCAATCAGAAGTTGAGTTAATTTCAAAGTTTGAAAACTTTGGAGGAGAAGACTTAAAGAATGGTTAATGCGTAATACACTAATCGAGAGTTTTGTGTCATTATGTATGTAGGTCAAACAATCACCAAAACAACAATCAATGGGTAACAGAGACAACTGTAGAATTTAAAAGCCCCCTAATAACATTCTTGTTTCCTTTAAAAATTTCCCTAGACTGAACCCAATCCATTTATAGCTCTTTCACTTCAAGTGGCATTTTCTTTAACATTAATTTTGTTGTTTGCATAGATTAAGACCAGACTGCACTGATTGTGAAGACCGATCTTAGATCTGCATTTCCTGCTACCAGATGCTAAACTTTAACCAAAATAATCTTAACTTGAAGTTTAACTCATTACCGAACGACAATATTTTAGATTTGTCCGAAACAAAACATTTGCAGTCGACAAAATAAAAGGGACTGAAAATTTGAAATTTGTTTTGTGAAGGGTAGAAAACATTGTGGGAAAAGGAGAAAATGCTGGTTACCAGCATTTTCTCCTTTTCCCACAATGTTTTCTAAAGGCTTCTTTCTCAGGGGCGTCAAAAGTAGGGATTGTGTGCTAATGGGTTAATTTTGTTGTTTGCATAGATTAAGACCAGACTGCACTGATTGTGAAGACCGATCTTAGATCTGCATTTCCTGCTACCAGATGCTAAACTTTAACCAAAATAATCTTAACTTGAAGTTTAACTCATTACCAAACGACAATATTTTAGATTTGTCCGAAACAAAACATTTGCAGTCGACAAAATAAAAGGGACTGAAAATTTGAAATTTGTTTTGTGAAGGGTAGAAATCATTGTGGGAAAAGGAGAAAATGCTGGTTACCAGCATTTTCTCCTTTTCCCACAATGTTTTCTAAAGGCTTCTTTCTCAGGGGCGTCAAAAGTAGGGATTGTGTGCTAATGGGTTAATTTTGTTGTTTGCATAGATTAAGACCAGACTGCACTGATTGTGAAGACCGATCTTAGATCTGCATTTCCTGCTACCAGATGCTAAACTTTAGCCAAAATAATCTTAACTTGAAGTTTAACTCATTACCGAACGACAATATTTTAGATTTGTCCGAAACAAAACATTTGCAGTCGACAAAATAAAAGGGACTGAAAAGTTGAAATTTGTTTTGTGAAGGGTGGAAAACATTGTGGGAAAAGGAGAAAATGCTCATTACCAGCATTTTCTCCTTTTCCCCCAGTGTTTTCAAAAGGCTTCTTTCTCAGGGGCGTCAAAAGATGGGATTGTGTGGTAATGGGTTAAATCTGGTTTTAGACCACTAAACTGTTACCTTTATTCATTTGACAGCAACAGAGTAAGACCTACCATATTTTCTCTTTTTGAGTCGCCTGTTTGCGTAGCAAATAGGCTCTCATTGTTATCGTCTTGATCTATGGGGTGACGTAAGCATACCTCCTGCCTTGTACTGCTTCCTGTCCCAAGTTCCGGTTTACGAGACAAAACAGTTTTCTTATTATTCGGTGAACAACCCAGTTTTTTTTTCTGTTGTAAATAATTTACAATTGTGCCTTTGTGATAATGAATCTGTCTATAAAGACTGAGCTGTTTAATGGTTCAAACCTTTGAAACAATCATTTCGTGCACAAGGGTACACATTAGCCTGATGTCTGTGTAAGACATCATCTCTAAAAATAGCGCATTACGTATATGTAAAAATAGCTGCCGTGAACTAAACAAGTCTGCGGACACGCTGAGAAATCTTCAACTACAAGCATCTTTTCTACTTCTCTTTGTGGACAATTCTCAGTAAAAATTGTTTGATAATTACCTATTAGGAGTACACTCTAACTCTTACAATCTTACAATCCTAACTGCAAGGCTTATTTCAATTCAACGCTCAACCTATGATTGGACAGAGAAAGGCGATGCCGATTTAACATGGAAGCTTTCAATTCTTTTTTTCTCAACAGCAGGCTATTTTTTTAACGAATTTATAACGACTTGGAATGGTTGCATTGCCTTCTTAGACATTCCTACACGTTGCTTCTTCCCATCTTTTTAATCTAGACTTAGATACTTTGCACACTCATATTCTAGGTGCACCAGAGATCGTACATAGCATGTGCAAAGTACATGGTTCTAGGCTGTACCAAGTTATCGCTTTGCAGGTGTTTTCCGGAATGTAGCTTTGCGACATATAGATCTTGTAATCACGTGACCTATAAACATCATTTGCACCATGGAAATCTATGGATTTACATATTTATGAATCAGTCGCTGAACCGGCCTTTACTTTCAACTTGCACCGACCTATGTAGAGAGAGTGCTTTGAAGTTTACTATATTTAATTGGTTTTTGTTCATAAAGACGGCCAAATTTGTTAAAGTCTGCTTTTTTTTTTTTCAATGAGCGATTAACCTAGATCTAGTATTTATTAAACAACAATTTACTAGTGCGGGTGTTAAACCGCAAGGTGCTTTTGTAACTGCCAAAATCTGAATTTACACTACGCAATTCTAACAACCAGCAATCTGAGAAATTGACTTTCTACTCCTCTATAATTCAAATATAATAGAACAGATCAGTGTTTACCCGCTCCAACAACAAGTTCTTTATTGGAGTGTTTGTAATCTTGTGAAGGGTTTTTGTGAAGGGTAATAAAGCGAATAGCAAACATTTAATTTACACCAAAGCAATATACATGTAGACAATTTTTGATTGGTGTGGAAGCACTATATATAATCCCTGGGATGTTATAAAACGCAGACAAATATTAAAGGCTAATGATCATGCTGTTGGGTTATAGATTTTATTGAGTTGTAGCAGCCACATTCATAGAGTCCATTACTGATCAAAACCTCAACCTGGACAACAACAAAAACAAATTATTTCCAAAGGATAGGTAGATCACTGAGTCAAATATTTGTTTGTGCTCCAAAGGCTACAGTTCAGTCCAATTCAGTAGAAATTTATTGCAATCTCGTTTGTTTTAGCCAGCCTGTGTTTCAGTGTTGTGGATAGAGCAGATCTAGGATTAAACTGTACTTTAGGTGTGGTCTGATCTTGGATCTACACTGTCTACACTGTTTTTTGCAAGCTGTGCAACTGTGCATAGCGTCGCTCTTGATGTTAGTAGAGGGGTTTTCAAGCAGTATTTGCTGCTCGATCATTGAGGACTATTTTTGCAAAGAATCCTTGCGATTTGTAAGATATTTGAGCCATGCTCTCAGAAAAAGCGCCGAAATGCATCTGCAAAGAGTGTCAACACAGGTCACCCTGCGCAGTCCGCACAGGCTGACCTCCGTCGATACTTTTTTGCCACTGGTCATTTTTTCTGAATGTTAAGGAACCAGTAAAGTCTACCTCATGATTCAGTTGCTGTTTGCACAAAATGGAAAATAAAAGATCCAGCATTGTGATATGACTTGATTGGTATCTTGAGTAGCAGAAATGCATAGAATGTCCTTTTGCCTGCGCATGATTCATCACTGATTCTCAATATATATATATATATGTGTGTGTGTATATGTATATTATGTATATTGAGAGTTAGTGTGGGCTACTATATTGATTTAACATGCAAAAAAAAAATCAGAAATTTGCAAGCTTTTCTTCATATTCATATTGTCACTCTTGTAAAACTGTATATGTAAAGTAGATGTAAAATGGACCGGAGGCCTAACTTATGGAAATAAAATATGTTATGTTATGTTATGTTAATGATCATGAAATTGCCCGGCTGTTTGTCTCAATAATATTTTTGACAACACTGAATACAGGTCACCTGGGGTTAAAAGAAAAAGCCTAAAGGTTGTCATTAGGTCAAATCAGACGAAACCGTACAGAGCTGTAGAATCCATTTATGTTCAGTCTTATACTTATGAAACTTTGTCAGACTGCTAAGTTTAGATATGAGCGAGTTGCAAAAGGGCATTTTTGGTCTAAAAGTATGTCACTAGATCCTATACCAGAAGATAATCTGGTCTTTATTTGTAAAGGGTTGTTGTTCGTGAGTAAAAAACATTGAACTTATTAAAGCTGGTCCTGGTGCCTAAATTTTAATTTCCACCACATTTTTTAAATGTAAATTTTAATACGGATATTTTTAATTTTAGAATGATAACTCAGAAATATGCTTGCATATAATACTGTCTTGAAGTTAAGTTATTTTGTATCTTGATACTTTTAACAGATTTCAACAAAAAAGGGTGAAAACTTCTAACCCATTACCCTACAGGCGACTCTCAGGACTATCAGTCCTTTGATTAACCCATTACCACACTAGTGTTTATTCTAGAGCGGAATAGCAGGGCGCGCCGCCCTGCCCCTTTTTCACTCCGCCCTTCTGCCCTCGAATCTGTGAAAACCCGCCCTGTTGCCCTTATCAAATACATACAAAACTTGTTTGTGTATTGTTCTGGTTTCAGAACAAACCACCGGGCTACATCTTCAGTGTCTCGGCTCCGTCTCGTCAAGCTTGCACAGTAACAAAAAGTCGCCATAAATTTCTTCCGACCTGACTATATTCATGAAATACAGCCAATCTAAGACTAAGGGTGACACTAATTATCCTTTATCAACTTCGTCACTTAAGACAGGACAGCAGGGTGTTATAATCCTTCTCTGTCATTAACTTGCTAAACCATCCCTTTATCCCTCGAAACCCTGACTTTTTTTCCCCCACAGGTACTTTAACGTCTGCTAATTTCTTTAATGACGTCACACAATCAGTGAAATTTATGAATACTTGAATAGTTTTAAAATAAAGCTGAATTAACTCTTATTGCAGCTGGAGATTATCATTTCGTATATTTTTTGCATAAATTACAAGAATAGATGATAAACCAAAGTTGCCAACTATCTTGAAAATACTCGATGTTTGCTATTCAAGCATCGGCAATTTTTTGAAAGCAAAATCTGCATTGCAGTGTTCTATTTTTAGCAGTCTATTTATAGAATGGCTATGCAGTAGTACACCACTCCACCAGTAAGCCTGCCTACACATTTGTTTATTCTTTCTATGTAATAATTAAGTTTTTTTTATTTTTTTAAATCTAAATAATTGTCATTTCTTAAAACAGCTGAGAAGAAGGGTTTTTTTTATAATTACTCTGGACATTTTTTGTTATCTGACGAGAAGTTAGGTAGTGGACCTGTAATAGAAAACAGCTATTTCCACAATATTATTATCCTACAAAATTTGCTAAAATGAGTATTATTGTACTTCTTTAACCGAGCCAATTTTTCCTTTTTTTCCTTCCTAGAATTATTATTTATAAATCCAAAACCATTGTATTCTCATGACAAAGCAAATTAATAATTACCTCCCTTTTCTGAAAACTAACAAAAGTATCAACAATTGTTTTTAAGAGACATCAAAGGCATTTCTAGTCAGTCAAAAATATGCATAAGTATTTTATCTGTATAAATCCATTTTTATCAACTTTCAAGAACTTTTATTCCATGCTACACCAGAAGTGTTACGGGTCTACTACATTAAAGCGAAGTGTGACAGTGCATCATGGGATCATAAATTACATGGCAATCAAAACCTGTATAGTAAGATTATGTTGCTTTGAGTCTATCAGTTGATAAGAATCTTTTCTTATTCTTTTCTTTAATATGCAATTCATATCCAAAGTTATAGTTAGAACTAGTTTCGAAAAGAGTGAAGGACACTGATTTGCCTTTATCTGATATGAGAAGTCATTCAACAAGGCAATGTTCCTCCCTGCCCCTTTTTCCTGCCTCCCTGCCCTTTTGCCTGGTCTAGAATAATCACTACCACACAATCCCTACTTTTGACGCCCCTGAGAAAGATGCCTTTAGAAAACACTGGGGGAAAAGGAGAAAATGCTGGTAACGAGCATTTTCTCCTTTTCCCACAATGTTTTCCACCCTTCACAAAACAAATTTCAAATTTTCAGTCACTTTTATTTTGTCGTCTGCAAGTGCTTTCAATTTGGACCAGTCTAAAATATTGTGGACTGGTAATGGGTTAACACCCCTACTAGGGCTGTTGCATTTTGGAAAATAGGGGCAATTAATACTGGTAAAACAACACAGAGTTTTCCGTGAATGACAATTACATTACTGTCTGCATTTTAGTTAGAGCTAACTGTGAAGGGTGTGCCATTTAAACAAAATCAGTTGTAGCTGATGCACAATATTGAATTTACTGCAAACATGATTCAAATAGAATTTGAATTGCATGTATGATTAATACATGATATTGGTCCAAGATATTTTCAGTTTCCAAGTTAGTTGACAAAGTTTGTGTTACTGAAAGTTAAAAATGTTATTGGAATTGTATGGATTTTCTGATAGCTAAATGTGACATCATTTGGTTAAGTAATCAACACATTCTAGCTGGTTTATTTTATTTTATGGATGGATTGGCACCCTTGTAAGCCAATTTTCAATTAAAAAATGCTGGTGGAGCGTTAGAAGGGAATCAACTTTATGGGACATTACGATACACAAAGTAGACAAATAAGGCAACAACTCTACAATACCATTAGGTAACAAGAACATTCAGCTCTTTACTGAAGGCTTTTGAAAACATTTTGGGAAAAGGAAGAAAATGTTGGCAGTCAACATTTTTTTCCTTTCCCAGTGTTTTCCACACTTCAATAGGGAAACATCACATTTACAACATTTAATATGTCATATGCAAATGCTTTGTCGTTTGGTAGAGAATTACAACATACGAAGAATAACATGCAAATTATCTGGCTTTTGAAATTATATGATATATTTAGCATTGTACTATAATAAAACTAAATTATAACAATAGATTTTAATCCTTGGAATGCTGAACAAAAACTACAGACATATTTAACTCTAGCTGTGATTTTGATCTACACTGTCCTATAAGAAGATTATTATTATCTTTTCCCAAAAACATAACTTAAACCCTTTCCCAAACAAGCCCTGGTTTAAACCTCTCTGTAGTATAACTCTTTTGAAAGCACTGTTGGAAAAGGAGAAATTGCTCGTAACAGGAAATTTCTCCTAATCCCACAGTGTTTTCTACCCTTTTTGAGAACTTTCTGCCATTTTCTCAAAATCTAAAATTGTAGTATGCAAACTCTTTCAGTTTGGAAGAGTTCAAAATTTGTCGTTTGGGAAAGGGTTAAAACTGCAATATTTGGGTTATTAGTATCAAATTGAAAATCTAACTTTAGTTTTTTAGCAGGACAAGGGTTAATTTAACCCATTACCACAAAATCCCGACTTTTAACACCCCTGAGAAAGAAGCCTTTTGAAAAAACTGGGAAAAGGAGAAAATGCTGGTAACCAGCATTTTCTCCTTTTCCCACAATGTTTTCTACCCTTTCCACATCAAATTTCGATTCTTCAGTCACGTTTATTTTGTCATCTGCAAATGCTTTCAATTTGAACCAGTCTAAAATTTTCTTGTGTGATAAAGAGTTAAAGATAAACCCACACTAATTCCAATTTTAAAGTTACGCTTGTCCAGTCCGGAGAGTTTTATCCATGCAGACAATCTAGATCAACAATCAAACTACTTAGGTATTTTTGTAGTCAGATCTTGACTTACACTGTCAGTAAAGGCACCTATACTTGTGAAAGGTATTTTAAGGGTTAAAAAAGATCGAAGCTGTTAAAAAAGAAAAGAAATGATATAATTACAAGAGAAAAGAAATGATATAATTACAGTGTAATTAATTTTACCTTTTACCATACATACATCCAGCACATAGCAATCAAACTTACCCAAAATGAAAGTATTTCTGCAGGAGATGTTCAATAAAGCTGAAAAGATGAAATTGGTCTTTGAAAGGATAGAATACATTGGGGAAACAAGAACAGCAAACTGTAGCAAGATACGCCCGTCCCACCACCAGATGTCGAGGAGGAATAATAATCGGAAAAAGTTTCAGGTCACTCAAAAATGAAAACATAAATTTATATAGTAGAGAAGCATGAAAAGCTGTTAAAAGAAAAAAATTATGAACAGGGAAAAATTCCAAAGGAGCATAATAAGTAAGGTTACAGTTCTAGTGCATTGCATTTTTCCTAACTGCAACAAACAAGTCTCAAGTCAATTTGACTTGAAGTGACAAAGTTCCCTTTCGGACAAGCAAGAAATACTGTAAAAATGAAGATCAGAGTGGACTTACTCAAAATCTGCACCAGAGAGGGTTATTGTTCTCGTGCTGTACTCCGTAATATTGCAACAAACATGCACACCAAATTTAAAGTCATTCTGACTTGAGATGAAAAAGTTATTTTCTGGACAAACTCTAAATACTGTAAAAATGACATTCAAAAGGAAATAACTCAAAGACAGCACAAGGTGGAGTTACAATTCTTGGGAATTGCACTTCCAAATATTGCAACAAATAAACATACCATATTCCAAGTAATTCCTACATAAGATGACAAAGTTATGCTCCTGACTAGCAAGATATGCTTAAAAAAATGAAGATCTAAGGGGTATGACTCAAAATCTGACCTAGGAAGAGTTATGATTCTTATGCATTGCACTTTGTAATTTTTCAACAATCATGCATACCAAATTTGAAGATGTTGAGACTAAAACTGATATCCCGGACAAGCAGAAAATGCTGTAAAAATGATGATCAAAGGGAAATAACTAAAAGACAGCACAAGGTAGAGTTATGATTCTTTCGCACTGCACTGCATATTATTGCAACATACACAAATGCCAAATTTCAAGTCAATCAGACTGGTGATGACAAAGTTATGCTCCAAACAAGCAGAAAATGCTGTAAAAATGTTGATAAAAGGGAAATTACTCAAAAAGAGCACAGGGTAGAGTTATTGTTCTTTTGCACTGCACTCTGTATTATTGCAACAAAGACAACTGCCAAGTTCCAAGTCAATCAGTCTTGAGATGACAAAGTTATCCTTTGGACAAAGAAGTGGATGCCGCTTGGATGCCCGCCGGCCCTGATGCCATGGGTGATCCCATAATATGTACCGTCTTTTATAGGCATATAAAAAGCTTACTTTTACACTCTTAGTGCTCAAATTGATTGGAGGAAATTTCCAATTTATTTAAAAATACACCTAGCTGCAAATGATTTGAGGTTTATTGACATAAACATCAGCAATATTTGACAGGTTAGCACCAGCGACTTCTTGTATGACAGACTGTCTAGTTTCGCCATAAGTTTTGGAACAGGTGACAAAATAATTATTTTTTGTGGACCAAGGTATTGGGACACGAAAAAATGAATTTTTTTTTTACTGTCCCAAAATTAAAGCAAATTACTGTACTCTGTATGGAGGCATCAACCTCCTTTTTCACCAAGCGTAACTCATTTAGCATTGTCCTCTTGTTTTTTTTTTGTATTGTTAAAGGAAGTCAATTACGGCGCAGAAAGTAAAAGCTCATTACATATACTTCTTCCTTAACTTAACTCTTTACCAAATGACAAATTTTTGGACTGGACCAAATTCAAAGCATCTGCAGACAACAAATTAAATCTTGTTAATATGATGGTTTCTGACTTTGATAGGGTAGAAAACGATGTGGGGAAAAAGAGAAAATGCTGGTAACCAGTATTTTCTCCTTTACCCACAATATTTCCTATAGGCTTCTTTCTCAGGATCATAGATAGTCGGAAATGTGTGGTAAAGAGTTAAACAACCCTGAGTAAAAAAAAAAAGAATTGGAAACACTGTTGGAAAAGGGAGAAAATCAAAACGCTGGAGAACCTTCATTTTCTTCTTTTCCCTGTATAATTTCTACCATTTCAAATACAAAAACCATCATTTGGGCCACGTCTAAAAAGTTGTTTGAAAAAGTTTTCAATTTAAAGTTTATCGTCAGGAAAAGGGTTAACTCTTTACCAAACGACAAGATTTTAGACTGGTCTAAATTGAAAGCATTTGCAGACGACAAAATAAAGGTAACTCAAACATTTAAATTTGTTTCCAGCAGGGTAGAAAACATTGTGGGAAAAGGAGAAAATGCTGGGAACCAGCATTTTCTCCTTTTCCCACAATGTTTTCAAAAGGCTTCTATCTCAGGGTCATCAAAACCAGGGATTGTTTGGTAAGGGGTGAATAGATCACTCTCTAATGAAGTTACTATGGATCTCAAATATTACACAGCTGTTAGGTTTAAAGACTATAAACTTTACCCTCATGGTGACAGGGAAACACTGGACTTACTCTGAATCATACAATATACAATGAGTGGATTTCAAACTTTTTCGATAACTTTTGTATCAGATATCTGGAATTGAGACCAGATAATTTTTCATTTCACTTATTTCTCTTGGACATTATTAAAGGTCTTTTTATATTAATGACTAAAATAAATTATAAAGAATACTTAGTATATTACTCAACGGTGGTACTTTTGTATGACTTCAAGATGGAATCTGAAAATATAATGGGGAAATGTGAAAATGCAAGAACTAGTATTTATACCATTTCCTAAAATCTTTTCTAATCATTGAAGACAACTTTGATGATATAAAACTATATTTAATTATTTTATTAATCTGTAAATACTTTTAATTTGGAGAAGTCTAAATACAGCTGCCTGGAAAACAATTGAATAGTTTATAAACCACTGCAACATGTTACTGCATTACCAGAAAACAGTATGTTAGACTTCTGTATTTTAGAACACTGTACAGACAGCAAATATCACATAAATACAATGATGAAAATTCTCCGCCAAAGGGTAGACAACAATCTGAAAAAGGACAAAATGAGTGCTACCAGAATTTCCTCTTTTTTCCCCAATGTGTTTAAATGACATCTTTCCTATGATCCCAAAAGTAATATACTTTTTTGGTAAAGGATCAACACAAGTGAGAACAAATTCTTGGAAAAAAAAACTGGGTACAGTAATTTATGAAAATGGATGCTGCTGCCAAAGAAGTGTTGAAATCACAAAAGACCAAGATAAAACAAAATCTCTTATTGTCTGACATAATGTTGGATCATCTGGAGGAAAAAGATACCTTAACTGAAGAAATTGCCCAAGAAATCAAGGTAACTTACTTTGTATCACTAATTTATTCTCAAATACATGAAATTCATAGCAAGTAACACCACAGCTATAGAAAAGCTTGGTAGATAAGGATGGAAGCTGCCTCTAACAAAAGAGATATCGTCACATAATACCAAAACTAGAAGTTTTCATTATCTTACAAAATGTTGGGTTGTCTCGTGGGAATACTGTTGATGAAGAAATAAGAAGTCAAGGTGACACTTTTTTTCTATTTCACAAAATCATATTATAGATAAAGTATAATTGTATAAGGGTTGTTCATTTATATGGATGCAATTTATATTATATGCTTAATGTTTTGTTCATTTATTTTCTTCAAAATATTCTCCCTTGACAGAACTACTTTTCTCAAGTCTTGAAATCCAGTCTGTGAAGGCTGCAAAATAGGCTTTTTTAGGAATACCCAGAATATACTGAAAAATAGCACTTACTTTGGTACTTTTAGAGTCAAATTAATATCCATAGAGTTTTCTTCAATAAGGAAAAGAGAAAAAGTGACATCGGCTGAGTTTGGGAGAACAGGTTGGATGGGAAAACTGTACCACCATTTCCATTTCTGGGAAATTCTTAACAATTGCAGACTTGTGAGCAGCTGCATTATCATTAATAAGGCACAGGCGCCTTGATCTGTTGCTGAGTCAAAATCAAATTTTGCCACATTTTGGATCTTCAAATTAAAAATTTTTGAACCTAGTAAATGGTCCTAATTTTTCTTTTCTCATATGATTTAAACCTTCTAATTGCTGAATCAATACAAATTGACCCTTAATTCCCCTTAAAATGAGATAAAATATCCTGGCTAAGAAGAGTATCAATGGCAAGTTCCATGATGTAACATTTTGTACTTATGTTTTATATACGTAACTTTTTGAAAGAAAGCGAAAAAGGACCCCTTGTCTGCTAGGGACATTTTCCATCTTTTCAATGAAAAGAATTAAAATTGAAAATTTAAACTTGAAATCCATTTAACAGGAATGTACCCAACCGTTGCCAAAAAACAGGATTCTATTGACTTAAAATATTCTGTTTTGCACATTTGGGGATAAATGCACTTGCTACAATGTGTTCTAAACTTGGGGCTGAATTTTAAGTTTTCTTTTGATATTTTAATATGTTGGAAAATGTCTTGCTCATCGAAATATTTCATATTGAGTGGCATGTTACATGAAGGATTTTGTGTTACATAATTGATACATTTTGTTACGGGACAGAAAAGTAAACAATATATTCCATAGTTTTGAACTTATTTACTGTGGAAACAAATATAAGAATCTTGACAGCTACAATACAATATCAAAGGGAATATAAACAATGGATATAAGAATCACTACAGCCCCTAATTTTGAATATTTGTTCTTTAGTGTAGATGTTCGTTACACGAAGGACTGGTCTTGTTACATGACAGAAAGTAAAGCAGCAAATTAGAGGCCAAATTTACAATAAACATTCAAATACCTGAAGATGGAACTATTTCAAACTTTTACCATTTGGGACTTTACACTATATTCAAAATGGAAATTTCTATATGTTTTTGAAGTAGGAAATTGCAGTTGTTACAGCTAGGATTAAAAGTTGTTACATCAAAGAAATAAAGTTGCAATCAAAAGTGACAGCAATTATTTTTTTCCCTCAAAAAGCACTCACTTTTTCAAATCTACTTGTGAAATAGCTTTTTGAAAACACCCAGTGTTGATTCATAAAACCTGTTTTGGGAGATAAGCAAAGGGGCGTTCCTACAATTGCAGAAAGTGCCGTCTCGAATCAGCCGGCACACTGTCTCGGATTAGCCTGCGCAGACTGCGCAGGCTGATTCGAGATGACAATTTTTCCAAATGTCCGAATGTCCATTTTTGCGTGTTGCTAGCTGTATGTTTGTTTTGTCTTTTAACTTTGATAATGTTAAAAAGTGACAATTTCCATGCCATAATTTCCCTTATAGTATGAAAATCTTCACCTTTGTTGGAAGTTAAGGTACAAAATGAGCATGTTGACCCCCTTTGAGATATAGTATAATATCTTCAAATTAGTTGGCCACTAATGAGTATCATTTGAAAAAACATGTGAAGAAGTGAAATTGAAGTTAGGGTAACTGCTCCTTTCCCACTTTGTTTCTGAAACACAAGTCACTTACTATCAGAGTACCTTTTTTTCCCCAATTTTAAACTTTTCTGAATTGGGAGAAAACGACAAAATTTTAAAGAATGAAATTAAAAGTGAAGCAAATGTTTCTCATGGAGAAAACAAAACATTGAGCGCTGGAGGAACAGAAAAATGGCTTGATACGAGTATTTCTCCTTTTCATAATAATGTTTTCAAACATCTTGTTTCAGCCATAACAAATGTGGTCTGTACTGGGAAAAATGAGTTCTTAGCTGTGTGGTGTCCGTGGTTGTAAGGTAAAGCGTCTGCCTCATAACCATAAGGTCCCGAGTTGGAGCAGGTGTCAACTTTGGGATTTTTCATTAGCCCACACCTTCGGCACGAGTGTACTAGACGGTGTAGATCGCAGGAAGCAGAATAGAGAGAGCTTGTTTTTCAATTATTTAAAATGAATACGTTCAACCCTTTACCACACAATCCCGACTTTTAACACCCCGTGAAAGAAGCCATTTGAAAACATTGTGGGAAAAGGAAAAATTGCTGCTAATAGCATTAACAGTTCGGAATAGAAGCTGATACTAAGTTTCTATACTACTTCCAAGACACCATCAACCATGAATTTGGCTTATTCTCTGTCCACTTCACATTGTTTTTTACTACAATATGTTCTGGGTTGTTCCACATTTTTTCTATTCTTTTCTTCAACCAGTAAAGAAATCATTTTGCCAATTAATCTCATTTAACTTCATCTGCAAATCAAATTTCCATTTTTTTGTTTTCCTTTGCAACTGCTACCACGTGACTTCATTATTTTCATAACTTGGGACCTTTATGAATTTACTGCCATTGCAAGACATTATCAATACAAAAAGTTTCTATGTGCAGAGTTGTAAACCCTATTCTTAATTATTTCTCCTTCTGAGTATTCTAGACCAGTCTACCTTAAGAAAGTTCTGTGTTTTGATACAATTCTCAAAGACAGGTATCTTTTTGCCACTTTCTGCCATCACACAATCTAAAATGGCCTTAATCTGCAGAAGGAAGAGTTATTTGTCGTTTCCTTATGCAAGAAATTGAAAAAAAAAAACAATCTTGCTTTATTTCTCGCCTGGCCTCTATATATTTCATTCTGATTTGTTTGATTACTAAATTTGTCCCGAAAACAAGCTCTGTTGGTGCTGGTCTTGAAAAAATGTATCACATCCTTCTTTCCTTTGATCTGATGATTATTCTTCTGTAACAAGTTTTCTCTTTTTCCTATACATCTCTGCCTTTTTTATTTGAATTTCATCAGTTTCAGGTCACTGTAGCATTTCGCTCTTAAACTGACTTATCTTTTCATCTATTGCTGCTTTTGTTGGCTTTCTTTTTTTCCTTTTCGTAAGTCTGGTTTTGTTGGCATGGTGGGGTCCTGTTTTGCTTCTTCTTGATTTTGCTTTCTAACCTGTTGTTTCCTTTATATGTCTCTTTTCCCTTTTAATCATAAATTGATACTTTTCCTTTTCCATTCAATATTGCCCCCTCTCATATTTTTCTTTACCTACAGGCATTTATGTCACCTTGCATCACTTGCATCTGACCTCTTGCAAAAATCTTCGCTGTCTCTCAGCATTTGCCATAGGCATTCCTGAAAGCAAAGAACTGTACTTCACAAAGGGTTTTCACAAAGGTTTTTTTTTTAACTCTCTCTAAATATTTATTTTGTGACTGACTGTAATTTGATTTTGAATCTAGGGGGTATAGGAACATTGTTTGCTAGATATAAGAGAAAGTGACTCATTACTCATAAAAAAACAGCTACTCCTTTTTTCACAATGTTATCATCTTTTTAGAATAAGTGGACTCATTCCGTTTTGCAGCAGGCCTTTATATTCTCTTTCCTTGTCTCGAAAAAAATCATTATCTCGTGCAACCAATGGATGAAGTTGGAAGGATGGAAAACATTGTGGAAATAAGAGAAAATACTGAGGCCAATACCAAACAGGGTTTATAATATAAAGAGTTTCTTTGTGGGGTAAATCTGAAAAACCTTATCAATCTAACAGTTTCCTGTCATGTAACAAAGATCATCCATTACGCAACTATTACATTTCATTTGTAACTGAAGACACACTTAAGGCAATGTTTTGGCTGACGAGGCTACGATAACTGATGTTATATTGTGGTTTAACAATACTAACACTAAGCTTTTTGATTTATTTTTGGACTTTCCCTGTACATATTCAATGATTTTAATTTGTATACTCCTTCGTGTAACAGCAAATCTTTAAGAAATACACAATTACTATATAAACCATTACACTGCACTTATCATGTGATCTGTGTTAAGAACTAGTTTTTCTGTAATAAAGATATACATATGAAGGTTCAATTTCCCTTTTTTTTTAAGAAATGAAAAGCCACGAACGAGCTGTTTTTCCTTGATGTAACAAAATCATTCCATTCTGTAACATAAAAATGTGTTACAGTACTGAGTGTTACATCATGGATGTATTTGATCTCTATTGGTATTTATGACACCATCATGCCATAAACCTTTCAAGAAAGACTATTTTCGCCTTGATCATTCATATACACAGCAGCTCAATGATTTGCATCAACCTGTAAATGCAGCTTAATGGTATACATAATGTTACATCAAAGACTATTTTAAAAATATACGGGCTTACCTTGATTTTTGTCAATTCAATATCTGTATTTAAAATTAATGCGGCTAAGAGTAACTGTCCGCCATGTTGCTCCCTGAATGCTGTGCTTCCAAGGGTAAGTCACTCTAAAATGATTTGATTCCTGCAAAAGCTTGAATTATCTAATTCTGCATTTTTGTTACATAAAGGAGTTGAGTGAAAGGTACAGAATGTAAACAGATTTATTTGTATTTTAAGATAAATGTAACCATTGTCTGATATGTGGTATGTTATGTATAAAGGTGGAATAATTTAAAGATACAGTAATTATAGCTATACATACAGAAAAAAACTTTAAAAAATCCCACATAACGTTTGATTTTCATAATTGGGACATGACAAAAAGGTACTTTTGGACGATTAATCGCTTCATTTGTCATAGTTAACGGACTAGTAGGCATTTGATATTTCCCACATACATAGAACCAATCCTGAAGTTTCATACCAAAGATACTTTAAACTGGAGTAATCACTAGCAATTTAGAAATTGTGCACGGACAGAAAATGTGGCGAAATTTGATTTTGACTCTGCTACGTCTCCATTTTTATGGTGTTTCTTCACTTCTGAAAGAACACTGTTCTCGTAAAGCTTGCTAATAACCATCCAGCCATTTATTACAAAAATTTTAGCAATTGGACAGTCTGAATTAAAAACTATGGCATACAAAACTTATTCCACGCTTTTAATTGTTTATGCTGTGATTGGCCTAGCTTGGTATTTGCACAGCCACTGTTTGATTGACACATCTCTGGGCTTGAAACAATAAATCCAGGTTTCATCACCTGTGAACAGTTCTGAGATTCTGCATTTGTCACAATTTGGTACTTTTTAAAAAGAATTTTTGCCATTTTTACAAGTTTTGTAAATAAGGTGGAGGACCCATCACGCTAAACTCCTCTGTCAAAATCTTATGAACTGACCCCAATAAAATGCTAACTCTCTATGCTATTTCTTTCGCTGTAAGCCTGGCAGCCTGCATAATTAAATTTGCCATAGCACCAACATTATCTTTAGAAGGTGCAGTTTTGGGTTGACCAGGATAGGGGGCACCTTCTTAATAAGTTCTACCATCTTCAAATTATCTATACAATATGAAAACCGACTGTTTTGATACCACAGAAGCTCTATGCATCTGACATAGTTCACTAAATATTTGTGAAGTTGAAATAGTTAGACTAACACAACTTTCAATATAGGCCCTAATTTCAAGATTTGCTGTTTGATGCATTGTACATTCAGTAACATGGCCAGTGTATATGAGTGCACCAGTCCTACTTTAACTTTCAATAACTTTTAAAAAAATGAACCTATCAAAACAAATTTCATGCCAGTATTTAAAACAACTTGCTTGTGAAAATACCATTATTTCTGTGTGATACATATGGTCATGTAGAATGGAGGCCTATAGGCGACACAATAAAAATTCAAATGAACAACCCTTATGGTATATTAGCAAGTGAAACCATAGTCTGAGAAAATCTGGGTCTATTAAGATTGATACCACTACAAAAAAAGACCAAGATGAACAAAAGCCTTTTACCAGACAAAATGTTGAATATTCTTGAAGAAATGACAAAGAGACATGTTTAACAAATGAAGAATGATTGATACTAAAGAGTGATTAGAGATTTTTTTTTCTAAACCTCCATGAAAACAAAAACACTCCATCCCTTATAATTCAGTATCACTGGTGATGCTGGGTACCAGTGTTGACAGGAAATCAAAGTGGCGGGTAAAATTGATGTAGGGAACCAGTATTTCTTTTTCTTCACTCTCTCACCTGACCATCTACAGAACTGTGTGGACGTCCACAAAGTCAAAAGTTACAGAATACAGAAGTTAACAGATTAGCAAGTAATGACAGCCACTAAACGAAAGGTATTGCCCCAAACTAACTGAGCATATTTTATCGGCAACGAGGATAGTGTTGTGATATATGACGTTAGGTGGACTCATGACTAGATGCCGGGCTAGCGCAGTTGGTAGAGCTGCAGTACCAGTGTTCTGAGGATCGTGGGTTCCAGTCTCACGTCGGGCACACTTGTCTCCATTGATTTACTTCATCAAAGACAAGAAATGCGCCTATTTGCTGTCTTTTGTTTGTATATCCAATGTTTAATGCCCATTTCATATTTATTCCACAACATGGTAAAACTGCTAACTCATGACATGAATATATGTAATGACACCATCATTGCCTTGAACATGGTAGATTTGGTAGAAATTTGATATGCTGGAAGTAAATGAAAATTACGACAGTTTGAACACAGAAAAGTGACTGTGAGTTTTAACATCTCTTTTGGACTTTACTGTCGGATATTTTTGTTTTCAGTTTATGATAGTCAGAGTAATTAAACTTAGCTAGCATTTCAGCTTTGGACACAGGATAGAAATAGAAAAAATAACAATATGAAATCTCGTATACATGTTTGTTTACAGAAGTCTGAAGGCAAAAGTGCTTCTGGCACTGCTTGATTTTTTTTTGCAAGGAGTTACTAAAAAATTTATTCAGCCATTGATCAAAACAACTTACATTGAACTACTCTAAGATGAAAAAGACTTCAGAGTTTATTTTGCTCTCTAAAGGTTCTCTGATTTTGTTTCTTTTTTTAGGCAAAGACCACCAATGAACAGAGGATTGACAAATTACTCTACTGCTTAAAGTTTAGAGGAGAAAAAGCATTTGACCACTTTATTGAAGCCATCAAGACAGATACTACTTATGAAAGACTTGCAACTGAACTGGAGGCAGAGTATGAGAAACTTTGTCATGAACAAGGCAAGTTTTTATTGCTAGCAGTTACCTCATTAATTTTCATTCTCTATCACATAATCCAGGGTTTAACCGTTTACCAAACAATCCCTGGTTTTTATGACCCCGAGATGGAAGCCTTATGAAAAAATTGTGGGAAAAGGAGAAAATGCAGGTAACCAGCATTTTCTCCTTTTCCCACAATGTTTTCTACCCTGCTGGAAAGAAATTTTCTTTTTTGAGTTACGTTTATCTTGTCATCTGTAAGTGCTTTCAATTTGGACTAGTCTAAGTTTTTGTCATTGGTAAGGAGTTAAATGATGATGACGAATGAGGCTTTTTAAAACATTTTAAGAAAAGGAAAATGATTATGGTAGTAACTGGAATTTTTATGCTTGTTCAAACTGTTTTTTTATCCTGTAAAAGTCATATCTCTTAACCCTTTCCTAAGCAAGCCCTGGTTTTTACATGTCTGCAGTAAAAGTCTTTTGAAAACACGAGCAGTTTCTCTTTTTCCCACAGTGTTTTCTACCCTTCTTGAAAACTTTCTGCCATTTTCTCCAAATCTAAAATTGTCATCTCCAAACTCTTTTGGTTTGGAAGAGTCCAAGATTTGTCGTTTGGGAAAGGGTTAATATGAGTCTCATTTGATTTGCCATCTACAAATGCCTTCATATTGGAAATACATCAGAAAGCAGAATGTGAGAATTTTGAACATCAAATCTTTGACCACTATAAGTCTTGAGAGTGTGGGGTCAATCCCTTTGGCTGGCAACCTAAAATTACCATTTTCTCCCCTAGATGGCACTCTATAAATACTCATCTATCTAATCTGGGCATCCTGGGCACAGAACCGAACCACTTTCCTACAAGACAACCATTACTTTGAGTTTAAAAATAAACATTTACTCAATAAAACGCTACCTCCAGTGATTCACTCAGCTACGATAAGCAGTTTAGAGAAATCAGGAGCTAAAACAGGCCTGAATTTTCCTCAAACGTATTGATAAAAGCTATTTTCTCCATTGCTACTTTATAGTGTATAATACTACATTCTCCCCGATAGCGGGGAGATTGATGCATTATATAAAACAGGTCGAATCTTCAAAGAATATGACATGCACAGACAACTTAAATTACTAGTAAGTCTTTCTGATGAGTTGTTAAACCTCGATCCCCTGTGATAAAACTATACATTGAGCTTTAACCCATTACCAAACGACAATATTTTAGACTAGTCCAAATTGAAAGCATTTGCAGACGACAAAATAAAGGTGATTGAAAAATTGAAATTTGTTCTAGGAAGGGTAGAAAACACTGTGGGAAAAGGAGAAAATGCTGGTTACCAGCATTTTCTCCTTTTCCCACAGTGTTTTCAAAAGGCTTCTTTGTCAGGGGCGTCAAAAGTAGGGATTGTGTGGTTATGGGTTTAAGATTTTAGGATGTTTTTTTTTTGTATATGTCGTATATGTCTATCCTCTTTACAAAACCAACAGCTATGATTTCTACCCTTTCAATGTTTAATTTTGTGAAATTTTCTGGAAAAAGAAACACTCCTAAAAATGTCTACATTTTGATCTTTTGTGCTGATTAACCCTCTTTCAAACAATCATACATTTCAATGACTCTGGAAGACAATTTTGGAAAAGGAGAAGGTGCTGTTAACCACCATTTCCTCTATTTCCTGAAATGTTTTCAAAAGACTTCCACACCAAGCAGCAAATACCAAATAGCATTATTTAATATCAGTCCAAATTGAAAACATTAATTTTGCAGACAACAAAGATTATTATACTGCAAAGAAATTTATCATGATCTGATTGGTGAACATTCCGTGAACATATATCATGTTCCCTGGCAAAAACCATGTAAAGCCAGTTTCTCTTTTAAGTGCCCCGAAAACATCACTGCACATGCAACACAACATCCAAAATGGCCACGTCAATCAATCTCCAGTCTGAACATTTATGCACCAAACTGCATGTTTTAGTGACGTCAGTTTCCAGTGACGTCTTTTCATTGAACTGGGGCACTCAGAAGGGAATTTCTATTTCGTCAGCATACTAGATTCGTGTACTTATATTCTAACATGACACGCAACTTTGGCTCTATAAACACAGTGCAAGGAAAATGTGGTAAAATCTGCGACAATCCATGTAGAGTGATGTCACTCAATGAGTGAATTATTCAATGGAACATAATCTTCATCCGCATTTTTACTCGAAGTTTGAACTTGTTTTCAATTCACTAAGAATTGGTCATGTTAGATCGAAATAATCTTCTTTCTGTCGTGGTATATCGTTCAATAAACCACGTTGTGAGTTATGAGGCGCAGTGAATAACCCACTCGGGCTATCGCTTTCGTGGATTATTTATTGCGCCGCATAACTCACAACTGTGGTATATTGAACGATATACCATGATAGAAAGAAGATTATTTCTTAAATACAGGAAAATTTCGCTTGCTTAACACGCTTTAAAAGGTTAAAACTTTGCATTATAATAAATTGGTTGTACGGTCAGGTGGCAGGGGACTTGGAAACTTGTTCACGGCTGTGATGAATCATGTTGCCCCGAGCCTCCTCCCCTTCGGCTCGAGGTGACATGATTCACCACAGCTGTGAACAAGTTTCCAAGTCCCCTGCCACCTGACAGTACAACTAATACAATAAAGTTTGTTTTAGGGAGAATAGAAATCTTGTGGGAAAAGGAGAAAAATCTGTTTACAAGAATTTTATCATTTTGGCATAATGTTTCTTTTTTTAAATTCTCAGTCAGAATTATGTGGTAAAGACTTAAAAGATATGGATTGTTTAGTCAAGGGACAAAATTATGTTCCTTAACACCAAGTCATCCCCAGTTGTGTTACTTGGTTAGATTTTTTTTTTTCAATAGTACTTTGGCAGATACCAAAATTGGAATTCAAGCAAAAAAATGTATGTGTGGATTTATGTCTGAAGTCATTGTTAAGAAATATGAAAGTGCATAGGTTTGCAAGCTTACGATCTAAATTATGATTCCTGCATTTCAAGCTCTGTACATGAACCAATGAGCTATCAGGCCCTGGACCCATCTTTGTGCAGCCGCTTGAAGTCATAAGCTGAAGAAAATGTAAATAACTTTTGATCAAGCAACATCATAATTCATCATAATTCATCCGAATTCAAAATATGCTAACATAGGCAAAATAAAAAATAGCTCAAATGCCTGGAGTTGTCTTTGAAAAGCACTCGGGCATTTTACTCAAAATACCATACCATGTACATGCATTAATTTCAATGCAAGGAGGCTTTGGGAAATATTGTGAAAAAAGGAGAAAATGCTAATAACCAGCATTTTCTCCGTTTCCCTTAATTCCCTTAATTTTTTCTACCCTCTCAAATACAGAAATCATTATTTGATGTACAACTAATTTCTCCTCTGCAAATGCTTTCAATCTGGTTGAGTTTTGTTTTGTATCGTCATTCTGTAAAAAGTTAAAACTCTTGATTGTGTGGTGAAGGGTTAAAAAACCAGAGGGCAAGCTAACCCAAGTCAAATATGTTTGCTTTTAACCCTTTACCACACAATGATGACTTTCAATGCCGCTGAGGAAGAAGCCTTTTTAAAACATTATGGGAAAAGGAGAAAATGCTGGTAACCAGCATTTTCTCCTTTTTCCACAAAGTTTTCTACCTTATCAACCTTATCAAAGCAAATCTTCACCATCTGAGCCACTCTGAAAATGTCGTCTACAAATGGTTTGAATTTGGATAGGTCTACAATTTTGCCGTGTGGTATCAAGTTAATCAACTTTCTGCATGTTAAAGGACAAATCTACCTCATGATATAATTGGTTGTTAAATTACATGGATTTTTATGTATCCCTAATTATATGCATCTTTGTGAGCCAAGGTTACGATCACCATGTGTATCTTACCTTGGCGGATCGAGCCCGATTTCTAGATTCCTGCGATACGTCCCCTATTGGATGCTGGTTATCCCCGTTTACACCATATTTCTTATCGCCAATGAAATACAGTTTTACAAACAGTTTACAAATACAATAATTCAACATGAAGCAACAACCACAAATGTGCTTCGACATTCCATAGTGAGGTGCTGGAATATAGCCTAAAACCTCCAAGAACTGATCGGTCACACTGAAACTTTCTGTAAATATTGTTCGTCTATGTTTTTCAGTAATAAATCATTACAGATTCTGCACACATCCACGGAGGTATCCATGTTTACCTTCTACAAGCGATTTGATTCCTGCAGTCAGACCTTGCTGCAATCAATGAAAATACGTAATGCGGGAATGTCGAAATCAAGCTGAATCCGCCAAGGATAGAGTAGTGTAGTGGATTGTCACCCTTGGCTTGCCAAGATGAATTATATGATGACATGCTTGGTATGACGCAGAAATGGAGATGGATTAAGCCCTTTTTGTCAGAGCATGGCTAAAATATGATTCAGTGTTATCTTTCAGAAATGGGCAGTCAAACAACTGTCAAGACTGAAGTAGCAAGGGACATTAACTCCAACATAGTGACTGTTCCATCCACAGACTCACTCAGACAACCTGTGCAAGAATTAAAGTTACAAACCAATCTAAATATCTTGTATACACGCCTGAAAGAGCATATGACAAGCTTAAACATTAGAGAGCTATCTTTTGGAACTCCAAAACCAATCACATTTCAGATGCTCATAGACTTGCAGGATCAGTACATGAGAAGTATTGATGAATGCTATCGGTAAGAATAATTGTTTTCTTCTTTTTTTCAACATTTTTATTAAACATTTATATCTTTACCGCTCTACAAAAGTCTAGACTTCTGTAAATTTGAAGCATTTGCAGATGAAAAATTACATGTTGCTGCTATAAAAGTGTTCAAAATGGTGTGCGGTAAAAATGTCAGAGGTAAAAATGCCATAGGTAAAAATGTCATAGGTAAAAATGTCATAGGTAAAAATGTCAGAGTTAAAGTGGTAAATATGCCATAGGTAATAATGTCATAGGTAAAAATGTCAGAGGTACTAGGTATATATTAATTTGGACCAGTCTAATATTGTGCAGTTTGGTAAAGAGTTAAATAAATGATAGATGCTGGATATAACTTTTATAATATTTATGTCCTTACTTTCTACTGATGTTTCATGATATGTTTTCGAATTAAACTTGAATATAACCAATAAGATATTGCTGCGATATTGTTTATGAATTGTGATGAATGGGTAGTTTAAGGGAGTTCTCCCTAACATACTGTCCTTTTGAAAACATTGCAAACCTTGGTAATACATCTGTGAAAAAGTATCTTGGACAATAGTAATGTGGTCTTAGTTCTTCTGGGCCCGTATTCAGCAACCAATCTTAAGAATGTTCTTTGTCTTATTTTCTAGAATTTTCTACATTTGTCAGTAACATAACTTCTGATTGGCTAAACCATTTGGTATAGCTAATCAGGAGTTATGTCACTTACAAATTTAGAAGACCTTAGAGGATAAGACTAAGGATATTCTCAAGAATGGTTGGTGAATACAGGCCCTGTTAGTCCATTATACCAATCTTGATTTTTACTGACTGCTATCCTAGATGATTCAGAGGCCAGAAATAAGAGAACCCCGACAAGATTTCGAACTTGCTAAGCCTTGACCAACTGAGCTAACTCCATATATTTATACCATGATACATCTGACAATTTTTACCAATGACATTATTACCTATGGCATATTTACCATTTCAACTCTGACATTTTACCTATGACATTTTTTTACCTATGGCATTTTTCCTATGGCATTTTTTACCTCTGACATTTTCACCTACATTCTTCAAAACATTATGGGCAAAGGTAAAAACAGTATTTACCAGTACTTCGTCCGCTTCCAACAATGTTTTCAAAATCTCAAAATCTTGCTTACAGTTCTTATAAAAAGTTCAAAATTCCTATTTGCAATATGGTTAAAGTGAAGACTGTCCTATCTATAAGGTTTAAAAAAAAGAAATTCCGCTAAAAAGCATACCTCTCCAAGCCCATCAACAGCACTATGGAAACAAAATTTTCAATGAAAAGCAAGCATTCTAACCAACCCCTTTCCACATCCTAATCATGTTCATTTTTGATAATGCAATAGAATCCCCCCACCCCCATGAAAATGTAAATCTTAAGTCAGATTCCATCTTCTTTTCTTATTTTGTTCAACTGAAATTGTCAACTATAGAACAGCCAACAAAATTTGCCTTTTACCAAACAACAAAATTTGGGATGTGACCAAATTGAAAGCATTTGCAGACAACAAAATAAACATTGATGAAATAATGATTTCTCTCTTTGATAGAGTAGAAAACACTGAGGAAAAAGGAGAAAATGCTGATTACCAGCATTTTCTCCTTTTTCCAGCAGTGTTTTCCAAAGACTTTTTCTTAAGGATGGTTAAAAGTTGGGATTGTGTGGCAGTGGAGTATTGCCACTATCCATCAGTTCCTCCATTTGTAAAACAGATTAACCCTTTACCCCATAAGGCATTTTCTATGGTATCTCTAATTGACCCTAATTAACAGCTAGGATGAATCTGTTTCTTATGTGTATATGACACCTTTTGATAGCATGGAAAACATTGTGGCAAAAGGTGAAATTGCTCATCATGGGCAATTTCACCTTTTGCCACAATGTTTTCCAAAGGCTCCTACAAGCAATGGGTAGAAATGAGTATCTATGGAGTAAAGGGTTAAGGCTTTACCAAACAATCACAAGTTTTACCACCCCTGAGATGGGAGACTATAAACCCTTTACCACAGGGTAAAATATTAGGCCCACCCAAACTGAAAGCATTTGCAGACGACAATTTTATATTGCTCAAATGAAAACTTTGTAAGAAAAGGAGAAAATGCTGGTTATCAGCATTTTCTTCTTTTCCCACAATGTTTTCAAAAGGCCTCTTCCTTACGGTCGTCGAAAGTCGTCATTGTGTGGTAAAGGGTTAAACACATTGTAAGAAAGGGAGAAATTCTAGAAACCAGCTTTTTCCACAATTTTTTCTATCCATATCAAGACAAATTCCATTGTTAGGCCTACATCTATTCTATAGGAATGTAGGTAAAAATGTCATAGGTAAAAATGTCATAGGTAAAAATGTCAGAGTCAAAGTGGTAAATATGCCATAGGTAAAAATGTCAGATGTATTTATCATAGTATAAGTATATGGGGTTAGCTAAGTTGGTCAAGGCTTAGCAAGTTCGAAATCTTGTCAAGGCTCACTTATTTCTGGCCTCTGAATCATCTGAGATAGCAGTCAGTCAAAATCAAGATTGGTATATGGACTAACAGAAGAACTAAGATCACATCCTATTGTCAAAGATACTTTTTCACAAATGTTTTTACCAAGGTTTGCAATTAACTCAAAAACTGAAATTTGTTTCCAGCAGGGCAGAAATAGTGTGGGAAAAGGAGGCAGTGCTGGTTGCCAGCATTTTTTCATTTTCCCACAAAGTTTTTTTTTTTTTTTTGGCTCCTATCTCAGGGTATTTAAACCAGGGGTTGTTTGGTAAAGGGTTAAATCAGCAACATGTAATGTTATCATTGCTGAATGAAACAGAAAATTATTTCACAGTATAGCATGGATACAATGAAGGTAAATAAATATAAATAAATGTAAGGACAACTGGTACGTTATCAAATCTACAAAGAATGGCTTTACTTCAATGGATTTGGTGAGAGGCCAGAGCCACATGTTTTTTCATATCATGTACTTAGTATCTCTGACATTTTTACCTATGGCATATTTACCACTTTGACTCTGACATTTTTACCTATATCATTTTTACCTATGACATATTTACCTCTGACATTTTTACCGCACACCTTCTATAGGGTGCAAAATGCTTTTAACTTCGACATTTTATACAGACTTAAATGTCATCTAGTTTGTTCAGCTTTTTGCTCTTTGAGAAATTGACAGCTCTATCAGTAAATGCACTGTAAATGATGTGGGAAAGATGAAACTGCTAGATGCCAGTAAATTTTTATCTTTCCACAATGTTTTCAAAAGCTGTTTTATTCAAAGTTGAAGTAATATGCAGTTGTGTAGTAAGTGTTAACTCTTTACCAAAAGACAAAATTTTACGTAGGTCCAAATTAAAAGCACTTGCAGACGACAAATTCAATGTAACTCAAAAATTGAAATTTGTTTCCAGCAGGGTAGAAAACATAGTGGGAAAAGGAGAAAATGCCCGTTACCAGCATTTTCTCCTTTTCCCACAATGTTTTCAAAAGGCTTCAATCTCAGGGTCGTTAAAAGTCAGGATTGTGTGGTAAAGAGTTAGTAGAAACTGAAGTCAAATCTTTCTTTCTGTTTGGTTATCTAATCTAGCATCCTTGGAGTGAAAGAAAAAACAAAGTCACTTCGATCCCACATTGTCGATCTGAAAGCAAGGGACAGGCAACTGAATGAGGAGATACGTGAGAAAGAAGTCAGGATAAACAAGCTTGCACACCAATATATCAAGTTGGAAAACAAACATCGAGCTTTAGAAGAAGAGACAAAATCACACCAGAAATTAATCAAAAAGGTAGACGAAATAACCTGCATTTTGAAAGATAAGGAAGGAAAACTTGAAGCTATAAAAGAAGAAAATGGCATGCTCCAAGAAAAGTTAGAACATTTTCTTGATCATCACAAACCCATTGAGGTAGAAAACAAAGACAGTCCACCTAAAAGAGATATGCAAGGTAAAAGGAGAAATACATATGCTTCACTGGACAACATTTACAGAAAAAAATCAACAATACAAAGCCAGACAAAGCCTATCAGTACAAAAGCTAAAAAATCTCAAGATAAACTTGGACAAAATGATACTGACTTTGAGAGGGTTTATAAATGTAATCCTCAAGTTAAATTTGATCAAAGTTTCAATAATGTTAGGGACAAAAATGATATCCCTTTGTGTATTGGAAACAGGACTTCTGAAGTTCCAAATTCTGATTGTAATCCTGAACCTTTATTGAAGGGTTCGCCGAGGATGGTTCCCAGATACAAGGCTTCAAAGCGCAACAAGAAAGTAATTCTGGAGCTAAAATAATCCCTATATCCGGCAACCCTGAGCAGGTGGACATTTAACCCTTTACCAAACGACAAAATTGTAGACTTGTCAAAACTGAAAGCATTTGCAGACAACAAAATAAATGTGGCTAAAAAAACTGAAATTTTTGGGGGAAAGGGTAGAAAACATTGTGGGAAAAGGAGAAAATGCTGGTTACCAGCATTTTCTCCTTTTCCCACAATGTTTTCAAAGGGTTTCTTTCTCAGGATCTTTAGAAGTTGGGATTGAGTGGTAATGGGTTAAAGAAATCACTGGAAAAAGACAAGCTGCTGGTAACCAGCATTTCCTTTTTTCTTTAACCATGTAACCACGTTTGGTACTCTTTCAAAGCCAAATCATCTTTAAACCCTTTCCCAAACAAGCCCTGGTTTTTACGTGTCAGAATTACAAGTCTTTTGAAAACACTATGGGAAAAGGAGAAATTGCTCGTAACGAGCAATTTCTCCTTTTCCCACAGTGTTTTCTAACCTTTTAAAGAACTCTTTGCCATTTTGTCCAAATCTAAAATTGTCACCTGCAAACTCTTTCCGTTTGGAAGAGTCCAAAATTTATCATTTGGTAAAGGGTTAAGCCATGTTTAAAATGCTGTATGATACATATGGGCAGCATATAATGCTGATACGTATGAGATAAGGGGGTTTAACTCATTACCACACAGTAAAATATTGGGCTGATCCAAATTGAAAGCATTTGCTGACAACAAAATAAAAGTGGCTGAAAATTTAAAATTTGACTTGTGAAGGGTAGAAAACATTGTGGGAAATAGTGAAAATGCTGGTTATCAGCATTTTCTCCTTTTCCCTCAATGTTTTCTAAAGGCTTCTTTCTCTGGGGCGTAAAAAGTAGGGATTGTGTGGTAATGGTTAAATGCATCTCTGTGACGCATTTTGCCAAGAAAGTCATCACGTCACTATGCAGGGTTTTCACTCGGCTTTCAAAATTGGGGGTCATTGTGACCCCCATCCTCATTAGTTGAGAGTCATTTCTTCAGCTTACGGGGTCAAAATAAATGGATCTTTTCCTCATCAAGCATGATTTACAATGCATTTTACCTTTAAACTCCAAGAAAGAAAAGTCTGTAAGTCATTTCTGATGGAAGCGTTGATTTCACTTTTTGAAAGAAGAAACATTCTTTTCTGTATTGCTGCTTGATGTGCCTTGATTGGCAGTTGTAGGAAACAGACCATAGAAGAATGTTACAGTTTTTGGGATCAGCACAGACTGGTAATGCGTAAATTTATATACCAGAAGAAGCTTAAAATAAGCTGTGAAATACAAAGAACCCAACCAAGACTTCGACTGGGCACATATTTATGACACATGTCCAATATACTTTTCAGCAATAATACATAAACCAGTCTGATTCTACAAACAAATTCCTGGAAAACCACTTTTATCTAAAAAAAACCTGTAGCTAAAAAAAGAATGGTGTTTGTCTGATATTGAAGGAAGAACAGACTTGGACTTATGATGCATTATTCAAGTTTGTACAAGAATTTGAAAAGTTGCATCACTGATGACGCAGTCACTTATTTTGGGGGTCATTTGAATTAAAATTGCGTATATGACGCAGGATTTATGCATAGTGGAAAACCCTGATTATGTGTCCATACAATCCATTTGCAGACAATCTAAACACAGAAAAATGGCTAAGAGGAGAAAGGTTCAAACCAGGTCAGCCTGGATGGAGTGTGCAGGCATTAAATCCCCTTTCTGCAGAGTATGACTCATTTTTTTTTTCATCCGGTTTTTCCATTACCGTATTTCTCCAAATAAAGGCATCCTCCTTAATAGTAGTTTCCCCCCTCCCAAAAAAAAACTTAAATCATGATAACCTAACATACATTACTTGATTAAAATGACATTCTAACATGACACGCGACTTTGGCTCTATAAACACAGTGCAAAGAAAACGTGGTAAAATCTGCGACAATCCATGTAGAGTGACGTCATCCTATATTGAGTGACGTCATTCAATAAGTGAGTTACTCGATGGAACATAATCTTCATCCACGTTTTTACTCTCAGTTTGAACTTGTTTTCCTTTCATTAAGAATTTGCCATGTTAGAATCGAAATAATCTTCTTTCTATCGTGGTATATCGTTCAATAAACCACGTTGTGAGTTATGAGGTGCAATGAATAACACACTCAGGCTATCGCCCTCGTGGATTATTTATTGTGCCTCACAACTCACAACTGTGGTTTATTGAACGATATACCATGATAGAAAGAAGACTATTTCTTAAATATTGAAGAATTTGATTAATATTTTCTCTAAATTATCGCTTTAACACAAAGAAATACAAAAGTTGACAGACTTCTTGCTTTCCTCATTGGGTGCAAAATAATGGCTCCTTGTCTACGTTTTGCATAGCTCCTGGGAGCTTTTATCAGGAGAAATATGGTACTTTAAATGCCTTTATTTAAATCTTATACCAAACAACAAAATTTTAAACTGGTCCAAATGGAAAGCAGTTGCAGACGACAAAATAATTATACGTCAAAAATTGAAATTGTTTTGGGAAGGGTAGAATACATTGTGAAAAAAGAAGAAAATGCTGGTTACTAGCTTTTTCTCCTTTTCTCACAATGTTTTCAAAAGCCTTTTGCTTAAGGGCTATTAAAACACCACATTGTTAAGTATAGAGTTAACTATTTACCACACAGTCCCGCCTTTCAACGATCCTGAGAAGGAAAGCTTCTGAAAACATTGTTGGAAAGGGAAAAAATGCTGGTAACCAGCATTTTCTCCTTTTCCCAAAATATTTTTTTCCTTCCAAAATCAAAAATTCAATTTTCGCTTCACATTTACATCATTGTCTGCAAATGCTTTCTATTTGGTGAAGACTAAAGTTTTGTCTTCTGGTAAAGGGTTAAGGCAAGATTGATTACAAAACATATGTACATGTAGTATCTTTTGTTTAATGCTGGTCTCATCCCCTTATCTTTAGCTATCTTGTCTACAATCTTGACAAATACAGCTTTGATTGATTCATAATTTTTTTTAAAACAAATTTGGTCATTTATTACCTCATAAACCTGTTTTTCTGTACAGTTTCATTTAATGATACTTCTGTAGTAATTTTAAGGGACTTTTCTGGCAGTCTTTAAAACATTTGAAACATATTCTATGATATCTAATAATTTTTGTATTTCATCCCAAATCTTGACCTTGACAGCTGTCAGGCTGTACAGATGACAACATAATATAAGAAATGTATTTCAAGTTTTTGAGGCCTTCAGATCAATAGCTCTTGTTGTTTCCGGTTTTTAATCAGGACAAGACCTTGTGTTTTTCTGATCTTTATATATATCTTTATGTATATATTGTGGAAGCCCTAGTAGTGCTAGCATGCAGGATTTGAGAAAATTGGATGACTGGTTCAAATCCTCCAGCTTTGCTAATTTCTAATCAAGATTGATGATAGTCATTGGGGCGACATTCATTCCTCCCGCACCGCTGACCATTGTTTTGACGATAGTTTTGTGGGAAAGCATCCAGTGACATGCACAGGATATTGTGTAGTACTGGTACAAAGATGCTTGTTGCGGAAAACTGAAATAATGCTGAAATTGGCAATAAACATCAGGCAATTATATCAAGGCTATGACAATATTAGTCGTAAAGTCAGGTGGCAGGGGGTTTGAAAGCCTGTTCACGGCTGTGATAAATCATGTCACCCCGAGCCGAAGGCAAGGTGGCGACATGATTCACCACAGCCATGTACGCAGCAATATTTATGTGTCTATTTCCCATTACTGTTTGAGTATTTGATATTTTATACATTTGTAATTAGTCACATGTTTGAGAACTTGATCAATGGCATATCATATGCAGCCTGGTATTGTCTGCATATATATATACTCTCTCAAAAAAGAAACGTAACATACAGAAAATAGGAAATTTACTTCATATATTATTTTCATAATTTATGATATAAATAATTTACACAGGAATGCAAAAATTGGCACACTTCTTGTTCATGAGTTCTTTTACCTTGGAATATCACAGTTTGTCACATATTGTCAATAAATCACTCATAAATTGTCAATATCTGGTATGTCCACCATTTGCTTGTAACACAGCCCCGACTCTTCTTGGCATAGATTCAATTAAACGCTGAGTTCGAACACGCGGTATCCTTTGCCACTCAAACTGAAGTGCCTGCTGTAATTGTTGCAGATTTTGCGGTGGTGGTTGTCGTTGGCGCACGCGCCGATCCACTTCATCCCACAAATGTTAAATTGGATTAAGATCCGGTGATCGTGACGGCCAACGGATCACATTGACATTCTGTTGTTCTAAAAAGTCTACTGTTACACGTGCTGTATGTGGTCGGGCATTGTTGTGCTGAAAAATTTCTCTCCGAATGTCAATTACGGGCAATAAATGAGGTCGTAAAATTTCGTCTCTATACCTAACAACGTTCAGATTGCCTTGGATATGTATCAGCTGTGTGTTTCTGGCATAAGAAATAGTGGCCCACATCATAACACTGCCTCCGCCAAAATTGTCTCTCTCCACAACACAGTTTTGCGCAAAATGTTCGTTTCGGCGCCTATACACACGTATGCGACCATCTCGCTTTTCCAGTTGAAAACGTGACTCATCGCTGAACCATACTCTTCTCCAGTTCTGTAAATTCCATGCACGAACTGTAGTACACCATCTAACCCTCGCTCGGCGGTGTTGGCGTCTCAGTGTTGCTCCAAAGTAAGGTCTTCTTGCCCTCAATCCATGAGAACGTAACCGATTGCGTACTGTCTGTGCTGATATACGGCGCAACCCAGGGACGTTTACAGCTGTTTCTGTTGCAGCAATAGTCCTATTCCGCAGATGGAAAAGTCTGATGTAACGATCTTGCGCCCTGGTTGTAACACGCGGGCGCCCTGAACGTGGCCGATCTGTCGTAGTACCAAGCTGCAGGTAGCGTCCCCAAAGGCGTGAAATTGTGCTACGATGAACATTGTAGGTTACAGCAACAGCATTCTGTGATTCTCCGGCCTCTAGTCGTCTGATAGCGATATTCCGGGTAGCAGCGTCTAACCTTGGCATAGCGTCACCTCATCAGAATTTTATTTTACGAATGCATTCATGAAAAGAAATACTGGGTTTTTATACCGACTGACTGAGCTAAAAAATAACCCATGATTTGCACGTGAAAGTCGACCCAGTTTTTGTCAATGCGTAATTCGTAGGGTGTCCCAGATTGCGACCAAAGTCGTTTACGGGTGGATGAATTTAAATGATTGTACCTGGAAACTTTTTATGAAGGTGTAATTATGATCATGTGTACATATATTTTGATATTTATTGGTTATTTGTCCGGAAAAATAATATTTCAAAAAGATAATCTGATGTTGCGTTTCTTTTTTGAGAGAGTATAGTATATGCAACAATATATGTGTCCGTTTCCCCACCACTGTTTATTCTGAGTATTTGATATTTTATACATTTATAAATAGAAACCAGTTTAAGAACTTGATAGATTGCACCTCATGGATTTAGGAATATATGGCGCATCATGTGCAGCTTGGTGTTCTCTGTAAGAAACCAATGTTTATGTGTCTTTGTCCCATCATTGTTTTTTTTTTTTGAGTATTTGATATTTGATAATAATTATATTTGTAAATAGTTTATTGTTTAGACTCAGTAAATTGCACTGCATAGATTTAGGATCATAAATCATATCATGTGTAGCTTGATATTGTCTGCATAAACTGCATGTATGCAACAATATTTATATGACTTTGTCCCATCATTGTTTTGAGTATGTAATATTTTTATGTGTTTTTTATTAGTCGCCAATTTGAGAACTTAACAATCGGCACAGCATGGATTTAGGATCATACGGCATATCATATGCAGCCTGGTTTTGCCTGTATATACTGTATGCAACAATATTTATTGTGTCTATTTCCCGTAACTGTTAATTCTGAGTATTCGATATTTTACAAATTGTCACCGACTTAAAAACTTGATAAATGGTACAGCATGGATTAAGGATCATAATTTTATGGCACATCATGTGCAACCTGGTATTGTTTGTATGAATAATACATGTGTCTATTTTCATTGTTTGAGTTCTTTATATTTTATATGTTTGTAAATAGTCATCAGTTTGAGAACCTGATAAATGGCACAGCATGGATTTAGGATCATATATGAGTATTTGATATTTAATATAATTATTTGTAAATAGTTAACTATTTGAGAACTATATAAATGGCAGACAATGGATATAGATCATATACTACATCATGTGCAGCCCGATATTGGCTGTGTAAGCAACAATGTTTAGATATCTTTGTCCCGTTGTTATTGTTTATTTTGAGAATTTGATATATTTGTAAATAGTTACCTATTTGAGTGCTTGATAAATGGTACAGCATGAATTTAGGATCATACAGCACATAATGTGTAGCCTGGTATTGTCTGTATATACTGTTAGATCAATGCCTATGTGTCTATTTCCTATAATTATCTTGAGTATTTGATATTTTATACATTTATAAATGGAAACCGGTTTGAAAAACTGATAAATGGCAGAGCATGGATTTGGGATTATATGGCACATCATGTTCTGCCTGGTATTGTCTGTATCGTAGGCAACAATATTTGTGTCTCTTCCCCATCATTGTTTATTTTTAGTATATGATATTTTACATAATTATTTGTACATAGTCACCTGTTTACACTTGAGAAATAGCACAGCAGATTAACCTGTTACCACACAATCCCTACTTTTGATGACCCTGAGAAAGAAGCCTTTAGAAAACATCATGGGAAAAGGAGAAAATGCTGGTAACCAGCATTTTCTCCTTTTCCCACAATTTTTTCTACCCTTTACAAAACAAATTTCAAAGTTTCAGTCATTTCTTTTTTGTTGTCTGCAAATGCTTTCAGTTTGGACCAGCATAAAAACTTGTTGTTTGGTAATGAGTTAAAGGTGGCCCTTCAGATTTTTGGACGAAAATTGTACAAAAATGCAAAAAATTCATCCTTATACTCCCCAAGCCTTTTAATTTTTATTCATAAAACCCCAGTAGTCGAACACAATCCGACAACACGAGAAATTAGAGATTTACTACAGCCCAGGTTGACACCGACGGGAGACACGTTCTATTTTTAGATGATCAATTCGCTCATTTACATACAGGAATACACACACGAAGTTTCAAACATAGCGTCCGAAGAAGATATTATGGAAAATAATTACTACATGTTTGCTATGTGATAGAATTTAAGCCTTATGAGTCACGTGCAAGTCACTTGGCATTCCCGAAATGCTTTATTGATTTTTGGCGCGAAATCTAAAAATACCTTAAGAGGCTACGTAGCCTTTTAAGGGAATACCATCAAAAAAAATTTTTTTTTGTAATTTTATGAATCTTAATTATTGATGATTTGCATTATTTTTTCATATGAATTTCAGTGATATATATATTTTTTAATTTGGTGAGATGTTAAAATTCTAAATACCCACCTTTAAGGATCATACAGCACATCATGTATGGGGTATTTGACGTCTACACTGTGAGTAGACAGAAAAAGGTACGATAAAGACAAAAATTACACCTAATTTTCATGAGTATTTTACAGAAGGTGTGTCCTCGAGAATATACACAAGACTTTTTAACCATCTGACCTTGTGAGCTAAATTTTGGCCCAACATTACCTTGTGTCAACCTCTTCCATAATACCATCAAGACAAGGATTCTGACCAATTTTCATAAGTGTTGGTCTTAAGTGTGGCCAGTAGTGTATACAATTTTTCTAAGATCTGACCTAGTGACCTAGTGGTTTACCATTACCCATTTTCTAACTTTGTGACTGAGATATTATCAAGACAAATATTCTGATGAACTCTCAAGAGGTTTGGACAGAAAATATGGCCTCTACAGTGTACACAAGATTTTTTCTAAGATATTACCTAGTGACCTAGTTGTTTACCAGACAGAAGCTGTTTTCAAACTTGTTTGAGATATCATCAAGATAAATATCCCGATGAACTTTCCTATATATTGGACAGAAAATGGGGCTTCTGAGTGTACACAAAGTTTTTCTAAGATTTGACCTACAAACCTTTTACCTCACCTGACACATTTTCGAACTTGTATAAGATATATTGTAATAACCATACCGTATGTTTTGCATAGTTGAACAAATAAAGGTTAAGTTACGTTATCATTCAGATTATGGATGTTTTTTTTTTTATTTCAGTGTTTTACATCTACATGGCTTCACAGTAAAACTTTACATAGGTACATTGTGATCATTACCTGAATATTTCATCATGAATGCTTTTATTAGTAAATTTCTACCCTTACTGTTACTTTTTTCAAAAAATTTACATATAATTAGCCCATCACAAATTGAAATAAGATTCCTTTCATTCAATAAGACTACATGATAGGTACCTATTGTGCGACCCTCTTCCAGACAATCTGATTTTCTAACCATCTTCAGTTAACCCATTACCACAAAATCCCTACTTTTGACGACCCTGAGAAAGAAGCCTTTTAAAATTATTGTGGGTAAAGGAGGAAATACTGGTTACCAGTTTTCTATCATTCCAAAAGCAAATTTCAATTTTTGAGCCAAACTTAAGTTTGTTGTCTACAAATGCTTTCAACATAGACAAATCTAATATTTTTTTCTATGGTACAAAGTAACACCGTTTTCATGTAGGCTCTGTTGAATTATAGAGAAAACATTGGAAAAGAAGTAGTTCCCCACTGTGGTTCTTGCAGTTCCATTGATGGTCATGCACAGCAAGTAAGTGTAAAACAACTTTGTTTTAACAATCTTGAGGTGCATAGCTTCTAAAAGCATTGGGAGAAAAGGAGAAAATGCTGATATATAAAAAATAGAAATCCATCAGCCCTTTCCCAGACGACAAAATTGTAGCCTTGTCCAAATTGAAAGCATTTGCAGACAACAATTTCAGTGTGGCTTAAATGGTGTAATTTTTCTTTGACAGAGTAGAAAACATCTCTTCCGACAATATTTTCAAAAGGCTTCTTTTCCAGGAGTGTAAAGTTGGCATTGTGTGCTAGAGGGTTAACTGAGTAATTTGAAAAAATCTTCAATTTGAAAAAATCTTGAATTTTGTTATATGATAAAAATCTAAGAAAAATTGTTTCCCTTGATGACTCAAATCCTTGTACAAAAATAATAGATAATGATCAAATCCAGTATTCAATATCTGCTTTGGCCTTAAAACTAGAAATGCTAAATCCTCCTTTTTTACTATTTATAATAAACAATTAGATAATCAAATTAACCCAGAGAGGGTTCAACTCCATATCAAAAAGACGAAATTCAAAGCATCTGCAGACAGCAAATTAAATCTTGTTAACATGATGATTTCCTAGTTTGATAGGATAGAAAACACTGTGGGACAAGGAGAAAATGCTGGTTACCAGCATTTCCTCCTTGTCCCACAATGTTTTCTATTGGCTTCTTTCACAGCATTGTAAAAAGTCAGCATTGTGTGGTAAAGAGTTAGACATAAGTCTTTACAACAAATTTTTAGATAAATCCAAATTTAAGCTATTACCACGCAATCTCTACTTTTGACCACCAAGAGAAAGAAGCCTTTAGAAAATATTGCGGGAAAAGGAAAAAAATACTGGTTACCTGCATTTTCTCCTTTTCCCACAATGTTTTCAAATATCATCTGCCTCAGGGTAGCTAAAAGTCAGGATGGTGTTGTAAATGGTTAAAAGTAAGGACTGTGTGCTAAAGGGCTTTACATACTAATCTCTTGGAAACAATAAGGAATAGAGGAACCAATAAAAATCCACAAAATTCAATGTCCTATTGCTAAACAGGCAATCAGCCTAGAAACATGCCATGAAAACATGAATTATTTTATTCATTGGACACTTTACCAGATGACAAAGTTTTTTGTTTTTTTTCAGGCTAAAAGCATTTTGATAATGACAAAACTAAACTGATTATATGGCCTGCAACATGTGTAAAGGGGCATTCGGACATTTGCGTAAAATGTCGTCTTGGATCAGCCTGCGCAATCCGTGCAGGCTGATCTGAGACAGCACTTTACGACTACAATAGATTTTATGCTAAAGTAGACTTTCGCAAAACAGAAAATTACATAAAAACGGAAAGCGCCGTTTCGGATTAGCCTGCGCCGAGTGCGCAGGCTGATCTGATACAACACTTTACGCAAATGTCCGAATGCCCCTTTTCAGTGTTGCATCTAGGAATTCTGCCAAGAGGGGGAGATCCCCCATGGAATTTTCAAAATGGGGGGAGTAAAAAATTTCGGGGGTGGGTGAAAGAAAATTAAGTATACGCAAAATATGTATTTTTCTGGTCAATTTCCTTTTTTGAATGGAAATGAATACTGTCTTTCAAGGGCTGATAGGATATTTGCTAGATCTATATTTCTACGGCCGACAGGGGAGGGTTGATGCCTATTGGGTTGATCTTACCTTATTTCTAACACAAAACATTATAGATTCTCATTCTTGATCTATAGATGTACACATCAATTTTCGTTCACGATTACGATACATCCTCAGTAATAAGTCAGAATCTGGGGCCGAATAAACTTAAGTTTATTCCCCGCTGTTTTCACTCAATTCTTTCCATACTATCATCGTATGAACCATCGGCGTCGGCAACAGAACCAATGAAAGTCTTTGACATGTTTCCTTTCGGCGGAATACATGACAAATCGAAAGTTTTAAACCGCCGGGTTCTTCAATTCGTCAGCTTTATGAAAGTAAACATTCAATGCGCATGTGTAGATATATTGTTTCCCCGCTTCAATCAAACTTCACTACGAAATCGGAAACCACCTGGAACAGTCTACCTTTATGTAAGCATTGTCGGACTTCGGATTATTTTATTGAAATGACTTGAAACCGGACCCGACTTTTTCAATTTTCTTTTATGCACGCAGCTGTGTCTTCTTTTTGCGGGAGTTACACCGGTATTGCGCAATTGCTCCCCCATCACATTCACAAAATTGCGTGAAGGCAGAAAAAAATAGCGTGAATCCCGCGATCGCGCGGCCTGGATGCAACACTGCTTTTTGCCTGTTGCAGGCCATATGGTGTTTAACGCCGTTTACAACATTATTTCAGTTATATAGTGGCAGCCAGTATACCTGTCAATGCTTTCTTGGACTTTCTTTTACCAGTACTTTGCACAATTTTCTCAAAGCCACTGGCTACTTTCCCAAATGCTGATTGTCAAGACAATGGTCAGCGGTGAGAGAGGAATGAATCCTTTTGCAGTGACTATCATCAATCCTCGGAAAGAATTGTCTGAGCCAGGGATTGTAGTCAGGGATCGAACCCTGGACCCCATATTCTCAAGTCCTGCACGCTTCTGACTGAGGTACTGGGGCTTGGCGACAAAACTAAAGGCAGCTCATACAACACAATGTGTTTTTGCATGGATAGAAAACACTGAGGGAAAAGTAAAAATCTTGGCTATCAGATATTCTTTTTTTTAATTTCTTTTTCCTAAGAGTTGTGAAAGCACCCACAAATCCTTCCATAAAAAGTAAACAAATGATAAAGCGGCCTTAAATTCTCTGTGATTACCTACCTGACAAATATATCATGATAAATTACATTGAAAAACTCTGGCACTTCAACCTTTCCCAAATAATTACAATTTACTACACATCTCGACAAGACAACTTTTACAAATATTGTTAGGAAAGCAAATAAATATGCTAGAAACCAGCACTTTTACACCACAACCCCCCCCCCCCCCCCTTACAAATCCCATCATTTTAGTCATATAAGTCATATGTTCACCAAGTTGATGCTTAGAGATAGGTCCAGACGAAGAAAACAATTTTAGTGAGGAAGAAAATGAGAATATGCTTGAACATTTTAGAAGATACAAACTCGCACACCCAACCCATCCAAACCCCCTCCCTCAAAAAAAACTCTAAAGTGGGCTCCTGCTCTCCCCTTTTTCCTAACTGCCCCACTCCTTTTCCATTTATGCCTATTTATTCACTACTTACAAGCATAAGATAGGCTTACTTTTGACCAAATTAGTTTTAGACTTGTCTAAATTGAAATCAGTTACAGATAACAACTTGAAGGTAAGTTAAAACAATGAACATTTCTTTATAATATTATGAAACAACATTGTGTGAAAAAGGAGAAAATGCTGGTTACCAGCATTTTCTTCTTTTCCCACATTGTTTTCAAAAGCCTTCTTTTTTAGGGTCTGGATAATCTGGCAAAGGATTAAGAGATAAGTACAATTCAAATCTGAAATATAAATATTTAACCAAGTTATCAATAGTCTATTGAGAGAACTGTTCAGTGTTGTGGTATATTTATTGATACTGTGTTCTTCAGCATATTAAAACTTCTGTTGGATATTTGTTTTAACATTATAAAACTTTACTAACCCCTTTACAGCACTGACTTTGGATTTAATTTCTTATGCAGACAGTGTAGATCAAGATCAGACTGCAAAGGATGTGCAGTCTGATCTTTGATCTACACTATCTGGTTTTTTTTTGACATGATATTCCCCCAAAACAGCTTTGAAATTGCAGCATGTGCTTCTGTGATAATGAATGAGTGTATGGTGTTTTACAGCAAATGGATATCTATCGGTCATTTAGAACGCAAAAAATAGCACTGGAAAGAAAGAATAGCATCAATAATTACTGAAAACATTCATCTAATTTATTTAGCACTATAATTATGTAATCATATGTATTTAACCCTTTACCCCATAAGTCTTTTCTATTGTATCTTTAATTGACCCTAAATAACAGCAAGGATGAAGCTGTTTCTTATGTGTATATGACACCTTTTGATAGTGTAGAAAACATTGTGGTGAAAGGTGAAATTGCTCGTCACGAGCAATTTCACCTTTTGCCACAATGTTTTCCAAAGCCTCCTACAAGCAATGCGTAGAAATGAGTATCTATGGAGTAAAGGGTTAAGTGCTATAAAAATTAAAGATTTTCTCTATTGGGAAAACAGACAGATACAATGCAGTTTCGAAGGCTTTTTTTAAAATCTTTCTCTTTTTTGGAATAATTTTCCAAATAGTGGATAGATCAATTCAAAGATATTTAATGGTATAGATCAGCCTTCATGTTTTGTGCAGTCTAATTGTGCAATTTCACCTTTTGCCACAATGTTTTCTATGCTATCAAAAGGTGTCATATACACATAAACAGCTTCATCCTTGGTGTTACTTAGGGTCAATTAGAGATGTTATAGAAATGCCTTATGGGGTAAAGGGCTAATGGATGGATTAGGATGGGAAGGGTGCTCCAAAACTTTGAGCCTGCTCCAAATTTTTTGTTGTCCATCCCGTCCTGTAATTACAGAGTGACAACATACCCACCATACTTTGATCCATTTAAAGACACGGGGCAGTCAGGCATCAACCGTTAGTGCAGTTGCATTTTACCAACTGAAATTGCACGTCCTATCCCCACCGCAGCCCATTTTCCCGTTTTGTTTACAAGGGTTAAACCTTCTATATAGGTTTGGTGAAATAGGGGCTTCTGGCATTTTCCTTCCATTTAAAGTACATGTTCTACCCTGACTGCAACCCATTTTCCTATCATGTCAGGACGGGGTCAGACATGCTAAGATATAATGTGGTGTGACAGGGGCTTTAGACGTTGCAATAATTTAATTTACTGAAAATTTTAATGTAATTAAAATCACTCTCTACCAGACAAAAATGTTTTAAATCTTGTCCAAATAAAGAGAATTGCAAACGACAGGTTTAGTGTGGCTGAAACGATAAAATTTCTATTTGTCAAAAGGTAGATAGCACTGAAGTAAAACAAGAAAGGCTGGTTACAGGCATTTTCTCCACAATATTTTCAAAATCTTAATTCCATGGGATCAGACTGGAACACTGGATTGTCATGCACAAGGTTAATTCTTTACCACAAGACAAACATAATAAACTTTTCCAAACTGAAAGCTTTTGCAGACAACAAAATAAATGTTACCCAAAAATTTAGATTTATTTTTGTAAGTAAAGAAAACATTGTAGGGGAAAAGCAGAAAATGCTGGTTACCAGCATTTTCTCCTTTTTGCCACAATGTTTTCAAAATCTTTCTTTCTCGGATTCCTTAACAGTCAGGATTGTCATGTGTAGGTTTCAGTGTGGTAATCTCTCCAAAGTGGTTAACATTAAGCGGAGGATTACCAAAATTTTAATCCCAATGACCTAAAAACTTATAACTTGGTGTTGAATTTAATTTCGTGTTTAATTATATGAATTGTTCTGCTGCATTAGCTGATTATTAAAACATGTACGACCAATTTTGAATTACTGTGGGAAAATATGGACCAAGTTACATAAGGTATGTAAAGATAATTTTTCAAAAATAATTTAATTCCCAATTTAGCAAATAATTCTGTACCGGTATTTCAATGACCCTGATGCAGAAAGAGGGCTTTAGAAAAAATCATGGGAAAAAAGAATAAATTGCTGATAACCAGCTTTTTCTCCGTGTTTTGTGATCTTTTCTAGGGCTGTTAAAAGGCCCTTCTATTTAAACCCATTACCACACAATCCCTACTCTTGACGCCCATGAGAAAGAAGCCATTAGAAAACATTGTGGGCAATGGAGAAAATGCTGGTAACCAGCATTTTCTCCTTTTGGCACAATGTTTTCTACCCTTCACAAAACATATTTCAAATTTTCAGTCACTTTTATTTTGTCGTCTGCAAATGCTTTCGATTTGAACAAGCCTAAAATATTGCCGTTTGGTAATGAGTTAAAAGGCCCTACTGTTTTAAGGACAGAAATCATCATAAAGTTACTTTAGATTTGGCTGAATTTTTTTTCCATTTGGGTTTGTCTGAAATTTTCTCATTTGGTGAATGGTCAGGGAAACCTTTATTTATGTAGAAATTATAAGACATTGTATTTTCAACAAACTTTTTCTGTTTCACATCAAGTATTTCTTAACCCTTTCCCAAACAACAAATTTTGGACTCTTCCAAACTGAAACAGTTTGCAGACGACAATTTTAGATTTTGTGAAAATGGCCGAAAGCATTTGCAGACATCAAAATAAAAGTGACTAAAAGTTTTATATTTGTTCTGTGAAGGGCAGAAAACATTGTGGGAAAAGGAGAAAATGCTGGTTACCAGCATTTTCTCCTTTTTCTACAGTGTTTTCTAAAGGCTTCTCTCTCAGGGTCGTCAAAAGTAGGGATTGTGTGGTAATGGGTTAAGCCACATTGAAATTGTCGTCTGCAAATTAATGCTTTCAATTCAGACAGGGCCAAAATTTTGTTGTCCAGTAAAGGGTTAATGAATCTGCAAAAGTATTGACCAAGGTCAGCCAGTGACCACTGCGGAGACAGACCCAAGTTGAAACCCTGTGCTATTGCCATTTTCAACAGTACTTCTCTTTATTGCAGCAAGGGTACATAACTGTCCATTTACTATAGAATATCTTTCTACATAAACATTGTCCCAATTTAAAACTTGTCTGAGATGTTCTCAAGACAAACATTCTGACCAAGTTTCATGGGTATTAGCTGAAAATGCGGCCTCTTGAGTGCACACAAAGTTTTTCTAAATGGTCAAGAGACCTAATTTTCTATCTGCCACTATTTAATATAAACTGAGTTACAATCAAGACACACATTTTAACAAAGTTTCTGGAGTGCTGGGCTTAAAACATGGCTACTAGAATGCATACAATATTTTTCATAGATTTTGTCCAGTGACCTACTTCTGGACCCAACATGACCCAATTTCATACTTGTACCAGATTTTATGAAGACAAACATTCTGACTTCCCTATTTCTCTGAAAATTTCAAACCTTTTAATAAAACACAGGATTGTTCTCTAGAGAGTATTTTTGCTTATTTTTCAATTATTTTTTCAACAGAAAAACTAAGTTTCCAGTTCCAACACGTCTGACAACACCATCGACAATTGGAATATAAGAAGATGGATCGTCGACAAAAATCAACTTTACGAAGTCATCATATTAATCTAGCCAATGAGCTTATTTTGGATGAGGACTTCTTTGCAGCTCTGAGGCAAAACAAAATATTTACGGATGGAATGCTCCAGATCATAAAGGTATTATTTCTCCAACACAGAATGCAGACTTTTAACCGCCCTGGAAACAGGAGAAATGCTGATAACCAGCATTAATTTTTTTTTCCATTTCTCACAATGTTAACTATCCTGGAAAAGAAGACTGTTTTGAAAACATTGTGGGAAAAGGAGAAAATGCTGGTAACCAGCATTTCTTCTTTTCTTCAAATATTTTCTACCTTATCAAAGAAAAAATGCACTATTTGACTGACAAACCTTAAATTTTGTTGTCTGGTAAAAAACGTGTCTCATAAAAAATCGACATTGTGGCACAGCAAATCAGTGGTTTCTAAAATAAGGTACATTACAGCATTTCAAATTGACCGAAGTAAATTTTTGCAGAACTCGGTGAGAAATTAACTGAGAAGTCCTAAACAATCTTTAGGTTGCAACTTAAAACTTAAAAAAAAAAAAACAATAATGGTAAGACACAATCATAGCCATTCTTCGGTGAAATTTAACATAATTTCAGTTGGCTATGTACAAAAGCACTTGTCATTCGAGAAACAACACAAGAAAATAGTTTTAGAACTAAGTTCCAAATTACCAAATTGGTATTGAAAACTGGGTATGAAATGACCAAAATGGAAACAAAATGATCGAAGTGAGTATGAAATGACCAAAATGGGAACAAAATGATCGAAGTGAATATGAAAAGACCAAAATTCAAAAAAAAATATGTGGGTATGAAATGACTAAAAATGTATGAAATGGCCAAGGTATGAAATGACCTAGTTACGAAATGACTTGAAGCAGAGTAAACAATAATTATGGCTGCCTCCATAGGTATTTTTCAAAACCAAATAAAAATATAGTGCCGCCGCTCATGCGGCACCACGACAAGCAAGATAATAAATGGTTGTAAATTTGGTGCATTGCTATTCTGATTGGAGACAAAAGAGTGTACTCACTGAATGTTGGAGAACAATTTTTTTCTGCAGGTTCCAAAATGTTATCTTTAATTAATGCAATTGTTTTGTTTACATAAGTACTTCATAAACCTTTACATACTACAAAATTTATGACTTTTCCACAATGGAAGCATTTGCAGATAAAGCATTCAATGGAGATAAGTGACAGCATTTGCTTTTGATTCTTTACTAAACGACAAATTTTTGGACTGGTCCGAATTGAAAGCATTTGCAGACCACAAAATAAAAGTGACTGAAAATTTGAAAATTGTTTTGGGAAAGATAGAAAACATGGGAAAAGGAGAAATGCTGGTAACCGGCATTTTCTCCTTTTTCCACAATGTTTTCTATAGGCTTCTCTCTCAGGGTCATTAAAGGTCGGGATTGCGTGAAAAGGGTGAAACAGGTTAAAAATATTCTGTGAAAATGGAAAAATGCCAGGGATAAACAACTGTTTTCAATTTTAGCAAGTGTTAGGGGAGATCACAATTCCTTACTGCTTACCTTCTGATGAATATAAAAGCATTGAGAATGCTGAAGTGGTATTTGTCATATAAGCCATTGTGTGTAATCAATAATTTGAAAGAAAAAGAGAAATATTATTCAATTATTTGCTTGAAAGTCAACCTACTAATCAAATTAATATCCTTTTGGTTGAAGGGAGTGTACTTATGACAAAGTTAGGATAATTTTTGTTTTAGTTGTCTCCCTTCGATCATATGGAGGGGTCAGGAGTAACATCCCTTGACAGTAGGATGCATGATTGATAAGAGAGAGAAACCATGTAAATAGATCAAACAAAATAAGTTTGTACCTAAAAACTATGAATTTGAAATATCTTTGGCTGTTCACATTAAATTTTAAGCATTACAATCAATTATTTCAATCTATGAATATTCATGCCCAATCAAATGGAGTAGCATACCATCATTGCATGAACAAGCTATGAGACAAGCTCATTCTGGAGCAAATAATACTCGGACCAAGCGATCGTTGTAAGAATTTTGTTTCATTGCACTAGAAGGCTATCAGAGAGTTAAAGGTGGCCCTTTAGATTTCGGGACGAAAATTTTACAAAAATGCAAAAAAAAATCACCCTTATACTCCCATAGCCTTTTAATTTGCATTCATAAAACCCCAGTAGTCGAAAACCATCTGATAACACGAAAAATTAGAGATTTATTACGCACCAAGTTTACACCAACGGGAGACACGTTCTATTTTTAGATTATCAATTCTCTCATTTAAATACAGGAAATCAAAGACAAAGTTTCATATATCCGTCTGAAGAAGACATTATGGAAAATAAGTATTACAAATACTTATGTAATGGAATTTAAGCATTATTAGTCACATGCCAGTCATTTGACATTCCCAAAATGCTTTATTGATTTTTGGCGCAAAATCTAAAAATAGCTTAAGAGGCTACATAGCCTTTTAAGGGAATACCATCAAAAATTTTTTTTTTGTAATTTTATGATTCTTAATTATTGATGATTTGTATTGTTTTTTCATATAAATTTCAATGATATATATATTTTCTAATTTGGCGTGATGTGAAAATTCTAAATACCCACCTTTAAGCTATTTTCAGTTGAAAAATTTTCTATGATGGATGGCCTACCAAATGTATTTTACCATGCTATTTCCAATTACATACCCGCATGCTACCAAAAAAATTACTTGCCTGAAAAAATTTAGTTTAATTGGCTTTATTTAACCCTTTCCCAAACAAGCCCTGGTTTTTACATGTCTGCAGTACAAGTCTTTTGAAAACACTGTGGGAAAAGGAGAAATTGCTCGTAATGAGCAATTTCTCCTTTTCCCACAGTGTTTTCTAGCTGTTAGGAGAACTTTCTACCACTTTTATCAGATTTAAAATTATTGTCTGCAAACTCTTTCAGTTTGGAAGAGTCTTAAATTTGTCATTTGGGAAAGGGTTAATATGATACATGGACTTCAGTTTCTTTGTTTGCTGCATTGACAGTACAGCTGTGTTGTGTGTGTGTGTGGATGTGTATGGATGTGTGGATGTGTGTGTGGGTGTGGATGTGGGTGTTTTTTCTGGGTTCTTTTTTTTAGCTCCCTTAGCACAAAGTGCTAAAGGTGAGCTATTGTGATCGTCCTATGTCAGGCGTCTGGCGTCTGTTGTCCGTCAACAGTTTCTTTAAACATCTTCTCCTAAATCACTGGGAAAATCTTGATGAAACTTGGCAGGGATGTTTCTAGGCTAAAGCTCTCCAAAATTGTTCAAAGAATAGAATTCCGCTCATATTTCTGGTAGCCATGGCTACCATGGGAAAAAAATCTTTGAAATATCTTCTTCTCTGAAAGTAGAAGGCATAGAGCTTTGATATATTGAACTCATTGTGGTATTGTCTTAGAAAAGTGCCACAAAAATCAATACTTAACAACTGAATTAGGGAGAATTCAGCTCAGGGGTTAAGGTGCTAGTGTTGTAAACCTCGCAAAACAAGGATCTTTCCTGCATGGGTTCAAATCCCACGTGGTGTGGTTTGTATTCTCTGCTATGCTTTTGTTGGGAACTTTCATGACAAGTCTGAAATTTTGGAAACTTCTTTAAAAAGGAGCAAATAAAAATTTGTACAATAACTTAATGTTTCTGTTTCTACTCCAGGATGTAACAAAGCCAAGAGACCAGGTGTACAAAATGTTGGAGTTACTAGAAAAAAGAGGACCAGGCGCCTTTGACAATTTTGTTTGGATTCTGAAGGAGAACTTCAGCTGGATCGCTGAACAACTTGAAGAGACATATGAATTAAAGCAAAGAGGTAGTTTTATATTACCCTGAATGAATTTCATTAGAAATTTAAGAACATGTGGATCACTGGCCCCAAAGCACTCAATTTAACAAAATTTAATTTGTTGTCTGCAGATGCTTTGAAATTGGTCTAGTCCCATAGTCACAGAAATTAGCATATTAACAAAATTTAATTTGTTGTCTGCAGATGCTTTGAAATTTGTCTAGTCCAAATAGTAGCTTGGTACAGTTAACCCATTACCACACAATCCCTACTTTTGACGCCCCTGAGAAAGAAGCCTTTTGAAAACACTGTAGGAAAAGGAGAAAATGCTGGTAACCAGCATTTTCTCCTTTTCCCACAGTGTTTTCTACCCTGTCCAGAATAAATTTCAATTTTACAGTCACCTTTATTTTTGTCGTCTGTAAATGCTTTCAATTTGGACCAGTCTAAAATTTTCTCGTGTGGTAATGGGTTAAACCAAACAAGTTATCACATAATTTTGGCTCCATAAAAATTCCATCTTGTCTAACTACCTTCTGAAACATGGACAGGCAGAAAAATGACCAATAGTAAAAAGTTTTGACCCAAATCAGCCTGCTCAAGACTTTGCAGGCTGACCTTGGTGGACTTTTTTTTGCAAATGCGTTGATGCCCTTTTTCACAGAGCATGACTCTTCTATTTTCTATTTTTACAGTTAAGTCTACACATCGCCAATTCAAAAGGATCATGTCAACACCTCAAGAGAGTCATAACAGAATAAAGTCACAACAACCACTCCAGAAGCCAGGATCAGCCAAAACTCAAGGCAGCTCAAAAAATGTATATTTTAAAAGTGATTCAGATGAAGATTATGATCGCGATGAGCAAGATGGACTTGTGATCAAAAGAGCGCAAAGAAATAGCTCTGAAATGAAAACTGTTGTTAAACAGTTTGCTGATAAATGTATGAGTCCAATACAAATTATTGAATCCCCACGAAAATCTCTAAGCACTGGTCAACAAGATTCTAACTCTCAATTTGATGAAACTGACTCTGGAGAGAAACAGATTCCAGAAGACATTGATACAGGTAATATTCCTGAGAGTGATGTAAGAGATATTGACTCAGTATTTGATGATGAAGGCACAGCAAACAATGAGATTGATGATGATGATGATGATGATGATAATGCTGACCTTGAAGATGGTGAAATATTTTATGATAGAATGCGAAGAGAAAGTGAAAAGAATGGTGCAAATAATGACGATTCATTTGAAATTGCTGCTGATGACATTGATGGCGGGTTTGAACAAACTTTGGCAGAGGATGAAACAGAAAGTCAGCAAACATCTTTTATTGAGTTTGGCCCAAAAGAAGATGACAGTGAAATTCAAGATATGTATTCTAAATTGCTAGAGGCCACCAATACACCATTAGGATCTGACACCGATCTTGGACAAATCGGAATTACTTATAAGATGTTGCATGAATTAATTGATAAACTCATAGAGGAGAAACAAAATGCAGAAGAAAGTATTAAAATGATAAAGAAATGCACAAGTTTATTTCCAGATAAAGACAAGAAATTTCCATTAAACAAAAACATTGAAAAACTTATGGAAGAAAAAAGTGAAATAAACAACAGACTCTTTGATGAAATCCGAAAAACCAATGAAATGGCTCATGATATGTACATGCACTCTCAAGAGATGAAAAACTTGGAAAAACTGAAAGCCAGAATGAGTGACCTAGAAAAAGAAAATTCTCTATTACAGATGAAAAAGCTAAATCTTGAACGAGAGGGTGCTGAGAAAGACAAAAGAATTAATGACCTTGAGAAGAATATGAAACTGTATGAAGAGAGACGACAAACCAATCCAGAGAAAAAGCCAATTCCAACGAGAAGAAACACACAGAGAAGAATTCCCCCAGCATTACAATCACCTAGGAAACCCACATTGGGGCCGGCATCACAGGTGACAAATCTAAGGACAACCTATACAAATGGTCAAGCTTCTCCACGACCCGGAGCATCCTCAGCATGGGCAAGACATTATCCAAAACATTAATAAGTTGCTTCCCTTGATTCTTCACAGAATGACAAACTTTGGACTTGTCCAAAATGAATACATTGTGCACATGAACAATTTAATGTGACTCAAATGTTGAAACTTGCCTTTGGAAGGATAGAAAACAATGTATAAAGAGGCTACAATGTTTCCAAGATCCATCTTAGACAAATTCCTGGTAACACTGGGACTGTGTGATTCAGGATTATTAACACCAGTTAGGTCTCGTTTAACTCTTTACCACACAACAAAATTTTAGACTAGTTCAAATTGAAAGCATTTGCAGACGACAAAATTAAGGCGACTGAAAAAATGAAATTTGTTCTGGGAGGGGTAAAAAACACTGTGGGAAAAGGAGAAAATGCTGGTTACCAGCATTTTCTCCTTTTCCTACAGTGTTTTCAAAAGGCTTCTTTCACAGGGGCGTCGAAAGTAGGGATTGTGTGGTAATGGGTTAACAGATGGACAACATACAGGGCTGTGTTACCAGTAACCATGGTTTGCCCTTATTATTAGCCTCCTACAGACAAGACATAATCAAAAAACATCCATAACTTGCATATTATTTGCATCAATTTGCTTATTATTTGCATCAAAAAGTGCTTTATCGGAGAAACTTTATATCACCTCTGTCTTCGTATGCCCAGACCTGAGGGCAACAGCATGTCAATACTTAGGGTTTACAACATGCCATATTTGTGAAGGCTGGAGAAATTTGCTCACTAACACGTAGCTCCAGATAAGAGGGAGGGATGGTATTTTAAAACCATTATTTCTCTTCTAAACCCCATGTTAAGGGTACTCATTAGAATTGTCTTGATGAGTTGATTCTAATGAGAACCCATAACATAGTCATTAGAATCGTCTCGATAAGACAATTCTAACGAGAACCCATAACATAGGGTCTAATGGAGAATAATTAACTTTTTTATTTTTGAAATCAAATTCATTCCCTTTATCTGCAGCTCTGCTAACACAATGAAAATCATACTTGAAATTCTTAGAGTAAACACTTAAAGCACCTTTCGCAAGTATAACTGCATTTGCAGCAAGTGTAGACCAGGGTCAGACTGCAAAAAATGTCTTGTTTGATCTGTGATCCATACTGTCCACTTTGCTGTGATACTATAGACAAAGGTGACCATGAAATTGTAATTATTTGTTTTTTATGTCTTGACTGAAGATGCTGTTCGGTTTACCAGACACTCAGTGTTAAAGATCAACATATTATCGGTTTACTTCAAAACCCTTGTAACTAAAGCTTAAAACAACCTGTAGTTATGAGTTTTTTCAAGTAAACTGATGATATTAAGTTCAAGCAGTGGCAATATCATGTGATTCTGTTTTGTATTGCATTTCTCAGATTTTAACTCTTTACCAAACAACAAAATTTTGGACTAGTCCAAATTGAAAGCTTTTGCAGACGACAAAATAAATGTGAATCAAAAAGAGAAATTTGATTTGGAAAGGGTAGAAACATTGTGGGAAAATGGAGAAAATGCTGGTTACCAGTATTTTCTCCTTTTCCCACAATGTTTTCAAAAGCTTTCCATCACAAGGTCGTTAAAAGTCGGGATTGTGTGGTTAAGAGTTAAATTAAGTCATTTCAAACTGTATTATTACCGAAATAAATTGACCTGAAATTGACCTTTATGCAAAGAATAATTAAATAATGAATATTTAAATCATCGGGTATAATCGGACGGTACGAAAATTCTGTTAATTGTAAATGTCGGGTTTTACCCTTACTGCGCATTAGTCACAATATAAGCTTTCACGGATGGTACAAGTCAAGATCAGGCTGTACAGGAAGTGCGTCTTACATCTAAGTCACCCACCATGTATTATCAATTTAAACAAACAAAAGAATGTTTATTTCACTATAAGACACTATAAGTCTATTAGCCGCCTATAGAGTTGAAAAACATGCACGTCGTTCTGCATGCAGACGACATTAGCCGAAGCTAGGTATGGACAATAATTCAAGTGTGTAATATATGGTAATAGAGGTCATGTATTTCATGTCAATTTGTTTGGGTAATAGCATTATTACAAAAATCATGACCAGTCAGTTTGATAGACTTTAGCATGCTAATTATACTATGCTTTTATCATATTCATGTAGCCTAATGTTGTATACATTGGTGCTTGTATTAATGGAACGCGATAACCGTGGCCCTTGTTTACAATAATTCAGACCATTCTATTTTCGCAGACGGGAAGGACAGGTAAATTATCCGATAATTTTAGTTAAAATGTAAATTGAAAAGGCTTAAGAGCTTTACAAGTTATCGATTCTTCTAAGTGAGCAGTGGTGTAATGGAGAACATGTCTGCCTCTGAACCCGGCGATCCTCGTTCGAGCCGCCAGACCTGCTTTTTTTAAAGGAAGCATGTTGCATATTTTTTTTGGTTTTCGCTTTACTTTTCTTTTTTTTTCTCTCCGTACTTTTCCTTGTTTGATTGTCTTTTATGTTTCTTTTCTTTATCCTTTCTTCTTCCTTTTCAGACGTGCACATCTTTTTTTATCATTGATACTCTTTTGTTACCATTACATTTTATTCTTATTCATTTTATTCTTCTTGTTTTAAAGCATGTTTCTCTATAACTGACACAACAACAAAATGCGCAACTCTCATCCCGTGCACTGGCAGTATTGGAACTCGCTTCGTTTTCACTGGCTTTATCGATACCCTAAGCCTCTTAACATTCAGTATAAAATTTGTTGCTTCCTCGTCGCTGACCGCAATTATTCACTGCTCATAGGTTTCTTGAACTGCAATGTCTGCTTTTCAAAAAAGTATTTATTCTGCTAAGACCGCACATCTACAGTAACTTTTCCACTCGGGTTGATTTAGTTCACAAGTGGTTCCGTTCCACTAGTGTTTTAATTTAAATCCTTGTGCAGTCAAGCTTCCGAGATGCGTAATTAAGTTCTCAACTGTAGCGAGTATATAGACATGTCTTTTCTGTCAAAGCCATGAAACATGAAGAAAAATAGTAGCCAGACATTTGTGGCTTTAGTTATCTTAGATGTTTAAAACACGAGGCTATTCCTAGCATCAATTCCTGTACAAGAAATGTCTTGGTTCATTTTTCCTAACTTTCGAAGGATCAATGTGCAATCTCGTGTGATGTCAAATATAAATGAATGAAACTACAAGGTAAAAGTAAAAATATTCGCTATGATATCATAAAAATAATGTAATCATTGACTTAGCTTGAAAAAAAAAACAGTTGCTTTATTGAAAAAAAAAAATATGCGACTCGAACTCGATCCGCTTGGGCGGTAGCAGAGTCCCTTTGACCACTGCACCACAGCGTTACTTACACGTCTCAATTGAAATTTACCTATAAGTAACTGCTTCGTCCCTGGTATTCCCTATTTGAATGTTTTGAACTGGTCCAGTGTTTGTAAACAAAGGCCACAGTTATCGCGTTTTGATAGTACAGTCTGTCTTCCGAGCTACCTTTTGTAGTAATGTGGTAGAGTGTTTGCTTACAAACCCGGATGTTGTGGGTTGGATCCCAACCTCAAGCAGATTAATTAGTGGCAAATTACAGTCAGTGCTGCTATTTTAGGGAATTTCCATATCAACACATACATGTACCAATTAATTATTTATTTACATATGAATTATAGGGCAGAAAAAAGGGACAACCTGCCATTTTTATTTCCTAGACCCTTGTACATCAATAATTGTTTTTTTTTTTCAAATTATCAGCAAGACATGTAGTTGCAAAACAAGTTATTTTCCTTTATTATTGCATTATATTTTTTGTTGTTATTTCTACTGGAATAATGTTGTTAGAGAAAATTGAAGTTTTGTTTAATAAAGAATTTCCTTTACCTGCCTATTTCATATGTCTTTTTTAGTCTATTTTACTGGTTTTAGGATTCCTGTTAATGCTTTATCAGATGACAAAATTTTAGACTTGTCCAAAATGAAAGATTTTATGGAAGACAAATTCAATGTAGCTTAACCGTTTACCAAACAATCCTTTTAATGACACTGAAAAAGAAGCCCTTTGAAAACATTGTGTTAGAAGGAGCATTTTCTCCAATTCCAACAATGTTTTCTACCCTCCCCATTACAACTTTCACATTTTTCAGTCACTTTTACTTTGTTGTCTGCAAATGCTTTCAATTTGGACCAGTCTAAAATTATTGTTATTAACAATTAATATTATGAGCAAGCCTACAAAAACTGTGCTCTGAAGTGCCTCACAATCTTAACTCTTTCACTACTGAAAGAATAAATTGCATTTCCTGAGAGGTTATAAAAACTTTTCCTCTGCAAGAGCAAAGAGAATATAAGACACTTCAGTCATATTCTAGAACATTGCAGTGGACAATGTAGATCACAGATCAGACAACACATTTTGTGCAATCTGATCTTAATCTACATAGTTCCTGGAGTTTCTTTCACCAATACTCTACAAATATCATTTCAAAGCCACCGCCTGCTTTCTCACATAGCCACTGTTGTATCTATAGCTTTCGCTAAATGTGCCATGCATACCCTCACCAGCTTCTTGTCACAAAAACAGGTCTTTGGCCCAGAATGCAGAATGCATTAGTACATAAGAAAGAGTTGAAAAAAAGTTCAAGGGGAGATAATTTTGCAATAAATCTCGGCAGGGTCATGGAAACTGCACATGCACAACTTTATACATATAGGAACACTGTGTGAAAATTTGAGTTTAGTACTTGAAAAGCTGTTGGAGTATTTCGCCTGATAAAATCGTGTCGACAGACAGACAGCCATGGCGATTCCACTATTATTTCCTCCACTTTATTGTGGGGGTATAAAAAATGATCAGTGGTGAGAGAGGAATGAATCCTATCATCAACCAAATGTAAATAAATTGGCCAAGTCAGAGATCGAACCAGGGACCCCAGTTCTTGAGTCCTCTTCATTACTATGCTCTTGGGGCACCAGCAGTTATCTCATACTTATTTCTAATAATGAAAATGTCTGTTGGATTTGTCTGGCACTCTTGCAACTAGGTCCCATTACAATATATCCTGCAACACTGACACAGAAATGAATAATTGTTTTGCAATTCAAACCTGGACATTTTCCAAAACAAAGGTTAGAAATATTTTTTTACATGATCTATATAGATTTTATCTTTATGAACCTTCAATCATTTACCAAACAATCCTAAGTTTTAACCATTTACTCCATGCATACTCATTTCTACGCATTGCTTGTAGGAGCCTTTGGGAAATATTGTGGCAAAAGGTGAAAATACTCGTGACGAGCAATTTCACCTTTTGTCACAATGTTTTCTATGCTATCAAAAGGTGTCATATACCCATAAAAAACAGCTTTATCCTTGCTATTATTTAGGTTCAATTAGAGATACCACAGAAATGCCCTATGGAGTAAAGGGTTAAAGACCCTTACAGGAAAACCTCTCTAAGACCTTGTGACAGTCAGAGAAAATGCCAGCAACCATTTTCCCCACAATATTGTCAACCATACTTAACTCATTATCATACGACAATATCTCAGGCTTGTCCAGATCGAAAATATTTGCCAACGACAAAATAGAAGTGACAGAAAATTTGAATTTTTTCTTTGTGATGGGTAGAAAACATTAAAACACAGTGGGAAAAGAAGAAAATGCTGGTTACCAGCATTTTCTCCTTTTCCAATAATGTTTTCTAAAAGCTTCTTTCTCAGGGTCGTCAAAAGTAGGGACTGTGTGGTAATGGGTTAAGGCAAAGCATATTAGGTGAGCCATGTTCACTTTCTGGTCTACAAATTTGGAGCAGTCTAGAATTTTAGAGTATTGTAAAAAGATTAACCTTTTACCATACAACCCAAAGTTTTAAAAAGAAAAACGCTCTTGAAAACATTGAAGGAAAAGGAGAAAATGCTGTATCAGCATTTTCTTACGGAATACCGTTAGGGCCATTGCCTTTGAATGTGTTAATTTGAAACACGATACTCGATAATACGATGACGATAACGCGAAACAACGAAACCACGATGGTGAAAACGCGATAGTACGATGACGATAACACGATACTACGATGGTGAAACTACGACAATACGATAGTACGATGATGATAGTGCGATATAGTATCGTGTTTTCACCATCGTACTGTCGCAATTTCACCATCGTAGTATCGTATTTTCGTGTTTTCACCATCGTGCTATCGTAGTATCGCATTATCATCATCGTACTATCGTGTTATCGTCATCGTGCCATCGTGGTATCATCATCATACTATCGTGTTTTCACCATCGCACTATTGTGGTTTCACCATCGCACTATCGTATTATCGTCATCGTACTATCGTGTTTTCGTCATCGTGCTATCGTGTTATCGTCATCGTGCTATCGTGTTTTCGTCATCGTACTATCGTATTATCGTCATCGTGCTATCGTAGTTTCGGCATCGTACTATCGTGTTATCGTCATCGTACTATCATGGTTTCATCATCGTACTATCGTGTTATCGTCATCGTAGTATCGTGTTTTCACCATCATACTATCGCCTTCTGGTGCGCATGCGTATCCTCAGATAATCAATACCTACAGGACAACAGTACACATGGACGAGTTTATAAAAAGTCATTTTGAGAGAGGCTATACTAGTCGATAGATATCCAATATTTTTCCAGTACCGAAGTTCTTTACCTCTTCCACTGCCCGTGGGGATTAAAATCGCTTTTGGAGAGCTGAAACTGTGGATTAGAAAGTGCAGTCTGCTACCTGACGCTTTTTTTTTTAGCAAAACCATCTTACAGTACAGGAGTAATCTAATTTCAAGCTTTGAAATATCCTGAATTTATCATTATTTTTCTTTTTGGTGGCAAAAAATTTACAGGAAACATTACCCCAAGTACATTGTGGAACAACACATGCATGTAAATTTTTAGAAAAACATTGTCCTGTTCTATAAGTATATATCCTAAACAAAGGTGAAATGGGATTGGTAAATCTGAAAAATAGCAGGTTAAATATAGGTTTGATTTGTTTGCGGAAGAAATACAGAAGTTTATGAAACGAATATACACATTATCCTTTAGTTATTTGGTTGTATGGTGTTTTACACCATTTTCAGTATTATTTTAGTTTTATCACTGCGATCAGTCCACCTATCCATGCTTTCCCATAAATTTTGTTTCCGGTACTCCCCAAAATATTTTTTTCCAGCTACTAGCTGCTTTCCCACATAACTACCATAAGAACAATGATCAGCAGAGAGTGAGAGGAATGAATCCTGTCACAATGACTATCATCAATCCTCGGAAAGAAATTGGCCGAGGTGCGGATCAAACCAGTGACCTCTGTTCTCAAGTCTTGTACACTACCGACTGAGATGCCAGGGCTTGGAAGATTATGCTCTAGACAATTAGTCGTACCCAATTATGGGAAAAACAAAAGAAGCCATTTTCCCCCCTAAATACCCCTTTCTGAAGTCACAAATTAAATGTCTGACTATATCAATGTTTAAAAAAAGTTAAGATAGTGGAGAAAATCTAGTCGAAAAAAAAAGTTCTATGTCGGTTTTGAACCTTGGTCTACTTCACATTAAGCAGGTGCTTTATCCATAAGGCCATTGACTCCGCAATTGTCTAAGAGGGTAGATAACCCAATTTACAAGCATAGACTCTCTCAAAATGACTTTGAATAAACTCTTCAATGTGTACTGTTGTTCTGTAGGTCTTTAATATTGGAGGATGCGCATGCCCACCGGAAGGCGATAGTACGATGGCGAAAATGCGATAGTACGATGATGATAATACGATAGTACGATGGTGAAAACACGAAAGTACGATGACGATAACACAATAGTACGATGATGAAACTACGATAGTACGATGATGAAAATACGATAGTACGATGACGATGATACGATGACGATAATACGATAGTGCGATGGTGAAACAACGATAGTGCGATGGTGAAAACACGATAATACGATGATGACACCATGATAGTACGATGACGAAAACACAATAGTACGATGACGATAATACGATAGTGCGATGGTGAAAACATGAAAATACGATACTACGATGGTGAAATTACAACAGTACGATGGTGAAAACACGATATTATATCGCACTATCATCATCGTACTATCGTATTGTCGTGGTTTCACCATCGTAGTATCGTGTTATCGTCATCGTACTATTGCGTTTTCACCATCGTGGTTTCGTTGTTTCGCGTTATCGTCATCGTACTATCGAGTAGCGTGTTTCAAATTAACACATTCAAAGGCAATGGCCCTAACGGTATTCCGTATTTTCTGCTTTTTACACAATATTTTCTGCTGTGTTTGTCATCTGAAAATGCTATTGATTTGGACCAATACAAAATTTTATTGTGTAATAGATGGTTAACCAACTATTCATTCACAAACAAAACACATTGAGTCTCTGCGAATTGTCTTCATTGACAAATAATGGGCCATTTTCTCACTAACCCCTTACCCCACCATCCCCAGTCTTTTGGACACCATGAAAGATTTGTAAAAGCATTTATGACAACAGAAAACTTTCCTCTCAATGTTTTCTACCCTTTCAAAAATAAATTTCCACCATTTGAGCCACATTTAACTCGTTATCACACAAGAAAATTTTAGACCGGTTCAAATTTAAAGCATTTGCAGATGACAAAACAAAATTTTAATGTGACTGAAAAATTGATATTTGGTTATGGAGCGGTAGAAAACATTGTGTGGAAAAGGAGAAACCTGTCTCACTTGTGTACAAGCATTTTCTCCTTTTCCCACAATGTTTTCAAAAGGCTTCTTTCTCAGGGTCGTTTAAAGTCGGAATAGTGGTGATAAAGAGTGAATTTGTTATCTGTAAATGCTTCATATTTAGACAAGTACAAAGTTTCTTATTTAACCTTTTATAATGCAATCACAGGTTTTAACAACCTTGAGGAAGAAAGCTTTTAGAAATATTTTGGGAAAAGGAGAAAAACCAGCGTTTTCTCCTTTTCCCTCAATTTTTTCTACCCTTTCACAGACAGTTTAAACCATTTCAGCTACATTCTATCTCTTGTCTGGATGACTTTGAATTTGGACAGTGGTGGACAGTGCACCTATCCATGCTTTTCTGGGCCTGTATACACCAACCATTCTTGAGAATATTCTTGGTCTTATTCTCCAAAGTTTTCTACAATTGTAAGTAACACAACTTCTGATTGGCTAAACCAAATGGTTTAGCCAATCAGAAGTCATGTTACTTACAAATGCAGAAAATTCTGGAGAATAAGACAAAGAACGTTCTTAAGAATGGTTGGGGAATATGGGCCCTGGAGTCTCTTTCACCTGTACTCTGCACAATTTTCTTTCCAAGCTACTGGTTGCTTTCCTACATAACCATCACCAAGACAATGGTCAGCAGTGGGAGAATAATAATGAATCCTGTTGCAATCACCGTCATCGATCCTTGAAAAGAAACTGTATCAGAGAGCAGCGTGTCGGACGCATGACCTGGTGGTTGTGATTTCGATACCCTGTCGAGGCAAACTTTCTTTCCGGCATATTTTCACCTCTTATCTCTGCTGAAGCATGTGAGCCAATTAGTTGGTGGCTTTGAAAAGAAGGTTGTGTTAGCACTGGTGTGAGAAAGCCAGGAAAGACATGTGCGGCTCTGACCGCCATGATATGACCTTAGCTGTTAAAGTGGCGATTCAACCAAAGAAGCAACTTTTTATGCCACAAATGAGATAAATGCAAATATTTTCAATATGGACTGTCCACTTTATCCCAAACAGCAAATCATACACTTCTAAAATTTTGGCATCTGCAGATGAGGAATTCAAATTTGGTACAAACTTAAAAACATTTGGAGAAAAGGTTACCTTTACTTCCCTTTGTTCCAAAAAATGATTCTAAACTGCTTCTTCCTGAGGGTCGTTAACAATTGGCACAAAATATAACCTTAGGCTTGTCCAGTTTGAAATCAGTTGTAGAACATATTCAGAACTTGTTCTTGATAGGACAGAAAACTTTGTTGGTAAGGTGAAAATACTAGATAGCAGCACTTTTTCAATTCCCCACAATGTTTTCCAAAGCCTCATTCCTGAAAGTCAATGAAACCTGGGATTGTGTGTTAAGGGGTAAAAAACATGTGATTGTTTGGTAAAGATTTAAACATGACAAATAGACACTTCAGTGTTGCCTGTAAATCTTGTTTGTTTAAACTGAACAAGTCTAATGAGGCCTTTGAACACTTCCAACCAATGGTGCATATTTACGATGAATGAACATCATCCTTCTGACTGCCATGAACCAAAGCACACTCCAAAGCCCCAAAGGGGCTGGGGTGTGTGTGTGTGTGTGAGGATGGGGGGGGGGGGAGGGGGAATAAATTTGTGCAGACAAAGAAAAGAAGACAGGACACAGTGCACTATGGACTGACTGATGGATAGCAAGATAGAAAGGCTTTACAGAAAAAATTTTACTGACAAGGCGAAAATATCTCTCCACCTCTCGGTAGGTCTTAAAAACTTCTGTCAGACATTTTGCTTATAACCCTTCACCACACGATCCCAACTTTTAACAACCTTAAGAAAGACAGCTTTAGAAAACATTGTGGGAAAAGGAGAAAATGCTGGTCACTAGCATTTTCTCCTTTTCCCACAATGTTTTCTTCCCTATGAAAGACAAATTTCATCATTTGATTCACACTTGACTTGTGGTCTGCAAATGCTTTCATCTTGGACTAGTCCAATTTTTTTTTTTGTATGGTAAAGTGATAAATGTGTCATGATTTATAAATGACTGACAAACTAAGAACCAATGAAGATCTTAATCCTTTCCCAAACAATCCATGGTTTTTACGGGTCTGGAATAGTAACCTTTTGAAAACATTGTGGGAAATGGAGAAAATGCTGGTAACCAGCATTTTCTCCTTTTCTCACAATGTTTTCTACCCTATCATAGACAGAAATCATCTTTTCAGCAAGAGTTGAATTGTTGTCTGCAGATGCTTTGAATTTGGTCTAGTCCAAATGTTTGTCGTTACGGAAAGGGTTAAAATCAATTCTGAAAGGAAAAGGGCAGAAGTATGATCCAACTGCAAATCAATGCAATCAAATCTTAGTCTCTCCCATTATATAGAACACCTAAATACAGGAATAAAGAGTAAGCTTAACTCCATCTAAAACAACAAAATTTTAGACTTGTACTAATTGAAAGCATTTTCAGACAATATAAAAATAACAAGAAGAATTGAAAATTTATTTTTGGAAGAGTAGAAAACATTGTCAGAGAAGGATAAAAATGTAAGTTACCAGCATTTTCTCCTTCTCTCAAAGTGTTTTCAAAAGCTTTCCCTCTAAGTCATAAATTTTCTGATTGTGCTGTAATGGGTTAAAGTAAATACAGTAACCATTCTCTTATCTGTGGTTTCTACTTGGCAATATAAATGCTTAATTCTTTTCCAAATAATCACAAGTTTTCACAGGCTTGAGGGAGAATAATGTTTAAAGATAGGGCAGCTGATAGTGATTCCTGTAATATTGCCTATCATTGCTAAGAAGAAACCAATTCGGGTAAGACTTGGGTATTCCACCATCTTCGCGAACCAAGGTTACAATCACAACGTGGATCTTACCTGGGCACATTTCGAGATTCCTGCGACACGCCCCTTATTGGATGCTGCTTATCATCTCCCTTTACATCATATTTCTTATAGCCAATGAAATGTTGTTTTACAAACTGCTTACGAATACAATAATTCAACATGAAGCAATAACCATAAACATACTTGGACATTCCATTAGAGCTAGCTGCAAACAATAAAAATGTGTATCGGGTGATTGTCGAAATCTAGCTCAATCCGCCAAGGGCAGAGTAGCATAGTGGATCGTAACCCTTGGCTTGCCAAGATGGTATTCCACCATCAATTGGCAGACTGCCACCTGCTGCCTGCATGGATTACAGATTACTCAAGTCTTACGCGAATCTACAATATTTTGGGTGCCAGAAAAAATGCTGGTAACCAGTATTCATTCGGTTTCTGACTGTTTTTCTCTCTTTTAAAAATAAATTGAGTGATACAGACAAGATTTTTTTATTTCATGTCTTTACCTTTTTGGCAGTTTCCTGATTTATAGTTTCCTCTGTGGCTATTGTAGATCTAATTCAGGCTGCATAAAAGGTGCAGCCTGATCTTTGATCTACATTGTCTCCTTTTCTTAACCCTTTTCCAAAAAAAGCCCTTCTTTTTACGTGTCTGAAGTACAAGTCTTTTGAAAACACTGTGGGAAAAGGAGAAATTGCTTGTAATGAGCAATTTCTCCTTTTCCCACAGTATTTTCTACCCATTTGGAGAACTTTCTACCATTTTTGTCAAATTTGAACTTGTCGTCTGCAAACTCTTTGAGTTTGGAAGAGTCTAAAATTTGTTGTTGGGGAAAGGGTTAACTCATTACCAAACAACAAAATTTAAGACTGGTTCAAATTGAAAGCATTTGCAGACGACAAAATAAAGGCGACTGAAAAATTGAAATATGTTCTGGGAAGGGTAGAAAACACTGTTGGAAAAGGAGAAAATGCTGGTTACCAGCATTTTCTCCTTTTCCTACAGTGTTTTCAAAAGGCTTCTTTGTCAGGGGCGTCAAAAGTAGGGATTGTGTTGTTATGGGTTAAACATTGCAAAGAAAGGCAACCATGAAATCGCAATTAACTGGGTCATACTTCTAAGATGCTAATGTCTGATAGGTTTAGCACTTTAACTCTACCACACAATCCCAGCTTTTAACAAGACCGGAGAAAGAAAGCTTTGGAAAACATTGTGGGAGAAGCAGAAAATGCTGGTAACCAGCATTTTCTCCTTTTCCTGCAATGCTTTTTAACTTTCCCAATTCAAATTTTAATTCTGGATTTTCATTTATTTTGTTGTCTGCAAATGCTTTGAATTTGGACCAATCCAAAATTTTGTCGTTAGGTAAGGAGCTAAGCATGAAATAATTGTTTTATATTGATGAGTCAAACATGTTTGTCATGTGGTAATGATTTAAAAATCTACCAGATCGCAACTTCTATTTTTGTCCATATCAAAAGAATTTGGAGACCACAAATCAAATAATGCTGAAATGATTGAATTTGTCTGTGTGTTTGATGTAGTTGAAAAAGTTGAAAAAGTTTAACATCTTGGTTACAAGCTATTTTCTTCAATGTTATAAGAATTATATTGAATTCTTTGGTAAAGGGTTGGTTTGTTTATCTCATTACCTAACGACAAAATCATAGACTTGTCAAAATTGAAAGCACTAGCAGACAACAAAATAAATATGACTCAAAAATTGAAATTTGTCTTGGAAGGGTAGAGCACATTGTGGGCAAAGGAGAAAATGCTGGTTACCAGCATTTTCTCCTTTTCTCACATTGTTTTCAAAAGGCTTCTTTCTCAGGGTCATTAAAAGTCGGGACTGTGTGGTAAAGAATCGTGTAGAATTTACAGAAAGCTAAATATAATAATGACATCATTCAGCTTAGCACAATGGGGCAATTACGTATACAATGACAAAGGGCCTTTTTGTCTGTATGAAAGATATACCAAACATTTTATGTGGTTCTGTCTTGCTCAGTGGTTATGTGGAAAAGCAGCCAGTGGCTTGGGAAGAATATTGTGTGGAGTAATGCAAAAACAAACCCTAGGAAAGCATGGATAGGTGTACTGACTACAATAATATTGAAAGCAGCATTGAAGACCATACAATCAATCTGTAGCTCAAAGAGTTCAAATCTCAACCAAGGAACTAAATATTCCTGTATGGGATTGTCCTTGTGCAAGGTACTTTATGGCCCAAACTCAGTTCTCATTAAGCCTAAAAAGTGCATGGAAAAATGAGCTGTGAAGCTATAAAGGTGTGAAGTCCAAAAGAAGTCCAAAATACTGTTTAATCCTGTACCATACAATGACGACTTTTAACGACCCTGAGATAGAAGCCTTTTGAAAACATTGTGGGGAAAGGAGGAAATGCTGGTAACAAACATTTTCTCTTTTTCCCGCAATGTTTTCTCTCCTCTTTGATACAAATTTCCAGTCACTGTTTTTTGTTGTCTGCAAATGCTTTTAATTTGGACCAGTCTAAAATATTGTCATTTGGTAATGAGTTAAAGTAGGATGACAGCCAATTCAATCAGTGACCACATGTTTTTAACTCCTTACCAAACGACAAAATTTTGGACAACTCCAACGAAAGCATTTGCAGACGACCAAATAAATGTGAGTCAAAAATTAATTTTTGATTTTGGGAGTGTAGAAAACATTGTGAGAAAAGGAGAAAATGCTGGTTACCAGCATTTTCTCCTTTTCCCACAATGTTTTCAAAAGGCTTCTATCTCAGGGTCGTTAAAAGTCGGGATTGTGTGGGAAAGGGTTAAAAGGCTTCTATTTCAGGGTTGTAAAAACTAGGGATTGTTCGTAAAGGATTAATTATGTGGCCTAACAAGATACAGGTATAATTACATGTCAAATGAATGACAAGTGGGGACAAATTATCAGTAAAAGCTATTGATATTTTTCAATCTTTCAATATTACCTCAACATTTTTGGGTATCTAATGGGACCATCTAATGAGTGATCTTAAATCGTTCGCAACACATTCCAAATTTCCAACAAACCCTTAGAAATAAAATTTTAGTAAACATTATGGGAAAGTGTAGAAAGAGAGTAAAATCAGTATTGTGAAAGCAATGTGAGAAAATGCTGGTGTAAAAATATTTCTTCTTTCCTCACATTATTTTCTACTCTTTAATAAACAAATTCCACTTAATCTCTTGTCTGCATTTTGCTTTCAATTTTGAATACAATGTAGTCTACAGTTTTGTTGTGTCGGAAAGGTTAACTGTTCATTGGGAGACAAAATTTTAGACTTGAACAAACTGAAAAACATTTGCAGATACCAAATTTTATAGAGCAAGGTTTTCAAAAGAGTAGAAAACAGTGTGGAAATGGGAAAAATTCTTTTTACCATCACATTCAGAAAGTTTTTCACAGCACAAATAAAAGAAATAGTAACTACCATTTTCTATTATTTTTAATCCTTCAATTCTTTACCAAACAACCAAATTTTGGACTTGTCCAAATTGAAAGCATAAAAATTATGCAGGCGACAAAATAAACGTGGATCAAAAATTGAAATTTGATTTGGAAGAGGTAGAAAACATTGTGGGAAAAGAAGAAAATGCTAATTATGAGCATTTTCTCCTTTTCCCACAATGTCTTCAAAGGCTTTTCTTCTCAGGGACGTTAAAAGTCTGGATTGTGTGATCAAGAGTTAAAGATTACTTAAATCATTTTGCAGTAAATTTGCTGTCTACATAATATTATAAACCATAATCTGTGAAAAGGGTCAATATGCAGAAAGTATCAACTCAGATCAGCCTGCACAGTACACACAAAGCTGACACAAGAGGAAACTTTTTGCACTTAGTCAATTTTCTGCATGTCAAAAGACCAATCAATCTCATGATTCAGTCAGATGTTAAACAAACTAGAGCTGTCACTGAATATGACTTAATATCCCCACCGGCCCTTTGACAGAAACAGGCAATTATTAGTAGTATATACAAAGACGGACACAGGACAGACACATGGACGGACACAGTCATGGACGGACACACAGACGGACAGACAGCCCAATTCCAGTAAGCCCCCCGAATTTTACGCGGGTATAAAAAGATTTTATAGATCTAAAATTTGCCCTGATATTACTGAAACAATGTGGAAAGCTGTTTAACCCATTATCACATTATTCCTACACTGATGACCCTGAGAAAGAAGCCTTTAGAAAACATTGTGGGAAAAGGAGAAAATGCTGGTAACCAGCATTTTCTCCTTTTCCCACAATGTTTTCTACCCTTCACAAAACAAATTTCAAATTCTCAGTCACTCTTATTTAGTCGTCTGCAAATGCTTTTGATTTGGACATACGTAAAATTTTGTCATTTGGTAACGAGTTAAAACATCATTTAATCAGTTAATATGGATTTATAATCATGTAATAAATTGCTTGATAAAACACATCGGAGTTGCTTTAAAGCCCCTTTTGCCAGAGGATGACTTAAATGTTAAATTGGACTAGTCAAAACTAGTCGACCAAAGCCAAAAATGTGGCTAATCGGTATTTTGGGTAACAACCCCAGGGGGTCACTATCACAGTTGTAAAACATACCTTATCAAACTGCCAGAAGACTGTTATAAATTTGTTGCCGACGTTGGTGACAGTAGGGATAGAAAGACAGTCTCTCAAACCAAATATTCTGGGTTCAGAGACCATGATCGGCTAATGATTGGATGGGCCAACCTCTGGAGTAACCTACATGGGCCAACCTCTGGAGTAACCTACATGGGCCAACCTCTGGAGTAACCTACATGGGCCAACCTCTGGTATAACCAACATCACAGCACCAATAATGGTCAACTCTTTAGCAATAAGAAAAGTTTAAATTGGTCCACACTGAAAGCACATACACACATCAAAATAAAGGACATGCCAAATCTTTTCTATGATAGAATACAGAACATTGTGGAAAAAGAAAAAAATGCTACTTACTAACAGTGTCTCCTTTTTTCTACAATGTGTTCAAAAGCCTTCTTTCCCAGAGTTGTAAGTACAGGGTTAACTCTTTACAAAATATTTATCATCGGAAATGGACTAGTGGTTGGTTTCTAAGTTGAGTGTTATATTTTAACCCATTACCACACAATCCCTACTTTTGACGCCCTTGAGAAAGGAGCCTTTAGAAAACATTGTGGGAAAAGGAGAAAATGCTGGTAACCAGCATTTTCTCCTTTTCCCACAATGTTTTCTACCCTTCACAAAATAAATTTCAAATTTTCAGTCACTTTTATTTTGTCGTCTGCAAATGCTTTCAATTTGGTCAAGTCTAAAATATTGTCGTTTGGTAATGGGTTTAAAAGGCAATGTACCTTCTGAGAAGAAATATACAGTGTATTTACTCTTTACTAAACAACAAAATTGTGGACCAGTCCAAATTGAAAGCATTTGCAGACGACAATGTAAGTATGGCTCAAAAGTTGAAATTTGTCTTGGGAACGGCAGAAAACATTGTGGGAAAAGAAGAAAATGTTGGTTACCAGCATTATCTCCTTTTCTCACGTTTTCAAAAGGCTTCTTTCTCAATGTCGTTTAAAGTCGGGATTGTATGTTAAAGACTTAAAGTACCAGATACAGCCATGGAACCTGATCATCATATCATCCTAGGTATACCGAATGGGGACAATGGCAGTCCTATACTGCTGACCTGAGTTCTATACCTACAATGCTGAGCCACACAGAACTATAAAACAAACAGATACATGTGTCGATGGAAAACTTTTATCTAATCTTTCCATTCAATGTGCCATTTTAACTCTTTACAACTCCTAGTGCTGTCTGATCTTGGATCTACACTGCCCACTTGAAAGATTTTCTAAAACAAAAAGTAACTAGAGCTATCACTTAACGTGATCATACCCCCCACCAGCTCCTTGCCACCAAACAGGTCTTTGTCACAGAATGCAGAATTGTTGAGTACAAAAGTAAGAGTTGAACATGAGCTTTGCAAATTGTCGCAAGATACGCCCGTCTTACCCCAAGTTGTTAAGCTGGGGCATGCACCGGACCAAATTCAAGTATGAAAAACGACAAAGGGCAATAACTCAAAAATTAAGCGAGCAAGAGTTATGATTTCTGTGCACTGCATTCCCCCTTGATGAGATGTATCCATCCATAAAATTTCATAACCCTAGCTAGTATAGTTTTGGAGATACGCTCCGGACAAAATTCAAGTATGAAAAACAACAAAGGGCACTAACTCAAAAATTAAGCAAGCAAGAGTTATGATTCCTGTGCACTGCACTCCCCCTTGATGAGGTCTATCCATCCATAAAATTTCATAACCCTAGCTAGTATAGTTTTGGAGATACGCTCCGGACAAAATTCAAGTATGAAAAACAACAAAGGGCAATAACTCAAAAATTAAGGGAGCAAAAGTTATGATTCCTAAGCACTGCACTCCCCCTTGATGAGATCTATCCACCCATGAAATTTCATAACCCTAGCTAGTATAGTTTTGGAGATATGCTCCGGACAAAATTCAATTACTTAAAACAACAAAGGGCACTAACTCAAAAATTAAGCAAGCTAGAGTTATGATTCCTGTGCACTGCACTCCCCCTTGGTGAGATCTATCCAGCCATGAAATTTCATAACCCTAGCTAGTATAGTTTTGGAGATATGCTCCGGACCAAATTCAAGTATTAAAAACGACAAAGGGCAGTAACTCAAAAATTAAGGAAGCAGGAGTTATAATTCCTGTGCACTGCACTCCCCCTTGGTGAGATATATCCACCCATGAAATTTCATAATGCTAGCTAGTAGTTTTGGAGATACGCTCCGGACAAAATTCAAGTATAAAAAACCAACAAAGGGCAATAACTCAAAAATTAAGCTAGCAAGAGTTATGATTCCTGTGCACTGCTCTCCCGCTCGATGAGATCTATCCACCCATGAAATTTCATAAGCCTAGCTAGTATAGCTTTGGAGATATGCTCCGGACAAAATTCAAGTATGAAAAAGAAATTTGTCCAGAATCATCAAAGGGCCATAACTCCATGAAACCTAAATAAACCATAACCAAAATAGGATATGCACATCTCTGCTTTATACTGAGTGTATTTGTGTAGTTTGAACCAAATCTGTCCAATAGTTGATGAGAAAAAGAGCGGACAAGAAATTTCACGAAAGGGCCATAACTCAGTGAAAAATCAATGAACCATAACCAACATTTTATATGCACATCTCTGCTTGATACTGAGTTTACCTGTGAAGTTTGAATACAATTTGTCCAGTAGTTTATGAGAAATAGAGCGGACAAAAAGCTACAGACCAACCGACCGACCGACGGACGGACCGACCGACAAGCTGACTCCTATATACACCCCAAACAGAGTTTTTGGGGGTATAATTAATAATACCTGAGTTTTAAGCACTGACAGAATTTCCATATAACTCATCTAGCTTATTCACCTAGCAGTATGCAGGTTAAACTTGTACCATAATGTGCCAAGTTTTGAAAAAACCCTGAGAAAGATTGCATTTTTGAAACTGTGGGAAAAGAAGAAAATGCTGGTCTCCCGCATTTTCTCCTTTTTCCACAATGTTTTCAAGCCTTTTGTCAATTAATACCATCATTTTAGTTACCTATTCATCATCATACATTCTTTATCTTGTTGAGTGTAAAGTTTTAACTGTATAAAATTTCAGACAGGTCTGAATTTAAAGCATTTGCAGGCAACAAAATAAACCTAAGTGAAAAACTGGAATTAGTTTTGGGATGGGTAGAACACATTGTGGGAAAAGGAGAAAATGCTGGTTACCAGCATTTTCTCCTTTTCCCTCAATGTTTTCAAAAGGTTTCTATTTCAGGGTCGTCAAAGTCGTTTTTGTGTGGTGAACGCTTAAAATATAGATAAGGATTCCTGGTGAACAAGATCTTAGATATTATTATCTACTCTAGTATCAATTTATCATTCAGCCTTGAAGGACCTATTGGTAAGCGTAATCATTTGATATATTTATACATTATATCTTATAACATGACTTTAGATTGAAACTCACTGGTTTACTGGTTTTCATAATTTTTTTTCTAAATGAAAAAAAAGAAAGCAAAACGATATTTATATTGGAAGTGAAGAATGTATCCATTTCTTCTTTGAGTAATAATTAAATTGAAAGCCATTTTCTAAGTGGTTTGCTCTTGTGTTTGTGTTTTTCCAGATTTAAGTAAAATCATTTTGCTGTCAGAAACCAGATATTTAGGTTAAACCCATTACAACACAATCCGTACTTTTGACAACCCTGAGGAAGAAGCCTGTAGAAAACATTGTGGGAAAAGGAGAAAATGCTGGTAACCAGCATTTTCTCCTTTTCCCACGATGTTTTCTACTCTTAACAAATTTCAAATTTTCAGTATCTTTTACTTTGTTGTCTGCAAATGCTTTCGATTTGGACAAGCCTAAAATATTGTGGTTTGGTAATAAGTTAAAATGTCAACTCAAAATAATCCTCATAAGATTTATAGAGGAACTAATGGATTCCTTGTGTGAATATACAGGATAAAAAAACTGCTATGTTTCAAAACCATTAACATGGTGGCCAAGTGACAAAATGAACAAATCCCAAAAAACTTTGGACTTAATTAGATTAAATCTTTTCAACAAAACAAGATTTTAGACTGGTTTTCATCCAACAGACTTCATATCAAAATGTAGTTCAAGTTATGGGAAAAGTCTTTGAAAAAGTAGAAAACAATGTGGGGAAAGAAGGAAATGCTGATCACCATCATTTTCTTCTTTTCTTGCTATATTTTCAGAAGCCTTGTCATTCAGGGTTGTCAAATCTGGACTGTTTGGTAAAGATTTAACACTTTATCTAACAATCCAAAGCAGTTTTTCTGAACAAGATAGCTTTCGAAAATAATGTGGAAAGAGGATAAAATGCTAGTTACCAACATTTCTTTTAGACGCAAATGCCTTTATTTTAAACCAAAAACGATCAGTATCTATAAATATGTGTATTTGCCAACAACACATTAAGGTTGTTTAATTGATTAGATTCTCCCTGAAAATGAAAAAAGACGATGATGGAACATATAGGAAAAAAAAAAATGGTAACAAGCATTTTCTCTCATTTCTAATAATGTTTTTAGTAGGCTTTTTCTCTGGACTTTTGAAATTTGGGGATGTGTTGTAAAGGGCTAAAGAGGTAAAAACACACTCTGGATCTTTAAGTCTTTTAATCAGATTTCTGAACTTTTAAATGGTCACTTCATACTTTTTCACGCTCAAGTTAATAAAATTTTAAATGCAGATTAAACAACACTGACTCATGTTTCACCTTATAATCTGATCCGAAAAAGCAAAAATTTCTTTCAGTGAGCATTTCGATTCTTACTAACTGGGATTTTTTAATTCTTTCAGAATATTACTACAACACGAAATTTGTGCTTTCATCATGCTTGTGCGGAGATATATTTGAACACTCAAAACACCAAAAGCTTTATATTCGATATTAACCCTTTACCCCATAAGGCATTTCTATGGTATCTCTAATTGACCCTAAATAACAGCAAGAATAAAGCTGTTTCGTATGTGTATATGACACCTTTTGATAGTTTAGAAAACATTGTGGCAAAAGGTGAAATTGCTCGTGACGAGCAATTTCACCTTTTGCCACAATGTTTTCCAACGGCTCCTACAAGCAATGCGTAGAATTAAGTATCTATGGAGTAAAGGGTTAAAAAACTGTGCTGTCTTTCATCGAACAGAATCCTGCCACTTTGATCAGGAACAATGAATGAGGCACAACGATCAGTGATACAACGCCATCTTAAACAACTGGCAGATGACATCATGATGACCGAGGATTTCTATGGATCTCTGTTTCAATATAAAATCTTTGAGAGGAATATGATTGCTAACATCAAGGTATGGATTTCCAGTACTTTGTCAACTTTTGTCTCTAATTCATCATTCTGTTCAATAACTATCTTTTTCGGTACTACTGAATGTGCTGGCTCTTGATCTAAATTTTGGTACAGATAACAAATTAATTCTTTACCACACAACAAAATTTTAGACTGGTTTAAATTGAAAGCATTTGCAGATGACAAAGGTGACTGAAGAATTGAAATTTGTTCTGGGAAGGGTAGAAAACACTGTGGGAAAAGGAGAAAATGCTGGTTACCAGCATTTTCTCCTTTTCCTACAGTGTTTTTAAAAGACTTTTTTCTCAGGGACGTCAAAAGTAGGGATTGTGTGGTAAAGGGTTAATAAATAGTACTTTGTGATTGCCTATCAATGTAGACAAGTTTACTTTATTTTTTTACCATACAAAATTCAAGATCTGTTAAAATTGAAAGCATTTGCAGATGACAAATTGTACATGCCTCAATTGATGAAATTTGTCGTTGATAGGATAGGACAGAGAACATTGTGGGAAAAGGAGAAAATGGTTGTTACCAATATTTTCTCCTTTTCCTTCAATATTTTTAACTCTTTACCAGATAACAAAGTTTCAGACTGGTCCAAATTGAAAGCACTTGCAGGTTACAAAATAAACGTAACTCAGAAGTTGGAATTTGTTTCTAGTAGGGTAAAAAAAAAACTATGGGAAAAGGTGAAGATGCTAGTTTTCAGCATTTTCTCCTTTTCCCGTAATATCTTCTAAAAGCTTCTTTTTCAAGGTTGTGAAAACCAGGGATTGTTAGGGAAAGGGCTAATTAACCCTTTACCACACAATCCTGACTTTTAATGACCCCTGAATAAATAGCTTTTGAAAACAATGTAGGAAAAGGAGAAAATGCTGGTAACCAGCATTATCTCCTTTTCCCGCAATGTTTTCTAGCCTTCCCCAAACTAATTTCGATTTTTGATTCACATTTGTCATCGCAGCAAATGCTTTCTAATTGGACTAGTCCAAAATTTTGTCATTTGGTAAAGTGTTAAAGCCCCTTTTCACAGCACATTCCATGTTTATTTAAATTCTATAGGCAGAGAGAACACCAGATGATCAAGTTTACAAAATGCTAGAGATGTTAACAAAGCGAGGACCAGAAGCCTTTGATTCCTTTGTTGATATCCTTAAAGATGACTATCCATGGCTGGCTGCCATGTTAGAAACCAGCTACAAGAATGAGTCATTCAGTAGGCAGAACTCTACATTGACCATCTGTACATGTGGAAATGTAAGGGTGGACAATGAAAAAGAGAGTAAGTCCTGACATTGTGCCTATTTTAGGGGATCCTCTACCCTCATTTTGCCTATCATGCATCCTAACTGTGCCTACCATCTATCCTCATGATTCTTATCATCTATCGTGCTTGTGCTTATCTTTTGTCCTCATTGTGCTTGTCTTCGTATCCTCATTGTTCTTATCCTCTGTCCTCATTGTGTTCAATCCGCATTGTGCCTACCATCTATACTCACTGCCTACCTCTTGTCATCATAGCGCCTAACTTCTTTCCTCAATATGTCGATCTTCTATTCTCACTGTGCCTATCATCTTACCCACTTTGTGCCTTTCTGTCATTCTCATTATTTCTATCTTCTATCTTCATCATTTAACTCCTTACACACAACAAAATTTTAGACCTATTCAAACTGAAAGCATTTGCAGATAACAATTTCATAGTGGCTCACATGACCCAATTTTCCGTTGATAGGGAAGAAAACTTTGTGGGTAAAGGAGAAAATACCAGCAATGTTTTCAAAAGGCTTCTTCTTCAGGGTCATTAAAAGTCAGGACTGTGTGTTAAAGGGTTAAGCTTTTTGTTCCCTTCTTCTAACCTTATTGTGCTTTTCTTCTGTCCTCATTCTGCATATCGTCTGTCTATCCTTATTGTGCTTATCTTCCATTTTTGTTGTGCCTATCTTCTATCCTCACTGTGCTAGTTCTCTATCCTCGCTGTTCCTATCTTCTATCCTCACTGTGCTAGTACTCTATCCTCGCTGTTCCCATCTTCTTTCCTCACTGTGCTAGTACTCTATCCTCGCTGTTCCCATCTTCTTTCCTCACTGTGCTAGTAATCTATCCTCGCTGTTCCCAGCTTCTTTCTTCACTGTGCTACTAATCTATCCTCACTGTTCTTAGCTTCTATCCTCACTGTGCTAGTAATCTATCCTCACTGTTCTTATCTTCTACCATCACAGTTCTTATCATCTATCCTCAATACACTTATCCCTTATCTTTCTTTTGCTCATCCTCTATCCTCACTGTGGCTATCCTCTATCCTTATCATGCCCATCATCTACTCTCATTGTGCCCGTCATCTGTCGACATTGTGCCATCTTCGATCTTCAAAGTCCCTTGCCCTCTTCCATATTCAAAGTGCCTATCTTCGTTCCTCATTATGTCTATCTTCTTGTTCTACAGTAATTGAACTTTTTTTCCTATCCTCATTGTACATTGTCTGTACTCACTGTTTGTTATGTGCTATCCTCATTGTGCCCTTTATCTATCCTCCTTGCTTTTCTCCTGTCATCATTGTGCATCCTTAGTATGTTTCCATCCTCATAGTGGTTATCATCTATCCATTTTGTGCCTTTCTTCCATTCTCAGCATTCCTATGATCTATCCTCACCATTGTCATCTTTTGTTTCCATCTTCTATCTTCATTTTGCTTATCATTCATCCTTGTTTGGCTTTTCATCTTTCCTCTGTGTTTCTATCTTCTGTCATGATGCCTATCTTCTATCCTCATCATGCTTATCCTGTCCTCATTGTGCATATCCTCTGCCCTCATCGTGCATATCTTGTCCTCATTGTGCATATCCTCTGTCCTCATCTTGCATATCCTCAGTCCTCATCATGTATATCCTCTGTCCTCATTGTGCATATCTTCTGTCCTCAATGTGCATATCTTCTGTCCTCATCATGCTTATCCTCTGTTCACATTGTGCATATCTTCTGTCCTCAATGTGCATATCTTGTCATCGTGCATATCTTCTGTCCTCATTGTGCATATCTTGTCCTCATTGTGCTTATCTTCTGTCCTCATTACGCATATCTTCTATCCTCATTGTGTATATCCTCCGTCCTCATTGTGCATTTCCTCCGTCCTCATTGTACATATCTTCTGTCCTCATTGTGCATATCTTCTATCCCTATTTAGTCTATCATCCCTCCTCATTGTTTCTGTCATCCATCCATAAAGTGCCTTTACTTGATCCTTATTGTGCCTATTTTGTATCCTCATCTTACCTACCTTCCATCTCCATTGTGCTTTTCATCTTTTCTCATTTGTGCCTAGCATCTATCTAATTGTGCCTATCCTACCTTCTTGAACCCATTACCACACAATCCCGACTTTTAACGACCCTGAGAAAGAAGCCTTTTGAAAACATAGTTGGAAAGGAGAAAATACTGGTAACCAGCATTTTCTCCTTTTCCTACAATGTTTTCTACCCTTCTCAAAACAAATTTCAATTTTTGAGCCATATTCACTATGTTGTCTACAAGTGTTTTCAATTTGGACAAGTCTAAAAAATTTGTCGTTTGGTAAGGAGTTAAACTGATAAGGGTCAAAATAACACAAGCACTTTTAAACTCACTGTATGTATCTTCTATTCTTTTGCAACTATCTTTTTTCAAACCTTAGAGTGCCAAAAAAGATAAGTATCTTCAACCCTTTGTGCACATAAAAATTATGTTTTATCCTCAGTGTGCCAACTTATTCTCCCTATAAGAAAACAACAGCTCATTGGTACTAACTTCAAAATTATCTGCAGGCACTTTAAATTTGCAGGACTTGAGAATTTGGTTCTGGGGGGATATGGGACAAGATTCTTTATTTCATCTTAAGATGGAATTTATTCCTCCTCTTTGATTCTATTAGGAATTTGTATATGAATGTGAAAAAGTGTATCCTTTTTTACTGATATAATTCAATAGCAATGATGACAATATTTCAAATATTTTACAGCCAGTCCACCAGCAAAACAAAGCAATGAGATCAGTCCTGACGGCGATATTAAAACAAGAGTTGGCCAATTCATACATAAACAATTTGGCCACAGCAAAAGGATCTCTCAAACTGACAAGAAAATGATGGAAAAATGGTTGTCAGAACAGATTCAAGTGGAGCGCAAAAGGTATTTGTTTGACCGCCCTGTTTTTTAACTGATGAGTATTTTGGTACCATATTAACAAGTCATCCTTAACCCTTTACTAAAGAATCCCTGGTTTTTACAGCCCTGATATAGAAGCCTTTTGAAAACATTGTAGGAAAAGGAGAAAATGCTGGTAACCAGCATTTTCTCCTTTTCCCACAATGTTTTCTACCCTGCTGGAAACAAGTTTCAATTTTTGAGTTACGTTTATTTTGTCATCTGCAAGTGCTTTCAATTTGGACCAGTCTAATATTTTGTCGTTCGGTAAATGGTTAAAATGATTCACTGATCCTTAACCCTTTCCCAAACGACAAATTTTGGACTCTTCCAAACAGAAACAGTTAGCTGACGACAATTTTAGATTTTGAGAAAATGGCAGAAAGTTCTCAAAAAGGGTAGAAAACACTGTGGGTAAAGGAGAAATTGCTCGTTACGAGCAATTTCTCCTTTTCCTGCAGTGTTTTCAAAAGACTTTTACTGCAGACCCATAAAAATCAGGGCTTGTTTGGGAGAGGGTTAAAGGCTTATTAGCAGCCAAAACTAAAAGAACATGGGTGTGGAAATGCATTTGAATTTAAATTATTCCATTGAATAGTACTGAAATCATTATAAAGATCACAATCTGTTATTGTATGATCAATCCAAGTGTAAGTCCCTGGCAGCAAATTGAATTGTTAAACAATGTTAACTCTTTACCACACAATCCCGACTTTTAATGACCCTGAAAAGGAAAGCTTTTGAAAACACTGTGGGAAAAGGAGAAAATGCTGGTAACCAGCATTTTCTCCTTTTCCCACAATGTTTTCTATCCTCCCAAAAATCAAAAGTCAGTTTTTGATTCACATTCATTTTGTTGTCTGCAAGTGCTTTCAATTTGGATTAGTCCAAAATTTTGTCTGGTAAAGAGTTAAAAGAACTTGCATGGTTTCTCCATCAGTTATATCCATTTGGCAATGGATCAGACCTATCAGTCTTTCTTATACCGCTCCTCCCTAGCCACTTGATTTTTTTTTCCACATAAACATCATTAAACCATTCTTCAGCAGTGGCAGAGATACCCATACTGTTGTAATAACCATTTTCAATCCTCTTAACCCATTACCACACAATCCCGAGTTTTAACGACCCTGGGAAAGAGGCCTTTCAAAAACATTGTGGGAAAAGGAGAAAATGCTGGTAACCAGCATTTTCTCCTTTTTCCACAATGTTTTCTACCCATTGAAAAAAGAAATCGGCATTTTAACAACATTTAATTTGTCGTTTGCAAATGCTTTCAATTTGGACCAGTCTAAAATTTTGTTGTTTGGTAAAGAGTTAAAAACCCGATGAGACAAACTGTAAGTAGAACTAGCAACCCTTTGTTATTAACCCATTATCACACAATTCCTACTTTTGACACCCCTGAGAAAGAAGCATTTAGAAAACATTGTGGGAAAAGGAGAATTAAAATTTTCAGTTACTTTTATTTTGTCGTCTGCAAAATTAATGCTTTCGATTTGGATAAACCTAAAATTTTGTCGTTTGGTAATGACTAAAGGGTTTGAGTGCCAGGATGTTTGGATGGGGAGTACTATAAGAAAGCTGCATATATTTCATCTATTTTCAGACAACAGAAAGAGGCCTCCCCTGTCTTGCCTGAAGATTGTATACGTGAAGCAACCATGGAACCACATGTTGCAATGGCACCTCAAGAAGACCCTGTCAAAGTAAAACTAAGTCAAGTTTATATCAAAATCAGAGACGAAGTTCAAACAGAAACTAGAAGTGAGTCACCAGAGGGTTCAGAGAATAACTTTGATGAATGTGATGGAGATGAAAAGACAAAAATTGCTGATCTTACAAATCTCGTTGACAAAGAAGTCGACAAGTTGATCAATCGACTGAACGAAGTAGAAAGTCAGGTCACACAGTGTCACTATATCCTTGGCGATCCTGACTGTAAAGACTCCCTGCCAGCACTTGTAAAAGATGTCGTGTTTATGAGAAAGCAATATGAGCAAGAACTTGCTAAAGAAAAAGAAACCTCAGAGAAAACATTGAATGAAGTTTATGACTATTGTAAATCTATAAATAAACTGGAGAGTACAAGAAAAACTCTCAGATGTCAGTTGGATACATTGGAGAAGGAAATGAACTCTGTAAAATCTGAAAATGCTAATCTGAAGGATAGGTGTAAAATTCTTGAAGCAGAAAAGCTTCAACATCTCGAAAAGGAGAAAACAATTGACAATCTCAGAAAAATGATTCAGGAGCTGAAACAAAGTAAAGTTGACGAGAATGCAAATCCAAGGGTCAACTATGGTGCTCAGAGACCAATAAGACGAACAACTCGCATGCAAACAAGAAGAGGTTCTTTCGACCAAGGGCTACCACTTGGCAACTCACCAGTCAGGAAAAATGGAAATAAACAAACATTATACACATCCCGAAGGAAACCAATCACAAAATACTGACCAAAACAGGCAAATTGCTTTTAAAATGGCTAAGTATTTCAAACTGAAATACATGCAGTCACATGCACTGTTCAGGTTACTGGTCAAATGGCAAAACAGATGAAAAAGAGTGAAATTCATTGCTCTATTAATTGCCATACTAGGCTTGATACAGATGCAAAGCAGATATTTGAGTGTTGAAAATAAATGGATCTCGGGCAGATTCAATGCACACAGATTTCAGGGTAGGTTAAGGCTTTTAAAAACTGGAAACTTACCTGTAGAACACTTTACGCTTACCAGGAGGCCAAGGACTCCTGTTATCTTAGGCTGCGATCACACAGAAATATACTATTCGGGTATATGGTGCATTCTTATGCAGGGCATGGGAATGGTATGAATCAAACAAGTCATAATACCTGGTCACATAAGAAGGCACTGTTCTAAATAGCCGTATACCTGTGTATGTTATAAAATAGTGGAAATCGTTATAGGTTCGATTTTTGTGCAGTGTATATGGTCCTGTTCGGATGTGTCAGCTTGATTTCATGAGTACAGGCATTCTGAATTTCCCCTATCATGACTTATTGCTTACAATGGGATAATTTAGAAACCATAGGTTTCATTTCTACTCATTTTATTGCAATTTCATTGCACATGCCTTCATATATACATGTTACAACATCAAACAAATGATTTTTAACAGGTAGCCATGGATGATTTCATTTCGAAGTGCTGTCGTACCCATATCATTCTTTTCTTTCGACCAGGGGCCTACTCCTCAGTATCGGCTAGCAGGAGCAGGGCCAAATCTTCTTCGTCAGACGTGTCCATAGGATCAGCGCCAAAGACTGAGTAGGGTGCACATGCTACCCTATATGGTTTGCTGTGCCTGTATAGCATATATCGTATATCGAATAGTGTATACCATTATATTGAATACCGTATACAATATAGTTCTATGTGATCACAGCCTTATGCACATATTGCTCACATAAAATCTATGATTTTTGACTGCCTTACACAGAAATAGTTGTATTGGCATATCAGAGAGCAGTGTATCATTTGCATCTGAGCAAGGTTTGTACCTCAGAAAGGTGAGTACCTGCTTTGAACACTGAGAAGTAAAGAAAGCAATGCTATAAATTGTGCTCAGGGTCCTTTTTAACTCATTACCAAACAACAAAATTTTAGGTTTGTCCAAATCAAGAGCATTTGCTGACGACAAAATATAAAAGTGACTGAAAATTTGAAATTTGTTTTGTGAAGGGTAGAAAACATTGTGGGAAAAGGAGAAAATGCTGGTTACCAGCATTTTCTCCTTTTCCCACAATGTTTTCTAAAGGTTTCTTTCTCAGGGGTTCAAAAGAAGGGATTGTGTAGTAATGGGTTAAGACTCTTTTAAGACTTTTAGAACCACGTGTACTTGTGACCAGCAGTTTTTTCTGCTACTTATATGTTTTCAACACAAGCTGCCGGAAATCTAAAGCAAAGTCTGTATGGTAAAATTGTTGAGTGATAATGAATTCACTTCATAATAATAACTGTTATTAAAATCTTCCTTCACTAACTGTTGATTGGAGTTGCCTCCCTTCATTTGTAGAGAGAACAAGAAATATTTTTAACTGTTTACCAAACGACAAAATTCAATACTAATCCATATTGAAAGCATTTGCAGATGACAAGATAAATAAATTTGAAATTTGTTTGGGAGGGGTAGAAAATATTGTAGGAAAAGGAGAAAATTCTGGTTACCAGCCTAACCCTATTTCCCACAATGTTTGCAAAAGCTTTCTTTCTCAGGATTGATATAAGTCGGGATAATGTGTTAAAGGGTTAAAAGGATGAATAGCACAATTTGCCAACAGGAACACTAAGAGTAAACATGTCAACATATTTGACCAATCACAAACTTCTATTTATTCGTTTGTTATCAGTGCCAAAAGTTTGGTCAATTTTAGCACACAAATTCAGCTATACCTAAAAAATAAAGCGTAGGTCTGTGTAGCTAATATTGGGACAAATCACTCCAATCTTCAAAATGCTGAACCAGGATTTATTTAACTCTTTACCAAATGACAAAATTTTAGACTGGTCCGAATTAGAAGCATTTGCATACGTCAAAATAAAAGGGACTAAAGATATGAAATTTGTATTGATGAGGAGAGAAAACGTTGAGGGAAAAGGAGAAAATGCTGGTTGCCAGCAGTTTCTCCTTTTCCCATAAAGTTTTCAAAAGGCTTCTTTCTCAGGGTCGTCAAAAGTAGGGATTGTGTGGTAATGGGTTTACTCTTTATCCTTAACTCTTTATCGAACGGCAAAATATTGGACTAGCGGAAATTCCAAGCATATGCAGACAACTAGTAAAATGGTTTTAACTCTTTACCAAATGACAAAATTTTAGACTGGTCCAAATTTAAAGCGCTTGCAAACAACAAAATAAACATGAGCCAAAAGGTGAAATTTGTTTCCAGCAGGGTAGAAACCATTGTGGGAAAAGGAGAAAATGCTGGTAACCAGCATTTTCTCCTTTTTCCACAATGTTTTCAATAGGCTTCTTTCTTAAGGTTGTTAAAAATTGGGATTGTGTGGTAAAGAGTTGAATTAAGGGATTTTTCTTCGAAAAGAAAAACATGCTGTGAAAGCAGAAAATGAGATTTACCAGCATTTTCTCCTTTTCCGCTGATGTTTTAAAAAAACTCTTCTTGGGTTGGTAGCTAAACCCTTTAACCATCCTTGGAACCCAGGTTTAACTCTTTACCACACGATCCCGACTTTTAACGACCCTGAAAAAGAAAGCCTTTGAAAACATTGTAGAAAAAGGAGAAAATGCTGGTTACCAGCATTTTCTCCTTTTCCTACAATGTTTTGTACCCTTCCCAAATCAAATTTCAATCTTTGATTCACATTTATTTTGTTGCCTGCAAATGCTTTTAATTTGGACTAGTCTAAATTTTGTTGTTTGGTAAAGAGTTAAGCATTATGTTACTCTCCATGCATCAACCCTGGTAAAACCGACTCGCAAATCATCGTTTCTTATGAATATTCATATGGTCGTAACAGAAAATTGGAAGATCAATAACATATTCATTTTCTCTTGTAGGTAGGGCAATTTCATTTCGTCAGTAGTAAAAATAGAAATGAGGGCATATTTGTGATAAAAATAGTTTAAATTTTCTCAATGAAAAACTGAGATTACCAATCAAAATGCTTCATGAATAATCCGTTAGAATGAGAAAACACCAGCCAAATAACCCAGGGTACACTAAAGTATGAATCGAAACTGGATCAGTGAGGATGCCATTTATTCAACAGGCCCTTGCTTTTACAACCTGACGGAAGAAGCCTTTAGCAAAACTTTGTGAGAAAAGGCAAAAGTGCTGGAAACCAGTATTTTCTCTTTGTCATACTATATATTTTTCTCTTTGCCTCTTTATCAAAAACAACATTTAAGACTAGTCCAAATTGTGAGCATTTGCTGACGACAAAATAAATGTGAATCAAAAATTGAAATTCCACTTGGGAAGGGTATAAAGCACGGTTAGAAAAGGAGAAAATGCTGCTTACCAGCATTTTCTCCTTTTCTCACAATATTTTCAAAAGCTTTTATTCTCAGGGTCGTTAAATGTTTCGACTGTGTGGTAAAGTTACAGAACAAATTTCACGGTTTGAACCTTTGTCACCTGTATATGATTTGGGTATGGACATTTCTAAAGGTTTATGCACTGATAAACGGTAAAAAATCAGGATTGTTTGGTGAAGCGTTACGCCACAAGAGATTGGTCAAAATGCCGATATTTTTTTTTTCTTTTTGTACAGTTTTGAAAAGATAAGCAGAGGGTAAAGAATAACAATAAAACATTTCTATTATTATTTTCATGACGTTGCAAAATATGGGAAAAATGTTGGGAATTTTGCTTCCTGTTTCAGTTTAACACCTCCTTATTTGGCAAACCATAACTTGCGCTTAGGAACGGCTTCAAATAAGTTTTACAATAGAACACTTCACCAAACTTCAGGGCCTGTATTCACCAACCATTCTTAAGAACGTTCTTTGTCTTATTCTCCAGAATTTTCTACATTTGTAAGTAACACAACTTCTGATTGGCTAAACCGAATGGTTTAGCCAATCAGAAGTTATGTTACTTACAAATTTAGAAAACCTGGGAGAATAAGACTAAGAATATTCTCAAGAATGGTTGGTGAATACAAGCCCAGGATCCAACAATTTCAAAAAAAAATCTTGCCCTGCTTTGATCCTCATTCATGCCAAGAGAAAACCCCTTCTTATTTTGAACCCTTCACCAGACAGGTCCCCTTTTTAACTCAATACCAAACGACAAAATTTTAGGCTCGTCCAAATCGAAAGCAATAGCAGACGACAAAATAAATGTGACTGAAAATTTGAAATTTGTTTTGTGAAGGGTAGAAAACATTGTGGGAAAAAGAGAAAATGCTGGTTACCAGCATTTTCTCCTTTTCCCACAATGTTTTCTACAGGCTTCTTTCTCAGGGTCATCAAAAGTAGCGACTGTATTGTAATGGGTAAAGACCCATAGTGGCAAAAGGAGCAAATGAAAGAAACCAGAATTTCATCTTTTCTTTTATAATGTTTTCTATCTTTTCTAGAAATTAATTATCATTTCAGTGACATTCTATTTATAGTATGCAGCTTTCAATTTGTACATTTTTTGTGGGAGTGTTCTTGAGCAAGTCAATTCCAAGCCCCAATCTACTATTGCTGAAACCTATAATATACAATCTTCGCAAGCCAAAGATACTAAGGTAGTACCCTTGGCCGATCGCCTCTTCAAAAATTGAAGCTCCCGCTGCGCCATCTCAATAGATGCGATCAAAACCCATAGTGTCCAATCAAACCATCCGTAACAAGAAACCTTTTGCAAAACAGAAAACAATAATGGCGGCGCCTGTGCAGCCATATTTGATGCATAGCCTTACAAATTTTATTACGAGCATTTTGATTGGTCAGAAATAACATCAGCAAAGGTTACGCAACTCGTGATATTCGACAGGTGGTGCAGCGGGAGTTTTGATTTTTGAGTGGCCAAGGGTACGTAATGAACAAAATGGAGATAGTATCCTTGGCTTGCGAAGATGATGAAATACATGAGTTTGTGAGTTGCTCCATTATATGACTGAAATAATGTTGAAAGTGGCATACCAAACCATTCAGTCAATCAATCACTTTGTACAGATCTAAAATTTTGTCCTATGGTTGTTACGGGAGACCAATTCTTCATGCTTGGCTTTGTCCTGATTTAAATCTTTACCAAATGACAGTATTTTAGGTTAGTCCAAATTGAAAGCATTTGCAGACGACATTTGATTTCAGAAGGGTAGAAAACATTTTGGGAAAAGAAGAAAATGCTAGTTACTACAATGTTTTCAAAAGCTCTCTTTCTCAGGCTCGTTAAAAGTTGGGATTGTGAGGTAAAGGGTTAAATACAATACCTAACAACTGCATTAGGGAGATATCTCTTTAGCTCAGTGGTTATGATATTGATCTTTTAACCCATTACCACACAATCCCTACTTTTGATGTCCCTGAGAAAGAGGCCATTTGAAAACACTATGGGAAAAGGAGAAAATGCTGGTAACCAGCATTTTCTACTTTTCCCACAGTGTTTTCTACCCTTCCCAGAACAAAATTCAATTTTTCAGTCACCTTTATTATGTCGTCTGCAAATGCTTTCAATTTTGAACCAGTCTAAAATCCTGTCGTGTGGTAAAGAGTTAAACCTCGAAAAATGAGCATATTTGTCCGGTCAAATCCTGCATTTGTTCCTTTGTTTCTTTGTTACGGACTTTGTTTCTAAGATGGTATAAAGGAAATCGCTAGGCAACAGATTTAGTAGCCTAACAGTGGATAAAATTCATTGAAATTTACAGGAATATGGAAGTGTATATATGGAAATACAGGGGACTTTTGGATTTGAAAAGCATAATTATTATGTCATGTCCATATTGTTTTGAAGTTGTATTGATTCCTTTTGAATTCAGCCCTGTACCACAAAAACCAGAGATTTAACAACCCTGATAGAAAAAGGCTTTTAAAAACACTGTGGGAAAAGGAGAAAATGCTGGTTACCAGCATTTTCTCCTTTTCCCACAGTGTTTTCTTACCTGTCAATTACAAAGCCCATTGTTTGAGTCATTTTAAATGTCTCTTCCGCAAATTAATGCTTCTAATTTGGACCAGTCTTAAAGTTTGATTAAGGGTTAAAATAATTTGCAATGTTGAGCCATATTGAACCTCACTGGAGCACATGCATGATATCAGGTGACTGGGCAGTAATCCAAGACAAATTTCTTTAACTCTTTACCAAATGACAGTATTTTAGGCATGTCCAAATCAAAAGCATTTGTAGACAACAAAATAAAAGTGACTGGAAATATGAAATTTATTTCGTGAAGGGTAGAAAACATTGTGGAAAAAGGAGAAAATGCTGGTTACCAGCATTTTCTCCTTTTCCCACAATGTTTTCTAAAGGAATCTTTCATTGGGTCGTCAGAAATAGGGATTGTGTGTTAATGGGTTAAGGCAAACCTAGCAAAGTAGGTTAGCATTACCTGGCATTACCTTGAGGACATAACTATCAGTACACCGAATAAACCCCATGGGTATATTTATTATTGAAGGGGTCCTTAGTGGCTCAATGGTAAAGTGTACGACCCATGCTCTAGAGACCCCAGTTTCGAGCCTCACTGGCTTCACTGTATCTTTCACAGGGGTGTCCTTGGACAAGACACTTCAGAGCGCTGGCCCAGTACTGGCAAAACGAAGGAAATACATGAATATTGTGAGCTGTTGCCGTGATATTACTGAAATAATGTTGAAAGCTGCATCAAAACACCATTCAAACAAACAAACAAATCATTATTGAAATAAGACCCCACTAACAACCATTTCTTTTACCTCTTTACCACATGACAATATTTTAGACTTTTCCAAATTAACAGCATTTATAGACTACGACTTATACCTTTACCACACGAGAAAATTTTAGACTGGTCCAAATTGAAAGCATTTGCAGACGACAAAATAAAGGTGACTGAAAAATTGAAATTTGTTCTGGGAAGGGTAGAAAACACTGTGGAAAAAGGAGAAAATGCTGGTTTCCAGCATTTTCTCCTTTTCCCACAGTGTTTTCAAAAGCCTTCTTTCTCAGTGGCGTCAAAAGTAGGGATTGTGTGGTAATGGGTTAAACCTAAAGGATTGGTTATATTTCTGAAAGGTTTAGAAAACATTGTGGGAAAAGGAGAAAATGCTTGCTGTTCAAAAGACTTTTTTTGCAGGGTCACTGAAACTTGGCACCGTATTTTGTTTGAAATGTCTCACCAAAGTGGGAAGTGAAAATCAAAGACAAAATGCAAGCTAACCAGTATTTTCTCCTTTTCCCCACACAATATGCTTTCCACCCTATGAAAGACAAATTCTGTGTTTTGAGTAACATTTACTTTGTTTGTCTGCAAATGCTTTCCAATTTGTATGAGGCTAAAATTTTGTCTTAATTCTTTACCAAACAAAAAAATTTTAGACTTATCCAAATTCAGATTTGTGTTCTCTGTTTAACCCTTTACTCTATAAGGCATTTCTATGGTATCTCTAATTGACCCTAAATAACAGCAAGGATGAAGCTGTTTCTTATGTGTATATTACACCTTTTGATAGTGTAGAAAACATTGTGACAAAAGGTGAAATTGCTCGTCACAAGCAATTTCATCTTTTGCCACAATGTTTTTCAAAAGCTCCTACAAGCAATGCATGGAAATGCGTATCTATGGAGTAAAGGGTTAAAAAAGAGATATATAATAGTTCAATGCCATTGGTCAGAAAACATGTCATGTTCTGATCTATATTTGGAGCCTATAGATACTGTCTGTACTATCAAAACGCGATAACTGTGGCCTTTGTTTACAAACACTGGATCAGTTCAAAACATTCAAATAGGGAATACCAGGGACGAAGCAGTTACTTATTGGTAAATTTCAACAAATACGTGCAAGTAATGTTGTGGTGCTGTGGTCAAAAGGACTTTGCTACCGCCCAAACGGATCGAGTTCGAGTCACAGAGATTTGTTTTTTTCAGTAAAGCAACTGTTTTTTTTTTTCAAAGCTAAGTCAATGGTTACATTATTTTTTTGACATAGTGAATATTTTTACTTCTACTTTGTAGTTTCATTCATAATTAATTGACATCACACGAGATTGATCCTTCGAAAGTTGGGAAAAATGAACCAAGACATTTCTTGTTCTGGAATTGATGCTAGAAATAGCCTCGTGATTTAGACTTTTAAGATTCTTCCTGTTTCATGGCTTAGACAGAAGAGACATGTCTATATACTCACTATAGTTGGGAACTTACGCATATCGGAAGCTTGACTGCAAAAGGATTTAAATTGAAACACCAGTGGAACGGACCCACTTGTAAACTAAAGCAACCTGAGTGGAAAAGTTACTATAGATGTGAGGTCTTAGCAGAATAAATACTTTTTTCGAAAGCAGGCATTTAAGTTCAAGAAACCTGTGAGCAGTTCAGCAACGAGGAAGCAACAAAGTTAATAATGAATGTTAAGAGGGTTAGGGTACCAGTAAGGCCAGTGAAAATGAAGCAAGTTCCGATACTGCCAGAGCACGGGATGAGAGTTGCACACTTATCATTTTATAGTCAGTCATATAGAAATATGCTTTGAAAAAAGAGGAATAAAATGAATAAGGTTACAATGTAATAGTAACAAAAGAATATCAATGACAAAAAAAGATGTACACGTCTAAAAAAGGAAGAAGAAAGGATAAAGAAAAGAAACATAAAAGACATTCAAACAAGGAAAAGAAAAGTATGGAGAGGAAAAAAAGAAAAGAAAAGCGAAAACCGGAAAAAAAAATGCAACATGATTCCTTAAAAAGAAAAAAAAAAAAAAAGAGGTAGGTCTGACGGCTCGAACGTGGATCGCCGGCTTTACAGGCAGTGATGTTATCCATTACACCACTGCTTGCTTGGAATAATAGGGAACTTGTAAAACTTTTAAGCCTTTTTAATTTACATTTTAACTAAAATTATCGGATAATTTACCTTTCCTTCCTGTATACGAAAATAGAATGGTCTGAATTATTGTAAACAAGGGCCACGGTTATCGCGTTCCATTAATATATATCCACAGATCATTATATTGTTTTCTTGCTTATTGGTCTCCTGAAAATAAAGTTCCTGATTGGTCATCTAAAAATAGGTATGAGGTATTAGCCAGTGACGTTAGACTGGGTTTCGAAAATTTATCTCTAGTAAAATTAGTAGAACAATAGCAGTTAATCTCAAAATCAGTTAATCCTTAACAAAACTATTCCCAGGGTCCCCTGCATAGCTGAACCCATTACCACACAATCCCAACTTTTGACGCCCCTGAGAAAGACGCCTTTAGAAAACATTGTGGGAAAAGGAGAAAATGTTGGCAACCAGCATTTTCTCCTTTTCCCACAATGTTTTCTACCCTTCACAAAACAAATTTTAAAATTGCAGGAACTTTGATTTTGTAGTCTGCAAATGTTTTTGATTTGGACAAGTCTAAAATAATGTCAAATGGTAATGAGTTAACCCTTTACTAAATGACAGTTTTTTTTACTTTTCCAAATTGAAAGCATTTGCATAATGACAAAATAAATGTAACTCAAAAACAGAATTTTATTTTGGAAGGGAAGAAAACATTGTGTGAAAAGAAGAAATTCTGGTTACCAGCATTTTTTTCCTTTCCTCACAATGTTTATTTTACTTGGTCAACAGAGCTATGACAATAACTCAATGTTTTCTTGGAACACAACTAAGCTCAAAATGCTGCAGAATACTGTGTTCTTACGAACATGTAAGTTCGCAAGTGGTCTCCCTAACATACCTCCTCTAAAAGTCATCATTTATTGATGACTTAAAGCCTTATAAGGCAGAATGTCCGTTTTTGACAACAAAGCGGATTAATGGTTCAAAGTCCAATCCCTGACATTTTAGCACCCATCTTAAAGACATGTAAGTTCGCAACAAATGCATAAAATACAAACTGCCTCTGGCAGGATTCAAACCCATGACCAACAAATATCTTCATTTTTAGAGGTTTAAAGACCAATACCATAACCACTGAGCCAAAGAGATATCTCTCCAACGCAGTGATCAGGTTTTGTCTTTAAATGAGGACAAAGCTATGCATGAAGTTGTGGTCTCCCATAGCAGTGTTAATTAACTGTATCAAAGGCTACTCCCTGTAACTCTCATATTACAAGACAGAAGCTGGCAAGATTGGCCAAACAGCCTTTACAAAAAAGTCGACAATGTTTAGCAATGAGTTCGGGAGTCTATGGCTCCTATCTCTCATATTAAAAGGCAAAGGCTGCCAAGATATAGAAAATCTTACATTCCGGTTTATTTATCATCATTGACAAAAACTGTATGATGTGAGCGGTGGCAAATGGAGAAGTAAATAGGATAAAATGTTAATTATTGAAACTAAGTCATTTAAGAAAATGAGAATGTTCTTGTCGCCATAAGATGATCTTGAGGAGAAGCTGACATGGTGGGTGCTCGACCTCCATAGTAACAGCCTCATGATCACATGAATGAATATTCAACATCAAGCCTTGCAGATCACAATAGAGACGGGACATTCTGATTTCAAAGCTTCCACTGGATGGTGCAACAGATACAATGTGAAGGAATAATCTCATTCTCAGACAGAAGACTCATATTGCCCAAAACTCCCCGAAGATGTGGACTGTAAAGTCAACAAATTTTTGTAAGTATGTGATCGACCTTAGAAAGAAATACCAATTCAGCCTAGGAGACGTCGGAAATATGGATAAAACTCCAATGTTCATTGACATGGTGGGAAACAGTCGACGTCAAGAGCAAGAGTACAGTCAATATTAAAATTATAGGAAGCGACAAGGCCCATTTTATTACAATTCTTGGCTGTTTGGCAGACAGAATAAAACTGAAACCAGCTAGCTGTTGTACTTAAAAGAAAAACTATGCCAAAAGAGAAAATGCCTTCTAACATTTCCATCTACGTCCAAGAAAAGGATTGGGTCGACGCAACAGTGCTTAGTAAGTGGCTGAACGATGTTTGGTTAAAGCGTCCAGGAACACTTTTGAAAAAAAAAACTCACAGCTTGTATGGGATATGTTTAGAATGCACTTACTTGGAAAAGTGAAAAACACACTTAAGGAAAAAAAAACATACCAGGCTGTTATAACAGGCAGATGCATCTCCATAATACAACCACTTGATGTAAGTTTAAACAAACCATTCAAAGTGAACATGCAACAGAAATGGAACCATTGGATGGTAAACGCCGAAAAACAAATAACTATGGCAGGTAACATACAACGACCAGATTTGAAGACTGTATGCAAATGGGTCATCGATGCCTGCAATGACATACCGACTGAAATGGTAGTGAAGTCTTTTTTGAAGTACTGAATTTCAAATTCTGTGGACAGTAAGGAAGAAAACATACCATACAATGACTTTGTGACTTTGATGGGTAGGGAAGGATGTTGAAGCGTTGCAGAACAGTGACACAGACAAGAAAGACATTTAGGATGAAAAAATCACACCCAAGGAATTTGATCAATTATTTGGAGAAACCGATGACGAGGAATTTGTTGGATTTTAGATCAGTGACATAATGACCAAAAACTGTGAAGTGTTGGATTATGGATTTAACCCCGTTATTTAACACGGGTGGTAAACGGGGCAACTAGCTCCAAAAGGAGTCAATAGTATTTTGTTGCCTCGTTAACATACGGGTATTTGTGTGCTAGTTGCATAGATAGAAAATTTGTCAACAAAGGTATGTGTCCATTACTTTAATCTTTCTTTTTTCCTTAGCGGAGACCTTTTGAAAAATCCGGCAATGCTATGCAATATAAAAATGACTAAACTTTATTCACTGTTAGCTTATGTCATATAAGTATGCAGTGCTTAGATAAAATCTTGGCCAAACTTTCGAACATCAACCGGTAAAACTGTAAATCGGAGATTTGAAACTACGGATTACCTCACTGAACGTCTAGTATATTATAAACCACCACAGTACCTGATGCACCTTCCCTATAATTTCAAGCCCAGGGAATTACGAAATAACAAAAATTGAAAATTTTAGAAGTCTTGTATGTAGAACATTAGCTGAATTTGTGTGGGCTAGTTGCCTAGCCCGGGGGTAGTTGAATAGACAAGGAGGTAGTGGCCTAGTAATTAAAATTCAGTTAACCTATTTGCCCCAAATCAGCACCGTACAGGGTAATTTAACAAGTAATTTTACTTGGCTAGGATTCTGAACATATTTTGAAATACACGAGTTATATATTCCTTTTCATTTCAGAATTTTGAGCTTAATAAAATTTGTAATATGCAAGTGCTTTTGACACTTTCTAAAATTTGGCATTTGTAATTGGATGACTATGCTATACTTGAAATAGGAATAGTGGCGGACTCATGACCTGAAAGGTGTCAAGGGTCACGGGTTCGAGTCCCGGCCGGGCCACTGCTCATGTGGGCATGTCCTTGGACAAGGCATACAGAGTCCCAGCTTGGCACTGCTGATACTCAGGAAGCACATGAGTTAGTGAACTTTGCCGCGATATAACTGAAAGATTGTTCGAAATGGCATAAAACCACAATGTTTTGTATCTTACTCTATCAAAGACAAAATTCATCTTTTGAGCCACTGTTAAAAATGCCGTCTTAAAATATTCTCAAATTGGATAAGTCTACATATTATCCTGGGGTAAAGACTTAAACAGAAAAAGCCCTTCTTTTCTTTCATTTCTGTCTTTTTTTTCTTTATCTGCGATCCCTGCTCTCATATACTACAATTACCATAAAACGCTGTGTATACCACGCAGGCATGTATAACACGCAGGCCTTTTTCAGCATCAGATCCGTGGAAAAAAGGTTGTTCGGATGTACAACACGCATCAAAAATTAACCAAAGTATCGTAACATGTGAAGCTTAGGTTGCCATCTTGAAAAATTGTAAATGGTGATACTTTATCTAAGGGAAATAACCATTTTTAATCAAAGTGGAAATGGTAATGATTCGATGTGTACTCGGGCGATTACAAAAACATGCCAGCTTATGACATTTGCAAATTCACATATTGAACTGACGACCATATGTAGTTAATCTCCTATTTTCTCACCTCGATCGACAAATGTGACAGGTTTGAAATAAACATAGATCTATATGATGTAAATCACTGTTTTTGTAAAAAGTAGCGATAAATATATATATTTTTAAATAATTCATTTCTTTATGAATCATTATTTTACTCTTATATAAATGTTCAATTTTAGCTATTAACAAAGAATAAAAAAAATATGAAACGAATCAGACAATAACGGTAAATCAATATTTATCAATCCAGGGTACGTTCGCCGTTGCCAAAATAGAATTGGGATAGAATCGGGAACTTACGAATCCTAATCGACAAATTAAGAATGTACAAGTACATTTTAACAAAATTAAAACATAGTGTTTTTTTTTAATCGGTAAAAGTTGAAATGGGATGATGACGAGAGTTAAGGCTGTGGCGAGAGAACTTTGCCGTTTTGTACCTACGCCACTCCCCCACCCACTTTGAACAGATATACGACCTACTTTCAAGGAGGAGAAAAACATGGTTTTGCCTATTGTAGTGTATAACAAGCTATCCCCAGTTTGAAATTATTCAGAGCTGAAAAAATGTGCATGTTATACGCACCAAAACACGGCAAATGACAACTCGATCATGGCAAATGACAACTCGATCCAATGTTTCCTGGTTTGCTCGATGTGTAGGCCTACAGATGGATGAAAATTTGCCAGAAATAAAAGAACAAGTATGGTAAATCTACAAGTGCATTTCGGTTATAGAACCCTCACAAAACACAACTCCTTACCCTGCATTCCCTTGTTTAAATGACCTGCATTTTCTCCTTTTCCTACAATGTTTTCTACCCTTCCCAAAGCAAATCTTAATGTATGAGTCATGTTTAATTTGTCCTCTACAAATGTCTTCAATAATGACAGTCTAAAATTTTGTCATTTTTAACATGTTATAGAGTTAAATAGTTAAAAAAATAGTTCCAGTTTGGACCATATTTTAATTTATTCTATTTTAAATTTTATTTTTTGGTCAAGGGTTAACTAACTTTACTGAATTTCACAAGTTTTGTGCAAAAAGAATGGAATTTCAAGTGTAAGTATGACAATGAAGAAAAAAAAATCATAATTCTAAAGATATACATATATCAGATTTTTAAAAAACGGGGGTACATTGTTCACACACAATGTCGCCATGGAAGTATTCATAGAGTGGGTAACATTGATAATAATCCATTACCACCAAACCAGTTTCAACACCCTTGAAGAGATCTTTGGAAACATGGTAGGTAAAAGAAGACAATGCTGGTAACAAGCACTGTCTCCTTTTCCTACAATATTTTCTGCTTTAGACAGAAAAAAAATCATTTGAGCGATATTTATTGTCTGGAAATGCTTTGAGTATGGTCAAGTCCAAAATTTTTATGTCAGGGAAAGAATTAACCAATACAGTGTCTGCCATAACCTATACCTTATCAAACACCTTCACAAAGTGATCCAGACAATTTCCAAAACCAAGTGGAAGACAGCTTTTATAGACATTGTGGAAAAAAGAGGAGAATCTGGTAACCAGTATTTTCTCTAGCTGTTCTTCTCTTTCTGGTACAAATCTCATCACTTGAACCTTGTTAACTCTTTACCAAACAACAAAATTTTAGACTGGTTCAAATTGAAAGCACTTGCAGATGACAAATACTACTCAAAAATGAGAATGTTTTGGGAAGGATAGAAAACATTGTGGGAAAAGGAGAAAATGCTGATAACCAGCATTTTCTCCTTTTCCCACAATGTTTTCAGAAGGCTTCTTTTTGGGGACATTAAGAGTCGGGATTGTGTGGTAAAGAGTTACTCCCTTATCTTGCAATATAAATTCAAATGAAACTTTCAAGCCGAGTATAAAAGCCCATTTCAAACATATTGTTTGGGGGGAAAGATATCTCATTATCAGGCAATGTAGATCAAGATCAGTCTGCACATTCTATAGTCTGGTCTTGATCTACACTGTCTGTAAAAGGTCTGTGAATCATGCTTTTCAGCCTAAGGGTTAATTTGTCACCTGTAACGACTTCCAAAATGGACAGTCTTACCTTTTTACCAAATGATAGAATTTGAGAACTATCCAAATTGAAAAAAAATTGAAAACAACAAATTTATAATGTACACAAATGATGTGATCTGGCATCAGAAGAGTAGAAAACAAAGTGCGGAAAAGAAGAAAAATTTAATGCTAATGTCCAGCATATTCTCCTTTTTCTATAATGTTTTCAAAAGCTTCCTATTCAAGGGTAGTTACAGTTTAGATTGTGTGCTAAAGGATTAAATTTTGTCATCTTGGTGCAGCATTGTAAAGATGTGTATGTACTCAGAGGATCAGGTTCCATACTCTGTGCAGTCTGATCTCAATCTAAATAGGTAACAAATTATCTAAAATGAAATTCAACATTACATTGGGTGAAGTAAGATAATCCGCAAATATCTGACGTGAGATGGATTAACCCATTACCACACAATGCTTAGTTTTGACGACACTGAGAAACAAGCCTTAGAAAACATTGTGGGAAAAGGGGAAAATGCTGGTAATCATCATTTTCTCCTTTTCCCACAATGTTTTCTACCCTTTACAAATTTTTTAAAAACTTTTTCAGTCACTCTTATTTTGTTGTTTCGGTTGGTAACATTTTTTTTTGAAATCCAAACTACTATCAAGCCACTGCAAAATCAGCCAAATCTACAAGTAAATATGAGGTTATAAATAGCAATAGAATTTTGAAAAAGGATAATTATATCATAGCTTTATTCTTTGCACAACAAAGAATTGTTTTCAGTCTTATTTTTTTTAACATTTTTTCCATACCAGACCAGTAAAATGACAAATTTAACAGAGAGAAAAGGATGTGACGTCAAACAATTTCAAGTGATTATGTTTGGGGGTGCTATATTTGACAGCGAATCGATCACTTCAATGATTAGTGATATCTTAACCCTTAACTCTTTACTATATGACAAAATTTAAGACTGGTCCGAATTGAAAGCACTCTCAGACGACAAATAAGCATAACTCAAAAATTGAAATGTGTTTCCAGCAGGGTAGAAAACATTGTGGGAAAAGGAGAAAATACTGGTTACCAGCATTTTCTCCTTTTCCCACAACATTTTCAAAAGGATTCTATCTCCGGGTCGTAAAAACCTAGGATTGTTTGGTAAATGGTTAAAGCACCTTTCATGACTATAGCTGCCTTTGTGGGCAATGTATATCAAAGATCAGACTGCACATAACTCAGTCTGATCTTTGATATACATTGTCTGCTTTGCGGAGACGTCCTGTATCGGAGCTTGAAATTTTGTGAGGTTTTATTTCTAGACTGAAAAGACTTCTTTGTTTTATTGGGTAATTTGGAGGTTAACCCGTTCACATGTGATTCAAATATTATTAACTCATTTCCAAACGACAATACTTTAGATTTGTCCAAATGGAACACATTTGCAGATGACAAAATAAAGTGACTAAAAACCTGAAATTTGTTTTGTGAAGGGTAAAAAACATTGTGGGAAAAGGAGAAAATGCTGGTTACCAGCATTTTCTCCTTTTCCCACAATGTTTTCTAAAGGCTTCTTTCTCAGGGTCATCAGAAGTAGGGATTATGAACTAAAAGGTTAACAACATAAATTGTCAACTTTCAACTTGGATGAGTCTCAAGTTTTGTTGTTTAGTATCGAATCAAATCCTCTTCAAACTAGAGCAGCTGCTGTCACTCAATGTGACTTATACCCCTGCCAGAACTTCGACAGAAACAGGCAATTATTTGTACACAGACGGACACACAGACTGACACACGGACAGACATATGGATGAACAAACAGACAGGCAAACAAGCCGATTCCTGTTTACCCCCGAAAACATTTGTTTTGCAAGGGTATAATGAAATATTTTTGAGCCCTTCAAAAACGAAGAACAACTCTTTCCCAAACAATCCCAAACACTTCTAACACAGATTGATTGATTGATTGCTTGTATGGTGTTTAACCCAATACCGCACAATCCCTACTTTTGACGCCCCTGAGAAAGAAGCCTTTTAAAAACACTGTAGGAAAAGGAGAAAATGCTGGTAACCAGCATTTTCTCCTTTTCCCACAGTGTTTTCTACCCTTCCCAGAACAAATTTCAATTTTTCAGTCACCTTTATTTTGTCGTCTGCAAATGCTTTCAATTTGGACCAGTGTAAAATTTTGTTGTGTGGTAATGGGTTAACCCATTACCACACAATCCCTACTTTTGATGACCCTAGGAAAGACGTCTTCCGAAAACATTGTGGGAAAAGGAGAAAGTGCTGGTAACCAGCATTTTCTCCTTTTCCCACAATGTTTTCTTCCCTTCACAAAACAATTTTCAAATTTATTCATTTTTATTTTGTCATCTGCAAATGCTTTTGATTTGGGCAAAGCTTAAGTTTTGTCTTTTGGTAATGAGTTAATACTGTTTTCAACATTATTTCAGTTATATCGTGGCGGCCATTTCTTCCCTCCATGCTTTCCTGAGATTTCTTTTACAAGTACTCCACACAATATTCTTTCCGAGCCACTGGCTATTTTCCCAAATAACCATCTTTGAAACGATGACCAGCGGTGAGAGAGGAATGAATCCTGTTGAGATTACTATCACCAATCCTCAGAAAGAAATTGGCTGAGCAGGAGATCACACCAGCTAACCTTTCTTCTGCCCTCAATTTGGATTAAGTCTAAAATTTTGTCGTTCGGTAGAGTAAAGCGGTGTCCACACGTGCAAGCTTTACCGTAGGCTTACTTGCGCAGTATAAGTTGTGCAAATAGGATAAAATAGGATGCGTTTTCACACATTTCAAGTAAGCACGTGCAAACTTCAGTTCCTGTTTAGATCTTGGTGGTGACGGTCTTGTCTGATGAAGAAGACCTATCCGACATCTTGCTCGGCTGACTTCTGCTTGCGGACTTACGGCACGGCATAACGCCTGTCCACACGGCGCAAGCTTCACTGTACGGTAAAGTTTGCACGCTATAATCTTTGACATGTCGACGGTTTTGCAGGCCGCGCTTATCAACTTGCACAGTATACAGGCTTCCCGTCCACATGTACGGGCTCACTAGCACAAACTGGTCTGTGCAAGTAAGCCTATGGTAAAGCTTGCAAGTGTGGACACCGCTTTAAACACGATAATGAAAAAGATACTATAGGGAGTCCTGCATGGCTCGGTTGTGTCCTCAGGCAAGGTATTTCATAACTCAGTGGAGCCCTGGGCCTAAGGGTACTGTTTGGGTTTCACCTGGTTTTTACGATCCTGGAAAAGAAGCCTTTTGAAAACACTGTGGGAAAAGGATAAAATGCTGGTAACCAGCATTTTTTCCTTTTCCCACATTGTTTTCTGCACCCCTAAAGCAAATTTCAATTTTTGAGTTGCGTTCATTTTGTCATCTGCAATATTAATGCTTTCAATTTGGACTGGTCTGAAATTTTGTTGCTCTGTAAAGAGTTAAACAAAGTGATGAAAAAGATACTATAGGGAGTCCTACATCATTGTCTGCGCATGTCATATTCTTCGAAGATTTGATCTGTCTCATATGATGCATCACCCATTCCCCGATACTTGGAAAAAAAGGGTTCATACCGAAGCAAAAGCCAAGTCTGTAGGGACTGTTTTAATAAATGGCCAGTGCATAGATTACCCTATATCTGATCATAACTGAATAAGTCGCACCAGGTAGCGTTTTACTGAGTAAACATTTATTTCATTTTGAAATTCAAAGTATCAGTTGTCGTGTTGAAAAATTTGTCCACTTATGTAACAAGAATGCCCATTAGATAGATGTGTATTTGTAGAATGCCATCTAGTGGAAGATAATGAGTCCTGCATGTTTCAGTTGTGTCCTCAGGCCATTGGTGGAGCCCAGGGCTTGAGGATTTGGGTTTACCAATCATGTTAACCCTTTACCACACAATCAAGCCTTTTAAAGCCCCTGAGGAAGAAGCCTTTTTAAAACATTGTGGGAAAAGGAGAAAATGCTGGTAACCAGCATTTTCTCCTTTTCTCACTGTGTTTTCTACCCTTCCCAGAACAAATTTCAATTTTTCAGTTACCTTTATTTTGTCATCTGCAAATGCTTTCAATTTGAACCAGTCTAAAATTTTGTCGTGTGGTAAAGAGTTAAATTGCACTGGTAGTCCTATTTAAGGCTCAGAAACTGGAACAATTTCCGATTGGCTATACCATCAGGGGGTGAAGGAGATAATATAAGTAAATATAGCCATGGTTTATCAAGTTTATGAGTTTCTATAAGGACAAGTGATCTATATTTGCTATCATTTAGTCTCTTTAACTTCTTTATATACTTGACCTTTAAATATTGATTTAACCCGATCAAACTTTGCCCCCGAAATTTTGTAAGAGCTTCACAAGATATAATTGCTTGTGAGATTTCAGTAAAAAATTGAGCTGAACATAGTATCATTTTACTTCAATATTCTGGAACACAAGGAACAAAAATTGTAGAAATCCTGTTGAAATATGACTTCCTCCTGCAGTGACTTTGTATATTTCTTTTCTTCAAATGGAATTTTTAGGAAGGGCTTTCAAAGAAAATTTCTCCCTATATTTCCAATTTTCTGATCAGGACATTGATAGTAGTCTGTTTTTCAAGTTTTGCTAATATTGGTAAAAAAATCACAATTTTACTTCACAATCTTTTTTTTTCAAAAGAATACTGGAATGTTTATTCTGTAAGTAATTTCATTTGATAATCTAATGACTGCAAGTTAATTTGATTTTTTTTTTTAATTCTTTTAACCAGCATTGGTAATCAGCATTTTCTCCTTTTCCCACAATGTTTTCTACCCTTCCCAAAACAATATATGAAACTGAATCACTGAATTTATTTTGTCATCTGCAAATGCCTTCAATTTGGACAAGTCATAAATTTTGTTGTTTGATTAACCCTTTCCCAAACAACAAACTTTTGGACTAGACCAAATTCAAAGCATTTGCAGATGACAATTCAGCTGTTGCTGAAAAGATTATTTCTGTCTATGATAGGGTAGAAAACATTGTGGGAAAAAGAGAAAATGCTGGTTACCAGCATTTTCTCCATTTCCCACAATGTTTTCAAAAGGATACTATTCCAGACCCGTAAAAACCAGGGCTTGTGTGGGAAAGGGTTAAGAGTTAAAAGACAGTTATGAATCAAATGTAACACAGAGGAAAAGTACCAGAACATCTTCAAAATGCAATAATACATCAAATCTTACAAAGACTTTGGAATTGGACAATATAAGGGACAGAGGAAAAATATCAGGAATAGTATCAAAACTTCTAAAAGCACACTTCTGAAGTGAAATATCATAAAGATAAGATACAAAAGGTCTCCTGTCCAAAAGTGCTTTGCCACAAAACAGTTAGTCTTAACTCTTTACCAAATGACAAAATTTTGGACTCCTACAAGTTGAAAGCATATGCAGAATGACAAAATGGCTCAAATGAAGATTTTTGTCTCTGATAGGGTATAAAACATTGTGGGAAAAGGAGAAAATGCTGGTTATCAGCATTTTCTCCTTTTCCCACAATGTTTTCAAAAGGCTTCTAGGGGTCATTAAAAGTCAGGATTGTGTGGTAAAGAGTTAAGTCTTTGAATTTTATCTTTTATTCATGATGGCATATTTCTGACATACAAGATAGTTTTGATGATAATTTTAGAAAGCTACCAGGATGATTTAAAGTTTTCTGGAAATTTTTTTCATATTAGAGAGAAGTTTCCCTAAAAAAAATCATGATAACTTAATATTAACGCAAAATTTCTGAATTGTGCACAAAGTTGACATTCATGTATTGTGAACTATTAGTTTTTGACTTCACAAGATTGCAATAATACCCCGGTCACACATTCACAGAAGGCCGCCACGGAAGAGCTATGGATTCATTCCGGCATCGTCCATGACAACTCGTAGTAGTCAGCAGCTCTCCGTAATGTAACCGTAGTCATTCGTAGTAGTCCTTGTATATCCGTAGCGGTCCTGGACAATTTTTTAACATGCACAAAAATCCGCTACGGATCAAACAACCGTAACGTATCCTTACTAATCCATATTAGACTGTACTGATATGTTCTGGTCCATATTAAAACCGTATCAGTCCGTACTTAACCGTAGGCCCAAAATTTTTTCAGGATGTGATACGGAGAACTACGTATTAGCACGGTTACACTACGTTTTAGTTACAGTTATGATATGGATTTGTCACAGAAAGTCACGATCTTAATATGTTGTACTATGGAGAGGCAGGAATTTGCACGGTCTTTTACGGTTTACTAGTTGCAACACGACACAGTATGGAATGGTATGTACCACTACTGTTTGGTAGGATAAATTCAGAATCATGTACTTCAACAATGGTACTTTTACTCTGTCTTTGTAGAATACAACACAATTGCGCTTTGTTGTTCAGTTCACAATCATGAACCATCAACAAATGATGTTTGCAATAAATTGGCTGTAATTGGATATTGGTATGGCACAAAATGTCAAGGCACTGGTCCAGCAGCTTGATGAAAACATAGATGTAATAATTTTATTTTTTTATGGTACAGCTAGTAATACCTTTAAGGCTACATACTTTACAAAACATTGTACGAAATGAATAAGCACCAGTATTATAATGTGACATTCTTTCCAAACAATGATGCTAAACATGCGAGTAAAATGATCAAATAGTACTAGTACATAAAACTGTCACCGTTTCTGGTGGTTCAGGCAACTGCCAACGAAATGGGAGGTCAAAGGTTCGAGCCCCGCCAGGAGATAGTTCTGATATGGCTGGTTGGTGAAACGCCAGCTAGTTAAATGTATGGTTACTGGTTGCCTGCCTGGTGCCAGGTATTAAGGATAGGAATCGGGAGTAAAGACGCTCAGAGAATGAGGTGTTTCATAAACCCGGGAGACTGGTCCTTTCGAAATGGGTGATATTAACTATAATAGACAAGCACTTTACTTTTAAAACATAAACATTCACGATAATCAGTGTAACTGTGAAATAAACAGCAGATTTTATGAACATAAGAGAAATGTTATTGATGAATTTTTTCATTGAACCCTTTGCATTCAATCCCTTCTTTTTCTGGGTCTGCAACAAACAAGTCAAGAAAACATTCTCATTCTAGGAAATCAAAAAAAAATGCTCAAAATGTATTGTAGAACTGAAGCTCATTTGTACCAAATTTACAGTTGTTGTCTGTAGATGCTTTCAATTTCGTGGAGGCCAAGTTTTGTCACTTGTTATGGGTTACTGATTATAATACCGGTAATCAGGTTATAAAAGACAGAGAAGAGAATATGTGGACTAGAGATTGGCTTTTACTAAGACTCCTCCATGGCCAGTATGAGGCTCTCATGGCCGAACTTGTTGCATTTTGAAAGTGAGCAGGCGAGAGGATTTGGACGGGATTCTAAATCGTGGTAGTTCTGTATCGATCCGTGGCGATTCGTACTACTACGTATCGAATCGTCCTTATTTGTACTAATCTGTACTTGTACGTACCGTAGCACATCGTAGTGTATCCGTACTACAGTCGTCCTGATCCGTGTTGCTCCGTCCAATCACAACAGTCTGTATCTCTCCTGGAACTCTGACCTACATATTGGCTGTAGATCTGTCGAACTCCGTACTCACACCGTTGTGTATTCGTATTGGAACCGTAGTGGACTACGGAATTTGACATTTCGGTAGTCATCCGCCAGCGATTAAACCGTAGCTCTTCCGTGGCTGTCTTCCGTGAATATGTGACCGGGGCTTAAGTAAAATTTCAAATCATTAACAGTAATTGTAGCTTAACTGGTAAATTTTGACACAACTCGACACGAACAGAAGTCTATGGGATCACAAAGAAATGCCTTCTACAAACAACTTTAAAACCATTCAGGGAAAAGGAGAATTTATAAGGTCATAGAGGAAGATGTTCCAAACCCATATCTAATTATAGATACTGAGAATAACAGTTATGGGCATAAAAGCAAAATAAAATGATGATAACAGTTAGAATTATTGCGATATGTCTATTGTGAGAATTTTTATTATCTTATTATTTAAACTTTTAACACAAGTTTTTATTACACTTTACCACAAGACAAAATTTTGACCTTGTCCAAATTGAAAGCATTTGCAGACAACAATTTAAATGTCACTCAAAAAATGAAATCTGACCCTGATAGTGTAGAAAACACTGTGGGAAAAGGAGAAAATGCTGGTTACCAGCATTTTCTCCTTTTTCCGACAGTGTTTTCAAAAGGCTTCTTCCTCAAGGGTGTTGAAAGTCGTCATTGTGTGGTTAAATTATTGCAAAAGCTATCTCATATCTTGTGGCAGAAATATGCTACGGTATTTTTCAGATAATTCAGTCTTTTAATGACCATAGGTTAGATGGCTTTTGAAAATATTGTATGGAAAGAGGAAAATGCATGTAACCACCATTTTCTCCTTTTCCTGAGGCCCGCCCGGGTGGCTCAGTGGTGAGCATGTTGGACTCATGACCTGGTGGTTGTAATTTCGATATCCCGTTGACGGGAACTTTCTTTCAGGAGTATTTTCGCCTCTCACCTCTGCTGAAGCATGTGAGAAAAGTAGTCGGTGGCTTTGGAAAGAAAATAGTGTAAGTACCAGTGGAGAAAGCCAGGAAACACATGTTCGTCACCAACCACCATGATATGACCTTAGCTGTTAAAGTGGCGTTAAACCCCAATACAACCAACCAACCTTTTCCCACGATGGTTTCTTCTTCCTCAAAAACAATTTCATCTTTAATTTGTAGTCTAAAAAGGCTTTGAGTTTTACCAAGTTTAAAATTTTGTCTCCTGGTAAAGAGTTTTGAAATACATGTATCAGACAGCTATTTCATCATAATATAGACGTCTGCCACCAAGGGGAGAGTGCTGACCTATTTGCTATTAATTAAAGTCACATGATAGACATGTATATGTGTGTATTTATATATGACCTTTAAAACTTTTTTTAACCAATATTCTTATTTCAATATTATTGAAAAGAGAAAAGTCTGACGGAACTGTTTAAATAGCAGGTTAAACAAATATATGGCCTGTTGGCATGAAAATACCGTACATATGTCAATATCCACACCAGGGAAATCTACCATTAAGTTGTAGATCATATAACTCCAACAATCCTGTCTCACATCAGCCAATGAAGTCATGTTTCATATTTCTAATTCACAGATGGACAGGTATGTTAGGTACATGGACATGTACATTGTGAACACATGGACATGTACATTGTGGACACATGGACAAGTACTTGCTGGACAAATGGACAAGTTATTGACGGACGAAGGTACTTTATAAGCTCATGGATAGGTATTTTTAAAACAAATGAACAAGACAAATGGACATAATATGTGCCTATATGTCTTTAATTTGTTGTCTGGGAAAGAGTATCGTCGATCTTCTGAACCATTTTAGTTTGTTGTTTAGGAAAGAGTATAGCGAGTCTTCGTCAACTTCTAAACCATTTCAATTTGTTGTTTGGGAAAGAGTGTAGCGGGTCTTCGTCAACTTTTAAATCATTTCAATTTGTTGTTTGGTAGAGTACTGCGGGTCTTCTAAACCATCATAATTTCGTGTCCGAAAATTTAGGGACAATTATTTTACCAAGTGTCCGAACTTATGGACAAAAAATAAATTATTTCGGAAAATAATTAATGGTGTCCGAAAATTTAGGGTGTTCGAATACTTAGGGGAATTACGGTATCAATAAAACCAAGGAAAATGCAAAAACTAATCATTCTGGAACAGGAGAGATTGCTTGCAACTAGAAGTTTCTCCTTTTTTCACAGTGTGTTATATATTATTTTATATTATGTATATTACATTAGTCTTTCAATTTGGTGAGCCTAATATTCTGTCAGCTTGTTAACCCTTTACCAGATGACAAAATGTTAACCTTGTCCAAATTGAAAACATTTGCAGACGACAATTTCACTGTGGCTCAAATGGTATAATTTTTCTTTATATGGCAGAAAGCATTGTGGGAAAAGGAGAAAATGCTGCTTACCAGCATTTTCTTCTTTTCCCACAATGTTTTCGAAAGGCTTCTTTCCCAGGGGTGTCAAAAGTCGGCATTGTGTGGTAATGGATTAAAGAATTAAAATGACCAGGTCAAGCCTCTGTGGGATGAATCAGCTATCATACTAAAGATTTAAAAGGTTTTAACTGAATTCAAATACCTTTATTTCCGATAAAGCAGGTTTTAATAGAAGAACTATGGTAGATATTTAAAGTTGGATCAATACAATACTGACCTAACTAAGGTATTAACAAAAACTTACATAGGATAATGTAACATGAAAAAGGCAAAGCCCAAAATAATGCGGCTTTGAAGAATTACATTGAACAGCGCTGATCCATGCCAATAAGATTTCAATATTCAATACAGGTTGGATTTTTCAGTTTGGCCTCGAGGACGCGTTTGGGTTAGTGGGATAAGTAACACCAGGTAACTTTGTTAATTTCTAACCTTTTGTTTTCTTCAATCTTGTACTAAGCACAACATAATTATGTTGCTTTTGAAGATGGTGTAGATCAAGATCAGGCTGGATAGAACATGGTCTGATCTTGGATCTACACTTTTGACTACTTTGTCACAAACTCTGGCTTTAGGTTTGTTCAAATTGAAAGCATTTGCAGACGACAACATAAAAGTAAATGAAAATTTGAAATTTGTTTTGAGAAGGGTAGAAAACATTGTGGGAAAAGGAGAAAATGCTAGTTACTAGCATTTTCTTCTTTTCCCACAATGTTTTTCAAAGGCTTCTTTCTTAGGGTCTTCAAAAGTAGGGATTGTGTGGTAATGGGTTAAACACAAGCTAGAGAAGATAATATTGAGCTTTTTGGTTTTTTTCCTGACAGAAAATTTATTTCTTTTAAAACAATTTGGTGCTGATTTCAGATAATCCCTGACCAAACAATCCTTGGTTATAATTATTCTAAAAATGAAAGTTTTTTTTTTTCAAAACATTGTGGAACAAGGAGATTTGCAGGCTGCTTTCACCTGCATTACCTCTTTTCCACCACAATATTTTCTACTGTTTCAAAAACTATTTCCACTCCTGAGCTACATTAAATCTGTACGCAAATACTTTAGATTATGGCGAATCCTTTTTTTTTTTGGGGGGGGGGGCACCCCACAGAGTTAATCTATAAATCTTTTTGTCTTCATTTTGTCTAAAATCCATTCAATAATATTAGAGATTTTTTGAGTATTTGATTTTATTTAACTCTTTACCAAACAAAAAATTTTGAACCTTTCTGCAGCATTTTGATGGGTACGAGCAATACTGTTGTAACTGCCTATACATTGTATAGGCACTTACAACAGTTGTATTGCTCTCGTCCCATTTGTGGACGATAAATGTTGCTTATATGGTGATTTCTACGATTGATATGTTAGAAAACACTGTGAGAGTCAGAAAGCATTTTCTCCCTTTTCGCAATGCTCTCCGTCAAAAGCCATCTTCCTAAAATTTGTTAAAACTCAGGATCATCTTGTAAAAGGCTTACTCTTTACTAGAAGCCAAAATTTTAGACATGCCCCTAACTCTCATATGAAAAGATGGAAGCTACTGAATTTGGCAAAATAGCCTGAATGAAAACGTAGATGTTACATAATATTTATGGGCGAGTTAGGGTTGTAATCCATAAGAACATTTTTTCATAAAAATTAAAAAAATATAGGGCTCACATATGTCTTATAAAAGGGTTTTTTTTTTTGTAAAGCTTTAACTCATTACCAAACGACGATATTTTAGGCTTGTCCAAATTGAAAGCATATGCAGACCACAAAATAAAAGTGACTGAAAATTTGAAATTTGTTTTGTGAAGGGTAGAAAACACTGTGGGAAAAGGAGAAAATGCTGGTTACCAGCATTTTCTCCTTTTCCCACAATGTTTTAAAAAGGCCTCTTTCTCGGGGGCATCAAAAGTAGGGATTGTGTGGTAATGGGTTAATTAACGCTTAAAAAAAAACCGTCTTAAAAAGGGTTAAAAGCATCGTATAGGGAGAAACTGACGGTTACCAGCAACTTCTCCTTTTTACCAATTTGTTCCCAAAGGCCCTCTTCTTCAGACTCATAACATAGGATTTGTTTCTCAGTTTTGACTAGTTACCAGTGAACAATTAAAAAAGACCATACTTTCAGCAATAATGACTTCATTGAACTTCTACAGAAATCTGTTGAAGTGTATCGGATACTCTTTTCAATCTTTTCATTTAAATCTTTACCAGACAATCACGACTTTTAACAGCCTTGAGAAGAAAGGCTTTTGAAAACAAGACTTTTAGTGTGGTGTCTGTGGTTGTGGGGTAGAGCGTTGGCCTCATAACCTAAAGGTCTTGAGTTCGATACCCGGGAGCGGGTTTCAACTTTGGGATTTTCATTGGCCCACACATTTGGCGCGAGTACTGGTGTAGTTCCCAGGAAGCAGAATCGAGAGAGATTAGTATAAGTTGTAAGAACTTGTTTCTCAATCAATGTAAAATAAATATGTTTAAATCAAAATTAAAAAATTAAATTAAAACAATCTAGGAAAAGGAGAAAATGCTGGTACCCAGCATTTTCTTCTGTTTCCACAATGTTTTCTACACTCCCCAAAACAATTTTCAATTTTTGGGCCATATCTATTTAGTCATATGGAAATGCTTTCAATTTGGACAAGTGTTCAATTTTGACATTTGGTAAAGAGTTAAATTATACTGTAATAAATATGTTTTGAGTGGCAAAGTGTCTTTAACTCATTACCACACGAGAAAACTTTGGACTGGTCCAAATTGAAAGCATTTGCAGATGACAAAATAAAGGTGACTGAAAAATAGAAATTTGTTCTGGGAAGGGTAGAAAACACTGTGGGAAAAGGAGAAAATGCTGGTTACCAGCATTTTCTCCTTTTTCCACTGTGTTTTCAAAAGGCTTCTTTCTCAGGGGCATCAAAAGTGGGGATTGGGTGGTAATGGGTTAACCTTCAAGCTGCTCACTAACATTTTGCGAGACAATGTAGCTAAGAAAGTGCAGTCTGATCCTTGATCTGGCTTTTCTGAAAAAGAGATATTCTTCTTTAAAATATAAATGTTTAACATAGCATTATTTTAGATTTTACTATCAGCTTCAATGTCTTGTTTAACTTATTTAACTGTTTACCAAACCACATAATCACAGACTGGTTGAAGTTGAAAGCATTTGAAGACGACAAAATAAATGTGACTGAAAATTTGAAATTCTGGTATGGGGAGGGTAGAAAACATTGTTGGAAAAAGAGAAAATGCTGGTTACCAGCATTTTCTCCTTTTCCTACAATGTTTTCAAAAGCCCTCTTCTTCAGGGTTGTCAAAAGTTGGGATTGTGTGGTAAAGAGATAAAGGTCTGAGTCCTTATCATTAACTTCAAGGATTTTTCTTTTGAAATTATACAAGGTGTCCGAATAATGTCTGCCAGATTTGAAAAAAAGAATAAAGTTTTTTTTTTTTCCTACTACATGTGTATTTTGTTCCATTTCAAGTTCTGAGGAATCTTCCAAACCTCTTACCAAAGTACAAAGTGGTAATAATCAGCATTTTCTAGTTTTCAAAAGTTTTCTACCGTATCAAAGACAAACCCAAATTTAAGTTATTTGTGTCTACAACTTCTTTCAAAATGCATGAGCCTAAAAATGAAGGAAGAAAGTTTTTCAAAACATTAGGGGGAAAAGGAGAAAATGCTGGTTACTAGCATTTTCTCCTTTTCCCATAATGCTTTCTACCTTATGATACACAAATTTCGTGTTTTGTGTCACATTTAATTAGTTGTCGGCAAATGCTATCTATTCGGACAAGTCCAAAATTTTGTTATTTTGGTAAAAAGCTAAATCATGCACAGTTACCCAAGGATCCTTACCTTGAAAGAGCACTAAAACTGACATCTCCATTTATACCTATACAGAAAAAGATCAGTTTTGCCCCACACACAAAGACAAAAATGGAGACAAGAATGAACGACCTACAGAAAAGAACATTAAGACAACATTATCAAGATATACTGCACGATTTGGACCTATCTCCAGAACTTCGATCAAAATTCATACAAAATGGGATCCTTAATGAAGATATGGAGGAGGAAATTATGGTAAGATCTTTTATGGAAAAATATATGATATAATGCTTAACCCATTACCACATAATCCCAACTTTTAACGCCCCTGAGAAAGAAGCCTTTAGAAAACATTGTGGGAAAAGGAGAAAATGCTGGTAACCAGCATTTCTCCTTTTCCCACAATGTTTTCTACCTTTCACATAACAAACTCAAATTTTCAGTCATCTTTATTTTACTGTCTGCAAATCCTTTCGATTTGGACAAACCTAGAATTTTGTCATTTGGTAATGAGTTAATAGGAGAATTTACCCTGTCAACTCTTAACTTACTAGATAAGTTGATAGAAACTTTCCAGTCAATAGTAAAAGAGACAAATACCCCAATTTCTATGTTACTTCTTTTGGGGAAATATTTCCTCGTCTGACAATGTAAATCCAAGATCAGACTGCACATTTTGAGTAGTTTGATCTTGGTCTACACTTACCACAAAAGCCCCTAAAATGGTGCTTTGTAGCATAGGGAACTAGACTGTCACATGCAAAAAAAAAGGAGCCAGCTTTGAATTCAAATAAAGGATTGGTGGCTGTGCAATCAATAGCTCAGTCGATTTTTGAGATTAATGACAAAAGAGTGTTCACTTTTAGCTACTGTCCTACATAATCATTGTGGTTTATTGATCATCTGACATCCTTATAAACCTTTGCAAACTCAAAATTTAATGCAAAAACTGAAAACATCTTATGAGGCTATGTAGCCCTATAAGGGAATACAACAGAAACATTTTAACCCTTAACTCCATAGATACTCATTTCTAAGCATTTCTTGTAGGAGCTTTTGGAAAACATAGGGGCAAAAGGTGGAATTGCTCGTTACGAGCAATTTCACGTTTTGCCCAATGTTTTCCAGGCTATCATAACATGTTATATACACGTAAGAAACAGCTTCATCCTTGCTCTTATTTAGGGTCAATTAGAGATACAATAGAAATGCCCTATGGGGCAAAGAGTTAATTCCCATACTTTCTTTTTCTCCTTTTCTTGTACTTTGCAAGTTTTTGTCTTTAGGACTAAAGTTAGTGATTGATCAATTAATATGAAGCTTATGGCAAGACTGTATAAATCTCAATTATAACTACATCTGAATTCAAATGAGCAACCAGTTCTTGTATTAGCATGTTTTTTTTTATATGAAATTGAGTCCTTAGCTTTTAAAAACTGATCCAAAGCATTTAGAACCTTGACAATTATAAGTTTTAAAAAAAATTCGGGACAGATGAACATGCTAAATTACCTGCATTTTCTGCCTTTCCCACATTTTCTACCCTTTCTCAGACTAAATTCCATCATTTTGAATGACCCCCAAATTTGTTATCGGCAAATGTTTTTCGAAATTAAAAATCGGTCTAAAATTTTGTCATTTGGTACTGGGTTAACCTTTACCACATGTCTCTAGGAAATAAGACTTTTGCAAACATTGTGGGAAAAAGGAGAAAAAGCTTGTAACCAGCATTTTCTCCTTTTCCCACAATGTTTTCTACCCTATCACGGACAGAAAATTTAAGCTATTTCTAATTAATCATCTGCAAACGTTTTAAATTTCGTCGAGTTCAAAATTTTATCGATAAGCAAAGAGTTAACAAAGGTATTTGAAAGGAAAACTTGGCTACAATCTTTCACAAAAAATATGATAATAATGTGGTTTAAGTACTTAGATTCAAATCATTCTAACACAAGACTTTCATTAACTCATTACCAAACGACAATATTTTAGGCTTGTCCAAGTCGATGTAGACGACAAAATAAAAATCACTGAAAATTTGAAATTTGTTTTGTAAAGGGTAGAAAACTTTGTGGGAAAAGGAGAAAATGCTGGTTACCAGTATTTTCTTCCTTTCCCACAATGTTTTCAAAAGGTTTCTATCTCAGGGTCATACAAACCAGGAATTGTTTGGTAGAGGGTTAAAATACTCGGCCACAGAAGAGTTTCATTATTCATATTCCAGTTTATTTCATGGTTTCAGGTAGGATATCGAGAAATAGCAGTGAAAATATTTTTCGATCTTAACTGGTACCACCAGTGAAAATACCAATTTTCGCATTCTTGTTGCCGCGGTAAATTGCACATGCCTAACAACCAGATGGGAAATATGACGCTCCGCCACTCGTGAAAATATTACCCATGGTATTCACTCGATGAAATAAATTTCGATTTTTCACCCAAAAAAAACAAATATCCTCTATGTCTATTATGCTATCTATCTTTTGTTGTGTTAACTCTTTACCACACAATCCCGACTTTTAATGACCCTGAGAAAGAAGCCTTTTGAAAACACTGTGGGAAAAGTTACCAGCATTTTCTCCTTTTCCCACAGTGTTTTCTACCCTTCCCAAACCAATTTTAAATTTTCAATCACCTTTATTTTGTTGTCTGCAAATGCTTTCAATTTGGAACAGTCTAAAATTCTGTCGTGTGGTAAAGAGTTAATGGTTGTAAGGTAGAGTGTCGGCCGTAAGGTCCATAAGGTCGCGAGTTCGATAGATGTCAACTTGGGGATTTTTCATTGGCCCACACATTCCGTGCGAGTACTGGCGTAGTTCTCAGGAAGCAGAATCGAAAGGGATTAATATAAGTTGTAATAACTTGTTTCTCAATCAATGTAAAATAATTATCATTAAACTAAACTATCTATCTTTTCAAAAAAGATTTCTTGTTTTCTTTCAGGCCGAAAAAACACGAAAAGACAAAGTGCTGAAATTCTTACAAATATTACCCAGACGTGGTCCGAGAGCATTCGACAAGTTTTTACATTCAATTCACGACCATTACTCCTGGATTAGTGACAAACTCAGAGACACATACCACAAGCTGGCTTCCAAAACAGGTATTTACTTCTTGGACCATTTACCATTTCTTTTTTTGTCATCCCATATAATACTCGGTTTACTAATTACAGGTGTGCTGGGCCTCAGCTTCGGATAACAGAAACACTGAGAAAAACCTAGAGCTACAATACAACTCCATTTATTCATTTATTCTATCTATGACCCCGAGGCCTAGGGCTTTTTGAAATATTCTGTGAAAAGGAGAAAATAGGGGTAAACCAGCATTTTCTCCTTTTGCCATAACGCTTCCAACTCCTTCATTTGAACCACGTCATTTCATTTGTTGTCTTCAAATACTTTCAATTTGGACGAGTCTAAAATTTTATATTTTATTTACCAGAAAATAAAAGCTAGGCTTGTCCAAAATGAGTCTTCCAAGAAGACAAATCAGATGTAGCTAGAATAAACACACTTGTCTTTGGAAGAATAAAAATCAGCATAGGGAAAAGATAAAATCTTGGTAACCAACATTTTCTCCTTTTCCCACAATATTTTGATATGCTTTCTGCCTCAAGGTCATTATCTCATTACCAAACAACAAACTTCTAGGTTTGTCCCGATCAAAAGCATTTGCAGACCACAAAATAAAAGTGACTGAAAATTTGGTTACCTGGTTACCAGCATTTTCCCCTTTTCACACAATGTTTTCTAAAGGCTTCTTTCTCAGGGTCATCAAAAGTAGGGATTGTATGGTAATGGGTTAAAGCTGGGAATTGTTTCGAAGCGAGATAATGGTGTAAAGATTAAACTCTGTATAAAATTCCTTTTGGGTTTTGAATTTTACTTGACTAAAATTCCTTGTGAAATTTTACATTACACCTGTACATAGTAACCAACATATTATATCATTATTCCAATAAGTATTCATCGTATAATTTATATATAGGATATGAGACAATATATCATATATATACTCAAAATTTGATAGGGATCACCCTAAAAGATTCACCCTAAATATATATGTCGCATGTATCATGTATGGTTTTAGAATATGACAGATATGCCCTAAGACAGACAGCATAGTGCACATTGCATATAGTTTTTGGTCAGCAAATGCTTTCAGTTGGACAAATCTAGAATTTTACAGTATGGTAAAGAGTTTATGCAAAACTGTTGTAACACATAAACCCATACAGAAACATGTAAGTGATCCCTGTCAAAGTTTGAGTAGTATATTTTTGCACCATTTTATACACATTAAACCCCTTTCACCAGAATGTGGCTCATATATTTTTGCACCATTTTATACACCTTGTTTTTCATTTATCACCTTATCATTTAGTTTAAATTCTAACATTATTTTACAGTGATACTTTTCACCAGTAAACAAACCTAAAAGATTTTGTAGATGACCAATTAAATGTGGCGGATATAATTAGATTTGTCTTTGAAGGATAGTAAAATAATTTTGAAATAAAGGACAAAATGTTGGGGACGAATGTTTCCTCCTTTCTGAAGACAGTTTGCTGGATGGCCTAGGTGCTTAACCCTTTACCACACAATGACGAATTTTAACGCCCCGAGAAAGACGCCTTTTGAAAACATTGTGGGAAAAGGAGAAAATGCTGGTAACCAGCATTTTCTCCTTTTTCCACAATGTTTTCTACCATATCAAGAAAAATTGCACTATTTGAGCCACTCTGTCATCTGCAAATACTTTCAATTTGGGTTGGTCTACAGTTTTACATTTGGGAAAGGGTTAACCTGTGACCAAAATGTGGTAAAAGGTTAAACAATTTTGTAGATACATTATGCACCCATTTCACAGAGCATGGCTCATATTATTTATTCATAAATGTTAAAAATCAAAAATGTCCCTGGAAAAAAGTGGTGAGACACTTCTGGTCTAAATTTAAAAAATGCTGATCACTGATTGGTTTATCAGTTTTTTTGATTGACATCTGTCAATGTTTCTATCCTCTTACTAATGACTTGGTGAAAAATCAAATTAAAATCAATTCATTTCCACATAGTCATTGTCTTAAGAAAAAAAAAATACAGGATTCCCTTCAGATTTTGTTGCATGAAAAAATTCTTTACCTTTCTAATCATAATAGTAATTATAAAACTAATTCTGTTCGGCTCATGTCTCCCCTTTTTAGAATTTTGGGAAAAAGAAAATAAAAAGATAAGCTCCAGCTATAACTATAATAACAGTGTTCAATATCAATCTTCCCATCTTTTGTATTTCTTATGTTATAGAATTCAAACGTCCTTGGATGATTTTGAATGGAAGTAAAGGATTTCTAACTCATTCAACCCTGGGAGTGAATGCTACAAACAACTTATTTGATTTTGTGGAGTCGAGATCAGAAACATACAGTCTGATCCCGAACAAACACTAACGTCAGGGCTCTTAAAACAGCCTATTGTTTGGTAAAGGGGTTTAACCTTTAACCAAACAACAAAATTTAAGGCTGGTCCAAACTGGAAGCATTAATTTTTGTAGACAACAAAAAAAAAGGTGACTCAAAGATTGAAATTTGATTCAGGAAGGCTATAAAACACTGTGGGAAAAGAAGAAAATGCTGGTTACCAGCATTTTCTCCTTTTCCTACAATGTTTTCCAAAGTTTTCTTTCTCAGGGTCGTTAAAAGTCGGGATTGTATGGTAAAGAGTTAACAACCCATTATGACAAGGTTTCTGATTTTGAAAACATTGTGGGAATAGGTTAAAGTGGTGGTAACCAACACTTTCTCTGTTTGCAGACTGTATTTTCTACTTTGTGAAAGACACATACATTGAATCATTCCACTATTTTGATCCCTGTTCACTTCAAGTTTTTTATATCTGCAAATTCTTACAATTTGGATTATTTCCACTTATGTTGCCTGAAAAAAGAGTATGATATCAGATTTATCTAGTTCTGTCAATCTTCCAAAAATTTTATTAAGCTATTTAGACAGGGTCATGTAATGTTGAGCAAGAGTTACCGGCAATTAGTCATAAAATAACCTATTTCAGCACGACTGACAAATCAGCTGATGTAACTTGTCAAACAACAAAATTCCAGACTTCAATAAACTTTTCCCTTATTCTATTTTTCAAATGGCCTCTTTATCAACCAGGAATAGTGTAGCACAGGTTTAACCATATACTGAATGACAAAATTTTATACTGGTCCGAATTGAAAGCACTTGCAGGCGACAAAAAACATAACTCAAACACTGAAACTTGTTTCTAGGAGGGTAGAAAACATTGTGGAAAACGGAGAAAATGCTGGTTGCTGGTTACCAGCATTTTCTCCTTTTCCCACAATGTTTTCAAAAGGCTTCTATCTCAGGGTCGTAAAAACCAAACATTGTTTGGGAGAGGGTTAAGGCTTAACAAGAAAACTATGTTTTTCTCTCACCAAATAAAATTTAAGACTTGTACAAGTTGAAAGAATTTGTAGATGACCTATCATTGGTGAAGTATTGGTGCCTTTCTGCAATGGAAAGAAAAAACATTGTAGAAACTAGAAGGCCCTGAAGGGCCTGAATATGCTCTACTGGCAGAGAGTTTGCTTTTAAATAAAGCATACATAGGAATTCATTACGCAAAGAGACAAAAAAATTGACATTTTCAACTCAAAATGGCTACTTTTCCATTACTGTTTGTTGAATTTTTTCAAACTGTAAAGGGTTAAAAAGCTATTGATGGGATAAACAAGCTGAAAAATTCATACAAATCTGATCACAAATAAATACTTTATCATCTAAAAAGGCAATGAAATTGTTCAATTTGAAATGGCTCCTTTTCCAATACTGTTAATCAGATTTTTTTCAAAATCGATAGGGTTAAAGCTATTGATGAGATAAACAAACTGTGTAAGTTTCAGGGAAATCTGACCAAAAATGAAGACTTTATCGCATAAACAAGAAATGAAAGTTTTCAACTTGAAATGGCTACTTTTCCCATACTGTTTGTTGGATTTGTTTTCAAAATCAATAGGGTTGAAGCTATTGATGAGATAAACAAACTCTGTAAGTTTCATGGAAATCTGACCAAAAATACAGACTTTATTGCGAAAATAAGAAATGGAAATTTTAAACTTGAAATGGCTACTTTTCCCATACTGTTTGTCAGTTTTTTTCAAAATCAGTAGGGTTAAAGCTATTGATGAGATAAACAAACTGTGTAAGTTTCACGAAAATCTGCCCAAAAATGAAGACTTTATCGTGTAAACAAGAAAAAGACTAACGGACGGACATACAGATGGACGGACGGACAGACAGACGGACGGACAGACGACGGAAACCACGCCATGACATAAGCTCTGCTGGCTGAAAGCCAGTAGAGCTAAAAATCATATCAAAGCAACAGCTCACTCATTTATGTGTTTCATTGTTTTCATCCAAATGAGGCTGGGACTCCGACTTGTCTTGTCCAACAACCAGTGAATCACTAATTCCCTCATCTTGGCCTTGCAAAATCACTAGACAGTAGTGAATAAAACATATTGCTTGACAAAAAGAATCATTTGAGAGTTTTGTTAAAAAAAGGTTTGTGACCAGTCTAACATCTTACGAGAGAATCTGTGGTTTAACGACCTGCAGAAAATAGGCTTTTAAAAACATTTAGGGCAAAAGAAAAAAAATAGTGGAACATTTGTTTTCTTTTTTTTTTTCCTCCCATGTTTTCCACCATTTAACCCATTACCACACAATGACAACTTTTGGCGACCCTGAGGTAGAAGCTGGTAACCAGTATTTTTTTCCCACCATGTTTTCTACCCTAACAATAAATAATTAAACCATTTGAGTCACACTGAAATTGTCGTCTGCAAATGCTTTCAATTTGGACGGGGCTGAAATTTTGTCATTTGGTGAAGAGTTAATAGCCAAGCTTATGTTTAGAGCTATATTGAAGTAATTGTCTGCAAATGCTTTAAATTTTAGTACTGTTTAAAATCTTGTCAATTAGTACAGGAATATTAGACATGTCTATATAAATTTTCCCAATGCAGATATAGTACAAGGAGATCCAGGTAAGGTGTGCTACTCTGGAAAAGAAACTGAACCAAAGATTTCATTCTGCCTGCAATCTTCTGAAATTTTTCAGCTAGCTGGTCACATCTTCTTGTCCTAATAGTCTCTGTCCTGATCTATTCAACTTTCAAAATCCCAAGGGTCCATATTCACCAAATTTCAATTCTGTTCAAACCTTAAGGCCTTCTGATGATTACGGAGGCCTTCTCCGACTATGAGGCCTAGTTATTAGATGTATGCAATATCAGTCAATCACAGTAAATAGTTGAAAAAATTGCATACTCATTTAACTGAAAATAATGTTTCGGCTTTGGATGGAGATTCTATCAGGAATAGTTAGCAAGTCTGCAAATTAGTTCTGATGGACTATAGTGTCTTCTGATTGGCTGAATTTATTATCAGCCAATTAGATTGCTAGTTTGAAACTAAAAAGTTGCATGTGGATTACATCGTGACCTATCAGAAGGCCTGTTAAACTCTTTCCCAAATGACAAATTTTAGACTGTTCCAAACTCAAAGTGTTTGCAGGAGACAATTTTGAATTCGATGAGAAAGTCAGAAAGTTTTCCGATAGGCTAGAAAACACTGTGGGAAAAGGAGAAATTCCTCATTAGGAGCAATTTCTCCTTTTCCCACAGTGTTTTCTACAGACTTGTACAGCAGACATGTAAAAACCAGGGCTTAATTGTTTGGGAAAGAGTTTAAAGTTTTGCATTGGAGCTACATCTAGAATAATTGGTTAAAATGGACCAAGACTGTTTGTTACTGCTTAGACAGAGTGTTGGTGAATGTGTATAGACGATTCTAAGTCAAAGATCTGTATGATGCAGAACAACAGAATAACCTAACCCCTTTATGATACTAAAAGTGTTTCAACTTTTATGAGGATGAATGCTTTTGAAAACATAGTGGAAAAAGGAGAAAATGCTGGTATTCTGGTAACCAGCATTTCCTCCTTTTAGCCACAATGTTTTCTATCCTTCTAGAAACAAATTTCAAGTTTTCAGTCACTTTTATTTTGTCGTTTGCAAATGCTTTTGATTTGGACAAACCTAAAATTTTGTCATTTAGTAATGAGTTAATCAGTGTTTTATGCCACTTTGAACATTATTTCAGTCACATCATGGCAACAGCTCACATATTCATGTACTTTCTAGTTTTCTCCAGTACTAGGCTAGGGCTCTGAAGTTTCTTACCCATGGACACTCCCAAGAAAAACCAGTTTCATTTAGGACGGATCTAAAACTTTGTTATCTGTTAACAAAATACAGTTGTTGCACAGACAAAAGCATTAATTTTCCAATCTTCATAATCTGTTAACAAGATAAATAATGGTTGTGGCACATACAAAAGCATTAATTTTGCAGAAAACAAATCTAATTTGGCTCAAATAAGAGGATTTATCTTTGGAAGTATTGTGGAAAATGGAAAAAAGGAGAAAAACCTGCCTCAAAGCATTTTTCCTTTTTGCACAACACTAGAATGCTTCGTTTCCCTTGTAGAAACACTAATTTTGTGAAAAAAAAGCTATTGCCTGCATAAAAAATAGAAAATTATTCTAACAAATAGGTTAATCACGTGTCGAGATTCTTTTTTGATGATGGTTGCACAAAGACATTCATTCAGGTGAAAGTGCAAAGATTTGTGTAATAATAATGTGTATAATATTGTAATCCATGATCAGATAATATTATGTGAAAATAATTATAATCCATGAACAGAAATGTGTTATTTCATTTCTAAAGTAAATGTTCCTTACAGAACAATAAATTTCATATGAGTCATACTCAATGAAAACAGAGTTTAACCCTTTACCAAACTACAAAATTTAGGCTGGCCTAATTGAAAGCACTTGCAGACGACAAAATAAACGTGACTCAAAATTTGAAATTTGTTTCCAGCAGGGGAGAAAACATTGTGGGAAAAGAAGAAAATGCTGAAAATGCTGGTAACCAGCATTTTCTCCTTTTCCCATAATGTTTCCAAAAGGCCTCTAAATCAGGGTCATAAACACCAGGGATTGTGCGGTAAAGAGTTAAATTCAAATATAGCAAGTACCAATCTTAGCCTGTCCAGCATAGGCAGGCTTATACTGATCAAACCTTTTTACTATTTTTAAATTTTCTGTGTATCCAAGGACCATGCTAGGTCATGATTCATGAACAATTACCATGTGACGACTTGCCTGGTAAAATGCATCAGAGAGGTGCTTTAACCCTTTACCAAACAATCTCTGGCTTTTACGACCTAGAGACAGAAGCCTTTTGAAAACACTGTGGGAAAAGGAGAAAATGCTGGTAACCAACATTTGCTCCTTTTTCTATCCTGCTGCATACAAATTTCATTTTTTGGGTTACGTTTTATTTGTCTTCTGCAAGAGGTTTCAATTTGGACCAGTCTAAAATTTTATTGTTTGGTAAAGAGCTAAAGCTTCTTTTGCCAGAATGATGCTAATATCTATTTTTGCACTTTTTACAACATTTTTCCTCAATCAACCAAGAAAGTTCCTTTGCTTTTCTTCCTCTTCTTCCTCCTCTTCCTCTTCTAATTAGGCTTGCTAACGTGTGATAAGAGAAAGAATAGTGTGCCTAGCACAGATATTTCACTTTTTACCAAACAACAAGCTTTTGGACAAGTCCAATCTGAAAGCACTTGCAGACGACAAATTGTAGGTTGCTGAAATGATGAAAGAAGTCCTTGATATGATATAAAACATTGTGGGAAAAGGACAAAATGCTGGTCCTTTTCCCACAATGTTTTCAACAGGCTTGATTCACAAGGCCATCAAAAGTTGGGCTTGTCTGGTAAAGGGTTAACTCTTTAACAGATGACAAAATTTTAGACTGATTCAAATTGAAAGCATTGGTTGATAACAAATTAAATATTACTCAGATGGTGAGATTTGTCATTGGTAGGATAGAAAACATAGTGAGAAAAGGAGAAAATGCTGGTTATCACCATGTTTTTTGTGAGGGTTGTTCATTTTAGATTGTGTGGTAGAGGGCAAATCCTTACCCAAACAGTATTTTAACTCGCCTCAAATAAATTTTGCAGAAATTAAATATGGCATGATTTAAATTCAAATGCACTTTAACATTCAAATAGCTTACTTTTTGCCGCTGGCTTTAGGCAGCATTTGGGATACTTCACTGAATAAAGCAGAATTGTTGGTGTTCCATCCAAACTGTTTGATAGCTTAGGATTACAGAACACCAATCCCATGAAACCACCTTAATTTTGCACTATTAAGGACATTCTTCTTGGCTGAAAAATGTTTATTTAGCAATCAATACCAATTCCAATATAAAGGTATATTTACATAGTAGGACAATGAAATACAGAAAGTTTGGATTTGTATATCATTATAGGGAACACTGATACATTTAAATTCAAATGCAATATAAGAATCATAAAATTCACTCTCTTGTATTCCCAATAGCAACACTTAGGAAATATCAAAGTTTCAATACAGATAGAGTAAATCACAAGTTTTTTTGTTTTGGTCGTTGACTGCACATGTCATATTCTTCAAAGATTCAACTGTCTTATATGACACATCATTAGCCCCAAAAGCGGGCTGACTGTAATATTAAGCTCTATAAAGTAGCAATGTAGTAAATAGCTTTTATCAATCCGTTTGAGGAGAAAGGAGACCTGCTTTAGCTCCATATTTCTCTAGACTGCTGATCATAGCTGAGTGAATTGCAGGAGGTAGCGTTTTATTGACTAAACTTTAATTTTAGTTTGAAATTCAAAGTAACGGTTGTCGCATAGGAAAGTGATTCAGTTCTGTACCCAGGATGCCCAAATTAGACAGATGAGTATTTATAGAGAATGCCATCTAGCGAGAGATAATGTTGTTTTGGTATGCTGCACAGAAAAAGTTTATTCATGGAAAGATTTTGTACACAATGAAACAACCTTAACCAACCACTACTTTCCATGCTTAACCCTTAACTCCATAAATACTCATTTCTACGCACTGCTTGTATGAGCCTTTGGAAAACATTATGGCAAAAGGTGAAATTGCTCGTGACGAGCAATTTCACCTTTTGCCACCATGTTTTCTATGCTATCAAAAGGTGTCATACACACATAAGAAACAGCTTCAACCTTGCTTTTATTAAGGGTCAATTAAAGATACCATGGAAATGCTTTATGGGGTAAAGGGTTAACAGAGCTATATTTCTTTGGGGAAAAACTTCAAAGCCAATGAATCTGATTCGCTATTTTTTTCTAGAATTCATCGTATTTCACAACTATTTATTAAAATAGTATAGGAACATGTCTTCTACTCTTGTTCTTTAAAAAACTTATTATATATCTCTGATTTCCCAGTTCAGGTGGGAGTATCAAGGCCATCACTGCCTTCTTGTTTAGTGTGTATTCAGATCAAACTGCCTGTTTTTGGATGTGTAGTCTTACCTTGAGACCACACTGTCTGCTTTTAACTCATTACCAAACGACAATATTTTAGGCTTGTCCTAATCGAAAGCATTTGAAGACGACAAAATAAAAGTGACTGAAAATTTGTAATTTGCTTTGTGCAGGGTAGAAAACACTGTGGGAAAAGGAGAAAATGCTGGTATACAGCACTTTCTCCTTTTCCCACAATGTTTTCTCAAGGCTTCTTTTTCAGGTCGTCAAAAGTAGGGATTGTGTGGTAATGGGTTAAATGTAAAATATAAAATTTTCTGGCAGTGACACTGTCAGAAATCATGTTGTTGTTTGGTGTTTTTTAACCCTTTGGCTGCTTAACATGACTGACAGACGTTTTGCGGACAGCGTAGATCAAGATCAGACTGCATAGTATGTGCAGTCTGATCTTGGATCTACACTATCCGATCCACAGATTTAAATCCCCAAAACATACCTTTGAAATAAAAATTTTGGGGTTTTTACTATCGAATTGAAAATTTCAGTTTAGTGACTTAGCAGGATATGGGTTGATGAATGTCTATCTCAATTATTTTGCCTTCCAAAAGTTAAAACATATATCACACAAAACACTTCTTTCTCCTGCTTATTTCCTGTTTGTTATATCTCTTTGTAGAAGCAGATGCAGTAAATCTGAAGAAAAAAGTTGGAATTTTTGTACATGAAGAATTTGGAAACAGCAAGCGATTTTGTGAGCAAGACAAGAAAAGAATAGAAAAGTTTCTATACAAACAGCTGAAAAATCCCCCAGTAACTGACATTTTTGGACATGAAGTAGAAAGAGCTAGGCGTAACAGCATGGACAGTACTGCAAGTGAACAGAGTAACAACAGTGACGTCCATGTCACTGATCAAAAAGACATTGAAATTGAAATTCTAACTCGTATATATACAGCACTAGGCAATTCCAATGAAAGATCTGCTGAATCTTCTGATGTGGTTGATGGGAAATTTGAAATAACTATTGAAATGATTGAAAGCAAGGTGAAAACAATGAGTGCAAGATGTGAGAGACTAACAAATGAGATGAATGACTGTTATACTGCTCTTGGTATAGAGGGTGACTGTGATATTCATTTACATCAAATCATTGAAAAACTGGTAGAAAGACATGAGAGCGATGAAGGGAAAATTACTACACTGAAGGAAACCTGTCAATCACTGCATGAAGAAGTACAGAATTTAAGCTCTCTCACAGAAACAATAGAAAAAGATCTGGAGGAAAAAGAAAAAGAACTAAGAAATCTAGCAACAGAGCTGGCTGAATCACGGCATCACAACATGCAGTTTGAAACCCAGCTGAAAGATCTAAAAGCCAAATGTAACAGACTGGAAAAGGCAAACAGCAAATTTGCAGAAAAAAGGCAAAGATTGCAGACATTAAAATTCATGGTCAAAGAAATGCAAGGTGGTTCAAATCCAGTCCAAGATATATCTGAATCAGATATGGATCGTAAACCGGAGGGTTTGCGTCTCCCAATGATCCACAATGGTATTCATGAACCAGGACATCCACGTCAGAAAGGCCTACACAGAAAGGGTCAGGTTTCCTGTCACAGTGACAATCATGAAGATCCCAGGCTCACCCACCATCCGACACACCATCCACCAATCAGACATTCAACTAATAATTTCCATGGGTTACCATGGAAATTCTGAGGGAAAGCTTTCTATAGATCTACTGTCTGATCTTTATTTAAGAAGGTAATTCCTGTATTACACAGATACATGTGTATATCACATGGTCTGTTTTAAATAAATTTGGTTTCCACAAAACCATGCTTAAGGACAGTTGCACATGAAAAGATCCGTCCATTGTGTATTTCTATGTGTAAATAGTGACATAGAAGATACCAAACAAAATGCAACAATTCTAGAAGCCCATGAGGTATAAATCCGAATCAAAATGATATAAAAGAAACAGAGGATATTTTTTTCTTTTTGGGTTAAAGATCGAAATTTATTTCATCTCATGAACAAAATCAGTAACATTTTCGCTCATGGCAGCCACGAGTGAAAATATTACTGATGGTGTTCACAAGATAAAATAAATTTCTATCTTGAAAAAAGAAATCTATTTCTTTCTATTACTTTCTTCGACAAACTTTATCAAAATGCATAACAGTTCTTTTTAGTTATTCCCCATGGCGTACACCCTCCACTTAGCAACGCATTATAATATTACATCAAGCACGAGAACTGTAAAGTAACTGACGTCATATTTCCATTTGATTATGAGTCACACGCATTTTACCTAAGTAATAGAATATAAAATTGGCATTTTCATTGGCCATAACCATGAAAAACTGAATAATATTTCACCATTACTTCTCGATAACCTACCTGAAGGCATTAAATAAAATGTAATGATACAAGAGACAATTAAAATTTCCCTTTTTTTTTCCTTTAGAAAACATCTCTATTATGTTGTCTAGCATCTTAAAATTCTATACCACTGAAATAATTTTCTAGCCCCCAAAAAAGAACCATACTTGCCTGTTCAATTAGGTTTTGAAAATTTTATTTGGCTTATACAATTCCCTTGTACTCAACGAAATGAATTTTTTTGAATACATGTTTGTGCTTTTATTCCTTTAGCAAAGGATAAAATTCTAGACAAGTCAAAATTGATGAAATTTGCTGAATTGAAGTAAATTAAGTTTTTATTATATGACAAAATTTTGCATTTGCATTTAACAAATCAGATGTAGCTTAACCATTTACTGCACAGTGACGGCTTTTAACAACCCTGAAGAAGAGGCCTTCTGAAAACTTTGTGGAAAAAGGAGAAAATGCTGGTAACCAGCATTTTCTCCTTTTCCCACAAAGTTTTCTACTCTATCAAAGAAAAGTTGCATCATTTGAGCCACTATGAAATTATCATCTGCAAATGCTTCCAATCTGGATAGTTCTAAAATTCTGGTATGAGGTAAATGGTTAACTGATGGTTTCTGTCTTGAAAATTGTTCATGTTCATTCAAATATAGAACTGTTTGGGAGAGGGTTAATGATACTCATTAAGAAATTTTATGCCAAATAAATAAACATTCAATCCAGATCATGCAAATTAAGGTATACAATTAATGCTAGTTAATATAAGCCAAACATGTGACTAACACTGAGTGGTGCCAAATATACCAAATAGAGACGTGTAATTGGCCAGTCTCCAAAACATTAATCTACCTACGTAAATGAACTTTCGAATCTTTTTCTCTTTTTTTTAAATAGTTAGAAAAAGGTTAACAAGATGTATGAATTACTTATTCAAATATTGTTTCATACAATCCATTTTGCTGGAGGCCAGCCAAGTGTAACTCTGACCATAGAAAGAGACTTCACCCCAAACCACACAATCTGGAGTTTTAACTGAGGCATGTTTTCTTACAAATGGTGAGCAACATGCAAAAAGGGGCATTCAGACATTCGTGTAAAGTGTCATCTCGGATCAGCCTGCACAGGCAAATCCAAAACAACGCTTTCCATTTTTATGTAATTTTCCATTTTGTGCGAATCTACTGTAACACAAAATCTGATGTAATTGTACAGTGCCATCTCGGATTAGCCTGCACAGGCTGATCCGAGACAACACTTTACACAAAAGCCAGAATGCCCCTTTTCTAGTGTTGAAGGCCAAATTTCTTCCTGCTTTCTGTAGACTACTTCCTGTCGACATGGTGTTTCGCAAAGCTGATTATCTTTGGTCAATACAGAATTGTACCGAAGGACAAAGTTTTAGATTTGTCCAAACTTGAAGCATTTGCAGATGACAAAGTAAATATGACTCAAAAACAGAAGTTTGTTTTTGGTTGGGAAGAAAACATTGTTGGAGAAGTGAATACTGTTGAATGACAGGTAACCGCATTTTCTCCATTTTCCTTGAACTATATCAAAAAAGCCTCTTCCTCACAGTTGTTGAAACTTGGGATTGTGGGGTAAAGAGCCAAAGAAATCCATCAGGTTTCAGCCTTTTCACTTTTGTAAATGGCTCAGGTCATAAAAGAGACTTTGCCATGGTATTTCTATACTAGACTTTTTTGAGACAGGTACATCAATCCTATGCTGAAGAAACAACCTTTTCCCTCTAAGAACTACATTATGAAACTCGACAATCATCAATGTTCTAATGATCAGAGTTATCCATGTGAAAATATAATATCTATTTTGGGCTGTCTGGATCCTATTTTTTGATGATGTTTGTCTTTATCAGGGATGAAACCCGAATCTGTATTTACCAAGCATTCTTCAGCATGTTCTCAGTCTTATTCTCCAGACTTTTTTAAGTTTGGAAGTAGCTAACTCCTGATTAGCTACATCACCTGACTTAGCCAATCAGAAACTGTAACTGTGTTACTTTCAAATTCAGAAAATCTTGGATAATAGGACTAAGAAAATGTTATCAGATATGGTTGGTGAATAAGGACCCTGAATTTTGAAAACTCATCAAACTTTTGAAAAAATAAATTCTAGGATAAGAATAGAAGATATTAAAAAAGTACTTTTATGATAATGTGGCAAACTACCCATAGATAATAATGGTTTCATGAGAGATGTACATCTAAAATAAATGAATGTTAACTTCGACAAGTTCCAGGTTTGTCCAAAGGTAGTTAAATGATAAAGAAAGCATGTTAAGTCTTTACAAACGACAAAATTTTACACTGGTCAAAATTGAAAGCACTTGCTGACAACAAAATTAATGTGTTTCAAAAATTAAAGTTTGTTGTAGGGAAGGTAGAAAACATTGTTGGAAAAGGAGGAAATGCTGGTTAACAGCATTTCCTCCTTTTCCCACGATGTTTTTCAAAAGGCTTCTTTCACAGAGTCATGAAAACCAGGGATTGTTGGGTACAGATGTTGTTTATACACATTATTATGAAACATTCATATGGAAATATAATTATGATCATATTTCTTTTTTGTCAAACACATTGTTATTTAAAGTTACATTTACTTCATGTGTATATACATTTACATAATAATGTATTTCTATTTTTCAATGTTGGCACATTGTATCATTAGGATACAGTTTACAAGATCTTGTGATAACATAATTTTGCACCATCTAAGTCAAAAAAGCAACATGTGATATTCCATCAAAGACTGTGATAAAAAAGATATGTATCTAACATTTTGTTTTTTACTACATCTTGAACGATGTTCCTTTAGGACTGTTCATGACTAAAATGTCATTTCACAATCTTATTATAATATTATATAATTTATATTTTCTGAAAATTAAGGAAAGTTTTTATGTTTTCTAATACAGAGCTGTTACTTGAAAACATTTGCAAGAAATGTGCACTCACCAGATTAGCATTATGTGATAAATATAAATTGAACTGTGATATTAAACTGTGATGTTGCTTTGATTCAGCAAAATTTTTATAATAACCATTCTTACACCACATACAGTTTGGGCAAAAATGTTGTTATACTTGTATTATTTGTATAAGGCCAAAATAAAATATGTATGTGTTTCTGGAACCTTACACCATCATGTCTAACTTTTACGTCCTATCCTCAACTTTTTTTCATTTGTTGATAGTTTAATATTTCATCATACCATAATGTTACCATCGTCCTTGGAAAATTCTATGTCATTGTACCTCTATTAACTCTTTACCACACGAGAAAATTTTAGACTGGTTCAAATTGAAAGCATTTGCAGACGACAAAATAAAGGTGATTGAAAAATTGAAATTTGTTCTGGGAAGGGTAGAAAATACTGTGCTTGTTCCAACAGTATTTTCAAAAGGCTTCCTTCTCAGGGGCGTCAAAAGTAGGGATTGTGTGGTAATGGGTTAAATTTTTCCCTTGGTGCACATCTAGACAGAAAAATAAAAGAAAATATTCTTATGACCTACCAACCCTAATTCTCAAAAGCAGGTAACCTGAACCTCACCCATAATTATTTTGTTTTGGCCTTATATGTCTTCAACTTTACCATCCAGTTATAGCTGTCATCATTTCAATTGTCAATGTAGACCTTTAACTCTTTGCCACACAATCCTGACTTTTAACTCTTTACCACACGAGAAAATTTTAGACTGGTACAAATTGAAAGTATTTACAGACGAAAAAATAAAAGTGACTGAAAAATTAAAATTTGTACTGGGAAGGGTAGAAAACACTGTGGGAAAAGGAGAAAATGCTGGTTACCAGCATTTTCTCCTTTTCCCACAGTGTTTTCAAAAGGCTTCTTTGTCAGGGGCGTCAAAAGTAGGGATTGTGTGGTAATGGGTTAACTACCCAGAGAAGTAAAGCCTATGAAAACATTGTGGGAAAAGGAGAAAATGCCGGTAACCAGCTTTTTTTCCTTTTCCCACAATGTTTTCTACCCTTCAAAAAACAAACTTCAAATTTTCAGTCACTTTTGTTTTGTTGTCTGCAAATGCTTTGAATTTGGACCAGTCCAAAATATTGTCGTTTGGTATTGGGTTAAGCCCATTCCTCACCTACGTTTAATGCTTTACCAAAGGACAAAATTGTAGACAAGTCCAAATTGAAGGCACTTGCAGACAACAAAATAAACATAACTAAAAAGATTGAAATTTATTTCCAGCAGGCATTGTGGGAAAAGGAGAAAATGCTGGTTAGTTAGCATTTTCTCCTTTTCCCACGATGTTTTCAAAAGGCTTCTATCTTAGAGTCGTAAAAGCCAGGGATTGTTTGGTAAAGGGTTAAATTAACCACTTACCAAGTGATAAAATTTCAGAAACAAAAGCCTTTGCAGATGATAAATTGAATTCGGTTCAAATGGTGAGAGCTATCTTTGATAGGGTAGGAAATTTAAAGGAATAAGGAGAAAATGCTGGTTACCAGCATGTCCTTCTTTTCCCACAATGTTTCCAAGTCTTCTTTCACAAGGTTGACGAAAGTTGGGCATTCATGATCCATTTAACTGTTCTTTTTTAACTTTTTTTTTTACGCTGAAAAAGTAGCAATTTCTGTGTTGAGCAAACAAAGGTTTTTTTGTTAATTTCTTAGCACTTGTTAATTCATCACTAACTGAATTCAAAAATTATATTATTGTTTTTACAATTTATCGGTGGGCTTTTTCAGACAGTATATATACAACAAGGTTAGACACACGATCTATATCTTGGATGCAGTGAGATAATTAACCCATTACCACACAGTCCCTACTTTTGATGCCCCTGAGAAAGAAGCCTTTTGAAAACACTATGGGAAAAGGAGAAAATGCTGGTAACCAGCATTTTCTCCATTTCCCACAGTGTTTTCTATCCTTCCCAGAACAAATTTTCATTTTGCAGTCACCTTTATATTGCCATCTGCAAATGCTTTGAATATGGACCAGTCTAAAATTTTCTCATGTGGTAAAGAGTTAATGCAAATGATGTTAACTCTTTACCAAACAACAAAATTGCAGACCAGTCCAAAACATTTTCAGAGGACAAAATAATTATAGCTAAAAATTGAAAATTGTTTTGAGAAAGGCAGAAAACATTTGCTGGTTACCAGCATTTTCTTCTTTTCCTACAATCTTTTCAAAAGACTTCTTTCACAGGATCGTAAAAAGTCGGGATTGTATGGTAAAGAATTAAATCAGAATATTTGAGAGCTATATCATTTTTTGGAATTTTTCATTTTTTGCATTTAACAGTTTCAGGGGTTATTCATTGTTAGTATTACGTTACTTTTACCAAACAAACAAAATCTTAGACTAGCACAAATTGAAAGTGTTTGAAGAAAACAAACAAAATTTGCACAAAAGACAGGTTGTCTTTTATAGGATCAAAAACACTGTGGAAAAAGGAGAAAATGCTGGTCACCAGCATTTTCTCCTTTTTCAACAAAGTTTTCAGAAAATTTTTCCCTGGACATAACATGAAAATGTTTGGTAATGGTTAACCATTTTCATCATTTCCTGTGTAATTATATATGCAGCACCATAATGTGCCAACTGTGGAAAATTACACGACTGTTTTGTTTTTGTGTGTGCTTTGTAAACAGTTCTTTTGTGTGTGGTAAAAGGGAATTACTGCTTTTTTACTTGCAATCGATAAATATTTCATTATCAGTTTATATAATTGTGTTTGGGATAACAAATTTAAAATCATGTAACATAAAGAGATAATTCAAAAACCCAACCTGATAATGTTTATATTATCTCATCGTGGTTCATGGTTTCAAACCTATATACCCCATCTTCGCGATCTAAGTTCATGATCACTATGTGGATCTTACCTTGGCTGATTGAGCCCGATTTTGAGATTCCTGTGATGCGCCCTCTATTGGATGCTGGCTATTAGCCCCCTTTACATCATATTTCTAAAAGCCAATGAAATATCGTTTTACAAACCGCTTATGAATACACATGAAGCGATAAGCAGACATCCACATGGGTTTCCATATTTTACCTTCTATTCGAAAAGTAGAGACCTTGTTCTATCTTTATCAAAGATGAAATGCTACAAGCAATTTCATTCGTTGCAGCTAGAGCTGGCTGCATCCAATGAAAAAGCGTATCGGGTGAACGTAAAAATCAAGCTTGATCCGCCAAGGGTAGAGTAAGGTAGTGAATCATCGGTCTTGCCTTGCGCAGATGTGTATACCCTAAAACAAATAATATGAATTTGTAATGGAAGGTTTATCAAGTTCGATTTATATTCACTTGAGACTAAACATTCTTTAACTCTTTACCAAACGACAAAATTTTAGCCTTGTCCGCATTGAAAACATTTGCAGATGACAAAAAAAAACATGACTCAGAAATTGAAGCTTGACTTCAGAAGAGTAAAAAACATTGTGGGAAAAGGAGAAAATGCTGGTTACCAGCATTTTATCTTTTCCCACAATATTTTTAGAAGGCTTCTTCACAAGGTCGTGAAAACTAGGGATTGTTTGGTAAACAGTTAACATACCCCTAAATAAACAAACTTGTGGTTTTATGACCCTGAAAAAGAAGGTTTGAAATTATTGTGGGTAGAGACAAAAATACAAATTACCAGAACTATACTTCAGTTTCAGAGACAAAGCATTTACCAATAGTGTTTGTGTTACCAAATGACAAAATTTTAAACTGGTTCAAATTGAATAGTGCTTCAGTCGTGATTTCTACATTTGATGGAGGAAGAAAACAATGTGCAAAAAGATGAAAATAATAGTTACCAGCATTTTATTCTTTTTCCATATTGTTTCCAAAGGCCTTCTTCTTCAGGGTTGTTAAATTGTAATCTTTGACCTATGCTATCCAGTATTTTGAGACTTCTCCAGAACAAATTTGGGTCAACCTTGAAAAGCTGCTTTTAAATTTTTACTAAATTACAACATTTATGCTTGGTCCATCTTTCTGAGAGTATATTGTTTAACCCAGTTTTAAACATTATTTTAGTTATATCCCATAAGGTAGTGCACCTATCGGTGCTTTCCTGGATTTCTTTTACCTGTATTACACACAATATTCTTTCCCAAGCCACTGTCTGCTTTCCCATATAACCATTGTCGAAACAATGTTCACCTGTGACAGAGGAATAACTTCTGTCACAATGAACTTTCATCAATATTCAGAAAGAAATTGGCTGAACTGAGGATCATACCAGCGACCTCCTGTTCTCAGATCCTTTATGCTACCGACCTAGCCAATCAGAAGTTATGTTATTTACAAATTTGGAAAACCTTGGAGAATAAGACTAAGAATATTCTCAAGAATGGTTGGTGGAATACAGGCCCTGGGCTCAAAAAAAGCATTAATTTTGCAGATAATAAATTCACTATTTCTGGAAAAAGGAAAAATTAAAGTTTTTGATGACATAATGACAATCATCATTTGTCTTTGTTGTAGCTTCCTGTTTTCATTTAGAAATAAAACTTTTTTGTATAACTCCTATACCATCTAACAAAAATTAAGACTTGTTGACTTTGAGCGTATTTCCAGTTGAAAAAAAAAGGTCTTTCTAGTGTGTTAGGATTGGTGATTGATAGGAAAGAAACATTGTGACAAAAACAGAAAATGCTGATCACCAGCATTTTCTCTGTTTTTCTCACAAAGCTTTCAATCGCCTGCTATCTTTGAGTTGTAAAAAGTCACCACTGCTTGGTAAAATTTAAATGTTAAAAGATTTCTCTACTCAAGCTATGGGAGGATGAGTTTTCTCAATCTAGAAATAAACTCTTTACCATAAAATTCCGCACCTTCCCAATCAGAAAGGCAGTTGATGTCTAAAAAGGCCAATACGCTGACAGCCAGCTTTTTTCCTTTTCTCAGACTGTTTTCTACATGAACCCTTTACCACATGGCAAAACTTTCGACCTATCCAAATTGAAAGCATTTGCAGACAAAAAATCCATAGTGGCTCAAGTATCGCAATTTTTCTTTGAAAGAGTTGAAAACTTTGTGGGAAAAGGAGAAAATGCTGGTTACCAGCATTTTCTCCTTTTTCCTAAATGTTTTCAAAAGGCCTCTTCCTTAGGGTTGTTAAAAAGCATCATTGTGTGGTAAAGGGTTAACAGAGGTAAATCTCATCATTTTGAATCACATTCAATTTGTTGTCTGTTACTGCTTTTCGAATGTGGACCAGTCTAAAATTTTGTTTTACGGTAAAGAATTATTTCACAAAACAATGAACCCTCCGATTATGTTATGTCTCTCCTAAATAAAAGATAAAAAAAATCATCATAGCTGTTGCTTACTTCTTTCATGGGTAGCCATGTTTTATTCAGTCCAAACTGGAAGCATTTTAAAATGTAAAATCATACATGGCTTAAGTCTTTACCAAACGACAAAATTTTAGACTGGTCCAAATTCAAAGCATTTGCAGACGACGAAATAAAGTTGACTGAAAATTTGAAATTTGTTTTGTGAAGGGTAGAAAACATTGTGGGAAAAGGAGAAAATGCTGGTTACCAGCATTTTCTCCTTTTCCCATAGTGTTTTCAAAAGGCTTCTTTCTCAGGGGCGTCAAAAGTAGGGATTGTGTGGTATTTGGTTAACTCTTTACCAAACAACAATATTTTAGGCTTGTCCAAATCGAAAGCATTTGCAGACGACAAAATAAAAGTGACTGAAAATTTGAAATTTGTTTTGTGAAGGGTAGAAAACATTGTGGGAAAAGGAGAAAATGCTGGTTACCAGCATTTTCTCCTTTTCCCACAATGTTTTCTAAAGGCTTCTTTCTCAGGGGCGTCAAAAGTAGGGATTGTGTGGTAATGGGTTAACTCTTTACCAAACAACAATATTTTAGACTGGTCCAAATTGAAAGTATTTGCAGACGACAAAATAAAGGTGACTGAAAAATAGAAATTTGTTTTGGGAAGGGTAAAAAACACTGTGGGAAAAGGAGAAAATGCTGGTTACCAGCATTTTCTCCTTTTCCCATAGTGTTTTCAAAAGGCTTCTTTCTCAGGGGCGTCAAAAGTAGGGATTGTGTGGTAATGGGTTAAATGATTGGATATGTTTCTGAAAAGTTTGTAATCATTGTGGAAAAAGGAAAAAATGCTGGTTACCAGCATTTTCTCCTTTTCAAAAATGTTTTCAAAAGCTCTTCCCTCAAGGTTGTTTAAAGTCGGGAATGTACAGTAAATGGTTAACTCATTAGCAAACAATGATATTTTAGGCTTGACTAAATTGAAAGCATTTGCAGATGACAAAATGAAAGTGATTGAAACTTTGAAATTTGTTTGGGAAGAGTAGAACATTGTGGGAAAAGGAGAAAATGCTGGCTACCAGCATTTTCTCCTTTTCCCTCAATATTTTCCAAAGGCTTCTTTCTCAGGGTCATCAAATGTAGGGATTGTGCGGTAAAATAACAAGTCATATATTATCTAGCTTGGCATTGTTCAATTCTTTACCAAACAAGAAGAAATCAGATTTCCATTAATTGAAAGCATTTTAATAAGACAAATGTGATTAAAAAAAGCTTGTTTTGGAAAGGGAAGAAAAAATATCAAGGGAAAAGAAGAAAATGCATTTTCTCCTTTTTCCACAATGTTTTCAAAAGCCCTCTATCTCAGGGTCCTAAAAACTAGGAATTGTTTGGTAAAGGGTTAAATATCTGCCATGTCAACTTTGTTTTTTGCCAGAAAGTCTCAGCATAGCAGAAAGTGAAAAATGGATCAAACTGTGCACTTTGTGATGTATGATCTTGACCTACACTGGCCACAAAAACAATTACAGTTATCCTTTATAGGACTTAAGCTTGTACCTCAGTATGCTAAACAAATGGAATCAGCATTTGAAGAGAGGTTGTATAGAATTATCAGAACTCTTAGTTCACTCTTCTCCACATTGCAAAATACTTCGCTTGTTCAAATTAAAAGCCTTTGTATACAGCAAGTTAAATGGGGCTTAAATGTGTCTTTAAAAGGGTAGAAAACATAATAGGAAAAGGCTACCAATTTTTTCGTCCTTTTCCAAGAATGTTTTCAAAATCTTTTTTATCTAGGGTCGTTAAAAAATGGATTGTTTTGTTAACTCTTTACCAAGCAACAAATTTTTGACCTGGAGACCAAATTCAAAGCATCTGCAGATAACAAATTAAATCTTGGTAGTGTGATGATTTCTGTCTTTGATAGGACAGAAAATATTGTGGGAAAAGGAGAAAATGCTGGTTACCAGCATTTTCTCCTTTTCCCACAATGTTTTTCTATAGGCTTCTTTCTCGGGTCGTTAAAAGTCGGAATTGTGTGGTAAAGAGTTAAAGATTAATGCATGATTAAGAGTAATTCAAATGCTAATTGTTTCCAAATATGGACTTATTGTTTAATTGGTCCAGGGCCCAAACAGGTTGAATTGATTGAATGGTCTTTTATGCAGCTTTCAACAGTATTTCAGTCATTATCACTGCAACAGCTCACATACTCATGTTTTCCTAGGTTTACCAGCACTAGGGTGGGGCTCTGAGGTGTCTTGAGACTCCAAACAGGATTGAGCATAGGACTTCTCACCTCAAAACACACAACACAACTTCAGCTCCTTCTATACAGAATGTAGATCAAGATCAGGCTGCAGAAAACATATATATAGACATGAGCTGGTTTTTGAGATAAAAAATTAATAACCCTTTACCAAACAATCCCTGGTTTTTACGACCCAGAGATAGAAACCTTTTGAAAACATTTTGGGAAAAGGAGAAAATGCTGGTAGCCAGCATTTTCTCCTTTTTCCAAAATGTTTTCTATCCTAATGGAAATAAATTTCAATTTTTGAGTTAAACAGAGGCATACATGTATCATGTATAGTGAAATTTGCATGAAGCCTATTCGCTTACTTTGACAGGTACATTTTGGATGAAAAATAGTTCCAAAGAAATTTTGTTTTGAGTCTACAAGTGATTAAATTAACAACTTTATTAGGGTTAAGAATTTTGACCACAAATTTCAATTAGGAACCTTGGTCAGTAATGTTTTGGCGTATAATTACAGAGTGTTACCAAATACAGCACTATTTTCTTGTCTCATATGTGTGTGAGACAAGAAAATTAGTAATGGCTGTATAGCATTGAAAACAAAGAAAGTTACGTGATAAAATGTAATCTTAAATTTATATTCTCTTTCAAAAACACTCTTGTACTTGCAGTCATATTCTGCTTTTTTTTTTCCTTTGAATATTTACCTGTAATCTGAGGGAGATAATTATGAAGAAAACTTTTTTTAACATTCTGTGTTCATTAACATTTAAGAGTGTTAGATAAAGGCTGTTATTGAAAAAAAAATACATATAAATAAAAATGAATGAATGTTTCATAAACTTCATTAGTTCTTTAAAAACTTGTATTAAAAAATATTCATTTTAAAATTTGAAGTAAAATAATCAATAAATTCATTCTAGCTTTATTTTCTGAACTGGAAGGAAATAAGATAGACAACCAAGGAATTCTTTTCCCCAGAAAAGCAAGTTATTCCCCCTTATAATTATTTCAAACTCTCTTTTGCTCTTTGCCACACAATCCTAAGTTTTAGCAAAATCGACAGTGAAGGCTTTTGAAAAAATTAATAGAAAATTATAAAATGCTGGTAACCAGTGATGAAGTATGAGCATCAGGTAGAATTTTCAGAGCTCAAGATAAGAGGGAGTGATGGTTTTCTAAATCCATTATTTCTCTTCGAAACCCTATTTTGTGGGTACTCATTAGAATCGTCTCAATGTCTCAAAGAAACATAGGGTTTAGTGGAGAATAATTAATATTTTCGAATTTGAAATCAAAATCACTCCCTCTAACTGGAGCTTGGATCTTCCTATTTCAATTCATGACAGTAAGTAAAAGTGAGATGATATAGAGAGGAGTCAACAGTCATTAATGAGTAAATTACCTTATATTTGTCACACTTGACTTGAAATTGAAACCTCTGTAAGATTATTGAAAGATTCATGCCGATACTCACTATATTGATTGAATTTGGTACCTTCTGCCTGGAAAATGACATCGTAGTACCAGAATATATCATAGCAAGTGAATCACTTTCATTGAAATATATAGAAGCTTAGCTAGGGCTTTCAAATCTACTTTTGATTAACTTTCTACTTTCATTACCAAATGACAATATTTTAGGCTTGTCTAAATTGAAAGCTTTTGCAGGCGACAAAATGTGACTGAAAAATCAAAATTTGATTTTGTAAGGATAGAAAACATTGTGGGAAAAGGAGAAAATGCTGGTTACCAGCATTTTTCTCCTTTTCCCACAATGTTTTCTAAAGGCTTCTATCTCAAAGTCATCAAAAGTCATCATTGTGTGGTAAGGAGTTCAACGGCACATTGTTACATCCACTATTTTTATAAGTGAAATTTATAGTATATTATAATGGAATATGTCATTGTTTGGGAAGAAAACACCATAATAAAAAGACCATGTTTTGCCTGCCAGCATTTTCTCCTTTTGCTAAACGTTTAATATGGGTTCTTCCCCATGACGGTAAAGTCCACGACTTATTTTTAGTGAAGAGTTTTTACAAAATACCACCACCTTCACATGTAACTCTTTACCACACAATCCAAACTTTTAACGACTCTGAGAAAGAAGACTATAGAAAACATTGTGGGAAAAGGAGAAAATGCTGGAAACCAGCATTTTCTCCTTTTTCCCACATTGTTTTCTACCCTATCAAAGAAAGATTGCACCACTGAGCTACATTAAAATTGTCATCTGCAAATGCCTTGAATTTGGACAAGTCTAAATTATTGTTACTTGGCAGAGTTAATAATAGATGAAAACTAGAGCTGTCACTAAATGTGACTTAATACCCCTGCCAGCACTTTGACAGAAAAAAGTGTCAAGTTCAAGGGGAGATAATTCCTCAACCAGAAAGAGTTGACACTTGAAAATTGTGTCTTGCAAATCTTCAATATATGATCAATATATGTGCAAAGTTTCAATACAATTGAAACAAAACTGTAGTAGGAGTTCACGACACAAAATTACTAGTATTTTGTAATAAGGAAATGAGTAAAGGCAGAATTTTTGACAAATGTTCCACAGATATGTCTTAATAACCTCTATGCCTATATAACCTTTTACAACACAATCTTAAGATAAAATGGCTCTGAAAAAGAAGACTCTTGAAAGCATTGTGGGAAAAGGAGAAAATGCTGGTAACCCATATTTTCTTCTTTTCCAACAATGTTTTGTAACTTTCGGCAGTCAAATCCTAATTAATTTATCCTCCACGAATGCTTTCAATTTTGACAAGTTTAATACTTTATAGTCAAGTAGAAAGTTATAGCATGCAGAATGATGCTCTGAATGACTAATGACTTTATACAGTTGTAAAGTTTTTTTTTTTAACCCTTTACCCCATAAGGCATTTCTACGGTATCTCTAACTGACCCTATATAACAGCAAGGATAAAGCCGTTTCTTATGTGTTTATGACACGTTTTGATAGTGTACAAAACATTGTGGCAAAAGGTGAAATTGCTCGTCACGAGCAATTTCACCTTTTGCCACAATGTTTTCCAAAGGCTCCTACAAGCTATGCGTAGAAATGAGTATCTATGAAGTAAAGGGTTAAGGAACAGATAATAGCTTATAACCCTTGACAACACAATCTGGTTTTTCACGACCCTGTAAAAAGAGGCTTTTTAAAAACACTGTGGGAAAAGGAGAAAATGCTGGTAACCCGCATTTTCTCCTTTTCCCACAATGTTTTCTAACCTTCACAAAACAAATTTCAAATTCTCAGTCACTTTTATTTTGTTTTCTGCAAATGCTTTCGATTTGGACAAGCCTTAAGTATTGTCGTTTGGTTAACAAGTTAAAGAAAAGCAATAAAGTTCTGTTAAATTTCACTTCAAAATTAAGACAATAGCCAGCTTAGTCATTTTGTTAAATAGATCTAGGTTTAGTATAATAAAGCCATAGAAGCGTAACTTTTCCATTGATTTTGAAAAAAAAATGTAACACTACATGTCTTAGCCATATACAAGAGCAATTCCTGAAGAAATTCAGTGGCATATATTTTGTCTGGCACGAGATTATTTTATTAAAACTGTTTTATGATAAATGTGTATTGCAATGATGTTACCAATTCATGACATTGCCAACACCGTCATCTAAATTAGAAAAGTGTTGCCTACAGGAGTTCTATCAAAATGGAGACAAAAGAACGACGGGCACTTGATAAATGTGTCGATGGATTTCTACGAGATCTGGACCCGTCTCCATCGTTACTTCATGCACTGTATGCTGAGGGTATCTTAACAGAAGAGCAGATGGACACAATCAACGTAAGTGTACACACATTTTTTCATGTCATATTTAGCAAGCAGATTTGCATTCATCCTTAATCACAAAATCCTGTGTTTTTCAAACCTTAGAAAAAAAAAGGCTATTGAAAAGATCATGGTAAAAGGAGAAAATGCAGCACTTTCTCCTTTTCCCACAATCTCCTTTTCCCACAATCTTTTCCATCTTGCCAAAAAAGTTCATTTTATTTGTATTCACTTTCAGATTTTTTATCTGCAGATGCGTTTAATTTAGAAGAGTCTAAAATTTGTTTAGAAATGTTTAGATGAACATTTTTAAAATACATGTCAATTTGGTTTGAAACGTTACTATTCACCAGGAAACAAAATTTTACACTCATGAAATTGAAGCATTTGCAGACAGTAATTTCACCCATTTTGACATTTTCAGAAGCTTTTAAAAGACACACACTAACGACTTCAAAACCAGCAATTCTTTCACCCTTTTCTAAATAGAACAGAATGTTTTGAAAAAGCCTTTTTGTTGAAGATTGCTTAACTCATTACCAAACAAATATTTTAGGCTAGTCCAAATTGAAAGCATTTGCAGACGACAAAATAAAGTGAATGAAAATTTGAAATTTGTTTTGTGAAGGAGAAAATTGCTGGATATCAGCATTTTCCCCTTTTCCCACAATGTTTTCTAAAGGCTTCTTTCTCAGGGTCATCAAAAGTAGGGATCGCTGTAATGGGTTTATCACAAGACTCTTAGGTGAACGGTTGAACCTTTCATACAACATTCTGGGAAAAACAGAAAATGCAGGTAATATCCCCATTCCACTAGGCTGCGGTCCACGGCGCTCTCATGTAGAGGGCCTAGAACACCACGAACACTAACAGATCTTAAGTGGATCTGCAAGATCACCACCAGTTTACTGCCTTGCACAAAGACCCTTGGCGCTCTGTTCAGAACACCGTCACATCGCTACTTAATCACTTAAATCGCTATCGTAATGCTACTTGAGCGTAAACATCGTAAATGGAGCGCTATCGGGTCGCTCAAGAGCACAAATGTTCCTCCAGTATGCCGGTCACTGCGCTCCTATGTGATCTGATAGCGAGCATTAGAGATGCAGTAGCGCTCTGTTATGATCATGTTGCAATATGATCGCGCTCCCATATGATCAAGTAGCAATAGGATACCGCTCTATTACGATCAAGTGGCGATAGGATAGAGCTCCGATCGCGCTTTTGGAGGACTATGTAAAAGATCTAGTGTCTGTTTCTCACACCAGTAGTGCAGTGGTAAAATGCCAGACTTTCAATCCTGAGGCCCGCAGTTTGATACCCGGCCCAACCAGGACCTTTACGAGACACCTTGTGTTTCCCACTAAACTAGAGGTGAACTGGTTTGGAACCCAGAGGTAGCCTCACGTGTATCGGTGCTTTACATTGGACCAAGGAGGTATGTTCGAAGAAGAGCTCAGGGATTGTACCCGGATTTCCTTCCATCCGATTCTTTTTCTGTGATGGTCAATACCATATATGCCTCAAGCACAGAGGGACCATAATCCTACAGTCATCATATCATTATTTTGCATTTGGAGACCATCTGGTGTAGGCACAATAAATTCTTTAGTCAACTACAGTATGCAACCCAGGGGAGGGAGTGAAAGGAGGGTCAAAGCCTCGGGTCGATAACGGAGCGAAAACAGGTCGTATAAGATTGCAACTCCTAGAGAGGCTATTATAGTGACTATGTACAGTTAAATCTCTATCAGATCTGAGTGGTCATAACTTGATCGCCAGCGGAGCGTCATCTGGTTGTTATCTGAGCGGAAGCATCCTCATAATCACCTATTCGGCAGCAATCCGAGGCGATCTACGGCGCTCGGTATGAGCGCACAGAGCGCCATAGATCACGGCCTAGTTGAATGGGGGTATAACCATTATTTTCTATTTGTCCTACAATTATTTTTAAATTCCAAAGACAAAGCCAATAGTTTGAGCATCTTTTGTTTTCTGCCAAATGCTTTCAGTTTGGAATGCAAGTCTAATTTTGTCATGTGTTCAATCTTTCCCACACAATCCTGACTTTTAATGACCCTAAAAAAACTAGACTTTTGAAATATTGTGGGAAAAGGAGAAAATGCTGGTAACCAGCATTTTCTCCTTTTCCCACAATGTGGACTTCAATTCATTTGCACCATTTTGAAATTTGTGATCTCTAGATGTTTTCTAATTGGGTGGGTCTAAAATTTTGTCAGATGATAAAGTATTAATCGCATGTCTTGGTTCATATTCTATCTTCTTTTTTCAGAAAACTATTTCCAGAGAAACTCAAGTTGCTCTACTGCTAAGAATCCTACCTCACAGGGGGCCAAATGCATTTGCAATTTTCAAAGACAAAATTGCCAAGGATTACCCCTGGCTGGCAAAGAAACTTGGAGATGAACTTAAGAGGTTACAAAGTGGACAAGTCACTGTAAATAAACGTCTGATTACAACATTACAAACGCAGCTTGTCCCTCTAGTTTATCCCGAAAATGCTTCGTATGAAATGTGTGACGAATCAGCTCATCCTTCTATCATTATACAAAAACTTTGTGAACTTTTGACAAGTCTTGAACGTAAATGTTACAAAGCCCTTGATGTACATATCGGTGTGAACAAAACGCCACTACATAAGCTGATAGAAGAAAGACTAAAGCAAGATGTGAAGAAAGAAGCGACTTATGGCCTTGATGAACTAAGTAAAGAGGTGCGAGACCTGAAGAAACAGCTAAAAGAAGCGGTTAAACTGAAAGGAGAAAATGAGAAAATGAAACAAGTGGCTGAAAGACAGAAAGAAAAGCTGAAAGATTATGCAAAAATGACAAGAGATGTCAAACGCTACAAACAAGAGATAGACAAATACAAAAAAGAGGCAGAAATGTTGAGATCTGAACTTTCAAGTCTTAAAGAACAACGAAATACAATCGGAATAGCAAGTCTCTTCTAGATCTTCAATGTCTGTCAATTAACTGACTTTACCACACAATCTCGACCCTGAGAAAGAAGCCTAGAGAAAACATAAAAGCTTTCAAGTCTGAGTATTCTAAATGTTGTCGTTTGGTAAAGAGTTAAACGTTTACAAAACAATCACATTTTAAATTGGTCACTGCAAAAACAAGGCATTTGTAAACAATGCAGGACAAGGAGAAAATGCTGGTCTCTTTCTCCCACAGTGTTTTCATTTAGCTTCTCTTCAAAGGTGATTAAATCAAAGGCTTGTTTGGTGAAAGTTTAACCCTTTACTACACAATGACGACTTTTGATGACCCCGAGACAGAAGCCTTTTGAAAACATTGTGGGAAAAGGAGAAAATGCTGGTAACCAGCATTTTCTCCTTTTCCCACAACGTTTTCTACCCTTTCACAATCAAATTTCGACTCTTCAGTCACATTTATTTTGTCGTGTGCAAATGCTTTCAGTTTGGACCATTCTATAAATTTGTTGTTTGGTGAAGGTTTTAACCCTTTACTCCATAGATACTCATTCCTACGCATTGCTTGTGGGAGCCTTTGGAAAACATTGTGGCAAAAGGTGAAATTGCTCGTGATGAGCAATTTCACTTTTTGCCACAATGTTTTCTATGCTATCAAAAGGTGTCATATACACATAAAAAGTGGCTTCATCCTTGCTGTTATTTAGGGTCAATTAGAGATACCATAGAAATGCCTAATGGGGTAAAGGTTTAACCCATTACCACACAATCCCTACTTTTGACGCCCCTGAGAAAGAAGCCTTTTGAAAACACTGTGGGAAAAGGAGAAAATGCTGGTACCAGCATTTTCTCCTTTTCCCACAGTGTTTTCTACCCTTCCCAGAACAAATTTCAAATTTTCAGTCACCTTTATTTTGTCGTCTGCAAATGCTTTCAATTTGGACCAGTCTAAATTTTTCTCGTGTGGTAAAGGGTTAAAGAGGATTTTTACCAAAATTCTCAACACTCACATTGAATAACCTATGAAAATCACCATAAAAATAGAAGACTTAGCTCAATTTCCACAAGTATATACTGATCACCAATATGCCTATCTAATGATCCCAAGAAAGGAGGTTTTTGAAAATATTGTGGAAAATGGAGAAAATGCGGGTAACCACCATTTTCTCCTTTTCTAACCTTTTCTAACCCACAACATTTTCTATCCTTTTGGTGTCATATCCCATTAAAAATTTGTCTTCTGCAAATGCCTTCAATTTAGACAAGTCTTACATTTTGTTGTGAGGTAAAGAGTTAAAACTATAATGACATAAGACCCCATAAACAAGCTGGCTGAAGTTGACTGTTTTTTTAAAGAAATATATAGAAGGTTTGAAATAAAACAATGGCCGTCAGATCTTACTTCAGGATAAGACAGCAGCCTGCTTATTCAATTTGTTTATTACATAGTTAACCCTTTCCCAAACGACAAATTTTGGACTCTTCCAAACTGAAAGAGTTTGCATACAAAAATTTTAGATATTGACAACATGACGGAAAGTTCTCAAAAAGGGTAGAAAACACTGGGGAAAAGGAGAAATTGCTCGTTATGAGCAATTTCTCCTTTTCCCACAGTGTTTTCAAAAGACTTTTACTGCAGTCACGTAAAAACCAGGGCTTGTTTGGGAAAGGGTTAAAATAGACTTAGTATATTAGTAGTAAGGCCATGGAAGAGTATCATTTCCAGTGATTTCAAAAGTTAATGTAATGCTGAATGTTTAACCCATTACCACACAATCCCTACTTTTGACGCCCCCGAGAAAGAAGCCTTTTTGAAAACACTGTGGGAAAAGGAGAAAATGCTGGTTACCAGCATTTTCTCCTTTTCCCACAGTGTTTTCTAAAGGGTTCTTTCTCAGGGTCTTCAAAAGTAGGGATTATGTGGTAAAGGGTTAATTTTGGAGTTTATGATAACGATTCCATGTCAGAGACTTGCACACATTTGGTTTTCTTTTCCACACCAAACCATGAATGTTTCAGAAGCCCCCGTCAAACTTTCGCTCATGTCACGCTGTATAGCATACAACAATAAACTGAACAATGGCTAGTTGTATGAACTTATTAACCCATTACCACACAATCCCTACTCTTGACGCCCCTGAAAAAGAAGCCTTTAGAAAACACTGTGGGAAAAGAAGAAAATGCTGGTAACCAGCATTTTCTCCTTTTCCCACAATATTTTCTACCCTTCACAAGTCAAATTTCAAATATTCAGTCACTTTTATTTTGTCGTCTGCAAATACTTTCAATTTGAACCAGTCTAAAATTTTGTCATGTGGTATAGAGTTCAGTTCCAGAAATCAGGCCCCCAGTATTGTGTAGATGGGTCTTTATGGTCAAAGAGACACAGGCCTAGTTCGAGCGCAAACCATGGTTTGACTATAGTTTTCTAAGTGCGCATGTCTAGATTCCATAGTCGAGAAAACGCAATACCCTCCAACAAAATGGCGAACTTCAGGCCATTCCATCGACTGATGTTAACTTTTATGGATTTAACATTGATTTGGCAAAATACCTTCGTTTGAAAAGCTTGTAATCTGATAAAAATTTAAGAAATTTAACATCGGTGTATAAATTGTACTCAAATATTTCCACGGCGAGCAAATTTTAATCGAGTTATAATTCCTCTATTGTCAAAACCAACTTCCATCACATCAGTCCGCCATATTGGTTCTAGACAGACCTTCCCAAACTCGTGAGTTCGACCATAGTCCGGGAATGACGTCACTGTGGTTAAACCAGTAACAGTTTTCGCGAATTATAGTCGAACTATTGTGTCTATAGTAAGCGCTCGAACTAGGCCACAGTGTCTCAAAATGACCACCTTAAAACTGTGATCTAAATCCAATTAAGCTAATATGGAGCAAATCTTAAAAAATCATTGCGAGAAACACAAAAAAAAACATGAAAGAATCTCCATGTCTGATGGCTTCAAACACCCATCTCAACAAAAATGGTATACAACATGAAGCCACACAGAATATAAAACCGAGGCAAAATACTGGAAAACAGGCAAGAGAACATTGGACAAACCAATATAGACTTTGAAGATTCGTATGAAAGTGGCGAAAGAGTTACCTAAGGCAAGGCATAGATCTACATTATTAACACAAAAAACTATGTAAGGGCCTCATTTTAACCCTTTTACCCCATAAGGCATTTCTATGGTAATTCTAATTGACCCTTAATAATAGCAAGGATGAAACCGTTTCCTATGTGTATAAGACACCTTTTGATAGCATAGAAAACATTGTGACAAAAGGTGAAATTGCTCGTCACGAGCAATTTCACCTTTTGCCACAATTTTTTCCAAAGGCTCCTACAAGCAATGGGAAGAAATGAGTATCTATGGAGTAAAGGGTTAACTAAAATGAGGTACTGACGTCATGCAAAGTCTTGTCCAGTCAGATTTGCTGTTTTGTCATCAGTTAATACTTGTAAAACTGCTTAACGGAAGAGTGAATCATAATGATGCGACTTATTCAAGACATTGCTTATATTGTCTAAATTGGACTGATGTTTTGTTGAGTTCTGATCAAAATGCAGGCAATAGAAAGACAGGCTCTCAAAAATTGTTTTGATGCATTTCTAGATGATCTGACACCAAGTCAACCATTCCTCTATGGATTGTACACAGAGAATATCTTAACAGAAGAGAATATGGACGAAATCATTGTGAGTACACAGTATGCTGTATTTTGGCATTTGAGGCTGTTAAAATTCAGGAATATGTGGTGTGAGATTGTTCCTTGACAAATAATTCCATAGTTATATGATACAGTTAATATTAAGTCGCTAAATAATTTAGCAGCAAAGAAGTCAGTCACATGTCTTTTTTTTTTCAAAGTGACTATTTACCTGACCGTCGTGTATGCACTGAAGAAAATTCATACTGTGAGGATGACTGTCATGTACTCAATGAAGGGAAGCTTGTTGGGTGCCCGACGGTTCTTGCCCAGACTGATGAAATATCGTCTTGGAAGCAACACTTACATGCTCGCTATTTCCGATTTCTTCATTTAGTACACGACGCAGTTGTGTCCTCACTGAAGAATCAGACTCTTACGTACACTGTGTAAATGGGTTGGGCCGAAATGCTGAATGGCATGTGAACCAGCACGTCACAGATGGTCTCAGTGGAGTACACGGCAAGTCAGTTATGCCGGGCGTCACAGAACAAATGCACAGGCGTAGCTGGCATCCTTTTTATACGGCCAAAGGATCTTATTATGTTATACATCAGGTCGTCAGTCCGTTAGCAATTTCTTGTGTGCGCAACTCCTCCTACAGTTGTTATCAGAATTGGATCTATTTGAAACTTGCCACCATGAATCTCCATGATCTACACATAAAAGTACTTTGAATAAAACTTGTTTATGCTTTGTTTTCTCTCTAGAAGTCGTATCTTATATAGAACAAAAACTTTATTATTGATTCAAGACTTAAACACACAATGTCTCCGCACCGCCTCGAAGATCTTGCCTAGGCTAGCGGCCTTACAAAACAATATAAATTGAAAATCCGTATGTACAAGTATCTATACTGCCAGTTTGTTTTTTGATAGCTTGGAAGTTATGGCCTGAACAAAAACTCAAAGTGAAAAGTTAGCTATTTCAGAAATAAAGGGCTGATAATTTTAGAACACAAACAGTGATCCAAATTTTGACAGTCACATGCACAACTAGACATCATGGAGATGCCTATTGCTAAGTGCTCCACTGAGACCGTCTATGCCATGCTGGTACACATGCCATTCTGCCTTTTTGGCCCAACCCATTTACACAGTGTGCGTAAAAGTATAATTCTTCAGTGCTGACACAACCATGTCGTGTACTGAATGAAGAAATCAGAAATAGAGTGCACGTAAGGCATGCCTCCAAGACAATAATTCATCAACCCGGACACAACAGTCGGGCACCCAACAAGTTTTCCTTCATTGAGTACACAACAGTCGGCCTTGCAGTATGAATTTTCTTCAGTGTGTACATGACAGTCGGGTAAATATTGTTGGCCTTTTTCTTTTGTCTTTTTGGCATTTTTCAAAAATTGCTTTCATTTTTTGATCCTTGTAAAATAATTGTGAGGCATGTCTGACTGACACTCAAAGCATGGTATATGCCAACATTAGCTACAGCACTTCATTCCTGTGTAGATATGGGTAAAAACTCCTCCTTTTCATCCTCACTGCAGTCCTTCTTTGAGACTGTCCATATCAGAAAGACAATGTCATTGACAGACCTTGTTTCTGTAGCTACGAGATTGGCCTTAATTATTGTAATTTAACATCCGTTCACTTCAGAACTTTCTCCACTAATGGAAAGACATACAATTCCTCACTGTAACATAACATGCCTTCACTTCAAAACTTTCTCCGCTAATGGTAAGACATACAATTCCTCATTGTAACATAACATCTGTTCACTTCAGAACTTTCACCGCTAATGGAAAGACATACAATTCCTCATTGTAACATAAGATCCGTTCACTTCAGAACTTTCTCTGCTTATGGAAAGACATACAATTCCGCATTGTAACATAACATCCTTTCACTACAGAACTTTCTCCGCTTATGGAAAGACATACAATTCCTCATTGTAACATAACATCCATTCACTTCAGAACTTTCTCCACTAATGGAAAGACATACAATTCCTCATTGTAACATAACATCCGTTCCTCATTGTAACATAAAATCCGCTCACTTCGGAACTTTCTCCACTAATGGAAAGACATACAATTGTAACATAACATTCCGTTCCTCATTGTAACTTAACATCCGTTCCTCATTGTAACATAACATCCATTTACTTCAGAACTTTCTCCACTAATGGAAAGACATACAATTCCTCATTGTAACATAACGTCCATTTCTCATTGTAACATAACATCTGTTCCTCATTGTAACAGAACATCTGTTCACTTCAGAACTTTCACCACTAACATAACATAACTAACATTGTAACATAACATCCGTTCACTTCTGAACTTTCTCTGCTTATGGAAAGATATACAATTCCTCATTGTAACATAACATCCCCTCACTTCAGAACTTTCTCCGTTAATGGCAAGACATACAATTCCTCATTGTAACATAACATCCGCTCACTTCAGAACTAATGGAAAGACATACAATTTCATATTAAAACATAAGTCTGTCTACGAAACCAACTTTGGGGCTTGAACAGTCATTATCTCAGACTGGCTGAGCAGCAGAGGACTGCCTCTAGTGTAACTAGAAATCGATAATTGACAAAGGATTGATCTATTTCAATACCATGGGCAGCCAGAGTAGCTTTTGTGGGTGTAGATAAAGATCATACTGTACAACAGTTTGCTCTTGAATCTATATATGTCTGCTGCTGTCTTCATCATGTGTCTATGCTTCACAAATAAATTTCTAAACCTCAGGAAAAGCTCAATACATCTATTTGGCTGCAAACAAGTTATCCATCTCTCAAACAATCCAGTGTCTTACGAACGAAGTCCGTAACAAAGAAACAAATGAATAAATGCATGGCAGAAATAAGGATCGGAGCGGGATACGAACTCCGAACTCCCGGACGCAAAGCCAATACCCTAACCACTGAGCCAAAGAGATATCTCCCTGACGCAGTAGCCAGGTATTGTATTTAAATCGGGAGAATGCCATGCGGGAAGGAGTGGTCTCCCGTAACACACCCCCTCTTAAAGTCATCATTTATTGATGACTCAAAGCCTTATTAGGCAGGAAGTCCGATTTTGGACAACAAATGGGATTAATGGCTCAATGGCCAATCCCGGACGAGCCCCCATCTTACGAACGAAGTCCGTAACAAAGAAACAAATGAATAAATGCATGGCAGAAATAAGGATCAGAGCGGGATTCGAACTCCGAACTCCCGGACGCAAAGCCAATACCCTAACCACTGAGCCAAAGAGATATCTCCCTGACGCAGTAGCCAGGTATTGTATTTAAATCGGGAGAATGCCATGCGGGAAGGAGTGGTCTCCCGTAACAAGTGTTTTAACTCTTTACCACATGAGAAAATTTTAGACTGGTCCAAATTGAAAGCATTTGGAGACGACAACATAAAGGTGACCGAAAAATTAAAATTGGTTTGAGAAGGGTAGAAAACACTGTGGGAAAAGGAGAAAATTCTGGTTACCAGCATTTATTCCTTTTCCCACAGTGTTTTCAAAAGGCTTCTTTCTCAGGGTCATTAAAAGTCGGGATTGTGTGGTAAGGAGTTAATAACCCTGAGCTAGAAGGCTTTTGAAATCATGGAGAAAAGAGATAATGCTGGTAACCAGCATTTTCACCTTTTTCCACTATGTTTTTCACCCTTTCAAATCAAAGTCACTGTCTTATCACTTGGCCATTTCTAATTTGTTGCCTGCAAACACTTTTAATGTGGACTAGTCTAAAATTTCTTTTTCTTGTGAAATAGTTTATTTCTCATGGTTATTTAACCTTTACAACACAATCTTAACTTTAAAGTCTTTCAGGAAAAAGGCATTTGGAAACAATGTTAGAATTGGAGAAAGTGCTGGTAACCAGAATTTTTTCTGATTCCTGTGTTGTTTTCTTTCCTGAACTCCAGTTCTTTAGTACCAATTTCAAACTTGACATTTTTAGATATTTTCACTGTGGAAGAGTCTAAAAACTTGTCCCTAGGGAAAGGCCTTATAGTATATTATGCTTCCTATTCCAATTTTTTTTCTTTCAGAAAATTAAACCCAGAGTAACACAAGTTGTTAGATTGTTGAGAATCCTCCCCAAAAAGGGACCAACTGCATTCACCATTTTCAAAGAAAAACTAGCAAAAGATCACCCATGGTTAGCAAAGAAACTTGCAAATGAACTAAAGAAGGTGCAAAGTGGACAAGCAAGTCTCAGTAAACATCTGATTACAACTTTACAAACAAAACTTGTTCCCTTAGTTTATCCTGAAAATGCTTCGTATGAAATGTGTGACGAATCAGCTCATCTTTCTATCATTATACAAAAACTATGTGAACTTTTGACAAGTCTTGAACATAAATGTTACAAAGCCCTTGGTGAAGCTTCTGTCAATAACAAAACTCCTCTACATAAACTGATTGAAGAAAGGCTAAAGCAAGAGGTGAAGAAAGAAGCCGCTTACGACTTTGAGGAACTTCGTAAAGAGGTACGAGACCTGAAGAAACAGCTGAAAGAAGCCGTTAAGCTGAAGGGAGAGAATGAGAAAATGAAACAAGTGGCTGAGAGACAGAAAGAAAAGCTGAAAGATTACGCTAAAATGACAAGAGATGTCAAATGCTACAAACAAGAGATAGACAAATACAAAAAAGAGGTAGAGATGTTGAGATCAGAACTTTCAAGTCTTAAAGAACAACAACGAGGTGCAATTGGGATAGAAAGTCTCTTTTAGACTCTTAAGTCGGTAGCACAATACACACAGCTTTAAAGATAACCTCCAGCTTAGACTAAAATTTTATGTTATTTGTTTGCATAAATCTAAGTTTCCTAAGACCCAGACCAAAAGTAAAACCTAGAGATTTTCTTTATGAGAGTTCAGCTTAACTGCAAATATAATTTAACCCAGGAACAGTTCAAATCAAACCATAGAAATCAATCACTTATATTAGAATCTAACCCCAAAACACCCCTTTTTCCTTATTTCAAAACAGTAATAGGCTTTGAGCCAATTAATAAAAAATGTAACTCTGTATACCATAATTTCCTTAAGTATTCGGACACCCTAAATTTTCGGACACCATTAATTATTTTCGGAAATAATTTATTTTTTGTCCCTAAGTTCGGACACTTGGTAAAATAATTGTCCCTAAATTTTCTGACACGAAATTATGATGGTTTAGAAGACCCGCAGTACTCTACCAAACAACCAATTAAAATGAATTAAAAGTTGACAAAGACCCGCTACACTCTTTCCCAAACAACAAATTAAAATGGTTTAGAAGTTGACGAAGACCCGCTATACTCTTTCCCAAACAACAAATTAAATTGGTTCAGAAGATCGACGAAGGCCTGCAATACTCTTTCCCAGACAACAAATTAAAGACTCTTCCAAACTGAAAGAGTTCGCATACGACAAAGGATTGTTTGGGATACGGTAAACTTTTACCAAACGAAATTGTTATTGGACTAGATAAAATTCGAAGGATTCGCAGACGACACTTACATTTTGCTAAAATGATTTTTGATTGGATAACGAAGAAAACAGTGGGGAAAGAGGAGAAAATAATTAATCCCAGCGTTTTCTCCTTTTCCAACAATGTTTTCAAAAGGTTCTACCCCAGGATCGTTTAAAGTCGTGATTATGTGGTAAAGAGTTAATTAGCAAGTACCTGAGAAGAGTAAATCGATCTATGTTTTAAGCTTAAATCCTTTGTTTGGTATCTGATTGATCGTGGTAGACTGAATGCAGGTGCTAATATGTGTTGCAAAGGCTGTATATATTTAGTCCAATACCCATGACGCATTAAAGATGTAAATCTTATCGATAAACGCTATAAAATACACTTTTAATGCATAACGGGATGGCTAGTTGTAACGACCTGTACACAGACATGTTGGCATGGAGACAAGCACGTGCGGTCATACTAAAATACGCCCTACGGGAAAAATTCGCCCTACGACGCCCTACGAAACAAATTATCGCCCTACGGATATATGGACTGTGTCGGATGGAATTAATGACTTATACCTTTTAAATTATACTTTATCGAACATGCCTTCAAATATCATGACTTTATTTTGTGTAATTTTGGAGATATTTGATCGATAGTTTTCGTTCTGACAATCGCTGACAGGTGCTCTACACGCCCTACCACTTCAACTCGCCCAACTTGTTTTCAGGTGTTATTTTCATCACTTAATACCATATTTGGTTAAAATGATGTATAATTTGACTGATTCTTATTTATTTCTCATTTATTTACAGGTTTTTCTGATGTTCCAGTCGGTATAAAGCCCAGAATCGTACACATTCAAAGGGAAATAATTTGATAAACACAATTTCCTACAGTAGAGTTATCCTTTGTCAGATAGTTCGCCCTACGGGAAAAATTCGCCCTCCGACGCCCTACGAAACAAATTATCGCCCCACGGGTATATGGATTGTGTCGGATGGAATTAATTACTTATAAATACCTTTTAAAATATACTTTATCTAACATGTCTTCAAAATATCATGACTTTATTTTGTGTAATTTTGGACATATTTGATCGATAGAATTATACTTTGTCAGATAGACCGATCTCAAGTCATTAACTTAACTCTTATTTAAAGCGCTGGAACCAACTTGTTTTTGTGGACGGTCTTAATCAAGATCAGACTGCACAGAATGTACAGTCTGATCTTGGATCTACACTGTTAGTCTGATCTTGGATCTACACTGTCCATTATTTTGTTACACATTCTTGCAAAAAAACTTTGGTACTGCAACATTTTAAATGTTTTTCCTATTTAAAAATGTCTCTTGTATTAATTCAGCACTTTAATGGTTAAAGCACCTGCAGAAAGAAGGCCCTTGAAAATATTGTCTGAAACGACAAAAATACTGGTTATCAATACTTAAGTTCTAAACCCAGATGTCACAATTTCCTACATATTGCGTTATCCTTTTTCAGATCGACCAATCTCAAGTCATTTAATCTTTACCAGACTACACAATTTTAGCCTTGTCACAATTCAAAGCATCTGTACACGACAATTTCAGGAGGCTCAAATGGTGTAATTTTTCTTTGATAGAGTAAAAAAAAAACATGGTGGAAAAAGTAGGAAATGCTGGTTACCAGCTGGCAGCATTTTCTTCTTATCCCACTATGTTTTCAAAAGGCTTCTTCCCCAGGAACGTCAAAGTCGGCATTGTGTGGTAAAGGGTTAACTGAAAATACCTTGAAAAAGACAGCCGTTGAAAACATTGTCTAATACGACAAAAATACTGTAGGGATATATAGATTTTCATATGGGCCACTATCAAAGAGGGGTTTAAATAGAAGGGTTATTGTCTCATTTTTTGTCTACCTATCCGTAGGAAAAGAAAAATATGCTGGTTACCAATTTTCTACCTTTCTACAGCCTTCTCAAGGTTAAATGACTTGAGATTGGTCGATCTGACAAAGGATAACGCTATATGTAGGAAATTGTGACATCTGGGTTTAGTACTTTTAAAAGTATTGATAACCAGTATTTAAGTTAATGACTTGAGATTGGTCTATCTGACAAAGGATAACGCTATATGTAGGAAATTGTGACATTTAGGTTTAGTACTTAAGTATTGATAACCAGTATTTAAGTTAATGACTTGAGATTGACCAGTCTGAAAAAGTATAATTCTATCGATCAAATATGTCCAAAATTACACCAAATAAAGTCATGATATTTTGAAGACATGTTAGATAAAGTATATTTTAAAAGGTATTTATAAGTAATTAATTCCATCCGACACAATCCATATACCCGTGGGGCGATAATTTGTTTCGTAGGGCGTCGGAGGGCGAATTTTTCCCGTAGGGCGAACTATCTGACAAAGGATAACTCTATCTGTAGGAAATTGTGTTTATCAAATTATTTCCCTTTGAATGTGTACGATTCTGGGCTTTATACCGACTGGAACATCAGAAAAACCTGTAAATAAATGAGAAATAAATAAGAATCAGTCAAATTATACATTATTTTAACCAAATATGGTATTAAATGATGAAAATAACACCTAAAAACAAGTTGGGCGAGATGTAAAGTGGTAGGGCGTATAGAGCACCTGTCAGCGATCGTCAGAACGAAAACTATCGATCAAATATCTCCAAAATTACACAAAATAAAGTCATGATATTTGAAGACATGTTAGATAAAGCATATTCTAAAATGTATACGTAATGAATTCCATCGGACACAATCCATATACCCGTAGGGCGATAATTTGTTTTGTAGGGCGTCGTAGGGCGAATTTTTCCTGTAGGGATATATAGATTTTCATATGGGCCACTATCAAAGAGAGGTTGAAATAGAAGGGTTATTGTCTCATTTTTTATCTACCTATCCGTAAGAAAAGAAAAATATGCTGGTTAACAATTTTCTACCTTTCTACGGCCTTCTCAAGGTTTTCATGACTACATAGATCATATCTATTAAAGATAACTCTATTTTTAGGTACTTGTGTTTATCAAGTTATCTCCCTTCGAATCTCACACGATTTGACGTTTTCGTCTGAAACATCAATAAAACCAAGAGATAAACCACATACAAGTTAAATTTAGTTAGAAGAAACATTAATCTATGAGAAGCAATACTTTATTTGTGAAAATATCACCCGAAAAGAAGTAGGGCGAGAGTTGAAGTGGTAGGGCGTGTAGAGCACCTGTCAGCGATCGTCAGAACGAAAACTATCGATCAAATATCTCCAAAATTACACAAAATAAAGTCATGATATTTGAAGACATGTTCGATAAAGTATAATTTAAAAGGTATAAGTCATTAATTCCACCCGACACAGTCCATATACCCGTAGGGCGATAATTTGTTTCGTAGGGCGTCGTAGGGCGAATTTTTCCTGTAGGGCGTATTTTAGTATGACCCAGCACGTGTATGGGTGACGTAACCAGGTTTAGTCAGGTCAAGAATAACCCTTATCACTACCATGATTTAGGATTGTTTAGCGAAGTAGCTATTTGCGTTCGAATACGTAATTGTGTAAACTCTTTTTACAAGTAAGTTTTAATAATCCATAAAGGTCGATCTCATATCAGTTCTTTTCGGGAATATATATGCCTTACTGTATGTTGTACATACTGTGCGATGTCTGTTAAAGGATATGTTATGTCTATTAAAGGATATCTTGTTGTTGTTGGAAAGAGATTTCCCGAAATTTTAGGACAGTCACACAAATAATTTAATAAGTTTTCGGACACCAAAAGAAATAATTATTTTTTCCTGTCCGAATACTTGGGGGAATTATGGTATATATAGAAATACTAGTATGTTTGAAAATGTTGTGGGGATAAAAAAAGACAATGCTGGTAACCAGGAAATTCTTTTGATTTTCCAGCAAAGTTCTCTTTCTTTTTTTCTTGCCCAAAAGACTCTTGACATCATGCCAAAAATAAAGTATTATAATACTTATAATTTTTTTTATATTTTTCTTGAAGGATGCCTAAGACTCCTGTGGTTAGGATAACCAGCTATATTCTTTATCTGACCAAACTGTTCCGAGTCAAAAGATGATGACATCTTTACCAGCATCTCTGAGTTGGTACACTAGATGAACACTGATCAAAATTATTTTCAAAATCGAGCACTGTTAAGCCTTTACCAAACAATCCCTGGTTTTTACGACCCTAACATAGAAGCCTTTTGAAAACATTGTGGGAAAAGGAGAAAATGCTGATAACCAGCATTTTCTCCTTTTCCCACAATGGTTTCTAGCCTGCTGGAAACAAATTTCAATTTTTGAGTTACGTCTATTTTGTCGTCTGCAAGTGCTTTCAGTCTGGACCAGTCTAGAATTATGTCGTTTGGTAGAGGGTTAACCTTCATCTTCCAGTTTGGATGGACATAATAGGCAACCATTAGCTTACAGATCTGACATAACAGGCAGCCATTTGCTTACAGATCTGACATAACAGGCAACCATTAGCTTACAGATCTGACATAACAGGCAGCCATTAGCTTACAGATCTGACATAACAGGCAGCCATTAGCTTACAGATCTGACATAATAGGCAACCATTAGCTTACAGATCTGACATGATAGGCAACCATTAGCTTACAGATCTGAAATGATAGGCAACCATTAGCCTACAGATCTGAAATGATAGGCAACCATTAGCCTACAGATCTTTGTCCCTGCCTTCCACAACTTATTTTCTTAGGGAGGGCAGGGGGGTCCATGATAGGATTTTGTAAATCAAAGGGTTAGAGATACATTTTTACTGCAGATTGAGAACAGTTTTGTGTGAGACTAGTATACACCTACTATGCAATATGATCTTAACCTTTTCCCGAATGACAAATTTTAGACTGTCCTTAACTCAAAGTGTTTGCAGATGACAATTTTGAATTTGATGAGAATGGCAGAAAGTTTTCCAATAGACTAGAAAACACTGTGGGAAAAGGAGAAATTGCTCGTTACGAGCAATTTCTCCTTTTCCCACTGTGTTTTCTAAAGACTTGTATTGCAGACACATGAAAATCGGGGCTTGTTTGGGAAAGGTTTAATCCTGACCTCATGTAACTCCTACCAATGTAATGCAATGTAATGAAAGCCTTTCATGCTGGATTATTTTTGACAGACACACTTGTTTAACGCTTTACAAGATAAGCCCTGGTTCAGGGTTCTGGAAATTTTTCGATCTGAATCGGTCCAGGCCGTAACCCGTAAACCCCCCCCCCCCAATAATTGTACCCTTACTCGGTATCCAGAGGCATATTAAAGTCTATGTGTACATCTCTGACCTTGACCTACCCCACCCCGATCGTAATAGTAATAGTTCAAACATTTGCAGACGACTCCGCTTTCTTCCCCCCCCCTTACTATATGCAGAGACGACCCCGCTTTCTTCCCCCCCCCCCTTACTATATTTTCATTTCATAAAACATCATTATTTCTACTCATGAACAGAATTTTAGCTTCCACTTATTGCTTTATTCAGAAATTTATCTAAATTCATTATTAAAGATAAGAAGATAAGTTGAAGTCCCTCTGATCGGACGACGCCACGCTGCTCATTGTCGTGTCATGGGTTTTCGCGCTTTTTTGGCGATCTATTTTTTCTTGACAGTTAGTTTCTGGAGAAGTATTACTACATGATATGACATCATTTAGTCGGTTTAAATAGCAAATAACTTAAAAAGCTGTCACTTTACACTAGGTAAGAGGAATAAAACCTTTGTTACTCTGTCATAAATGACTTGCCAGCTGCATTATCATCCAGGTGTCCTTCACATTTGATACTGATTGTGTTTAACCCATATTTATGTCAGATGCACGCAAGCATGTCATTTTCTTCGAAGATTCTTCTGCCCCGAAAGTGGGATTTCTCAATCGATTAATAGAAGCCAAATCCAACTGACTTTTGACTACAGTCGATCATCGGCCCGCCACTAACAGCCATACTCGTCTCGTTTTATAAATATGCTTCTCTTTTTTTTTTTAGTAGATCTAATACAAATTTGTTTCACGAGTATCAGCAATTAAAATTGATGCAATGTTTGATGACCTTTATTTTAAAGACACGGCCTCAAACTTCAAACATGTTTAGAATTATTGTTGGTTTTAAACCCATTCACAAGCAAAAACTGTACATCATGCAAACTGGCTATCATTTGCTCGATCAAGCATGAAACTGAAACCAAAATATTGGCCAACAGCGAACACAATGTATGACATAAGAACCAGCAGTCCACGTGCGGGTAAACCTAATCTGTGCCTTGCGGGTAAACTCATTATCGGATATTCTCCACGCTTGTATAGTCACATGGATGTAATGTGTGAAAACCCTGAATCCTAGCTGTGTTTTGTGGATTTTTATTGGCAGTTGGTGTTATACGCGAGTATAGATGTATGAATTGCTTTTAAAAACTCAGACCGATTTGTAGGTATATTTTCAGAATTCTAATCGGTTCGGCTACTCAAAAATTGGTCTGGACCGATATTTTGTTGGTTTTCTGGAGCCCTGCCCTGGTTATCATAACAGTGGGGTATGATTTTGAAAACACTGTTGAAAAAAGAAAAGTGCTCTTACCCAGCATTTTCTCTGACAATGTTTTAACACTTTCAGAGAGTTAACCCATTACCAAATGACAATATTCCAGACTGGTCCATATTGAAGGCATTTGCAGACGACAAAATAAAAGTGACTGAAAAATTGAAATTTGTTTTCTAAAGGCTTCTTTCTCAGGGGCGTCAAAAGTAGGGATTGTGTGGTAATAGGTTAACCCTAACCAAACAATCCTGTGTTTTAGCAACACAAACAATTAGACTTTTGAAAACATTGTGAGAAAAGGAGGAAATGCTGGCAATCAGTATTTACTCCTTTCCTACAATGTTTTCTACCTACAGTATCTACACACTATCTAATATGGTATGGTTAACCCATTACCACACACTCCCTACTTTTGACGCCCCCGAGAAAGAAGACTTTTGAAAACACATTTTCTCCTTTTCCCACAGTGTTTTCTGCCCCTCCCAGAACAAATTTCAATTTTTCAGTCACCTTTATTTTGTTGTCTGCAAATGCTTTCAATTTGGACCAGTCTAAAATTTTCTCGTGTGGTAAAGAGTTAAGCTTGCATTGATTTGTGATTTGGTTAGTCAGAATATTACGCTATAATATTCATCTGCAATTCATAAAAACAAAGTAACACCGTAAATTTTCTCAATTTGTTTACTGTTACGGAATAAAATGTCAGTAGTTGCAAAATATTGCTGTTGAAAGTTGATAACAAACCATGATATGTCCTCTTCTTGAGAACTGTAATTTTTAATTATAATAATGTACACAAGCTTTCGACGGTACAACTGCCTTCTTCTAGCGTGATCCTGTGATACACTGCCTGCAGTAATGTTCAGTTGTTTATGCAACGTCAAGGTAACGTTGACATCACGTAAACAACTAATACAAAGTCCCGAGATGAAGTCGTTGCAACGAAAGCTCATGTACATTATTATAATTAAAAGTTGATAAAATAAATATGTTTTTGTAACACTCCTGGTACCAGTATTTTCACAGTTGTAGAAAATTTTGACATCACTACCCAAGACCATTGGTCAAATTTTCTTACACGGCTCGAATCAAATACTAGCACCAGAAAAGTTCCTACAACATAATATTCCGTATGTATTCTGCAATGTATGTTCAATTTTGTCTTACTATGTGGAACTTTTGTTTACTTTTGAGTTTTAAACCTTTACCAGATGACAAAATTTTAGAATATGCTAATCCATATTAGCAGATGATAGAAAAACATGATATTAATAATAGGGTTTGTCTCTGGAAGTTCTTATCTAATCATCATGGGAAGAGGAAAAAATGCTGGTTGTCAGCCCTTTACCCTTTCCCAACAAAGTCTTCAAAGATCAAAAACGCAATGGATCATAATTATGGTAAGGCGTTAACCCCTTTCCATACATTCCCTGGTTTCAACAACTGTGACAATTACACTTTTCTAAACATTGTTGGAAAAGGAGAAGATACAGGTAACCAGAGTTTTCTCCTTTCCCCACAACATTTTCTACCCTTATAGGCACATAATCTCCCATCACATTTAATTTGCTGTCTACAATTCAGACATAACTGATAGTCTTAATCAACTCTTTACCACATGACAAAATTTTAGACATGTCCAAATTCAAAGCATATGCAGACAACAGTTTAGATTTGGCTTAAATGTTAGACCTTGTCTTTGATACGGTAGAAAACATTGGGGGAAAAGAAGAAAATGCTGGTTACCAGCATTTTCTCCTTTTCCCAAAATGTTTTCAAAAGGCTTCTTTCCTAGGGTCGTTAAAAGTCGGGACTGTGTGGTTAAGAGCTAATCTTATGTAAAGCATCACTCAATACATCAAAGTTCTATATTGTTTCTCTAATTATGTTGGTTACACCACAATGACACATCTCTTCTACAGAGTTAAATCTGTTGTAACTCTTTTAAAGTCAAATATATAACGCTGACATGCGTCTATGCCTCATAAAACAATCCACATAAACCACAAAAGAGTTTCATCTTGTAGCCTTGACTTAACCTTTTCCCAAACAATCCCTGGTTTTTACAACCCTGAGATAGAAGCCTTTTGAAAACATTGTTGGAAAAGGAGAAAATGCTGGTAACCAGCATTTTCTCCTTTTTCCACAGTGTTTTCTACACTGCTAGAAACAAATTTTAAAATTTTGAGGTATGTTTATTTTGTCGTCTGCAAGTGCTTTCAAATTGGACTTGTCTAAAATTTTGTCGTTTGGTTAATAGTTAACAAGTGGACAATAGAGATCCAAAATCAGATAGCATGTTTTGCAGTCAGAACTTGATGCATGCCAATTACAAAAGCCTGTCTTTACCTTTGGTGCTGAAAGGTTACAATCTTCGTATCATATATACAAGTACAGTTAAACCTGTGTTAGAGACCACCTGTATTAAGAGACCACCTGCTTTAAGAGACCACTGTTCTGATACAACAACCCTTCTTACATTAACCTAATATAACATGTATTTAAAGACCACCTGCTGTAAGAGATCAATTTCAGTACTTCCCTTAAGTGGTCTCTGAATACAGGTTGTACTGTATTTACAAAAAATATCCATGTTACTGAAACAACATAACCTTGTTAACAATAAATATTTACTGACAGTTTTATCCAGAATATGCTGTATCGGTTTCAATCTCTTTTACATCTTCATGTGGAACTTTGCATCGATATTTCAAAAATTTAACATAATTTCAAAAAAGAACAATTTACTCACAGTTTTTGTCCAGAACAGTCTGTGTCTCTGTTAACTTTTTCACCTCTTCAAGTAATACTTTGTACTGACTTTCAAACACCGAGACCTGTTGTAGGTGCTGCTCTCTTTCATTCGCCTGGAGTTTCTCCTGCATCTCTGTTTCTCTCACTTTCTTTTCCAAGGAATAATTAGCGAGCTATATTACAACAAGTGATATGTATTCAATATAACACTTTCCCAAACAAGCCCTTGTTTTTACGTGTCTACTGTACAAGTCTTTTGAAAACACTGTGGGAAAAGGATAAATTGGTCATAACGAGCAATTTCTCCTTTTCCCACAGTGTTTTCTACCCATGTGGATAATTTTCTGCCATTTTTATCAAATTTGAAATTGTCGTCTGCAAACTCTTTGAGTTTAGAAGAGTCTAAAATTTGTCATTTGGGAAAGGGTTAACTGTCCATTTAGCTCTTTACAAGGCTACTCAATTACAAATCCCAATTTTTAACAACCCCGAGAAGCCTTTTGAAAATGTGGGAAAATAATACTCCACTTGTAAAAATATCACCAATGACGTTCACAAGATGAAATAAATTTTAATTACAAACAAGAGGGCCAAGATGGCCCTGGATCGCTCACCTGAATTTTTGAGATGACCATAGCCTATTTTTTTTGAGGTATTGAAACATTGGAACCAAATTTATAATTTTGCTAAGCAATTTTCAAAAGGTCACCTGTAAAATTCATTTCGAAATCTGACCATCAGTTTCAAAAAGAAGAATTTTTAAGAATTCTTCATTTCTGTATAAGAGCAAGTATCACCCATCCACGAGAGCCATGTTTCTTGATGGATCAAAATTTACGAACAAGTGTTGAAAAGGGTCACCCAAGGAACATTTCGGAAAATTTCCTTTTAAAATTTTCCTTTCAAAATTTTGTGAACAGTTTTTGAAAAGGGTCACCCAAAGAACATCCCTGAGAAATTATTTCAAAATCTGACCAGCGGTTTCAGAGAAGAAAATTTTTTAAGAATTTCCTCATTTTCCTATAGTGCAAGTAGCCCCCACTCACCAGAGCCATGTTTCTTGACGGATCAAAATTTTGTGAACAGTTTTTGAAAAGGGTCACCCAAGGATCATCTCTGTGAAATCATTTCAAAATCTGACCAGCGGTTTCAGAGAAGAAGAATTTTTAAGAATTTCTTCATTTCCCTATGGTGCAAGTAGCCCCCATTCACCAGAGCCATGTTTCTTGACGGATCAAAATTTTGTGAACAATTTTTGAAAAGGGTCACCCAAGGAACATCTCTGAGAAATTATTTCAAAATCTGACCAGCGGTTTCAGAGAAGAAAACTTTTTAAGAATTTCCTCATTTCCCTATAGTGCAAGTAGCCCCCATTCACTAGAGCCATGTTTCTTGACGGATCAAAATTTCACGAACAATTTTTGAAAAGGGTCAACCAAGGAACATCTCTGTAAAATTATTTTAAAATCTGACCAGTGGTTTCAGAGGAGAAGATTTTTAAAGAATTTCCTAGAAAATACCATTTGGTTGCCATGGCAACCAGAGTTTTCGACGGAATCAAATTCTGTGAACATTTTTCAAAGAGGACCTCCCAAGGAACATTCCTGCCAAGTTTGGTCCAAATTGGCCCCGCGGTTTAGGAGGAGTTGATGTTTAAAGAATTGTTGACGACGCACGACGGACGACGCATGACGGACAACGGACACTCAGTGATCCTAAAAGCTCCCCTTGAGCACGTTGTGCTCAGGTAAGCTAAAAAAAGACTAGAGTTGTCACTGAATGTGACTTAATACCCCCGCCAGCGCTTTGACAGAAACAGGCAATTTAACAAAGAATATTCTAAGTTCAAGAGGAGATCACCATGGAATCATAGGAGTAGAAGGTTGAAAACTGCATCTTGCACAACTTAGTATACAATCGATGTATCAATGTATCAACAAAACTTTCAATGCAGTGGCAGCGAAACTGTAGGAGGAGTTTGCAATACAAAATTACTTGTATTTTGTACACAAGGTCAGACAGACGGACACACAGACGCAAAGATTGATTCAAGTATACCCTAGAAAACATTTGTTTTACGGGGGGTATAAAAACAAAAATTCTCTCTAGCATGTCACAATGACTATCATCAGTCCTTGCTATTCTTTCAGATGCCTTAATATAGTAGTTTAACTTTTCACCAAACAAAAAAACTTAGGCTGGCCAAAATGAACGCATTCACAGACTACCTAAATAATAGGTGGCTAAAACAGAAAAATATGTTGTTCACAGAGTAGAAAACAGTTGAAAAAGGAGAAAATGCTGGTTTCCAGCAATTTCTTCTTTTACCATGATCTTTTCAAAACAACAGGGTCATTAAAAGTCAGGATTAAGTGGAAAAGGGTTAAAGACTCAGAGAGTAAATGTGAATAACAGAACCTCTCATAGACATTGGCTTGTCCATCTTAATAAAGTGTCACACTTTACCAGAATGTTGGATTCGTTCAAATTGAAAGCCATTGCAAACAACAAAATAAATGTGACCAAATAATTGATTTTAGTTTTTGGGTAGAAAACATTCATTTAACGCATTACCACACAATCCCTACATTTGACAACCCTGAGAAAGAAGCCTTTTGAAAACACTTTGGGAAAAGGAGAAAATGCTGGTAACCAGCATTTTCTCCTTTTCCCACAGTGTTTTCTACCCTTCCCAGAACAAATTTCAATTTTTCAGTCACCTTTATTTTGTCGTCTGCAAATGCTTTCAATTTGGACCAGTCCAAAATTTTCTTGTGTGGTAATGGGTTAAAACTCCTTTTCCTGCGGTGTTTTCAAAAGTCTTCTTTCTATGGGGCGTCGAAAGTAGGGTAATGGGTTAAGAGTCCTTTTATTCTTTCTTTCATGGTACAAATATATCAACCTTCTCCAACACTTGTTCTAGTCCCAACATTGTAAAACAAGGTGGATATGTCTGTTTGCTCATTATTTTCATTTCACCCAAGATTTTTCTCATTATTGGACAGAAATTTGTGTAAATTTACAGCTTGAAGCCATTATTCATACTGAAAAGACATTCGAAAGTGCCACTGATTGGACAATGTTACGCTATCATTTTGCAATGTCATGGGGTTTTTTTGTGCATCATTTATCATCTTTTTTTTTCAAGTTAATGTTTGGTCGGATATAGTCCCATGATTTTACATAAATTTATCAATAAGGGTAACTTCAAAGCCTGTCATTATATGCTAGATAAGCAGATTACCATCATTGTCAGATCTTTTATTAATGACAAGCACCATTGTTTGACTGTGCAAACAGTGACGTGTGCATCCATCACACATGACATATAGATATAATTACTGCTCAAGTCATTCAAAGGCAAAAATGCTTCTTTGCCTTCCTCTTTATTTGTTGTCGTCACCGAATTCCCAGAAAATTTATAAACAGCTGTCAAGGGATTTTCTCAATATGACACTACCCCTGTTTAGAAAAGATGGTAATTGACTTGCCATAATATGTGCTCACATTTCTTTCCAAGTACTTGAAAATTGAATTCACATTTTCCAATTCTTTCTCACATTTTGCAATTAAATATATGGGAATTTCAAACCCTGATGTCCAAGGTCCTTCCCAGAGGCACAATTCAGTAAGTATAATCCATCACATATATATGGCTTGCAACATGCGAAAAGGGGCATTCTGTCACTTGCGTAGAGTGTCGTCTCGGATCAGCCTGCGCAGTACACAATTTTCTGTTTTTCACAAGTCTGCTGTAGCACAAAATCTAATGTAGTCATAAAGTGTCGTTTCGGATCAGCCTGCGCTGACTGCACAGGTAGTCCGAGACTAGACTTTACGCAAATATCCGAATGCGCCTTTTCACGTATTGCAAGCCATATATGCATCAAACACCTTTATGCCAGAGCAAGGCTCAAACGTTTAACTAGGAAATATAGCTTACTTGTAGCTTCCTGTTCTCTTCCTTCAATCCATCTTTCTCCTTCTGCATAAGTTTTTTATACATTTGGCTTTGAGACTGCAAAATTGTCATAAAAACAGGAGTGTTATATTTTAACCCTTTACCATACAACAAAATTTTAGACTAATCCAAATTGAAAGCACTTGCAGAGGACAAAATAAATGTAACTAAAAAATTAATGTTTGTTTCCAGCTGGGTAGAAAACGTTGTGGGAAAAGGAGAAAAGGCTGGTTTTTCTCCTTTTCCCACAATGTTTTCAAAAGGTTTCTATCTCAGGGATGTAAAAAACAGGGATTGTTTAGTAAAGGGTTAACTCTACTAACTGACAAAATTTTAGGGTTGTCCAAATCAAAAGCATTTGCAGACAACAAAATAAAAGTGACTGAAAATTTGAATTTTGTTTTGTGAAGGGTAGAAAACATTGTGGGAAAAGGAGAAAATGCTAGTTACAAGCATTTTCTCCTTTTCCCATGATGTTTTCAAAAGTCTTCTTTCTCAGGATCATCAAAAGTAGGGATTGTGTGGTAATGGGTTAATAGACATTTGGCTGCAACAGCCTTCACATTGAAAATTTTACATTTAAAAGAAGCCTTACTGTATCAGATCATATTGTTGGTTGCTTTCCCCTCCTGTATCGCCCCCCTTTTTGACAGCAATTGATTGATTGATTGTTCGATTGATTTATTGATTGTATAGTGTTAAATGCTGTTTACATACTATTTTAGCTATATCAGCAGCCAGTGTATCTATCCATACTTTCCTCTTGCTTTGCACAATATTATTTCTAATCCACAGGCTGATTTTGATGGCTGACAACTAGCCCCAGTAAGACAGAAACAAGAGGTTGTCAGAGTTTTCACATGACAGTGACAAGGATAACAAAGTCGACAATCAAGCTATGACAATACCAAGGTACATGTAGCTGATGGGTTTCATTAGCTACTGTATATGTGGATATCTGTATATGTGTATTGAAAAATTTGAGAACAATCCATCATGGGCATTTTGCGAAAGGATATGTATACAAATTCAAGACACTCAATATTTGTTGGTATACCTGTGATAAAAAATGCAAACAGAAAAGTTGGCAAATTTTTCAAATTCACCAAATTGCAAAAATTTCCACTTTGCAAAAATTTCCAAATGTGCCGTAATTGGAATAACTGGTTGTTTTCTTGGAAAAAAGCCAAACAAGTAGCAAAAATTACCTAAATATTATCAAACGAATATATCAAAGTGGATAAGGAATAAGTTGGCATTTATACAAGGAAAAAAATTATTAACCCTTTACCATACAAACCTAAACTCTAAGGACCATGAAAAGGGGGGTTTTTGTGGTATTTCTGCCAGAGTGTGTTTCTTGTATTTTTGAGGCAATGATTTCTTTGTTGATGCAGTAAAGTTTGTCGATTGTGTTTTTTCTCACGCAACCAAAAGATCACTTAACTCGTTACTAAATGACAAAATTTTTGGCTTGCCCAAGTTGAAAGCATTTGCAGGCAACAAAATAAAAGTGACTGAAAATTTGATATATGTTTTGTGAAGGGTAGAAAACATTGTGGGAATAGGAGAAAATGCTGATTACCAGCATTTTCTCCTTTTCCCACAATGTTTTCTAGAGGCTGCTTTCTCAGGATCGTCAAAAGTTGGGATTGTGTGGTAAAGGGTTAAATCCAAACAATAGCTTATAATGCACACAATGAATTTGAAAGGTAAAACTAGGGGGTAAAAGAGCTTGTATATACGAAGATTCAAAATTTCATTGGCCGTGATTATTGAAATCGAGACATTTTATGTTATGGTACCCAGTGTCTGAAAGCAACGTTGTTGATAGAGATCAAGATACCATCTTTGTAGCCACTCTAAATTTGCCATCTGCAAATTCTCTCAATTTCAGCAGACCAAATTACCTCACCTGGTAAAGAGTTAAAAGGTAAAGAAGACTACAAAAATATCATAGAGCAACTTCTGGAAAATTGCCCGGTGAGATAATATCGTTTCTCCAACAAAAGAAATTTACAGTGTATGTCACTGTGCTTACCCACTCCTGAGTTTCTTCAACCACTTCTATCCAAGGTCCTGGCTACTTTCCCACATTAACATTATCGAAATGTTCAACCCTGAGAGAACAATGAATCAAGTTGCAATGACGATGTCCTAGAATAGCCTCAGAAGACTTTGGCCAAGCTGGAACTCCTCATAAACAGTTCATGATTAACCCTTTACCACACAATGACAACTTTTAACACCCCTGAAAGAGAGGGCTTTCGAAAACATTGTGGGAAAAGGAGAAAATGCTGGTTGCCAGCATTTTCTCCTTTTCCCACCATGTTTTCTTCCCTTTCAAAGAAAAATCATTTTATATGAGCCACACTAAAATTGTCACTAAATGGCAAATGCTTCCAATTCGGACGGGTCTAAAATCTTGTCGAGTGGTAAAGGGTTAACCCGGCAGAATACTGAATGGAGGGTCCTGTTTGGCTTAGTGGTAAAGTATAACCTGGAGACCACCGATTTAATCATCACTGGAAGCACTCAATTTTTCCTGTGGGTGTCCTTGGACAAGATACTGCAAAGCCCTAGCCTATCAGTAGTGAGACCCAGAGCGTATATGAATGTGTAAGTTGCCCCCATATTACAACTGAAATAATAGTGAAAGCTGCATAAAATGCCATTCAATCATTGAACCCTTTCCCAAACGGCGAATTTTAGACTCTTCAAAACTAAAAGAGTTTGCAGATAAAAAATATAAATTTGATGAAAATGGTAGAAAGTTCTCCTAAGGAGTAGAAAACACTGTAGGAAAAGGAGAAATTGCTCGTTACGAGCAATTTCTCCTTTTCCCACAGTGTTTTCAAAAGACTGCAGACATGTAAAAACCAGGGCTTGTTTGGGAAAGGGTTAAATACTGACAGATACCATGCTTAGCCAGGAAGCCAAAACAACAAAGAAACAAGAGCGGCAAATTGTCGCAAGATACGCCCGTCTTACCCCAAGTTGTAAAGCTGGGGCATGCACCAGACTAAATTCGAGTATGAAAAACGGCAAAGGGCAGTAACTCAAAAATTAAGCCAGCAAGAGTTATGATTCCTGTGCACTGCACTCCCCCTTGATGAGATCTATCCATCCATGAAATTTCATAACCCTAGCTAGTATAGTTTTGGAGATTTTCACCGGACAAAAATCAAGTACGAAAAATGACAAAGGGCAATAACTCAAAAATTAAGCAAGCAACAGTTATGATTCTTGTGCACTGCACTCCCCCTTGATGAGATCTATCCACCCATGAAATTTCATAACTCTAGCTAGTATAGTTTTGGAGATATGCTCCGGACAAAATTCAAGTATGAAGAACAACAAAGGACAGTAACTCAAAAATTAAGCAAGCAAGAGTTATGATTCCTGTTCACTGCACTCCCCCTTGGTGTGATCTATCTACCCATGAAATTTCATAACCCTAGCTACTATAGTTGGGGAGATATGCTCCGGACAAAATTCAAGTATGAAAAAAGACAAAGGGCAATAACTCAAAAATTAAGCAAGCAAGAGTTATGGTTCCTGTGCACTGCACTCCCCCTTGGTGAGATCTATCCACCCATGAAATTTCATAACCCTAGTTAGTATAGTTTTGGAGATATGCTCCGGACAAAATTCATGTATGAAAAACAACAAAGGGCAATAACTCAAAAATTAAGCAAGCAAGAGTTATGGTTCCTATGCCCTGCACTCCCCCTTGATGAGATCTATCCACCCATAAAATTTCATAACCCTAGCTGGTATAATTTTGGAGATATTCACCGGACAAAATTCGAGTATGAAAAACGACAAAGGGCAATAACTCAAAAATTAAGCAAGCAAGAGTTATGATTCTTGTGCACTGCACTCCCCCTTGATGAGATCTATCCACACATGAAATTTCATAACCCTAGCTAGTATAGTTTTGGAGATATGCTCCGGACAAAATTCAAGTATGAAAAACAACAAAGTTCAATAACTCAGAAATTAGGCATCCAAGAGTTATGGTTCTTGTGCACTGCACTCCCCCTTGATGAGATCTATCCACCCATGAAATTTCATAACCCTAGTTAGTATAGTTTTGGAGATATGCTCCGGACAATATTCAAGTATGAAAAATGACAAAGGGCAATAACTCAAAAATTAAGCGAGCAAGAGTTATGGTTCTTGTGCACTGCACTCCCCCTTGATGAGATCTATCCACCCATGAAATTTCATAACCCTAGGTAGAATAGTTTTGGAGATATGCTCCGGACAAAGAACTGGACGCCGCCCGCCCGCCCGGACGCCCGCCCGCCCGCCACGGGTGATCCCATAATATGTCCCGTCTTCGACGGGCGTATAAAAAGAAACATGTTTTGAAATACTTACTTCTTGTGTCACAATGTAATTTTATGGAAACAAGTAGTGTGAGAAACAGTTAATGATAAATCATTTGTGAAAAACAGCAGAGTTGCATCCAGAGATTGTGCCGAGAGGGGGAGCTCCCTCATGGATTTTGCAAAATGGGTGAGGAGGTAGTTAGAATTTTCGGGGGTGGGCATTATGAAAAATTTAAGAATACACATATGTATTTCTCTAGTCAATTTCCTCTTTTGAATGGAAATGAATTGTCTTTCAGTTTTTTTAATTTTTTTAATTTCTCTTTTATCCATGCAACTGAATTTCTTTTTGCTGTAGTTATACCAATATTGCACGATTGCTCCCCTGTCACATTCACAAAAATGTGTGATAGCAAAAAATATAGGGTGAATCCCGCAATCGCGCACCTGGATGCAACACTGAACCAGTACTTTTTCTGACAACTTGTAAGCAATGGTTTTTACGTGTTTACAGTAAAAGTTTTTTGAAAACATTGTGAGAAATGGAGAAATTGCTCGTAACGAGCAATTTCTCCTTTTCCCACAGTGTTTTCTACACTTTATGAGAACTTTCTGTCATTTTCTCCAAATCTAAAATTGTCGTCTTCTAAGTCTTTCGAATCGGAAGAGTCTAAAATTTCTTGTTTGGGAAAGGGTTAAACACCCTCTCCATAGAGCACAGCTCATTTCTATTGAGATAATTTCAATACAGCATGCCTCCCACTCCTCTGTTCTATACCATTCTGTACATGTTCACAATTACCCTAAGACATTTATGAACTCACAACTTCAGTTTTATATTCCCTCACTCTGTCCTCCATTTGTCTCTTATAGTCTCTCAGATCAGTTGTGTGTTGCTGTTTCACACTGTTAATCTCATTTTGAACTTGCTCCTGAAGAAAAACAATTTTGTTTGTTTGTATTGGAGTTTATGCCATTTTAATCTTTACCAAATGACAAAATTTTAGACTGGTCCAAATTGAAAGCATTTGCAGACGACAAAATGGCAGTAACTGAAAATTTGAAAATTGTTCTTGGAAGGGTAGAAAACGTCATTGAAAAAGGAGAAAATGCTGGTTACCAGCATTTTCTCCTTTTTCAACAGTGTTTTCAAAAGGCTTCTTTCTAAGGGTCGTTAAAAAATCGGGATTATGTGGTAAAGGGTTAACAGTTTAGAGTACATATCATGGTGGCCAGTGACACACCCACGTCATTTTTCTTAGTTTAAGTTTAATCATATTTATTTTACATTGATTGCAAAAACAAGTTCTTACAACTTATACTAATCTCTCTCAATTCTGTTTCCTGGAAAGTACACCTGTACTCGTGCCGAATGTGTGGGCCAATAGAAGGTCCAAAAATTAACACCCGCTCCCAGGTATCGAACTCAGGACCTTATGGTTAAGAGGCCGACGCTCTACCCCACAACAATGGACACCACAGTAATTATGGCTTTCCAAAGCCACTTTTCTCACATGCATAAGAGGTGAGATTCAAAATGTCACCAGAAAGTTTACAGGTATCCAACCCACAACCTCCAGGTTGACACTACCCACTGAGCTACCCAGCCGGGCTGAAGAAGAACAAAAGATCATTGTTAAGAACATGCCTGGTCTACTTATGGATTTTAAAAGCAGTGCAACTTCTGATTGGCTAAACCATTTGGTTTGGCTAATAAAAGTTTGTTTTACTATCAAATTGAGAAAATTATGGAGAATAAAACAAAGAATATTTGTAAAAATAGTTGGTAAATACGTACTCAGACCTCGATCTGCACTTGCTGAAAAGGCAACTATAGTTTTGAATCACACTTTTACTCTTTACCACACAATCCTGAGATTTAACAACTCTTAACAGAGATGTTTTTGAAAACATTTACCCACAATGTTTTCTATCCTTTCAAAAACAAATTTCATTACTTTAGCTCAATTTAAATTTTTGCCTGCAAATGTTTTGAATTTGCACTAGTTCATAATTTTGTCCTTCAGTAAGGAATTTACTATGAAAAGAAACTTGAGCATCGCATGAGGGGTGCCATGGCTCGGCTTCAGCTGCTTGATTTTCATTGAAAACTCTAGCTTAAAAAGGGGCACAACTCTAAGCCTACACAAGCCTAAAATACTTTAGTTACCTGCTCTTATTGTACAGGTCAACTTTTGATAGTTAACAACTTGTCCAAGTTTGCAGGAAATACCTTCAGTAATAATAGATATTGTGTAAATAACAATATAGAATTGAAATCCATGTCACAAATTCTGGTTACACACGAGACCTCATGTAAAGAAAAAAATGTAAAAAAAATCCATTTTCTGCTTGAGTAAAATGACAGGATTTGAAGTTACTTGGTGCCCTTGTTTGAAAATTATTGTCAAATCGGAAAAACCTATTTATAAATTAACAGACATGACAAAATGCTCGATGCAAAAAACATGGAAACCCATGACACAACACAGTGTTCCTTTTGACATTGTCCAATCATAGTCATTCAGACTGTCTCTTCAGCTTTTTAATTACTTTAAATAATAAATTTCCACAGATATCCTAATATAATATAGTTTTGTGGTGCAAAACATCATTGTTGATTACTTTACTTCTAGTTTGGAACCATCACTGTCATACCCTCTAATATGAAATCTTACAGCTTAGGGGGTAAGTGTACCCTTTAAATAAAGAGCCAGTGGGAACACTAGGGCTACGACAATACCTCAAAGGTTTCTTCAAAAGCAGCCAAGTTAAAAACATACCAGTCTCCAGCCAAGTGTGAATCTATCATTCAACAACTTTTGTATTTTTCTTTCATTTTCTACATCAAGATCCTACAAGATACAGATACTCATGTATACATGATTTGTTTAGAACACTATGTTTGACTCTTTACCAGAAACTAGTCCAAATTGCTTCATCAAGTGCAAATTAAAGAAGCCCTTACACTCATTTTCAGTCAGTTTTAACTTGTTTTGTCTTTATTTTATCTAACTATAGTCATTCTTGTATCTTTATGCCAAATATTGCAACTGACGGCTGCAAGGTTGCTTAGATTATGGTCAATAGAAAATGCATTTTGCCGAGTTGCAGCCTTCCATGTAAACAGAGTCTTCGTTTCAGGTTTTTGAATCGAAGATTTCGATATATTCATTATACAATTGGGTAGATTCATATGAAGATCATGCATTCATCTTGTGTCTATATCTGCCCTTTGCCCTGCGTCTAATGTGGTAAAACAATTGAAAATGGAGGCTTCTCTGTTGCAGCTTCGGTTTTCAGATGGAGGTCGCGGCCTATTTGTAAATTACACCGTATCCAACTCTAGGCGGAAACCAATGATAAATTTCTGTTACAAACACACCATTGTTTCAATCGTCAGCCAGATTTCTTCTGACCAATGATCGGTTTCTGATACAAATCTCTGTGTTTCTTTTTTTTTTATTAAACCATACATGTCAGTAATTTATCCATGTTTACACAAAGGACTGATTTCTGTACCATTCTAAATTGTTTTAAATTTAACAGCGTTTTTGCGTACTGGCTGTAGACGGGCATCTTTAACCTAATGTAAAAATAAGGCCAAAAATATTACAAGTTTAAGCTTGTACCTTAATGCCAAATGTTGCTCCTTATGAATACTTGGTTGCACATATTATGATGGATAGAAAATGCATTTCATGAGCTGAAAGCCTTCAAAACAATCACAGTTGTTGCTGCTGGTTTAACATTTGACGACTTTTGACAACCTTAAGGTAGAAGCCTTTCGAAAATATTGTGGGAAAAGGGGAATATGCTGGTAACCAACATTTTTTTCCTTTTTCCACAATGTTTTCTACCCTTCCCTAATCAAACTTAGACTTTTCAGTCACATCTATTTTGTCGTTTGTAAATGCTTTCAATTTGGACCAGTCTATAAATTTGTTGTTTGGTAAAGAGTTAATGGGAATAAATCCCTATTTGTAACAGACATTCTCAATTATCAAAATGATTCAGATACTGTGATTTTAAGTCTACGTAGAATTTCTGGCCTAAAAGTTCTAAGTTTAGATCAAGAATCAGATTGCAGTGCACATTCTTTGCTACCAGTGATCTTCAATCATTAAATTTTTATCAACTGATTTTAGTAAAGGGTTAACTCTATACCAAAAGCCAAAATTTTAGACTTGTCGAAACTGAAAGCATTTGCAGACAAGTTTAAAGTAAATCAAATACTTAATTTGGCTTTGATAGGACAGTAAAAACATTGTGGAAAAAGGAGAAAATGCTTGTTACCAGCATTTCTCCTGTTCCCACAATGTTTTTAAAAATCTTTCTGTTTCAGGGTGACCCATTTAAACTGGGGATTGTGTGGTAAGGAGCTAAGAAAGAAGTGCATGTCCCACATTCAAAAATGAAATTATATCATTATTGTAATTCAAGTTATGCACCACTTCAATAATTAAATTAGGTCAACGGATTTTAGTAAAAGGTTAGAAAGAAGTGCTTGTCCAGGATTCAAAAATGAAAATGTATAATCATTGTAATCTAAGCTATGCACCTACCCTTCTCATACGAAGTTCTTCTATGATTTCATAAGTAAGGGAGGTGAATCTCATTCTGTCCACATTGGTGAATTCTATAAAAATACGAAAGCACAATGAGTCAACTTGTTTCATTATATCCCATTATCTCTATTTGAGCATTCTGATGCATTTTAATGAACAAATCTGATAAATTTGTAAAAATAACCCTTTCCCAAATGACAAAATTTTAGACTGCTCCACACTGAAAGCATGTGTAGACGACAAAATAACCCCAACTCAAAAATTCAAATTTATTTCCAGCAGGGTAGAAAACATTGTGGGGCAAGGAGAAAATGCTGGTTACCAGCATTTTCTCCTCTTCCCACAATGTTTTCAACAGGCATCTATGTCAGGGTCATAAAAACTAGGGACGGTTTAGTAAAAAGTTTACTGTCCCACGTGACAATTTTCGAATTTGTCCAAAAAATTTGAAGACAATATGGCTCAAATTATGGAATTTGTCTCTGGATGTGTTAAAAAACATTGCAAGAAAAGGAGAAAATACTGATTACAAGCATTTCTCCTGTTCCAAGATTTTCCATAAAAACCATATTAGGAATTCCTCAGGGCCATTAAAGCCCATCTTCGCAAGCCAAGGCCGACGATTCACTACACTACTCTACTCTTGGCGGATTGAGCTTGCTTTTTACATTCACCCGATACGCTTTTTCATTGGGTGCAGCCAGCTCTAACTGCAACAAATGAAATCGCTCGTAGCATTTCAGCTTTTATAAAAATAGAATAAGGTTGCTACCTTTCGAATAGAAGGTAAACATGGAAACCCATGTGGATGTCTGCTTATTGCTTCATGTGTATTCATAAGCAGTTTGTAAAATGATACTTCATTGGCTTTTAGAAATAATATGATGTAAAGGAGGGTAATAACCAGCATCCAATAGAGGCAGGTACCTCAAAATCAGGCTCAATCAGCCAAGGTAAGATCCACATAGTGATCGTAACCTTGGCTCGCGAAGATGATTAAAACCCTGGATTGTATGGTATAAGGTTACAGAAAACTATGGCCAAGTGAATGTTTTGTTTATACTTTTCTGGATTTACCTGTACTTTTTGTAGCTGTTGGAATGTTACAAGTAGCTGAGGCATCTCCAGCACAAGCTGTTTCACTTTCCATCTTTGTTGAATAAAAACCTAACAAAAGAGAAAAAGACAATAAATACATGCACGGATCCAGATGTCTTTCTCTGGGGTGGGGGTGGGGTCCCACCGAAAACGCACTCATCTTATTATATGATACTTTGATTTCCAGATTTCAGTGCATGTAAGCCGTTTACATGAAAAGTCAGCGTTTCCAGTTCTAACCATGAGGAGGTCTTCACATTTGGAACCTTTTCAAATTTATGACTGTACTTTACATAAATGCTATGCAATATCAAACCGTACCATTTCACGAATCTGATAACCACATTTTTGCCAAAATTCCAGGGGGGGGTCCGTACCCTCGGTCCTCCCCTCTGGATCCGCAAATAATGTTTTAAAATGTAACTCTAAACCCCATCCAAAACAACAAATCCAAGACTTGTCAAAACTGCAAGCATTTAAAGACAACAAATTAAATGTGGCCGAAGGGATGATTTCAGTCTGTAACATAGTGGAACAGTAATAGAAAACAGCTATTTCCACTTTAATATTATCCTACAAAATTTGCTAATGTTAAAAATGAGTATTATTGTACTACTTCCATTGAGCCACTTTTTCCTTTTAGTCCTTCCTAGAATTATCATGTATAAATCTAAAACCACTATACAAAGGGATCTGATACTTACCTCCCTTTTCTGGAAACTAAAGAAAAGGATCAACAAATAATTTCAAGATAGAAATCAAAGGAATCTCTGGTTGTTTAAAAATGTGCAAAAGTATTATATCTGTATAAATCTGTCTTTATCAACTATCAAGAAATTTAATGCTACGCTCCACTAAAGGTATTACAGGTCCACTACTGTAAAAGGCCATTGTAAATATTGGTACAGAACGGATATATTTCGGTATTTCGGTAGTCATAACAAAGAGGTATCTGACTTGTCCAAAGGCATTTTGCAGACAACATATCAAAAGCATTTCAAATTATGAGATCTGTCTCTGAAAATGTAGGATAGATTGTGGAAAAGGTAAAAATTCTGGTTAAGCCATTACCACACAATCCCTACTTTTGATGACCCTGTGATAGAAGCCTTTAGAAAACATTGTCGGAAAAGGAAAAAATGCTGGTAATCAGCATTTTCTCCTTTTCCCACAAAGTTTTCTACCCTTCACAAAACAAATTTCAAATGATCAGTCACTTTAGTTTTGTTGTGTGCAATGCTTTCAGTTTGGATAAGCCTAACATATTGTCATTTGGTAATGAATTAACAGCATTTTCTCTAATATACCTACAATGTTTCCAAAGGTTTATTTTTCATGATCATGGTTGAACTGCTGCATTAGTCCTAGGCTAGAACAAGACTAAGCTACCGGTTCTGAGCTCGGATCTTGTTCTGCACTTTCTAAAGTTGGACTTTGGAGCCTATGTGCTAAGATCTTTTTGGTTTTTTTTAGAATTTATACTACGCCGTTTCCAGTAATCTTGTATGTCCAGTAACCTAATGTGCATTGTGCTATTTCCCTGTTCCACAACTTTGTTTGACAATTCCACCCGTTTCTGCAGTCTTTCTTAGGCCATAGGAATTCCGAATAACAGAGCAACCTTCAGAAAGCAGCTTTAGCTACATTTTGTACCTGAGAGTGTCTAAAGTTCGTCTTTGACATCATCCTGACTTATTATTCATAAACATGCCCCATGACCCAATTAACACGAGCATTTCATGTCTCACCACAAAGACAGCTCAGTTCAACACATATTTTACGACTTTATTACATATAAAAAAACAGTATTGACATTATTGTCTTTATTTTCATGCTACCCTGACAAATTCAATTCCTATTTGCTGCCATTTCAGAATCGACTAAAAGGCAAAAACAAAAGAACCTGTTTTTTCTATTACATGCCCCAAAAATTGGCCTGATAGGATCAGAGGTCGGAAGAAGAGGGTTGGTGGTCGCCTGACTTTTTTTTAACCCCCTGGGAAAAAAGTTTAGGGTCGGCAGTTAATACAGGGTGACCCAAAATGAGTGAAACCCTTATCATAGCGAGTAAAATCGTGCAAAGTAATCCAATTTGTTTTATGTTGCAGATTCCACTAGAGGAGAGGATAACATGGGAAAATAACAGCCAGTACTAAAAATGCCTTCGACAACTGAACAAAAAACATTTTGTGTTGAGACCCATTTTGAGACGAATTTGTTCATATCAGTGCAGGCAAGATTCCGAAGGGATTTTAACTTTAATGATTATCCTGATAAAAGTCAGATTTACCAATGGGCTCACTTTTTGCACCATTCCCAATCTCCTGAACTTATGCACCCATTGCTAAATCTGACTTTTATCAGGATAGTCTTTTAAAGTTAAACCCCCTTCAACTGATTTGAACGATTTTGTCTCAAAATGGGTCTCAACAAAAAATGTTCCTTTGTTCAGTTGTCCAAGGCACTCAGTAGACTACTGGCTGTTATTTTATCTTGTTGTTATCCTCTCTTCTAGTTGAATCTGCAACATAAAAAAGAATTGGATTACTTTTCACGATTTTATTGGCTATTATATGGGTTCCACTCATTTTGGGTCACCCTGTATTTAGGGTCAGTCAGGTAACTGGAAACACAGGGTTTTTTTTTTTGCCTTATGTAATCTCATTATTACTATAGATCTATGAGCCACAAATACTTAGCAAATCCTTTATAGTAAGGTTATTTATCCGCAAGATCACCGGACAATTTTATACCTGACAAAACCTCGTGGTGAGTGTTTAGTTCTTGAACTTGAAGGTCTGTGTTTTTCAGAGAATATATTCATCACTATCTTCAGTCAAAAGCTATATAAAATATTGTTCTACACAGATAGATAGCTGTGAGGAAATTGCGTCATAATTAACTCTTTACCACACAAGAAAATTTTAGACTGGTCCAAATTGAAAGCATTTGCAGACGACAAAATAAAGGTGACTGAAAAATAGAAATTTGTGCTGGGAAGGGTAGAAAACACTGTGGGAAAAGGAGAAAATGCTGGTTACCAGCATTTTCTCCTAATCCCATAGTGTTTTCAAAAAGCTTCTTTCTTAGGGGCGTCAAAAGTAGGGATTGTGTGGTAATGGGTTAAACAGTCGTTTGCTTATGTGCGCAAGATTACCGGACAGCATCGTCTATCACCTTCTCCAGGTGTGTCGCAGGGACACCGGAAAATAGGACCACCTTGGTGAAGCTGAAGTAAAAACGATGATTATTGTAGTTTCGTCATACAATTTTATTTAATAAACAATGCAAGATTGTGACGATATTTCACTGACCAAACCTTTATCACTTTCCCCTGTTTTAGGTAAGGCGCTACTCGTCGTCTGCTTTCTACATCAATTAAGCCAATTGACTTTAAAGAGCGGAAAGGAACTTTATTTAAGTAGCTAAGTTTGATAATTAACGAAAGGGATTCTTTTCTACAGAAGATACTTTCTGTTGCAATATCTTAGCTGTCGAGAATTAAATATGAGGAATGACAAAAAGTGAATGAATATGACTATTATTTACCAACGGTACAGGCGTAATTTATTATTTAGGCGACTCTGACAACTTCCATCTTGGTCTATGATGAAGGTGAAATCAGCTCTAGGTCTCACACAGGTAACTTTTTAGTGCAAAGAAATTCAAAGAAACCCACTATCTTTGGCCACTCTTTGCTGCTTTTCCTTTACGAAGTCCAAGTTTCTCCTTTTTTTCCGTGAGAAATTCACATTGTGAAGGGTAGAAAGCATGGTGGGAAAATTAGAAAACGCTAGGTACTGGTACCAGCATTTTCTCATTTTCCCACAATTCTTTTGTGAAAACCGATTAAGTATTAAGGTACTTCGAGAAAAATGACCGTACGGAGAGACCGATAAGTTTAACGGCTGTACACTTTTTTTTTTTTCATAAAGGTAATATTGGCATCAAATAGTCCTCCAAGAAATGACAAGACACACCAACTATCTTGAGAAATCATTAAACCAACTTAAAAACGCATTTTAGACCTTTCCCTTTGTTTTGATAAAACATTGTAAAAGAATTGTTTAGTTGCAACTGTTAACTAGGACTACACTTTTATTCTGGGTCTACCATTCAATAGGGACTGCATAGATACCCGATTCCAAGCATTCCGTCTGATGCTGTTCACAAAATTACTTGGTAGATCCATCGTAGAGGGTTGGTAACAAATTCTAGTTGGAACTACTTTTATTACCGCTTTCAAGTTTTCCGTTCAGTTCGGATGTTGTAACATTACTTGGCAGATCTAACGTAGAGGGTTGCCAATAACCTGCAAGTCAGCACGAAGCAGCACCAATCTTTATAAATTGAAAAAAAAATTTTTTTAATCGAGATGTGATGATTACATGTATTTTAAACACCAAAAACAAAGCATCATGACCTAGCACCTCCGATAGCGATTGGCCATAGTAAATGGTCACGTGATTTGTTTCACTCAGCCTAAAGAAATAGAGCAAGACAGAACTAAAAAAAATTCATTTTCCCATAATGTCTTCGTCCAAAGCCAAGTCAAATCACGTAATTCACTTATAAGCCGTCGTCGGAAATGCTGTGCGTTCGGACAAGTCTTTAATTTTGGTGTATGATAAAGAGTTTTAAAAGCATACTCCTTGTAAGGCATGGGATTTTGTGCGAGCCGATAGCATTTAACATGGTCCATGTTCACCAACCATTTTCAGGAATTTCTAATTCTGGGACTGGTTTAACCTATTACCAAACGGCAATATTTTAGACTGGTCCGAATTGAAAGCATTTGCAGACGACAAAATAAAAGTGTCTGAAAATTTAAAATTTGTTTTGTGAAGGGTAGAAAACATTGTGGGAAAAGGAGAAAATGCTACCAGCATTTTCTCCTTTTCCCACAATGTTTTCTAAAGGCTTCTTCCTCGGGGACGTCAAAAGTAGGGATTGTGTGGTAATGGGTTAAATAGCACCTTTACAAGCTAAGCCATTTGTTTCAGCTAATCGGAAGCTGTGTTACTTTCAAACTAAGGAAACATTTGTTATATAAAAGGTAGATGACATTTTTTTTGGGGGGGGGGAGGGAGGGGGCTGGTCGATAGCTTTTACTTCTTTTCCAGCAAGTTTTTTCGAAGGCCTCCTTCTTCGGTGTCCTAACAGCGTTGTCGTCGGCTATGGTGTGGCTATGGAATTACTCGGCCTTTTACCCGAACCCTGTAGCTTTGAAAGGGAAGACAAGATGGGGTATCCCATCCTCGGATACCCCAGGGTCTCCCTATTTGCTACGCTACATCGACCCTGGGACAATTGACTAATAAAACTTTGAATCAGCCGCCGAAAATCGATACTAAACGTCATACCGTACAGTACACTCGCCCATCACAAAATGATGATAGAACCAATGAAAAGCCAGCATTCGGCCAGCGGTAAAGCGAGCCGCCGAAAATCGATACGAAACGTCATAGCGTACAGTACACTCGCCCATCACAAAATGATGATGGAACCAATGAAAAGCCAGCATTCGGCCAGCGGTAAAGCGAAGGAAATTCAACTAATTGTCCCAGGGGTCGATGTAGCGTAGCAAATAGGGAACCCGGGGTATCCGAGGATGGGGTATCCATACTCATTATTAAATTAAAAAGGGAAAGCAAAGGCGGGAAAAAGAATCTAAAGCGGTATCGTCAATGCCGTATCGTGCCCCCAAAAAGGTGCTCCAGCCATGGCCGGACCTCTGACAAGGACCTTGTGTTAAAGTCGGGTTTGTTTGGTAATGAGTTTTCAGTCGATGCCAGTTCTGTTACACTTAGATTTGGCAAAAAAAAAAATGGTTTGAACAAAGTATCTCCTTGCGAAGGCTGACCTGCGTCGATACTTTTTTGCAAATGCAACAAACATCCTTTTTGCACATAGCATGACTCCGATATCGATTCTCCTATATATACTGATAGTTGTTTAAACCTTTACCACACAATCCCGAATTTTAACGACCCTGAGAACGAAGCCTTTTGAAAACATTGCGGGAAAAGGAGAAAATGCTGGTAACCAGCATTTTCTCCTTTTCCCACAATGTTTTCTAATCATGCCAAATCAAATTTTACTTTTTTATTAAAAATTAGTATGTCGTCTGCAAATGCTTTGAATTTGGACTAGTCCAGAATTTTATCGTTTGGGAAAGAGTTAAGCCTTTACCACACAATCCTGACTTTTAACCCCACCCCCACCCCTGTGAGAGAAGCCTTTGGAAAACATTGTGGGGAAAAGGAGAAAATGCTGGTAACCAGCATTTTCTCCTTTCCCCACAATGTTTTCTACCCTATCTTAGAGGGGAAAAAGGCATCATTTGAGCAACATTTATTCTGTCGTCTGCAAATGCTTCCAATTTGGACAAGTCTAAAATTTGTCGTATGGTAAAGAGTTAATTCTACTATTTTACCGATTTCCTGTGGTAAGTAACATGGTCTATCAAATTACGCTTTTGGCCTAAATGCTCAATCAGTGATTCCTTATCATAAAGCGTGTGGTTTCACTCTTTGTCTGGTCCAATGGCTTATTAAAGAGATTATTGTTTCTATAATAGACACAGTTCTTTTGTTTCGTTCTAAAATAGACCAACATGACAGGTTTTGATATACCATATAATCAGACATTAGATTGCCGCCTGGGTTGCGCAAGGCTGTGTGACTATAGAGACAGGGGAATCACAATAGATCTGTTATAGACAACATTGCCGTGGATTTAAATTTGTCTTCTCGCACGTGTTTCAGTGGGGATTTTTTCCTAAATTTTAATTAATTGTGAGCAACATTATAATTATGGACATGAATGGCAACTGAATAGTCCGCATCAGACTCTGGAAAAAACAAAATTCTGACAAATGACATAGAGGATAACCTTGTAGAGTAAAAAAAAAAAACATTTTTGTGGTAGTTACTTCTATATGACGTTTGTATACAAACGCCTTTTAGACTTAAGCGAGTGGCATTGAATGAAGTTGATAGATCTATAGAAAGTAAGCTTCTGCTTGTATGTTCAAGTACTTCTTCTGGGTTTCTAGTCTCCACGAACTTAGTATATAGAATATCAACTTTGGAGACACAAGTTTCCTCGAGTTACGCCAAATAATATTACGTTTCTCCCCAGATTCAGCACATAAGAAAAACATTACCATGGAATCTAAAGAGAAGAGGGCATTGAACAAGTTTGCCGACGAGATCATTCGAGATTTGGAGCCATCATCTACCTTCTTACATAGTCTGTTCGCCAGGAATATTTTAACAGAAGAGCATATTGATATCATCAATGTATGTATTATTATGCTACTATAATTATTGTTAATAATACATCTTGTGGTAGTAGTAGTTGAAGTAGTAGTAAGTTGTTGTTATAAAGATCATGTGTCAACCTCGGTAATCTAGAGTTAGAGACGTATATTTCGCTATTTGAACAGTATTACGGTCATATCTGGACAAGCTCCAAGCTTGCTTATTGATGAGTCATTGGTTTCACCAGTCGCAAGGCCAGGACTCTGCGGGACCTTGCCCAAGGATACTACATGTCACTGAATACCGAAAAAAGACTTAGTGAAATCCCTTAGAATCAAACCCAGAACCTCTTGGATTCGTACTTTACACCGTAGCCACAAAGCAAAACAGTACGGAAATAAATTTAGCACTGGCGGTTATTATGTACTAAGGTTTGGTTCTTATAAGCATACGTTGCATCACATCTGTCTGTATTTGAGAAAGATCTTCCGAGGCTCAGAGGTTAAGATTTTGCATTCGATATTAAAGTTCCTGGGTTTGACTCTCACCAAGGCTATGTTTTCAGGCAAAAAAACTTTCTTTTTAGAGGCTCAATCCAGAACTGGAGAAATAAAGGAAACACGAGAATAAATGACCTATCCACGCCATATGACTGAAATGACTTTGAGCAAAAAGGTCGTAAAAGTCCAACCAGTAAATCAATCAACCGTTCTATTTTCAGGAAATCCCTTCACGAGAACAAAAAGTCACAAAAGTTCTTCAGATCCTTCCTCGACGAGGTCCAGAAGCGTTTTCTGCGTTTAAAAGTTGTTTAGGTAAAGACTATCATTGGTTGGAAGAAAAACTGACGAATGAAGTACAGAGACTCAAGGAGGGTCAAATAGGAATCAACAAAAAATTCGTGTCCACCATCGAAATGAAATTAGATCCATTGGTATATAATGAAGAAGAAGACGTAGAAATCTGCACTGAAAGCACACATCCCAATAACATTGTGAAAAAACTTAGCAGTTCATTGACCGATCTAGAAAAACGTTGTTATAAGGCGTTATGTATAACTGTTGGTCCAAAAAAAGTCCCGATTCACCAGTTAATTGAGAGAAGAATGAGAGAAGCGAGAAAGCAGGATGAATTCATTAAAACTAAACAAGAAAAAGACAATAGAGCAGAAGAACAAGCAGCGCTTTCGCAGAGTCTTACAACAGAAAAGAAGGAGCTACAAGACCGATTAACAGTGATACATAAGAATTTGGTTTCTTCTGAGTCTATTTTGGTACCATTGGTGTACACTGAGGCCGAGCGAAATGAGAGAGGCATACCTAACTCTAAATCTGCTACCACTAATACAATCAAACGATTAAATGACACCATTATTGAGCATCAACAACGATGCTTGAAAGCTCTCGACCTTAAACCAAGTCAAGCAAAGATACCAATTCACATGTTAATATCACGAAGACTGCGAGAGGAACGAGGGAGAGATACAATGGACAATACGGAACAAAATAAAGATGTGCTTAAGATTAAAAAGAAATGTGACGCAACCAAAAAAGAGAATGAAAACTTGAAAAAGAAAGTGGTTGACTACAAGGACAAGCATAATAAAACGTTGAGGGACCTGAAAAGATGTCAGAGCGAAAATGATAAACTCAAAGTAGAAAACGCCAAGTTTCGGCAAGAACTGGCTTCATGGAGGGAGATGCCACGGGAGAGGACATGTATTACAAGTCTTTTTGATTAGAAAGTTACACAAGTTGCCGTCTTAGCTCTTTTACGTGAATAATTTATAAGACCTTTACAAAACAACCCGCGAGGAGGAAGACTTTTGAGCTTTGAAAACTTTGTGAGAAAAGGAGAAAATGCTGATGACCAGCATTTTCTCACAAAGTTTTCTACCGTTGCCAGTAACTTGGAAAGAATACTAGTATTGGGCGGGATACTGGTAAACTAAAACTCCAGGAAAGCAAGTACATGTATTTGTGCACTGGCCGCAACGATATATCTGGAATAATGTTGAACTTAACGGTAGTTAAAACCATAGAATCAATCAATCAATCAACCAACCAAACCAATTAATCAATCGATCAGTCAATCGATCAATCAATCAATCAGTCAATCAATCAATCATTTTGTTGTCCAATGGTGTCTCTATTGTCTGCGTCTGTCTAGACAGGGTTGAATTAGTTAAACTATATAACACATACATAGCTTGCCACCATGCACTTTTATTTCAAATATGAAGGTTCATGTGCAACGGTGACTTGGTATCTGCAGTCATTTAATTATGTGTGTTTTATTTTTATATAACGTGTGTTTTTGTATTCATTATACTCCTATAATATCATTATGCACTTGCATTAGTGTTTGATTACTGCGCTGGTTGTCCTCAAAATTGTGTTACAAAACGTACCTGTGGTAATTTAACCCTTTCCCAAACAAGCCCTGGTTTTTACGTGTCTGCAGTACAAGTCTTTTGAAAACACTGTGGGAAAAGGAGAAATTGCTCGTAACGAGCAATTTCTCCTTTTCCTAAAGTGTTTCTACCCTCTTGGAGAACTTTCTACCATTTTCATCAAATTTAGAATTGTTGTCTACAAACTCTTTCTGTTTGGAATATTACTTTTGAAACGTGGTAGTGGATAGAATTGTCTCTTTCTTTTTCCCCAACAACGTTTTCTCCCCTTTTAACTCTTGGTCAAACGACAAAATATTAGACTGGTTCAAATTGAAAGCATTTCCAGACAGCAAAACAAACGTGACTGAAAATTGAAACTTGACTTTAGAAGAGTAGAAAATATTGTGGGCAAAGGAGAAAATGCTAGTTACCAGCATTTTCTCCATTTTCCACAATGTTTTTTACCCTTCCCAGAGGAAATTTCTCTTTTACAGTCACTTTAGAAGAGTAGAGAATATTGTGGGAAAAGGAGAAAATGCTGGTTACCAGCATTTTCTCCATTTTCCACAATGTTTTCTACCCTTCCCAAAAGAAATTTCTCTTTTACAGTCACTTTTATTTTGTTGTCTGCTAATGATTTCGATTTGGACCAGTCTAAAATTTTGTTGTTTGGTAAAGACTGTTAACCCTTTCCCATACAACAAAGTTTAGATTGTAAGACTGTTCCAAATTCAAAATAATTGCAGAGGACAAATTTAAAAATAATACAACTAAGCCAAAGTTCTCTGATCAGATAGAAAAGATTGTAGGAAAAGGAGAAAATGCTGTTAACCAGCATTTTCTCCTTTTCCCATGATGTTTTCAAAATACTTCTTCCTCAGGGTCGTGAAAACAAGGTATTGTTTGGTATAGGATTAACACAGGCTGACTCATATATATATGTACCTTAACCCTTTACCTGATTTACCAATTTGAGGCTCTTCCATTTCAGCAGCAAATAAAGATATGATGTCAAAAATATGGACAAAAGAGGATACAAATATCTGACTGAGTGGAAAACATTGTGGGAAAAGGAGAAATTGCTCGTTACGAGCAATTTCTCCTTTTCCCACAATGTTTTCAAAAGCTGTCTGTTGTTGATACGTCAAAATGAGAATCTATGGAGTAAAGGGTTAAGAGTTCAATTACGTCAAAAGACCAGCCTGTACAGCTCAGTTGGTAGAGCGTAGGACTCGTGATCATAAGGATGTGGGTTCGATCCCCACAGCTGGCCATCTAAAATTACTATAGTCTTTCGGGTGGGACGTTAAACCGACGTCCCATGTGACAGTGCTATACACCAAGCATTTTAAAGAACCAGGCAAAACTTAGGACGGGTTCTGTCCTGTATCTGGACTATCTCTTGTAACAATACTAACAGCCTTCAGGGGGCGTTGCCCATATGGGAAACCGGTAGCAAGGATAAATAAATGCAAATTCAATCAATTACATCAAAAGCAATAAGTAAGGTTTTCACTAATTGTCATCGATTTGCTTTATTTCATTATATCATCACATTATTAAACAAACTAGTCAATCACATGAACACATGATTGTGTAAAGGAACTAACCAACAAACTCTCTACCAGACAATGAATTTGGGAATCACCCAAATTCAAATAATTTGCAGAAATCAAATAGTGGAATTTGTCCCTGAAAGGCTAAGGAAATGTTTAAGGGAAAGCAGAAATACTGGTTACCAGCATTTTTTGCTTATCCCAGAATGTTTTTGACATTATCTTTTTCCAGGGGTGGTTACTAGCATTTTCTCCTTTTCCCACAATGTTTTCTATAGGCTTCTTTCTCAGGGTCATTAGAAGTCGTGATTGTGTGGTAAAGAGTTTAGTATTGTAGTTTGGTATAACAGAAATCAAGAAGCAAAAAGAAAACACAATATTGCACTATCACAGTTGAGTAGAATATGGCATTACATAAATGTACAAACAAAACAAACTTGAGCTGTCAATCAATGTGACTTAATACCCCCATGAGCACTTTGACAGAAAAAAGGTAATTATTTGTACACAGACAGACACATAGAAAGACAAATAGATGGACAAATGGACAGACAGGCTGATTCCAGTATACCCCCCAAAACATTTGTTTTGCAGCGGTATAACAAACTTAACAAAGCACTAAGACGTATTAACCCTTTACCAAACAATCCCTAGTTTTTACAGCCCAGATGAAGAAGACTCCTAAAAACAACTTAGATAAAGGAGAAAATGCTGGTAACCAGCATTTTCTCCTTTGTCCACAATGTTTTCTACTCTTATAAAGTTAAGTTCAATTTTTGAGTCACATTTATTTTGTCGTCTGCAAATGCTTTCAATTGGGACAAGTCTAAAATTTGTTGTTTGGTAAAGAGTTAAATTAACATACACATAATTTGCAAATCTCTTGAAGTGTCTTCTATGAACTGTTTGGAGGTACCTGACCAACAAATAGACTTACAAGCTCTAAATGCACACCGTAGGGTCTCTTGTAAAATCTATGTAAGTGTATTATTTACAGGTATCAGACCAACAAATCTAAAACCTAACAACATTGATTTTTGCTATTAAGGTTTTCAATTCCAATCATCAGTTTCCTGCTTACTATAATCAAACAAATTAAATGAAATAATTCAAGATGTTACTTAGATGTTAAAAAATAATATTCTATCATGTTTTATCAATTAATAAAGCATGGTTATGAGGTATGAGGCGCAATAAATAAACCATGAGGATAATAGGTTAACTCTTTACCACACAATCCTGACTTTTAACAACCCTGAAAAAGAAAGACTTTGAAAGCATTATGGGAAAAAGAGAAAGTACCCAGTATTTTCTTCTATACCCATAATGTTTTCTACCCTTTCCAAAGGAAATTTCAATTTTTGATTCGAGTTTGTTTTGTTGTCTGCAAATGCTTTCAATATGGACAAGTAAAAAAATTTGTCGTTTGGTAATTAGTTGAGAGTTTTATTCAATGTGCTCATAACCACAACCGTAGTTTAGTGAATGATAAACCTTGAAAGAAGAAATTTATTTTGATTCTCACATGACCAACTCTTAATATAGAAGAAAAAAAAAGTTCTTAAATAGGAGAAAACAAAGCGATGCCGATGAATTCCCTTGAATAAACCATGGCTATTCCAGTTACTAACAAAACACCACTGGCCAGTCAGTAAATACAAAAATAAATCAAAATTTCAATAAAGCCTTTGGCATCTTGTTTTACGTATTATTTGATTTTTACCCTTTCAAACAACAGGGAAGGATGAATGTTTCATTACCATTAGAGTAGCAATCACTTAATTAACCCCTTACCACATTGCAAAAATTTTGACGCATTCAAAGTGAAAGCATTTGCAGATGACAACTTCATAGTGGTTCAACTGACACAATTTTTCTTTGATCTAGTGGAAAGGAAAAAATGCTGGTTACCAGCATTTTCTCCTTTTCCCACTATGTTTTCAGAAGGCATTTCCTCAGGGTTGTTAACCCTTTACCACACAATGATGACTCTTGACGAACCATAGAAGTAAACCTTTCGAAAACATAGTGGGAAAAGGAGAAAATGCTGGTAACCAGCATTTTCTCCTTTTCACACAATGTTTTCTATCCTATCAATAAACAGTTGCACCATTTGACCCACATTGAAACTGTCATCTGCATATGCTTTCAATATGAAAAGGGCTAAGATTTCGTCATCTGATAAAGAGTTAAAAGTCGTCAAAGTGTGGTAAAGGGTTAAAACACTTGATTTAAACCTTTACCTCACAATGACGACCCTGAAAGGGAAGGCTGTAGAAAACATTGTGGGAAAAAGGAGAAAATGCTGGTAATCAATGCTGTTTTATCCTTCCTGTAGCAAATTTTAATTTTTCAGTCACATTTATTTTGTCGTCTGCAAATGCTTTCAATTTGGAACAGTCCAAAATTTTGATGTTGGGTAAACGACAAACTTTTAGGCTTGTCCGAACTGGAAGCATTTGCAAATGACAAAATAAAAGTGACTGAAAATTTGAAATTTCTTTTATGAAGGGTAGAAAACATTGTGGGAAAAGGAGAAAATGCTGCTTACCAGCATTTTTTCCTTTTCCCACAATGTTTTCTACAGTCTTCTATCTCAGGGGCATCAAAAGTAGGGATTGTGGGGTAATGGGTTAAATAATTCCGTCATTGTCAATTTTATAAAAAAGAAAAAAAGTAATAATGGTAAATCCCTGAGTTTCTCCATTCTCTCCTACTTGTGTAGCAGATGGTTGCTCACCTCAAGTGACTTTTATTGGTAATATCCGAGACATGGAACAGCCTCAGGCAACTTACTGTAGAATGACTTTATTTTAATCGGCTCCAGATGCACTCTCCATATGTCATGTTAGAACTGTTAATATTTCATGTTCTTTTGATTAATCAATTAAAAAAAAAACCAGAGTCTAAAACTAACTTTCTACACAACAATTTTTATACACTCAAATTCACAGGTGAATGAATATTGTAATTTCAACACAGAAAAACATCTGTCAACATCTTTCCATGAAACTCTCAGAAAAAAATCTAGATATCAGCACCTTTTCCTTGAATTCATCGAATACCATCTAGATGTCAGCATATTGACCTTGAATTCATAGAATACCATCTAGATGTCAACATCTTGTCCTTGAATTCATAGAATACCATCTAGATGTCAGCATATTGACCTTGAATTAATTCATAGAATACCATCTAGATGTCAGCATATTGTCCTTGAATTCATAGAACACCATCTAGATGTCAGCATATTGACCTTGAATTAATTCATAAAATACCATCTAGATGTCAACATCTTGTCCTTGAATTCATAGAAAACCATCTAGATGTCAGCACCTTGACCTTGAATTCATAGAATACCATCTAGGTGTCAGCATCTTGACCTTGAATTCATAGAATACCATCTAGGTGTCAGCATCTTGACCTTGAATTCATAGAATACCATCTAGGTGTCAGCATCTTGACCTTGAATTAATTCATAAAATACCATCTAGATGTCAGCATCTTGTCCTTGAATATGTAGAAAAACATCTAGATGTCAACATCTTTTCCCAGCCCACTCCATTGATCAGGAACAGAGAGGAAGTATTTACCCATGGCATCCAAAAACCTTGTTCTATAGACTTCAGGGGAGACAACAGTTGGCATTTTACCTGAAAATGAATTGTCAATCACCGTCACTCCCCCTAAATCCTCCAATTAATGTTACTTTATCTCTCGAATAAGGGGGATTTTTTACGTTCGGTGACAATGTAACAGTTCTTAAAAATAGCTGTCCCTGGCGAGGTTTGAACCCTGGTCCTCAGGGTCTCATGGCAAACACTCTAACACATTGCTACAAAGGCTAGCTCTATAGCAAGGCAGTATAAGTGTCCCCTTATACATACATTAGCTATATATTTATGTCTATCTGTGGGATCAACCAGAATACAACAAATAATAATAGTTTTAAATAATTAAATAATTTTAATAAACAGATCAATGTTAACCCTTTATTCTACATGAATATTACAGCCTAAAACTTCGACAAGTCAAATCCAAATTTATTGCATGCCTACCCTGTGCAACAGATATGTTGTCATTCAATATTTGGAATTGTATTTGACCACATTTGGATACAGATTTTTGTTTTGTAATTTCTGTGGGACATTATGCATGCACACTAAACGTGATCATACCCCCCAACAGCTCCTTGTCACAAAAAAGATTAATGTCACAGGAATGCAAAATAAGTGACTGTAGAGTCAATTATACCAGAGCTATCACTGAAGGTGATGAATATCCTGCAATGGCTTCTTGAAGCTGTGTTAAAAGTATTCTATCAAAAGTTTCATTTATTTTCATCAATTCAGCAAGGGCACCGTCATAAAGAGAATGACAAAAAAGGGCTTAGCTCTTGGAAATTTTATTTAATTAACTAAGAACAATTTATGATATGCACATCTTTGCTGAGTGCAAAGTCTATCCATGAAGTTTGAAAGAAATTTGTCCAGGATCATCAAAGGGCCATAACTCCATGAAACCTAAATAAACCATAACCAAAATAGGATATGAACATCTCTGCCTAATACTGAGTCTATTTGTGTAGTTTGAACCAAATCTGTCTGATAGTTGATGAGAAAAAGAGCGGACAAGAAATTTCATGAAAGGGCCAGAACTCAGTGAAAAATCAATGGACCATAACCAACATTTCATATGCACATCTCTGCTTGATACTGAGTTTACCTGTGAAGTTTGAATAAAATTCGTCCAATAGTTTATGAGAAATAGAGCGGACAAAAAGCTACAGACCGACCGACGGAGGGACGGACGGACCAACCGACAAGCTGACTCCTATATACCCCCCAAACAGAGTTTTGGGGGGTATAATTAACATGCTTGGGTAAAATACTGAATTCTATTGAATGAGTACACTGCAAAACCAGTCTATATTTTGGAAGAGGCTGTTGCAGTACACAAATCCAACAGAATTCGGTATTGTACCCAAGCATGTTAAATGACCTCTTTATTTCACACTTCCACAATGACTGAAAGTAAATGACAAGTATAGGACCATTTCAATTTGAATAATAAAAAAAAGAATGAAAAGACAACTTTTCCAGTCCAATACTGGTATTTGGGACTCTAGCCTTGTTTTAAAAAATCCATATTAGACTCTTGACTAGTTCTGAAAATCCATATTGGTCTCTTGCCTCGTTCTGAAAAATCCGTATTGGACTCTATAGGGGTCTAATATGGGCAAAGATATTCTGTAGTCACGTGGTAGTATTAAAGCGATTCTATTGGACGTTAAGTTGTAGGTGTTAAAGTAGCTTACCCTGTCCTCCAAAATTGGACTTCAGAATTGTTTCCAGTTTCTTGTCCCAGGTAAATGTCCGAATGTAATCTGTTCAATAGATGGACAAAAGACTAATGATGATTTACAAATTACAAAAACAAGATCACTGCCTGCAGATAAGTTCCCCTTTCCAATAGTAAACCCTTTCCCAAACAAGCCCTGGTTTTTACGTGTCTGCAGTACAAGTCTTTTGAAAACACTGTGGGAAAAGGAGAAATTGCTCGTAACGAGCAATTTCCCCTTTTCCCACAATGTTTTCTACCCAGAGAACTTTCTGCCATTTTCATCAAATTTGAAATTGTCATATGCAAACTCTTTCAGTTTCGAACAGTCTAAAATTTGTCATTTTGGGAAAGGGTTTAGAACTAGTCTGGGTTTCAAGTAAATAGTTATCTTCAAAAATAACAGAGTTATAAAAATATCGGAATCTACTCATCATCAAACTACTCCAAGAGCCATATAACCAAACTATAATGATCCTATGGGGAAAGCATCTTAACTCTTTACCAAACAACGAAATTTTAGACTAGTCCAAATTCAAGGCAGTTTCAGATGACAAAATTAATGTGACTAAAAAATTGAAGTTTGATTTTGGAAGGGTTGAAAACATTGTGGGAAAAGGAGAAAATGCTGGTTACCAGCATTTTCTCCTTTTCCCACAATGTTTTCTAAAGGCTTCTTTCTCAGGGTCGTCAAAAGTAGGGATTGTGTGGTAAAGGGTTAACTATTTACCAAACGACAAAATTACAGACTGGTCCAAATTGAAAGCTTTTTCTCAGTGTCACAAAAACAGTAGACTATCTTGTGACGAGTTATGGGATGTACATACCAATAATGCCAACAACAAGTTCCTTTCTCTGTTCATCCAACCCGACCAACAAGGAATAGTCCATGACTAGGTTACTGGAGAGAAACTGTGAGTCGTGTCCAATAGCCATCATTAACATGGTCTTGGAGTGAGGTAACATGTACAGAGGGCAATCCACACTCACTGTAATATACAGGAATATTTATATGGAAAACAAGAGCTTCGCAAAGCGGCGCATATACGCCCGAAGGGGCTTGTCAGTGAAATGAGTTGAAATGACGGAAGGGCCATGAATGAAGAGTAGTTAATCTCCACGATATGTGAAAAATATTAAAGGACAATAGCTAAAAAAAGAAGGGTGGCACAGTTACAAATTTTGTGATTTGCTGTTCTCCACAAGGTGTTCTATCAGTCTTGAAAGGTTCAAGATCATAGCTTTTATATTTTAGAAATTATGGCCCAGATGATAATTCAAAGAGAAAACTAACAAAACGCATAAGTAAAAAAGAAGGATGGCAGAGTTATGGTTCTTGTGCAGTGCATGCACTTTTTCATAATGTGTTCTATTAGTCTTTGAAGTTTCAAGATGATAAGTTTTAAAGTTTCGGAGTTATGGCCTGGACAAAAATTCAAACTGAAAATTAACAAAGTGCAATAACTAAAAAAATAAAGGTCACAGAGTTATGGTTTATGTGCACTGCCTTTCTCCATAATAGGTTCTATCAGTGTATGAAGTTGCAAGTTATTAGCTTTTATAGTTTGGAAGTTATGGCCTGGACAAAAATTCAAACTGAAAATTAACAAAGGGCAATAACTCAAAAAAAAAAAGTGGCACAGTTATGTTCATGTGCGATGCACTTCTCCACAATGTGTTCTATCAGTATATGAAGTTCCAAGTTAATAGCTTTTATAGTTTAGAAGTTATGGCCTGGACAAAAATTCAAACTGAAAATTAACAAAGGACTGTAACTCAAAAAATAACGGTGGCAGAGTTATGGTTCATGTGCACTGCACTTCTCCATAATGTGTTCTATCAGTGTATGAAGTTGCAAGTTATTAGCTTTTATAGTTTGGAAGTTATGGCCTGGACAAAAATTAAATCTGAAAATTAACAAAGGGCAATAACTCAAAAAATAAAAGTGGCAGAGTTATGTATCATGTGCACTGCACTTCTCCATAATGTGTTCTATCAGTGTATGTAGTTTCAATTTGATACCTTTTATGGTATGGAAGTTATGGCCTGAACAAAAATTCAAAGTGAAAAGTTGGTTATTTCAGAAATCAAGGGCAGATAATTTTGGAACGCAAACAGCGATCAAAATTCTAAGACCCAGGTGCACAACTAGACATCATGCAGATTCACTGTGGCAAGTTTCAAATAATTCCGATGAAAACTGTAGGAGGAGTTGCACACACAAGAAATTGCTAACGGAAGGACGGACAGACAGACAGACGGACGGACGGACGACCGGGGGTATAACATAATACGACCCTTTGGGCGTATAAAAAAAGTATAACTGCTTCAGGCCAAACTAGAGGTGTCACTCAATGTGACTTAATATCCCTACCAGTGCTTCGACAGGAACAGGCAATTACTAGTATTTTGTACAGACTGACACTCAAACAGACACATGGACAGACACACAGACGGACACACAGACAGACATGCTGATTCCAGTATATCCCCAAAAACATTCTTGTTTTGTGGGGGTATAAAAATAAACATCATCAACTACAATGGCTGCCTAGTCACAAGGAGCGCCAAGCCCCTGTAGCACAGTGGGTAATGTACAGAGCTTGAGAACAGCAGGTTGATGTTTTAAAATTGAAAGCAGTTGCACACAACAAATTAAAGATGGCTCAAATTTGTTTTTGATAAGAGTAGAAAAACCTCGTAGAAAAAGGAGAAAATGTTGGTTACCAGCATTTTCTCCTTTTCCAACAAGGTTTTTAAAGCTTTTCTTCTCCGAGTCATGAAATCAACCAGGGCTTCTTTTGTAAAGAGTTAAAGACAGAGATATCATAAATTGTCAAAGTTTCTATTTTTTCACGACAACAAAGACAACTACTGTGCTATTACAATACCATAACATTTTCTTGGAAAATGGCTGAGCTAAAAATATGCTGCTTAAAAAAATGAAAAGATCACATGTCCTCAACTTCGATCACAAGATAATTTTTTCAGTACAGGACAATGCAAATAGTTTTCTGCTCTTAAGTTCATTCATTCTCTGTAAAACCTCGGAACAGGCAAAACAATTTGGTTTGCACAAAAGATGTACAGGCTATTCCCGTCAAGGCTATATTTTTGATATGCTGTTTTGAGGATCTCAGGTGCATTGTTTCATCTTGTCTTCTTCCTTCATTACATTTGACAAGAATATGAACATAATATTGGAAAAATATAGGCTGTTAAACAAAAGAACAAGGAAAACAAAATTCTAGATTTTCTTCTAAACATGGCTTATCAGCATTTAAAATAAAACAAACAGGAAAAGTATTGAACCATTTTGTCGCATAAGAATGTAAGCAGATGGTTTTTTAGAGCACAAAGACCGTGTGTTTAGCGAAATGAAAGATTTGAATTTCAGCATTTGTGTGATCCTTTAATTCTTTTGAGCAGTGTAGTTCAATAATTCTTTTTTTTTTTCCATTTCATTTTTACCTCTCAAAAAGTTCTCATCAAGTAGAACAAGCTCCTCATCAGCTTTACGTGTAGTTTTTACAAGTCTGTTTCTCTCTGAACCTTTCAGGTCAAATGTCTACAACAGACGGAAAAGTACATAATGTATGTGCGAAAACAGCATGATAAATACTTGCACCATACCTCTTAACCCTTTACCACACAATGACGACTTTCGACGACCATTGTAAAGAAGCCTTTTGAAAACATTGTGGGAAAAGGAGAAAATGCTGGTTACCAGCATTTTCTCCTTTTCCAACAATGTTTTCTACACTATCAAGCAACAATTGGACCATTTGAGCCACAATGAAATTGTCATCTGCAAATGCTTTCAATTTGGATGGGGTTAAAATTTTATCGTCAGGGATAGGGTTAAATATTTACAGAACTACAAAATTTTGGACTTGTCCAAATCCAAAACATTTTGACAGAAGAAATTTAATGTAGGTCACATAATAAACTGTGTCTTTGAAGGACAGAAAACACTGAGATGAATAAACAACCTTCATACTGTATAGATCAATTTATACATGTGTAAAAAATTTGCAAATTACAGTTTACAAACACTTTGCATTCTCAAATGTTTGTGAATTAAAGTTGGTTGGTTGGTTGTATTGGGGTTTAATGCCACTTTACTGCTAAGGTCATATCATGGCGGTCGGTGATGCACATGTGTTTCCTGGCTTCTCACACCAGTACAACACAACTTTCTTTCCAAAACCACCAACTACTTTTCTCACATGCTTCAGCAGAGGTTGAGAGGCGAAAATAGGCCGGAAAGAAAGTTCGCCTCTAGGTATCGAACTCACAACCACCAGGTCATGAGTCCGACACGCTCACCACTGAGCCATCTGGGCGGGGCGTGAATTAAAGACAATCAGTATTTGTTGGTATACTTGTAAAATATGAGAATAGGAAATTATGTAAATTTTTCTAAAAAATTTGCCCAATTCACAAAAAAATTGAATTATACAGTAATCTAGCCCCACAGCAATCATAGAATACAAGCATGTATAGGGTTCCATTTTCTTACCTGAGAAATATTTCGATCATAAAACAGATTTTCCATTATAATCAGATCCTGCTTCATGGCATTGTTTGTCTGTTGATTGCGAAACCCAATCCTGTAAACACCAACTATCTTCGCTAACGCTGTGGGTCTCTGAAATATACAGTAAAACCTATCTTAACTCTCTACCACACAATCCTGACTTTTAACGACCCTGAGAAAAAAGCCTTTTGAAAACATTGTGGAAAAAGGGGAAAATGCTGGTAACAGCACTTTCTCCTTTTCCCACAATGTTTTCTACCCTTCCCTAACTGAATTTCAATTTTTCAGTCACATTTATTTTGTTGTCTGCAAATGATTTCAATTTGGACTGGTCTAAAATTTTCTTGTGTGCTAATGAGTTAACCTTTTACAACTCAATCCCTTGTTTGAACAACTTTTAGGAAGTAGACCCTGAAATACATATCTTTTTAACCCTTTCCCAAACGACAAAATTTCAGACTGGACCAAATTGAAAGCATTTGCAGACGACAAAATAAAAGTGACTGAAAATTTGAAATTTGTTTTGTGAAGAGTAGAAAACATTGTGGGAAAAGGAGAAAATGCTAGTTATCAGCATTTTCTCCTTTTCCCACAATGTTTTCCAAAGGCTTCTTTCTCAGGGACGTCAGAAGTAGGGATTGTGTGGTAATGGGTTAACACATTGTTGGAACAAGAGCTTTCCAGAGCAGCAGTGAAATGAAAGAGATCTAAAATTTTAAAGGCCACATGCTCAACTAGACATCGTAGAGATTTATTGCGGTAAGTTTGTTCTTATTCCAATGGAAACTGTAGGAGGAGTTGCGCACATAAGAAATTGCTAACAAATGGATTGACGGACAATCAGACAAACAGATAGACAACCGGGGCCATAACATAATACAGCCCTTCAAGAGTTTAAAAAGAGAAAATGCTGGTACCCAGTATTTTCTCCTTTTTCCATATGGTTTTTTACCCTTTAAAAGACAAATCCCATTATTTAAGATTTAACCCTTTCCTAAACGACAAATTTTGGACTCTTCCAAACTTAAAGAGTTTGCAGACGACAATTTTAGATTTCGAGAAAATGGCAGAAAGTTCTCAAAAAGGGTAGAAAACACTGTGGGAAAAGGAGAAATTGCTCGTTACGAGCAACTTCTCCTTTTCCCAGTGTTTTCAGAAGACTTTTACTGCAAACACATAAAAACCAGGGCTTGTTTGGGAAAGGGTTAAGCAACATTCATCTAATTGTCTCTTTTATTAATTTCAACACATGTATTTCAGTTATTGTCTAGTAATGACTAGACTAGAGGCTATATCACGTTGCATCAAATAACATTTGTCTTGTCGTGTCTTTAAATACTTCAATATGGACAAGTCTAAATTTTTGTAGTGTGGGAAAGGGTTAACAGTTAAATACATGAAAGTGAAGTTTCATTATTTCTCTTCTCAAATTTAAGTTTTACAACCAATCAGTCTTTACCAAACGACAAAATGTTGGACTGATCCAAATTGAAAGCAGTTACAGACGACAAATTTAATGTGGCTGAAATGGAGAAATTTGTCTAAGTAAGGGGAGAAAACCTTGTGGGAAAAGGAGAAAATGCTGTTTACCAGCATTTTCTCCTTTTTCAACAATGTTTTCTAAAGGCTTTCTTCTTCAAGGTTGTCAAAACTTGGGACTGTGTGGTGAAGAGTTAACATTCATAACTACAGGAAGACAAGGATACCTGTTGTTTTTCTGTTTTAGATATATACTGGAAATATTTCGGACCAAACTTTTCAAAGGATTCAACTTCCATTCCTGACATCTGCTTCAAAATAAATCTGTCATCTAAAAAGAGAAAAGATAAATCAGGGTCCATATTTACAGACCATTCTTTAGAACATTCCTTCTCTTATTCTTCAAGATTTTCTCATTATGAAAGTAACAGAAACTCTGATTGGCTAAACCCTTTGGTCTAGCCAATCAGAAGATCTGTTACTTCATATGGCCGAAATTCTGAAAAATGAGACTGAGAATGATCTTAAGAATGGTTGCTGAATAGAGCTATCAACCTGTTATCTAGCATGCAGTTACTTTTAAGATTCTTTTGTCAACAATATCATATAGAGTGGTGGAAATTAGAGACCAAAGATCAGACTGCATGTTCTCCACCATCTGCTCTTGGCCTACCCTGCTGTCATCAACACCAACATGCATGGTGCTTAATAAATCCTACTGAAAATGGAACTATCATTAAAATGCAATCATACCCCCAACAGCCCCTTTTCACAAAAACTGGTCTTTTTCAGAGGTTTAGTGCAAAAATAAGGGTTGAAAAAAGTTAACAAAGAGATAGTTCCATAAGAAATTGCTGCAGTGTCATGGCGATTCCAGTATACCCTCATCCACTAATAATGTTTGTGGTCACATGCAGTAAGTCCACCCCTGAAAGTTTTCATTTTTACGGGGTTTCAAAAAAATACATGCATCATTAACCCTTTACTCCATAGATACTCATTTCTACACATTGCTTGTAGGAGCCTTTGGAAAATATTGTGACAAGCAATTTCACCTTTTGCCACAGTGTTTTCTATGCTATCAAAAGGTGTCATATACACATAAGAAACAGCTTCATCCTTGCTGTTATTTAGGCTCAATTAGAGATACCATAGAAATGCCTTATGGGGTAAAGGGTTAAGCAAACCATTGAACTCTTTACCAAAAAACAAATTTTGAACAGGACCAAAGCAAATGCATTTCCAGACTATGAATAACTGTGTAAAGTGGAAATTTGCGAATTTCAAAAATTTACAACTTTTCTGTTCGTGTATTTTATTGCAGCTAAAGCAATAAATAATGACTGTCTTGAATTCACAAACATTTCCGTAAAAAAAAAATCTAATCTGTCATTCACAAATTTTTCGACATACCTAAATATCGAAGTACATAGTAGGTGGGACAATTTCTGTCTTTGATAGAGTAGAAGACATTGTGGGAAAAAGAGAAAATGCTGGTTACCACTATTTTCTCTATTTCCCACAATGTTTTCAAAAGCCTTCTAGTCCGAATTGTGTGGTAAAGAGTCATGTGAACAACTTACCATCTGTTTTACAGAAGGATGATCCGGATTTACCTCCCTTAGCTTCCCATGGCTTACAGCGGGATATTGATCTAATGTACCTACAAATAGTCATAATATCAGAGGTCAAGTAACAGACTTTTTGATTGGTTAAAATCTTTTTCAATATTAGCATCCAATTACTTGATTGGTGAATAACTTTTTCTCCTTTTTCACAATGTTTTGTTCCCTGCTGGAAACACATTTCAATTTTTGAGTTATATTTATTTTGTTGTCTGCAAGTGCTTTCATTTTGACCAGCCTAAAATTTTGTCGTTTGGTAAGGGGTTCGTATTGTCATCTGCAAATATTTTCAACTTTGCCCAGGCTGAAGATGCTTTGAAAAGTTTCTCTTCAAATGGTACGGTTCAAAGATGAAACAGTGTAAGTCATGATCCGATAGAACAGAATATGAAAGCTCATCTGCAATATATCTCTCACTACATGGATACTTTAGGGTCAACACTATTCAGTTACGTGGATACACACAACACTTACGCATCTTCTCCTTCAGGAAAGATCAACTTTCGTAGCTGACGGAATTGTTCAGCAAAGTAGATTTTACAATAAAACCTGGCTGTGTTGTCAGAAAACTCTGCGAAACAAAAAAAGACACCTTGATCAAATCATGTGACCAGCAGAAATGTCTAACTTATTCTTAGTCCTGTATCACACAATCCTGACTTTTAACAACCTGCAATGTTGACCTCCTGCAATGTTTTAACAACCTGCAGCAAGAGGCCTCCTGACAATGTTATGTGAAAAGAAGAAAATGCTGATATCCAGCACTTGCTCTTTTTCCCACAGGTAATTTTTTTACTACTTTAACTCTTTACCAAACAAGAACATTAAAAAGTTGTCCAAATTAACTCATTACCAAACAACAATATTTTAGGCTTTTCCAAATCAAAAGCATTTGCAGAAGACAATATAAAAGTGACTGAAAATTTGAAATTTGTTTTGTGAAAGGTAGAAAAGATTGTGGGAAAAGGAGAAAATGCTGGTTACCATCATTTTCTCCTTTTCCCAAAATGTTTTCAAAAGTATTATTCTTCGTGGTGTTAAAACTCGAGGTTGTGTGGTAAAGAATTAATATTTAGTCTGCAAATGATCCAAATTTGAAAAATCTTACAAAATTTATAGTATAATAGGAGAAAATGCTGGTAAAAATGAGCCAACAAAGCAAAGCTTTCAAATAATACATGAATAAATGAGCTGTTGCCATTATGATTGAAACAATACCAAAAGCTGTGTTAAACAGCATCATATTTACGAGTTGACAATATGTTTCATGGATTAAGATTTTCTGGTGGATTTGATGCAAATTTTTTAACATACAAGTAATTATGAAGAGTCTCTTAATACGAACAAAGTCCGTAACAAAGAAACAAATAAATGCATAGCTCAAATACAAACCACATCTTACAGAATTTGAACCCTCATAGGGACAAATAACCTTGTTTTTCAAGGGTTAAAAGACCAATACCATAACCACTGAGCCAAAGAGATATCTCTCTGATGCAGTTGTCAGGTATTGTATTTAAATCGGGATGAAGCCATGCATGAAAGACTGGTCTCCCGTAACACATCCCCTCTGACTTTTGCTATTGCATGTGTGAGTTGGTTGTGTATTTTGCAGGTTTAGATTTGTTAGTAGATTTACTACAACTGTTAGTACAAAAGAAAAAGTCTTACTTACGTAATTCAATATGTGAGTTGACAGTATGCTTGACCGACTTTGATTTATCTGTTGATTCGCTGGTGCTTGCTGTAAATACGGAATAATCTGCTTCATCTGTAAACATAAAAACGCGCACAGTAAAAGCCATCGCAATTAACTCTTTACAACACAATCCTGACTTTTAATGACCCCGAGAAAAAAGCCTTTTGAAAACATTGTAGGAAAAGGAGAAAATGCTGGTAACCAGCATTTTCTCCTTTTCCCACAATGTTTTCTACCCTTTCCGAAACAAATTTCAATTTATCAGTCACTTTTTTGTCGTCTGCTAATGCTTTCAGTTTCGACTAGTCTAAATTTTGCCATTTGGTAAAGAGTTAAGCAACCATTCTGTATTACCTTAATGGCAAAACAGACTTGAAAACCGGGCTGCTGGTTCAAATCCCCTGGTCATCCGATTCCTTTTTCAAGAACTGATGACAGTAATTGCAATAGGATTCGTTCATCTCTACGTGCTGATCATTGTTTTGTAGATTTTTATGTGGGAAGGGAGCCAAGTGGCTTTGGAAGAATATTGTGGCAAGTACTGATAACAGAAACTCAACAAAAGTATGAATAGTTGCACTTGCAATAGGATCGACCAACCCACCCACCCAACCACCTACCCACCAACCAACCATACACATAGGCCTTACCTTGAGGGCTCTCCAGTGGCCCACTCTCTGGTCTGGGTATATATCTGACCGCATCAGGCTGTTCAGCTCTATCTTTACCACCTCCTTTAAAAAAGGAAAGCTTCCCAGAGTTTGGTCGGCGTACTGAAAATAGTTAACACTATCATTAGTTCCCTCAAGAATTCTTAAATCCTTTTCAACAAGTTTTAACAACCTGGAGGGCAAAGCCTTTTGATGGTAACCAGCATTTTCTCCTTTTCCTACAATGTTTTCTACTATTTTAGAGACAAATATCACAACCTGAGCCAAAAAAAGTTTTGCGGTCTGCAGACATTTTTAATTTTGTCAAATCTAAAAATTCTGTCATTTGGTAAAGAGTGAAACTTTCATATCACTATGAGGTATCTGGTTACTAGCATTTTCGTCTTTTCCAAAAATGGTTTAAAAAGCTTTCTTCAAACTCAGGATTGTGTGATCAAGGTTTAACCCTTTACTCATAGATACTCATTTCTACGCAATGCTTGTAGGAGCCTTCGGAAAACATTGTGGATAAAGGTGAAATTGCTTGTGATGAGCAATTTCACCTTTTGCCACAATGTTTTCTACACTATCAAAAGGTGTCATGTAGACATAAGAAATGGCTTTATCCTTCCTCTTATTTAGGGTCAGTTAGAGATACCATAGAAATGCCTTATGGGGTAAGGGTTAAATAAAATAAGTAAGCCCTGTCAAATCAAGACATACATAATGTTGAAAAGATATTTATCACGAAACAGAGAGAAGAAAAACTCATTACATGGACTACCATCGTCTTTACTGGATTTTTCCGGGACATCATGGTCTTGTCTCATGTGTCTACAAAAAACAAAATTATGAATTTAGGTGATAGAAAAAAGGGTAGAAAAGAATCTTGGAAATGAGAAGATGCAGATCAGGGCACCACCATCTCCTTTTCTCACAATGCTGTTAAAAGCATTCTATCCCTGGATACCTTTAACCCTTTACCACACAATGATGATTTTTAACCCATTACCACACAATCCCTACTTTTGACGCCCCTGAGAAAGAAGCCTTTTGAAAACACTGCAGGAAAAGGAGAAAATGCTGGTAACCAGCATTTTCTCCTTTTCCCACAGTGTTTTCTACCCTTCCCAGAACAGATTTCTATTTTTTAGTCACCTTTATTTTGTCGTCTGCAAATGCTTTCAATTTGGACCAGTCTAAATTTTTCTTGTGTGGTAAAGAGTTAATGACCCTGAGGATGAAGCCTTTGAAAACATAGTGGGAAAAGGAAAAAATGCTAGTATCCAGCATTTTCTCCTTTTCCCACAAATTGTGTCATTTTAGCCACTATGTAATTGTTGTCTGCAAATACTTTCAATATGTATATGTCTAAAATTTTGCAGTGTGGGTCAATGAGAGAATGCGAGGTAAAGGACTAAATGTGGACACCTGCTAACAATGCCATAAAAAGGTTTGCAGGCAGCTTTTTACAATTTAAATAAATGACAAAGTGTTAGACTTGCCCATGCGAAATGCATTAATTTTGTTAACAAGCAATTTTATTGAAATGATATTCCATGCCAAAAAAGACCTTTTCAAAAATTTAGCCACCATGCAACTCAAAATCGATCCCAGTTGCATATTTTGGATCCAATCAAAAAAAGGTAAAAAAAAACCTAAAAAGGCAGAATAGGTTTCAAAAAATTCTATCAAATGGTATTGGAGATATTGTCCTGGAATGACACGTGGATGAACCAATGGACAGAGGGACAGACAATGCTAAAGCTATATCCCTCCGCCTTAGGTATCAGATAACAAATTAAACCATGGAACTTGACTTCAAGGTGGTGAAAATATTATGAAAAAAAAAAGGAGAAAAATCTTGAAAATACTATTTTTTCCTTTTCCAATCAATGATTTCAGAAGCTTTTATTCTCAAGGGTCATAAAAGAATTGGATATTTCACCAAAAGGTAACTCTTTACCAAACGACAAAAATATAGACTTGTCCATACCTGAAGCACTGGCATAAGACTTATGAACTCTTTACCACACAATGCCCACTTTCAATGACCCTGAGAAAGAAAGCCTTTGAAAACATTGTGGGAAATGGAGAAAATGCTGGTCACCAGCATTTTCTATTTTTCCCACAATGTTTTCTACCCTTCCCAAATCAAATTTCTAATTTTGATTCCCATTTATTATGTTGTCGGCACAGTTTGGACTAGTCCAAAATTTTTTTTGTTTGGTAAAAAGTTAAGGTGACTAAATAACTGAAATTTCTTTTTCGCAAGAATAAAAACATTGCAGGAAAAGGAGAAAGTGCTGCTTTCAGTACTTTCTCTGTTTCCCATAGTTTGTACTAAATGCAATCTTCCCAGGAGCATTAAAACTTGGGATTGCTTGGTAAAAGTTTAACTGTAATACATAAATAGACAGAAAAAATAGAATAAAAGTTCATAGAAGTAAACTTACTTTTGACTTTGTGTAAGTGCTGTTTGTATTTCATAAAGTTTTGTTTGATAATCAGTGCAACTGAAATTAATAGAAAAATACAAGATTGTGCCATTTACACGATCTGTGTTTGAATGTAAACAAGAGCATCTCATGCTCTGTTGCAGGCGCTTTTACTCTTTACCACAATCTGGATCTGTCCAAACTGAAAACATTTGCAGACAACAATTTCATAATGGCCAAAATAAAGCAAATTTTCTTTTATAGGGTAGAAAACTTTGTGAGAAAAGGAGGAAATGCTGGTTACCAGCATTTTTTCCTTTTCCCACAAAGTTTTCAAAAGGCTTCTTCCACAAGGTCATCAAAAGTCGTCATTGTGTGGTAAAGGGTTAGGAAGTTTTAAGTAAAAAACGGGCATAACTGTGTCAAAAATTGGTTCCCATTTAGATAGTTAAAAGTCAGTTTTTGCTCTGCAACACAGAAATCCTTAATTTATTCTTTGAAAAAAAACAAAGCTAAAAATAAGTTAACTCTTTACCAAAGGACAAAATTTTAGACCAGTCTATTTTGAAAGCAATTGCAGACGACAAAAAAGTCAAACTCAAATTTTGGCATTTGTTTCAAGCAGGGTGGAAAACATTGTGGGAAAAGGAGAAAATGCTGATGACCAGCATTTTCTCCTGTCCAACAATGTTTTCAGAAGGAATTCTATTTCAGGGTTGTAAAAAAAACAGGATTTGTTTGGTAAAGGGTTTAAAACAACTGATGGAAAAAAACCTGAATTTTTAATTTCAGAACTTTTCAACCTTTAGCTTGGAAAGAAAATGGGAAGTCATTCTATTTACTAGTTTCATAAATTGTATTGGATAATAAAAGCATCAAGAGAAATGCCTACAAAAGATTAAAGTGGATAGTTCAATTTTTTTAACAATCTAACCAAATGTCCCAAATATATTTTCATCACAGACTCTAATAAGGCTAATTTTGTGCAAAGCATGGTTGGAAAAGAAAGTGAAATTTAAGAAAGAAAGCACAAGTAGGTGGAGAGCACAAGAGGAGGTTGTATCCTTTCTTATCCCTTCTACTTTGAGGGGAAAAGAAATGTATCCTTTCTTATCCCTTCTACTTTGAGGGGAAAAGAAATAAATTCAAGACATCTACAGAATGTATTCTAATGCATTATGAGATCATTTTTGCTTGTGAAAAAGCAAAGAAGGAAACAAGGAAAAAGGAGTACAAGGGCAGTCCTACATGCTTGTTTGACCATAAAAATGGTCCAGCCCTGGCAGGATTAGTATCACCAGCCTTTCATAATAGGAAATAGTCCATTATAAAATGTTCAAACCACTTGTTTGATTTCTAGCTCAACTAATTGAAGTCATAAATGAAACAATGGTAAAAATGGAAACAACAAAAAACCCCAAAGATACTGGAAACAAAAAAAAAACCCAAAGATACCTTAAAGAATAAGAAATGATGGAACTTGGCTCATGATCGTACACTACAACAGGCAGCCGAAGACATGGTGGTAATAAATAGTGTTCACAAGGGTCACTGAAACAAAATATTGTACTTAGTTGTTATGATAACATGAGTCAATGAAATATAATATTGTATTTAGTCCTAATAGTAATCAAGAGCCCACAAGAGTCACTACAATATAACCTTGTATTTACAGTCCTAATGGTAATAAAGTGTTCACAAGGGCCACTGAAAAATGGCATTGTATTTACAGCCCAATTAGTATTAAAATGTTCACAAAGGGTAAATGAAATATAGCAATGTATTAACAGTCCTTATGGTACTCAGTGTTCACAAGGGTCACTGAAATATAACACTGTAATAACAGTCCAAATGATAATCAGATGTTTCACAAGGGTAACTATGATATGACATTAAAATTAAAGTCCTAGTGGTAATCAAGAGTTCAAAAGGGTAACTGAAATATGATATTGTATTAACAGTCCTACTGGTGATCAGTTGTTCACAAGGGTCACTTAAATGTGACACATTTACAGTCCTAATGCTAATGAAGTGTTCACAAGGGTAACTGGAATAGGACATTGTATATTTACAGCCCTAAAATTTACTGTCCTAATGCTAATGAAGTGTTCACATGGGTAACTGAAATATGACAATGTATTTACAGCCCTAATGGCAATCAAATGCTTACAAGGGTCACTCAAATTTAATATTGCATTTAAGGTTCTTATAGTAATCCAATGTGGTTTTTATTTCAAATGGAACTTTTCCTAAATTGCCTCTTCATTCCAAACACAATTACCATGAATGGTTATGAAATTAACTTTTCATTAAAAATCAAATCCCAAAATAGTTATCAACTATTCAAGTTTTAATGCATCGGTAGACAACAGATACAAAGCAGAAGTTTTTTGACAGTGTAGAGAACAATGTGGAAAAGAAAAATTTCCTTATTTAATTGCTTGTTGCAGTGTTTTCAATAGCCTTTTTTTTAGAAACCTTAAAAATCAAAGTTGTTTCTTAATGAAATAAAACTAGCGTAACAGACAAGTAGCATTACAATGGCATAACTAGCTGATAAGCCCCTGATCCCTGCCAAATGGTGTTTATCAAGGTCTTCTTCAAAGCTCCTATCTTGTCCCCAGCAGTTCCATCCATCTGGTCTTCTGCAGGGCCTGAAATTCAAAGATAAAGCAGTCCTTTTAGAACTGACAAATACCCTGCCACACCCCACACCGGTTTCAATGTCACGGTTTCCTTGACATTGACGGGTGAAAATGAAATCAATCTGTTTGTTTGTATTGGAGTTTAACTCATTACCAAACAACAAAATTTTAGGTTTGTCCGAATCGAAAGCATTTGGAGACGACAAAATGAAACTGACTGAAAATTTTAAATTTGTTTTGTGAAGGGTAGAAAACATTGTGGGAAAAGGAGAAAATGCTGGTTCAGCATTTTCTCCTTTTCCCATAATGGTTTCCAAAGGCTTCATTCTCAGGGGCGTCAAAAGTAGGGATTGTTGATAATGGTTTAACATTGTTTGGCTTGGGTCATATCATGGTGGTGCACCTATACATGCATTCCTGGCTTTCTCACACCACTACTGACAGACCCAGCCACAGACAATTTTTCTCACATGCATTAGAGTTGAGAGGCAAAAAATCACCAAAAAGAAAAAGAAATGAAGGGGCTGTAGATCTTGTAGTAGCTGACCACCAGAAATTGCTTGCACATACTTTCAAATGGTTGGGAGATTTTCATTAAAATTCAAGCCAAATTGGTTGATATTGTAGGAGGAGAAGATGACAAAAAACTGTATCTACAGTCAGACAGATGAATGGAATGATGGACAGATGGACAGATGTCAGGCAGGCAGGTAGGCATACAGAGTCATTCAAGTATACACCCCTTAACCCACTACCACATGACAAAATTTTACTCTGATCCAAATTGAAAGCCATTTCAGACAATGAATTAAATCTTAGTCAAAACAGAAAACTTGTCTTTCAAAGGGTAGAAGTTACTTCAGAGAATGGAGAAAATGCTAGTAACCAGCATGGGTATGTCTTTTGGTTCAATTCTTAAGAGCTCAAGCCTTGCATTGATGAAACACAGGAAATATATGAACAAAAGCTTCGCAAAGCGGCGCATATACGCCCGAAGGGGCTTGTCAGTGAAATGAGTTGAAATGACGGAAGGGCCATGAATGAAGAGTAGTTAATCTCCATGATATGCGAAAAATATTAAAGGGCAACAGCTAAAAAAAAAGGGTGGCACAGTTACAAATTTTGTGAAATGCTGTTCTCCACAAAGTGTTCTATCAGTCTTGAAAGCTTTTATATTTTAGAAATTATGGCCCAGACAAAAATTCAAAGAGAAAACTAACAAAGGGCAATAACTCAAAAAGAAGGATGGCAGAGTTATGGTTCTTGTGCTGTGCACTTCTTCTTAATGTGTTCTATTAGTCTCTGAAGTTTCAAGATGATAGGTTTTAAAGTTTGGAAGTTATGGCTTGGACAAAAATTCAAACTGAACATTAACAAAGGGCAATCACTCAAAAAATAAAGGTCGCAGAGTTATGGTTCATGTGCACTGCACTTCTCCATAATGTGTTCTATCAGCGTATGAAGTTCTATATTATAAGCTTTTATAGTTTGGAATTTATGGCCTGGACAAAAATTCAAACTGAAAATTAACAAAGGGCAATAACTAAAAAGATAAAAGTGGCAGAGTTATGGTTCATGTGCACTGCACTTCTCCATAATGTGTTCTATCAGTGTATGTACTTTCAATTTGATACCTTTTATGGTATGGAAGTTATGGCCTGAACAAAAATTCAAAGTGAAAAGTTGGTTATTTCAGAAATCAAGGACAGATAATTTTAGAACGCAAACAGCGATCAAAATTCTAAGACCCAGGTGCACAACTAGACATCATGGAGATTCACTGTGGCAAGTTTCAAACAATTCCGATGAAAACTGTAGGAGGAGTTGCACACACAAGAAATTGCTATCGGACGGACGACCGGAGGTATAACATAATACGACCCTTCAGGCGTATAAAAAGTGAGCTGTGACAGTGATGTAACTGAAATAATGTTGAAAGCAGCCTAACAGCCTACAGCATGGATAGGAGCACTGACTGTCATAATATAAATGAAATAATGTTGAAAAGTAATCCAACGGTTTACAGTGTGGACAGGAGCACAGGCTGTCATGACATATAACTGAAATAATGATAAAAACAAATAATTAAAATCATGTAAAAAAAGTTCATACTTTTTCTTGCAGGTAACACACCAGGTGCAGTCAGTCTCCCAGAGATGCCAGCATCTTCTGCAGTTTCCACTTTAGTATTATTATCTTCCACAAGCTTATTTCCAGTACTGATAGGCATATACACAACAAGTCTGTTCTCCTTGCTGACTGGACTAGCCTCTACTAGAGTGCTCCTGCCTGGACTCGCCTCTTCAAGTTTCTTGTCTGTGCTTATTGGCAGAGAATCTGCAAGTTTCTTGTCTGTGCTGATTGGCATTGAATCGACACGTTTGTTTTCTTTACTGATTGGCATTGACTCTACAAGTTTATTTTCCTTGTAGATTGGAATAGGCTCTACAAGTGCATTATCTTTGTTGATTGAAACAGTTTCTTCAAGTTGATCATCTGTACTGAATGGAACAGGTTCAATGAGGGTTTCATCAGCATCATCATCATCAAGGATATCTAGACTGCCTGCCAAACTGGGTGGGAGTGAGGACACTGAAAATACAGAACATTTGGACATTTTATCAACTCTTAACCCTTTACTCCATAGATACTAATTTATATGCATAGCTTTGTAGGAGCCTTTGGAAAACATTGTGGCAAAAGGTGAAATTGCTCGTCACGAGCAATTTCACCTTTTGCCACAATGTTTTCTATGCTATCAAAAGGTGTCATATACACATAAGACACAGCTTTATCCTTGCTGTTATTTAGGGTCAATTAGAGTTACCATAGAAATGTCTTGTGCGGTAAAGGGTTAACCCATTACCAAATGACAAAATTTTAGACTGGTCCAAATTCAAAGCATTTGCAGACAGCAATTTAACTCTTTACCAAACGACAAATTTATAGACTGGTCCAAATCGAAAGCATTTGTAGACGACAAAATAAATGTGACTGAAAAATCAAAATTTGATTTGGGAAGGATAGAAAACATTGTGTGAAAAGGAGAAAATGCTGGTTACCAGCATTTTTTCCTTTTCCCACAATGTTTTCAAAGGCTTTCTTTCTCAGGGTCGTAAAAAGTCGGGATTGTGTGGTAAAGAGTTAAATGTGGCTCAAATCATGAAACTTTCCTTCAAACAGAGTAGAAAACATTACTGGAAAAGGAGAAAATGCTGGTTGCCCACAATGTTTTCAAAAGGCTTCTTCCTAAGGCACTTTAAAAGTCGGCATTGTATGGTAACGAGTTAACCCATTACTGCACAATCCCTATTCTTGTCGACCCTGAAAAAGAAGCCTTCAAAAAACACTGTGAAAAATGGAGAAAATGCTGGTAACCAGCATTTTCTCCTTTGCCACAATATTTTCTACCCTTCACAAAACCAATTTCAAATTTTTAGTCACTTTTATTTTGTGATCTGTAAATGCTTTTGAATTGGACAAGCCTTAAATTTTGTCATTTGGTAAGGAGTTAATATGATGAAAAACATTTTATACTTGTCTATGTAGCTGGCATTCAAAGATGATAAGCTTAACCCATTACCACTCAATCCCTACTTTTGACGCCCCTGAGAAAGAAGCCTTTTGAAAACACTGGAAAAAGGAGAAAAATGCTGGTAACCAGCATTTTCTCCTTTCCCCACAGTGTTTTCTACCCTTTCCAGAACAAATTTCAATTTTTCAGTCACCTTTATTTTGTCGTCTGCAAATGCTTTCAATTTGGACCAGTCCAAAATTTTCTCGTGTGGTAAAGAGTTAAAATGCTTGGATTTGTCCTAACTCTTTACCACAGAACAAAAATTTAGACCTGTCCAAATGAAACACTGTTTCGAAAGTATTCAACCTCACTGAAGCTCCAGGTAAGAATGAGTGATAGTATTCTGAATCCGTTATTTTTGCTTGAAAACCTATCTTGTGGGTGTTTATTACAATGAGGCGATTCTAATGAATACCCATAACGCAGGGTTTAGTGAAAAAAAACTGATATTTTCAATTTAGAACTCAACATCCCATTTCTCTGTCAGAAAGCTCAGGTATCATCTCAATGCTGTCAAAACTGGGAATCATTCAGTAAAGAATTAAAGGGTTGGCATTCTCGAGCCACAATCATTTTATACATCCACATCGCAAGCCTTCGTTTTATGATGGCCAAGTTATGTATTCACCAACCATTCTTACTCAAGATTTTCCAAAGTTGAAAGTAATACAACTTCTGATTGGCTAAACTATATGGTTTAGCCATTCAAAATGGTTTAGCCAATCAGAAGTTGTGCTACTTTCAACATTGGAAAAAATTTAATGAACAAAACAAAGACTGCTCTCAAGAATGGTTGGTGAATATGGACCCTGATTCCTTCTCAAACTTTCAGATTATATATATTTCATTCATCTGTAAAGTTAAACTACCCTTGAAACAAGAGGGCTACAATGGCCCTGAATCGCTAACCTGAACTTTTGAGAGGACCATTGCCAATTTTTTTTGAGGTATTGAAACTTTGGAAACAAAATCATTATTTTACCAATCAATTTTGAAAAGGTCACCTGTAAAAGTCATTTCAAAATCTGTCACCACCCCTACAATCATCACCACAGCAATGATTTTAATGAATCAGAATTCTGCAAATAGATTTTTGGACAGATCATCCACGTACAATTTCTTGACAAGAACACATGCTATTTTTGCTATTCCCTTACAAATTTTGAAAAGGGTCACCCTAGGAACATTTCTGTGAGTGCCCCCACCACCAGAGCCATGTTTCTTAACAGATCACACTTTTGTGAACACTTTTTGAAAAGAGTCACGAAAGGAACATAGCTGTGAAATTATTTCATGTCCATATAATGTCCCTCCCCTTTCCAGCCATATTTCTTGAAGGATCAGCATTTCACATTTTGCAAAAACCTGTTGAAAAGGGTCATCCAAGGAACATTTCTGAGAAATTATCTCAAAATCTAACCAGCCGTTTCAGAGAAGAATTTTTAAGAATTTCTTCATTTCCGTATAGTGCTAGTAGCCCCCCATTCACCAGAGCCATGTTTCTTGACGGATCAGGATTTTGCAAATCAAGTTTGAAAAGGGTCACCCGAGGAACATCTCTGTGAAATTATGTCAGAATCTGATCAGCGGTTTCAGAGGAGAAGATTTTTAAAGAATTTCATAAAAAATTCCATGTTGTTGCTATTGCAACTAGAGTTTTAGATGGAATCAAATTCTGTGAACAATTTTTAAAGAGGACCACCTAGGGAACATCCCAGCCAAGTTTGGTCCAAATCAGCCAAGTGGTTTAGGAGAAGATGTTCAAAGAAATTGTTGATGACGGATGGCGAATGACACACTACGGACATAGAGTGATCCTAAGAGCTCCCCTTGAGCATGTTGTGCTCAGGTGACCTAAAAAGGCTCCAGACAGCTCATAATATTACAGAAACAATTTCTGAGTAAAGGTACTCTATGCAGCTTGGTGGTACATGCAGTGGGTATACACAGTGTGTTCATCTTGTCTTCTGTGGCATATAGCAATAACGGAGAACATTCTGTGTAGATAAGTAATACATGCATGATGTATACAATGTGTTCACATAAATGTCTATGGATTATAATGGATGGATGGATGGATGGATGGATGGACAGACAGACAGATGGAAGGACTGACTGACTGACTGACTGATTGACTGAATGAATGATGTTTTACACTGCTTTTAATCTTATTTCAGTAGTAACAAAGCAAACAGCAACAGCTCCCATATTCATGCATGTCCTTGATATAATATGAAAATTGGCTTTTAAAACCAAATAAATAAATCGTCTCTGTAGCTCCTTGATACAAGCAGAGTTTAATCATTGTGTACTGGTATTCATTTTGTTTCAGTGGCTTATACAGAAGGACCACTTCATGTGGGTGCCAACACTCCACTGCAGTTGCCTTTAGTGAAAATTTTAAACTGAAAAAGGGGCTTAACTTTGTAAAAAACATTTTGATCTTTACCTGCCCCTTTTGTATGGGTCTCACTTTTGATAGTTAACTAGTCTAAGTTTGAAGTAAACATCTTCAGTAATGACAGAGCTATTGTAAAATGTCAAGGTTTTTACAAATGATGAAGGGGCCTTGACACCAATTCAACATTTTCTTCAAAAGCAGGGGAGCTGAAAAGGGAGGACATTCAGTGATTTTTGGTGGTACAAGCAGCGTGGATACTTGGGTGTATTCACCTTGCTTTCTGTAGTTTATAACAATATGGTAGGAGGTTTTGTGCAGCTTGGAGAAACAAGCAGTGTGTAAACACACAAGTGTGTTTTCACCTTGTTTTCTGTGGCATATAACAACAATATGGTGGGAGATTTTGTATAGCTTGGAGATCCAAGCAGTGTGTATACACACAAGTGAGTTTTCACCTTGTTTTCTGTGGCATATAGTAATATGGGACGAGATTTTGTGTAGTTTAGAGAAACAAGCAGTGTACATACAAGCAAGTGTGTTTTCATCTCCTTTTCTGTGGCATATAACAATACGGAGGCAGATTTTGTGTAACTTGGAGAAACAAACAAGCAGTGTGTATACACATGTGTTTTCACCTTGTTTTTTGTGTGGCATATAGTAATATGGGAGGAGATTTTGTGTAGCTTGGAGGAACAAGCAGTGTGTATACACACAATGTGTTTTCACCTTGTTTCCTGTGGCATATAACATATGTGTTAACATCTGGGCTGTTTATAGATTTAGGCCATACAGCTGAAATACCTGGTGTTATGCCGTAAGTGTAACTATCTAGAGATGAGGCAGATTGTGCCTTCCCTACATAGAGAGATATTAGTATTAGTGTGTAAAGTTAACTTCATAAACCCTTCACCACACAATCCCATGTTCTAACCACCCTGAGGATGAATACTTTTGAAAACATTGTTAGAAAAGGATAGAGCTGGGGATTTGAACAAGCTCCCCTTCCATTTTTTCAAATCTTGTAAACTACTGGGGATCTGCTAATGATTAACTCTTTACCAAATAATTGGTTTGGTTTGTATTGGAGTTTTAATGCCATTTTAACAGCTTAGCTCATATCACTGCAGTCAGTGACGCAGCCATGTGTTTCCTGGCTTTACCACACCAGTACTGACACTGCTTTCTTCCCAAAGCCACTAACTGCTTTTCCCACATGCATCAGAAGTGGAAGGCGAAATATTGCCGGAAAGAAAGTTCACCACAAACAGGTATCAAAACCACGATCTCCAGGTTGCCAAATAATAATTCTAAAGATCGATGCAAATCTAAAGCATTGGCAGCCACATATCATATTCACCTGTAATGGTGGTAACTATCTTTGCCAGTATGGAGAAAATGCAGGTTATCAGCATTTTCTCTTTTTCCTACAAGGTTTCCAAAAGGCTAATTTTTTCAGGGTTATGAAATTTCGCAAGATTTTGTGGTAGATAGAGTTGACAGAAGAAATATAATTAGAAGTTAATGTTATTGAATGAACTGAAATGACATTTCTTATAAGCCTCTACTAAACAACCCTGCATTTTAACAACCCAATAGGAGTGGGCTTTAGAAAACATAGAGGGAAAAAGGGAGAATATACTGGTAGGAAGCATGTTCTCCTTCTATCTCAATGTTTTCTACCCTTTACAAACATTTCTTTTTATTGAGACACATTAACCCTTTCCCAAACAATCCCTGGTTTTTACGGGTCTGGAATAGTAGCCTTTTGAAAACATTGTGGGAAAAGGAGAAAATGCTGGTAACCAGCATTTTCTCCTTTTCCCACAATTCTTTCTACCCTATCATAGACAGAAATCAACTTTTCACCAAGAGTTGAATTGTCGTCTGCAAATCATAATGCTTTCAATTTGGTCTAGTCCAAAAGTTTGTTGTTTGGGAAAGGGTTAAATTTGTTATTTGCAAGCTTATACATGTATATCAAATATTTTGTTGCTTGGTAAAGAGTTAAACCTTTACCACAGAATTCTGACTTTCAACAACCTTCAAAGTAGAAAGCTTGTACCATTTTGTCATCTGCAAATTCTGTCTTTTAGTGTTAAGTTAAGGGATAGAATAGCCTGAAGCATTGAGCCTTGCCCTGTAAAAAGAGGACTTAATATATCTGCAAAAAGTATTCACCTTCAAAGGCTGACATGAGTCAAAACTTTTTGCGAGTTGTAAATTTTTTTGCGTGTCCATGGTCCATTCTAGCTTCAGATTAATTTTTCTACAGACTAAATTAATATTACAAATTCCCAACGATGTGACGACTTGCTTGGTATCATGCAGCCACTTCACTCGCCCCCCCCCCCCCCACATGAGATCCATGAGATGCACTAAACCCTTTTTTGTGAGAGTAGGATTCTTTAAACCCATTACCACACAATCCCTACTTTTGACGCCCCTGAGAAAGAAGCCTTGAGAAAACATTGTGGGAAAAGGAGAAAATGCTGGTAACCAGCATTTTCTCCTTTTCCCACAATGTTTTGTACCCTTCACAAAACAAATTTCAAATTTTCAGTTACTTTTATTTTGTCGTCTGCAAATGCTTTCAATTTGGACCAGTCTAAAATTTTGTCGTTTGGTAATGGGTTAAAGTATTTCAAATGTATGGTTAAGAACAGACATTATCCATGTATCTGCACAGTCTGATCTTGATCTACATTATCTACAAAAATAATTCATTACTATAAGCTGATGGGTTATACTTACTGACAGGTGGTGACACTGGTGTCGCAGAGATATCTGATTTTTGTCGCCTATGTCGATTTTCTTGCCCAGAAATATTAAAGATATCACCTGACACAGAAAGCGGACTGTTGACAGAGGCATCTAGATCTGAACTCTGAACTATTGACGATGTTATACTCTGTGATGGAAAAAAAATTGATTGACTGGTACTTTAACCCTTTACCAAACAATCCCTGGTTTTTACGGCTCTGAGATAGAAGCCTTTTGAAAACATTGTAGGAAAAGGAGAAAATGCTGGTTACCAGCATTTTCTCCTTTTCCCACAATGTTTTCTACCCTGCTAGAAACAAATTTCAATTTTTGATTAACATGTATTTTGTCATCTGCAAGTGCTTTCAATTTGGACCAGTCTAAACTTTTTGTCGTTTGGGAAAGGCTTAACTCCTTACCACATTCCTTATCACACAAGGAAACAATAGAGTTGTCCAAATTGGAAGCATTTGTAACCGATCATTTAAGCCATTACCACACAATCCCTACTTTTGACGCCCCTGAGAAAGAAGCCTTGAGAAAACATTGTGGGAAAAGGAGAAAATGCTGGTAACCAGCATTTTCTCCTTTTCCCACAATGTTTTCTATCCTTCACAAAACAAATTTCAAATTTTCAGTCACTTTTATTTTGTTGTCTGCAAATGCTTTCAATTTGGACCAGTCTAAAATATTGTCGTTTGGTAATGGGTTAAATTCAACGCCCAAACATGGAATTTCTCTTTGATAAGGTAGAAGACATTGTTGGAAAGAAAAAAATGCTGGTTACCAGCATTTTCTTGTTTTCCCACAATCTTTGCACAACATTTCTTCCAATTCAAAAGCAATTACAGACGACATTATTTATAAAGTATAAATGATAGGATTTGTATCAGTCTAATAATCATTGTGGGAAAAGGAGAAACTGTTGGTTTCCAGCATTTTCTCCTTCTCCCACGATGTTTTCAAAAGACTTTTTCCTAAGGGTCATTAAAAACTCAGGACAGTGTAATAAAAGGTAACACCAATTTCACTATTATTAAAACAATTTGCCATACAATCCTATATTTTAATGACTTTCAGGGAGAAGGCCTTTAAAACATTTTTGAAAAATGACCGTTTTCTCCTTCCTCCACTATGTTTTCTTGCCTCCTACGGACAGATCCCACCACATAAGCAACATTTATCATAAAAAAAACATAATTGTTCATTTCACATTGCTTATGAAACAAATTCTAACAACTTACATTGATCACTACCGATGGCTGCTTCTTTGAAATCATAACAAGTGAAGGTGTATTGATGTGGGTTGAAGAAAAGGAAAAAATAATGGTTACCAGGTATCTTTGTCAGAAAGTCTTGCCTCTAACTCCTAAGTGGATAGTAAAGGTTAACCCATTACCACACAATCCCTACTTTTGACGCCCTTGAGAAAGAAACCTTTTGAAAACACTGTAGGAAAAGGAGAAAATGCTGGTAACCAGCATTTTCTCCTTTTCCCACAGTGTTTTCTACCCTTCCCAGAACAAATTTCCATTTTTCAGTCACCTTTATTTTGTTGTCTGCAAATGCTTTCAATTTGGACCAGTCTAAAATTTTCTTGTGTGGTAAAGAGTTAAGCCAGTGATTGCCTCATAGTGTGGCCAGTTCAAAAAGCTGACCTCACTCATCAAGTAACAAGCATTTTTTTTCCCTTTCTCCACATTGTATTAAAAAGTCTAATTTCCCAGGGACGTAAAAACTCTGAAAATGTGTGGTAATGGGTTGACACTTTACCATACAATGATGCCTTTTAACAACCTGAGAAAGAAGCCTTTTCCCACAATGTGTACTACCCTATCAAAGAAACATTGCACCATTTGAGCCACATTGAAATTGTCATCTGCAAATGCTCTCAATTTGGACAAGGCTCAAATTTTTTTGTCTGGTAAAGGGTTAAATGATGTTCAACAACAAAATATTAAACTGACCAAAAACATGGAGGTAAATGCAGAAAATCCTTTTTAAATTGCCAAAAACTGCAGCTAACCTTTGACTCCTTATCTTCTATTTCCATGGGAACAGAACTGTTTACACTTATAGCATCTTTCTCTTTTTCTTTCTTCTGTGTACTTGTCTGTTTGGACTTCTTCTGCTGGACATACAGATCTTGTAGTCTACAGATTTAGTAGAAAACAAAATTATCAACCCTTTCTGAGACAACTGATGAAAAAAGCTTCTAAAACCATTTAGAGAAAGAAACAATGCTGAAAAAGTATTTTCTCTTTTTCAAACAATGTTTAAGCCTTTCCCAAACAAGCCCTGGTTTTCACGTATTTGCAGTACAAGTCTTTTGAAAACACTGTGGGAAAAGGAGAAATTGCTCATAACGAGCAATTTCTCCTTTTCCCACAGTGTTTTCTACCCTTTAGGAGAACTTTCTACCATATTCATCAAATTTAAAATTGTTGTGTGCAAACTCTTTCAGTTTGGAAGAGTCTAAACGTGTTTGCAGTACAAGTCTTTTGAAAACACTGTGGAAAAAGGAGAAATTGCTCGTAACGAGCAATTTCTCCTTTTCCCACAGTGTTTTCTACCCTTTAGGAGAACTTTCTACCATATTCATCAAATTTAAAATTGTTGTCTGCAAACTCTTTCAGTTTGGAAGAGTCTAAAATTTGTCGTTTGGAAAAGGGTTACACATGAATCAGTTTGGTAGGATCTTTTAAGGATGGTTTCTCACGTAACCATTCTTGAGTCAAGGGTAGGGGAGGAATGAATTATGCTTAACTCTCTACCAGACAAGAAAATTTTAGACTGGTCCAAATTGAAAGCATTTGCAGACGACAAAATAAAGGTGACTGAAAAATTGAAATTTGTTCTGGGAAGGGTAGAAAACACTGTGGGAAAAGGAGAAAATGCTGGTTACCAGCATTTTCTCCTTTTCTCACAGTGTTTTCAAAAGGCTTCTTTCTCAGGGGCGTCAAAAGTAGGGATTGTGTGGTAATGGGTTAAATGGCTATATGGCTACCATTAACCCATCATGCAATGGCCATCATCATTCTTGGAAAGAAGTTGGCTGAGCTACAGATTTGAACCAGGCAACCAGACAAACAGACATTCTCTACTTACTTGTTATTCCACGTAAGAACTGCTTCGGCCATTTTTCTTTTTAACCTGATCATATCATCATCTACCTCATCATAGATCTGTTTTTGTTCTGTTTGAAAAAAAAGAACATATTTAATCCATGTTCGGTGAAAAAGGGTGTAATACATTTGCAAAAAGTATCGACCAAGGTCAACCAGCCCATTCTGCCCAGACTGATCTGGCTTGAAACTTTTTGTTACTGGTCCATTTTCTGTTCTTTGCATTTCTGACCATGAAAGGTCTCTCAAATGATGAATGTGTCATTGAAAGGGTTGTTATATTAACCCATTACCACACAATACCTACTTTTGACACCCCTGAGAAAGAAGCCTTTGGAAAACAATGTGGGAAAAGGAGAAAATGCTGGTAACCAGCATTTTCTCCTTTTCCCACAATGTTTTCTACCCTTCACAAAACAAAATTTCAAATTTTCAGTCACTTTTATTTTGTAGTCTCAAATGCTTTTGATGTAGACAAACCTAAAATTTTGTCATTTGGTAATGAGTTAAGAAAAAGTGATAAAAAACTCATTAACAGCATTTTCCCTTTTTCAATTGCCTTCTGATTACAAGCATTTTCTCCAGTATAGATGAAAAGATCACACTGCACATAATTTGCAGTAAAGTCTTTGGTCAGAACTGTGCAACACTGAAAATTACCTTCAAACTTTGAAATGACAGAATTTGAATTTCTGCAATTTACATTAGTTTTGCAGTTTTAATCATTATAAGATGACAAAGTTATATACACTAGTTCTAACAATGTTTTTACAAAACTTCTTCTTCAGGGTCTCAATAACAAAGGCTCAACAGGAAAAAGTTCTCTGTCACATTTGCTTTCATTAGTCTAAGGAATAACAATTCTTAACCCTTTACCACACAAACCTGACTTTTAATGGGCAAAGGCAAAATAGTTAATGAAAACATTGTGGGAAAATATTTCATCAAAGACAACCTCTCATCTCAGGAAAACCTAAATAGTACATGTAATCTGTTAATGCTTTCAATTTGGACCAGTCAACAATTTTGTCTAATGATAAAGAACCTAGCAAAGTTGGATAATTCTGAAAAAACCATCTCCCTTTACCTGGATTTAAAACCATCATTTTCCTCTCCTCGCTGTGAGTCAGTAATATGTTCACTTTGTCTCTGATGGTGTGAGCCAGTTCCCTCATTGCAGTCCTTTCATTCTGAAAAATACACAAAAACCTGTATATAGAGACCATTCAAGGAAAGGTGGTCTTCATACAAGTTTAATTCAGTTAATTTACCTCTCATGGTGTGAGAAAGTCTGTTCTCTCTGCAATTACAATCAAACTCATACTGAAGTAACAATAGCTGCCTACAAAGTCAACAAAGTCAACAAAGCTGGTATTAAAATGCACTTCAATCATACCATTTAACCCTTTACTCCATTGATACTCATTTCTACCCACTCCTTTTTGGAGCCTTTGGAAAACATTGTGGCAAAAGGTGAAATTGCTAGTGACGAGCAATTTCACCTTTTGTCACAATGTTTTCTATGCTATCAAAAGGTGTCATACACACATAAGAAACAGCGTCATCCTTGCTGTTATTTAGGGTCAATTAGAGATACCATAGAAATACCTTATGGGGTAAAGGGTTAAAAGGATGAAAGTTATGAAGGTGTCTAGCTGTTATTGTACAGTTGGTCCCAGTTTTAGTAACTGGCACAGAAAATAATTTCAGAACTAGGTTCACCCCTGCCATGCCAGTCTACCTTTTGTTTACTTTTTGCCCCATAATAAAATAATTCAATATTAGTTGTTTTCATGGACAATGGCGAGTTCTGATTGGCTGAAAAGATTTTTTCATGGCTCCATGAAACAAATTTTTCAGCAGTGCCGGGACTACTTTTGCAAAGTAATGTAAACAAACACATACGAGATTTCATAATGGTCTTCTTTCTGATCTTTCGAAGTTCAACTTGCTTGCTGAATTTATTTTCTCTAAACAATTATAAAAATATACAACAGCAAATTCAAAGAGAGAGCTGAAAACTCATTGTCACTTTGCTGGGTTCTAACAATCTTACTTTCAGCTTAGTTTTAGCGTATTGAACTTCTAGTAATAAAGCTACTGAACCTGCGAATGTTCAATACTATAGTGACGTCACGTCTACATCATTGTTACGTCATGAACCAGCAGTTTTACCGCGCTATGAATTATGAATGAAATGGACATTCCATATAAATACGCAATGTTAGATGTTCAATGAAAAAAGCAGTTAGTAATTTTCAAGTGTTTATTTGTTGTCTGTGATATTGAATTATAAGGAATGAAGAGAATTTTTTTGTTTTCATGGAGGTATGAAAAAAAAACTAATCACACTTTTGCAAAGCGGTTTCATACAAAAGTGTGATTAGTTCTTTTTTCATACCTCCATGAAAACAAAAAAATTCTCTTCATTCCTTAAATGAATTTTTCTGCCCGCTACTAAACTTGCACCAACTTGTCCGAGCCGTTGATCAAATGAGCAATTTGTTCTCAAGTCCCTCATGCTATATGACCATGGGGCTAAGTCCTGCAACAGCTTTAACCCGTTACCACACAATCCCTACGTTTGATGCCCCTGAGAAAGAAGCCTTTTGAAAACACTGTGGGAAAAGGAGAAAATGCTGGTAACCAGCATTTTCTCCTTTTCCCACAGTGTTTTCTACCCTTTCCAGAACAAACTTCAATTTTTCATTTTTTATTTTGTCGTCTGCAAATGCTTTGAATTTGGACCAGTCTAAATTTTTTCTCGTGTGGTAAAGAGTTAACACAGAAGTGTCTAAATTTTTTTTTAGCCTGGTAAAGAGTTACATTGGTTGTCTGCACAGACTTTTCTGTTTGGACAAGTATAAGATTTTGTTGTACGGTATGATAAAATATACATGTGAAAAACTCACCTGCTGATGTGTGTTATATTCATTGATCATTCTGATCAGATGTTCACAGTTGGTCTCTACTTTCATCCGGGTCATGAAATCACATATGGAGCTGAACTGTTCTGTTATCCTGAAATTTGAAGTCATGTTTATTATGTCTCATCAAATTTTTTTTTCCTGTCCTTTCATTTTTTCCAATGGTAGGTTTATCACAAAATTAGTTTAACTCTTCACTAAAAGACAAAATCATCAGCTGGTCCAAATTGAAAGCATTTGCAGACAACAAAATAAATGTGATTGAAAAATTGAAATTTGGCTTGGGAAGGGTAGAAAACATTGTGTGGAAAAGAAAAAATGCTGGTTACCAGCATTTTTTTCCTTTTCTCACAATGTTTTCAAAGAACTTCTTTCTCAGGGGCGTTAAAAGTCGGGATTGTGTGGTAAAGAATTAAGATTTATTTTGTATTCGTTCAAAGTTGTCTCTGTTTGCCTATATGCATGAAGTTTTCAGGGTCAACTTTAACAAACCATTCGTAAGTGAATTCTTAGTCTTATTCTCATGATTTTTTTTTGTTTTTTTTAAACTTGAGAGTAACACAACTTCTGATTGGCTACATAAAATGGTTTAGCCAATAAAAATTTACCTGCTAAATCCAAACAAGATGGCTGTGTATCTCTCCACAACCTCATCAATTACATAAGCAACACACAAGGTCGTGAAAACGAGGGATTGCTTCGTAAAGGGTTAGGGAACACAAAAGAAGACCATAACATATAAACTCACTTCATGGTAAGCCTTTTGACTTCATCCTTGATTCTGTACAACTCAATCACCTCTAGATGCAACACTTTACTTATTAGTAATGGAGGAAGTTTGAGTTCTTTCAGTTTGATGGTGGAATACCTGGAAAGTAGTTCACAACTTTATAGTAGCCACAATGTGTGAAAAGAGGGTTTAACCCATTACCACACTATCCCTACTTTTGATGACCCTCAAAAAGAAGCCTTTAGAAAACATTGTGGGAAAAGGAGAAAATACTGGTAACCAGTATTTTCTCCTTTTCCCAGAATGTTTTCTACATTTCCCAAACCAAATTCCAATTTCTCAGTCACATTTATTTTGTTGTCTGCAAATGCTTTCAATTTGGACTGGTCTAAACTTTTCTCATGATAATTAATATCTTACGAACATGAAAGTTCACAAAAAATGCCTGACTGAAATACAAACCACATCTGTCATGATTCGAACCAATGACAGATAAATATCCTCATTTTTCGAGGTTCAAAAAATCAATACCGAAACCACTGAGCTATAGAGATATCTCCCTAATGCAGTTGTAAGGTATTGTATTTAAATCAGAACAAAGCTATGTGTGAAGGAGTGGTCTCCTGTAACACAATCCCTCTTAAAGTCACCATTTATCGATGTCTAACGCCTTTTTAGGCAGAAAATCCGTTTTTGGACAACAAATATAATTAATGGCTCAATGGCCAATCCCAAAAGACCCCTCATCTTACCAACATGAAACTTTGCAACAAATTCTTGGCTGAAGTACAAACCACATCTGGCCGGATTTGAACCCATGACAAGCAAATATCCTGGTTTTTTTAGGTTCAAAAAACCAATACTAAAACCACTGAGCTAAAGAGATATCTCCCTAATGCAGCTGTCAGGTAATGTATTTAAATCAGAACAAAGCTATGCATGAAGGAGTGGTCACCTGTAACACAATCCCTCTTTAAGTCACCATTTTATTGATGTCTAAAGCCTTGTTAGGCAGAAAGTCTGCTTTTGGACAACAACTGGGATCAATGGCTCATTGGCCAATCCCAGATGAGCCCCCATCATACGAACATGAAACTTTGCAACAAATGCTTGGCTAGAGTACAAACAGCATCAGGCCAGATTTGAACCCACGACTGGCAAATATCCTCATTTTTTCAGGTTTAAAAGATAAGTACCATAACCATTGCGTTAAAGAGATATCTCCTTAATGCAGCTGTTAGATATTGTATTTAAATCAGGACGAAGCCATGCATGAAGGAGTGGTCTCCCATAACACACTGACTCTTAAAGTCATCATCTTTTGATGACTAAAGCCTTATTAGGCAGAAAGTCCGTTCTTGGACAGCAAATGGGATTAATGGCTCAATGGCCAATCCTGGACAAGCCCCCATCTTATGAACATGAGAGTTTGCAACAAATGCATAGCTGAAAAACAAACCACATCTGGTGGAATTTGAACCCATGACGAATAAATATCCTCTTTTTTCGAGGTTTAAAAGACCAATACCATAACCCCTGAGCTAAATAGATCTCTCCCTAACACAGTTATTAGGTATTGTATTTAAATCCGGACAAAACCATGCATGAAGGAGTGGTCTCCCGAAACACATGTATCTGCATAAAGTATCGACCAAGGTCAGTCTGTGCAGGCTAACTTGGGTTGAAACCTTTTGCTATAGATCAATTTTCTGCATGTTGAAGGACCACTCTACCTAAAGATTCAGATGATTGCTAGACAAAATGGATCCAAAATTATTCAATGAATTGCTTGGTATGATGCATTACAGATACTCTTTACCAAACGACAAAACTTTAGACTGGTCCAAATTGAAAGCATTTGCAGACGACAAAATAAAAGTAACTGAAAATTTGAAACAGTTTTTGGGAAGGTAAGACGACATTGAGGGAAAAGGAGAAAATGCTGGTTACCAGCATTTTCTCCTTTTCCCTCAATGTTTTCAGAGGGCTTCTTTCTGAGTGTTGTTAAAAGTCGGGATTGTGTGGTAAAGAGTTAATAAGCAATAGTAATAATAATAGCACAAAACTACCTACTTGAAAGATGCCACCATGTCATTAAATCCAAAATACTGGAAATGGTCGTGGTGCAAGGAATGTGTACAAGGTTCAATGCTAGTCCTACATTTGAAACCGTTACCATGGAAACGGAATTCCAAATATTTGGCAAAGGACATGTGCCATGCCTCTACTGACAAGGGAACAACAGGCGTCACCTGTTAGGAATAAAATATAGAAAAACTGTAATTGTCAATTAACTCTTTACCAAAAAACAATATTTTAGGCTTGTCCAAATCGAAAGCATTTGCAGACGACAAAATAAAACTGACTGAAAATTTGAAATTTGTTCTACAAGGAGTAAAAAACATTGTGGGAAAAGGAGAAAATGCTGGTTACCAGCATTTTCTCCTTTTCCCACAATGTTTTCTATAGGCTTCTTTCTCAGGGTCGTCAAAAGTAGTGATTGTGTAGTAATGGGTTAAACCATTACCGCACAATCCCTACTTTTGACGACCCTGAGAAAGAAGTCTCAAGATAACATTGTGATAAAAGGAGAAAATGCTGGTAATCAGCATTTTCTCCTTTTTCCACAATGTTTTCTAGCCTTCCTAACACAAATTTTGATTTTTCAGTCATATTCATTTTTTTGTCTGCAAATGCTTTCAATTTGGACCGGTCTGAAATTTGTCATCTAGTAAAGGGTTAAAGCAAAGATACATAAAAATTACCATAAAATGTCACAGAATATTGTTATCTTTTGTTGTCTTTTATTACAATGTTCACCTTATTGTTTGCTTTATTACTTTTGGAAAAGCAAATCCTCTTGTACTATAATTCTATTTGATTAACTCTTGGCATTTACTAAAACTAACCACTGGGATATGATAATCAATTGCACCAATCACATCACCTGTCCTTTTTGTTTGTGCATGCCAAGTAACCAGCATTTTCTCTTTTTCCCATTAAGTTTTCGTCCCTATCAAAGAAAAATTTGATCATCTGAACCAAAGTGAGATTGTCGTCTGTAAATGCTTTCAATTTGGATAGGTCTAAAACTTAGCCGTATGGTAAAGGATTAACCCATTACCACACAATCTCTATTTTTGATGCCCCTGAGAAAGAAGCCTTTTGAAAACACTATGAGAAAAGGAGAAAACGCTGGTAACCAGCATTTTCTCCTTTTCCCACAGTGTTTTCTACCCTTCCCAGAACAAATTTCAATCTTTTAGTCACCTTTATTTTGTCGTCTGCAAATGCTTTCAATTTGGACCAATCTAAAATTTTCTTGTGTGGTAAAGGATTAAGACACCCACCTGTTTACACTTATGACACCAACTCCACAACAGAATGTTGGTTTGTCCGTCTTTAAGGGGCTTGTTGACCTTCTTTAGGACAACACTAACACTACCCTGTCCGTGGACAAATCTACGAATGTGCTTCTCCATTGGTGTATTACACGAGTCTGACGGACACACATACGACTGTCTGGATTGAAAAAATAAAAAAGAGCACTGTATGCAGATTCAAAATCTTGGATTCAAGAGCTTGATTTTAAATGAAAATTTTAAGTTGAAAAAGGGGCACAATTGTGTTAAATATGTGTTAATAGATACCTGCTACTGTTGTTTAACTTCCTCTTTAGATATCAAACAAATTGTTGAAGTTTGAAGTATATATAGTTTTAACTCTTTATCAGACAACGAAAGTTGAGACTGGTCAAAATTGCAAGCATTTGCAGTCAACAAAATAATTATATGTGTATCAAAAATTGAAGTTTGCTTTGGGAAGGGTAAAAAATGTTGTGGGAAAAGGAGAATATGCTGGTTACCAGCATTTTCTCCTTTTCCTACAATATTTTCAAAAGGCTTCTTTCTCAGGGTTGTTAAATTGGTTGGTTGCATTGGGGTTTAACGCCACTTTAACAGCTAAGGTCATATCATGGATGTCGGTGACGCACATGTGTTTCCTGGCTTTCTCAACCAGTACTAACACAACTTTCTTTCCAAAGCCACTGACTACTTTTCTCACATGCTTCAGCAGAGCTGAGAGGCGAAAATACGCCGGAAAGAAAGTTTGCCTCAACCGGGTATCAATCTCACAACCACCAGGTCATGAGTCCAACACGCTTACCACTGAGCCACCCAGGCGGGCCATGGTTGTTAACCCATTACCACAGAATCCGTACTTTTGACGCCCCTGAGAAAGAAGACTTTTGAAAACACTGTGGGGTAAGGAGAAAATGCTGGTAACACAGACATAGACGATGACAACACCAGGGCTGCAACAATACCTCAATGTTTTCTTTGAAAATAGTCAGGCTAAAAAGAAAAAAAAAAAAGGTAACCAGTATTTTCTCCTTTTCCCACAACGTTTTCTACCCTTTCAAAGCAAAATGAAACCATTTGAGCCACTTTGAAATTGTCGTCTGCAAATGTTTTCTATTTGGATAGGTCTAAAATTTAGCTGTGTGGTAACAGTTTAATTAGATCGTGTGGTAAGTGCTAAAAGTTGCATGGACATTTACCTAAAGCAAAATCTTTCCAGAAATCCACCCAATGTAATGTCATTCTTTCCATAAAAATCCATGGTAACTACCCTGCAAGAGAGAGAGAAACATTTGGAAAATTGAAAAATTTCCTTAGCCCCTTAAACAAACACTTGATTGATTGATATATCGATCGATTGATCAATTGACTGATTGTATGTTTGTTTAACTCTTTACCACACAATCCCGACTTTTAACGAACCTGAGAAAGAAGCCCTTTGAAAACATTGTGTGAAAAGGAGAAAATGCTGAACCAGCATTAATTTTTCCCACAATGTTTTCTAACCTTGCCTTATCAAATTTCAATTTTAGATTCACACTTATTTTGTCATTTGCAAATGCTTTTAAAATGCAAATGCTTTAAATCTGGACAAACCTAAAATTCTGTTGTTTGGTAAAGAGTTAATGCCCTCAGCTGCACCTATCTGTGCTTTCCCAAAGTCTCTTTTACCAGCACTCTGTACAATATTCTTTCCAAGACACTGGCTGCTTTTCCAAATAACCATTGTCAAAACAATTGCTGGCAGTGAGTGAGAAATAAATCTTGTCCCTTTGACTATCTTCAGTCCAATATTAGTTGTGTAAAACATGATTATCATGCCTAATTATCTACCATTTACAGTGGCTATTAACTCTTTACCATACAACAAAATTTTAGACTGGTCCAAAGCATTTGCAGACGAAAAAATGGATGTGATTACAGAATAGAAATTTGTTTAAGGAAGGGAAGAAAACATTCTTGTTACCAGCATTTTCTCCTTTTCCCACAATGTTTTCAAAGGGCTTCTTTCAAAGGGGTGTTAAAAGTCGAGATTGTGTGGTAAAGGTTTAAATGGTATTTCACCCTTTAACAAACATTCCCTTGTTTTTACGACCCAGAGATAGAAGCCTTTTGAAAACATTGTGAAAATGGGAGAAAATGCTGGTAACCAGCATTTTCTCCCCTCCCCACAATGTTTTCTTCCCTGCTGGAAACAAATTTCAATTTTTGAGTTACATTTATTTTTTCATCTGCAAATGCTTTTAATTTGGACTAGTCTAAAATTTTGTCGTGTGGTAAAGTATTAAACTTGTTTGTACCAATTTTTTCACTGGAGATTATATATTTTTAGATGAGTCCAATATTGATGTGTAAAAAATTATTGTCATACTTAATTATTTACCACTAACAGTGGCTTTTAAGTGGTATTTAACTAAATATTTTGAATATCTTACAAAGGTTAATGGTAAAGGTAAATTATAAATGTCTTACCATGGGTAAACACATGGATTAGGATGGTTCTCTGATTCATAACTAAAGCTGCTAAACAACACAGCTAAACGTTGGTGCCTGAAGGGATCCAGACAGTCTACTTTCTTCTCCCACATCACACCTATATCTTTGTATGAGTTCTCTCCCTTGCTTGTGTTATCACCTGAGAGTTGTCTCCCTTTCCCAGCTGGCCCGCCATTTTGACTGACATGAGTTTTTGTGTCAGATTTATTGACTACATTAATTCTTCCTCCATAGGCTCTGTACTTAGCTAGCATGTACTGATGGAGCAGAACAATAGGTAGATAAAAAATTAAAAATATCAAGGAAAAGATTACAAAAAAGATAACTGAAAAAGGTCTTTACTAGGTAATATTAACCCTTTCCGAAACAATCCCTGGTTTTTACGACCCAGAGGAAGAAGCCTTCTGAAAACATTGTGGGAAAAGGAGAAAATGCTGGTAACCAGCATTTTCTTCTTTTCCCACAATGTTTTCTAATCTATTAAAGTCAAGTTTCAATTTTTGAGTCACACTTATTTCCAGGTCAACAAATTCTTTCAATTTGGACCAGTCCAAATTTTGTTGTTTGGTAAAGAGTTAAACTAAACATGTTTAAAATGACAATCTAGTCCTTTGATAGAGCAGTCAAAGGATCAAATCTAACATTAATTTTCAACATAAGAGTTAATTAAGTTTAAATGTATTTATTTTACATCAATTGTGAAACAAGTTCTGACAACTTATACCAATCTCTCTTGATTCTGCTACCTGGAAAGTACACCAGCACTCGTGCCAAATGTCATCTTAGCGAGCCAAGGTTACGATCACTAAATGGATCTTACTTTGGCTGATCGAGCCCAATTTCGAGATTCCCAGGACACGCCCCCATTGGATGCTGCTTATCATCTCCCTTTACATCATATTTCTTATAGCCAATGAAATGTCATTTTACAAACCACTTATGAATACAATAATTCAATATGAAGCAATAACCACAAACGTACTTCGACATTCCATGGTCAGGTGCTGTGATATAGCCTAATACATCTGATAATTGATTGGTCACATTGAATCTCTATGTAAATATTGTTTGTCCATATTTTCTACGGTAATAAATCATTACAGATCCTGCACACATCCACAGAGGTATTCATGTTTACCTTCTATAGTTTTATCGCAACCCTGTTCTATTCTTATCAAAGATGAAATGCTACGAGCGATTTGATTTGATGCAGTTAGAGATAGCTGCAACCAATGAAAATATGTATCGGGTGATGTGGAAATCAAACTCAATCCGCCAAGGGTAGAGTAGCGTAGTGGATCATAACCCTTGGCTTGCGATGATGGCAAAATGTGTGAGCCAGTGAAAAATACCAAAGTTGACACCCGCTCACCGGTATCAAAACTCAGGACCTTCTAGTTACAAGGCCGATGCTCTACCTCAAAACCCAGTCACCACATATTGAAGGATTAAGTTCATGACTTTCCAAGAGATATTCCATGAGAACTGGTTTCATTTTCTAGAAGAGTTGATTGATTGATAGTACGAAGTTTTATACTTTTTTCAATATTATTTCAGTTTCATCACGGTGGCCAGTGCACCTATCCATGCTATACTGCTGTCTCTTTAACCCTTTACCACACAATCCCTACTTTTGATGCCCCCGAGAAAGAAGCCTTTAGAAAAGATTGTGGGAAAAGGAGAAAATGCTGGTAACCAGCATTTTCTCCTTTTCCCACAATGTTTTCTATCCTCTATCCCTTTCCCAAACGACAAACTTTTGGACTAAACCGAATTGATAATTCAACTCTTGCTGAAGAGATGATTTCTGTCTATGATAGGGTAGAAAACATTGTGGGAAAAGGAGAAAATGCTGCTTACCAGCATTTTCCCCTTTTCCCACAATGTTTTCAAAAGGCTACTATTCAAGACCCGTAAAAACCAGGGACTGTTTGGGAAAAGGTTAAAAAACAAATTACAAATTTTCAAACACTTTTATTTTCTCCTCTGTAAATGCTTTCAATCTGGACAAGCCAAAAATTTTGTCGTTTGGTAATAATGAGTTAACCAGTTCTCCATAAAATTTTCTTTCCAAGTCACTGGTTGCTTTCCCACATAATTATCGTCAAAACAATGCTTGTAGGTGAAAGAGGAATGAATCCTGATGCAGTGACTATCATCAATCCTTGGATAGAAATTGGCTAAGCCATGGATCCAACCTACGACCACCTCTTCCCAAGTCTGAGCCGCCAGGACTAAAACATGTGACTGGTACATAAAGAATTTGAATACCTGAGTTTCTTTGTCACAGGCTGGTCTATTCAGCTGACATTTTATGAAATCATGTGCCTCTGTAATTTTGATGTTTGATGGTGGCTGATATTTCTTCACTACTTCATCCTGGTACTTGAATCTGGGCTTTGACTGACCATTCTTGTATCTAAAAATATAAATATAGTTCTTGTTATCCCTTTACACACAGAAAAAACTTTGGATTAAACCAAAGTGAAAGCATTTGGAAATGACTGTTTCAATGTGGCTCATATGAAATGATTTTTCTTTGACAGGGTAGAAAACATTGTGGGAAAAGGAGAAAATGCTGGTAACCAGCATTTTCTCCTTTTCCCACAATGTTTTCAAAAGCTGTCTCAGAGTTGCTCTTTCAGGGGCTTTAAAAGTCGTCATTGTGTGGTAATGGCTTATTGAGTGGAACATTTTTATCAATCAAAGTTGTGTGACAACCAACTTAGTTATTCATGTGAATTTTGGGTTTCATCAGTATTAGGCAAGGGCTTTCACCAAAGGACACTCCCACAAAGAACTTGAGACAAGACCAAATCCCAGATCTTCTGAGTATGAATCCAATAACTTCAATATTGAGCTATGCATTACCTTCTTTAACCCCCTACAACACAACCCCAAGCTTTAACTCTTTACCAAACGACAAAATTCTGGACCAGTCCAAATTGAAAGCATTTGCAGACGACAAAATAAATGTTACTCAAAAGTTGAAATTTGATTTGGAAAGGGTAGAAAACATTGTGGGAAAAGGAGAAAATGCTGGTTACCAGCATTTTCTCCTTTCCCCACAATGTTTTCAAAGGCTTTCTTTCTCAGGGTCGTTAAAAGTCGGGATGGTGTGGTAAAGAGTTAATGACCCAGAAAGACAGCTTCTGACAAGAGGACCATGATGGTCCTATATCCCTCACCTGAGTGCCAAGCAGCAAAGGTCTAATATAAAGATAAATATCAAATATCAAGGTTCAAGGCCAAATGATAATGAAACAAAACAATTTAAATCTTTCACAAAACCAAGAGGGCCATTTGCCCTGGAACGCTCACCTTAGACTATAATTATCTTTTGAGTGAAATTAAATACTTTGAACAACTTTGGTAAAGCTTCACCCAAGGAACATCCCTGCCAAATTTCATCAAGATTGGTCCAGTGGTTTAGAAGAAGATGTTTTAAGAAATTGTTGACGGAGGACGAACGAGAGACGCCTGACATAGGGCAATCAAATATCAAAGCTCTATTCCTTCCCGTTTAAGAGAAAAAGAAATTTACAGTTTTCCTTCTTTGTTCCTATGTTCCAACCTGTGGCCTCCGGGGCAGGGCCAGTTTTCACGCCAGGGTCATCATATGACCAAACTTGGTAGAAGTCCACTAGGAGATTCTGCATACTTAATATCAAAGCTCTGCACCTTCAAGTTTCAGAGAAGAATATTTCTAAAGTTTTCCTTCTTTGTTGCTATGTTTGAACCTGTAACCCCTGGGGCAGGGCCAGTTTTTACCCCAAGGGTATAATACAACATACTTGGTAGAGGTCCACTAGGAATTGCTACATGCCAAATATCATAGCTCTATGCCTTCTAGTTTTAGAGAAGAAGAATTTTAAAATTTTCTTTCTTTGTTCCTATGTTTGAACTTGTGATCCCCCGGGACAGGGCCAGCTTTGACCCCACGGGCATGATTTAAACAAACTTGGTAGAGGTCCAATAGAACATGCTATATACCAAATATCAAAGTTCTACACCATCAAGTTTCAGAGAAGAAAATTATAAAAGTTTTCCTTCTTTGTTCGAACTTATGATCCCGAAGGGCTGGGCCAGTTTTGATCCCAAGGACATCATATGAACAAACTTGGTAGGGGTCCACTAGGAGATAACACATACCAAATATCAAAGCTCTATGCCTTTTAGTTTTTAAGAAGAAGAATGTTAGTTTCATTCTTTGTTCCTATGCTTGAACTTGTAACCCCTGGGGTGGGGTCAGTTTTGGCCCCAGGGGCATCCTGTTAACAAACTTCGTAGAGGTCCACTAGGAGATGCTACATACCAAAAAACAAAGCTCTACACCATCAAGTTTCAAAGGAGAAGATTTTTAAAGTTTTCCTGTTATGTTCCTATGTTCAAACTTGTATCCCTCGGGGCGGGGCCAGTTTTGACCCCAGGAGCATCATTTGAACAAACTTAGTAGAGGTCCAAGAAAACTTTGTGTACTTACCCAAAATGACTGGACCAATAGATTTCCTCAGGAAAGTATGGACGAAGCTCACATTTGGATCCTGTTTCTGTCTCCAAGTACGGCAGATCATATTTAACATATGGTGACACTGACAGTGCAACATTCTCCAAGCACTTCTTTAATTTAAACCTGAATAATGATAATTAATAACAGTTATAATGGTGGTAGACATAACCAGCAATTTCATGGAAATGGTTTCCCCTGGCGAAAAATCGACAGCAAAATTAAGATTGCTCCAAGTTGGTCATTTGCACTGAATAAAACAAAAATGAAGAATATCAGCAGAATGGGTTATTGTACACATGTATAAAGTTTGACAAAATCCCATCCAATGGTAATGGAGATATTCTGCCAGACGGACACACAGACGGATGGAAGGTCTGTGGCACAGAAGTACGGACAACGCTAATACTATATCCCTCTGCCTTTGGCGGAGGATAATAATACATGAAATAATAGATTGGATGTATATACATGTATGTAAATACAGAAAGTTGCTATTTTCTAGAATTTGTAATTTGTTTATCAACTTTTTATCAATGATAAAGAATATGTCTTAAAAAAAAAAGGTAACAAAAAGTTGAAAAACTGCTATACATTAGACAAATTCCATCACTTGGACTAAAACAGTCATCTGAAAATTCTTTAAAGTTGGTCATTTCTGGGCCAGTATTCACTAACCATTCTTAACAACGTTCTTTGTCTTATTCTCCAGAATTTTCTACGTTAGTAAGTAGATCTAGTACAACTTCTGATTGTCTAAACCAAATGGTTTTGGCCAATCAGAAGTTGTGTTACTTACAAATTTAGAAGACCTTGGAGAATAAGAATATTCTCAAGAATGTTTGGTGAATATGGGCCTTGAAGCTTTCTACCCCTTTACCACACAATCCTTAGTTCTCATAATGCTGGGGAAGACAGCTTTTGAAAACAATGTGGGAAAACGAGAAAATACTGGTTACCAGCATTTTCTCTTTTTCCCACATTTTTTTCTACCCTTCAATGTGAAAATTTCAGATTTTTATAATTCTTTAATTTGTCATCTGCAATAATGGGTATTCAGGCAAATGTAAAATTTTGTCGTTTGGTACATAATCAAACTCTCCTAACCTATGACTTTGAAGCTGTTCCTGGAAGGCCAGCGAGGACTGGAATATCGACTCATCCTGGTTTATTTGATAGTTATGCAAGGGATCTGAATGATCCGTCAACTGTATCACCTCCGATTGTCGTCTACTATACGGAACACGTTCTGTCTTATTTGCACTTGATGGTTCACTCAGTCCTTTATGGCCATGTTTTGACTGTAACATAGGAGAATGCTCTGGACTGACACAGTCATATCCTGTTGTGAGTGTTTGAATAGAAATAGTGTCACAAGATTCAGGTTTCGGCTGATTCTTTTCAATTGTATTTTGTCCTCCTTTGTTGAGATCCATTGCCATGGACACTTCATCCTCGACATCAATTTTGCATTGTTTATCTGATTGATGGGATTTGTTTTCACTTGTATCACAGATTGAATTTGATTGGTTAAAAGTTTTTTGAGATCTAAAATCTGATTGGTCAGAAAATTGCACTTCAAGGTCATTTACAGTCTCAAGGTCATTTTCATCTATAGTATCACATCGGATAAAGGAAGACATTCTTTCTTCTTGGTTGGTCCCAGATTTAGGGATTTGTTTCCCCTTTCCATTCAGAGACTTTTCCTTCTTTAATTTAACAGAGTTCTCATTATCTACCTCTTTGACTGGTTCCCCATCACAAACTAATTTATCTGTGTTTTCACTATTTACAGCTTTGCCTGGTTCTCCATTACATGCTAATTCCTCAGAATTTTCCTTATACAAAGAAGTGGTTGGTTCCCTGTCACAAACTAATATATCAGAAGTTTCATTATACACAGCCTCAGCTGGTTCCATTTCATTATTATTTGCCTCCACTGCGTCAAGACAGCTATATTCCTCACCACTTTTTACAATGTCAAAACTATTATCGGAGTTGGATTCATTATAATTTGATTTTAAACTAGCCATGTTTTTCCCTGAATTTTCATCTATTCTCTTTTCATCATCATCTTCACCAACTTCATCAGCATCATGTCTGGATACTAAATCAAAGTCTTCTATAGAATCAGCCATCGAGGTAGGCTTTAAGAATTCGTCCATACAGAATGCTGTTTCAAGTCGAGAGTGGTATGATGCGTAAATCATGAAGTTAATAATCTTCTTCACCTATAAAACAAAGCAATTTCCAACTAACTCCTTACCGGACCATAAAAATTATAAACTGGTCCAAATTGTAAGCATTTGCAGACGACAAAATAAATTGAAGGGTAGGAAACATTATAGTAAAAGAAGAAAATCTGGTTACCAGCATTTTCTCCTTTTCCCGCAATGCTTTCAAAAGGCTTGCTTCTCAAGATCATTAAAAGTAGGGATTGTGTAGTAAAGAGTTAACCCTTTACCAGACGACAAAATTTTAGCCTACTCCAATCTGAAAGTATTTGCAGATGACAATTTCATTGTGACTCAAATGATGCAATGTTTCTTTGACAGGATAGAAAACATTGTGGGAAAAGGAGAAAATGCTGGTTACCAGCATTTTCACCTTTTCCCATAATGTTTTCAAAAGCCATCTTTTCCAGGGGCATCAAAAGCCGGCATTGTTTGGTAAAGGGTTATCTTTCACAAAAGAAGCCAGACTCTGAATTTCCCTGATATATCTAAACCTGAAAGTTAGAAATTTTCTTTGAAAGGATAGAAAACACGACAGGAAAAGGAGAAAATCCTAGCAACAAGTACTAGTTTTTCTCCTTTTCCTACAACTTTTAACTCTTAGGCTGCTAAGCACAACTAAAGGGACATTTTGCAGACATTGAAGATCAAGATCAGACAGTATGTTTTGTGCAGTCTGATCTTGGATCTTTTCTGTACGATATGGAGGTACACATCCTCCCAAAAATATCTTTGAAGTAGCTGAATCTAAGTTATAACAATTGGCTTTACAGCTGGCAGGTTAAGCCCATAACACAATGACAACTTTTAACGCCAATGGGAAAGAAGCCTTTTGAAAAAATTGCGGGAAAAGGAGAAAATGCTGGTATAAACCCTACTACCCTATCAAGGAAAAATTGCACCATATGAGCCACACTGAAATTGTCATCTGCAAATGCTTTGGATTTGGACAAGGCTTACTTGTTTTTGTCTGGTAAAGGGTTAACTTTTTACCAAAAGACAAAATTTAAGACTGGCCTAAATTGAGAGCATTTGCTGACAACAAAATAAATGTGACTTGAAAACTCCAATTTGCTTTAGGAAGAGAAGAAAACATTGTGGGAAAAGGAGAAAATGCTGGTATTTTCTCCTTTTCCCACTATGTTTTCTACCCTTCCCAAAATAATCTTTGAAATTTGAGTCACATTTATTTTATCTTCTGCAAATACTTTCAATTTTGACAAGCCTTAAATTTTATCATTTACAGTAAAACCTCGATAATTCGAGGTACCAAGGGGACGAGCAAAATGCTCGAGTTATCGCGGTGCTCGAATCATCCAAAATGTCCTTGGAAAAAAATGCAAGTGCATTCGAGATCGACAATCAAAGTCTTCTTCCCCAGCAGTATAACTTTGTATCTGTCCCTATTTAATTCATTCATTTACAGCATTTGAACAATCTAGTATCAAAAGGGTTATTTTCTGTGAATTTTCCTGTTTTGATCATATGAGTATGGATTTTTAATTAGATATTCTAAATAATCTGGCCTTTCTTTCGAAAGTTTGCAAAAGTCGTGTTCTGTAATTTTAACAAAATCGTAAAATCTGCCCTTTTATATGTCGAGAAAGACGTCAAAATTTTGAATCACAAACGGTACCGTTTGATTTCGGCGCTATTGAAATGGTCATAGAAGTGTAAATTACTGAAGTTATAGTGCTGAGCTAATGAGAGATGAAAATAGAAAATTTCGACTTTTTTCATACAATGTCTTCGACACGAAAACAGATCAGAATATCTACACAACCCGTGAAAATCACATTTACCTGTGTCGTAGGTAAATTTCTACGACATTAAAAGGTACCAGTGATAGTCACACCGAATCAGAATTCTGATCCTGATACTCACACAAACCCGAAGTACGACGTCAGCGTAACAAAACAGATAAAATTTATGTGATCAAACGGGTCCTAATCTGTGGCGATGCCACTGGGAAAAACCTGATGCTATAAATAGATTTGACACAAAAACTTATAAGAATATGGCGTCGTCTTATCACAAATGCTGTTACTAAACTGACTTTTCAGGATCAACAATGAATTTAAAGGGCTGTTGTTACATGTAGCCTCTCATCATTAATTAACGTCAACACCTTCTCAAATCATATTGTGGTATGAATACCCCGTAGTAATTGTCAGTTTGTAAAACTTGCGCCACACCGTAGACAGGCTGGCGAGATGAAATTCTTTGCTTGGAAAGGTGTGAAAACAATCGTTGGAGAGGTGCGAAAATATTGTATTCGAATAAACAATCAATTTAAAGAAGGAAAATAATTACAGGGACCAGCATCCGTGTTCGAATTATCGACTTATCGAGACTCGAAATTACCGAGCTACTTTTGGTTCAATAAAGTACAGTTTTTGCCGGGACTCTAGGAATTCCTCGAAATATGCCGGGTTCTCGAATATCCGAGACTCGAAATAACAAGGTTTTACTGTAGTTTTAACATATTTATTCTACATCGATTGAGAAACACGTTCTTACAACTTATACTCATCTCTCTTGATTCTGCTTCCTGGGAGCTACAGTACTTGCACCAAATGTGTGGGCTGGGGAAAAATCCGAAAGTATACACCCGCTCCCAGGTATCAGAACCTTATTGTTACGAGGCGGAAGCTCTAACTCACGACCACGGATATCATTTAGTAAAGCGTAAATCCAATTCCCATCAAAACACTGTTGATAAGCCAAGCTAGGACTAACTTACTCGTTTCAGTTCTTGCAATGACCCTCCACGTAGAATGATGGCACATCCTAGATGCGTGGCACAACCATCGAAACATATCATGTTTTTTGTGTCACCTGACGGCAGCTTGTAACTTCGCACTGAGAATGTGTGACAGAATCCAAGTGTCTGCCTGTTCACCTGACCTCGCATCGAACTGTCAACTGATGTGGCTATATCAGTCTGCAGGAATCTTGACAAACGCTCCATCACGCTCTGAGAAAAAAGAGCATGTAGGATTTCATACATGATACAGAATCAGCAATTTACACTTAACTCATTACCACACAATCCCGACTTTTAACAAGCCTGAGATAGAAGCCTTTTGAAAACATTGTGGGAAAAGGAGAAAATGCTGGTTACCAGCATTTTCTCCTTTTCCCACAAAGTTTTCTACCCTAATGAAAACAAATTTCAATTTTTGAATTGCCTTTGTCGTCCCAAATGCTTGCAATTTTGACAAGTCTAAAATATTGTTATTTGGTAGAGAGTTAAAGCATATCATGCTTACAGCTCATATTCATGCATTTCCTGGGTTTCACCACACTACTAGGCTATGGCTCTGAAGTGTCTTCCCCAAGGACACTCCCATGAAAAACCCAGTGGAGCCAGTGAGGCTCAACCCCGGGATCTCAAGGTCACGAGTCCTACATTTAACCACTAAGCCATGCATGATATGTTTTCTCTAATACAGGAGATCACTCCTTCCATACTGCATAGCTTTCCCATATAAAATCATTACCTGACAACTGTGTCAGACAGAATTCTCTTTGGCTCAGTGGTTATGGTATTGGCCTTTCAATCCTCAAAAAATAAGGTTATTTGTCCCTTTAAGGGTTCAAATCCCGCCAGATGCAGTTTGTATTTGAGCTATACATTTATTTGTTTCTTTGTTACAGACTTTGCTCGTAAGATGGGGCTTCTCTGGGATAGGCCATTGAGCCATTAATTCCATTTGTTGTCCAAAATTGGACTTTCTGCCTATAAGGCTTTGAGTCATCAATAAATGATGACTTTAAGAGGGGGTGTGATCACTCCTTCCTTACTGCATAGCTTTCCTGTTTAAAATCAATACCTGAAAACTGCGTCAGAGAGAATTCTCTTTGGCACAGTGGTTATGGTATTGGTCTTTTAATCCTTGAAAAACGAGGTTATTTGTCCCTTCAAGGGTTTGAATCCCGCCAGATGCAGTTTGTATTTGAGCTATGCATTTGTTTCTTTGTTACAGACTTTGTTCATAAGATCTCGTAATGACTTACCCTTTTCACATTGTATATGAGAGTAATTCCATGTTTCAGCAGACAGTCCTGAGCCAATCTGGACACAGATTTCTCAACCACCAACACCTCAGGTTTGGGATTTAAAGCTGCTATCTTGGCTACGATCTTCCGTAGAAATTCTTCCTCCTACAACAGATCAAGACCAAATGTCAAAATTTGTTTCAGACTGAGGGGGGAAAAAAATGGGGAAAAAGAGGAAAATGCTGGTTACCAACATTTCATCCTATTCCTAAAATGTCTTTAACCCTTTACCACACGACAAGATTTTAGACCTATCTGAATTGAAAGCATTGGCTGATGACAGTTTCCATGTGGCTCATTTGACATGGTATTTCTTTGATAGGGTAGAAAACATTGTGGGAAAAGTACTGAAACTACTGAAAGAACTTGCAAAAATCAAAGTAAACGTAAATCAAATGATGGAATTTGGCAAAGAAAAGAAGAAAACATCAAATGAACAGGAGAAAATACTGGTTGCTACTCATTTTTCATTTTCCACAAAGTTTTCGATAAGGCTCCTTTCCTACAGTCATGGGAAGCATGTGCTGAAGGGTCCATAATTATATATTTTAGTAAAATTTCAGGGACCCGAAAGGAATAAATAATGCTGAAAAAAATAATAACCTGTAGGATTTGAGGCTGTAGGGAGGACATCTTGTTTTCGACACGCTGATACTCAATGGTTCCTTCTAGTAGAAGAACTCTAGGATTTTGGATGTTGTCCAGCATTTTCTTGTGAGCTATGTTCTTATTGAATACAACACCATGAACTAACCCAGTCTGTGATCTTTTGTCTCCTGGAACCTGACGATGTATAAAGTTCTGCATTATGTTATCAAGTACCCGACGTTGTATTACTGCATTATGTTGTCATGCACTTGACAGTGTAAAACTGTATTTTGTAGTCATGTATCTGACAATGTATTACTGCATTATGTTATCATGTACCTGACATTGTAAAACTGCATTATGATGCCAAATGCCTGACAATGTAAAACTGCATTTTGTAGTCATGTACCTGACAATGTATAACTGCATTATGTTATCATGTACCTAGCAATCTAAAATTGCATTATATTATCATGTACCTGACAATGTTAAACTGCATTATGTTATCATGTACCTCACAATATAAAGCTGCATTATGTTATCATGTACCTGACCTTGTAAGACTGCATTATGTTGTCGCGTATCTGATGTAAAACAGCATTATGTACTCATGTACCTGACAATGTATTACTGCATTATGTTATCATGTACTTAGCAATGTTTAACTGCATTATGTTATCATGTATTTAACAATGTAAAAATGCATTGTTATCATGTACTGGCAATGTTTAATTGCATTATGTTTTCATGTACTTGACAAATCATAACTGACATTATCTCATCATATACCTACCCAATGAATACCTGACATCTTTTCACTATGTACCTGATAGTTAATAGATATCATTATGTTATTATGTACCAGACAATAATATATAACTGGCATAATGTCATAATTTACTGAACAATGTATAACTGACGTCATGTTATGTTGTACCTGAAAATGTATACCTGACAAGATGTTGTATATACCCTACAGTGAGAAACTGACATCATTTCATGTTGTATCTCACAATTTATAATTGACATCATATTATTACGGACCTGACTATGTATACATGACATTATGTTGTCATGTGTATTTTGCTGAGTTATATTAATATACCTTTTTGATATGAACATATTTCCTGATATCAGCATCATCTGAACTTGAGCGTACATCTGGCTTAACAAACAAGCTGACCCTGTCCACTGTAGATATTATGATATCAGCCCAGGCAGTATTCAGTCCCTCCTCACTGAGTAACTGTTTGGTCAATATAGTAAGATGTTCATGGTGATCCTGTCTGAATGAATGAAAGCAAGACTGACTGTGCAAGCTGACCTGGGTCAATAGTTTTTTCAGATGCATTAATTCACCTTTTCATACAAGATGGTTCATAACATAATGTCTCCTAGTTTCCTCACTTTGTAATTGTAAAGTAAATATGTTCCAGTGTTCAAGGTGATACTGTCTGTATGTATTATCCCTAAGGGAAACTCGCCAACTTTTGGCAGGCAGTGTAGATCAAGATCAGACTGCATAGAACATGCAGTCTGATCTTGATCTACACTGTCATATTAGGAGATATTTTTCTTCTACAAATACCTTTGAAATAGGAAATTTGGGTTTATATCTTTGGCTCGAAAGTTTCATATGTTAGTTATTCAGCAGGATATGGGTTATTTTCTTTACTCCAAAATCAAAAAACTGCCCCTCTTTCAATGGCTATAAATACAATCGATTGAAACTAACAAAGATTTTGATTCCAAAGGTTTGACTAAACATGTGGATGGTAAAGATCAAAGATCAGAATGCAGGTTCTGTGTTGTCTGATCTTTACCTATGCCATTGGCAAGCCACTATTTCTACCTATGGCACTGTAAGGTTTAATAGTATTGATTAGATTTCTTTTTTATAGTAAGAGTTACATCATACTTACTGAATTCGTTCAAATGTTGTTTTCTCCTGCGTATTATCCGTAGTAATACTTAAAGTTTTCCATGACGAAGGGGCCACCTGATCATCATTCGACTTTAACACATCTGGCACGACACCAAACATTGACTCTGAGACATCCTCTGACAGAGTGGCACGTGGAACAGGGTCATCAAAATGCGTATCATCCACTGAAAGATGCATTTCTCTACTTTAGTGTAATTTATCCAGTAAGAAACAATCCCTAGTTTTTTTTTACCAATCTGAAATACAAGGCTTTTGAAAACACCTCGAGTACAGGAGAAAATGCTGGTATCCATCATTTCTCTGCTTTTCCCATAATATGTTGAGGTCATAAAATTCGTCATATTTTCCCATGGTACATATAAAACTTATTAAATTTCATAAACAGGCTTTGTTACATCTGGACTTTACTAGACTTTAAGAGTTACCTTTTATTTTGCCCATAGAATCCTGGGATAAATCACTGTGACTGTTACTTTTCACCATACCTGATTCTCCTTCTTCATTTGAGTGACCTATAAAAGTCACAATATCATAATAAGAGCTCCAGATAAGAGGGAGTGATGGTATTCTAAAGTCACTATTTCTCTTTGAAACCCTGTGTTGTGGGTACTCATTAGAATCGTCTCAATGAGACGATTCTAATGAGTACCCATACCATAGGGTTTAGTGGAGGATTTTTTTATATTTTCAATTTCGAAATTAAAATCACTCCCTCTATCTGGAGCTCTGAACACAATTACATTAACCCTTTACTCCACAGATACTCATTATGACACATCAACAACAGACAGTTTTTGAAAACATTGTGGGAAAAGGAGAAATTGCTTGTAACGAGCAATTTCTCCTTTTTCCACAATGTTTTCCACTCAGTCAGATATTTGTACCATCATTTGTCCCTATTTTTGACATCATATCTTCATTTGCTGCTGAAATGTATGAGCCTCAAATTGGCATATCAAGTAAAGGGTTAAGTAATATATTTATTATTATAGCATGCAATTATCAACAGACACTGTTGCTACACCATATGAGCCATGCATTAATTAACCCTTTACCAGATGACAAAATTTTAGCCTTGCCTAAAATGAAACCATTTGCAGATGAAAATCTCAGTGTGGCTCAAAAGGTGCATTTTTTTATACAGAGTAAAAAATATTGATGGAAAAGGAGAAAATACTGGTTACCAGCATTTTCTCCTTTTTTAACGATGTTTTCAAAAGGCTTCAATTTAGGGGCATTAAAAGTTGCTATTGTGTGGTAAAGAGTTAATATTCCTCCTTTTCCCAAAGTGTTTTCAATTATTTCGTTGTAAGGGTTGTTTACTCTTTCCCAAACGCCATAACTTTGGACCAGTCCAAAATCGAAGCATTTGCAGACGACCAAATTGATGTGACTCAAAAATTAAAATTTGTTTTTGGAAGGGAAGAAAATATTGTGGAAAAAGGAGAAAATGCTGGTTAACAGCATTTTCTTCTTTTCCCACAGTGTTTTCAGAAGGCTTCTTTCTCAGGGTCGTGAAAACCAGGGATTGTTTGGGAAAGGGTTAAACCTTGGGATTCAATTATAAAGGGTAAACTCCCTTTTGCTACAATAGATTCAAACCTGCGTCCTGTGTATTGTCCTGTATTTCCTGGAACCACTGGGGGGCGCTGTCCTCACTTACAGAGTCATCAAAGTTATCTACAATGGGCAAGGTGGAGTCCTGAGCTGTAATCTGAAAGTGGAAGAAACTTGTGGAATGTACACATTATGGCATGCAAAAAGGGGCACCTGGACATTTGGGTAAAGTAGTGTCGTCTTGGATCAGCCTGTGCACTTCTTGCAGGCTAATTCGAAATAACACTTTCCGTTTTTATTTTCAGATCATTTTCTGTTTTATGCAAGTCTACTGTTGCACAAAATCTAAAGTAGTTGTACAATGCTGTCTCGGATAAGCCTGCGCAGACTCAGCAGGCTGATCCGAGACAGCAAATTACGCAAGTGTCCGAATGCCCATTTAGCATGTAGGGAGCCATACATTATTTCTATAATTTGGGAGAAATTCAGACAAGTTTTCAGGTGGTGGAGCATGAGACTTGTGACCATCAAATCTTGAGCTAGTTGAGAGTGTTAAAATGTCTCTGAGAAACAGGGTTTTTGAAAACATTTTGGAAAAATTACAACAGCTGGCCATCCAAGTCACTTGAAAGATAAAAAGATGAGTGATCAAAGCTTGTGCCCATGTGATCACACTATACAAGGAGCACATCAGGGAAACTGGCTAAACTATCAAACGACAAAATCTTACACTGGTCCAATTTTGAAAGCATTTGCAGATGACAAAATAAATGTCACTCAAAAATTAGAATTTGCTTTGGAAAGGGTAAGAAACATTGTGGGAAAAGGAGAAAATGCTGGTAACCAGCATTTTCACCTTTTCCCACAATGTTCACTACCATATCACAGACAAATTCCAACAATTAAGCCACACTTATGGTCTGCAAAAGTTTTCAGTTTGGTCAAGTCTAATATTTGTTTGTTATGTAAAGAGTTCATCGAATATAAAATAATGTTGGAAGAGGCGCAAATGCTTGATCCGGCCGTTAACTCAGTGGTTAGCCTATCTGACTCGAGACCTGGAGGTTACAGGTCTTATACCCGGTTGCGGCAAACTTTCTCTCCAGCGCTTTTTTCACCTCTCACCTCTGATGTGAGAAAAGTAGTTAGTGGCTTTAGAAAGAAAGTTGTGTCAATACTGTTGTGAGAAAGCCAGGAAACACATAAGTGCGTCACTGACCACAGTAACAGTTTCTTCTTTTCCAACTATGTTTTCAATTAAAGTCTGTCTTAGGGTGGTTTAAACTAGGAATTGTTAAGTAAAGGGGTAAAAGAAAAATAAAAAAAACTATAGGAGGTTATCACTTACATCAGTGGGTTTATAGAGGGTGAAGTCATCTCTAAAGGGCGTGGTCACATTTAACACTGGCTCCAAACAGTCCGCATCTATCAGAGCCTGGCCTATAGCAACTGCTTGTATTCTAGAAAATATCAAATGGTTTGCAACACATTGAAAGGGGCATTCAGACATTTGCGTAAAGTCTTGTCTCGGATCAGCCTAAACACTTTGCACAGGCTGATCCGAGACGGCACTTTACGACTATATAACATTTTGTGCTACAATAGACATGCACAAAAAAGAAAATTACATAAAAACAGAAAGTGTCATCTTGGATTGGTTTGTGCAAACTACACAGGCTGATCTGAGACGACACTTTACGCAAATGTTCGAATGACATTTTTCGCTTGTTGCAAGCCAAATGGCAAAAACATGATATCCCTTTCTTGAGAAAAGTAAATTTCAACTGTTATAAACTGCACTAACTTTCGATGGTACAACCTCCTTCCTCGAATGTAATCTCATGACATGTCACAGGATAACACTTGAAGCAGGCAGTTGTACCATCCAAAACTTGTGTAAATTATAAAAGTTAAAATGGCAAAAAGATCAACATAAGTATCTGAGCCACATTTAAATCGTTACGAAATGATAAAACTTTAGACTTGTCCTAATCGGAAGCATTTGCAGATGACAAAATAAAATGCGACCCAAAGATTGAAATTCATACTTGAAAAGGTTAGAAAACATTGTGGGAAGAGGTGAAAATGCATCACATAATTGTATCTGTCCGCATGAAACATGTATTTGAGCTTTACAATTTACAGGAATATAAATGTGAGCCATCACACAAAAAGGGACCATCTGGGAATTCCGTGCATCAAGTGCATCAATTAGATGAAAACAGATCAACAATAATGAAGGTCAGTTGAAGCTGATAATTCAAAAATTATTGTATAACAAGGTAAAATTACCACTTTTTATATAGAAAATGTCATTAAAGCAAAAGGTGTCAACACTGGTCAGACTGCGAAATTCACACAGTCTGACCAGGGTTGATACTGTTTGCAGTTGCCAGAAGGTCCCTTTTTGTGTGACGGGTCACAAATATTAGGGCATGAAATTCCTACCTGTTTGCAACTTTATCCTGTTTCAGCAACCAGTCTACCAATTTGTTTCCTGCAATGCATTTTGGGTAGGCTCGTAGCCTAAATCTGAAACTTTGAAACTCCACACCATTTTCTGCATCCAGGATTAGCGACCACAGGTTACGTAACTGTGTGGAATCCTAGAATCAAAACTGGGTCATAAGGCACAGAAACAACTTCGGTTCTATAGTAACCTACAGAACAAACAAGAGCACTGCAACAAATGGGGGTGCCAATACTAAGCTACAGGTGCTTGATTTTCAGTAAAAATCTTAGGTCCAAAAAAGGAGCATAACTGTGTCAAAAATAATTTGATAGTTACCTGCCCTTGTTGTGTGAGCTCCTAAATTGATAGTTAACGACTAAGTTTGAAGCAACTAGAGCTGTCACTGAATGTGACTTAACCCTTTACTCCATAGATACTCATTTCTACGCACTGCTTGTAGGAACCTTTGGAAAACATTGTGACAAAAGATGAAATTGCTCGTCACGAGCAATTTCACCTTTTGTCACAATGTTTTCTATGCTATCAAAAGGTGTCATATATACATAAGAAACTGCTTTATCCTTGCTATTATTTAGGGTCAATTAGAGATACCATAGAAATGCCTTTTGTGGTAAAGGGTGAATACCCCCACCAGCGCTTTGAGAGAAATAAGTGTCAAGAACAAGGGGAGCTAATTCCTCAACCAGGAAGAGCTGACACTTGAAAATTGCATCTTACAAATCCTCAAAATATGATCAATATATGTGCACAGTTTCAATAAGAATTGAAGGAGAACTGTAGGAGGAGTTCACGACACAAAATTTCTAATATTTTGTACACAGATGGACACACAGACAGACACATGGACGGACTCACGGACAAACAGACACATGGAGAGACAGGCTGATTCCAGTATACCCCCGAAAACATTCGTTTTGTGGGGATATAAATATCTTTAGTAATTACACAGAGTATAAATTGTCCAAGTTTTCCTACAACAACAACAATGATGCAGATGACAATGCTGAGGTCTACAAGGCTATGAGAGTAACCTCTTTCTTCAAAAACAGCCCAAATGAAAATACAGGTAATCATTCGAGTTTTGTTTTACCAGATGACAAAATCTTAAACATGTTGAAGTTGAAAACATTTGTGGATGATAAATCATGTGTAGCTATGTTTATTGAATTCGCCTTTGAAAGGTTAGAAAATATTGTGGGAAAGGGAGACAATGCTGGTTACCAGAAAATGCTGGCTACCATGCTGGTTACCAGCATTTTCTGCCTTTTCCACGTTGTTTTTAAATGCTTTCTATCCTGGCTAGTAAAAACTCAGCATTGTGGGATAAATGGTTTAAACAAATAGATCACACACCTTTTCACCCTAATTCTCTTAACCCTTATCCAGGGCCTGTATTCACCAACCATTCTTGAGAATATTCTTCGTCTATGTAAGTAACACAACTTCTGATTGGCTAAACCAAATGGTTTAGCCAATCAGAAGTTGTGTTACTTACAAATGAAGAAAACTCTGGAAAATAAGACAAAGAACGTTCTTAAAAATAGTTGGTGAATACAAGTCTTTACCAGATCAGATCGCAAGAAAAAAGATATAATTCCATATTTTACACAGTCTGATCTTGCTCTTCCTTATCTGTAAACACATGAGAAATGGTAATCAGTGCCCTAGGAGCTATTGTCTCTAAAACTGTCCAGTTTATAAAAGAGGATACCTGAATTAAAAGCCGTCTCTCAGTTGTAAAGTTATCTGCCACAAACTCTGACTGAGGGGTGAGGTCAAACGGAGCTGTTAAAACTAGACTTGTGTCTGAATCACCTGGTGATCTGGAAACAAAAATATAAAACATGATTCCAGGTAGGACCATCACATGATAGCACACTGATTTAGCTCTTTACCACACGACAAAATTCTAAAAAACAAAAAACCTGTCTCAGCAGAATGGGTTATTGTAAACATGTATAAAGTCTCATGGAATTCTGTCCAATGGTATTGGAGATATTCAATTTCACCGAGTGGGACGGACAGACGGACAGAAGGACTGACGGACAATGCTAAAACTATATCCCTCCACCTTCGGCGGGGGATAAAAAGAAATCTTTGAATGGGTTTTTAGACTGATTTAACTCTTTACCAAACGACAAAATTCTAAAAAACAAAAAGCCGGTCTCGGCAGAATGGGTTATTACACATGTATAAAATTTCATGAAATTCTGTCCAATGGTATTGGAGATATTCACCGAGTGGGACGGACAGACGGACAGAAGGACTGACAACGCTAAAACTATATCCTTCCGCCTTCGGCGGGGGGATAAAAAGAAATCTTTGAAAGGGTTTTTATACTGATTTAACTCTTTACCGAATGACAAAATTCTGAAAAAAAAAAAAACCCTGTCTCGGCAGAATGGGTTATTGTAAATATGTATAAAGTTTCATGAAATTCCATCCAATGGTACTGGAGATATTCATTGGGAAGGATGGACAGACAGACAGAAAGACGGACAGACAACGCTAAAACTATATCCCTCCACCTTTGGCGGGGGATAAAAAAAAATCTTTGAAAGGGTTTTTACAAACGAAGTCCCTAACAAAGAAATAAATTAATAGATACATGGCAGAAATAAAGGGACCTGACGGGATTTGAACCCCAGAACTCCTGGCCGAAAGGCCAATACCTTAACCACTGAGCCAAAGAGATATCTCTCTGACACAGTAGTCAGGTAATGTATTTAAATCGGGACAACGCCATGCAGGAAGGAGTGGTCTCCCGTAACACACCCCCTCTTAAAGTCATTATTTATTGATGACTCAAAGCCTCATTAGGTAGGAAGTCCGTTTTTGGACAACAGATGGGATTAATGGCTCAATGGCCTATCCCAGACGAGCCCCCATCCTACAAACAAAGTCTGTAACAAAGAAACAAATGAATAAATGCTTGGCAGAAAAAAGGGACCGGACGGGATTCGAACCCCAGAACACCCAAACGAAAGGCTAATACCTTAACCACAGAGCCAAAGAGATATCTCGCTGAGGCAGTAGTCAGGTATTGTATTTAACTCATTACCAAAAGACAATATTTTGGACTTGTCCAAATCGAAAGCATTTGCAGACGACAAAATAAAAGTGACTGAAAATTTGAAATTTGGTTTTTGAAGGGTAGAAAACATTGTGGGAAAAGGAGAAAGTGCTGGTTACCAGCATTTTCTCCTTTTCCCACACTGTTTTCTAAAGGCTTCTTTCTCAGGGGCGTCAAAAGGAGGGATTGAGTGGGAATGGGTTAAATCGGGACAATGCCATGCAGGAAGGAGTGGTCTCCCATGACAGGGTACACAACATAGTGGGAAAAGGAAACATTCCCAAATAATTCATGAACAGAATCTGAAAAAGAAGGGATTCTTTGGTAAAAAGACTAAGAAATTTTTAATTAGGATCTACCTTAAGTTTAGGGGACTATGGACATCTAAGCTGGATTTCTTCTTGACTGCCCGCTCTGGGGAAAGGAGCTCAGCTGTCTCCAGACATCGATCTAAGGACTCTTTCGTCACTTTAGGGTCTCCGGAGGGGCTGGCTTTCTGTGCATAGTTCTGTACAATCTGATAGCAGTAGGTGCACACTCTGATACTTCCTGAGGATGATAGAACAGGAATACAGCAAAAAAGAAAACATGCAGGTGCCAATAATTGGCAGGAGTTCACTTTTAGAGAAAATTCTAATTTGAAAAAGGGGGATAACAGCATTAAAAACATTTTGAATATTACCTACCCTTGTTGTGTTGATTCCCCTTTTAACTCTTTATCACACTATCCCGACTTTAAACGACCCCTGAGAAAGAAGACTATTGAAAACATTGTGGGGAAAGGAGAAAATGCTGGAAACCAGAATTTTTTCCCTTTCCCACAATGTTTTCTACTAGGGATGGCAACGAGTATCGATTTTAATACTCGAGTACTCGGTCATTCTTCCGATCGAGTACTCGGTTACTCGGACGATTTTTACTACATTTTAGGCCTATACTAAAATTTCAGAGCAAGATCAGGTTTTTTTTTTTTTTTTTTTTTTGTCCCAAAGAATTGGAAACAGTGAAAATCTATTCAACAAAAAATCTTGATCCGTTTGACACCCTTAGTTTACAAGCATTTATTTCACATTCTACACACATGTATAACGTCATAAGCATAATTCCCAACCCACCACGATTTCAAAGGGAGTTTCCCGATTCAAGACCTAAAAATCCAATCACCCGACAGACTATTTAACCCCAATTAAAAAAGTTTCGGATAAAAGTGTATAAAGGGTGTGATAAAGCTTGTATCCCAAGATACACATACATATACATCCGACGTTGCCATGGAGCTGACAAGCCAGTATTTCACGGTCGATCGGGTTCGTTCTTTATTATAAATGGAAATCAACATTCAGTAATCTAACCGAGTTTTATCGTTCGAAGATCGACGAACCAATCAAATTTGAGAACGAGTCGAACAGGTCCTTGTCAGTGGAATTTACGTCATTCACCCCATGTAAGCAGGTAAATTAGCCTATATTATAATTTTACCCAAAAACGCAAAATAACAATCTTCATCGTTGTCCCAGAATATAGATAATAATGAGTTACAAGTTAATCATCAACAAAAACAATGGAAAAAAGCCAAGTTTTGGACTGTTTAGAGCACACATTGACCGCTAAGATTCCAATCCGTCTAAAAATAGACCAACCTGCATATGAACGTAGGTTTATGAAATCAATGGCGTAGCTTTTTAATGTCGGCATTGTTCGACTTGTTAGCGGTCAGTGAGCTAGAGTTCGCGAGCATGTCTTGTCTGATCATAAGTTTTGGGACCTCTAATAAAATAATTATTTTTTATAGACCCTAGTATTGGAACACGAAAAAAATTTTTTTTTACTATCCCAAAAAATAAAGCAAAATACGGTAGGTATACAATGGCACGTTGGCGATCACAAGGTACGCATGATTCCTAAGTAAGTTTCACAGTCAAACTGTGAAGATTAAGGATACTTACTTTCTCCTCCCTAATTAGACCATATTAGCCGGCCGCTGATTTACTGAAATTACGAAAACTTTAATGATCGATTAGCGATTAACGTGAACGGCTTAACGTTATAATTGACACAGTTGTTGTTTATTACAAACACGTGTCAAATTGTGAATTGTTTGGCTATCTTTCGGTAACTTTTGCACTTTTGCAACGATGTTTTGATTACATTTAATCGGCTGCAGTGTTTGTTTTGCAAAGAAATTTTTCCTCGGGAAGCAAAATGGTACATTTTTGTGAAAAAATACCGAGTACTCGAATATCAAATTCCGTAATTGATACTCGGACGTTCGATCGAGTACTCAGTTAACCGGTTACTCGTTGCCATCCCTATTTTCTACCCTATCAAAGAAAGATTGCAGTGGACATCTCTATTGAGCAAGCAACCTGCATTTACCTTTAACTCCTTTGTTTGATTATCCTGAGTAACAAGGCTTTTTAAAACATTGTGGGAAAAGGAGAAGATGTTGGGTGAATTACAATGGAAAACTCACTAGCTGAACACTTCTGGAAGCCCTCTTAGTTAAGGCATACCCTTGAAACACAATAACATGTTTTAATGACCCTGATGAAGAAGCCATTTAACACTTTTTTGACTTGTCAAAACTAGAAATATTTGCAGACAACAAAATCAATCAAATGTGACTCAAAAACTAAATTTTTTGTCATTGGAAGGTTCGAAAACATTGTGGGAAGTGGAAAAATGCTGGTTACCAGCATTTTCTCCTTTTCCTATATTTTCAGAAGCATCCTTTCCATGGGCTTGTAAAAACTACAGACTGTGTGGTAAAAATTAAGGAAAACCTATCATTACTGACAGGGCCCCTAGAGAGAGGGAGTGACTTTGATTTTCAAATAGAAAATATTAATTATTCTCCTTTAAACCTTATGTTGTGGGTACTCGTTAGAATCGTCTCATTGAGATGATTCTAATGCATACCCACAACATAGGGTTTCGAAGAGAATAATAAGTTTAAAATACAACACCCCCCTCTTACCTGGAACTCTGTTAATGGTGACATGGGTGGTTTGCATGACTTACCCTTATAGCCAATGATCTTTCCAGACAGTTCTTGGTTACAACAGCCGTTACAAAATATCTGACCACAAATTCGGCAGTGATGTCTCCGTCTAAACGTTGTAAATTTATCCCCACAATCATAACATTCTTTACAACTGCTATCTGGCATCCAATACTGTTTAAAATCACTGTCTCTGTATACCTGCGGTGTCTACAATAAGAAATGTAGCCTTGCGGTTTGTTGGTTCACGGTAGTTACAGTCCGATCAAGAAAAACTCAAGATTTTAGCAGAGTATAGAATAAATCACCAAATAATTTCCTAATTTCATCCTTTATTTAACGTCACAGAAAATATTATGTAGTTTCATCAAAACATTCAAAAGAAAATCAACCTTGACCTTCATGACTGTCCCGGTGCCATTCTGAAATCCATGCATGTTACTTCGATGGTTTTCATGAAAAAAGTCACTACATCTTGATATATTTGGCGCCAATTTGCAGTCACATGATCGGAAAATATTGCCACATAGTCTAACAGATGATCTACATGTAAATACATCATCATGCATGTTTTGAAGTAAAACTGCTTGAAATGAAGGATTTTAGAGGGTGGGGTAAATACCGGTAGTGTTAAGCTTGTAGGTGCCGATGACACCGTTTTCACATCCAGTAAATTTTTCTACCGTTCTAATCTTTTATTTTGAAAAATGAAGTTGGTTGAGGTACAGAAATGTTTCATTTATGGTATCTACAACCAAAATAGAGACCAGACAAGCCGCAAGAAGTTGCCGATTTTTGTTATGATGGAAAAATACTGATTACCTCCAAGCAATATGTACCGTGAACCAACATGTCGTGGCTATAATTGTGAAATTCCTCAGAGAGGGTCAGCGATATAAATGTAACATTCCTTATAAAGAGTTTACATTGTTCGTCAGGAGGCAGGGGACTTGGAAACTTGTTCATGGCTGTGGCGAACCATGTCTCAGATCTTAAAATTTGCAGACAACTGATTAACCCTTTCCCAAACAAGCCCTGGTTTTTACGTGTCTGCAGTAAAAGTCTTTTGAAAAGACTGTTGGAAAAGGAGAAATTGCTCGTAACAAGCAATTTCTCCTTTTCCCACAGTGTTTTCTACCCTTTTTGAGAACTATCTGCCATTTTCTCTAAATCTAAAATTGTTGTCTGCAAACTCTTTCAGTTTGGAAGAGTCCAAAGTTTGTCGTTTGGGAAAAGGTTAAATATGTCCCAAATGATGGGATTTGTTTTTTAAAGAGTAGTGAATATTGTGGAAAAAGGACAAAATGTCGGTTACCAGCATTTTCTCCTTTTTCTACAATGTTTTTCACAGCCTTCTTTCTAATGGTTGGAAATAAGAGCTGTCATAGATGGATTATGCTCCCAAAATAGGTTTCTTTTAGGAGAGTGAAGGCTGTTGGTAAATGGTTGGTCACAGGAGAAATAAACAATAAACCCCCTTTTCCATGGCACAGCGTCAAAATGGAAAACCAGGTTGGTTGTATTGGAGTTTAACGCCACTTTAACAGCTAAGGTCATATAATGGCAGTTGGTGATGCACATGTGTTTTTTCCTGGCTTTCTCACACAGGTACTTACACTACTTTCTTTCCAAAGCCACCGACTACTTTTCTCACATGCTTTAACAGAGGTGAGAGGCGAAAATATGCCGGAAAGAAAGTTCGCCTCAACCGGGTATCCAACTCACAACCACCAGGTCATGAGTTCGACACGCTCACCACTGAGCCACCCGGGCGGGCTGGAAAACCAGGACAAATACATCGGTGCAATATCCTAAACAGTTCATGTATGAAGGGTCATTTGACCTGGACCAGGGATCGTAGAGAGATGGCTTTAGATGGAAGGACGGACAGGAGAACAGATGGACAGAAGAACAAACAGATGGAAAGACGAAGAGGCGACTATATGCTTGCCCTTCGGGTAGTATAAAAATTATGGGAAAGCAGTGACATGTCTTTGATGGTATGACTCAGAAAGTTACAAATCAAACTGTATTAAACCTTTCCCAAACAATCCCTGGTTTTTTCGGGTCTGGAATAGTAGCCTTTTGAAAACATTGTGGGAAAAGGAGAAAATGCTGGTAACCAGCATTTTCTTCTTTTCTTACAATGTTTTCTACTCTATCATAAGACAGAAATCATCTTTTCAGCAGGAGTTCAATTGTCGTCTGCGAATGCTTTCAATCCGGTCTAGTCCAAAAGTTTGTCGTTTGGGAAAGGCTTAACTTGCAGTTTTTCCTTTTCCCACAAGGTTTTCTACCCTATCATAGACAGAAATCATCTTTTCAGCAAGAGTTCAACTGTCATCTGCAAATGCTTTCAATTCGGTCAAGTCCAAAAGTTTTTCATTTGGGAAAGGACTAAATTGTATCAACATACTGGCGCTCTCCTTTCTAAAATAGTGGATAGACGTGTTATAACACTACTGAATGTTCGTTTAGTTGTATCTTGGGGTTCTGGTAGGTCTGTTTCCGAGCTCCTTCTTGATGTATCACTGCGATCATCTTCTGCTGAGTGAGCTTTACTTGGATTTGAAAAGGATTCTGAAAAGACAAAAGACGATTTACACTGTAATTTCTAAATAAATCAGGAAAAAGATGCAACTTTGATAGATTTAGACTGAGCTCACCACTTTTCTCAGTTTCAGATTGTGCTCACAACTTTTAAATTTAGGCTGGGCTCATTCTCTTCTCAGATTTTGACAGAGCTCACAACTTTTCTCAGATTTTGACAGAGCTAACTACTTTTCTTAAATTCAAACTGAGCTCACATCTTTCTCAGATTTTGAAAGAGCTCACATTTTTCATAAATTTAGAAGAAACTCACATTTTTTCTCAGATTAAGACTGAGCTCTCACCTTTCCTCAGATTTTGACTAAGCCCACAATTTTCCTCAAATTTAGAATAAACTAAAGCCTTTTTCGCAGATGTAGACTGACCTCACAAATTTTTTCAAAGATTGGAACTAAATAACAATCCTTACAAATCTGAACAGAATTACAGTTTCTTCTCATAGATTTAGACAGCTGTAAAAATATTCATCGTATGTTAAAATTCTTTTCATCGATGCAAACAGAACTCGAATTTGTTCTCAAAGATTTAAAGGTGGCCCTTCAGATTTTGGGACAAAAATTTTACAAAAGTGTAAAAAATTTATCCTTATACACCCAAAGCCTTTTAATTCTCATTCATAAAACCCCAGTAGTCGAAAACCGTCCAACAACACGAGAAATTAGAGATTTATTACGGCCCAGGTTGACACCAACAGGAGACGCATTCTATTTTTCGATGATCAATTCTCTCATTTACTTACAGGAATACACAGAAGAAGCTTCAAAAATAGCGTCCGAAGAGGACATTATGGAAATAATTATCACATGTTTGTTATGGTCGGGAATTTAAGCGTTATGAGTCATGTGCCAATCACTTGACATTCCCACAATGCTTTACTGATTTTTGGCCTGAAATCTAAAAATAACTTACGAGGCTACGTAGCCTTTTAAGGGAATACCATCAAAAGTTTTTTTTTGTAATTTTATGAATCTTAATTATTGATGATTTGTATTATTTTTTGATATGAATTTCAGTGATATATATATATTTTTTAATTTGGTGAGATGTAAAAATTCTAAATACCCACCTTTAAAATAGAACTAAAAATTTTGTCACAACTTTTAGACTGAATCCAAACATTCTTTCCCAATTTGAAACCAGTCCCAACTTTGTTCACACAACTTTGTTAACCCATTACCACACAATCCCTACTTTTGACGCCCCTGAGAAAGAAGCCTTTAGAAAAGATTGTGGGAAAAGGAGAAAATGCTGGTTTTCTACCCTTCACAAAACAAATTTCAAATTTTCTGTCACTTTTATTTTGTCGTCTGCAAATGCTTTCAATTTGGACCAGTCTAAAATATTGTCGTTTGGTAATGAGTTAAATGTAAATAAAATTTGTCCTCACAGATTTAGGAGAACTACAATTTTTGTCACATGATTTAGACTGAATCCGAATATTCTTCCAAAACTTTGTGAACATCACAACTTTACTCACAAAACCAGACTGAAATACAAAAATCCTCAGAGATATCAATCCTCTACCAGACAACAATTTTTTGCCCATGTATAAAAAGAAAGCATTTGCAGACAACAATTTCAGTTTGGCTCAAAAGATGCAATTTTTCTTTTATAGAGATTTAAACATTGTGGGAAAAGGAGAAAATGCTGGTTACCACCATTTTCTCCTTTTCCCACAATGTTTTCTACCCGTCACAAAACAAATTTCAAATTTTCAGTCACTTTTATTTTTTCGTCTGCAAATGCTTTCAATTTGGACCAGTCTAAAATATTGTCGTTTGGTAAAAGGTTAAATGTAAATAAAATTTGTCCTCACAGATTTAGGAGAATTACAATTTTTGTCACATGATTTAGACTGAATCCCAATATTCTTCCCAAAGTTTGTGAACATCACAACTTTACTCACAAAACCAGACTGAAAGTACACAAAAATCCTCAGAGATATCAACCCTCTAACAACAATTTTTCGCCCATGTATAAAATGAAAGCATTTGCAGACAAAAAGTTCAATTTGGCTCAAAAGACACAACTTTTCTTTTATAGAGATTTAAACAATGAGGGAAAAGGAGAAAATGCTGGTTACCACCATTTTCTCCTTTTCCCATAATGTTTCTTTTCCCATAATGTTTAACTCTTTACCACACGAGAAAATTTTAAACTGGTCCAAATTGAAAGCATTTGCAGACGACAAAATAAAGGTGCTTGAAAAATTGAAATTTGTTCTAGGAAGGGTAGAAAAGACTGTGAGAAAAGGAGAAAATGCTGGTTACCAGCATTTTCTCCTTTTCCCACAGTGCTTTCGAAAGGCCTCTTTCTCAGGGGCGTCAAAAGTAGGGATTGTGTGGTAATAGGTTAACAGGCTTCTTTTTCAGGGTCATCAAAGGTATGAATTGTGTGGTAATTGGCTATTCAGTATAGGGTTATTCAATGAGAAAATAGGCATTTATAATTTCCTGAGTGCACCGTGTGTACTTTCAGTTTCAAGGTTGAGAAGGACATCCCATTTTGATAGAATTACACATAATTATATGTCTCTTATTTCATGCTTTCCGGTAGGATATCGAGAAATAGCAGTGAAAATATTTTTCGATCTTACACTGGTAGCACCAGTGAAAATACCGATTTTCACGTTCTTGTTGCCTAGGTAAATTGCGCGTGCCTAACAACCAGATGGGAAATATGACGTCATATACCTTACATTTCTCGCGCTTGACGTAACGTTGCTATGCGGGAGGGGTACGCCACGGGGAATAAGGGAAAAGAACTGTACTGAAGTTTGACAGAGCTCCTCCCAGAAAGGGATAAAAGCATAAAATAAATAGAATATTTGTTTTTTTCGGTGAAAGATCGAAATTTATTTCATCTCGTGAACACCATCGGTAATATTTTCACGAGTGGTGCAGCCACTCGTGAAAATATTACCGATGGTGTCCACTCGATGAAATAAATTTCGATCTTTCACCAAAAAAAACAAATATCCTCTATTTCTTCCTGCTACAACCCTTACCCAAACAGTCCCTGGTTTTCATGGCCCTGAAAAAGAAGCCCTTTGAAAATATTGTGAGAAAAGGAGTAACCAGTATTTTCTCCTTTTCCCACAATGTTTTCTACCTTTCCCAAAATAATCTTCAATTTTTGAGCCATATTTATTTGTCGTCTGCAAATGCTTTCAATTTGGACTGGTCTACAATTTTGTCGTTTGGTAAACAGTTAACTCTTTACCACACAGCAGAGTTTTAGACCTATCCAAATTGAAAGCATTTGCAGACGATAATTTCATGGTGGCTCAGATGATGCACTTTTTCTTTGGTACAGTAGAAAACATTGTGGGAAAAGAAGAAAATGCTGGTTACCAGTATTTTCTTCTTTTCCCACAATATTTTCAAAAGGCTTCTTTTCCAGGAGCGTCAAAAGTCAGCATTGTGTGCAAAAGAGTTAAATACCAGCAATTTTTTGTATTCCCAGGCCCTTTCCCAGGATGTTTAACATTTTATCTCTGTCAGTAAAATTTAGCATGGTCTGCTACAGGGTCAGACAAAGAAAATATCACTCTTCTTTTCTGAAAGCAGAGCTACAGATAAGAGGGAGTGACGGTAGTCTGAAGTCGGTTTTTCTCTTCAAAACCCTATGTTGTGGGTACTCATGAGAATCGTCTCGATGAGACAGTTCTATGAGTACACACACCATGGGGTTAACTCATTACCAAACAATAATATGTCCAGATCGAAAGCATTTGCTGATGAAAAAATAAAAGTGACTGAGAATTTAGAATTTGTTTTGTGAAGGGTAGAAAACATTGTGGGAAAAGGAGAAACTGCTGGTTACCAGCATTTTCTCCTTTTCCCACGATGTTTTCTAAAGGTTTCTTTTTCAGGGTCGTCAAAAGTAGGGATTGTGTGGTAATGGGTTAAGTGGGGAATAATTAACATTTTCAATTTTAAGATCAAAATCACTCCCTCTATCTGGAGCTCTGTAGAAAGTAAACTTGCCCAGTACCCACCTTTTCTCCCTACTTTGTTCGGTAACCCTTTTGGCTTCTTGCTTTGTTCTGACTGATCACCTTGTGTTGAATTTAGCCTTTCAACCGACACCTCCCGACTTGACGGTATACTTCCTGAATCTGACGACTGGTCAGAGTCATCTATAAAACATGTGTAAGAAAATCTTGATTGAGTAATTTATCAGTTGCCAAAATTTAGACCTCTAACTGGAAAGCATTTGCAGAGAACAAAACTAACATAAGCACTACATGTGTGTACCAGCCCTCATCAACATTTGTTTGACTTTCTGTTAATCCTTTAGCACACAAGGATGACTTATAACTTCCCTGAGGATGAAACCTTTAGAAAACATTGTGGGAAAAGGAGAAAATCCTGGTAACCAGCATTTTCTCCATTTCCCAGGATGTTTTCTACCCTATCAATAAACAAATGCACCACTTAAGCCACTTTGAAATTGTTGTCTGCAATTGCTTTTAATTGGATAGGTCTAAAATTTTACTGTGTGATAACCGACTAAAATTATGGGTCAAAAAAGGGGCATAACAGTAAATTCGATGGGTGAGTGCAACACTATCCTAAGTGCCTATACTTTGTATAGGCACTTAGGATAGTGTTGCACTCTGCCATCTTACTGTGTGACCACAAATCTTTATTGTTATCTACCCCTGTTGTAAACATTCCCCTTTTGAAAGTTAACAACTTGTTAAAATTTGAAGTAAATATCTATAGAAACAACAGAGGTATAGGATTACGATTTGTCCAAGTTTTTGCACTGTTGATGACAAAGACAGGGCTTGACAATAACTGGAGGTTTTCTTCGAAATCAACTGAGCTTAAATGAGATTATGAAGGGGTGGGTTGACCCATTATCACACAATCCCTACTCTTGATAACCCTGAGAAAGAAGACTTTAGAAAACATTGTGGGAAAAGGAGAAAATGCTGGTAACCAGCATTTTCTCCTTTTCCCACAATGTTTTCTACCCTATCAATAAACAATAGCACCATTTGAGCCACAATGAAATCGTGGTCTGCAAAATAATGCTTTCAATTTGGACAAGGCTAACATTTTGTTATCTGGTAAAGAATACAGGTATAATTGTATGTGATCTGCAGAAATGTGATTGATTGTATGGTGTTGAACTCATTACCAAACGACAAAATTTTAGGTTTGTCTAAATTGAAAGCATTTGCAGACGACAAAATAAAAGTGACCCAAAATTTGAAATTTGTTTTGTAAAATGTAGAAAACATTGTGGGGAAAGGAGAAAATGCTGGTTACCAGCATTTTCTCCTTTTCCCACAATGTTTTCTAAAGGCTTCTTTCTCAGGGGCGTCAAAAGTAGGGATTGTGTGGTAATGGGTTAAGCCCGTTTTCAATATTTCAACAGCAGCCAAAGCACCAATCCATGCTTCCCTGGTGTTTCTATTCACTCAGCACAATATTTTCCCAAGCCACTGGCTGATTTTCCACATAACTTGTTGAAAGGAGAGAGGAATGAATCCCGTCACATTGACTATCATCACTTCAGAAAGAAATTCACCAAGCCTGGAATCAAACCAGTAACCCTCTGTTCAAAAGTCCTCTTTGCTACAGCCAGATGCTACCAGAGCTTTGTTGCAGACAAGTGACAAATGAACAAAAACTATTTCTTTACCTTTACCCCTCTTAAAAAATCTCGACAGCAAGCTGTTTGAACTCTGGGATTCTGATGCCAGAGGAGTGAAGGACGTATAAGTTGTGGGTAAATCATCCCATAGTGACATCTGGACCGTGGATATGAAGTCAGCAGGATTAACTACCTTCTTCCCTGTTCCTAATCAAAAGGAACTTAAAAACATAAACAACTGATAATAATATCATACCAAACAATGCCATAACTTAAGGGACAAAAAGAAGAAGCCGGAGGAACATTCTATTCCAAGACATTGTGGGAAAAGGAGAAAATGTTTGTTTCCAGCATTTTCTCCTTTTCCAACAGTTTTCTACCCTTTCAAGGACAAAAATTATCTTTAGGACCACACTCATTTTGTCATCTGCAAATGCTCCAATTTGGACAATATCAGAATACTTTTGTTTGGTAGTTAAACATAAAACAATTAACCCTTTACCATAGACACAAAGCCAACTTCTGACAACCCTGGAACAGAAAAATGGCACCACTTGAGCCATATTGAAATTGTCATCTTCAAACGCTTTCAATTTGTACAAGGCTTGTTGTCTGGTAAAGAGTTAACCCATTACCACACAATCCCTACTTTTGACGCCCCTGAGAAAGAAGCCTTTTGAAAACACTGTGGGAAAAGGAGAAAATGCTGGTAACCAGTGTTTTCTACCCTTCCCAGAACAAATTTCAATTTTTCAGTCACCTTTATTTTGTCGTCTGCAAATGCTTTCAATTTGGACAAGGCTAAAATTTTGCTGTCTTGTAAGGGGTTAATATGCGTACAAATGACAGATACCAAAAGATAGAATGCTATAATTATGCAAGTGCAGAACCAAATTGGGACAAGGCTAAAAGTTTATAGTCTGGTAACTATGCATATACTTTATTGTTAGATCTCTGTCCTTTCCAATACCAACAGTATTGGATTCATTTATGGTTAGCCACCAAACAGTTGATAACTCTTTTCGAGACAAAAAAAATTTAAGACTCATCCCAATACTGAATGCGGTTGATTTGCAGATGAAAAATCACATATGGCTAAAATGATGTGATAGGTCTATGCGTTTCGACGGTAGGTAAGATCGTAAACATGGAACATGATATACAGTTTTTTAGGACTTCTGACTCTGGGTCATTTTTAAAATGGGGTTTTATTGTAAAGGGTTTCGGGATAATGGAGATGCTCATTAGTTCATATCCTGGAACTTGAAAAAATACTATAAACAGGTTTTTCCACAAAACCAAAATAACTGCACTATGTTCAACCATGTAAAATAATCAAAACAGTCATGATATAAAGTCCACAAAAATGAAACTGAAAGTCTTAATTATCAAGATCATGTCATCCGAATTATATGTCGTATCCGAATTACGGCGCATTTTATCAAACCTGTCAAACACTCAAGTAAAATCCTAATTTAGTGAAATTAGACTTGGAAGAGCAAATTAAATGTTAGTAACAACAAATTTTATACAACTATTTAGGATTTATCACCGTCAACCTGACTTTAAACACTAGGAAACGGTTTAGTTCGTCTTGGTTATCCTCCCTATTTCTAGCAAACTGATAATTTGTAAATGTCGTCTGGCAGTATCATACATATATATGATTCAGCATCTTTCCAGAATTTTGGTTTCATTTCAACTCTAAATAAGTTGAACAAGTCGTGACGTAAGACGGGTTTTTCCCTTTTTTTTTTTCCATAGCATTGCTTCATTCTTACCTTATCAGATTATAAGATTCCACAAAAACCTAGATCTTGTGTAAAACTCATACTGTGGCTGAAACAGTCCACAAAATTTTAGACTTGCCTAAATTCAAAACTTAAAATTGCAGACGAAAAAATTTACTCAAATCAAATGCTTGTTTTTGAAAAGGTAAAAAAAAAACAGAAGTGGAAAAGAGAGAAAGCTCTGAATAGATCTATCTCTGTTTTCTCTGTCACAGTAACTTTTTTTTTTCCAATATTATACTAGATCTATTAGATCTAGCTGTACTGAACACTTCCTTTGTAACCCGTTGGCCTAGAAAAGGGGGGGGGGAGTGGTTGGAACTCGAAGACTATGTAGATTAATGTCAGACATCACAGAACTTACAATCTGATCTTAGATCTACACTTTCCAATCTGGAGAAAAATAGGAGACAAAGAAAGATTTTACCTTGTATTTTCCGAATACATGTACTTTCATTTTCAGCGAGGCCAAAATGGAGTCCCACGCCCTGTGCTGTATTACAGAAGGCCTACTGAGAGAGAAACTCCAAGGTAGCATGAATATGTGCTCTGGCCTCCGTGATATAACTGAACTTATGTTAAAAACGGCGTTCAACCCTTTACTCCATAGATAGTCATTTCTACGCATTGCTTGTATGAGCCTTTGGAAAGCATTGTGGCAAACGGTGAATTTGCGCGTGACGAGCAATTTCACCTTGTGCCACAATGTTTTCTATGATATCAAAAGGTGTCATATACACATAAGAAACGGCTTCATCCTTGCTGTTATTTAGGGTCAATTAGAGATGCCTTGTGGGGTAAAGGGTTAAAACGGTGGTGGTAGTGATGATGATAGTAATGGTGGTAGTGATGATGATTGTATTAACCATGATGATTATGTGTGGTGGTTATGATGATGATGATGATGATGATGATGACGATGGTGGTAGTGATGATGATGATGATGATGGTGTAGGTGTTGATGATGATGGTATTAACCATGATGATGATGGTGGTTGTGATGATAATGGTGATGATGATGATGTTGGTGGTGGTAGTGATGATGATGGTATTAACCATGATGATGATGGTGGTTGTGATGATGATGATGGTGGTGGTGGTGGTGGTAGTGATGATCATGATGATGATGGTGGTGGTGGTAGTGATGATCATGATAGTGGTAGTGATGTTAATGATGGTGGTGGTGATGATGATAGCAATAACAATAAAGATAATGATAATGGTTATGAGTATGATGATGATGTTGATGCTGGTGGTGTGGTGGAAATGATAGCAGTAACAATGATGACGATGATGATGGTGGTGGTGACAGTGGTGTTATTGATGATTCCCTAGGAATCTTACAGACTATATTTTAGTGATCCGTGTACTATATATCTGCATGATTACAGTTCAATTATAGATTTACGACAACTATATTGTGGGGTTTAACCATCCCTATGTCCGGATGAAGGAGGCTTTTGAAAACAATGGGGGTGTGGGGAGGAGAGAAAATTCTGAGAATATTTTCATTTCACACAATGACTTTTCCTTTCTTAGAAAATCAGATCATTTCAGATAAACTCAATTTGTTGTTTGCTGAAACTTTCAATTTGGACAAGTAAAGAATGTTGATCAGCTCGTAAGTAGTAGATAGCCTCATACGTATAGTCGATTTTTTTCCTTCTTTGTCTATATAAATGACGTCACAAGCCGGTGGAGGTAATTTTCAGAATCAATCAGGCGTGTACATACCTGTTGTGTTATATTCTCGGCGGCATTTCTATTTTTAGCCATAGATCGAGCAGACGATATCCGATGAGAGTAGGTTTGTCAAAACAGGGTGGAAAAAAGGATTGGGGGAAGTAGATAATTATTGTATGGTCAAGAACGGCCGATAGCTTCAAAAACAGGGTGACAAAAGGCCTTCTCTTTGTAATCTCTTTCCAGCAACTGAGAACAGCACGGAAGAAAGTCAGTCTATTTTTAACCGGTGAGTTCAACAACGCAAGGTCTTTCTCGAGCAGACGAATTCTAGAGATAGAAGGTTTTCAGAAGCAATTTAATCTGTTGCCTACAACGATGCGCTGGACAGGGGAAATTACTTTCTCTCTCTCTCTCTCTCTCACTCACTCACTCTCTCTCACACACACACACACACACACACAGGTGTAAATCCCTTTCACTTTAAAACAGTAGGGTTTAAAATAACGAGGAAACAAGTATTTTGTAACATTTATTTTTTCTCTATCATATTTACAACAACATGATACGAAAAGTATATAGATCTACAACTATTTACATAAAACAATGTAGAACAATCAATTAAAATCCATATGGGTAAGATACATAGTTATCCCCGATTACTCGTTTGTCAAAAACTAGTCGGTAGTCTTTTCGTTCGGTCGTGGTCATTAATTTTACACAGTCCCTATCTCTCGCAATTTTATGTGTATTTTGAACAGACACTGAAGCATTAGGGCAATTTGTGACAAAGTTTTTGAGGACGTTGAAATTTACGTTTAAGAGATTTTTGTAATTGAGAGTGATACCTCTGACTTTACAATGGGCACTGTTTCCCTCTTTGTCTGGATTCAGCAATTCATAACCATAGTTTTTTGGTCCACCAGTCGCAAAAGTTTTTATACGGTTATTTTGAATTTCGTCCGTCAAGTCACCTAAGTAATCACCCAATTGAGGCTTTGACTGCCCTTGTTTAGTTGAAAAGATAACAGAATCAGTGTCGGCGTACATTGCCCTAGGTCCGAGTTGCTCTAAGTAGGAATAAAGTTTGAGACGTGCTTGACTCGTTGTGTACGCGGCAATGACAACATTCGTTTTTATGTTACTTTCAACAAACTCTTCTTTCAGTTTCCATCTCATTTCCACGGCTTCGTTTGAGACAAAGTTAACTGCAGTCACGTCTTCGTGGTCGGAAGTCAGTTTGTCAAAATAGGTCTTTGGGTCATCTACTTTGTCAACCTGTTGCATATTTGATCTCTGACCAAATTTGCCCCAGAAAGAGTTTAACATGAGTTTTGCAAGAGCCCTTTGTCCTGGGTTTTTCTTGACTTTATTGTAGTCTAGACGTATCCCTTCCTTTTGGAAATAAAGTTCGATATACATGTGTCTATCTTGCTCCGTCTCGCACCAGTCGGGCCATCCACTGGCTTCTTGTTTTATTTTAAGAAAAGTATTTACATATTCGGTAAACAAACCTCCTGTCTTGGTCTCAGGGTTGTACCTGGATATCTCGTTAAAGTGCCATATTTCATAAAGTTCAATGACTCTATACCCCTTTTCAACTGCCTTTTTTAGCTCGTCTGTCACCCAAGTACCAATAAAGGACCTTTCGTCATAGGTATGAGTGCAAGGTGTTTGTTGTTGAGTCCCTGCACAACTTTCACAAAGATGAAACAATAATTTGCCGTTCATTTTGCATGGTAGTACAGGATGGAAAAGCCCTTTTGGAGGTAGAACTTTACATTTGACAAGCCCTTCGTACTTGTCTAAATCTTGGAAATTTTCCGTTATAATTTCAGGATGCCCTATTGGTATTTTACCCGTTTTATTGACCCATGGGTACAAAGATGTGACATCATAATAGTCAATATCTACAGTATCAGAGCCTTCTTTGTATAAGGTATAAGCTTCGGTTCGACCTCCGTAAAATGCGTCTCGGGGTTGAAGAGGTGAAATCACATTCAGTTGGTCTACATAGGTTTTCATATCAGAATTTTCTTGACATTCCTTGTCGAAATCTGATTCCCATATTGACCTGTAAGTATAGCCTTGACCCTCTAAGAACTGTTTTTTCTCTAAAGTCATGTCATAGAGTTCCCCCATCGTTTTATGATTTACAGGATTGACAGTCGATCGAGAGTACTTCTTAGGGTTCCCGTGCCAAAAATCGCCATGAAATTCGAGGACCACCTTTTCACCTTTTTCTGTCTCATAATACCCATCAACCCTGTAAGGGCCTATAGACTTTTCTCCTCCATTTCTGGCATGTTGAATTTTATGACACTGTACATGTGACACATACTTAATCCACTTAATAGCTTTGACAGATTGGTTTTGCTCAGGGTTGTAACCATGATGAGGTATTAGTGCAATGGTTTCTGGTTTAAGAAAATTCGTTCTGAAGACTAGATTACATGCCGAAGCGATGGTGATAGACTTTTCAAAGGGATCTATTCCCGTTACCTCGATAAAATCCTCGCGAAATTTTAGACAACAGCGTCTCAAAATGTCCACGTCTGATTGGCAATAAGTTAACAGTTCACTTTGAAAGTCAAACTTGTCATTTTTATGAGTATTGTACCAAGTTAAAAATTTGTTTCTGTCTTGGCGTTTCATTGCGTCAGGATTGTAATAAGAAACATCCGGAAGTCGGTCAAGAACAACATTTTGGTTTTCTTTCTTGTTAAAAAGGTGTGGAAAGTATCCCTTTTTCAGTTCCTTAAAACCAAACATATCTGGAAGTTTTGCGAGAGCCATAGGTAAGAAGTTAATGGAGTCAATCATTTTCAGTTTACAGTTCTCAACACTCAAACTCATAACCTTCGCCCCATTAGGTACGATGATAGGTATAATAGCATTTCTGTACAAGTACTGAAGAATAGGGTATGAATCATACCCTTGGAAGTTGTGACACAAGACAGTGCTTTCATAATTCTCTTTCGAAAACAGCCACTTACAAAAGTCATCCAGAGTATTGTCCCCAGAGAAAACGTGTTCTCTAAGACCACACTCATCACAACTCTCTATGGCATCCATACATAATGTGCATACTTTATGGGCAACACACAGATTTGGTTTATGTTCATAACTACCACAGTTGTACTTAAAACAATTTTGACACTTGCCAAATACGTCCGGTGTATATCCTTGCTCGCATTGAACAAGATCGTCCTGGGTACATTCAAAATCAAAGAAAATAAACGTTTTGGCGTTTTCTTGTTCATCAATTAGCTCTTCCTCAATGGACATGGATTGTTGGAAAGACTGTTCTTCTGGCTTCATGTAGCACCGATGATTCTTGTCAAAGAAGTCATAACAGGTATGACAGTAAATCCGTCCGCAGTTGTGGTTTTTATCCAGCTTTTTATTCACTGTTTTTCCGCACTCGGGGCATCGACAAATAGATTTGCAGACTGAATTGCCTTTAGCCGTTGATTTCTTGTGTAGTTCAAAACAATCTTGTCCTCGGAAAAATCGATTGCAATCCTTGCAATGCACCCAATCATTAAGACTTGGCTCATGTACTTTTCGACAAGCGTGACAGACCTTGTTGCACTTATGGTCTTCTGGGTGATCATAACCTTTATGGCACGTTGTGCAATAATAGTTTCTGGAAAGGAAGGCCGACATACTAGTAATAACATCATAATGATGATCATGGTGATAGAGATATATTTTCTTCTCAGCTTCTGGTCCGCTGTAGATGATGGCGTTAAAATGTTCCTTTGATAACACGTTTATTTGGTAGCCATGCAAAACGTCTTGAAATTTCTTTACTTCTTCCATACCACATTTTCCGAGGGATACATCAGCGTTTTGGTGAAGTTTTGTAGCCAATATGCCTTGTAGTTTGTAACCACGTCTTATCGAGTCCCAGTTTTCATGCTTGTCCAATCTGGCTTTAGCAGTCACTATGGCTCTGGCACAACATAGGTCATCATCGTTTTGAATTCGTATTGTACATCGTTTGTCCATCAAAAACTTCTCTGTATTGACGAACTTGCATCTTTTACCAACACCTCCTTTCGGCATATCCACAAGCGTCACTTCGATGATAAGACCAGAATCTATAACAAAATCCTCGTTGGACTGAAGAACTCTCTCTATTTCGGCCATAAATCTGTCGGCAGTAAGATGTTGTATCTTCATAAAAGGTATCACGATAGGATAATCCAGGGAAGGACTCTGAACTGTGAGTCGTATCAAATCTTCCGACTTCGATCCATTTGTCAGGTCTTCAAATATGGCAGAAAATAGCTTCTTGAGAGTTGATAATATGTTATCTGTTACTTCGATGTCTTGAAAGTTGATCTTGTAACTGGACGCCTTGGTCCTAAATTTTTCAATGCGTTGCTCTCTGATTTTTTTAATACTATAAAACTGTCGTAGGTCGTCACTCCTCTTTAAAAGTTTGGTCAAAGACCCATCCTCGCTGTCATTTGCCGGTCGTTTTTGACCCCCGCCCACCTGGTGTTTTTCTTTCAGGTGACGCTGAAGACTATCGAGACGACTAAAAGCTTTTCCACATAGTTCACAATGACTAGCATTAGAAGCCTCGTGTTTTTCCATATGTCTATCCAGATTATCTGTACGGGTGAACACTTTTCCGCATATGTGGCATGGTAACTTTTTCCAGTGATTTTCTGCTCTCCGGTGTTGGAGAAGTTGGCTAAGCTTTGGGAAACTAGCCCCACATTCTTCGCACTGGTAAGCCATGATCAGGACCTATAAATAAAGTGAAACAAATATGAGTACTTGATCTAAATTCCTATAATACATTGGTTATACAATCTGAGTGGCTATAGATACTGACAAGAAAAGAAAAAAAAAAAACAGGCGAGACAGCAAAAAGTCAGGCGAGACTAAGAAAAAGGCGAGACTACAAAATTATAATGATTCTCACTGTTTGAATATTTTAGCCAGGAACCTATGAGCTTCGTTCTTCACTCTCTGTCAAACAGAACTCAAATGGGACTGCTGTGTAATTTAGTCGCTTTATATAGATACGTCTCAGCAAGTTGAGCTGAAATCGCAGATTTTGATTGGTTAAAATAAACTCTTATATATGCAAGAACTAAAAGGCCTATCAACAAAACGATTTTAAGGGGACAGAGAAAAAGCCAGGCGAGACTAAGAAAAAGGCGAGACTAAGAAAAAGGCGAGACTACAAAATTATAATGATACTCACTGTGGTGACGATTAAATTTCTCTCCTTGATATTTTGAGCTCGAATGAAGTTGTCAATCTGTAATAGTGTCTTTTAATAGCAACGCCTCAACAAATGATAGTTTGGGCTGAAATGACACATTTTGATTGGTTGAAAGAACCTTTCTTGTATGTCTTTAAAAAACACTACAAAAGAAGTAATTTTTACAAGATTCAATCATTCAGACGTCGATCGTCGGAGGGGAAACATGTATTCTGCACAGTGTCCAGAATGCCACCAAGATTTCTCGAGGAAAGATGTAATGCTGAGACACAAGAGAAATAAGCACAAGGAAACCAGTCATGCGTATCCGCCGCCGCAGAGAGCGCCGCCGCAGGGAGCTCCGCCACCGCAGGGAGCTCCGCCACCGCAGGGAGCGCCGCCGCAGGGAGCGCCGCCGCCGCCGCAGGGAGCGCCTCAGGGAGCGCCGGGAGCGCCAGAATCACAGGGAGCGTCATGGACTATGCGAAAAAGTCAAGATATGATGCTCTACCACCCTTTCACCATGATGATTTCGGGGCCAACATGTAAGTTAATGTTGAGTCAGCTTAATTAAACACAGCGTTCATCTAGAGTATGCTTGTGAATCTTGAAGATCAATAAAGCCTTTTTTGTAACCTTTTTCTGTCTATTTCAGCTTGCGGTAAAACGACCTATGTGAAGGACCTTCTTTACCACAATGCAACAAGAATTCAACCGGAAATACAGAGAATCGTCTGGTTATATAAAAGGTGGCAGCCTTTGTACAGCGTTATCCATAGAACTGTGTCTCCTAGAGTCGAGTTTATTCAAGGCATACCATCAAATCTGGAAGACGACGACTACTTTGATCCTAGGATCAACAACCTATTGATATTAGACGATCTATTCTCAGAGGCTGGAAAGGACAAGCGAGTGACAGATTTATTTACGGAGGGGTCCCATCACCGATCTTTGTCTGTTATTTCTATCAGTCAGAACCTATTTGCTTCGAAGGACCCCACCCAGAGAAGAAATTGCCATTATCTCGTACTCTTTAACAACCCCGTAGATAGACAATCCGTGATGACTTTGGCTCGTCAGATGAATCCTGGTCAGAGCGAGAAGATGATGAAAATGTTTGAAAAAGCTACAAAGAAACCGTATGGCCATTTATTAGTGGATTTAAAACCATTCACTCCCGAAAACGACAGATTAAAAAGTGAGGTCCTATGGGTTGACCAACATCTGGTAACAGAAAGGTCTGCTTACAACCAATCAGATCACTCCATTGAACCTATAAAAGAAGGCAGTCATCCAGAAGCTAGTCATTCTGACGTTGGATTTCACCCCGTTCACATCGAAGAGCAGCAGCAAGAAATAATGGCTGAAAAAAGTCAAGCTTGTGACGATTGCGGACTGTTGTTCGATACCTTTCATGACGTACAGAGGCACGTTAAACGTGGGTGGTGCCCCGAAACTACACAGTCCAAGAAAAGGAAAATAGAGGAAGACACGGATGAAGACGATGGGCCTATAGAAGAAAACGAAGCCTATAACCACCTCTGGAAATTGGCGAAGAAAGAATTCAAAGATAGGTTCGACAGATTATACGATAGATATTTGTCGGATGGAGAAAATGAGAACGATGCTGCTGACATGGCCAGAGATCGTGTGAAACCGGCTGAGGAAAACAATTTCTTCCAGCGATACACAACCTTACTGGAAGTCTACTGGTTTCCCTTGAAAGACAGTTCAGTGCACCAAAACATCGTGCGACAAATCAATCTGCTGAGAGAGAAGGGAGTCAGTCTATCTTCAGCCGTGAAAAGGGTCATAAAGAAGAGTAAAGGTCGTTTTGAAGACCTTTTTGACACAGAAATATCGGACGATGAGGAGAGCGAGAATAACAGTGACGACGAAACAGACAGTGAACAGATATAAGTGTATTTTAAACAACAGTGTTCCTTCAGTATACTTTGTGACCTGGCAGTGAACGGACATGGCACCGTGGGAAAATTATTTAAAGAAAATTTACTATGACCCGTCTCACCCGGCAAGTTTTGCAGGACCACAGAAACTCTACAGCGTGGTACAAAAAGAAGGAAAATTCGATATTGGCATGTATCGCATTCGTAAATTCCTTCATAATCAAGAATCCTACAGTCTACATAAACCCGTCAGAAGACGATTTCAAAGAAATCACGTGATAAGTGCTGGAAAAGACGATCTGTGGATGGCTGATCTGATCGACATGGTGAAATTCGAAGAATGGAATGATGGCTACAAATACATCCTACTCGTCATAGATACGTTCTCCAAGTACGTCTGGTTACGTCCACTCAAAACCAAAACGGGAGAGGCAGTAGCCGAGGCCTTTAAAGACATTTTCAAAAAGACTGGAAGAATTCCCGCTAAACTGATGACGGATAAAGGTAGGCAACATTTGTTTTGATATAACCAAACATTTTTTTTTTTCATCGGCATGATAATGGCTGAAAATTGTTAAAAAGCGGCGGAACAGACCATGAAATAGTAGCATTTTCAATATGCATAGTGTGTAACGAATTTTTTAAGATACCACCTAGTTTCTACAAGAAAGAGTTCATAATAGACATGACTATTTATCTTTTCAGGTCAAGAATTCCGTGCAAGAAAGGTGCAGAGGTTGATGACAGAAAACGATGTGCGGTATTTTCCGACTCAAAACGAAACCAAGGCTTCCACCTCGGAGAGAGCGATTAAGACGATAAAAACGAAACTGTATCGCTATTTTTCCTACAAGGACAATTACGGTTATCTAGCTGTGCTACAGAATATAGCACACAGTTATAACAAGACCTATCACAGAACAATCGGTGTGTCTCCAGCCGATGTGAAAGAAAACAATGCGGAAGAAGTCCGGCTCTCTACATACTTTGCCAGACAGAATCAGACAAAACCCGATTTGAAACGTTTCAAGTATAAAATTGGTGACTATGTGCGTATCAGTCATCTCAGAAACGTATTTACACGAGCCTATGACGAGACTTATTCTGGAGAAGTGTTTCAAGTCTACAAACGGTACCACAGAGGAATACTACCGATCTACAGACTCCGTGACCTCCAACAAGAAGAAATCAAAGGAACGTTTTATGAATCCGAACTTCAGAAAGTAACCGTCGATCCGGATCAAACGTGGAAAGTGGAGAAAGTATTGAAATCCAGAGGCAGAGGACAAAACAAACAATACTTTGTGAAATGGAAATATTATCCCAAGAAATTTAATTCTTGGATCAGTGCTAGTGACATTGAATGATATGTTGTAAATATGTGTATGTAAATACTTGTAAATAAACATGTGAATAACAAAGCTCTTGTTTTCATTTCCCCTCCACTCTTCAACCTTCCAGCTCAAATAGGTTATTGATAAAGGGTTAAATCCGCAGCACACTGTACATAGCTTGAAGTTACTCTTGTGTGACGATGTAAACATTCAACTTTCATAAACCTGTATACGTCACAAAAATCGTCTGCTGTTGAGATCGATGTGTTCTACTCCGCTGTCAGGTATCGATTAACTGATGCAGTGTTGCTAGAGTCCGACAACTGTCTTCTGATTGGTCGACTAGAGCTAAAAGCGCTTTTACATAAAATCCAGTACTAATTTCTTACCGTGAAAAAATCGTCACTTGGTAGTATTTTCGCTAGGCGTTGAATAATGCTAATGGATTTGAAGTGATGTTCACTCAACAGTATCTTGCAGTGGAATAAACGTAATATCGGAAAAAATCACTCTTTTATAGGATTGTTATGAACGTGTCTGGACATGTAAAAATTATCCGGCTTAAACTCGTTTTAACTGGCTAATTACGTCATTTCATCGGATAGTAGAGAGCATGTTTAGACTTGTTAAACCCCACAGTCATTTTTTATATTAAAGAGAGAGAGAGAGAGAGAGAGAGAGAGAGAGAGAGAGAGAGAGAGAGAGAGAGAGAGATTATGCATTGCACAACATAATGAAAATGAGAGAGAGAGAGAGAGAGAGAGAGAGTAATTTCCCCTGTCCAGCGCATCGTTGTAGGCAACAGATTAAATTGCTTCTGAAAACCTTCTATCTCTAGAATTCGTCTGCTCGAGAAAGACCTTGCGTTGTTGAACTCACCGGTTAAAAATAGACTGACTTTCTTCCGTGCTGTTCTCAGTTGCTGGAAAGAGATTACAAAGAGAAGGCCTTTTGTCACCCTGTTTTTGAAGCTATCGGCCGTTCTTGACCATACAATAATTATCTACTTCCCCCAATCCTTTTTTCCACCCTGTTTTGACAAACCTACTCTCATCGGATATCGTCTGCTCGATCTATGGCTAAAAATAGAAATGCCGCCGAGAATATAACACAACAGGTATGTACACGCCTGATTGATTCTGAAAATTACCTCCACCGGCTTGTGACGTCATTTATATAGACAAAGAAGGAAAAAAATCGACTATACGTATGAGGCTATCTACTACTCTCGTAAATGGCGAAACGAAGAATGGACCGGGTCACTCTTGGGAAATGAGTTCACATCCATATCTCTGTCACGAATGCAGTTTATTAATTGTATGGTGTTTAACGCCGTTTTAACCCTTTACTCCATAGATACTCATCTCTACGCATTGCTTGAAGGAGCCTTTGGAAAACATTGTGGCAAAAGGTGAAATTGCTCGTGACGAGCAATTTCACCTTTTGCCACAATGTTTTCTACACCATCAAAAGGTGTCATATATACATAAGAAACGGCTTCATCCTTGCTGTTATTTAGGATAAATTAGAGATACCATAGAAATGCCTTATAGGGTAAAGAGTTAACATTATTTCAGTTATATCGCGGCGGCCAGTGCACCCGTATCTTCGCTTCGCACTATTTTCTTTCCATGTCGCTGATCTACTTTCTACTTTCCAACATGATCATCGTCGAAACAACGTGTAAGAGGAATGAACCCTGCCACAGTGACTATCATCGATCATCGGAAAGAAATCGGCTGAGCCACGGATCGTAACCAGGGATCGCATCCTGGACCCCATGTTCTGAAGTCCTGCACGCTACCGATTGAGCTACCGGGGATCAGCAAGAATGCATTTTACCGAGCAAGTCACCACATAGTTATGGATTCATTTTTTAAAAAATAAATCGGCCGACTGTTCAAATCCTGATAATAGACTTTTGACACACACACATGCACAAAAAATGATGACGATGAGGAGGAGGAGGAGGAGGAGGACGACGGCGATGACAAAGATAATGATGATGATAATAATTATGATCAATGTGATGATGATGACGATGTTGATGATGATGAGTAGGAGGACGACGACGACAAAGATAATGATGATGATAACAATTATGATAATGGTGATGATGATGACGATGTTGATGATGATGATGGTGGTGGTGGTGTCTCATTAATGGCTTGCAACATGATAAAAGGGGCATTGATTCGGACATTTGCGTAAAGTGTCGTCTCGGATCAGCCTGCGCATTCCGCGCAGGCTGATCTAAGACGGCAATTTACCGTGTACATTAGATTTTCTTCTTCAGTGAACTTGCGCTAAACAAGAAACAACATAAATATGGAAAGTGTCGTTTCAAATTAGACCGTGCACTGACTGCACAAGCTGTTCGAAGATGACACTTTACGCAAATGTCCAAATGTCCCTTTTCGCATGTTGCAAGCCACATGTCCGTTGTCTGCGCATGTCATATTCTTCGAAGATTCCACTGTCTTAAATGACACATCACTAGCCCCGAAAGCGGGATGACTGTAATATTACGCTCTATAAAGTAGCAATGTAGAAAATATATAGCTTTTATCAATAGGCCTACGTTTGAGGAGAAAGGAGACCTGCTTTAGCTCCAGATTTCTATAGACTGCTGACCATAGCTGAGTGAATTACACGAGATAGCGTTTTATTGAGTAAACCTTTATTTCAGTTTTAAATTCAAAGTAACGGTTGTCGCGTAGGAAAGTGGTTAGGTGCTGTACCCAGGATGCCCATATCAGATCTATGAGTATTTATAGAATGCCATCTAGCGGGAGATAATGGTCACATGTCAAAAAGGTCCAACCCAAGTCAGCCAGTGTGGACTGCAGAATGGACTGCTGTCTGGACTCACTGCACAGGCTGACTTGAGTCGAACGTTTTTGCAGCTGCATATAACTCTTCTTCACAGAGTTGCGTCTCATACGGTCTGCAATACGCGAAAAAGGGGCATTCACGGCAGACATTTGCGTAAAGGGTCGTCTCGGATCAGTCTGCGCAGTCCGCGCAGGCTAATCCGAGACGACACTTTCCAGTTTTATGTACATATGTAGTTGTCTGCTTTGCACAAGTTTACTGTAACAGAAACTGCAATATAGTCGCAAAGTGTCGTTTCGGATTAGCATGCGCGCGGACTCGGGGTGCATGGGGTGTCCAAGTGCTCGGTACCACAGCCAGTGGTGTTGGGATCGGCTAGTCCAGTTTTGGGGCGAAGAGCAAAAATTAGAAGCCTGACGGTGAACCGTAGGGCACTCAAGATCGACATCCTCAACCTCCATGTTGGTGCACCCTGGAAACTAGCACCTTGCGGTGCTAGGCCAACGAGGCTCTGACTTAGGGAAGGAAAACCCCGAAAAGTATTAAACCTGCTCCGGAAGGCCAATTTAACTCCCCTCCCAGTTCAATTTCTTGTTACGGAAACTCTAAGTGAAATTGAATTCACTGCAGCCTAATGGGCCACCTGGCCCGAAGAGGATAGGTGAGGTGAGGTGATGCGCAGACTGCGCAGGCTGATCCGAGACGACATCAAACGCAAATGTCCGAATGCCCCTTTTCGCGTGTTGCAAGCCAGATGTAAATTAGAAAGTAAATTCACAGAGTGAGAGCATTTGGAAAATACAAGGTAAAAACCCTGTCGTTGTCACATTTTTGACTCTTTAACACGAAATCCCCAGTTTTAACGATCCGCAGGTAAAGGACTTTTGAAAACATTGCGGGGGGAAATGGGGTGTACATGGTTTTCTCCTTTTCCCACATTAATTTTATTGCTGGACCATCACATACAAATTTCATCATTTGAGCCACATTTAATTTGTTACCTTCAAATGCTTTTGATTTGCATAAATCTAAAATTTTGTCGTTCAATATGGAGCGATGAATCTTATTTCCCATGTCAAAGTTCTATTGAAATGTATTGTTACGTCCAAATTCTAAAAAAAAGATGTGAAATAAATATCATATTGTATCTGTCAAAGCCACAGAAATACACAGATCGTCTTGCACGTTTGATGTACATATAGATCTAATTTAGACGTGTTTAAAAGAAATGAATTATAGGTGATGTTCATTGTTTGAAGAACAATGCTCTCAAACAATACTTGACCTACTTTCTATTTTGGATTTTCCGAACTTTGATTTTCCCGCAGATTGACGTCATCTGTCTGGCCCATGTTTCCCACTGTGCACTTCGAAAACAAAATGTCTACCTAAGGGAGAAAACACAACATAAATGGGTTAGCAGAATCCGCAACCATCTTGGTAAATATGTGCACCTTTTGCCACTTTACGTCTAGATTCAAGGTTTATCATCTCTTATGTCTTAGTATAGGCCATTATTTTGATTATTTGACTCTCCTAGATTTGACTGTAGGAGGAATGAAAATGTAAACAGTGTAAAAATCCTTTCTCTCCCGCCATTGCTGCAAAATTATTGCTTGGATAGCATGATTTTTTTTCAAATTTCTCATGTTTAGGTCGCGTATACAAGAATGTGTGATAAATGCCTGTACCAAGTATGAACGAGACTTCGTGGGACGACAGTCGGGCGATGTTGTCAAACGGTAATATGGCGAACATGCGACAAAATACGAACATTTCTAAAGACGATGCAGCAGTGAGCTACTTTTTCCAGAGACCTCAGGAACAAAATGACCCTGGAAATTATTCTAATAAAAAATGGGCTGTCGGTGATGATACAATGTTAGAACAGCCGGTAAGTAAGAAAATGCATGTCCTGTCACACGTGTGGGGGCCGTCACGAGGTCACGGGTGTTTGGTTTGTTATGGTTAAGATTGTTCACTATTGATCTGGATGAAGCAGGTGACCCTGACCTTTGCATGCCTTTGTTCAGGAAGGAAATTATATGCCAAGCTGTAATCTAGGTTTTTATTATCTATGCAACTGTTGTCATGCAATTTTAACTTCTTTATTCAATGAAGATAAAGTTATACTGTATTGACTTGCATGACAATGTGACCTAAAAACAACACATACTGAACTGGGCATGTATGAGTCATTCAGGACAAGCTGCCCTAACTCTTTACCAAGCAACAAAATTCTAGCTTTGTCCATTTTGAAAGCATTTGCAGAAGACAGATGTAAGTAAAAAATTGAAATTTGTTTCCAGCAGGATAGAAAACCATGTGGCAAATGGAGAAAATGCAGGTTACCAAAATGTTTTCAGAAGGCGTCTTCCTAGGGGTGGGAAAAAACCAGGGATTGTTTGATAGGGGTTAATTCTATACCAAACAACCAAATTTTATATGTCGAATTGAAAGCATGTGGAGATGAAAAAGTGACAATGGCTCCAATAATTGGATTTGCTTTTGATATATGAAAAAGCATGATGAGAAAATGTTGAAATATTTTCCTATTTTTCTCAAATCGTTTTCTTAAGTATTCTCTGGTTCATTTAATCCAATACCACATAATTCCTACTTTTGACGCCCCTGAGAAAAAAAGCCTTCAGAAAACATTGTTGGAAAAGGACAAAATGCTGGTAACCAGCATTTTCTCCTTTTTCAACAATGTTTTCTACCCTTCACAAATCAAATTTCAAATTTTCATTCACTTTTATTTTGTCATCTGCAAATGCTTTCAATTTGAACCAGTCTAAAATACTGTCGTTTGGTAATGAGTTAACCTGGGGTTGTAAGATTTAGGTTCAATCTAATACATTTCTTCTGAAAACACATTATGTAGAACTGTTACTAAGTTACCAAGTGATGAAATTTTTCAGTAATACAGAAAAACAAAAAGAGGAATATTCATGAGATGAGAGCTTCCTGCTTTTCCGTCAATGTTTTATAGATACATGCCATGCAAGAGGCCATGAGTTTAAATTGCCTGTAAAGTGGTAGAGAAAAAGTAAATTTCAAGATTTAAATTTTGGAACAAATTTCAGTATCATTAACAGGCTATGAAAAGGCATAAATTAACAAATTTGTAAGAAGTTAGACTGATTCTTACTTTCAATTTTTACAGACCAGGGGCATGACAGTACAGGAACTGGAAAGAAATTTCCATGGAATGGCAATTGATGGACGTGAGGTTAGTACATTTTTACTAAGGTCTTAGCTCACAATAGCACAAAATGCTTATATGAGCTTTTGTTGTCTAGCTGTGCCGTCATGTGTCCTCCAGCCATCAACAGTTACCTTGCCTGTACTCTAGGGCGCGCAATATTAGTCTGATGCCCATGAAACCTGGTCAGGATGCTTGTCAGCTTTTAAATTTTGGCTCATTAGGTCAAAAGGTAGGTTAAAAAATAAATCTTTGAAAGCCCGTGTGTGCACCGTAGAGGCGACATTATCAGTCAGATTCTCAGGAAAATTGTCCAGAATGTTCTTATTTATATCTTGATGAGGGGGAGGGGAAGTTCTCCATTTTACTACAGAATTCCATCTTTTCAGGTCTATCTAGGTCTTTTTTCCATGTTGTCTGATTCCAGCATTTTTTCAAAAGGCTTATTTTTCAGGGTAGTTAAAAGACGTGATTGTGTGCTAAAGAGTTAAATGGTCATGTGACTGTGTTAACATGTCTCTATTTTCAGCCCCCAAAGAAACTTTGGGACATGGGAGGTCCAGGGGGAGACAGCAATAAACCTGATCCAAATCCACCCATATTTCAAAACAACCCTTGGAACAGACCAAGAGATGATGGGGGATGGAACCCAGGACCACAGGGAGGTATGAAGATTTTTATAAAAAAAACCACACCCCCTCAAAACGTGGAGGGGCGGTATAGTGGAATCGCCATGGCTGTCTGTCCACCAGTCTGTCAGTAGACACAAATTTGTCCTGAGCAATATTTTACAGTTTTACAGCTACTGAACTCAAATTTACACACAGGGTTCCTATATATCAAGTTGTGCTGGTGCAATTTTCATGACCCTGCTGTGATTTGTTATGCAATTATCTCCCCTTGAACTTTTTCAAACTCTAACTTATTAGAACGGCTCACGTAAAATCGATTTTCTGACAAAGTAAATCTAACATCAGAAAAATTTTGGATTTCCAGCTTTCTATTTTTAGAACATTTACATGGTCGGCGTACTCGGTCTTTATTATCGCGACCTATAATTTGCCATTATCTCCCGCTAGATGGCATTCTTTTGCAGACTGGGACTCGTTTGTTTCCAAAAAGAATCCTTAATTCAGCTCTTCTTTGTTTGACGCAGTCTATGAAAGAGCGTTTTTGTTGACGTCAACGTCTTTCGTCTGTGAACCTACATTGGGATTAGCTCAGAAATGTACTTTCGGGTTTCAGAATTCAGGTTCCGTAAGCAAGTAAGGCACACGAGTTGTAGAAATATTCATCATATAGAAAACAGAATTCATATCAGTGTTCAAACTCACGCAAATTATTGTGTCAATCACTGTACAGAATTGAAATTCACACAACAAAGTTTGGTCACACGCGAGACCTCACGACAAAATGTAACCAAAAACAAAAGCCATTATCTGCTGATCTTTTGTAAAATGACAGGTTTTGAAGTGACTTGCTATCCTTATTATCAACCATAAGCCAGATCATGCAGAAACACCTATCATAACTAAATGGACATGAAAAATAGATCGGTCAAAAAAACGCAGAAACCCATGACACAACAAAATGCTCCTGTTTACATTGTCTGATCAGGGTCACTTCATACCTTCTTTTCAGCTTGTAATGGATTTAAGTTACAAATTTGCACAAATATCTTGATGTAACATACTTTTTTTTTTGCTGCAAATTATCAATATGGATTACTTTACCTTCAGTTGAGAACTATTATTGTCATACCTTCAAATATGATATCTAAACTGAAATAAAAAAGGCTAATGGGATGTGAAAATATGAGCATAAAGACCACTACAGTCTAGTTAAAACTTTGCAATTCTTTAACTTTCAGTCACGCATACATTTCAAAATGTACATTGACAGAGTAGATCTATAATATGATTGTTCTGCATCTGAACAAGAATGAGGCAGTAAATATCTAGAGTTGTGGGCATACAAGTTTTTTCTGAATTTGTACCCCCATTTTTTTTCTTATACCCCCATTTTTCAGTTGTAGGGGGTACAACCCCCAAATAAAATTTCCAATGGGAACACTGATTAAGTCATATTCGGTGAAGGCTCTAGTTTTGTTAAGTTGAGAAAGCTTTCAAAATTTAACCCATTACCACACAATCCCTACTTTTGACACCCTTAAAAAAGAAGCCTTTTGAAAACACTGTAGGAAAAGGAGAAAATGCTGGTAACCAGCATTTTCTCCTTTTCCCACAGTGTTTTCTACCCTTGCCAGAACAAATTTCAATTTTTCAGTCATCTTTATTTTGTCGTCTGCAATTGCTTTCAATTTGAACCAGTCTAGAATTTTGTCGTTTGGTATAGAGTTAAGGTGGACCTAGGCCATTCAGCAAACTATCTTTAGAAAGGAGAAATCATTGGTTCCCAGTATTTTCTGTTCTATATCAAGAATGTTTTTACTATCCTTCAAAGACAAATCTTACTGTATCAGCCATTTTTAACACATTACCAAACAATCCCTGGTTTTTATGACCTTGAGATAGAAGCCTTTTGAGAATATTGAGGGAAAAGGAAAGAATGCTAGTGACCACCATTTTCTCTTTTTCCAACAAGGTTTACAATCCTGCTGGAAAAACATTTCAAGTTTTGATTATGTTTAACTTGTTTTCTGCAAGGGCTTCCAATGTAGACCAGTTGAAACTTTTGTCATTTTGCAAAGAGTTTACCCTTTACCCCATAAGGCATTTCTATGGTATTTTTAATTGACCCTAAGTAACAAGAAGGATGAAACTGTTTCTTATGTGTATTCAACACCTTTTGATAGTATAGAAAACATTGTGGCAAAAGGTGAAATTGCTCGTCACGAGCAATTTCACCTTTTGTCACAATGTTTTCCATAGGCTCCTACAAGCAATGCGTAGAAATGAGTATCTATGGAGTAAAGGGTTAACTTGTCATCTGCAAAAAAATCTTTCAGATTCGTATATGGGTGAAGAGTTCCGTTGTAAAATATGTTGGGATTGACCTATGCCTCGTAGTTCGAATTTTTAGGCCCGCCCAGGTGGCTCAGTGGGGAGCGTGTCGGAATCATGACCTAGTGGTTGTGAGTTCGATACCCCTTAAAAGCGAATTTTGTCTCCGGCATATTTTTGCCTCCCACCTCTGCTGAAGCATGTGAGAAAAGTAGTCGGTGGCTTTGGAAAGGAAGTTGTGTTAGTACCAGTGTGAGAAAGCCAGGAAACACATGTGCGTCACCGACTGCTATGATATGACCTTAGCTGTTAAAGTGGCGTTAAACCCCCAAACAACCAACCACCCATCGAATTTTTAGTGTAAGCACTGACTACTTGCAACTTCAGTCTCGGCACAGACAGTTATGAACGATTTTGTAGGTCCCTTTTGTTTTTGTATATACTTCCCTAGTAATATTCCCTCTTTCTATAGAACCTGGTGGGGGCTCTTTAGGGGTCAACATGGTGGAGTATGTACTTGGAGGAGGATCCCCAGCAGGGCCTAAAGCCATGGGTATGCGACCTACTTTTAACCCGGCCTATGTAAATGTAAGTATGAGTTAGGCATTGTAAAGTTCATGGAACCCATATTTTTCAAGCTTCTGAGAACGATAAATGCAACAAAGAAAAAATATTTTTGTTTTTCTGATTGAAACTTGGATCATACATGAGCCATGCTAGAGCTCCAGATAGAGGGAGTGACTTTGATCTCAAAACTGAAAAAAGTAATTTTTCTCCTCTAAACCCTATTTTGTGGATACTCAGTAGAATTGTCTCGAGACAATTCTGCTGAGTATCCACAACAGGGGCTTTTGAAGAGAAAGAATGGATTTAGAAAGACCTCTCATCTGAAGCTTTGCATGCTGTGGGAAAAATGAAGTTTTATACACCTCCATGATTACACAAAGCAAAATTATGGCATACTGATGAATCTATCAAATCCAATTGATCTTAATAAGTTGAACATCGCAGGAAGAAAAGTGTTGTTGACATACAGTAGCAATTTGAACATCACAGGAAAAGTGTCATTGACATACAGTGGCAATTTGAACATCACAGGAAGAAAAGTGTCGTTGACATACAGTGGCAATTTGAACATCACAGGAAGAAAAGTGTGGTTGACATACAGTGGCAATTTGAACATCACATGAAGAAAAGTGTGGTTGACATACAGTGGCAATTTGAGCGTCACAGGAAGAAAAGTGTGGTTGACATACAGTGGCAATTTGAACGTCACAGGAAGAAAAGTGGTTGACATACAGTGGCAATTTGAACGTCACAGGAAGAAAAGTGTGGTTGACATACAGTGGCAATTTGAATGTCACCGGAAGAAAAGTGTGGTTGACATACAGTGGCAATTTGAACATCACAGGAAGAAAAGTGTGGTTGACATCAGTGGCAATTTGAACGTCACCGGAAGAAAAGCGTCGTTGACATACAGTGGCAATTTGAACGTCACTGGAAGAAAAGCGTGGTTGACATAGAGTGGCAATTTGAGCATCACAGGAAGAAAAGCGTCGTTGACATACAGTGGCAATTTGAACATCACAGGAAGAAAAGTGTTATTGTACTACTTTTACGGAGGCATTTTTCCCTTTCTTCCTTTCCTAGAATTATCATTTATGAATCTACAACCCCCATATTTTCTTTACAAATGGAGATAATAATTACCTCCCTTCTCAGGAAACTGACGAAAGTATTTACAAATAATTTCAAGATAGAGATCAAAGTAATTTCAGGTCGGTTAGAATTGTGCAAAAAAATTTTTATCCGTATAAATCCTTATTTATCTACTAAGGAAAATTTTTATTTCATGTTTCACTAGATGCATTAGCAAGGCAATTCCTTAACGTCAAAGAGTATCATGTTATTACAGATGCATAAAATGAATGTTGTACCACCAGAGGGCCTGGATCTAGATAAGAAGACAAAGACCCCGTCCCCTTTTGATAAAGGTGACCCTCAGGGGCCAATTGATCCTAAAGATGAGATTCAGGCCAACGGAATCATGCAAAATGGGTTGAAGGAAGATCCAACGTTGTATGGGTGAGCCAGTCTACGTTTTTCTCCTGTCATAGAACTGCTTGACCCTTTAACCCATTACCAAACAACAATGTTTTAGACTGGTCCAAACTGAAAGCATTTGCAGACAACAAAATAAAAGTGACCGAAAATTTCAAAGTGGTTTTGCGAAGGGTAGAAAACATTGTGGGAAAAGGAGAAAATGCTGGTTACTAGCATTTTCTCCTTTTCCCACAATGTTTTCAAAAGGCCTCTTTCTCAGGGGTGTCAAAACTAGGGATTATGTGGTAATGGGTTAAAGGACAGTCCTAGTCTGATGTTTAAATGATCATCTAAAAATTTAGACTTGTTCTCATTTTGAGTATTTCCAGTCTGCAGAGGAAACTTTAGCTCTTTACCAAATGACAAAATTTCAGACTGGTCCAAATTGAAAGCGCTTGCAGACAACAAAATAAATGTAACTCAAAAATTGAAAATTGTTTCTAGCAGGGTAGAAAACATTTTGGGGAAAGGAGAAAATGCTGGTTACCAGCATTTTCTCCTTTACCGACAATATTTTATATAGGCTTCTTTTTCAGTTTGGATTGGTAAAGTGTTAAATGATGCCATGAAAACGATTTCCCTAACCTTTTACCAAACAATCCTTGGTTTTCATGACACTGAGGAAGAAGCCTTTTGAAAATACATTGTGGGAAAAGGACAAAATGCTGGTAACCATCACTTTGTCCACTTTCCACATTGATTTCCACCCTTCCTAGGACGAATTTCAATTTTCGAGTTGCACTGACTTTTTTTGTCTGCAAATGTTTTCAATTTGGACCAGTCTAAAATTTTGTAGTTTGGTAAATTCTGAATAAAAAGGGGAATCATGGGAAATCTAGTTGTAATCAGTTTGACTGTATTGTCATAGCCCTGTCATTATACCCCCACAAAATGAATATATTCGAGGGTATACTGGAATCAGCCTGTGTGTTCGTATGTCTGTGTGTCTGTATGTGACTCTGTGTACAAAATACTGTCAAAATGCAGGCTGGGGTATAAACTTACATTCAGTGACAGCTTGAGTTTGCTATGTTGTTGCCATCAGCCTTCGACATCTTCTAATTTCCTATCTGTAATGTACATATTTACTTTAACCCATTACCACACAACCCCTACTTTTGACGCCCCTGAGAAAGAAGCCATTAGAAAACATTGTGGGAAAAGGAGAAAATGCTGGTAACCAGCATTTTCTCCTTTTTCCACAATGTTTTCTACCCTTCACAAAACATACTTAACTTTTCAGTCGCCTTTTTTTTGTCGTCTGCAAATACTTTCGATTTAGACATACCTAAAATACTGTCGTTTGGTAATGAGTTCAACTTGTACAATTTGACTGAAATAATGTTGAAAAGCAGTATAAATCGCCGTCTAATCCATTAAACTCGAACAAATCATTTATTATCAAAAGGAGAAACCATACCAGTATGGCAGATGACCATAACAAAGTTTGACACAATCATGCAGGCGAGCCCTGGTAGCACAGTGGGTAGCGTACAGGACTTGAGAACAGGGGGTCATGAGTTCGAACCCCGGCTCATACAGAGTATTGATTGAATGATTAAACTAGACTTACCTTAGTAAGGTGAAGGTTGATCATAATTTCATCCGACACAAAAATCCCTATGAGCTCACACAGATATACGACGCAGCTTATCAGCACACCAAGTAAGGTCATATTTCAGAGTCAAATAAATGTAAATATTTCGAAAGGAATCCGATATCGGGTAGGGTATTTTTCAAGGGCGGGTGTGTGAGCTCATAGGGATTTTTGTGTCGGATGAAATTATGATCAACCTTCACCTTACTAAGGTAAGTCTAGTTTAATCATTCAATTTCATCCAACACATAAAATCCCTTATGAGCCCCACAGATAGTTTAGAGAACCTGAGAAATATTGACATTGTGTTTAATCAGTATTATTTCTTACAATTTAGCATACGTTATTTACAATATTTCAATACCAACTAAGTCATTCTAAAACAGAAACTGAATTATTCCATTAGAGCTTGATGGACAGACATATTGTCATTTTCTATTTTTCTTTTGTAATATGTTTCAAAAGTCCTTGCATTACTCCATCCAGCAGCCTTGATAATGTTTTGCAAAGGAACACCTTTATCATATGCATTTGAAGTTGTTGCAGCTCTAGTGCTATGGGCTGTATAAACTTTCGGGAGACCAGCCTGCTTAAGAACAATTTTTACCCAACGAGATACAGTTTGTTTTGATATTTTACCATGTGGTTTTGTCGTTGAAATCAGTAAATTGTCATCCTTTCGGAGACATTCAGTTCTTGTAATGTACATATTCAACGTTTTCACAATGCAAAGTGATTCATCTGTCTTATATGCTTTCAATACGATCGGTGCTAAATGTACACCCGGTCTGCTCTGTTTGATCAAATGAGATATATTTATGATGATGCCGTCAGGTGACTGATCGATATCACTTAACTTTATGACATGAAGTGTTTGACAACGTTGTGCTGTAACAAGAAGAAAAAGCATAGCTAATTTGCATGAAAGTGAAATTAACGATGTGATATCCATCGTCTTTAAGTATTGCAACACTACTCGGACATCCCAAGTCCTTGTATATCGGGGTAATGATGGTTTCTCATTAAAAACCCCTTTCATGAATCGACTTATCATTTCATCGTGGTGAATATTTACATTCCCCGTCATTTTTAGGAAGTTACTGACAGCTGATCTCGCCGTATTAATCGTTGAATAACTTAAACCTTGTGTGAACAAAACAGTCAAGAAATCGATGACTGTATCTACAGATGCACTAAAGGGATTTGTTTTCCCTTCACAGAAATATATCCATTTTTTAACATAAGTGTTGTATTGGAGTTTTGTCCCTTTTCTCCATGAGTTGAGAATGATGTCTTGAGATTTTTCCGAAAAACCTCGCTTTCCCAGTGCCTGCCTGATATACTGAAAACAGCTAATTGCATCTTTGTCAGTCGGTGTAGTGTTCCTGGTTTGTGTTCCAATCGTAGAATTTTTTGCGTCGGCGGTAACACGAGGATTTCGCTTTTGGTTAATCTGAGGAGTTCTGGCCACCACACCTGTGTTGGCCAGAGTGGAGCAATGATTATTGCTTGCGTCTTGTCCTCTTCTATTTTTTGCATTATTCTTGGCAGAAGACTGAAAGGAGGAAAAATGTAGAACAAATGATTAGTCCATTGTATACTAAATGCGTCCACCGCAAAAGCGTTTTTCGTTGGTAGTCTTGAAACGAATTGTTCCAGTTTTGCATTCAGATTAGAAGCAAATAAATCTATCCTCATTTGAGGGTAACGTGCATGTAATTTATTGAAAATCTGTTGATCTAACGACCATTCGAGGTCATCATTTACACTTCTGCTAAGTTTATCGGCCTCCTTATTATCTGAACCAGCTATATGAGCGGCTGATAGCTGAATATTTCTGTCAATGCACCAAGTCCATATCCTTCTTGCAATGGAATCTAATGATTCATGTTTACCACCGTAACGGTTGATGTAAGCACAGCTAGTGGTGTTATCAGTATACAATCGTAAATGTTTATTATTTATGTCTTTACATAAAGTATGGATTCCTATCTCACAGGCTTTAAGTTCAAGTATATTTATATGTAACTTTTGTTCTGAGGAGTCCCAAAACCCATTTGTTTTGGTGTTACTTGTTTCATTATAAGCCCCATACATTTGTAAGGACGCGTCAGTATATATTACAACATCCGGAGCTGTTAAGGAAATATTTTTATAACTTCTCTGTGTATTGTCTATCCACCATTGTAAAATAGGGTGGACACTTCTTGGAATTTTCATAAATGTGTCGAAATTGCCCCTTTGTTTTCTTAACTGTAAATCCTTCACCTTTTCTAGAGGTCGGATATATAGCGGGGCATGCTGAACTCCCGGTTCTGCTGCAATTAATTTTCCGATTAATTTTGAGAAGTTTCTGATCGTGGTTCTCTTTGCTGAAATCATAGATTTGCATTCCTCGATTATATTTTTCTTCTTTTCATCTGTAAGCGTAATTGTCATTGTCGATGTGCAAAAGAGAAAACCTAAGTATACTATTTTCTTACATGGTGTAAGTATAGATTTTGTCAAATTTACTGTCAAACCTAGGTTATCCATTAATTCTATCGTATCTGAAATGTTCTGGCTACAAGTGTCGTAGGAATTACCCGCTAAGCACGAATCGTCAATGAAGTAAACACTGCTGTGACCTTTTGACCGTAGATAAGCGAAAACGGGCTTCATCAACTTTGTCCAAATTCTCGGACTACAAGAGTAACCCATAACCAGAGAGGTGAATTGCCACTTCTGGCCGTCATAAATAAATCTTAGGTACTTTCTGTCCTGCTCTCGTATTCTGACCGAGTAATACGCGTCCGAGAGGTCAACTGAGGCCAAAAAACAATCTTTTCTCATCATGTTTATTGCTGATCTAAGTGATTCCATTTTGAAATGGGATTTTTCTACGTAATTTTCGTTGAAGTATTTTAAATTTAATATTATTCTTGCTCGTCCGTCTTTCTTCTGTCGTATGAAAATATTCGAAATAAATTCGTTCGCGGTGTCATCTGAAGCTCTTTCAATGATCCCACATTCAATGAATCGATCAAGTTCGTGCTGTATTTTTATTTTTTCCTCACTTGAGAACTTAATAGGTCTTGGGATAAATGTCTGTTTTGGAATGTCTGTAAGTTCTAAAGTACAGCCTCTTATTGTATTTAATATCCATTTGTCGGTAGTGATACTTTTCCATACTTTGATATTTTCTGCAGTTTTGCCCCCACGGAAATTTTCAATAGTATTTTGGATGTGAATAGTAATATTTTTACTTACTTCAATTACTTTTGAATTTGTTTGTTGATTTTTGGATTGTGTCTCCTCCACTGATTGTTGTTGTTGTTGTTGTTGTTGTAGCTGTTGTTGTTTCGGAAGTTTTGTTTGTTCTGGGAGGGATAGGATCTGTTCTGGTAAAGAGATCGGCTCCCCCCTCCCCTCTTGGATAAAAAATGCTTGTTCTGAGGTTGCAGAAAGGGTGTTAGTTTTGTTTTTGACTCTTTCATCTTTTTGATGTCTTCTTCCAATTTGTCTCCGAATAATTTTGTCGCCGATGGAGGGTTGTCACAAAGCTTTCTGTAGTTAGGTAGTAGATTCTTTTTTATTTTTTCTCGTCTGTTCTCGTTTGATATAACGATACCCTGTGTCAGGATTTTGAAAGTGTCTGCCACAAGTTCTCTAGTCTCCTTATTTCCTTCTTTTTTGACAATTTGCATGAGCTTTATGACCGGTACTAAAGCCTGACTGAGAACGCTTTGCATCTTCTGTTGGTTGTAGTCGAATGCTTTCGTCTCAGGTCTCAGTTGGCCCCACAGAATATCATCGACCTTCGTTACTTGTAGATTTTCGACATTTTCCGGTCGTTTGTGTTTGTTTCTAAGCTCTTTCAATTTTTCGTCGATTGATTTACATCGAAGAGATTTATTCGCCAGTAACGCTAGTTGTTCTGGTACGGCCTCGCCCTGCTCTTTATCCTCATTGAGAAAGCTTGTAATATCCTCCCATTCATTTTCGTCCCCTTGGGATACCTCTCCCATACTGTCATCGGAGAGATAATGTGCGATATCGTCATCGCAATTAGATGCCTGCTTATCAAGCCGCATTTGTTTCTCTAACGGCATGTGGTCATCATGTTCCTGGGAATTAGCCCTCTTAATCGTTCTAATCTCTGTTTGTAGTCCCTTAATTGATTTATTCATCGACTCGAAACAAGTCGTTATCTTGGCCAATACGGAGCTTTCTGCCGAGGTTATTGTTTCGTTGCCCATGTAGTTTAATTCCTCGAAAATGTTCCGCGACGCTTGCGCCTGATCGTTTCCCTTTCCTTCATGATCCACCATGTCATTCTGAAAAGCATCAGCTTTGCGTAAGGATTTGAATATATATATCAAATCTCGTGTCAATAGTTTTCAGTGAATGCGATCGACAGAATTTTTAAGGATTACCAAACCCCACTGTATTTGTATTATGTGGTATCCGTAATACAAATTGTTTGAATTTCGATTGATTTTCCTGACGTGGAATGCGCCAATAATCTCAAGAAAGAACAAAAAACAAGTGATCGACGTGGTATCCGTCCTATACATTGTGAGATGTATTTTAAGGATTGATTATCCATTTTTCTACGTGGTATCCGTAGCACAATGAAATAAATACGTTAATTCGGGAGAAAGCGATAATTTCGACGTGGTATGCGTCTTTCATTTGAAATGTGGAATCCATTTCAAGAAATGAAATGAAATACTTATATGGACCAAAGTAAGTACGACGTGGTATCCGTCGTATTTCTTGAATGGTTCTTCATCAGGAATTTTTTTTTTTTTCCACGTGGTATCCGTGGTGCAATGGTGTAAACATGACATAATTACTTTTTTTTTTTAAGTAATATCCGTCACTTGAAATGTGGAATCCATTTCGAGCAAAGATTTTAAAATAGTTTTATTCTTGGTATAGCCTTAATTCTTCTAAATCAATAATTGTTTTGAGTTTTTCATCTCGAGTACGTACTGTTATTCAATGTTTTCAACTTATCAGTTTCTGGTGAAATGAAAGACATATTTTGTATGTAAGAAATAAACATCAAATGAATGTATTTTGCTTCTTACCTCGCACTCTTCTCTTTTGTCGGAACTATCAGAATCACTTATTATATCCATTCTTCTTTTTTTTTTTTAAACAAAGGAATTTTCTGATTCTTATATGAATCGTCTGACCGTTCTCGGTGCGCTTCAGCCTCGTTATGACCTTACTTGGTGTGCTGATAAGCTGCGTCGTATATCTGTGGGGCTCATAAGGGATTTTATGTGTTGGATGAAATGATAGTCATTGCAACAGGGTTCATTCCTTTCCCACTAATGACCATTGTTTTGATGATGGTTATGTGGGAAAGCAGCCAGTGGCTTAGAAAGAAAATTGTGTAAAGTAGTAGTAAAGCATGGATAGTTGCTCTGGCCACTGGTATATAACTGGAATAATGTTGAGAACTGTTAACCCTTTACCTGATATGCCAATTTGGGGCTCTTCCATTTCAGCAGCAAATAAAGATATCATGTCAAAAATATGGACAAATGAGGATACAAATATTTGACTGTGTGGAAAACATTGTGAGAAAAGGAGAAATTGCTCGTTACGAGCAATTTCTCCTTTTCGCACAATGTTTTCAAAAGCTGTCTGTTGTTGTGTCAAAATGAGTATCTGTGGAGTAAAGTGTTAAACACCATACAATCAATCAATCACAATTATGCCAGTTTTTCTACTTATCTCTGAAAGCAGCTGCAGTAGAATATTGGCACCTGCATGCGATGTTCAATTTATACACCTGCACAATGAATGAGTTATATTGGAATCAGCCTGTCTGTCTGTGTGTCCGTCCCAGTACAAAATCAAAGCCATTGTGGGGGTATTAACTCTCTACCAAATGACAGAATTTTAGATTCGTCCAAATGAAAAGCATTTGCAGATGACAAAAGTGACTGAAAATTTGATTTTTTTTTTTTGTAAAGGGTAGAAAACATTGTGGGAAAAAGAGAAAATGCTGGTTACCAGCATTTCCTCCTTTTCCCACAATGTTTTTTTAAAAGCTTCTTTCTCAGGGTCACCAAAAGTAGGGATTGTGTGGTAATGAGTTAGTTACATTCAGTGACAGTTCTAGTTTGTTCTGTAGTCGACGAGCTGGAAGCCATCCCAACTCTCCATCAAGTGAAGATAAAATGGGGCACTTGAACAAAGACGAGAATGACTTCCTAAACCAACAGAATTTGATGCAACAGCAGATGCCGGGGTTCCCGCTAGACACCGCCCAACTAGGACTGACAGACTCTATGGGCATCGACCCAGTGCAGTTTGATTACAATAACCAGTTGAATCAAGTCCCGTCAATGGACAGTCCCAACTATAATCTGGATTATCAACAGGTTATTGTCATGATCTCTTAAAGCCCCTCTTGTCTTTGAATAATTATATAAACCTTTACCACAAGACAAAATTTTGGACTGGATTATACTAAAAGCATTTAAAGTCAACAATTTAACCCTTTCCAATGACAAATTTTGGACTCTTCCAAACCAAAGGAGTTTGCCGAGGACAATTTTAGATCTGGAGAAAATGCTAGAAAGTTCTGAAACAGGGTAGAAAACGCTGTGGGAAAAGGAAAAATTTCTCGTTATGAGCAATTTCTCCTTTTCCCGCAGTGTTTTCAAAAGACTTTTACTGCAGACATGTAAAAACCAGGGCTTGTTTGGGAAAGGGTTAAATGTAGCTCAAGTGATGATTTCTGTCTTGATATGATAGAAAACATTGTGGGAAAAGGAGAAAATGCTGGTTACCAGCATTTTCTCCTCTTCCCATTATGTTTTCAAAAGCCTTCTTTCCAAGAGGCATGAAAACCAGGGATTGTTTGGTGAAGGGTTAACTCGTCACCATGCAATTCCAGGTTTCAAGAACCTTGAACAAGAGAGGTTTAGAAAACATTGTGGGAAAAGGAGCAGATGGCAGCATTGTCTTCCTTTTCTTCAATGGTTTCACAGGCTGGTTCTGTACATTTGTAAAATACAAGGTAACATTTGAGACTAAATGAATTTCTGTCATACTAAGAGAAGGGTTTTAGTTTTTTACGATGTGTAGTTGAAATGAACAAACCATCGAAGATATATAGGATCTGACATGCGTGTGCTTTTGAGATAAGATTTTATGAAACAAGTCAAGGAAAATGTTATTAAGTGAGCGTTTGGTGAGCTTAATAACATTTTACCGTGACAGGTTTAATAAAATTTTTATCTCAAGCGCCCACAAATGTCAGATTCTTTTTATCACATAAAGACATTTCCAAAATATAGATCATAAGATGCAAAAACATTCATAAAAGCACCTGTGGTAATATCTGTAACACTTCTTTACTTCTATGAAGTATGTACAAAATTTATTTACTTCTTTGAAATGTGCACAAAATGATGTTATTTTAAAAATGACGTCACACGTGATATCAAACATGTATAAGATAAGAAAATTTGTAATGGGGATATTAAACTGAAAACAAGGGAGATTATGATAAAACAATTTTTTTATACAAAGCAGATGATCCAAATTGAAAGCATTTGCAGACAACAAAATAAATGTAACTCAAAAACTGAAATTTGGTAATCAGCATTTTCTCCTTTTCCCACAATGTTTTCAAAAGGCTTATATAATTATGGTCGCAAAAACCAGGGGTTATTTAGTAAAGGGTTAAGTACAAAGACATTTTTCCATAAATCCCCAACTTCGGACAGATTACAGGACTGAATTGACCACTTGCTCAACAATTTTCTAATAGATTGTCAAATTTAAACACTTAAAATCCAAACATTAACCCTTTACCAAATGACAAAATTGTAGACTGGTCCAGATTGAAAGCATTTGCAGATGACAAATGTGACTGAAAAATTGAAATTTGGTATGGGAAGGGTAGAGAACTTTGTGGGAAAAGGAGGAAATGCTGGTTCCCAACATTTTCTCCTTTTCCCGCAATGTTTTCAGAAGGCTTCTTACTCGGGGTTGTTAAAAGTTGGGATTGTGTAGTAAAGCGTTAAAACATATAGCTAAGAATTATATTCAAAACATACCAGTTGTAACAGGAAGATAGATATTCAACAGTTTTGTAAAAATCTTTCCTCATGTGTTTCTCTGTTTTAGATGAGACAACAGCAGCCGATTGCTGTTCTGACACAGCAACAGTATGCATTGGCTACTCAGCAACAGCAGTTGGGTGAGGAACCTTTGACTTTCTGTTTTCAGTTTGTCACTGTAAAAGCAAATTTGTTGTGAAATCCCCGTTTTTTGTGTTGTTCCATAAACCTCTAGAAATCCTGAGGACAACCAGAGTTGTTTCCACATGCCAGGTCAATGAAATGGATTTCAGAGCTCAAGATAGAGGGAGTGATTTATGATTTCAAAATTGAAAATATGAATTATTCTCCGCTAAACCCTACGGTGTGGGTACTCATTGGAATCATCTCATTGAGACAATTCTAATGAGTACCCGCAATGTAGGGTTTCGAAGAGAAATAATTACTTTAGAATACTGTCCATCCGACTTATATATCTGAGGCTCTGGGATATTAATCTTGCTGTCAGGGAAGCCAGATAATCTTGATAATGTCAGATAGTGTGCATTCAAGATCAGACTGCTAATTTTTCCAGTTTGATCCTAACACACACTGTCTTTTGGAACAACTTGTGCCTAGGATTTTCTGGGTTAATAGCTTTATGCCCCCCCCAATTTTCTTTTTTTAATCAAGTAGATATTTCCTCTTGCTAATGCATAATGATAAATGAGCGGTGCTGTGTGAAAATGGGGCTTAATGACGTTAATGTGTCTGGCAAAATGTATCAACCCAGGTCAGCCTGCACAGTGCATTAAGGCTGACCTGGGCCAAAGCCTTTCGCTTCTAGTCAATTTATCTGCATGTTTGAGGACCACTGTACCCATTGATTCATTTGTTTGTGAGACAAAATTGATTTTTTGATTATTATGTGACTTCTTGCTGGTATTGTGAATTTCATCACAGAGATACATTAAACTTCCATATACCAGTGCACAGCTCAGCTCTAAGATTTAGCTCAGAGTACCAGATAAGAGAGAGTGATTGTATTCTAAATCCATTATTTCTCATCCAAACCTTATCTTGTGGGTACTCGTAAAAACTGTCTTAATCAGACGATTCTAATGAGTACCCACAACATAATGTTTAACCCATTACCACTCATACCCTACTTTTGACGCCCCTGAGAAAGAAGCCTTTTGAAAACACTGTGGGAAAAGGAGAAAATGCTGGTAACCAGCATTTTCTCCTTTTCCCACAGTGTTTTCCACCCTTTCCAGAACAAATTTCTATTTTTCAGTCACCTTTATTTTGTCGTCTGCAGATGCTCTCAATTTGGACCAGTCCAAAATTGTCTCGTGTGGTAATGAGTTAATTGAGAATAGTTAGTATTTTCAATTTTGAAATCGAATTGACTCCCTCATTCTGGAGCTCTGTTAGCTGGTTTTATATTCAAATGTCTCCGTAGAAGCTCTGGCAACATATATCAAGCTGTAGCTTTTTCACATACTTTTTCCATTCAAATGCACTTTTGAGGAGTTAGATGGAATACTATTGATAAGACCTTCTTGCGAAAAATTGTCCATGTATCATATAAGAGTTGTTGAACATTCAAGGATTTAGAGATCTATCAATTGAATGCTAGTGGTTTTCAAAGCTTTAAATATTACAGTGATAAAGTACTTAGCGTCTTACCTCTTTCTGCTAAGTGAAATTTTATTGCACTGTTTTTTCTGTTCATTTGTAGAAGTGATTATTCCTGTGTTCCCACCAATTCCCTTACCTTCAAGTTTAACAGCCCTTTCCTTTTTAATCCTTCCTGTTTATGTTTTATGATAACTTAGGGGAAGCAGTGAAAAAAAAGTTTAGTTTTACAACTGTATAACAGCAGACAGGAATGCTTTATTTGAACATAGCTTCAAAAAGTAGTTGAGAATGAGGGAATACCATCATTGTTAGACAAGAGAGATTTTTTATACGCCCGTCGAAGACGGGACGTATTATGGGATCACCCGTGGCGGGCGGGCGGGCGGGCGGGCGGGCGTCCGGGCGGGCGGGCGGCGTCCAGTTCTTTGTCCGGAGCATATCTCCAAAACTATACTAGCTAGGGTTATGAAATTTCATGGGTGGATAGATCTCATCGAGGCGGAGTGCAGTGCACAGGAATCATAACTCTTGCTTGCTTAATTTTTGAGTTATTGCCCTTTGTTGTTTTTCATACTTGAATTTTGTCCGGAGCATATCTCCAAAACTATACTAGCTAGGGTTATGAAATTTCATGGCTGGATAGATCTTATCGAGGGGGAGTGCAGTGCACAAGAATCATAACTCTTGCTTACTTAATTTTTGAGTTATTGCCCTTTGTTGTTTTTCATACTTGAATTTTGTCCGGAGCATATCTCCAAAACTATACTAGCTAGGGTTATGAAATTTCATGGGTGGATAGATCTCATTCAGGGGGAGTGCAGTGCACAAGAATCATAACTCTTGCTTGCTTAATTTTTGAGTTATTGCCCTTTGTTGTTTTTCATACTTGAATTTTGTCCGGAGCATATCTCCAAAACTATACTAGCTAGGGTTATGAAATTTCATGGGTGGATAGATCTCACTGAGGGGGAGTGCAGTGCAAAAGAATCATAACTCTTGCTCGCTTAATTTTTGAGTTATTGCCCTTTGTCGTTTTTTATACTTGAATTTTGTCCGGTGAATATCTCCAAAACTATACTAGCTAGGGTTATGAAATTTCATGGGTGGATAGATCTCACCGACGCAGAGTGCAGTGCACAGGAATCATAACTCTTGCTTGCTTAATTTTTGAGTTATTGCCCTTTGTCGTTTTTCATACTTGATTTTTGTCCGAAGCATATCACCAATACTATACTAGCTAGGGTTATGAAATTTCATGGGTGGATAGATCTCATGGATGGGGGGTGCAGTGCACACAAATCACAACTCTTGCTTGCTTAATTTTTGAGTTATTGCCCTTTGTTGTTTTTCATACTTGAATTTTGTCCGGAGCATATCTCCAAAACTATAGTAGCTAGGGTTATGAAATTTCATGGGTGGATAGATCTCACTGAGGGGGAGTGCAGTGCACAAGAATCATAACTCTTGCTTTCTTAATTTTTCAGTTATTGCCCTTTGTCATTTTTTATACTTGAATTTTGTCCGGTGAATATCTCCAAAACTATACTAGCTAGGGTTATGAAATTTCATGGGTGGATAGATCTCACTGAGGCGGAGTGCAGTGCACAGGAATCATAACTCTTGCTTGCTTAATTTTTGAGTTATTGCCCTTTGTCATTTTTCATACTTGATTTTTGTCCGAAGCATATCTCTAAAACTATACTAGCTAGGGTTATGAAATTTCATTGGTGGATAGATCTCATCAAGGGGGAGTGCAGTGCACCAAAATCACAACTCTTGCTTGCTTAATTTTTGAGTTATTGTCCTTTGTTGTTTTTCATACTTGAATTTTGTCTGGTGCATGCCCCAGCTTTACAACTTGGGGTAAGACGGGCGTATCTTGCGACAATTTGCCGCTCTTGTTTCATGCATTCTTTTTGTGACTGGAAAAATTGTTGAAACAGATGAATAAGTTCTCCTAAGTTAGGATATACTGTTGAGGTCTGCATGTAAACTGACATTTATATCTTGTTCAGTTTTGAGCAACAGACACTGAGAAATTCTTTTGCACAAGTTAATTGGGTTTTTCCTAAAGGGAGACTTTAAGAAAAAAACTAAATCTGGATTGCACATTCTGAAATTAAGTTGAAAAAAAACAACATGAAAAGTCTTAATTTTTGGCATTTTTTATCAGGAAATCATATCCTTAGAAAATTATTCAGAATTCCACCTAAGCTGACAGTATTTGTCACAAATGATGTGATTGTAATTGAAACCTACAGAAATCGTGACATGAACGTCACTTTTGACTGCTTGTGCTTAGTGCTTAAAGACCAGTGTGATCCATACTGGGATTGCAATGAGCTAATTGAAGATCTAGGGATTGTAGTGAGATGAGTTGAAGACCTGCAGTGACTATTTCAAAGGAATGGATTGAAGGGATCACCATTAGAGATGTCAAAAAATCCTGGTATTACGATGCTATTGTTGGAAGATCTTACAATCCTAGATCTTGTTAAAACAGATGGTTATGTAAGATTTAACCCTTTCCAAAATGACAGATTTTAGACTCTCTCAAACTCGAAGTGTTTGCGGATGACAATTTTGAATTTGATGAGAATGGCAGAAAGTTTACGATAGACTAGAAAATACTGTGGGAAAAGGAGAAATTGCTTGTTACGAGCAATTTCTCCTTTTCCCACAGTGTTTTCTAAAGACTTGTACTGCAGACATGTAAAAACCAGGGCTTGTTTGGGAAAGAGCTAAAGATAACAATGATATAAGTGAAGATCTGGGTGTTAAAGTGAAATAAGTTGAAGATAAGATGTTATATAAGATGAAGATCCATGGATTTCCTTGAGCTGGGTTGAAGATAGGGGATAATAGATAAGTTGAACATCTTGGGATTTAAATGAGATTGGTTGAATATAATGGGTAGTAAAATGAGATAGGTTGGAGGTCTAAAGATTACAAAAAGTGGATTTTGAGATTTCAGTGAGATTGGTTGAAGATGTTGGATCATGAGATAAATTTAAATTCTGGAGAATGCATTAAGATAAATGGAAAGTCTGGCGATTTTACTTGTGAGAGGTTGAAGATTAGGAATCATAATGAAATAAGTTGAAATCTTGAGATTGCATTGAAATAAATTGAAGATCTGGAGATTTCAATGTGCAATGGTGAAGATTAGGAATTGAGATTAGACCAGTTGAAAATCTGGAAATTGCATTGAGATAATTTTGAAGATCTGGAGATTTCAGTGACAGGAGTTAAAGATTTGGCTTTTGGTGCCAGTGTATACCAAGGTCATTCTTCAGTATATCTGCTGCAACATGTAAAAGGAGGCATTCGAAGAGTTGCATAAAGTGTCGTCTCGGATCAGCCTGCACAGTCCAGACAGGCTAATCCAAAATGACACTTTCAGTTTTCATGTAAATTTGTTTTACACAAGTCTATTGAAGAACAAAATCTAATGTAGTTGTAAAGTGCCGTCTGGGATTAGCCTGCGTACACTGCGCGGGCTAATCCAAGACAACACTTTATGCAAATATCCAATTTATAATTGATTAGCACACAGATACTGTCTAGCCCCTAGCCTCCTTTCTTAGGGTGTGGTGTATTTGTATGTTGTATGTTCATTGAGGTGAGCAGATCTTCTATATCCGGTTATCCGTACTGATCTCCTTTTCTTGTCATCATCATATTCTAAACAAATTGGTTTGCTGCATCTTGTGTTGTCGAAGGAGATGGTGGTTTTGGAGTTGCTTTGGTCATTCTGTTTTGAGAAATCTTTCTGCAGTTTTGGGTTTGTCTGGATACACATCTGTGTAGTTCGATCTCGGGGGACATTGTGATATATGAAGATTTCACTCTTTACCACACAACATTTTAGACTAGTCCAAATTTAAAGCATCTGCAGACAACGAAAATAAATGTAAATGAAAAGTTAAAGTTTGCCTTGGGAAGGGTAGAATATACAAGTATTCTGGGAAAAGGAGAAAATGCTGGTTACCAGCATTTTCTTCTTTTCTCACAATGCTCTCAAAAGGCTTCTTTCTCGGGGTCGTCAAAAGTCAGGATTGTGTGGTCAAAGGTTAAACAGAAATACAATGTAACTCCTTACAAGATGTCAGAATTTATGACTGCGTGGAATTTAAATGCAGACGAGAAATTGAAAATGGCTCAAAAGTAAATTTCTGTTTTTGATAGGGACTGAAAACATTGTGGGAAAAGGAGAATATACTGGTTATCAACATTTTCTACTTTTCCATCAATCTTTTTCTAAAGCCTTCTTTGTAAGGAAACTTTAAAACTTGTGATTTCGTCATATAGAGATAAGGGAGATGAAACATTCTGGTGTCTTTACCACACAATGCCAACTTTTATTAATTAACTATTGGATATATAGAAGTTATACAAGGAAACCGGTCCACGCGATACCAGTCACATTTTTGATTTCGTATAGTACACAGGTCGTGACCCCGGCTTAATACGACTTGACCCCCGATCAATACAGTTGACCTCGTAACAATATTGATGACCCGCGACCAATACAGAAATCCTTGAACGTGATTGGCCAAAAGTTCAGTGGTGTGAGCGTCTGTGCTTACTTGTAGCCAATCACGTTCAAGGAGGCGGCAAAGTAAACGTAACCCAAAAATTGATACTTGTTTCCAGCAGGGTAGAAAACATTGTGGGAAAAAGGAGAAAATGCTGGTTACCAGCATTTTCTCCTTTTCCCACAATGTTTTCAGAAGGCCTCTTTTTCAGTGTCGTAAAAACCAGAGATTGTTTGGAAAAGCGTTAATTAATAAAATTGTCATTAATCAAGTGATTTCGTATTGGCCCAGTTACAGGTCCTCGGTCAGCCGTATTGACCTTCGGGCCAATACGGCTGACCTTCGACCTGTAAATGGGCCAATACGAAATCACTTGATTAATAACATTATATTATTAACCCTGAGAAAGAAGCCTATAGAAAACATTGCTGGATGGTAACCAGCATTTTCTCCTTTTCCCACAATTTTTTCTACCCTATCAAAGTCAGACATTGTCATAAGAACAAGATTTAATTTGTAGTCTGCAGATGCTTTGAATTTGGTCCAGTCCAAAAATTTTTGGTTTGGTAAAGAGTTAAACCTTTGCCAAACCATCCCTGGTTTTTATGACCAAGAGGAAAAAGCCATCTGAAAACATTATGGGAAAAAAGAGAAAATACTGGTAACCAGCATTTTCTCCTTTTCCCACAATGCCTTGAACTCTTCTACACTTAAGTTTTATTTTTTGAGTAATTGTTTTTTTTTTATTGTCGTCTGCAAGTGCTTTCAGTTTGGACCAGTCTAAAATTTTCTCATTTGGTAAAGAGTTAAACCAAATAACTCCTCAAAATGTAGCATGAAGTTGTCAGGAAGGTAAAGGAGGGAGGGGTTGATAATAAAGGTTTAAGGAAACTAATATATCAAAAGTCTTTTAACCCTTCACTCCATAGATACTCATCTCTCCACATTTCTTGAAGGAGCCTTCGGAAAACATTGTGGCAAAAGGTGAAATTGCTCGTGACGAGCAATTTCACCTTTTGTCACAATATTTTCTATACTATCAAAAGGTGTCATTTACACATAAACGGCTTTATCCTTGCCGTTATTTAGGGTCAATTAGAGATGCCATAGAAATGCCTTGTGGGGTAAAGGGTTAACCAAAGTACAGTACAAATCCATTCATCCAAATTAAAAAAGAGTTGTGGAGCATGATATTCTTTTCTTTGTTTTATTATCATTTTATTTTCTGCATGGCTTTCAGTGATTGTTTATTTTGCTAATGTTTCTCTGTAGGGCTGAATGGCGCTATCACTCCAACACCGTATGTAATCAGTCAGGACCCTTACACAGTGGGCATCCAACTTACAGGTCAGGTGATCTCAATCATGTCTTGTTTCCATAGAAACAGTTTCCATAGAAACAGAACCATAATTCATCTATGTTGCTTTTCATAGCTACAGATGTTTTTTTTGTCTTTTTCCTATCGATAGACATGTATGTGTGTTAATGTCCGTAGAAAGTTGTAATAGAATGTCAGCAATATAAAGGATTGAAAACATAATGAATGCTAAGGAGAAAAAAATTAATTCCTCAAGAAAAAATAGAAGCATGTTGGGTGTTTGTTGTCGTGGAAGTAATCTGTTTGCTAGGGAAACTGCTAGCTTTTGCCAATTTTTGTAAAGCATTGACTTTAAAGCTGTCGTGTAGTTACAAGAAATTTTTTTATTTGCATTCAAAACATTTCCCGTAAATTTTATTATCAAAATAGTGGATATATTTGGCTTGGTTTTGGGGATGGGAACTTGCTAACCCTATACCAAACAATCCCTGGTTTTTAAGACCCTGAAAAAGAAGCCTTTGGAAAACATTGTGGGAAAATGTTTTCTGCCCTTCACAAAACAAATTTCAAATTTTCTGTCACTTTTTATTTTGTCGTCTGCAAATGTTTTCGATTTAGACAGACCTAAAATTGTGTCAGTTGGTAATGAATTAACCCTTTAACCCATTACCACACAATCCCTACTTTTGACGCCCCTGAGAAAGAAGCCTTTTGAAAACACTGTAGGAAAAGGAGAAAATGCTGGTAACCAGCATTTTCTCCTTTTCCCACAGTGTTTTCTATCCTTACAAGAACAAATTTAAATTTTTCAGTCACCTTTATTTTGTCGTCTGCAAATGCTTTCAATTTGAACCAGTCTAAAATTTTGTCGTGTGGTAAAGAGTTAACTCTTTTCCAGACGACAAAATTTTAGACTGGATCAATTGAAAGCACTTGCAGATGACAAAATAAACAAAACTTCAAAATTGAAACTTGCTTCTAGCAGGGAGGAAAACATTGTGGGAAAAGGAGAAAATGCTGGTTACCAACATTTTCTCTTTTTTTCCACAATGTTCGTAAAAGGCCTTCTTTCACACAGCTTTTCTAACTTGGGATTGTGTGGAACGAGGTGTTGTCTACTGACCAGACATGTACTGCACAAACAGCTTGGGTAGTTAGCATGTCTGGTCGGAGTTTGATACCTGGTCGAGACATACTTTTTTTTCCAGCAATCTTTCACGTCCCACCTCTGATGCATTTGGGAAAAGTAGTCAATGGCTTTGGAAAGAAAATTGTGCCAGTACTGGTGTGAGAATGCCAGGAAACATGTGCATAGGTGCTAGGTGCTATGACTGCTGTGAACTATGCTATTAAAAACGGTGTCAACTCTCAAAATAAGTGTATGTTCTGGACACTTGGCATGCAATATCTTTTTTGTTCAGATAGGCTGATTGGGTAGGAAGGGTTTGATAAATTGTTATGAAGTGATTTGTAGATCCAGTGTTTTGAGTATAGCATAGTTAATGGTATAGTTGCTTGTACTAGGTCTCTGTAGTTAGAACAGTATTAACCCTTTACAGCACAATCATGACTTTTAACGGCCCTGAGAACAAAGCCTTTTGAAAACATTGTGGGAAAAGGAGAAAATGCTGGTTACCAGCATTTTCTCCTTTTCCGTCAATGTTATCAAAAGGCTTTTCTTTCAAGGTCTTTGAAAGTTGGGATTATGTGGTAAAGGGTTAAATAGTGATATCTTTCATAGAGAGGAAGGATAACAAATTTGGGAAAAAGAGAAAATTTTAGTTGAGAAAATGCCACTTGCCAGTGTTGTCTGCTTTTCCCTCAATGTTGTTGAAAGCCCTAATTCATAGCATGCAGATTGCGTGTTATTGTTTGATAATTATAGAAAGGCCCTGGACATGGTGAGGTAGTCCCGGATATCTGGTCTATCTTGCTAGACATGAAATTATGATAAATCCTGAATGAAATGGACTCAAGTCTACTCTAATATAAGGCTCAGATCCCACCCTCCTCCCCATCACTACCACTGCCACCTTCCCAGCACCTCAACCCCAGCACCCAACCCAACAAGTTGTGTGTTTTATTAGGCTTTAAGTAACTTCTTGAAGATATTTTTCGGATTCCTTTTACAAAAGAAACATTTTTTTAGCTCATTAAAATAAGTCTTTTTCATTTCCTTTGGATTCTAGACTTCCAAATTGAAAGCAAGTGCAGATGACACATTTGAAATAGGCACAAATTAGTTGATTTTTTTCCTGATATGATTGGAAACTGGTCGGAAAAGAAAAAATGGCTTATTTGAATATATTCATGTGGCCATTGTAAAACACAGAAATGTTTGATAAACTTGTTGCTAAATGACAAAAATCCTTTAACCCTTTACCAAATGATCACTGAATTTTATGACCTAGACGAAGAAGCCTTCTGAAAACATTGTGAGAAAAGGAGAAAATGCTGGTTACCAGCATTTTCTCCTTTTCCCACAATGTTTTTTAACCTGTTGGAAATAAATCTCAATTTTTGAGTTTCATTTATTTTGATGTCTGCTACTACTTTCAATTTGGACCAGGCTAAAATTTTGTTGTTTGGTAGAGGGTTAAATATTTCCATGTGGCCATTGTAAATCATAGAAATGTTTTATCAAATTTGTTTGCCAAATGACAAAAGTCATGTAAGCAACATTTTTTTTTGTTTATCTGCAAATGTTTTTGAACATAGACAAGGCCAGAATTTTGTTGTTTAGGTAAATAGTTAGTTGTAGCTGAGTAACATATTCTTGAGGCATGCCATAGACATGTATCTGCCGGGCGTGTTGACTTCTTGACTTCTACCAAACAACAAAACTTGTCTTTATTGAGAGGACTTGCAGACGACATAAATATTGAATGCAGCTAAAATCAAGGGAGTTCTCTTTGATATTGTAGAAAATATTGTGGGTAAAGGAGAAAATGCTGGTTACCAGCATTTTCTCCTTATACCACAATGTTTTTTTTATGGCCTTCATGCGCAAACTTGTTAAAAGACAGGAACATCTGTTAAAGGGTAAGGTCATTTGCTCTGGACATCTTGTAATTTTCTTTTTTTTCCCCACAATTTTTTTTCTTTTTTGATTTAATTAAAAAAATATTGATTAGTTTGTGTATTACATATTTTCATTGAGATACTTTCTTCAAGTTGTATCGGAAATTAATAACAGTGAGCATGAAAAAAGTTCATGTGAAAAATGCACTGATGTGAAGCAAATAATTGATATCTAGAATTAACTAGTCAAACCTGTGTTACAAAATACCTGCATTGAGCAACTATTGATTTAATTGTTTACAGTTGCTTTATCACCTTTTGCCGTAAATTCTGTGTATAACTCTTTCCCAGAGAAGCCCTGGTTTTTATGTCTCTACAGTACAAGTCTTTAGAAAACTCTGTGGGAAAAGGAGAAATTGCTCTTAATGAGCAATTCCACCTTTTCCCACAGTGTTTTGTAGCCTATCGGGAAAAATTTCTGCAATTCTCATCAAATTCAAAATTGTCATCTTCAAACACTTTGAGTATGGGACAGTCTAATATTTGTCATTTGGGAAAGAGTTAAGCAAGCTTTCAGTGGAAAGCCTTTGAAAACACTGTATGAAAAGGAGATAGTACTGCTACCTTTTGTTTTCAGTCTGAAAGGGGTTTCAATATCAATGAATCTACAATTTTGTTATCTTGTTTAGATCTAATTTTGAATTCAGTTACCACTTGCTGTAAAAGACCTTTTTGTACCTCCCACTACGAAGTGAAGGGGTATATACTGGAATCGCAACAACTGTCTGTCCTTCTGCCCATCCATCTGTCTGTTCGTCTGCCTGCAGACACAAATTTGTCCGGAGCTATACTCAACAGTTTTTCATGCACTGAACTTGAGGTTACATACAGGGTTCCTGAATATGTATGTAGTTGTGCATGTGCAATTTTTATGGCTCTGCTGCGATTTGTTTTGGAATTATCTCCCCTTGAACTTTTTCCAACTCTTACTTTTGTACTAAACCATTCTGCATTCTTTGAGAAAGACCTGTTTTTGTGATACGGAGCTTGTGGTGGGGGTATTATCACTTTTAGTTATGGCTCTAGTTTCTAACTGCCATTTGATGATCAATAAATAAGCTTTAGATTTTTTGTTCAAGTTATGTGAAAGAATACTTTTCCTGTTGCAGGTCCAGTTATACACCCGCAATACTATGGTGTGCAAGCCCCCTGGGGCATCTACCCTGCCAGCATCATACAACAGGGACAGCAGACCCCCCAGGGTCCCATGAGGGGTAGTGGATCAGGGAGACTGACCCCCTCACAGCAGAGTGACTCTGGCAGTCAAATACAACAACAACTTCCTGCTCAAGGTAAGTGACTAATGACACTTAAATTCCGTTACATGACAAACATATAATTATTTTCCATAATGTCTTCTTCAGACGCTATATTTGAAGGTTAGTCTGTGTTTTTCTGGTATGTAAATGAGCAAGTTGCTCATGTGAAAATAGACTGTATTGCCTGCTGGTGTTGACCTGGGCTGTAGTTAATCACTAATTTCTCTTGTTGTAGGATGGTTTTCCACGACTAGGTTTTTATGAATGAAAATTAAGACTACTGGGGTTTTATGAATAAAAATTAAAAGGCTTTGGGAGCATAAGGATGTTTTTTTTTTTTATTTCTGTAAAATTTTTGTCCCAAAATCTGAAGGGCCACCTTTGATAACAGATTCTCAAATCCTGGGTTGACTTGATGTAAGCCTGTTTAGTTTGCAGAGATGAGTCGGAAACTTTCTGTCTACTGTTGGTTTGAGAACATTACTTTATTAACTCTTTACCAAACAATCCCTGGTTTTTACTACCCGGAGATGGGAGCCTTTTGAAAACATTGTGGGAAAAGGAGAAAATGCTGGTAACCAACATTTTCTCATTTTCCCACAATGTTTTCTACCCTGCTGGAAACAGATTTCAATTTTTGAGTTATGTTTATTTTTTCGACTGCAAGTGCTTTCAATTTGGACCAGTCTAAAATTTTGTCGTTTGGTAAAGAGTTCAGTCTATTAATGTTAGTGAAATGTGTCAGACTGGGTAGCTCACTGGTTGCCTTATCTGTTTTGTGACATTAAGTTTAAGGTTTGATACCTGACTGCATCAAACTTTCTTTCTAGAAATCTTTCGCCTCCCACCTCTGATGCACGTGGGAAAAGTGGTTAGTCGCTTTGGAAAGAAAGTTGTGGCAGTACTGATATGAGAAAGCCAGGAAACACATGTGCGTCACTGACTCCCATGATATGACCAAAATGTTATAATGGCATTAAAATCCAATACAAACCAAGTGAAATGTATCTTGAATAAAATGCTCTAATTTTGTTGGAAATTGAGTCCATTAATGGAGTTGGGCAAATCAAGGGAGGTGAGTTGGTTTGTGAAATCGGGGCTCTGGCTTTTCCTTTTTACAGCTACTTTACAGTCATTGTTTTCATGCTAATATCTGCTTTGCCAAACAGACCTTGTCAAAATTGCTGAACTGTGAGACCTCAGACTGAATCTCAAAGCTCTGTATGTTGGAGACTAAGCTCCAGAGCCTCAGGGAAAGAATTTTCAGCGCTGGCCTTTTGCCTAACTCTAACCATATGAGTAAGAATTAGACCTCTTCAAATCTAAAGCATTTGCAGACTACAAAATGCTGTAGGTGTGACTAAAAAATCGAAATTAAAATCATGTTTGTTCGCCAATATTTGTAAGAACGTTTTTCTTGACTTTTTTCTAGGACCTCAATACCAGATCATTACCCCAGCATACTATGACCAAAATGGACAGCTTGTGATGGGAAACCCAAGGGGATTGGCTGGTGCCTCCATGAGGCTGGTTCCTCCTGGTCCAGTCTTGGTTTCTGCTGGGAACCAGCAAGGTGAGTCATGTGACATTAATTTTCGACAAATTACTGACTGGTTCTTCCTGCTCGAGTGTTGGTATCTCCTGGGAAGCAACAAGTTGAGTCATGTGACATTAATTTTAACAAACTACTGGCTGATTGCTCTTGCTGTGGTGTTAGTTTCCACTGGGAACCAACCAAGATTTAATGTCATATTTGATTGGCTAATCTATGGTGGTGGTTGAAGTTTGCTGTATGCTTTGGTTTTGACTTACTGACCATTAACATTTTCATGTAGTCTTACTTTTTTGTGTAACTGATTGGATAAAGATAAAAACAATCAGTCTCTGTATGGTTTTGCTGTTCATGAAGTCAATAGCTTGTAAATACAGAAAAAGGGTTCCTTTAACCCATTACCATACAATCCCTACTTTTGATGCCCCTGAAAAAGAAGCCTTTAGAAAACATTGTGGGAAAAGGAGAAAATGCTGGTAACCAGCATTTTCTCCTTTTCCCACAATGTTTTCTACCCTTCACAAAACAAATTTCAAATTTTCAGTCACTTTTATTCTGTTATCTGCAAATGCTTTTGATTTGGACAAGCCTAAAATATTGTTGTTTGGTAATGAGTTAACCCTTTACCCCACAAGGCATTTCTATGGTATCTCTAAATCACCCTAAATAACAGCAAGGATGAAACAGTTTCTTATATGTATATGACACCTTTTGATAGCATAGAAAACATTGTGACAAAAGGTGAAATTGCTCGTCACGAGCAATTTCACCTTTTGCCACAATGTTTTCCAAAGGCTCCTACAAGCAATGCGTAGAAATGAGTATCTATGGAGTAAAGGGTTAAGGTTGAATAATTTGATCATTAACCTTCTTCCAAACAAACAGGAATTTTAACTGCCCCTGGATATAAAGGTTTATGAGTGTTGGCAGCCAGCCTTACAATTTTTTTCTATCATTCAAAGGCAAATACTGTTATTTCAGAAACTCAATCGTGCCGTGTTTATCCAGGGTTCATTATTCAGGACGACATGTGATCAGGAAAAAAATATCAGGGAATGGCTATTTTACTCGTTACTCAAGAAATTTCGGTTTGGGAATTGGATTGAAAAAAATTAGCAACAAAGGATTGAAATAACAGTACAAACCTAAACTGATAAAGAGGAATATGTTGTCTCTGACTTTGGGTCTTTACTTACCAGTATCTCGTTGGATATTAGACTGAAACAGCCGTAGAATTCGCCCTTAATGGCACCTCGTCCAGCCGTTAATGGCACCTTGCTTGGCCCTTAATGGCAACTTGCCCGGCCCGTAATGGTACCTTTAAGTTAAGTTGTTTTGCAGTCAGTTTAATTCTTGACCACACAATCTCGAGTTTTAACCACCCTGTAGAATAAGCCTTTTTGAAAACATAGTGGGAAACGGAGAAAATGCTGGTAACCAGCATTTTCTCCTTTTCTCACAATGTTTTCTATCCTTCCCAGTACAGGTTTAAATTTTTTTGTCGCCTGAATTTTGTTGTCTGCAAATGCTTCCCATTTGGACTTGTCTAAAACCATGTCATTTGGTAGAGTTAAGACTAGAAAAAATGCACCGTGTGATCTTAATTAACTTTGCTGGTTATGTTAACTCATTACCAAACAACATTTTAGGCTTGTCCAAATCGAAAGCATTTGCAGAAGACAAAATAAAAGTGACTGAAAATTTGATTTTTTTTTTTTTGTGAAGGGTAGAATACACTGTGGGAAAAGGAGAAAATGCTGGTTACTAGCATTTTCTCCTTTTCCCACAGTGTTTTCAAAAGGCATCTTTCTCGGGGGCGTCAAAAGTAGGGATTGTGTGGTAATGGGTTAAGACATTCTCACAATAACAGCTTTAAATTGACTCTTGATATTGATATATTTTTCCTCATAGTGGGTATGTTTAACTCTTTACCATGTATCTGCCCTTGTTTTCAGAAATAACTTATTTCTCGTGCGGCTTCTCACTGACAAGCCCCTTCGGGCGTTTATACGCCTTTTTGTAAAGCTCTCATCTCACAATGTTCTCTCAGGATTTTAAAAACTTGTGACGGTGTGGTAAAGGGTAAAAGGGTTAAAAACATGGTGTAGTTTTGAAAATTTTGTGTCTTGGAGGAAAGGAAATACTGTCTGTGGCTCAACTTATAAAATATAACCTGACTAACATTTTGATCAATTTTGTACACTAACAGGTGGCGCACCCAGCATGGGCAGTAACCCTCTACGTTTATTGACGACCCAGCCACAACAGATGCCCACGACCCCACCCATATTCTCCAGTAGCAACAGTAACACGCCCCAAAACTCCCTGGGTAAGACCTGTTTTGTGGGTGTCTGTCAGTTAATGTCCGCAATATTGTACCCTCGCAAAACGAATATTTTTGGGGGTATACTGGAATCAGACCATCTGTCTATGTGTCCGTCTGCATGCAAAGTACTAGTAATTGCTTGTTTGTGCCAAAGTGCTGGCGGAGTCTTAACCCATTTCCACACAATCCCTAATTTTGACTCCCATAAGAAAGAAAGAGAAGCCTTTTGAAAACACTGTGGGAAAAGTAGAAAATGCTGGTAACCAGCATTTTTAGCTCACCTGAGCACAATGTGCTCAAGGGGAGCTTTTAGGATCACCCATTGCGTCGTCAACAATTCTTTAAACATCAACTCCTCCGAAACCGCTGGGCGGATTTGGACCAAACTTGGCAGGAATGTTCCTTGGGAGGTCCTCTTTAAAAATTGTACACAGAATTTGATTCCATCAAAAACTCTGGTTGCCATGGCAACCAAATGGAATTTTTTAGCAAATTCTTTAAAAATCTTCTCTGATGAAACCGCTGGTATGATTTTGAAATAATTTCACAGATATGTTCCTTGGGTGACCCTTTTCAAAAATTGTTCTTGAAATTTTGATTCGTCAAAAAATGTGGCTCTGGTGAATGGGGGCTTCTTGCACTATACAGAAATGAAGAAATTCTTTAAAAATCTTCTCCTCTGAAACCTCTGGTCGGATTTTGAAATAATTTCACAGATATGTTCCTTGGGTGACCCTTTTCAAAAATTGTTCATGAAATTTTGATCCGTCAAAAAATGTGGTTCTGGTGAATGGGGGCTTCTTGCACTATACAGAAATGAAGGAATTCTTAAAAAATCTTCTTCTCTGAAACCGCTGGTCAGATTTTGAAATAATTTTACAGAGTTGTTCCTTGGGTGGCCCTTTTAAAACATTGTTTGCGAAATTTTGATTGGTCAAGAAACATGGCTCTGGTGAATGGGGGCTTCTTGCACTGTACAGAAATGAAGAAATTCTTAAAAATTATTCTTCTCTGAAACAGCTGGTTAGATTTTGAAATAATTTCACAGAGTTGTTCCTTGGGTTACCCTTGTCAAAAATTTTTCGCGAAATTTTGATTGGTCAAGAAACATGGCTCTGATGAATGGGGGCTACTTGCACTATACAGAAATGAAGAAATTCTTGAAAATTCTTCTTCTCTGAAATGGCTGGACAGATTTTGAAATAATTTCACAGATGTTCCTTGGGTGACCCTTTTCTAAAATTGTTCGCGAAATTTTGATTGGCCAAGAAACATGGCTCTAGTGAATGGGGGCTACTTGCACTATATTGAAATGAAGAAATTCTTGAAAATTCTTCTTCTCTGAAACCCATGGTCAGATTTTAAAATAATCTGACAGAGATGTTCCTTGGGTGACCCTTTCCAAAAGCTGTACATATAATTTTGATCCGTCAAGAAACATGGCTCTTGTGAATGGAGGCTACTTGCACTATACGGACATGATGAAATTCTTTAAAATTCTCTTTCTCTGAAACCCCTGGTCAGATTTTGAAATAATTTCAGAGAGATGTTCCTTGGGTGACCCTTTTCAAAACTTGTTCATAAATTTTGATCCATCAAGAAACATGGCTCTCGTGGATGGGGGCTGCTTGCTCTTGTACAGAAATGAAGAATTCTTAAAAATTCTTCTTTTTGAAACTGATGGTCAGATTTCGAAATGACTTTTACAGGTGACCTTTTGAAAATTGCTTGGCAAAATTATAAATTTGGTTCCAATGTTTCAATACCTCAAAAAAAAAATAGACTATGGTCATCTCAGAAATTCAGGTGAGCGATCCAGGGCCATCTTGGCCCTCTTGTTTCCTTTTCCCACAGTGTTTTCTACCTTTCTCAGAACAAATTTCAATTTTTCAGTCACCTTTATTTTGTTGTCTGCAAATGCTTTCAATTTGGACCAGTCTAAAATTTTCTTGTGTGGTAAAGTGTTAAGTTACATTCAGTGACAGTTCTAGTTTGTATCCGTTTTTAGTTTGCCTCCCACAGTGCAGATATTTTAAAATTGGAAGAGTGTAAAATTTGTAGTTTGAGAAGGGTCAGAAAGAGTATGTATTACTCAAAAACTATACTTAAGTTAACTTTGGCAGTTGTTTTTAGAAAAAAAAGAGAAGATTTTTAGTCAAGAAAACTCATACAATTACAACTCTCTACTCTTAGTTTGGAGACACAAAGATGAAAAAAAAGAGTAAAAATAGACAAAAAATGAAAAAAAAAAAAAAAAGAGTAAAAATAGAAGAATATAAAAATATATATATATAAAAAAAGGCATAAATTGTTGCGGATGGGGTATATATCCAAGACTATCGCGTTTTGTGGGAAAAAAATTAACTCTACCACACAATCCCAACTTTAACGACCTTGTAAAACAAGACTTTTGAAAATATTGTTGGAAAAGGAGAAAACGCTGATAACCAGCATTTTCTTTTTTTCCCTCGATGCTTTCTACTCTTCTAAGGTCAAGTTTCATTTTTTGAGTCACGTTTATCTTGTGGACAGTCTACAAATGCTTTCAGTTTGGACCTGTGTAAAATTTTGTCGTTTGGTAAAGAGTTAAATTGCCGAACGTATGTATTTGCATGACATTTTTGGTTTTACAATATTTTTTTTCAGATCTTAACCTGCTATAATCTTAAGTTATTTGCGTTTATGTTAATACTAACGATCTTAGTAAAACTGGTTGCCAAACGACAAGATTTGAAATTTGTATTGAAGAGGAGAGAAAACAATATGGGAAATGGAGAAAATGCTGGTTCCCAGCATTTTCTTCTTTTTCCACATTTTTTTCAAAAGGCTTCTTTCTCAAGAGTCATAAAAAAGTAGGGATAGTGTGGGAAAGAGTTAAAAAAGTTTCTAGAAACCGTTGTGACAAAATGAGGTGTCAGTTCTGGGCCTTTTCTTATTTACTGCTTTGATGTTTTGAAAGCAGTCATTTTTAAAAGCCCAAATGGTCTTGTTTCACAATAATCTTTGTGCAAATTGTCTTCTTAAAGAGGGATCTTTTTGAATTTTTTTTTTTACATAACTCCCGTAGTGTTTAATGTAGAACAGCCAATACAAAATTTCTTATCTTGTAAGGAAATAGTGCTGTATTTGGTCAACACCATGTAATTATATGCTTCATTTAAGAAAAAACAAGAGCTGACCTAGGTTCCTGATTGAAAGTATGTCAAAATCCAAAATCAGGATAAGGTTGTTAATTTACTGACCTTTAGATTTGAATAATATCAATACATACAAGTTTCTTCATGAACTATTTTTAGTTTGTAATGTACTTGTCAAAGAAGCAAAAAAGGCTTCACATTATACATGTAGGCCTTTGTTTAAACACATTATGGACCTCTTGTTATACAGCTATGTGATAAAAAGAATCTGAGATTCATTGGGTTTGAGATAAAAATCTATTAAACTTGGCCTCAAAAAATGTTATCAAGCTTGCCCTAGGCTCGCTTAATAATAGTTTTTGTAGACTTGTTTCAATCACTGCTAAAAAAATGAAAGTTTTGTATCTGGTCATCTGGAATAGCTTTTGAGAGAGTTGCCATATATTTACCTCAATTATAGAAGGAAAAAAATACCCTGCTCTCCTTTTCCTTCAGTGTTTTCATCATATCATTGATAAGGACTGTCATTTCTGCCAACTTTTGTTTGTCTGGAAATGCTTGCAATTTGTACATGCCTAAAATTTTGTCATGTGTTTAAAATGCCTGTAATAACTTGAGTTGCTTTTGTGGCCAGTTCAGGTCAAGATCAGACTGCACAAAGCTGCAGTCTAATCTGATATTCACTGTCTGCTTTGCTTAACCCATTACCAAACAACAATATTTAAGACTGGTCCAAATTGAAAGCATTAGCAGATGACAAAATAAGAGTGACTGAAAATTTGAAATTTGTTTTGTGAAGGGTAGAAAACACTGTGGGAATAGGAGAAAATGCTGGTTACCAGCCTTTTCTTTTTTTTTCCACAATGTTTTCTAAAGGCTTCGTTCTCAGGGGTGTCAAAAGTAGGGATTGTGTGGTAATGGGTTAAATACTACAGAGAAAAGTAACCTTCAAATTGCAATTAATTGGGTCTATTTCCTGTCCGAATATGTCCATTTTTAGCTCACCTGAGCACAACGTGCTCAAGGGGAGCTTTTAGGGTCACTGGGTGTCCGTCGTCCGTCGTGCGTCGTCCGTCGTGCGTCGTCAACAGTTCTTTAAACATCAACTCCTCCTAAACCGCTGGGCCAATTTGGACCAAACTTGGCAGGAATGTTCCTTGGGAGGCCCTCTTTAAAAATTGTTCACAGAATTTGATTCTGTCAAAAACTCTGGTTGCCATGGCAACGAAATGGAATTTTTTAGCAAATTTTTAAAAATCTTCTCCTCTGAAACCGCTGGTCGGATTTTGAAATAATTTCACAGATATGTTCCTTGGGTGACCCTTTTCAAAAATTGTTCGTGAAATTTTGATCCGTCAAAAATTGTGGCTCTGGTGAATGGGGGCTACTTGCACTATACAGAAATGAAGGAATTCTTAAAAAATCTTCTCCTCTGAAACTGCTGGTTGGATTTTGAAATAATTTCACAGATATGTTCCTTGGGTGACCCTTTTCAAAAACTGTTCGTGAAATTTTGATCCGTCAAAAAATGTGGCTCTGGTGAACGGGGGCTACTTGCACTATATAGAAATGAAGGAATTCTTAAAAAATCTTCTTCTCCGAAACCGCTGGTCAGATTTTGAAATAATTTCACAGAGTTGTTCCTTGGGTGACCCTTTTCAAAAATTGTTCGCGAAATTTTGATCCGTCAAGAAACATGGCTCTGGTGAATGGGGGCTTCTTGCACTATTGGGAAATGAGGAAATTCTTAAAATTTTTTCTTCTCTGAAACCACTTGTCAGATTTTGAAATAATTTCTCTGAGATATTCCTTGGGTGATCCTTTTCAAAAAGTGTTCACAAAATTTTAATCCGTCAAGAAACATGGCTCTGGTGAATGGGGGCTACTTGCACTATAGGGAAATAAAGAAATTTTTAAAAATTCTTCTTCTCTGAAACGGCTGGACAGATTTTAAAATGATTTCACAGTGATGATCCTTGGGTGACCCTTTTCAAAAACTGTTCACAAAATTTTGATCCATGAAGAAACATGGCTCTGGTGAATGGGGGCTACTTGCATTTTATGGAAATGAAGAAATTCTTGAAAATTCTTTTTCTCTGAAACCCCTAGTCAGATTTTAAAATAATTTGACAGAGATGTTCCTTGGGTGATCCTTGCTCTTGTGAATGGGAGCTACTTGCACTATATGGACATGATGATATTCTTGAAAATTCTCTTTCTCTGAAACCCCTGGTCAGATTTTAAAAGAAATTTTCCGAAATGTTCCTTGGGTGACCCTTTTCAAAACTTGTTCGTAAATTTTGATCCATCAAGAAACATGGCTCTCGTGGATGGGGGATACTTGCTCTTATACAGAAATGAAGAATTCTTAAAAATTCTTCTTTTTGAAACTGATGGTCAGATTTGGAAAAGAATTTTACAGGTGACCTTTTGAAAATTGCTTAGCAAAATTATAAATTTGGTTCTAATGTTTCAATACCTCAAAAAAAAGATATAGGCTATGGTCATCTCAAAACTCAGGTGAGCGATCCAGGGCCATCTTGGCCCTCTTGTTTTTTTTGCTTTCTAAGAGTTAACTCTTTACCATACAAGCCCGGCTTGACGACCCTGAGAAAGAAGTCTTTTGAAAACATTGTAGGAATAGGAGAAAATGCTGGTAACTAGCATTTTCTCCTTTTTTCACAATGTTTTTTACCCTTTTCAAAACAATTTTCAATTTTAGAGCCGTATTTGTCATCTGCAAATGCTTTCAATTTGGACTGGTCTACAATTTTGTCATTTGGTAAAAAAGAGATAACCATTCAGTTAACTTTGTATTGCAGGTTACAGTCAGTCTACCAGTATGGGTTACACTCAAGTCTCATCTAGTCTGTTTACACCAATCACAGCTGGTCTCACCCAACAGAGTAACTATAGTAACTCCAGTATTGGCAGTCTGGGCTCCAGTTTACAGGGAAATATTGGAGGGTCATCAGAACCTTTTGGTAATTTGGCTATTTTTAGCTCACCTGAGCACAACGTGCTCAAGGGGAGCTTTTAGGATCACCCGGTGTCCGTCGTGCGTCAGTGCGCCGTGCGTCGTCAACAATTCTTTAAACATCAACTCCTCCTAAACCGCTGGGCGGATTTGGACCAAACTTGGCTGGAATGTTCCTTGGGAGGTCCTCTTTAAAAATTGTTCACAGAATTTGATTCCATCAAAAACTCTGGTTGCCATGGCAACCAAATGGAATTTTCTAGGGAATTCTTTAAAAATCTTCTCCTCTGAAACCGCTGGTAAGATTTTGAAATAATTTCACAGATATGTTCCTTGGGTGACCCTTTTCAAAAAATGTTCGTAAAATTTTGATCCGTCAAAAAATATGGCTCTGGTGAATGGGGGCTTCTCGCACCATATAGAAATGAAGGAATTCTTAAAAATTATTCTTCTCTGAAACCGCTGGTCAGATTTTGAAATAATTTCACAGGATTGTTCCTTGGGTGACCCTTTTCAAAACTTGTTCGTAAAATTTTTATCCGTCAAAAAATGTGGCTCTGGTAAATGGGGGCTACTTGCATTATATGGAAATGAAGAAGTTCTTAAAAATTCTTCTTCTGTGAAACGGCTGGTCAGAATTTGAAATAATTTCACAGGGATGCTCCTTTAATGACCCTTTCCAAAAACTGTTTGTGAAATTTTGATCTGTCAAGAAACACAGCTCTGGTGAATGGGGGCTACTTGCTCTATATGGGAATGAAGAAATTCTTAAAAATTCTTCTTCTCTAAAACTTCTTGTGAGATTTTGAAATAATTTCACAGAAATGTTCCTTAGATGACCCTTTTTAGCTCACCTGAGCACAACGTGCTCAAGGGGAGCTTTAAGGATCACCCTGTGTCTGTCGTGCGTCGTCAACAATTCTTTAAACATCAACTCCTCCTAAACCGCTGGGCGGATTTGGACCAAACTTGGCTGGAATGTGCCTTGCGAGGTTCTCTTTAAAAATTGTTCACAGAATTTGATTCCATCAAAAACTCTGGTTGCCATGGCAACCAAATGGAATTTTCTAGGGAATTCTTTAAAAATCTTCTCCTCTAAAACCGCTGGTCGGATTTTGAAATAATTTCACAGATATGTTCCTTGGGTGACCCTTTACAAAAATGTTAGTAAAATTTTGATCCGTCAAAAAATGTGGCTCTGGTGAATGGGGGCTTCTTGCACCATATAGAAATGAAGGAATTCTTAAAAATTCTTCTTCTCTGAAACGGCTGGTCAGATTTTGAAATAATTTCACAGGATTGTTCCTTGGGTGACCCTTTCCAAAAATTGTTCGTAAAATTTTGATTCATCAAAAAATGTGGCTCTGGTGAATGGGGGCTACTTGCACCATAGGGAAATGAAGGAATTCTAAAAATTTCCTCTTCTCTGAAACCGCAAGTCAGATTTTGAAATAATTTCACAAGATTGTTCCTTGGGTGACCCTTTTCAAAAATTGTTCGTAAAATTTTGATCCGTCAAAAAATGTGGCTCTGGTGAATGGGGGCTACTTGCACTATACGGAAATTAAGAAATTCCTAAGAATTCTTCTTCTCTGAAACGGCAGGTCAGAATTTGAAATAATTTCATGGGGATGCTCCTTGAATGACCCTTTCCAAAAACTGTTCGTGAAATTTTGATCCGTCAAGAAACACAGCTATGGTGAATAGGGGCTACTTGCACTATAGGGAAATGAAGAAATTCTTAAAAATTCTTCTTCTCTGAAACCGCTGGTCAGATTTTGAAATAATTTCACAGAAATGTTCCTTGGGTGACCTGAGCACAATTGCTCAAGGGGAGCTTTTAGGGTCACTGGGTGTCCGTCGTCCGTCATGTGTCGTCAACAATTTTTTAAACATCAACTCCTCCTAAACCACTGGGCCAATTTGGACCAAACTTGGCAGGAATGTTCCTTGGGAGGTCCTCTTTAAAAAGTGTTCACAGAATTTGATTCCGTCAAAAACTCTGGTTGCCATGGCAACCAAATGGAATTTTTTAGCAAATTCTTTAAAAATCTTCTCCTCTAAAACCGCTGGTCGGATTTTGAAATAATTCCACAGATATGTTTCTTGGGTGATCCATTTCAAAAACTGTTCGTGAAATTTTGATCCGTCAAAAATTGTGGCTCTAGTGAATGGGGGCTACTTGCACTATACAGAAATGAAGGAATTCTTTGAAAATCTTCTTCTCTGAAACCGCTGGTCGGATTTTGAAATTATTTCACAGATATGTTCCTTGGGTGACCCTTTTCAAAAATTGTTTGTGAAATTTTGATCCGTCAAAAAATGTGGCTCTGGTGAATGGGGGCTACTTGCACTATACAGAAATGAAGGAATTCTTTAAAAATCTTCTCCTCTGAAACCGCTGGTCGGATTTTGAAACAATTTCACAGATATGTTCCTTGGGTGACCCTTTTCAAAACTTGTTCGTGAAATTTTGATTGGTCAAGAAACATGGCTCTGGTGAATGGGGCTACTTGCACTATACAGAAATCAAGGAATTCTTTAAAAATCTTCTCCTCTGAAACCGCTGGTCGGATTTTGAAACAATTTCACAGATATGTTTCTTTGGTGACCCTTTTCAAAACTTGTTCGTGAAATTTTGATCCGTCAAAAAATGTGGCTCTGGTGAATGGGGGCTACTTGCACTATACAGAAATGAAGGAATTCTTAAAAAATCTTCTTCTCTGAAACGGCTGGTCAGATTTTGAAATAATTTTGATCCATCAAAAAACATGGCTCTGGTGAATGGGGGCTTCTTGCACTATAATTATGGCCATGAAGAAATTCTTTAAAATTATTCTTCTCTAAAACAGCGGATCAGATTTTGAAATAATCTCACAAATGTTCCTTTGATAACCCTTTTCAAAAACTTGACAAGCAAAATGCTGATTTGTCTAGAAACATGGCTCTGGTGAATGGGGGCTACTTGTACTATTTGGCCATGAAGAAATTCTTTTTCTCTGAAACAGGTGATCAGATTTTGAAATAATTTCTCAGAAATGTTTCTTAGCTAAACTTTTCAAAAATTGCTCTAGAAATTTTGATCCATCAAGAAACATGAATCTGATGACTGTGGGCTATTTACACTATACAGACATGAAGAAATTCTTAAAAATTCTTCTTCTCTGAAAGGGCTGATTAAATTTAGAAAGAAATGGCTATGGTTCTCTCAAAATTCAGGTGAGCGATCCAGGGCCATCGTGGCCCTCTTGTTGTTACTCATTACAGGGTTTAATAAGCCGCAAACAGGCTCTTTATATCCCTGCAAAACAAATGTTTTCGGGAATATACTGGAATCAGCCTGTCTGTCGGTGTGTCTGTCCGTGTGACCATCTTAATACAAAATACTAGTCATTTTGTGCTGCAATTCTTCCTTCAATTGCATTGAAACTTTGCACATATAGTCGAATCTGAGTTAGCGGTCATATGTGCATAGCGGCCAATCTGTGATTAATTAACTCTTTTAAAGTCCTTTCATTAACGGTAAACTGTGATATGTGGTCAGCTGTCATCTTTGAAGATCTTAATTGCACTTAAAGCATATCCCATAAAGTGGTCACGCGACCCGACTAATTGCTAGCAGGTGGTGTGAAAAAAATACATAACACGTCTGGCTTCGTGCGCATAAACCGCGACGCTATACCAATCAACATGTGTGATAAACAGTTAAACTTCATAGTGTAGGTGTACACTTCGTATAAACGTTGTTAAGCGGGCTGTTCTTTGCTATTTGATCAGCAGATAGACGCTGCTTCCCCGCAATGCTTTTCATTACTACTGAAAACGAGGTTACCAATAATTTTCAAAATGGCGTCAAGTACCCCAATTTGCTTAAATTTTGGGACAGTAAAAAACTATTATTCTTTTTCGTGTCCCTATACTTTGGTCTACAAAAATAATTATTTTTGTTAGCTGTCCCAAAACTTATGGTCAAACAAGACAATCTGTCGTACTGAAAGTCACTGGCTAACCCGTCGAATATTGTCAACGTTGAACGTCAGTGATGTCAGGTTTGCAGGTTGTCAATTTTTAGATTGATTGGAATTCCACCGATCGGTTTGAGCTCTAAGAGTTTAAAACTTAGCTTTTTCTCATCGTTTTCGTTGATTATTATCCCCCGCCGTAGGCGAAGGGATATAGTTTTAGCGTTGTCCGTCCGTCTGTCCTTCCGTCCGTCCATGTGTCCGTCCCGGCAAATATCTCCAATACCATTGGACGGAATTTCGTGAAACTTTATATACATATACAATGACCCATTCTCCCGAGACACTTTTTTTGTTTTTTTGATTCGATGCAAAATGGCCGACTGAGAGCGATTTTAAGTTTCACTTAAGTTACACTTAAGTACACTTTTAATATTTGGAGTCTTCTCTTCAAAACTCGATTTCTCCACAACCCCTGGACCAAATTGGATAAAACTTCATATATGAACTCCTTGGGGTAAGGCGCCGACATTTCTTTCCCGGATTTTCAATTTGACCCCGTGTCATGGAAAAAAGGGGCTTAATGCAAAATTGCAATATTTACCAATATCTCATTCAGTTTTTGTCAGAATATCATGAAACTTCATGGTTATATTGTTTATGGAAAGTTTTAGCATGTGCCCTTGCTATTTTTAATCTGTGCGTTTTTTAAGTTGACGTTCTGTCATGGAAAAAGGGGGTTTCGTGCAAAATTCAAATTTTTACCAATATTTCATTCAGTTTTGGTCAAAATTTCATTAAACTTCATGGTTATATTGTTTTTTCAAAGTTTCACCATGTGCTCTTGTTTCTTTATCTATGTGTTTTTCAATTTGACCCTCTGTCATGGAAAATGGGGGTTTCTTGTATAATGACAAGGAAAAAGGGGCCCTAATGCAAAATTGCAATTTTTACTTATATCTTGTTCAGTTTTTGTCAAAATTTCATGAAATTTCATGGTTCTATCTTTTTCTACAAGTTTCAACATGTGCCCTTTGTTTTTTTCAATCTATTAATTATTAATGCTCAAATATGTCTTTCCTGCTTTCTCAAATTGAGGCTGCATCACGGAAAAAGGCGACTTAATGGAAAAAATTGTTTTTCACTAATATCTCCTTTATCGGTGCTCAAAACTTTGGTAAATTTCAAATCTGGACTTGTTACAACGTTGCCCAGGTACCTCTCTTCCTATTTCTCAATTTCAGGCTGCGTCTCGGGGAAAAGGGGGCTTCATGTAAAAAATTGTTTTATGTAATATTTACTACATGACTGCTCAAAATTTTATGAAATTTCTAATTTTGAATTATTATTTAAAAATGCCATTACCTTGGGTACAACTGTGTACCTTTATTTCTATTTATAAACAATGAACTTGATTGACCTAAAATACACGCGTGTCAACTCTGTCAACTTCGGATGTACACACGTTATATACACGTTATGGGTCTTGGATAGAAGTTGTACGAAGGAAATCTACTGATTACAATAAAAATGTATAGCAGAAAAAGACTGGGAGAGGTGACAGTGCTCATGAGGAAAGATTTCTATTTTCATTCCACAATGTTTTCAACAGTTATCATCGGCAGTGGAATTAACAAAAAAAAATGGATTTGTCCAAATTGAAAGCTTTTGTAGTCAACAATGTAAATGTGATTGAAAATTGTAAATTTGTTGTAAAAAAAGGAATACATATTTTTGCTAATCAGATCTGTGTTAAGCAGCCAACTGTCGTATGCAGCCATTTTTTGCTTGTCCCTTGGTTGGCTGCTTAAGACAGTTTCGACTGTATATTGATCATATATTGAAGATTTGCAAGACACAATTTTCAAGTGTCAACTCCCTGTGGTTGAGGAATTATCTCCCCTTGAACTTGACACATTTTTCTGTCACAGCGCTGGTGGAGGTATTAAGTTGCATTCAGTGACAGCTCTACTTCATTCTAGACATACGACCTGAAAATATGTAATTCCCAATTGGCCTCATACAGAATGTCTTGGCAAAGACGATGGTGCAGGCCAAAGGTCAGACTGAGTGTTCCCATACATATGAACTCGTGCACATGCAATTTTCATGGCCATTACTTTTGTACTAAACCATTCTGCATTCTGTGACAAACACCTGTTTTTGTGACAAGGAGTAGGTGGGGGGTATAATTATGTTTAGAGATAGCTCTAGTTATGAGTGAAATATTGTTGAAAGTTGCATATAACAACATTCAATCTATTTTACTGGTGTCTAGGTTTAGGAAGTGGTCAGAGGCGGGATTCCCTGGACTTCAAGGCCCGACAGATGACTCCCATCAATCAGTATTATGGTTCCCTTGGTAACCTGGGATCACCAGCAGGTCCTATGGGGCTAGTGCAACCCGGTCAGTCCATGACACCACCGTTAACAGGTAGGGTTACCTTTATAAATACTTTTTGGCGCAACCAGGTGGTACAGTCAATAGAGTATAAGATTTGAAACCAGGGATTGCATGTTTGAATTTCCCGCTTGATGAATTTGTTGTCAAGGATTAATGGATAGGGATTGGAACATGACTCATTTCTCCCCTAGAGCTGATCATTGTTAAGACGATTGTTTCTTGGGAAAGCAGCCAGTGACTTATAAAAATTATGTGAAGTTCACGCAGAGGAAACTCCAGGAAAGTACATTATACGTGGACTGGCTGCAGCAAACTGAAATAATCTGAAAAAGGTTGTTAACCCTTTACCACACAATGACAACTTTTGACGACCCTTGGAAAGAAGCCTTTTAAAAACATTGTTGGAAAAAGGAGAAAATGCTGGTAACCAGAGTTTTCTACCTTATCAATAAACTTTTGCACCATTTGAGCCACATTGAAATTGTCGTCTGCAAATGTTTTCATTTTGGACTGGGGTAAAATTTTGTTATCTGGTAAAGTGTTAAAACACTCTCCGAACGAACTTGTTAACTTTTTTCAGAGGACAAAATGTTAGGCTTGTCCATATGGAAAGCATTTGCAGACCACAAGTTTAACTATTTACCACATGTGAAAATTTTAGAATGGTCCAAATTGATACTATTTGCAGAAAACAAAATAAACGTAACTGAAAAATTAAAATTTGTTCGGGAATAGTAGAAAACAATGCGGGAAAAGGAGAAAATGCTGGTTACCAGCATTTTCTCCTTTTCCCACAGTGTTTTCAAAAGGCTTCTTTCTCAGGGTCATGAAAAGTCGGGATTGTGTGGTAAAGAGTTAAATTGGTTCACATGATGCGGATATATCTTTGAAAGGGTAGAAAACATTGTGGAAACAGGAGAGAAGGCTGTTTATCACAACCTTCAGTAGCAATCCTAGGGTTTGCGTATAACCTTTGTTTGGCTGTGATTGTGTAATGTCCGGTGTGTGCCTTGAAGTCGTCAACATTTATCATGTGTGCACTTTTAGTCATGCACCTATGAAACTATGTAAACTCTTCACCAAACAACTGGGTTTTTTTGGACTGGACCAAATTCAAAAGAAATGAAGAAGACAAATCTTGATAATAATGATGATTTCTGTCTTTGACAGGGTAGAATATATTGTGGGAAAAGGAGAAAATGCTGGTTACCAGCATTTTCTCCTTTTCCCACAATGTTTTCTGTAGGCTTCTTTTTCGGGGTTGTTAAAAGTTGGGGTTGTGTGGTAAAGAATTAAGTTGTTTGCCTGATGATATCTGGAATCGGGTCATGTGGGGCTAAAAAATTGGGTCACTGTGCTGAATCTTAAAAAAACCTTGTGTGCATTCTAGAGGCTTTCTTTTTCAGTGTGATACTCATGAAATTAGGTCAGAATGCTTGCCTTTATGATATCTTGATGATAATGGACAAGTTTGAAATTGGGTCATGTCAGGTGAAAAAGTGGGTCACCATGCCAAATCTTACAAAAACCTTGTGTGCACTCTATAGACCACATAGGTATGTCAGAAATGTTCGTCTTGATGATGTCTTGGACAGCTTCTACTTGGCCAAGAAGAAGGTCACTTACACTCTTTGTTTTACAGCATTAAAACTAGAATATCTCTTAACCCTTTACCACACAGTGACTACTTTTGGTAACCAGCATTTTCTCCTTTTCTCACAATTTTTTCTACCCTCCCAAAATAAAATTCATTTCCTGAAATTCAATTTTTGATTCACATTTATTTGACGTCTGCAAATTCTTTCAATCTTGACAAGTCCAAAATTTTGTGGTTAGGTAAAGAGTTAAGCATTATCAGCTATAGATGACTTTACTCAGGTGAGCACTTTAGGGGCAATGGTCCACTTGTTTCAAAAATCTCCTTTTGACTTTTCTCCATTTACAACAGGGTTTCAAAAACTTCCTTTTTCTGGTTGATCACTGCTTCATCAAACAAATATGTTTATTAACTCTTTACCAAACATGAAATTTCGGACTAGCCAAAATTGAAAGCATTTGCAGATGACAAATTGAACATGACTCAAATTGAAAAATTAAAATTTGTTTTGGGAAGAATAGAAAAGGTGGAAAACGGAGAAAAATGCTGGTTACCAGCATTTTCTCCTTTTTCTACAGTGTTTTCAATAAAGCTTCTTTCTCAGGGTCATTAAAAGTCGTGATAAAAAGGTTAACAGTTATGGTTATCTCTTTCTACTCCAGGGTTAGGTAATGGGGGAAGGCTGTATAACCCTGCCCCGGGGTCAGAGGCGAAGTTTAGAAGTGGATCTGTGGGGACAACAGGGGGTATCTTTGGCTCTTTGTTTCAAGGAAGAACCATGCAGTCTCGAAGGTTAGTGTTTTTAAGGAATTTTATTATTTACTAATATTATGGAGTTTTTAAGGAATTTTATTATTTACTAATATTATGGGGTTTTCAAGGAATTTTATTATACCCTCCCCGCAAAACGAATGTTTTCGTGGAGAGTACTGGAAGAAACCTGTCTTTCTGTTTGTCCATCCTCGTGTCCGTCTGTGTGCAAATAAGTGCCTATTTCTGTCAAAGTACTGGCGGGGGTATTAAGTCACAATCAGTGACAGCTCTAGTTATTTAGTTATTTACTAATTTTATGGTGGGGGGGTGGGGGGGTTGATTGGTTCCGTGGAAGTAAAATGCAGTGTGAAGGATAGGTAGATAAAGATAATTTGCCATTAACTTACAGATTGCAGGGGAGGGGATTGTTGGCTCCTTTTTTCCGAAGAGAATCATGCTGTGTTGAAGGTTTGTTTATTGTAGGAATTTATCATTGACATACAGAATAGATTAAGTAAACTGGGAAGGACAGAAATCTGGTTTATGTCTGAAAGTAACAGAAGTCTTGATTGGCTAAACTAAATGGCTAAACCAATCAGAACCAAACATTTCTTTTCAATGATTGACATTGGTTATTGTTTCAGGATTCACTCCTCTCCCACTGCTTACTACTTTCTCAACAATGGTTATGTTGGAAAGCAGCCAGTGGCTTGGAAAGAAAATCATATGGAGTAGCCTACTGGTAAAAGAGACCTCAGGAAAGCATGAAAAGATGCACTGGTCACCGCAACATAACTGAAATAATGTTGAAAAGCCATTTCTAATCTATAGGTCAATCTAGAGTGCTGGGAAAATATATATGGTCAGATGGCAGATGATTACTTGTGTGACACCTCTTATGGGAGTACATTGTACAATGAATAAAATCTAGCTTTGCTAAGTACTGGTATGATGCCATGCATTTGCTCTGTCAAGTTGTTGTTGAGGGTAATTTCCTTTTGGTAAATTACTGAGAAAGTATGGTCGCAGACATTTCTTAAATTTGCTTTATAGTCCAAATTGAAACCTTTAGCAAAAGACAAACTAGATTGTGGACCAAGTGATGAAGTTTATCTTTTAACCCTTTACCCCATAAGGCATTTCTATGGTATCTCTAATTGACCCTAAATAACAGCAAGGATGAAGCTGTTTATGTGTGTATGACACCTTTTGATAGCATAGAAAACATTGTGGCAAAAGGTGAAATTGCTCGTGACTGGCAGTTTCACCTTTTGCCACAATGTTTTCCAAAGGCTCCTTCTAAGCAATGCGTAGAAATGAGTACAGGGTTCATTCTAGAAATTATTTTGATGGGGCCACATGGCCCCCTTGTCAGAAAAAAGAGGGGCCATCACAGAAAAGTATGGGCCAGTATAAAATAAAAGTTTCAGAAGAGTAAGTAGCATTACTTCCATGATAAACAGTAGCAGTACTTTTACAGCCAACTGAAGAAAGTAACAGAAGAAGACTTGGGTTTTTTATGCATAGGCATATTTTAGCAAGCCGGTATATACTTTTGTAAGAAGTAATGAGAGCATCTTCTTTCTCTGAAACTACTTTTTTTTATTGCCGTTTCAAAATCGGGCCTCAATTGTTCTGCCATTACCGCTGTAGTGTGATCCCTGGACTCTGAATGACGAGTCAGTGTGCTTGTGCGAAAATTGTCCGATCCCTCGGTAAAGCTATTCAGTTTTGCGTGTTTCTTGCATAAATCACAATATATTTTGTTTTTTGTGCTATCGTACGTCAACCAAAAAAACCAAGAATGATGAAACAAACGAATTTCTTTGCCTTTGGGCGATCTATTTTTACTCGATGATTTTATTTCAGAATGTGACTCGTCAGTTTTGCTGCTCGTCGACGGCGTCGGTTCATCAGACTCGCCGCTGTTTCCTCGATTCATTTTGTTAGTTTCACCCCAAAAATCTAAAATCGTCTGCTTTCGTTTGCTAGACATGATGAAATATGCGAGATCACTTTCTATTCGTTGAAAGAAAACAATGGCAGCGATTTCGACAAGCACCGGTTACGCTGGTACCCGGTTACCATATGTATCCAAAGTAAGCGCCCCCTGCGAAGATCGAATGCTGGCTGCCAGCTTAGCGGTTTATAACAGAGGTTTCGATTAGTTAACTAGTGGTTATTGATCGAGAAGCGCGAGATTTGAAAGTATGGGCGTATCATTGGCAGGAAAAACGTGCGCCGGATCGGCCCGTCTTTTAGATTTTGCGTGCGCCAAAATTGAAAAATATGCGCATTTGGCGCAAGGGCGCAGCCTAGAATGAACCCTGTGAGTATCTGTGGAGTAAAGGGTTAAAGGATGGGAAAGATGCTTAAACTCTTTACCAAACAACAAAATTTTAGACTTGTCCAAATTGAAACCATTTGCAGACGACAAAATGAATGTGAATCAGAAGTTAAAATTAGATTTGGAAAGGGTAGAAAACATTGTGGGAAAAGGAAAGCAGCTAGTGGTTTGGATAGAATATTGCATGGAGTAGCCTACTGGTAAAAGTGACCCCAGGAAAGCATGGATAGATGCACTGGTCGCTGCAATAAAACTGAAATAATGTTGAAAAGCTGTTAAACTCAAATCAATACATCAATACAGAGTGCTGCTAAAATATGTAAGTCAGATGGCAGATGATTACTTGTGTGACACCTCTTATGGGAGTACATTGTGCAATGAATAAAACCTAGCTTTGCTAAGTACTGGTATGATGCCATGTATGATCCTTGCTTCATTGTCCTTAACTGTCAAGTTGTTATTGATGGAGTAATCGCCTTTTGGTAAATTACTTGGAAAATACGATTGCAGACCTTTTGTAAATTTGCTTCGTAGTCCAAATTGAAAGCTTTAGCAAGAGACAAACTAAAATGTGGACCAAGTCATGAAGTTTGTCTTCTAAAGGATAGAAAAAAAATGCTTTAAAATCTCTATCCTCAGGGTCGTTTAAAGTTGTCTGTGTATTCTTGGGTCTGACTAAGAAAAACATTCAAAGCTCAAGATAGTGGGAGTGATTTTGATGTTATAGTTGAAAATATTAATCATTATCCTATCAACTCTGTGTTATGGGTACTCATTAGAATCGTCTCATTTAGACAATTTTAATGAGTACCCACAACATAGGGTTTGGAAGAGAAGTAATGGATTTAGAATGCCATCACTGCCTCCTAGCTAGAGTTCTGAATATTTACCTGTTTTCAGAAAATTCAGAGTTCGAGTGATTCTCTGGACGAAAGCTTTCATTAACATAATGTGAAATGGAGAAGATGCGGGGAACCATCTTTTTCTCCTTGTTTAGTGTTGTCTTTCCAACACCTGAAAGCGAGTCCGGGTAGCTCATTTGCATAAGAATGGAGAGTTGTGGGTTCGATCCTTGACTTGACCAATTTCTTATCAAAGACTGATGATAGTCATTGCTACAGGATACATTCCACTCCCACTACTTATCGTTGTCTCAATGATGGTTATGTGGGAAAGCAGCCAGTGGCATGGAAAGAAAATTGGGCGGAGTACTGGTAACAGACTCCAGGAAAGCATGGATAGGTGCACTAGCGGATTCAATATAGCTGGAATAATGTCAAAAAAGTGTTTTAACTCTTTACCAAACAATACTTTTTTTAACAACCTTAAGAAAGAAGCCTATGGAAAACATTGTGGGGAAAAGGAGAAAATGCTGGTTACCAGCATTTTCTCCTTTTCCCACAATATTTTCTACCCTATCAAAGTCAGAAATTATCACATTAACAAGATTTTATGCCTTGAATTAGGTTCAGTGCATAAATTTTTCATTTGGTAAAGAGTTAATAACAGTAAGTCGGTCCAGAGTGGTGCCCAAATATATAAGGTCAGATGGCAGATGATTACTTGTGTGACACCTCTTATGGGAGTACACTGTGCAATGAATAAAACCTAGCTTTGCTAAGTACTGGTATGATGCCATGCATGTTCCTTTTCCATGTTTCCTCTTTTCTCTTTCTCCCCAACTTTGTCAAGTTGTTTATGATTGAGTATATGGCATTTTGTAATTACTGATTATCTATGTGGTATTCAAGTACTTCAGGTACTTTGAATTAGATAGTTGTGGTAATACCTCTGTACTTTGATTAAGAAGTTGTTGTTAAATGGCTTCCAGTCAGGCAGCTGTCGAATCTGGGACCGCCTTCTTTTTGTATTAGAAATCTTATGGTTAAATCCTGGGTCTGGCCAACACATACAACGATGAATTTTTGCTGTCCATTTGTTTCTTTGCTACATTATTTATTTGGTACATTATCTAAATTGAAAGCATTTATAGACAACAAATGAAATGTGGACGGAGTGATTGACTTCGTCTTTGAAAGGGTCAAAAATATGTTTTAACTCTTTACCAAAAGACAAAACTTTAGACTTGTCTAAATTGAAAGCATTTGCAGATAACAAGATAAACATGCTCAAAAATTGAAACTTGACTTTAGAAGAGTAGAAAACATGGTGGGAAAAGGAGAAAATTCAGATACAAAAAAATGGCAGATGATGATGTGTATTCAAAAATAAATGGAGAATACAGATAAAGAAATGGCAGATGATTACTTGTATGCTACCTCCCATGAGAGGAGTACATTGTACGATGAATAAAACCTAGCTTTGCTAAGTACTGTTATGATGCCATTTATTTTTTTTTCTGAAAGATGGAGCTATTTAATGACCCTGAGAAAAAAGCCTTCTGAAAACATTGTGGGAAAAGGAAAAAATGCTGGTGACCAGCACTTTCTCCTTTTCCCACAACACAATGTTTTCTGCCCTTCCCAAACCAAATTTCAATTTTTCTGTCACATTTACTTTGTTATCTGCAACTGCTTTCAATTTGGACTGGTCTAAAATTTTCCTGTGTGGTAAAGGGTTAACCTGTTACTCCATAGATACTTATTTCTAAGCATTGCTTGTAGGAGCCTTTAGAAAACATTGTGGCAAAAGGTGAAATTGCTCGTGACGAGCAATTTCACCTTTTGTCACAATGTTTTCCATGCTATCAAAAGGTGTCATATACACATAAAAAACAGATTCATCCTTGCTGTTATTTAGGGTCAATTAGAGATACCATAGAAATGCCTTATGGGGTAAAGGGTTAATCAAAATTTCTTGGGAAGTACTTATAAATGTAATTATATATGCCTTATCTTGCTATTTAACTTAAATGAACATTTCAATTCAATCAGAAAAACTGAAATATTGTGATTTCAAAGTTATGTTTTGAGAGAAGAAAATCTTGGACAGTGTAGATCACGATAAATTTCGTCAGTGTTTTTTTCCAAGATTTACATTGTTATAAATGGCTTCTACAAGCTTTTTTGGTAATAAAAAGTTTAGTAAATTGTCTTAGGTCACATTAATTACTGAAATTTGATTGCATTTTGCTGCAATACAGATTAAAATTGACAACACTGAAAGGCATTATAGAGCTTTATCTTTGCTAGTGGGAAATCTACGATGGACTTGAGACAGTAAGGTGCACAATAAATGTCCAAATATGGAAGAAGTCACCGTAGCGTCTCATTATTGAGACTATTAGCCCCCATAGTATGACCAGTAACTTCATTCCATTTTCTACACGAGCAGTAGCCTATCCAAAGAAGTGACAGGAAGGAGTCGACTATTGGAAGACTTCAGAAATAATAGAATACCAAATCTACAGTTGAAGGACCTGGCGAATCATGTTGTAGAGTTCTCTCAGGACCAGCATGGATCTCGGTGAGCTGTTATGCCCAGTTTACTTCTGTTCAGCCTGCATTGATCTTTTGTTACCTGTACCATGCTTGCATCCCTCTCTCTGTGTAGAGCAAAGCCTCTGTAGCTTAGATGGGAGTGTGAGTTACTTGAGAACAGGGAGTCTGGGTCTGTATTTACCTGCCATTCTTATTCTTCAAGATTTTCTGACTATGAAAGTAACAGACCTTCTGATTGGCTAAACCAGATGGTTTAGCCAATCAGAAATTCTGTAACTTTCATGTTGTCAAAATTTTGAAGAATAAGACAAAGAATGTTCTTATGAATGGTTGGTCAGTATGAACCCTGGATTCAATACACTGCTTGGCCAATTTCTTTCCGAGGACTGATGATAGTCATCGGGACAGGATTCATTCCTCCTTGCACCCTTACCCATTGTTTCTATGATGGTTATGTGGGAAAGCAGCCATTAGCTTGGAAAAAATACTTTGTGGATAACTGGTATCAGAAACTCCAGGAAAGCATGGATAGGTGCACTGGCTGCTCCAATATAACTGAAATAATGTTGAAAACAACATTAAGCGCCATACAATCAATTGATCTAGTCCGATACATAAGGTTCTAGAAATAAGGGGTTCTTCGAAGGATTAATGATAGTTATTGGAACAGGATTTATTTCTTCTTCTCAGCTGTTCGTTGTTTCCATGATATTATGTGAAGCGTAGAAATCATTGTGGGAAAAAGAGAAAATGCTGGTTACCAGCATTTTCTCCTTTTCCCACAATGTTTTCTAAAGGCTTCTTTCTCAGGGTCGTCAAAAGTAGGGATTGTGTGGTAATGGGTTAATGCATTATACCAAGGATGTAATCACTCAATATGGTTACCAGCATTTTCTCCTTTTCCAACAATGTTTTCTAAAGGCTTCTTTCGCAGGGTCGTCAAAAGTAGGGATTGTGTGGTAATGGGTTAATGCATTATACCAAGGATGTAATCACTCAGTATGGTTACCAGCATTTTCTCCTTTTCCAACAATGTTTTCTAAAGGCTTCTTTCTCAGGGTCGTCAAAAGTAGGGATTGTGTGGTAATGGGTTAATGCATTATACCAAAGATGTAATCACTCAATATGGTTACCAGCATTTTCTCCTTTTCAAACAATGTTTTCTAAAGGCTTCTTTCGCAGGGTCGTCAAAAGTAGGGATTGTGTGGTAATGGGTTAATGCATTATACCAAGGATGTAAACACTCAACATTGGATTCATTTAACCCATTACCACTCAATCCCTACTTTTGACGCCCCTGAGAAAGAAGCCTTTTGAAAACACTGTGGGAAAAGGAGAAAATGCTGGTAACCAGCATTTTCTCCTTTTCCCACAGTGTTTTCTACCCTTCACAAAACATATTTCAAATCTTCAGTCACCTTTATGTTGTCGTCTGCAAATGCTTTCAATTTGGACCAGTCCAAAATTGTCTCGTGTGGTAATGGGTTAATCCATTTTGTCTAATAACCAACAGAAGGTAGAAGGGTCCTTTGATATGCAGAACACTTAAGCAAAAGCATTCAATTTCAACCCAGGTTGGCATGTGAGCACTGTGTAGGCTTATCTGGGTTGATACTTTCGCAGATGTTTTTAACACCCTTTTCATAGAGTCTGACTGATACAGAACAATGTTTATGCATTTTCAGTTTTATTCAACAAAAGTTAGAGAGAGCCAGCCCACAGGAAAAAGTCATGGTTTTCACAGAAATACTGTCAGCTGCCTACGGTTTAATGACTGACGTATTCGGGAACTATGTGATCCAGAAGTTTTTTGAGTTTGGTACTCCGGAGCAGAAACAAACTCTAGCCCAAAGGTTGAGAGGTCATGTGTTACCATTGGCCCTGCAGATGTACGGGTGTCGGGTCATTCAGAAAGCCCTGGAATCCATACCCGCAGATATGCAGGTAAGTCAAGAGTTGATAAAAGTTGATGGCCTTCAAGGTAGTAGACCAATAATACTTTTAGAGCAATATGGAGTGAAATTTTTTGGTAGCTGATGAGAATTTATACAGATACAGTGCTTTTAGATATATTCAACCGACCAGAAATTTCTTTGATGTCTGTCTTGAAATTTTTTGCTGATATTTTTGTAAGTTTTCCCACAATGTTTTCTACCCTGCTGGGAACAAATTTCAATTTTTTACATAGGTTTATTTTGTCGTCTGCAAGCACTTTCAGTTTGGAACAGTCTAAAATTTTGTCGTTTGGTAAAGGGTTAACTAGCATTTTCATCTTAAATCCCACAGTGTTTTTTAACCCATTACTACACAATCCCTACTTTTGACGCCACTGAAAAAAAAGCCTTTTGAAAACACTATGGGAAAAGGAGAAAATGCTGGTAACCAGCATTTGGTAACCAGCATTTTCTCCTTTTCCCACTGTGTTTTCTACCCTTCCCAGAACAAATTTCAATTTTTCAGTCACCTTTATTTTGTCGTCTGCAAATGCTTTCAATTTGGACCAGTCTAAAATTTTCTCGTGTGGTAAAGAGTTAAAAGAGTATCGTATGGGGTCCTTAAACCATGGAGATTGTATGGTAAGAAGCTAATGACATCTTGGTTGTATTTTCAGACGGAGATCGTGAAGGAGTTGGATGGTCATGTCTCGAAATGTGTGAAAGATCAGAATGGAAACCATGTTGTACAGAAGTGTATTGAATGTGTGGACCCCCAACATCTTCAGTTCATTATAGATGCCTTCAAAGGACAGGTAAAATTTGTTGTTTGTAGCTTCACTCAAACCCTTAGATATCCCAGATCTGCATCCAGTAGCACACTTGAAAACAGGGTGTCTGGTTCTAGTCCACAGCTTGGCCTATTGCTTCCAAAGGATTGATGATAGTCTTATAGGCCCCCCCCCCCCACACACACATACACATCGAAGTGGAGGGGGGGTATACTGGAATCACCATGGCTGTCTGTCCTTCCATCTGCATGTCTGTCCATATGTCGGTCTGTACAAAATAATGGTCATTTTGTGTTGCAAACTCCTACAGTTTCGCTGCTATTGTATTGAAAGTTTGTTGATGCATTGATCATATACTGAAGTTGTAAAAATACACAGTTTTCAATCATCTACTCCCTGTGATTAAAGGGTAATCTCCCCTTGAACTTACAATTTGTTTTGTTAAATTGCCTGTTTCTGTCGAAGTGCTGGCGGGGGTATTAAGTCACATTCAGTGACAGCTCTAGATTCAGCCACATTTAATTTGTCTCTGGTATTCATTTTCAATTTGTTCAGGTCCAAAATTTAAATGAAGGGTTAAATAGTTATGGTTCTGATTGTTTCAGGTTTATACACTGTCGACTCATCCGTATGGCTGCCGTGTAATACAGAGAATTCTGGAACACTGTACGCCGGAACAAACCCAGCCTATATTGGAGGAACTTCATGAACATACGGAACGATTAGTTCAAGATCAATACGGAAACTATGTGATCCAGCACGTTCTGGAACATGGACGACCCGAGGATAAAAGTAAAATTGTCAACGAGCTGCGGGGTAAAGTGCTCATATTGAGTCAACACAAGTTTGCCAGGTAGGTTTATAGGATTGAAATATCGATATTTTGGTGGCTTGTTGGCTCCTCTGTGCTACAGGTAAGTTTTTAATTTTGCCCTGTCCATGATATAATACTGTCTTTTATTGGAGCTCCTGGTAGAGGGAATGATTTTTGTGTTTAAAATTGAAAATATTTATTTTCCTCTAAACCCTATGTTTTGGGTACTCATTAGAATCGTCTCATTGAGACGATTCTAATGAGTACCCACAACATAGGGTTTGGAAGAGAAATAATGGATTTAGAATACCATCACTCTGTCTTATCTGGAGCTCTGACTCCAATGGTCACATTTTGAGTCCTTTGCCCACAAAAGATGGTCAGAAGGTTTGTCTTGATGATAATTTTTCCAAAGTGGATAACTTTTGATTGGAAGGTAGATCACTAAATCAAATCTTACAATAACATTATGTGGACTGTAGAAGCTACATTTTCTATTCATTGTTATAATCCCCTCCTCCCCCCTTCCAATACATAGTGGAGGGGGGTATACTGGAATTGCCATGGCTGTCTGAATGTCCCTTGGTTTGTCCATCAGTCCATAGACTCAAATTTGTCTGGAGCAATACCCCAGCAGTTTTTTATATACTGAATTCGAATTTACACAGAGGGTTCCTGTATATGTGAAGTTGTGCATGTGCAATTTTCATAACCCTGCTTCGATTTGTTACAGAATTATCTCCCCTTGAACTTTTTTCAACTTTTACTTTTGTACTAAACCATTCTGCATTCTGTGACAAAGACCAGTTTTTGTGACAAGGAGCTGGTGGGGGTAAAATTAGATAAAAGATACAGAAATGGCAGATGATTACTTGTGTGACACCTCTTATGGGAGTACATGGTACAATGAATAAAATCTAGCTTTGCTAAGTACTGGTATGATGCCATTTATTATTAAAAAAAAAGGGGGGGGGATAACTTTTGATCAGAAGCTAGGTCATAGTGGAGGTGGAGGGGGGTATACTTGAATTGCCATGGCTGTCTGAATGTCCCTTGGTTTGTCCATCTGTCCGTAGACACAAATTTGTCTGGTGCAATACCCCAACTGTTTTTCTCATACTGAACTTGAATTTACACACAGGTTCCTGTATATATTAAGTTGTACATGTGCAATTTTCATAACCCTGCTGCGATTTGTTACAGAATTATCTCCCCTTGAACTTTTTTCAACTTTTACTTTTGTACTAAACCATTCTGCATTCTTTGACAAAGACCAGTTTTTGTGACAAGGAGCTGGTGGGGGTAAAATTAGATAAAAGATACAGAAATGGCAGATGATTACTTGTGTGACACCTCTTATGGGAGTACATTGTACAATGAATAAAATCTAGCTTTGCTAAGTACTGGTATGATGCCATTTATTATTTAAAAAAAAAAAGATTGTTCCCCAGTTTTGTCACTAAACTCATTACCACACAATCCCTACTTTTGACGCCCCTGAGAAAGAAGCATTTAGAAAACATTGTGGGAAAAGGAGAAAATGCTGGTAACCAGCATTTTCTCCTTTTCCCACAATGTTTTCTACCCTTCACAAAACAAATTTCACATTTTAAGTCAATTTTTTTTTTGTCGTTTGGAAATGGTTTAACTTTGTGTTGGGAGAGGTTTGTACCATGAAATGATTAAGATAGTATAAGAATTTTTTGTTTTCAATGCACATTTTACTTTTGTTGTGCTGAATGAAACTTCAATGAAATAAACATTCTTACAGCTAAGAGGGAATGGTGGTTTTCTAAATCCGTACTTTCTCTTCGAAACCATATGTTGTGGGTACTCATTGGAATCATCTCGATGAGACAATTCTAATGAGCACCCACAACATAGGGTTTCATGGAGAATAATTAATATTTCCAGTTTTGAAATAAAAATTGCTCCCTCTATCTGGAGCTCTGTTATTAGTAATAACGAAATATGCATGATTATGTTAAAAGGTCAGTGCCTTCTTTATCTCAATATGAAAAAATGAAAATGAACATTAATCTTTCCTTATTGTTAATGACACAAGGCACTGTTGTGGACAGTGCAGATCAAGATCAGACTGCACAGAATATGCAGTCTGATCTCTTATCCACTTTGTCCACTCTCTAATTCTAAATTGTAACTGAAGTGAAGCTGAATCGAGAGAGATTAGCATAAGTTGTAAGAACTTGTTTCTCTATCGATGTAAAATAAATATCTTTAACTCTTTCCAAGTTTGGACCCTTCCAAACCAAAAGAGTTTGCAGACGCCAATTTTAAAATTGCAGAAAGTTCTCAAAAAGGGTAGAAAACACTGTGGGGAAAAAGAGAAATTGCTCGTCACGAGCAATTTCTCCTTTTCCCACACTGTTTTCAATGACTTTTACTGCAGACACGTAAAAACCAGGGCTTGTTAACTGAAATGTCTCTACCTCTTGGAGTTGAATTTTATTAGTAGCCGTTAAAAGCATATAGGAAAGTGTAAGAGCATTTAGTGAGCTGTCTCCTTGATGTAGATAAAATAAACAAAAATGTGAGGCATAAATACACACCATTTAATCAATTTGATCTTTTTATTTCCAGCAATGTGGTGGAGAAATGTGTATCCCACTCGTCTAGAGCAGAAAAAGCTTGCCTTATTGAAGAAGTCTGTTCTATGAATGATGGGTATGCTATACTACTGATTTTTTGCTGATCTTTTTTATACCCCAGCAAAACGAATGTTTTCAGTGGTAAACTGGAATTGGCCTGTCTGTCGATGTGTCCATCCATGTGTCCATCTGTGTACAAAATCAAAGTGCTGGTTGGAGTATTAAGTTATGTTCAGTGACAGCTCTAGTTTTATGAGTAAAACATTTGGTTGGTGTCAAGCCCTGTGATAATCTTGTATTCTTTGTTTACTCGAAAAAATTGACATTTTTTCATAATTACGTCTATTGTTAATGCAAATATATACCAGAACTAATTGTAAATTAACTCATTACCAAACGACAGAATTTTAGGTTTGTCCAGATCGAAAGCATTTGCAGACGTCAAAATAAAAGTGACTGAAAATTTGAAATTTGCTGGTTACCAGAATTTTCTCCTTTTCCCACAATGTTTTCCAAAGGCTTCTTTCCTAGGGGGCGTCAGAAGTAGGGATTGTGTGGTAATGGGTTAATGAAAGGGGAACCAGTGATAAAAGGGCAGGTCCTCAATATATTTTAGACACAGTTCTGCCCTTGTACTCAAATTGTTTTACTGTGTGAAAAAAGTATAAGCAGCTGAGTAACACGCTGCTGTTTTATTTTGTTAACAGAGCTTTACTACACAGTTTTCATCGGTGTTTTTAAAAAAAAAAAACATGAGTAAGCCGTGATATTCGTAGCAGTCGGTAATCTTCTTTAGGGTAATTGTAATTTGATAAAAGATTGTAAGATGTTTTGTATGTTATACATACTTGTACTTTGTCGAGCAAGTAGATATGATTTATGTACTGCAGAAATGTAGCGTATTTCTGTGAACTGGTCTTGTGCGAATTTTGGTTTGTGTTTACACATTTCAGGTTGGGTAACAGCGCCCTCTACACCATGATGAAAGACCAGTTTGCCAACTACGTTGTACAGAAAATGATAGACGTTGCTGAACCACCTCAGCGTAAAATACTGATGCATAAAATTCGACCCCATATCAGCACATTGAGAAAATATACTTATGGTAAACATATCCTGGCGAAACTTGAGAAGTTCTTTTTGAAGAATAGCTCCGACTTGGGACCAATAGGCATGCCGCCAAACGGGGCATTGCCGTAAATATTGTATAGATCATTCTGTATAGTGGTTTGTGTTTTTTTTTTTGAGTGTATAAACTTAGTTTTGTATCTTTTGTAAGTAATCCATGGAATGTCAAGGTTAGCTGATGTTGTCTGCACTGGACAGTGTTGGTCAAGATCAGGTTGCAGAGAACATGCAGTCTGATCTAAGATTTACGATAATACTTTTTTTGAAGCTTTAACCTGTGGTCAAAATGGTTTCAGAACTGCAATATTAACTTTTTACCTCACGAACCTATCTTTGAGCGAGTCTGAAAAAGACGCCTTTTTAAAATTTAAAAAAAAAAAAGAATTTGTGGGAAAAAGAGAAAATGCTGGTAACCAGCATTTTCTATTTTTCCCACAATGTTTTTCTACCTTTCCCATAATCTATTAGTCCTTTTATCAAATGAAATAAGATTTCATTGGCTTGGTTTCATTAAAGCATCAGATAGTTTTATAATGGGCTAATTAACCATTTATCAAATGACAAAATTTAGAATTTAGTCATTCTGAAAGCATGGTTGAAATAATGACAAAATGTTATGGAGAGGGTAGAAAGCATCATGGGGGAAAAGAGAAAATGCTGTTTAGCTGCATTTTTCTCCGTTTTCCACAATGTTTCTTGAATTTTATTGGTGAAGGTCATTGAAATTGAGATTTTTGCAGTAAATGGACGGGAGGAAAGATGCAGTAGTCTAAATATTCAAAGTTGATTTGGCATGAGCATTTTGTCAATCAGGTTGGCGTAAATCCGAGATCAGATCGTGCCCATTAGATCAGCTCTCAGTCTGTGCAGTTGGATCTTGATCTTCGTTGTCCAGAAGAGCAGCTTAAATTTTACTCAGCAATGTAACTCCTTACCAAATGACAACCGACAGTGGTCTTAATTCAAAGCATTTGCGAACAACATTTTGGATTCAGTGATGAAATCTATCTCAGGGAGGATGGAAAACATTGTAGGGGAAAAAGAGAAAATGCTCGGATGAGCATTTTCTCTTTTCCCTACAATGTTTTCAAAGGTTTTCTTTTCAAAGGTTGATACGTCATGTGATTGTTTGGTTTAGAGTTCAAAGGTGAAGGACATCTTTGTATAAACATGAAAACAGCTGATTTTCTCTGCATCATCAGATCATTGTTTCTCACTGCTACTAGACCATCCCTCACATAGATAAAGCTTTTATCTAGAAATAATTTTCCTTCGTGAATTTCATGATTTTAGAGGTTTGTGAAGCATGCTTGTTTGTTTCAATGCCCACCACTAAAGTACTGTGAGTTTATACAGAATTAGTTAAAAAAAATTGTGCTTAATTCTATACCGAAGGACAAAATTTTAAAAATGTCCAAATTGAGAGCATTTGCAGATTACAAAATTGTTTTTTGTGGACATATAGGGAATAGGGTGAGAAAAGAAAATGTTGGTTACAGAGATACACTGGTCTGATCATGTGTAAATGAAATGCTATATTCATATTTTGTAAATCACATATTTTTTACATTGGTTTCATTTTGTCATCATTTTCACCACTTATTCAGAGATACAGATCTTACTCTCAAGAATTTTCTTAATTAGAAAGTAACACCTGGGTCTGTATTCTCCAACCATTCTTAAGAATATTCTTTGTCTTAATCTTCAAGATTTTCTGACGTTGAAAGTAACAGAACTTCTGATTGGCTAAACCATTTGGTTTAGCCAATCAGAAGTTCTGTTACTTTCAAATTGACAAAATTTGAAGAATAAGACCAAGAATTTTCTGAAGAATGGTTGGTGAATACGGGCCCTGATTCTGATTGGCTTATGCAATTGGTTTAGCCAATCAGAAGTTGTTGCTTTCTGTATCTATAATTAGACCCAGAGTTTTCTTAACAATAGTTGATGAATACACACCAAGTTCTATTAAGTACTTACAACATAGAAAATGTTTTCAGATAGGAACTTGTGTATCAAAATACTTTAACCCTTTCCCAAACAATCCCAGGTTATCACGACCCTGAGACATAAGCCTTTGGAAAACTATGTGGGAAAAGGAGAAAATGCTGGAGACCAGCATTTTCTCCTTTTCCCACAATGTTTTCTACCCAGCTGAAAACAATTTTCAAATTTTGAGTTATGTTTATTTTGTCGTCTACAAGTGCTTTTAATTTAGACCAGTCTAAAATTTTGATATTTGGTAAAGAGTTAAGAACACGGAATTTTGCTTCCCTCTTTCCCCTGCCCCCATCTGTAGCTCTGAATACCTCATGTTTACAAGCTGTCAAATTTGGATCAAATTTCATATTTGTATATCTGTTTTTTTCATTAACCTCATTGTCATGTTAGCTTTTCATGTAGGGGCTAAGGGCTTATATTTGAGCATATGGTAGGGTCGGCGAGGGTAAGAGATAAAAAAAAAGGGTGAATTGTTTGAGTTGGTAGTAATTGCAGGCAAGAATGTACAAGTACATCCAAGTTCAGACAAAGCATTCTCTGTTTTTCCGTGCCAATAATAGCTTGCTCCCATTATTCCAAGGTGTACAATTACTTGTATGCCTCGACCAAACCATCCTGGGTTTTTAATCAGCCCTTTGGAAGGCTTTTGAAAACACTGTTGGAAAAGGAGAAAATGCTGGTATCCAGCATTTTCTCCTTTTCCAACCATGTTTTCAGTGGGCTTCTGCCACAAGGTTGTAAAAATACAGGATTGTTGCATAAAAGGTAAGAAAAAGATGTTTGTATAAAGGTAAACCTATGATACAGCTAGGTCAGTATTTAATTCATGAATGGTGCAGTCTGGTCTTGGATGTACACTGTCTGATGATCTCAGTCCTTACCAAACAATCCCTGTTTTATTCTGAGGGAAAATGTTTTGAAAACTGTTCACTAGGATAAAAATTTTATTCTTTTCTCAAGCTGTTTTTTACCCTTTGAAAGATAAGTTCCAGTATTTTAGCTATCTTCAATTCTCTAACAATTGACAAAATTTTATACTTGTTCACGTTGAAAGTATTTGCATACAGCATGGTGAAGAAGCTAAAAGTTTGCTCTATATGGATAGAAAAGATTCTGGAAAAAGGAGAAAATGCTGATCGCATTTTAGGGTCTTCTCTAGGGAATTACCTGCTCATCGGTCAATTTGTCATCTGCAAAATACTTTCAGTTCGAACATGCCAAAAAATTGGCGTCTGATGAAGGGTGAACAATGGTGAAATAATTTTTTTACCCAACCAAACTGAAAATATTTGCAGAAGAAAAATGTAGCTAAAATGATTGTTTCTTTTTTTTGATGGGGTTGAAAACATTATAGGCAAAAGAGAAAAAGACGCTTGCATTTTCTCCTGTTCCCGCAATGTTTTTTTTTTTTAAAAACCAGAAGCACACATTTGTGTGGTAAAGACTTAAAAGTATGTCTCAGATTAGGATATATACGGAGGTATTAGTAAATATGTTACTGTTGATAAGTAAGTGGTAAAATTAGATTTATATAGATAAACATATTGACTGTAGCTTTATGTAATTATCATGTAGTGATTTAGCGATTATTATCAATCTTTGTATTCACTTTTTTGTTGAGAGAATTATCTGAGCTGCATAGTTGTTTTTTGTTGCTATGCCTGTTTTCTTTTTGCTTGGATTGTGTATAGTATATAATTATGCTAACTTTACTTGTTTTTGCTGTATTTTTTTGTGTATTTTTTGTGATACTTTTCCTGTATTTTATTCGCTCTCAAGTTTATCAGTATGGTTAACCTCTCCCCATTTTTCCTGCTTGATGTATCATCAATTGTGACCCGGCATGCGAAAAGAGACAATCTGGGAATTGCATACATCAGTTAACTCCTTACCAAACAACAAAATTCTAGACTGGTCCGGATTGAGAGCACTTACAGACTACAAAATAAACATAACTCATAAATTGTAATTTGTTTTTCAGCAGGGTAGAAAACATTGTAGGAAAGGGAAAAAATGCTGGTAACCAGCATTTTCTTCTTTTCCCACAATGTTTTCAAAAGGTTTCTATTTCAGGATCGTAACAACCAGGGATTGTTTGGAAGTGCAGGCCAATTTAAGTTGATTGGTTAAAAAATATCACATAATAAAGTAGAATGACCTTTTTTCATACAGAAATGATCATAAAATCAAAATGTGTCAGCCCTGGTCAGCCTGCGCAATTCGCATTGTCTGACCAGGATTGACACTTTTTGCAGTTCCTAGAAGGTCCCTTTTTGCATTGATGGGTCACAATTTCAAAGACAAAGTTTGGCTATGCTCCAGCCAAAGAATGTTTAGACAATTAGTTGCTCAAATTGTATTTAGACTGGTTCTAAATCAAAGCATTTGCAGGTGTAATGCAGAGAAATTATGCCTCAATACAAAATGACCAATGGGTCATTTCTCTACAAAGGATAATGACCCATGGGTCATTTCACTACATAGTGGAATGACCGGGGTCATTATTGTACATAGAGAAATGACCCCAGAGGGTCATTTGTCTACGAAGAATAATGACCCGGGTCATTCCCCTACGTAGTGAAATGACTTCTGGGGTCATTTCTCAAAGTAGAATAATGACCCGGGTCATTTTATAGGGGAGGGTCATTTCTCTGCATTACTCAGGCAGCAATATAGTTGAGCCAAGCTCTGTGAAAACGGGGCTTAATGCATCTGCCAAAATTACCGATCCAGGCCGGCCTGTGCATACTACCTTGCAGGCTGCCTTTGGCTGAAACTTTTCCGTCTTTGGTCAATATCTGTATGCCTATGGACCAGTCTACCTTATGATTATTGCTTATAAAAATTGCCTGTTATAGATCCATAATTATGTGGTGACTTGATGGGTATAATTCATCACGGAGATGCATCAAGCCCCCTTTTGCCAGAGGGTGACTTAATTTTGTGGCTCAATTGAATTGTTTGTTTGAAAAGTAGAAAAGTTTGGAAAAAGAGGAGGACTGATTGACAGCACTTTAACTTTTTTCCACAATGTTCTCCACTTTTAATGGGATATTTTATTATTTAAGCCATTACCACACAGTCCCTACTTTTGAGGCCCCTGAGAGAGAAGCCAACAGAAAACATTGTGGGAAAAGGAGAAAATGCTGGTTACCAGCATTTTCTCCTTTTCCCACAATGTTTTCTACCCTCCACAAAACAAATTTCAAATTTTCAGTCACTTTCATTTTGTCATCTGCAATTTCTTTCAATTTTGACAAACCTAAAATTTTGTCGTTTGGTAATGAGTTAAGCTAAATTTCATTTGCTGTCTGTAAATGTTTTCAGACCAGACTGGCCTAGAATTTGTCATCCAGTCAAGAGTTTGTGCATAGAGAGTAAATAAAGTAAGGCTCTGTGGGGATTGGTTATACCTTTGTTTTGTCTCCCCTTTTTTTTACATAACATACTTTTTTTTTTGTATAGATTATATAACCATTAATTTAGAAGAGCAGAATCAAATGTTGAGAGTTGTAAAATGTTAGATATCTGTACAGGCCCTACTTTTTTCGTTTTTGTCCATAGCTGTAAAAATGGAAATATTTCAGCATAATCATACAAAAGTGCATTTTATAGTCTTTTTTCCTTTATTTTCAAGTTCTGTAAAAAGTCATGGCAAGTTGTTTTCTTTTTTCTCTGTATTATTAGAAGGTTGTAAAATTTGTATAAAATGTACAAAATGGAAACGCCAATCTCTTAACCATTCATGAAGGCACAGTATGACACTCATAAAAAGCTTCATGCAGGCACTGACCGACACCCCAAAAAAGCTTCATGGAGATGCTGTATGACACCCCTAAAATACTTCATGCAGGTGTTGTATAACACACCTAAAATCCCTCATACTGGCATGTTAAGTCTTCACCAAACAACAAAATTTTACATTGTTTTAAATTAGGCATTACCAGACAACAAATTAGAGGTTGCCCAGATGACCAGATTTGTTTAAAATAGTGTGGAAAACATTGTTGGAAAAGGACAAGATTCAATCATTTGAAGAGTATTAGTTGTCTGCAAAAGCTTTCAAATCGGGTAAGTCTAAAATTTCATCATTTGGTAAAAATTAAAGAGTTCATCTGATGAATTTGATAAAGCATACCATGAAGAGTAATCATTCCATCTACATGTAAAAATTATACAGATTTCTGTCTATAAATAGACCTTTTTCTGTCTAAAAATAGATCACACATAGAACAAAATGTAAAAATAGATCATACCCAGCTCTGTACAGGAAGCAATCATTCCATCCTACATGTGTAAAGATTGTTGATTTTTCTCTCACTTTCATCCTGTATAAATATAAATACCAAGGGGTTCGTGCAAGACTATTGTAAGTGCATATACAGTGTATATGCACTTACAATAGTCTTGCACGAACCCCTCTATACAAAGAATTTAAACCAATCTTAACATCTGAGATGTAGATAAGGGGCATGGACCGTTGTAGTAATAGAGTATTATGAAATGGTAATTTGAATTAGCTGAAGTCGAAAACTGTATGCATATGGACAAGTCTGGTGAGTCTGCAGAGTTGTTGAAACATCGGATTGTGTGGTACAGGGTTAAACTCCTTATCTACAACTAGGTCAAATTGTACAAAATACTGAACCCAAAAGGATCTCACAATACATTTGTACAGTACTGTATAAAGGGTGTAACTATGAATATAATGTTAGTAGGTTAATTCATGGGGTTACGCATCTTCGCGAGCCAAGGTTACAATCACTATGTGGATCTTACTTTGGCGGATTGAGCCCGATTTTGAGATTCCTGCGATGCACCCTCTATTGGATGCTGGTTATTACCCCCCTTTACATCATATTTCTGAAAGCCAATGAAATATCGTTTTACAAACACCTGACGAATACAAATATTCAACATGAAGCGACAAGCAGACAACCACGTGGGTTTCTATGTTTACCTTCTATTCGAAAGGTCACTACCTTAGTCTATTTTTATCAACGATGAAATGCTACGAGCGATTTCATTCGTTGCAGCTAGATCTGCCTGCATCCAATGAAAAAGCGTATCGGGTATATGTAAAAATCAAGCTCGATCCGCCAAGGGTAGAGTAACAAAGTGAATTGTCAGCCTTGGCTTGTGAAGATGGGGGTCAGGAGATGAGGTCCTTTAGGTTTAACCCTTTACTGCATGGCAGAATTTTAAACCTATCCAAGTTGAAAGCATTTGTAGATGACAGTTTCATTGTGGCTCAAATGACACAGTTTTTTTGGGGGTTATTTTGATGGGGTAGAAAACTATGTGGGAAAAGGAGAAAATGCTGATTACCAGCATTTTCCCCTTTTCCCACAATGTTTCCGGAAAGCTTCTTCTACAGGGGCATCAAAAGGTGTCATTGTGTGGTAAAGGGTTAATCATAGGGGCTAGGGGATGGTGATCTTTTGGTTTATTTATAGAGCAAGGAGATATGGATTATAGAGTTTGTTCACTCTTCACCACACAATCCCGACTTTTAACAACCCTGAAAAAGAAGCCTTCTGAAAACATTGAGGGAAAAGGAGAAAATGCTGGTAACCAGCATTTTCTCCTTTTCCCACAATGTTTTCTTCCCTTCCCAAAACAAATTTCAGATTTTCAGTGACTTTTTATTTTGTCGTCTGCAAATGCTTTCAATTTGGAGCAGTCTAAAATTTTGTCATTTGGTAAAGGGTTAATGGGGGTGGGGGTGGAGTCCTTTAGGTAGCTTTAGTTGTGGGCCTGGGGGAGGGGGTGTTCCTTTCTAATGAAGTCCAAATTAGTTGTAAAGCCCCATTTTCTCTTATTTTATCCAGAACATTGGAGGTAGGTTGATGTATAAAGTGTATAGATTTTCTGTTTGAGTTACAAATACTCTGGTGCTACTTGTAAAATATAGACCTAAAATGTACAGAGCAGATTGGAAAGGTTGGGGGGGGGAGTTGTGTATATTTTATTGGGGGATCTCTGGTACTCTCTTTAAGTTCTGGTCCTTTACCATGTCTGTGATCTCATGCTTTGATGAGGATGGGATTGTTTGGTAAAGCATGAAAAACCCTAATAGAGACAAAAAGTAAATTTCTTTGTATTAATTACAGGCCCCATATTCACCAACCACTCTTTAGAATATTCTTTGTCTTATTCTTCAAGATTTTCTGGCTGTGATAGTAACAAAGCTTCTGATTGGCTAAGCCAAATGTTTTAGCCAATTAGATGTTCTGTTACTTTCACAACAAGCATAAGACGGTTGATGAATATGGACCCAAGTTATTTTCTTCTGTACAAATAATAGTATATCAATTATTGTACATCTGGTGATTAGACCTAAGTCTAATATCTTAATTGCTTTTGTATATTGTGTGTATGCAACACATGCAGTGTTGATGAAAGATCAGGCTGTATGCTTTGTGAAATCTGGGTCCGTATTCACCAACCATTCTTAAGAATATTCTACAAGATTTTATACATTTGGAAGTAACATAACTTCTGATTGGCTGAACCACTTGGTTTAGCCAATCAGAAGTCATGTTACTTTGAAATGTAGAAAATTCTGGAGAATAAGAGAGACTGTTCTTAAGAATGGTTGGTGAATATGGACACTGATCTTGACATACACTGAAGGACTTTGAAAACGCAAAAATTGAAATTTATGTAATAATTCAATTTTTTGTTTATCATTTCATTTGAAAATATGCAAAATAAGAAAAACTACATGTTAGCAAACCTTGTTCTAAATTTTATCCCAAAATATTGAATAATGTAAGAGTAACAGTCTATCAAATAGCAATACCCTTACACTCAAAAGTAGTAATTAATAGCGAGTGTAACTGCCATTTGCCCCTATGCATGCAGTACATCTCCGCCTCATTGAAAGAACAAGGTTTGCTATCACTTGCTTAGGAATGTTATTCCATTCATTGATCAAGGCGTTGGTAAGTTCATTTACGTTCCTAGGCGGCTGACGTCGAGCGCTAATGCGTCTGCCCAGCTCATCCCAGACATGCTCAATCGGAGACATGTCTGGAGAAAAAGACGGCCAGTCTAGCACTGGAATCCTATTTGTTGCCAGAAAATTGACAGTGAGGCGAGCACTATGAGCTGGGGCGTTGTCATGTTGGTATATAAAGTTACCTCTCCTATAATTTTGCCGTAAAAAGGGTAATGCAACAGGACGAAGAACGTTGTCAATGTAACGCATAGCATTTACATTTCCATTTAAAATAACAAGATCTGTTTTGTTAAACTGGGTTATACCAGCCCACACGTGAACACTGCCACCACCACCACGGTTACGTTTCTGAACACAGTTCTCCAAAAACCGCTGACCGCGTTCACGGTACACTCTTGTACGGCCGTCGCAATTTTGCACATTAAACTTGGATTCATCAGTAAAAAAAACTGATCCCCACTGCCTGCGATTCCATCGTAAGTGAGCCCGAGCCCAGTTTAACCTCGCCGCCTTATGTCTGTCGGTCAAAATGCAACCTTTCTTCGGTCTGTGGCAACGGAGCCCAACTTCTCGAATTCTCCGCCGAACTGTACGAGCATGGATTGGGTGTCTGCAATGACACAGTTTAAAATTTTGTCTAGAAATTGGGTCGTAATTTAAAGCAATTGTAATGAGATCGTTTATTACAAAGATGAAAGATTTTACCCTTGGAGTCCAATTGTTTGTCTGGCACTGACGGTAGCCGGTCGGAATGGAAACCTTCGATGCAATCGACGTAAGTTGGCGTCTTGACGTCGGGTTGTTATTTTTCGCTGACCAGGCCGGGGTCGATCTTTAACTGTCCCAGTGGCCTGGTAACGATCTCTTAGGCGAAGAATAGTTGACGGATGGCAATTATAGTGTCTCGCGACGTCAGAAACACGTACCCCGGCTTGTAGCATTCCAATTGCGCCTGATCGTTCATGTTCGGACAAACGTGGCATGATTAATAAAGTAAAAAATATAATGCCAATTTGTTTTTTATACATGTAAGACTACAAGCTACACGTGGAATGGTAAAAAATTTTGCTTCAACGATTCGTGGGGTATGCCACGTGCTAAACCTGGTAAAACAGCGATCGCGTAGATCGTGGTGGCCAGTGCCTAAAAACGCCGGTATCTAATGTAAATAAAAGCAGACAGCCGTTACCACTCGAGATTTTACCTATTAAAGAAGACTAAAAATATTAATGGCGCAAAAAATAAATTTTCATTTTTTGCGTTTTCAAAGTCCTTCAGTGTACACTGGCTGCAAAGGCAGCTGTAGTTGTGAAAGATAGTTTAGGGTTTTGGGTAAAATATGTATGATGGTTGAATTAAAAGCAAGGTGTAAGAAAAGCAATTATTATGTTTTGAATTGAGAAACTTGATATTTTTAAATTCTCACTGAAATGTTAAATTTCTGCAGTTTTTTGCCTCCTTCACTTGTGTTTTGGTCACTCTGTTTTTCTACCATTATGAAGTCTAGGTCTAAAATCAGATGAAAAGATCTATAAAGTCTGATCTTAATTTACACTGTTCTGTGCGCCAAAAGCTCTGAAAAGTTTTCTTAACTCTTTACCAAACAACAAAATTTTAGACTTGGCCAAATTGAAAGCTCTTACAGACGACAAAATAGACGTGACTCAAACATTGAAATTTGTTTTGGGAAGGATAAAAAACATTGTGGGAAATTCCCCACAACGTTTTCAAAAGGCTTTGTGTCTCAGGGTCGTTAAAGGTCGGGACTGTGTGGTAAGGAGTTATGGCCAAAATAGATGAGTGGTGAATGTTTCAAAGTATCTAGTGAAGAGACTGCTTTCAATGTTTTTTCAATGCTTTGCTTGAATTTTAAATCGGCACATGTTGTATGTAGTAAGTCTGTACTATTATAATTTTCTTATATAGACCCTTTAACTGCTTAGCTTGACAAAAAGAGTTCCTGCAGACAGTGTAGATCAAAATCAGACTGCATGGAATGTGCAGTCAGAGCCACAAACCAGCCAAAATGGGATTCTTACTCTCATACTAGGTATGAAAAGTAACACAATATCTGATTGGCTAACAATTTGGTTTGACCAAATGTGTAGCCAATCAGATATGGTATTACTTTGAATCTTGAAATACTCTAGAAAACTTGACTAACAATGCTGTCAGGAATGGTTGGGAAGTACAGGCCCAGAGCTTTGATTTACACTGTCGGAAATGGTGAGAAAGTTCGTTTCAAAGAAGAATGTTGAAATCCCAATTTGACGTTACCAGTACTTCATTTGATCTGATCCAGGTTAAAATCATTTACATCAATTGATATTCTATTTTTTACCCTCGGCATCACTTGGTTTATGTTCCGATGGTGTCAGAAATATTTCATGCAGTTTATGCCAACCAACTTTTAACAGACAAGATAAGTTATTTAAAACTTTCCGGTCAATAGTAAAACAAAGAAATACTGCAATTTCTATGTTGTTTTTTTTAGGGGTGGATATCTCCTTATGGGACAGTGTAGATCAAGATCAGACTGCACATTTCATGCAGTCTGATCTTGATCTACACAGACCGCAAAGCACCTTCAGTCATGCTGTGTAGCCTAAGGGTAAAATTGCTTACCTGTGCATATTAGTACCTTCCCGTGTAAATGTAACTTTCTGAATAATAGTCGGAGTTCTGATGATGACTAGGATAAATGTCCCTGCATGATCTAGGCGTATATGGTATGGACCATATGAGAGAAAGAATTGGGTACATGGAAATCCGGGTACAAGCCCCTAGCTCTTCTTCCAATAGACCTCCTTGGTTCTTTAATGTGCCCGGTGTAAAGCGCGAAGCTACCTGTGGGTTCCAAACCAGTTCACCTGTAGTTGGGTTGGAAACACAAGGTGTTTCACAGAGGTCCTGGTTATGCCGGGTATCGAACCTTGGGCCTCAGGATTGATCGTTGGAGTTCTGTTAACCCATTACCACATGATCCCTACTTTTGACGACCCTGAGAAAGAAGCCTGTAGAAAACATTGTTGGAAAAGGAGAAAATGCTGGTAACCAGCATTTTCTCCTTTTCCCACAATGTTTTCTACCCTTTACAAAACAAATTTCAAATTCTCAGTCACTTTTATTTTGTCGTCTGCAAATGCTTTCTATTTAGACAAACCTAAAAATTTGTTATGTGGTAATGAGTTAATACGCCTACATATACTTCTATATTCAGCATAAGGGTCAGTATCAGGTTAAATGAAGTAGAAGATACATGTAGCAGCAATGTTTCATATAATCCATGTGGCAGTTAAAGGGTTAACTTGTAAATATTATGTAGAGGGTATTTGAAAGCATAAGTTTCCACAGCTTTGATTTTGTAAATGTATATGTATAAATAAACTAGATTAACCTTTTTTCTACACAATCCAGAGTTTTTGCAAAACGTGAGAAACAGCCTTAGGAAAAAATTGTGGGAAAAGGAGAAAATGCTGGTAACCAGCATTTTCTCCTTTTCCCACAATTTTTTCCAAAATCATTCCATCATTTGGCCATACTTGATTTGTTTTCTGCAAATATTTCAGTTTGGACAAGTCTAAATTTTTGTCGTCGGGTAATTTTTACCGAAAGACAAAATGATTTTTACCGAAAGACAAAATGTTGGACCAGTCCAACTTAATAGCATTTGCAGATGAAAAACTAATTATTGCACAATTTCAGAAAAATGTTTCTTTGAAGAGGCAGAAAACATTGTGGGAAAAGAAGAAAATGCTGGAAACCAGCATTTTCTACTTTTCCCACAATGTGCTGGTTTCCAGCATTTTCTTCTTTTCCCACAATGTTTTCAAAAGTCTTTTTCCTTTGTGGTGTTTAAAACTCAGGATTGTGTGGTATAGGGGTTAAGATGTATGTATATTTAGGGGTGGGTGGGGTAAACACTTGTGAATTATCTCATTTGTACATGTGAACTTAACGGAAAACACATTCACATTATCTTGTATTATAAACCTGTCATCTCAACTCTATATTTCCCTGTCAACAGAGAAACTGTTTGGACAGATACCAAATAAAATTTCTTGTATGTAAACAACTTCTTTTGTCGTTTTTCAGACGTTGTCTGTGTATGTCATATTCTTCGAAGATTCAACCTGTTTGCTATGACGCATCACTTCCTCCAATATTGTGGGGATTGTAGCAATATGTGCTAATAAAGTAGCAGTTGAGAAAATAGCTATTATTTGAAGATTTGACCTGTTTGCCATGACGCATCACTTCCTCCAGTTTTGTGGGGATTGTAGTAATACGTGCTAATAAAGTAGCTATTGAGAAAATGGCTATTTTCACTAAGTTTGAAGAGAAATCGGGCCTGTTTTAGCTCCAGATTTCTCTTAAACTCTAACAATATTTACTGGCAAAAATTATTTGGGAAAAAAAATATGATTAATTACTGCAAATCTTTGTATATATAGTATCTAAAAATAGATCAACATGGTACACCAAGTACATGTGCATTACCCAAGATTGTTGAGCCTGTTTTAATCACTTACTCTATAAGGCATTTCTATGGTATCTCTAATTGACCCTAAATAACAGCAATGATTAACCCATTACCACACAATCCCTACTTTTTTACGCCCCTGAGAAAGAAGCCTTTTGAAAACACTGTGGGAAAAGGAGAAAATGCTGGTAACCAGCATTTTCTCCTTTTTCCACAGTGTTTTCTACCCTTCCCAGAACAAATTTCAATTTTTCAGTTGGCTTTATTTTGTCGTCTGCAAATGCTTTCAATTTGAACCAGTCTAAAATTTTCTTGTGTGGTAAAGGGTTAAGCTGTTTCTTAAGTGTATATGACACCTTCTGATAGCATAGAAAACATTGTGGCAAAAGGTGAAATTGCTCGTTGCGAGCAATTTCACCTTTTACCACCATGCTTTCCGAAGGGTCCTACAAGCAATGCGTAGAAATGAGTATCTATGGAGTAAAGGATTAATAAATGGCTGGCGCATTGGTTACATGCTAGCTGAATGTATCGTACCAGGTAGTGTTTTATTGAGTAAACGTTTAAGTTTTGAAATTCAAAGTCACAGTTGTTGTTTTGAAAAAATACTCCGCTTCTGTACCCAGAAGGCCCAAATTAGATGTGTATTTGTAGAATACCATCAAGCGGGAGATAATGGTTTTTCAAAGTACCAAAATATGAAAATATGTGTACAATAAAATTTGCCAAGCCCTGGGTCATGGTTGGCAACTGGGGAAGGGACACTTGCTCTGTGCAGCCGACTTCTGGAACCAGGCAGCTTAGAGGTAAGGGTGTCTAACTCATGACTGATGCTTTCAGGTTTGAAACCCAGTCAAGGCAAATTTTCTTTGACCCCCCTCACCTGTGATGCATGTGAGAATAGTAGTCCGTGGCTTTGAAGGAAAGGTCTGTCAGTACTAGTCCGAGAAAGCCAGGAAACGTGTAAGTGCACTGACTGCTGTGTTATGACCAAAGCTGTTATAACAGTGTGACACTAATGTAAACAAGCATCAAACTGCTTTCCCAATGGCATGGAGAAATGCGTTCTTTAAATGCTGGACATTGTCTCAAGTATGTGTATGAAGGAATGTTGTGTGAAAGTTTGCTAAAAGGAACGCAGGAAAAAATTGGTAGTGCTCTGCCAACCAGAATAAGCATATAATAGATTGCAACAGGGGAAAGGGGACATTCGGAGATTTGTGTAAAAGTGTTGTCTTGGACCAGTCTGTGTAGTCAATGCAGGCCCGCCTGGTTGGCTCAGTGGTGAGTGTGTCAGACTCATGACCTGGTGGTTGTGAGTTCGATACCTGGTTGAGACCAACTTTCTTTCCTGCGTATTTTTGCCTCTCACTTCAGCTGAAGCATGTGAGAAAAGTAGTCGGTGGCTTTGGAAAGGAAGTTGTGTTAGTACCGGTGTGAGAAAGCCAGGAAACACGTGTGTCACCGAACGCCATGATATGACCTTAGCTGTTAACCCTTTACCCCATAAGGCATTTCTGTGGCATCTCTAACTGACCCTAAAAAACAGCAAGGATGAAACCGTTTCTAATATGTAAATAACACCTTTTGATAGCATAGAAAACATTGTGACAAAAGGTGAAATTGCTCGTCACAAGCAATATCACCTTTTGCCACAATGTTTTCCAAAGGCTCCTACAAGCAGTGTGTAGAAATGAGTATCCATGGAGTATAGGGTTAAAGTGGCGTTAAACCACAACACAACCAACCGACCAATTCCAGTTGCAAGCCAAATAATCTTGAAGCAAGAGGGCCAAAGGCCTTGATGCCCTGAGTAAAGGAAGACTTACCCAAGCAAGGTGATTTGGGATCAACTTGTAGACAAAAAAATATTAATTTAATCATTTTCAATCTTTCTTTGAAAAATAAAAAAATTCACTATGTATTCAGTGTTCAACAGAGTGCGAACAGGGTTTTTAGCTCACCTGAGACGAAAACGTTTAACTGTTTACTACACAATTACGCTTTAACGACCCTGAGGAAGAGGTGGGAGAGGAATGAATCCTGTCAAAATGAATCCTGTCTTTTGAAAACATTGTGCAAAAAGGAGAAAATGCTGGCAACCAGCATTTTCTCCTTTTCCCACAAACTACCTTTTGATAGTGTAGAAAACATTGTGGCAAAAGGTGAAATTGCTTGTCACGAGCAATTTCACCTTTTGCCACAATGTTTTCCAAAGGCTCCTACAAGCAATTTATAGAAATGAGTATCTATGGAGTAAAGGGTTAAGTGTTAAGATCAGCCTCATAGAATTTGAACCCCGTCTCGGCCAATTTCTTTCCTAGAGTAGATCATGGTCATAACGACAGGATTCATTCCTCACCCACCGCTGACCATTGTTTTGACGATGATTATGTGGGAAAGCAGCCAGCGGCTTGGAAAAAAAATTGTGCGGAGTACTGGTAAGATACTCCAGGAAAGCATGGATAGGTGCACTGGCTGCCACAATAGAACAGAAATAATGTTGAAGTTGGCATTAAGACCATACAATCAATCAATCAATCATTGCTGTTGTTAGGAAACGTGTTTTATACAAAAGTGGCACAATATTGCCTATTTCTATCACTTGACCCAAGTCAACATCGTGCACATAAAAAGTAAAATTCTATTCATACCCTTGGCATCACAGGGGGCTGCCTTTGGCATAATAATGTCCAAAATGGTCACAGAAATAAGTTTTACAATACATTCAAATAAAATTGCTTACCAGTCCTGTATCTTTCCGTGAATATTGATCTTCTTGGAGAATAGTTGGAATTCTGTTTATATGCCTATGTATATATGAATAAAGGTCAGGACAATTTAAGAATGATGTAGGCAGTACTAATGTTCAACTATTTACCAAACGACAAAATTTTGGACCAGTCCAAATTGAAAGGATTTGCAGACGACAAAATAAATGTGAATCAAAAATTGAAATTTTACTTGGAAAGGGTAGAAAACATGGGAAAAGGAGAAAATGCCGGTTACCAGCATTTTCTCCTTTTCCCTCAATGTTTTCTGAAGGCTTCTTTCTCGGGGTCATCAAAAGTAAGGATTGTATGGTAATGGGTTAACCCTTTACCATACAGTGCCGACTTTCGACGCATCTGGAAAAGCAGCCTTTTGAAAACATTGTGGGAAAAGAAGAAAATGCTGGTAACCAGCATTTTCTCCTTTTTCCACGTTTTCTACTCTATCAAAGAAAAATTACACCATTTGAGCCACACTAAAATTGTCATCAGCAAATGCTTTGAATTTGGAAAAGTTTGGAAAAGTTTGTCATCTGGTAAAGGGTTTAGCATTCCTTTGAGCAGTGAAAAATAATGGAAATCAGGTTTTGGGGATTTCCTGGGAAGAGAGGAGGATAAAAGACTCGATGTATAAAATCTGTTTATTAATGTTTCAGTATACATGTTCAAATAATACAACAGTATAAAATATCCCTTAATTTATTACCACACAAATATGATGTTCACAAGTTCAAATTGAAAGCATGTGTAGAATGTGGTTAAAGTGATACAATTTATCCAAGATAGGGTATACTGTGAGAAAATACTGGTTACCAGCATTTTTCTCCTTTTCTCACAATATTTTCAAAAGGCTTTCTTTTTTCAGGGTCGTTAAAACTGGATTATGCAGTAAAGGGTTAACCTTAATACAATGGGCCAGGCTTGGAAGCTCAGTGGGTAAGGTGCAGGATCTAAAACCTTGGGGTAGCTGACTGACTTGATTCCTAAGCTCCGTAAATTCTTTCCAAGGATGGATGATTGTCTCACCAGAAAATTTACTCCTCTATCACTGCTGAAAATTGATTCAATCCATTACCACACAATCACAAGTTTTAATGACTGAGATAAAATCCTTTTGCGAACATTACCCTTTTACCATGTTAAAATCGAAATAATCGTCCTTCTATTGTGTTTTATCATACAATAAATAATGTTGCGAGTTATAAGGCATAATGAATGAATCACTCGGGCTACTGCCCTCATGGATTATTATCCCTCCACAACGTTGTGGAGGGGGATATGCTGGGATTGCCATACTCCTAAAGTTTTTCACATACTGAATTAAAATTTACACACAGGGTTCCTATACATATGAAGTTGTGCATGTGCAATTTTCTTGACCCTGCTGCCATTTGTAATGGAATTAGCTCCCCTTGAACTTTTTTCAACTCTTACTTTTGTACTAAACCATACTGCATTCTGTTAAAAAGACCAGTTTTGTGACAAGGAGCTAGTGGGGTATAATCACGTTTAGTGATAGCTCTAGTTTATTGTGCCTCATAACTCATTCTGTGGTTTACTGAATGATAAACCACGATAGAAAGAAGATTATTTCTTAAGTAACATTCTTCAGAACATGTTATAAAACTCACCACAGGCCTGCTTAACCCATTACCACACAATCCCTACTTTTGACATCCCTGAGAAAGAAGCCTTTTGAAAACACTGTAGGAAAAGGAGAAAATGCCAGAACAAATTTCAATTTTTCAGTCACCTTTAATTTGTTGTCTCCAAATGCTTTCAATTTGAACCAGTCTAAAATTTTGTCGTGTGGTAAAGAGTTAAACCTTTTCCTGCTAAATAAATGAGTTAAAAATTTAAAGGCAGAATTAAAAACCACACTTTGCTATTTCAAAGGTATTTTTTGTAGGAGATATTATGTCTATAGCAGACAGTTCTGTGCAGTCTGATCTTGATCTACACTATCAGCAGAAGATCAGTGGGTTGGGCTTAGTGGTCTAAGGGTTAATAACATTTTTTGGGAAAAAAAAATTCTAATACATGTATTTCATCTCAAATGCCAAGTTATGTCAGATCCTATATGAAACTGCATAGATAATGTCTGAATATAACAGCAATGGGTTAAAAGAAGAACTTTCTTTATTTCATGCTTTCTGGTAGGATATCAAGAAATAGTGGTGAAATATTTTTCAATATTCCATGGGTGAAAATTCTAATTTTTACATTCAAGTTACCCAGGTAAAATGCGCATGACTCACAACCAGATGGAAATATGATGTCATTTACCTTACATTTCTCATGCTTGACATAATATTGTAATGCATTGCTATGCAAAGGGGGTACTGGATTTTGATAAAACTTCTCCCAGAAAGGGTTAAAAGCATGAAATAAACTGAATATTTTTTCTTTTCAGTGAAAGATCAAAATTTATTTCATCTCGTGAACATCACTGGTAATATTTTCAACCATGGTTGCACCACTCATGAAAATGTTACCAGTGATGCTCACTCAATGAAATAAATTTCAATCTTTCACTGAAAAAAAACCAAATATGCTCTATGTATTCAGTGTTCCACCACAAGTTTTTGTAACATCTTCTGCATCAGTGGGGTGTCTCCCTTTAAACTTTGGCGCTCTGTTATCAAATGTCTGAAATTATCAAGAAAGAGGAAGTTGTTAGTTTTTACAGTGGTTCACCCTTCACAAAACAATACTGTTTCTGACGAAGAGGAAAAAAGACTTTTGAAAATATTGTGGGGGATACTGGTTCTCCTTCCCCCTATTTTCTACTCTTTCAACTCTTTACAAAGCAACAAAATTTTAGACTTGTCCAAATTGAAAGCATTTGCAGACGACAAAGTAAATGTGACTCAAAAATTAAAATTTGAATTTAGAAGAGAAAACATTCTGGGAAAAGGAGAAATTGCTGGTAACCAGCATTTTCTCCATTTCCCACAATGTTTCCCCTCCTCTTTGATACAAATTTCAAATTTTCAGTCACTTTGATTTTGACGTCTGTGACAACCTTCAATTTGGACCACTCAATAAATTTATCGTTCAGTTAAGAATTAGAGATAACAGAGGACCGCAGTAGATGTATTGGTATGACTTTTTCTTTTCTCCAGTCTAAGTAGAGGATTTCAAAGGGGATGCTTGAACTAAAAATTGACTTTTAACAACACTAGAAAATTTTAGACAGGTCCAAATTAAAAATTTGCAGACAACAAAATAAAATGTGACTGAAAAACTGCTATTTGGTTTTTAAAGGGTAGAAAACATTGCAGGGAAAAAGAGACAGAGCACTTTCTCCTTTTTCCACAATGTTTTCAAAAGGCTTCCTTTCTCAGGGTTGTTATAAATTGGGATTTTGTGGTAAAGAGTTAACCCATTACCACACAATCCCTACTTTTGATGCCCCTGAGAAAAAAGCCTTAGAAAACATTGTGGGAAAAGGAGAAAATGCTGGTAACCAGCATTTTCTCCTTTTCCCACAATGTTTTCTACCCTTCACAAAACAAATTTCAAATTTTCAGTTACTTTTATTTTGTCATCTGCAAATGCTTTCAATTTGGGCAAGCCTAAAATATAATGAGTTAATGAACACACATCAGCACGACAGACACAGGGCCATGATATGAACTGGACTTTGTCCAGTAGACTTCACAAGGCAAACTAACTTAATTTTGATTCAGCTAGCCTAGCCAAAAAAACAAACAAATGAAAACTAAAACTTACTTTGCATATTTTTTGTAGTTCTCGGAGCGTAGTGCAGACTCTATCAGAATCACATTAAACAGGTCTCTCTGAAAGACACACAAAAAAAACTGACAAAAGCCATCAAACATGCAACAATTTCTCTTAACTCTTTACCACACAATCCTAAGTTGTAAAAATCCCAAGAGATGGTCTTTGAATCATTGTGATAAAAGGAGAACATGCTCGTAGCCAGAATTTTCTCCTTTTCCAAAAATGTATTCAATCTTTTCAATCTAATCAAAGATATAATCATCTTAGCTTAAGAATTTGCAGATGACAATTTCAGAGTGGCTTTTCCCAACAATGTTTTCAGTAGGCTTCTTCCTATGGGTTGTTAAAACCAGGGATTGTCTGGTTAAGGGTTGAATTTGACTTTAGAAGAGTAGAAAACATTAACCCATTACCACACAATCCTGAGTTTTAACACCCCTTAGGAAGAAGCCTTTTGAAAACATTGTGGGAAAAGGAGAAAATGCTGGTAACCAGCATTTTCTCCTTTTCCCCACAATGTTTTCTGTCCTCTCAAAGGCAAAATTCACTATTTGAGGCATCTTTATATTGTCGTCTGCAAGTGCTTTCAGTTTGGACAAGTCAAAAAGATTTTGTCGCGTGGTAAAGAGTTAACTCTTTACCAAACGACAAAATTTTGGACTTGTCCAAATTGAAAGCACTAGCTGACGACAAAATAAATGTGACTGAAAAATTGAAATTAGCTTTGGGAAGGATAGAAAACATCGTGGAAAAAGGAGAAAATGCTGGTTACCAGCATTTTCTCCTTTTCCCACAATGTTTTCAAAAGCATTCTTTCTCAGGATTGTTAAAAGTCAGGAATGTGTGGTAAAGAGTTAAGGGAAAAGAAGAAATTGCTAGCTGACAGCATTTCCTCCTTTTCTCACAATGTTTTCCAAAAGCTTCTTTCAAACTAATCAGAAGTTGTTTTACTATCTAAACCTAGAATTAGACTAAGAATCTTTTCTAGGAATGGTGGTTAAATTCGGACCCTAATGCCAACATCAGAGACTACGTACCTGAGCATTACTCCCGCCAATTTTGTGTAGTTCATATCGTACAGGCTTTAGACACTCTACAGCTCTGTCGTAGTCTTGGTTATCGTAGGCTTGTATGGCTTCTAGTACAGGTAATGTGGCCTCTTTATACACTCTGGGGTTATCTCCATCTTTTGTACTAAAATCAGATTAACCCTTTTCCAAACGACAAACTTTTGGACTAAACCAAATTGAAAGCATTTGTAGACAACAATTCAACTCTTGCTGAAAAGATGATTTCTGTCTATGATAGGGTAGAAAACATTGTGGGAAAAGGAGAAAATGCTGGTTACCAGCATTTTTTCTCCTTTTCCCACACTGTTTTCAAAAGGCTACTGTTCCAGACCCCTAAAAACCAGGGATTGTTTGGGAAAGGGTTAATTTGTTGGTTGCTTCGTGTCAAAACCCTGTTTTCAACATCATTTCAGTTATATTGCTGTGGCCAGTGCACCTCTCTATGTTTTCCTAGAGTTTCTGTTACCAGTACTTCACAAAATCTTCTTCAAAAGCAACAGGGTGCTTTTCCGCAGAGAACGCACAAAAGCTCACTGGGGCAAAAGCCCACTAGGACAAAAGCCCACTGGACAAAAGCCCACTGGACAAAATCCCACTAGGACAAAATACCACTAGGACAAAATACCACTAGGACAAAAGCCCACAGGACAAAAGCCCACTAGGACAAAATCCCGCTAGGACAAAAGCCCACTGGACAAAATCCCACTAGGACAAAAGCCCACTAGGACAAAATCCCACTACTAATTTTGGCAGGGAGGACAAAAGCCCACTGCTAATAAAAAAGTGTTACAAAATCATTTTTTCATCATTTTTGTTAGAAAGCATTTTCTGCTTTTCACGTAATGTTTTCAACTGTTCTAACTTCAAACTTTGGGTAAAAACGCGGATAAAATTGTTTTCCATTGCTTAACTTATAGAGCCACACTACATGAATTGTCGCAGATTTTACCACGCTTTCCTTGCACTATGTTTATGGAGCCGAATTTGCATGTCATGTTAGAATTTTGCATTTCAGCTGGGCATTTGTTGCAAACTTTCATGTTCCTAAGAACCTGTATTTGCAGATGTCAAATAATGGGAGATCTTTGCATATCTGATGAAAACATTGTGGGAACAGAGAAAATGCTGGTAAGCAGCATTTTCACCTTCTTCCATAATGTTTTTGAAAGCCTTCTTTCTCAGGTTTATAAGAATAGGACACTTAGGTAAAGGCATTAGTATGTATAATGCAAGTTATGTACATTGGAAGTCACCATTTTCTGACCTGATAGCATTTCTGAAATTTTCCACAAGTTTATTTGCTTCCTCTTTGTGTTTGGAACCAGTGCAGGCCAGCATTACATTGATATCTGAGTAGGACCAGGCTTCATCGTCCAGGTGATCTGCAGACACCTTAAAACAATCTTCCCAACCGTCCAGAGGTAGACCTGAAAATCAATCCATTACTGCACAATGCTCCCTTTTGAAAACATTGTGACCAGCATTTTCTCCTTTTCCCACAATGTTTTCTACCCTATCAAGGTCAAATTCCATGATTTAACTCATTACCACACGAGAAAATGTTGGACTGGTCCAAATTGAAAGCATTTGCAGATGACAAAATAAAGGTGACTGAAAAATAGAAATTTGTTCTGGGAAGGATAGAAAACACTGTGGGAAAAGGAGAAAATGCTGGTTACCAGCATTTTCTCCTTTTCCCACAGTGTTTTCAAAAGGCTTCTTTCTCATGGGTGTCAAAAGTAGGGATTGTGTGGTAATGGGTTAAGTCACATTTAAATTGTTGTCTGCAAATGCTTTCAATTCGGACGAGGCTAAACTATATTGTCTGGTTAAGAGTTTACCACACAATCCCCACTTTTGATGACCACTGGAAAAGAAGCCTTTAGAAAACATTGTGGGAAAAGAAGAAAATGCTGGTAATCAGCATTTTCTCCTTTTCCCACGATGTTTTCTACCCTATCAAAGAACATTTGCAACATTTGAGCCACATTGAAATTGTCGCCTGCAAATGCTTTCAATCTAAACTAGCCTAAAATTTTGTAATTTGGTAAAAGGTTAAACAATGGATGGTTGTACAACTACAGTTGTTTTAGAAGTTATACAACCCTACCATTTACATGTAATATACCCAATACAAATTTTCTTATCTTATACACGTTTGATATCACATTTGTGTGACATCATTTTTGTACGAATTTCAAACAAGTGAATGGGTCTCATGGAAAATACCGCGGGTGCATTTATGAGTATTTTTTTGCATCATCTGATCAACGTTTTGTGAAATATCTTTATGTGATAAAAAGAATCTGACATTTGTGGGCGTTTGAGATAAGATTCTATCAAACTTGTCAGCAAAATGTTATTAATCTAGTAATCTAGTGAAAATATTACTGATTGTGTTCACAAGATGAAATAAATTCGATCTTTCACCAAAAAAAACAAATATTCTATTCATTTCATGTTTTTAACCCTTTCTGGGAGGAGCTTTATCAAAATACAGTACATTTCTTTTCAACTGTTCCCTGTGGCATACCCCTCCGCATAGCAACGCAGTACAATATTACGTCAGACAAGAAAAATGTAAGGTAAATGATGTCATATTTCCATTTGGGTCTGAAGTCACGACTATTTTACCTAGGTAACTGTGATATAAAAATAGGTATTTTTACTGGTCGTACCCGCAGAATATTTAAAAATATTTTCAACAATATTTCTCGATAATCTACCAGAAAGCATGAAATAATAATGGATCCATAAAATCCACATTGTCTAACAAAGGGCTGAATCATGAAGCAGAATGGTCATCGACATGTAGAAAATTGACCAACGGCAAAAAGTTTCAAACCAGGTCAGCATGCACAGACTGCGCAGGTCGATTTAGGTGACTACTTTTTGCAGGTTCATTAACCCATTACCACACAATCCAAACTTTTGACGCCCCTGAGAAAGAAGCCTTTAGAAAACATTGTAGGAAAAGGAGAAAATGCTGGTAACCAGCATTTTCTCCTTTATCCAAAATGTTTTCTACCCTTTCCAAATCAAATTTCAACTTTTCAGTCACTTTTATTTTGTCGTCTGCAAATGCTTTCAATTTGGACCAGTCTATAAATTTGTCGTTTGGTGATGAGTTAAACCCTTTTTTCACAGAGCATGGATCATTTTGTCTTTGATTACCTGCCGCCTCTAGCCTGAACATCAAGGATGCAACATCTGTGATACTGAACGGAGATTTGTACTTGCACATTAATGGAAGCACCTGTCAAAAGAGATAAACTAGTTTCGAGTAAACACTTGTATAACTTTTCACCAGTTCATATATTTGGGGAAAGCAGGGATCATTCATTTGTACAATCAATGCCCCCAAACTGTGTAAAACTATGTGGTTTAGTGAAAGGTATCCTGGTATCGATTCTCATCTTAATAGTTGACAACTAACCCAAGTTTAACCCATTACCACACAATCCCTACTTTAGACGACCCTGAGAAAGAAGCCTTTAGAAAACATTGAGGGAAAAGGAGAAAATGCTGGTAACCAGCATTTTCTCCTTTTCCCACAATGTTTTCTATCCTTCACAAAACAAATTTAAAATTTTCAGTCACTTTTATTTTGTTGTCTGCAAATGCTTTCAATTTGGACAAACCTACAATTTTGTTGTTTTGTAAAGAGATAATGTCAATATCTTCAATTTTGAAGACAAGTGTGAAACCTCCTCTTTTTAAAACAAAAGAAATTAGACCAGTCCAAACTGAAGCATTTGCAGACACCAAACTAAATATGACTAAAAATTTAAAATTAAGTTAGGGAAGGGTAAAAAATATTCTTGGAAAAGAGAGGAAATGCTGGTTACCAGCATTTTCTCTTTTTCAACAATGTTTACAAAACAAGGTCATGAAAACTTGCATTCACATGGCAAAGAGTTACAAACAAACTTTTAAAAAATTTTTTTTTTTTTAATTTTATTTGCCATGTCAACTGATATGATGGGAGTCATGGCCATCTCCCATCATACCATTCAATTCAATGTTAGTAGGTTTGTTAGTAATGTTATTCTTACATGACATGTGAATTCAGTCCTTTAATCCTTTCCCAAACAAGCCCTTGTTTTTACGTGTCTGCAGTAGAAGTCTTTTGAAAACACTGTGGGAAAAGGAGAAATTGCTCATAACAAGCAATTTCTCCTTTTCCCACAGTGTTTTCTACCCATTTAGAGAACTTAAATTTCTGCCATTTTTATCAAATTTGAAATTGTTGTCTGCAAACTCTTTGAGTTCGGAAGGGTGTAAAATTTATCGTTTGGGAAAGGGTTAAACACAGTGCAAGAAAGTGATGTAAAATCTGTGTTATTCTATGTAGAGTGACGTCATTATCTATATCATGTGATGTCATTCAGTATAAAATAAGTAAGTAGGTTACTCAAGCATCCGTATTTCAATCTAAGCATAAACTTGTTTTCCTTGATAAAGAGTTGGTCATGATAGAATCAAAATAATCGTCCTTCAAAAAAAAGCTAAGCTAGAATTATTTACTTGCTGATCAAGGATGCCCCTGGCAGACTCAAGATCCCCCGCCTCGTAGTGGAAGAGCGCCCAGTGCCAGTAATTGTGACAGTTTAACAATGTCTCCTGCTCAATAATAAAAAAAAAACATTACAATCTCTGCAAGTACATTTTCAGCAGTGAACTTTGAAAATTCTCTTGTGCGATTGAAATAACATACCAGTATATGGTTAACCCTTTACTCCATAGATACTCATTTCTACCCATTACTTGTAGGAGCCTTTGGAAAACATTGTGGCAAAAGGTGAAATTGCTCGTGACGAGCAATTTCACCTTTTGCCACAATGTTTTCTACACTATCAAAAGGTGTCATATACACATAAGAAACAGCTTCATCCTTGCTGTTATTTAGGGTCAGTTAGAGATACCATAGAAATGCTTTATGGTGTAAGGAGTTAAAGATTAACCCTTCACCCAAATTTTAGAGACCGAGAGAGAGAAGGCTTATGAAAACATTGTGTAAGAAAAGGAGAAAATACTGGTAACCAACATTTTCTCCTCTTCCCTTGATGTTTTCTACCCTTGAAAAAAAAAATCATTCAATTTTGAATTGACATTATTTAGATGTCTTGACATGTTTTCAATATGGACATGAATAGAAAGAGATAAATTGTAAAGATTTAGCCTCATTTGTATAGAGAGAATTTTCAAACAAATTCAGTATAGACAAAATGGTGAAATTTACAGACAGGAAAAAAAAGAGAATATACCAGTTGACAGTATTTTCTCCTTTAATCAGCTCAGCCTTTCAGTGGAGTCAGTATCGCATAGGACTTGAGATCAAGGGTCATTTGTTCAAGTTCCAGGCTCAATCAGAGGACTGACGACAGTCACTGTCACAGGATTCATTTTTTTCTTGCTGCCAAACTTTGTTTCGATAATGGTTATGTGGAAAAGCAGTCAATGACTTGGGAAGAATGTTGCACATAGTGCCAGTAACGGAAAAACTCCAGGAAAGCAGAGATAGGGGTACCATATAAGCGAGTATTGCAATATAACTGAAATAATGTTGAAAATGGAAGTTTAACACTTTACTAAATGACAAAATATCCACTTCTCCAAAATGAATGTACTTTCAGACAACAATTTAAATGGCTGTCACATGATATGTTATGTTTTTTTTGGGTAGAAAACATAGTGGGAAAAGAGGAAAATGCTGGTAACCAGCATTTTCTCCTTTTCCCACAATGTTTTCAATGGTTTTTCTCTGGGTCATTTAAACTCTGGATTGTGTGGTAAAGAGTAAACACTGTACCAACAAACAAATCCTTTTCCGACAATATTTTTAAAGTGGGTTCATAACACCACAAGATGTATAAGGAAGGACTAAGACAAAAACTCTTACTTACATTCCAGTCATTTTCTGTGTCATTCATAAAAGTAGAGCCCTTTTTAAACTCTCCCTTAATCTCTCGAACATGAGCAACACAATGCACATCCCAGGCATCATTTGGATTGATTTCTAGTGCCTACATGGAAATAGTTTAGATTTAACCCATTACCACACAATCCAGACTTTCGACGACCATGAGAAAGAAGCTTTAAGAAAACAATGTGGGAAAAGGAGAAATGCTGGTAACCAGCATTTTCTCCTTTTCCCACAATGTTTTCTACCTTTCTCAAATTAAATTTCAACTTTTGAGCCACATCTATTTTGTCGTCTGCAAATGTTTTCAATTTGGGCAAGTCGAAAATTTTGTTGTTTGGTAATGAGTTAAACATATTTATTTCACATCAATTTAGAAACAAGTTCTTACAACTTATTCTAATCTCTCTCGATTCTGCTTCCTGGGAAAAACACCAGTACTCCTGCTGAATATGTGGGTCAATGAAAAATCCTGAAGCTGACACCAGTGGAGCTCCCGAGTTTCGAACTCAGGACCACATGGTTACATAGCTACACTCTACTTTACAACCACGTACACCATGTGTACATGGAAATATTAAAATACACATGAACCAAGCAAGTCATAACATACCTTGGGATCTATCAAACCTGTTTTGTCGTACAAGCACTTAAATCACGAGGTACAATGGTCCTAAGACATGTAGAAAATTGATCAATTGGCATGATTTAAATTTAAATGTATTATGACACAAGTTTTGATATTTTGGGCTTCACTGGCACTTTAACTCTTTACCAAACAATCCCTGGTTTTTACGGCCCTGAGATAGAAGCCTTTTGAAAACATTGTGGGAAAAGGAGAAAATGCTGGTAACCAGCATTTTCTCCTTTTCCCACGATGTTTTCTACCCTGCTGAATTCAAATTTCAAATTTTGTGTTACATTTATTTTGTCGTCTGCAAGTGTTTTCAATTCGGACCAGTCTAAAATTTTGTTGTTAGGTAAAGAGTTGAAATTACTGTAATGAACAATAATCTAAGTACCTTTGTTGCGATGTTTTCTGCTTCTGGGAAGTAATTGGTTTCTTCCAGTCCAAAACCATACCAGGACAGCAAATCTCTGAATGAAGACAGTTTCAATAATTTAACAGAATATGGGGCTGGAAAAACATTCAAAGTATTATGCAGACAACAAATCAAAGCTGGGTCAAATGATGAAACTTGATTATAATTAACTCATTACCAAACGACAAAATTTTAGGTTTGTCCAAATTGAAAGCATTTGCAGACAACCAGATAAAAACGACTGAAAATTTGAAATTTGTTTTGTGAAGGGTAGAAATCATTGTGGGAAAAGGAGAAAATGGTGGTTCCTTTTCCCACAATGTTTTCAAATGTTTCCTATCTAAGGGCCGTTAAAAGTCGGGATGGTGTGGTAAAGAGTTAAGTAGAAAACACTGTCACTGGTTACCAGAATTACTCCTTTTCCAACAATGTTTCAAAAGCTCTCTTTTTCAAGGACAATTGTGTTGTAAAGAGTTACAGTAAGACCACTAATTGCAAAAATGATGTCACACAGTTGTGATACAGTATGTTTAAACCCTCTACCACACAATGTAGACTTTTGATGACCCTGAGAAAGAAGCCTTTTGTAAAAATTGTGGGAAAAGGAGTGCCTATAATGGCAAAATGGAAATAGTTTAGTTTTAACTCATTACCACACAATCCCGACTTTCGACGACCATGAGAAAGAAGCCTTAAGAAAACAATGTGGGAAAAGGAGAAAATGCCAGTAACCAGCATTTTCTCCTTTTCCCACAATGTTTTCTACCCTTCCCATTACAAATTTCAAATTTTCAGTCACTTTCATTTTGCGGTCTGCAAATGCTTTCAATTTGGACCAGTCTGAAATTTTGTTATTTCGTAAAGAGTTAAAATAAGAAAATTTGTAACGGGTATATTACACTGAAAACAGGGGTGGATATGTGATATATGTAGATTATATAGGATCTGATATGAAATGGAATTTTAGATAAAATTACACAAAATAAGTCTAGGAGAAAATTTTAATAAGTGAGCCTTTGGCAAGTCTCAAAGAAGAAAGGTCGCGTATCCAACTCGCAACCATTACGTCACGCATGAGATACACAAACCACAAAGCTACCTTGCTGGGCTTAGAACAAGATTGTGTCCAAATCATGTAATTTTAAGTAGTTACCCATAGAAGGGTGTGGCCTGTGTCCAGTATGGAAGGACACGCCCACAACAGTCCCGGAGGCGGGGATAATATCCATTCTCCACATACATTCCGCAGGCAAACCTGATAGCTGTCATATCCAAGGGATTATCGATCAAAATATCTTCTAAAACATCAACTGCTTTATCCCGGTAGCTGAAATTATTCGATAAACTGTAATGTAACCCTTGACCCTTTAACGACCATAAGAAAGAAGCCTTTTGAAAACATTGTTGGAAAAGGAGAAAATGCTGGTAACCAGCATTTTCTCCTTTTCCAGCAATGTTTTCTATCCTATCAGGGACTAATTCCACCATTTCAGGCACCTTAAATTTGCCGTCTGCAAATGCTTTCAATTTGACATGTCCAGAATTTTGTCGTTTGGTAAAGAGTTAACCCTTTACTACACTGCAGAATTTTTTACCTATCCAAATTGAAAGCAGTTGCAGACGACAATTTTAATACTGGCTCAAATGACACAATTTTCATTTGACAGGGTAGTAAAAACTTTAAGGAAAAAGGGGAAAATGCTAGTTATCCCTTTACCACATGGTAAAACTTTAGACCTTTCCAAATTGAAACATTTGATAGTGGCTCAAATGATGCAAGTTTTCTTTGATAGGGTAGAAAATTTTGTGCGAAAAGAAGAAACCAGCATTTTCTCCTATTCCCACAATGTTTTCTACTTAAAGGAAAGACTATCATTTTTACCACTTTTGCTTTGTTGTTTGCAACTGCTTTGAATTTGGAATTTAAGTCTAACATTTTGTCATTTTTGCATTTTTCCACAATGTATTCAACTCTATTAAGGCAAGACCATGGTTTATGCCACTGTTAAGTTGTCATCTGCAAATGCTCTTAACTTGAACAAGACCACAATTTTGTAAAGAGGCAAAATTATCCACATCATCAACCCTTACCCATTCGAATACAGGCAGATAGCTTTGGCATGCATCTTTTCCCATTGGGCTACGTTTGGTTTTTCTGCTAACTTCATCATTTGTTTGACCTCCTCTGCAAATTTCTCGTCATTGTAGGAACGTTTACCCGCAAACTGTGCTGCAAGTCCAAGTTTCAAGGCAATACCAGCAACTGTAAAGATCAAGAGGAATTGTAAAGGCCAAAGGGAAACAAATTAGAAAATCAAAGTGCTGTCAACACTGTAATCAGTTGATATTGAAAAACCATGCTGGTTTGAAAATAATTACCTCTTTTCCACACAGTCCATACTTTTGACGACCCTGAGAAAGAAAGCCTTAGAAAACATTGTGGGAAAAGGAGAAAATGCTGGTAACCACCATTTTCTCCTTTTGTCACAATGTTTTCTAACCTTCACAAAACAAATTTCAAATTTTCAGTCACTTTTATTTTGTCGTCTGCAAATGCTTTAGATTTGGACAAGCCTAAAATATTGTCGTTTGGTAATGAGTTAAATGCTGAACATTGTCTCAAGTAATGTGTACGTGGGGAAGCACCTAGTTGCTTGCAAGGAATGTTGGTAGAAAGTTTGCTAAAAGGAACACAGAAAAGAACTGGTAGTGCTCTGCCAACCAGAATAAGCATATAATGGATTGCAACAGGGGAAAGGGGACATTTGGAGGTTTGTGTAAAAGTGTTGTCTCGGATCAGTCTGTGTAGTCCATGCAGGCTATCACAAGACAGCACTTTATGACTGCATTAATCCATTACCCCATAAGGCATTTCTGTGGTATCTCTAATTGACCCTAATTAACAGCAAGGATATGTTATGTTGCGTTCTGTCCTGGATTGGAACTTTGACGATGGAAAATTGACATTGATGAAAATTTTGGTCATAAGCATTTTGTCCTTTTCCAACAATGTCTGACAAGCTTTCTTTCTCAAGGTTGTTTGGTACCTCATAAATCAAGAAGGCTGCAGTGGTTAACTCTTTACCCCATAAGGCATTTCTATGGTATCTCTCATTGATCCTAAATAACAGCAAGGATGAAGCCGTTTCTTATATGTGTATATGACACCTTTTGATAGCGTAGAAAACATTGTGACAAAAGGTGAAACTGCTCGTCACGAGCAATTTCATCTTTTGCTACAATGTTTTCAAAAGGCTCCTACAAGCGATGCGTAGAAATGAGTATCTATGGAGTGAAGGGTTAAGGTTGGTAGGTTGCATTGGGGTTTAACGCCACTTTAACAGCTAAGGTCATATCATGGCGGTCGGTGACACACATGTGTTTCCTGGCTTTCTCACACCAGTAATAACACAACTTTCTTTCCAAAGCCAACGACTACTTTTCTCACATGCTTTAGCAGAGGTGAGAGGCGAAAATACGCCGGAAAGAAAGTTCGCCTCAACTGGTATCGAATTCACAACCACCAGGTCATGATAAAGGGTTAACTCTTTACCACACAAGAAAATTTTAGACTAGTCCAAACTGAAAGCATGTGCAGACGACAAAATGATGGTGACTGAAAAATTGAAATTTGTTCTGAGAAAGGTAGAAAACACTGTGGGAAAAGGAGAAAATGCTGGTTACCAGCATTTTCTCCTTTTCCCACAGTGTTTTCAAAAGGCTTCTTTCTCAGGGGCGTCAAAAGTAGGGATTGTGTGGTAATGGGTTAAGGCATTACTGTAACAGGTATATGATTCTGAGAGAGAGAAAGAGATCAGGGGAAACTGTTTCATTTACAACAAAATTATTGTACTAAAGTCTGACTTAAGGTAGTGGACCCGTAATAGGCCTAGTGCAGTATGGCATATAATTTCTTGACAGTTGATAGAGACAGATTTGTACAGATATAATACTTTTGCACATTTTTAACCAACCAGAAATTCCTTTGATGCCTATCTTGAAATTATTTATTGATACTTTTGCTTGTTTCCAGAAAAGGGAGGTAATTATCATATCCATTTGTAAAGAAAATATCATGGTTTTAGATTTGTAAATGATAATTCTAGGAAGGACAAAACGGAAAAAATGGCTCGGTGAAAGTAGCACAATTATGCTCATTTTTAATCTTAGCAAATTTTCTAGGATAATATTATAGTGGAAATAACTATTTTCTATTACGGGTCCACTACCTTAACTCTACCAAACATCAAAATTAAAGACTAGTCCAAAATAAAAGCATTTGCAGACGACAAAATAATTGTTACTCAAATTTTGAGGAATGTTATGAGCACAGGAACTTGACATTCTGTGACCAAAATAAATGATGAATTATGAAAAATAAATCTCCCCTATATATAGAGAAACGTTTCTTTATATATAGGGCAGTATTTTTTTTTTTACATATTGTATCATATATTTTTATTAAAGAATGTCAAATTCCTGTGTTATGAGAGATAGAAGACATTGCAGGGAAATGAGAAAAGGGTTGTCGGTAAAGGGTTAACCCTTTACCAAACGACAAATTTATAGACTGGTCCAAATTGAAAGCATTTGCAGACGACACACTAAAATTGATTGAAAATTCAAAATTTGTTTTGGGACGGGTAGAAAATATTGTGGGAAAAGGAGAAAATGCTGGTTACCAGCATTTTCTCCTTTTCCCACAATGTTTTCAAAAGGCTTCTTCCTCAGGGTTGTTAAAAGTCAAGTCAGGATTGTGTGGTAAAGGGTTAAGTCTGTTACTTCCTTAGAGAAATGGTCCCCAATCAATTTGGAGAAGATTTCTTTAAGGGGTAACTTCTAAAACATTCTTTTGAATTGTTGTATAGATCTATAAAAAATATCAGGTTTATTTTGTAATATACCAAAATCAGGGTCAGCTTCCAACATTTTGCCCAACGTTCCATTCATGCCGCCCACTGATGAGTCTTCATAGGACGAGACAAACTGAAAGAAGTAGAAGATAAAATGGGGGGATAAATTTGTATGTTTGTATGGTGTGGTAAGCCATTTTCAACAGTATTGTATGACAACAAGGGTCTGTATTTACCAACTATTCTCCAGAATGCTCCTAGCTTTATTCTAAATCTAAATTTGAAAGTAACACAAATTCTAATTGGATAAACCAAATTGTTTAGGCAATCAGAAAGTGTGTTATCTTCAAATATAAGAAGTTGTAAAGAATAAAACCAAGAATGTTATTACTTTTAGCAATAGTGCATGGATAAGTGACCAAGCCATCGTATGTTAACTCATTACCAAACGACAAAATTTTAGGTTTGTCCAAATCGAAAGCATTTGCAGACGACAAAATAAAAGGTACTGAAAATTTGAAATTTGTTCTGTGAAGGGTAGAAAACACTGTGGGAAAAGGAGAAAATACTGGTTATCAGCATTTTCTCCTTTTCCCACAATGTTTTCTAAAGGCCACTTTCTCAGGGTCGTCAAAAATAGGGATTGTGTGGTAATGGGTTTAAACACTCATAACTGATGAAGCAGAACTAGATTTACCATCAATGGAAGGATAATATACTCGTAAGTCACCCTTTTCCGATCAAGACTGCTCAGTTCATTTTGATCAAAACTGGGCTACCCTTCTAGCGTAATCTGTAGAACAGACAACTGTTCCCGAAGACGATTTTAATACTTGACTGTTTGCCTCCAGTGCACAGTAAATGTCCTAATATGAACAGAAGCATCGTTAATGTCTAATTATCCCATACCACACAATCCCTACTTTTGATGACCCTGAGAAAGAAGCCTTAGGAAAACAATGTTTTCTACCCTTCACAAAACAAGTTTCAAGTTTTCAGTTGTTTATTTTGTCGTCTGCAAATGCTTTCAATTTGTACCAGTCTAAAATCTTGTTGTTTGGTAATGAGTTATTTAGACTAATGTACTCTGATTCTGAGTAAAATTTCTGCTAGAAAAAGAACTAGAGGCGCTTGAGCGCCTGTATCCCTCCACAAGCCTGACTTTTCTGGAACAGTGAAGAGAAGTTTTTAACAATTCCCATTCATTCCTGCATGTTAGGTCACTAAAGAAAAAAAAGCTACGAAAAAACATTGTGAGAAAAGAAGAAAATAATAGTTACCTACATTTTCTTAGTTTTACACAATAATATCTATCCATTTTGATAAAAGTTTTACTAATTTGAAGATTTATTATGTTGTCTGCAACATCTTTCAATTATGATAGACCAGTTATAAAAATTTAGTCTTCTGGTTATAGTTAAAGAGGGTCCTTTTTTTTTTTAGGAATTCTGTAAACCTCTACCTAAGGAACATTCCTGCAAAATAACAATGCTATCCAACTAGCGGTTTGGGAGGAGAAGATTTTTAAAGGTTTTTTACTTTGGTTGCCATGTGAACCAGAATTATTCATGGAACACAATTATTTGAAGGAATTTGAAAGAGGACCACCTAAGGAACATTCCTGTGAAATTTGGTAAAAATCCAGTCAATAGTTTCTGAGGAGAAGTTTTTTAAAGAAAAAGTTTACGGACGCACGCACAGACGAACGGGTGGACAGAAGGACGAATGCACGACGGACACAATACCATGACAATAGCTCGCTGGCCTTTGGCCATGGAGCTTAAAACTGTGTTTGGCTCTATAAACGCTAATATTATACACTTACTTGCGCTAAACTAGCATCATACAGTTTGCAAGCTTCATTACTCGGGGTTGACATCTCCATGCCAAGTGACTTCCATTCCTGTATAAAATTTATACCTTTACTTAGACTAATTCTCAAGTCATTTTACCAATCAATGTTGCCATACTTTGAAAAGTAAAAAGAAAGAATAATGATCTCGAGGGGATAGTGGTAAGTTAGATGTGTCTTGTCTTTCCTGGGGCCATCCAATCAACACCCATGCATGTTATGTGTTAACCTGGTCACTGAAATAGGCCATGATGCCAAGATATGGGCATTATTGGTGAAGACTAATGCCATGAATTAACTCTTTGTAAAACCACACTATCCCGACTTTTAACAACCCTGAGAAAGAAGCCTTCTGAAAACATTGGGGGAAAAGGAGAAAATGCTGGTAACCAGCATTTTCTTCTTTTCCCACAATGTTTTCTACCCTTCATAAATCAAATTTCAATTTTTCAGTCACTTTTATTTTGTCATCTGCAAATGCTTTTGATTTGGACAAGCCTAAAATTTTGTTGTGTGGTAATGAGTTAAATATGAAAAAAATGCTCCCCTATAGATCTATATAGATCTAGATTACAGGGGAGTATTTATTTTTTATATTTAGGGTAGATCTAGATCTAGACTAGATCTAGTAGATCTAATATATTTTGATAATAGAATATCAAATTCTTGTGGTCTGATATAAAAGAAAGCTCCCTGTTTCCTTGGAGGTTGATAAAACTACATGTAGATCTAGATTTAGTTCATACATTGCTTTCGTTTTCCCTTTTCCCACTATGTTTTCTACCCTATCAAAGACAAACTTTATCATTTTAGCCATGAAAAACATTATGGACATAGGACCAATAACCAGCAATTTGTCCTTTTTCCCAAAATGGTTTCATAAGGTTTCCTCATGTAGTCCTTAAAACTCGATATTGTTTTGTAAACAAATAATATATATGTCAGTCTTTGACCTACATTGAATCGTGGATTTTCAAAGAGGGTATGAACTAGATCTATAATAAGTTTAGATCTAGCTTCTTAAAACCCTTATGAAAACACCGCAGGAACAGAACAACATTTTGATAACAAATATTTTTTTCGTTTCCCACTTTGTTTTCATTCCTTGCATCGAAAAAGTCGAAAAATCTGGCCAAATTTGATTTCTCGTCTGCACCCTTGAACAGGGACCAGTCCAAAATTGAGTTTACACAGCTGTAATCTAGATAAAAATCCGACAACCGTCCTAACCCAGTCTATCACACAATCTCTACATTTGACGACCCTGAGAAAGGAACTTTTTGAAACCAGCATTTTCTCCTTTTCCCACACTCCTGAAGCCAAGTTGTAAGTTGTACTTATCACATTTATTTTTTCGTCTGCAAATTTCTGCTTTGAATTTGGACAAGCCTAAAATGTTTTCGTTTTGTAAAGAGTTGAGCGAATGAAGGAAATGGAAAGAGTATTACACCCTACCTGACAGTCCCTCCATTTACTGTGCGACAAAAGCGGCATCTTCGAAAAGTCTAACTAATATTTTGAGACACCGATGACCGACCGTGTTCCTACACCTATGCCCGCCTACGTCACGGCGGGGAATCACGTGACACAACAACAACAACAATGACCGTTATTTGAAAAAATTCCCCAACTTCAGGTAAGAAAATCTTCAATAATTCCGTTAATACGTGACCGATTGGAATTTGGTTTGAAGCAGAGAAGACGAAAGGACTCCGGGGATTTGCTTGATGTGTTAGATTTTTTAAACAACACCTGATAAAAAAGTTATTTACGAGCAAACAAATTATCCAGGGTAAAAATTTTGTTTGCTCGTCAATAACTTTTTTATCAGGTTTTGTTAGTGTCAAGAAAAGGGAGATAATTATCACCCCATTTTCGTAGTGAGAATACATATAGTCGTCCTCGCTGGTACCGCGTCATCTATGATACCGCGGTAATCCGGAAAACACCTAATTTGCTTATGTAGCGCCACCTAACCACTGTTTACTCTTTCAAATCGAGAGCAGAAGTTTTCTTTGTATCGCATCGGTAAAAAATAATTGATAATTCTTCATTAATAATAAGTTTCTTTCAATATTCACAAAATGCAATGATAAAGCACAATTTTCCTCCATGTTTTGAAATTGATTACCCACAACTCTTAAAAAAAACCCGACAATTTATTTTTGACGAGTAAAGGTCATCTTCTTTGGCGTCATAGTACTCGCCGGAAACAAAAAAAATGGAACTCAAGTCATATTTTGAATATAAATCTCATATTTTTTCATGATTTTTCAAATTTCAGGTGATAACGCGGTACCATAGCGGACTCCTTTCGGAGCACTTGTAGTCAACATGTTTGCTTGACCTAGATATTTTTGTCTGAAAAACACGATTGAAGCTTTGATAGTTCAGTTATTGTAATTTCACATGCAACTGTTTATTACAGTATTAGAAAATAATACATGTGAGTTTCCTATCTTGTAGTAATTTTCGGCAAAATTAAGTACCGCGGTACCATCGAGGACCATCCTACTCAGTAGTGGTTACAGATTTTTAAATGATAATTCTAAGATGGAAGAAGGACTAAAAGGAAAAAGTGGTTCGGTTAAAGTAGTACAATAATACTCATTTTTGACCGCAGCAATTTTTGTAGGATAATATTATCTATAGGTCTATCTAGAGTAAATTCACCGTAAATCGACACCTTAAGCATGTACCTCTATTGTAAGGATACTGAGGAATGTATTTTAGCCTTACTTCTTGTCACTTTGAAAGATGACTTTTCATTGGCTTAATTTTCAATACAAGGCTGTTATAGATGCATATTTAAACCAATCATAATAAGCCTTTTACAGAAGTAGGCAAAGTCGGCGTTTTTACTACAATGGCCCTATTACCGACACCCCCTTCCCATTTATCGACACCTCTATTGGTTTTACGGAAAAAACCTACAGAGACAATTATTTAATAATCTGTATCTATTTCTACTATCAGATATATTAGTATTCATAAATTAATTGTTTAAAATGAATACGCTGGCGAAGAATGACAGTTGATTTTCTGGCATCTGATATAAAGTAATACTTCTAGGGAAAAAATTATTGTAAATCCATCTCTTCAATCATTTCGTAATATACATGTATATAATATACCTTGCCTCTTTGAAACCACCTAAACTAACATCTCTAAATGTTTACCCTCATCTTCGCAAGCCAAGGATACTAGGGTAGTACATAACGAACGTAACGAACAAAGTGGAGTTAGTATCCTTGGTTTGCGAAGATGGTTTACCCTGGAAAAAGGGGCAAATAAGTGCCACATGCATTGAGTGGCACCATTCATTGTTAGCTGTACATGTTTGTTACCGCATTGTATACATGTGACATTATGTGAACTTTTTTTTAACATATACAGTACTAGCTTTTTCAAGCATCAGAAAACCAGACTGAACAGTGTTGACATCACCGAGATTTCTCTAGCAGACAATCAAAATCTGGATCATCTTATACAAAATACTTCATAACTCCATTAAACAAACCAGAAGTCACGTAAATCATTTATTCTGGGTCACTCAGGACTAACTCTTGTATGAGTGTGCATAGTCATTAAAAATCTACAAAGAACGGGTGGATCGTTCTAAAGGGAGATTTCCCTAACATGGATGAGGAGGATTTGTTGAAAATAAGTCATAATTTCATGTTTTTAAAAACAAAGAATAGCAACTAGATAATTATGCACTAAGTTTGCTCTGCACAACGAAGTAGCCTACTCAGTGCAGGTAAGAGCCAGGTGGAGTAGCAAGTTCAAGCACTCTAGCTACCTGCTACCAGTGTGTGAAACACATAGAGCCTTTGCATATGCCTTCTTGCTAATTTACCCCTATCTTACAGCAGAATTTTAGTGTGTTATTTGCTCCACTGCATATTTCACTTTTCTTTGAAATTGATGATACGCGACCCTAAATTTTACACTGATTTTTTCTTTCGAAATATTCTCCTCATTTTACTAGAGATGGTGTTTGTTATGCCTGAATATCTTTAGTTCAATAAAAATGCCTGAGAGAACCATATATATGACCATGCATTCCCCCTTGTGAATGTTAGAAAATTTTCAGCAAAAGGAACGTGTCAGTAATAGGGAACCTATCATTCATCCATGCGCATTTTTTAGACTGCATTTCTATGCTTACATAGATCAAAGTCTTTTTTTAAAACATTATTTTCACTTAAAGTTAACCTTAAAAATGCATGATTTTAACAAATATTCCTACTGTGAGTAAGAAAAATTAATGTAATCGTCATGTATATATTCCACCATCCTTAACTTGAAGGTTCATACATAGCCCCATAAACATCAATTCAGTCAAATTTTAAAATGGGTGCTCAGTTTGGCACAAAAAGTTAAAAAAACATATTAATTTCATAACAAAGATATTTTCATATCTTAGGGCTACAGCAAGTATGCATTAGGCTAAAACATTGGGGGTGTCGATATATGGGGGTGTTGGTGTTAGGTGAATTTTACTCTAGTGGAATTTTTTTTTTCTATAATTGGAGTGCAACACGCGAAAAGGTGCATTCGGACATTTGCGTAAAGTGTCGTCCCGGATTAGCCTGCGCAGTCCGCGCAGGCTAATCCGAGACGGCACTTTACGACTACATTAGATTTTGTGCTACAGTAGACATGCGTAAAACAGAAAATCACATGAAATCGGAAAGTTTCGTTTCGGATTATCCTGTGCGGACTGCACACGCTGATCCGAGACGACACTTTACGCAAATGTCCGAATGACCCTTTTCGCGTGTTGCACTCCATATAGGGTCCAGTACCTTAGAGCGCCTGTCACAATCACCTGTATAGTCGCGTTTGCGACCAGCGTAGATTAAAGGTGGCCCTTCAGATTTTGGGACGAACATTTTACAAAAATGCAAAAAAATCATCTTTGTACTCACAAAGTCTTTTAATTTGCCTTCATAAAACCCCAGTAGTCGAAAACCATCCGACAACACAAGAAATTAGAGATTTACTACCGCCCAGTTTGACACCAACGGGAGACACGTTCTATTTTTAGATGATCAATTCTCTCATTTAAGCCTGTCTCGCACAGAACACACAGCTTATACGGTTGGCCACCCGTGTAAACCGTACATACAACCGGACCAACCGTGGCCTTATCCGAGTTACACTCGGGCCATTAGAGTGTATCCGTGAAAGCCGTGTATGATTTTTAAAACTTTTAAAAAAACTGGCACGGGTGCCATGTCCGTGTATGATCGTATTAGCGATCGTACAAGACCATGAGAGACCGTGCGAGACCGTACGAGACCGTATGTACAACCGCACATGAAGTCCACTCCACGAGTGAGCTCAACCGTGTCAATATCGTATATAAATTGTATGGAATCGTGTGAAACCGTTTCCAAGTCCTACATCCAACACCCGGATTAACATTTGAATGTCACACGATCACCGTACGATTCACACGAGCGTACACACGGTTTTATACGATCACCATACGACCAATACGGTTTCATACGATCGCCATACCACCAATACGGTTCAAGTACGAATTATACATGGTCAAGTACGACCAGACACGGTCTCTAATTCCCTTATTCTGTCATCTGCCATTTTTATAACTTCTCTTTTGAAAGTTCGAAAATTTATGAAGCCAAACCATCAAAACGAGTCAATTTATATCAAGACATACACGAATGTGTGATAATTCGAGCATAACTTGAACAAAAGTCGGTGGGACCGTATGTAAACCCTGTAAATGTCCAGTTAATCGAGTAAAAGTCGTGTTTAATCGTACTAGGCCGTAACAGACCGTACTAGACCGTATTTGGAACCGTGCAACAATCGTATGAAAATCGTTTGCAAATCGTGTTCAAACCGTGACAAACCTTGCTTGACCGAGTATATCCATGCTTTGTTCGTACATACTCGTGCTACATTTGAGTCTAAATCGTACCAACTCATCCCCAGGCACGGTTGGAGCTCAATACTCGTACCAGTCAACCCGTGTATAACCGAGTATACCGTATTGGAACCGTGTGCCCAACCTTGTTCTGTGTGAGACAGGCTTTACATACAGGAATACACAGACGAAGTTTCCGAAGAAGACATTAAGGAAAATAATTATTACATGTTTGTTATTTAACCCATTACCACACAATCCCTACTTTTGACGACCCTGAGAAAGAAGCCTTTAGAAAACATTGAGGGAAAAGGAGAAAATGCTGGTAACCAGCATTTTCTCCTTTTCCCACAATGTTTTCTACCCTTCACTAAACAAATTTCAAATTTTCAGTCACTTTTATTTTGTCGTCTGCAAATGCTTTCAATTTGAACCAGTCTAAAATTTTGTCGTGTGGTAAAGAGTTAATGGAATTTAAGCGTTATTAGGCACGTGCCAGTCACTTGAAATTCCCACAGTGCTTTTTTTTATTTTTTAAATAGCTTAAGGGGCTATTAGCCTTTTAAGGGTAATACCACCCAAAAACTTTTTTTTGTAATATTATGATTTTTAATTGTTGATGATTTGTATTTTTTTTTTTGTATAAATTTCTGTGATATATATATTTTTTAATTTGGTGTGATGTGAAAAACCTAAATACCCACCTTTAAGATCTGGCTGCACAAAACATTTGGTTAAGGACGGGTAGAAACCATTCCGAGAAAAAAAGAGAAAATGCTAGTTACCACTCTATTTCTCAATAACTACATGACAAATTTCAGTCAATTAAACTTCATGGGAAGTTTTATTATGAATTGAAGATGTGCCTAATATGAATTTAAATTGTTTAGGTTAAATGATATCCAAAGGAGTTATTGCCTTTTAATGATTTTTTTTCTTCGCTCCATTTCTCAGTATCTATTGGATGGATTTCAGTCAAGCTTCATGGGAAGTTTTAGTATGAAGCTAAGATGTGCATATTATAAACTGGTTATGGTTGAATGATTTTCAAAGCAGTTACAGCCCTATATTATATTTCATGTGTCTATTTTTAGAAAAGTTAAAAAAAAATTCAACCGCTAGAAAAGTATCCTTCAAAAGAAGGAGTGCCACAGTGCTAGTGTGGGAAAATACCTGAGACAACAACAAGAACATATGGGTAAAGATATGACGACATTTAAGCTGGGGGGAATTATTTCCCCGTCACAGGGAATATTTTCCTCCTGCCGAAAACCTGGTCAATTGACTTGAGATCACTAGTTTCAAAGTTACTATTCGTTGACAGAATAATCAGAGGAAATATAACATATAATTTATTTCATCAGCTTGTGATTAATATGGGGAAATATTTGCCTGAAAAGGGAAAGGTCTGCGAAAATAACTCGTGCCTTACGGCACTCGTTATTTTCGCATACCTTTCCCTTTTTCGGCAAATATTTCCCCATATTAACCACAAGCTGATGAAATAAACTCTATGCCATGCTCTATTTCTCAATAACTACTACAAAGATTTCACTTGTCAGCTCTTTATTTTGACCATCCTGAAGTACCTGGGTTTCTTTTTTTTGTCTGCAAATCCTTTTGCTTTGGACAAACTGAGAATATGCTTTTTGCACAGTTACATACCCTGTCAGAATTATTTGACCTTGAACTTTGATATTTGGTATTTATCTTCATTGTAGACCTTTACTGCTTGGTACTCAGGTGAGCGATATAGGACCATCATGATCCTCTTGTTTACGATGCAGAGGAAAAAAGCTTTTTCCTTAGTGTTTCTACCCTTTTAATGATAAAAATATATTTCTGCAAGATTAAGTATGTGATCATTTTTATCATTAAAAGGGTAGAAAACACTAAGGAAAAAGCTTTTTTCCTCTGGATTGTAAAAAACTCGGGTAGTTTGGTCGAAAGGTGACATCTTTACCAAAAATCAAAATTTTAGACTAGCTCAAATTCAAAACATTTTGCAAAGAAAAAAAATAAATGTGCCTCAAATCTGACAATTGGTTTTGGAAGGGTAGAAAATATTGTTGGAGAACGATAAAAATTTTTAACAGCATTTTCAGATTTTCCAATAATGTTTTCAAAAGGCTTCTTTTCCCCTTGGTCATTAAAAGTCAGGACATTGGGGTAAAAGGTTAAAAGAGAAATTAACTTCTAGGCTGATAGTACTAAAATATTTTTATTGAGCTCACTAAAAATATGTCAACATCCGGGACCATATCAACCAATAATTCTAAGTACTGTTTGTATTCAAATTTCTAAAATCATTCAGTCATTTCATTGGCTGGGTTGGAACATCTCAGCCAATCAAACAGCTAACGTTGAACTTTAAGCTGGGCCCAGTGGCTAAGCTGGTAACATACAGGAGATAAAACCAGGGGGTCACTTGTCAATTGTGTGAAATATTAGAAAACAAGAGGGCCATAATGGCCCTGAAGTTGCTCAAACGAGTCTTTTGACCAACTGTAACTCTTTTTCAAGATCTAGCCACCTACAAATTTTGACCAATTTTCAAACTTATGTGAGAAATCATCGAGACAAACATTCTGACAAAGTTTCGTGAGTATCCAACTGAAAATGTGCCCTCTAGGGCGCACACAAAATAAAAGTTGATGAAGGACCATGCATGACAGATGCCTGACACAGCATGATCACAATAGCTCACCATGAGCACTTTGTGCTCCGGTGAGCTAAAAGCAGTGTCTGATCTAGAGCGCGCGATTGCGAGAATCGCCCCTTTTTTTCATGATTCACGCACATTTTCAAAACCAGTGCGCGACAATCGCGCACAAAAAAATATAGAGGAAATCACTAATTTAGCCTTTGATCGCTTGTTACCGCTCTTTGACCAGCGGTCACCGCTCAGACGTCGATGTATAGAAAAACTTTCAAAAATTCATGCGTCGGAAAATTGCCATGACTACGATCAAGGATTACCTCCCTTTCATACCACACGTATTTTTTATTTTACGAAAACAAAATGTCTGCTTTTTTTTTCTTAAATTTAAATATCGGTAACAGGTTTCCATCACTTGATTACATGAAAAAATATGATTAATTTCTATTTTTTGTTCTATCCAAATATGTACCAAAGTTGTCTAGATGAATTTATTTCGATATTACTGTATTTAGTTTCGTTCAGTACCGGTTTCCGGAACTTGATATTTTTTTCACATTACGGTAAACAAACTGCAGACGACACTTTCGATTCCGTTTTCCCAAGATGGATAAGTCGGCAAAAAAACGCCGAATTACTGATTTTTTCATGCACAAATCGGGTGATAATGAATATGAACAATCGAGTTCGGAACAATCTGGTCTTCAATCGACAAGTCACGGCCAGTGCGACGAAGACGATGAAAGCTTAAGGCCTAGCGAAAGTGCCGAGATAAAATCTAAATCTTCAAACCTCCAGACAAAGTGGTTAAGAAAATGGCCATGGTTAGCATACGAAAATGGCTTCATGAAATGTACTTAGATCTACTGTATTCAAAATAAAATGTCAAATACTTTCACGGATGGAACTTCGAACTTTAGCACCTCTACACTGCAGAGGCATGTTGTTTTAAAAGATCATAAGCTGTCTGTTCTGGCAAGAACTGAGCGAAAATTGTTTGAAAAGCCTGTCTCTCAAGTGATTTCAAAGCAAGAACATGCTGTTTGTGTAGCAATTAATACTGTCTTCTGGTTTGCTAACGAAAATATTGTAACTGAAAAGTACCCCTCCCTGTTAGAACTTCTTGACAAACTTCAATATGAATCAGTGAGAAATCTCAGTGTCGCAAAGAATGCTTCATAGATATATATATAAGTCCCACATCATTACTGAAGAATTACAGTAGGCCATTTCTGACACCATTATGGGTGAAATATTGGACAACATGAAGGATGCATTGTGTGTCTCCATTCTGACAGATGAAAACACTGATATCTCTGTCTCTGGCAAACTGATAGTAGATCTATATGCAAAATTTGTTGATAAGAACTTTGATGTGAAAACACACTTTATTGGAAATTTTAGCATTTCAAAAAAGGATGCTTCAACTATCAGTAGTGTTTTAATGAGAGTAATGGCTGAGAGGGGTGTTCCAGTTTGCCTTGGTTAATTTTGATCCCCCATACTTTTTAGAAATCCCCCATACTTTTCAGTGTGATGGGGGACAATCCCCCACTATTTTCAAATCCTAGATCAGACACTGTAAAAGGCAACTCAAAGAAATCACGGACAGATGCATGATATAACCAAAATAATGTTCAAAACAGCATTATACACCATACAATCAATTGGGATTAACCCTTTACCCCATAAGTCATTTCTATGGTATCTCTAATTGACTCTAAATAACAGCAAGGATGAGTCCGTTTCTTATGTATATATGACACCTTTTGAAAGCATAGAAAACATTGTGAAAAAAGGTGAAATTGCTCGTCACGAGCAATTTCACCTTTTGCCACAATATTTTCCAAAGGCTCCTACAAGCAATGCGTAGAAATGAGTATCTATGGAGTAAAGGGCTAAGAATTAACTCTTTATGAAATAATCAAGAAAGAGGGTTTTTGAAAACATCATGGTAAAAGAAGAGAATACTGATAGTCAGTATTTTCTACTTTTCCAACAATATTTTCTTCCTCGTCAAAGATAGAAAATCATCCTGTGAGCCACAGCTAATTTATCCTCTGCAAATTTCTTTCAACTCTTTACCTAACTACAAAATTTTAGACTGGTCCAAATTGAAAGCATTTGCAGACAACAAAATAAGCATAACTCAAAATCTGAAATTTGTTTTCAGTTGGGTAGAAAATATTGTGGGAAAAGGAGAAAATGCTTGTTACAACGATGTTCTTCTTTTCCCAAAATGTTTTCAAAAGGCTTTTATCTCAGGGTCGTAAAAACCAGGGATTGTTTGGTTAAGGTTTAATTTGATCTCCAAAATTTTGTCCTTTGGTAAAGACTAAACTCTTTCCCAAACAACAAAATTTTAAACTAGTCCAAATTGAAAGCATTTGCAGACGACAAAATAAATGTGACTAAACAATTGAAATTTGATTTAGGAAGGGAATAAAACATGGGAAAAGGTTGGTTGTATTGGGGTTTAACGCCACTTTAACAGCTAAGGTCATATCATGGCGGTCGGTGACGCACATGTGTTTCCTGGCTTTCTCACACAGGTACTAACACTACTTTCTTTCCAAAGCCACCGACTGCTTTTCTCACATGCTTCAGCAGAGGTGAGAGGCGAAAATACGCCTGAGAGAAAGTTCGCCTCAACCGGGTATTGAACATGGGAAAAGGAGAAAATGAAAAGGAGAAAATGCTGTTTACCAGCATTTTCTCCTATTTCCACAATTTTTTCAAAAGGTATCTTTTACAGAGGTGTCAAAAGTCAGGATTGTAAGGTAAAGGGTAAACTCTTTACCACACGTACAATCCCGACTTTTAACGACCCTATGAAAGAAAGCTTTTGAAAACATTGTGGGAAAAGGAGAAAATGCAGCATTTTCTCCTTTTCCCACGATGTTTTGTAACTTTCTCAAATCAAAATTGAATTTTATATTCACATCTAATTTGTTGTCTGCAAATGCTTTCTGTTTGGACTAATCCACAATTTTGTTGTTTGGTAAAGAGTTAAAATATAATACATAGTTGTAGTAGAATATAGCCCCAGATTTCAGACACTTATCTACTGATAATTTCTTTTTCATACAGATAAGATTTAGCCCATGCACGCACAATGTCTGCCATCTCTGTGCTCGCATCAACAACAAAAGCGTGGCTGTAACCATAGCAACACAATTTTATATCACCCTCAGGGAATTTTTCTTTAAGATCTCTGTAGTACTCCTGTGGGCACCAATCATCTTCCTGTCCAAAATAAAAACTTAATTTTGAAAGATGTTTGTCGACCAACATTTCATCTAATTTATCGACTAGTTTCATTTCTTGATGTGCCATGAACAGGGAGTTCGAGACGGCAAATGGTGAAATAAAATTAAGAGTTGCACTTTGTATACATTTCGGGGCATTTGTTCCACCCTTCTGACCGGAAAAATGCTGTTTTATCATCCTTTCCTTCCAACTGATGGGTAAAAGCGATAGTCCAAGTAAAACAGGATAAGCCAACCAACGAAAATACTTTAACATCGGAGTGTACACACGACCATTTGGAGACTGTGCCATTCTCTCTATAGTTGGAAAAAGTTGGAAGCATCTTTCTATAGTGTGCTGTGATTGGTCCATTATTTTTAGGTTCATATAACATCCTATGGAATGTCCAACCAGAAACACTCTTACATGTTTGGGTATATGTTCATTCATGAAGGATATTTTATGTCTGATTTGACCTTGCAGAGTCCCAACGTCATAGCTGAGTATCTCTGAAAAAGACGAAGAACAGAAAAAAAAAAATCCATGAAAATAAAAAAAACCATCTGTCACAAAAAGTCCAATTGTTAAAAGCCTTTGAAAGCAAAAAAGTGCTGCCAACCAATGTTTTCTGCCCTTGAACTCTTTAGCCATCTTTGCGAGCCAAGGTGACGATCACTACATGGATCTTACCTAGGCTGATTGATCCCGATTTCCAGATTCCTGCGATGCACCCTCTATTGGATGCTGGTTATTACTTCCCTTTACATCATATTTCTGAAAGCCAATGAAGTATCGTTTTACAAACTGCTTACAAATACAATTATTCAACATGAAGCGGACATCCACGTGGATTTCCATGTTCACCTTCTTTTCGAACAGTTGCCGCCTTTTCTATTTTTATCAAAGATGAAATGCTACAGGCGATTTCATTCGTTGCAACTAGAGCTGGCTGCATCCAATGAAAAAGCGTATTGGGGGAATGTAAAAATCAAGCTTTATCCGCCAAGGGAAGAGTGGCTTGGTGAATCATTAGCCTTGGCTTGCGAAGATGTCCTTTACCAGACCACAAAATTTTAGACTGGCCCAAATTGAAAGCATTTGCAGACGACAAAATAAATGTGACTGACAAAATTAAACTTGGGTTGGGAAGGGTAGAAAACATTCTGGGAAAAGGAGAAAATGCTGGTTATCAGCATTTTCTCCTTTTCCCACCCTGTTTTCACAAGGTTTCTTTCACAGGGTTATGAAAAGTTGGGATTGTGTGGTAAAGAGTTAACTCTTTACCACACAATCCAGACTTTCTAACGATCCTGAGGAAGAAGCCCTTTGAAAACATTGAGGGTCAAGGAGAAAATGCTGGAAACCAGCATTTTCTCCTTTTCCCAGAATGTTTTCTATGCTTCCCAAAACAAATTTCAGTGCTTGAGTAACATTTACATGTACATGTATTTCGTCATCTTCAAATGCTTTCAGTTTGGAAGTCCAAAATTTTGTCCTTTGGTAAAGAGTTAAAGGACAAATTTAACCATATATGAGAATCATTAACTCATTACCAAATAACAAAATTTTAGGTTTTTCCAAATCGAAAGCATTTGCAGATGACAAAATAAGAGTGACTGAAAATTTGAAATTTGTTTTATGAAGGGTAGACTTTTACTCTCCCACAGTGTTTTCTACCCTTCCCAAACCAAATTTGAATTTTTCAGTCACCTTTATTTTGTCCTCTGAAAATGCTTTCAATGTGGACCAGTCTAAAATCTTATTGTGTGGTAAAGAGTTAATAAACAGAATTAAAACTTAATGAAAAGTTTTAAGAAAAAACACATTCTAAAATGACACGCGACTTTGGTTCTATAAACACAGTGCAAGGAAAACGTGGTAAAATCTGCGACAATCCATGTAGAGTGACGTCATCCTATAGCGAGTGACGTCATTCAATGAGTGAGTTATTCAATGGAACATAATCTTCATCCGTGTTTTTACTCTTAGTTTGAACTTGTTTTCCTTTCATTAAGAATTGGCCATGTTAGAATCGAAATAATCTTCTTTCTATCGTGGTATATCGTTCAATAAACCACGTTGTGAGTTATGAGGCGCAATGAATAACCCACTCGGGCTATCGCCCTTGTGGATTATTTATTGGGCCTCATAACTCACAACTGTGGTTTATTGAACGATATACCACGATAGAAAAAAGATTATTTCTTAATTAGATAAGACTCAAATCACAGACAGTGTCTTGAAAGAAGGAAAAAATATTGTGGATAAAGGAGAAAATGCTGGTTACCAGTATTTTTCTCCTTTTGTCAAAATGTTTTCAAAAGCTTTCTTTCTCAGGGTCATTAAAATTTAGGACTGTTTGATAGATGGATTAACCCTTTGCCACACAATCCTGAATTTTCACAACCTAAAGAGAAAAAGCCTTTTAACTCATTACCACACGACAAAATTTTAGACTGGTTCAAATTGAAAACATTTGCAGACGACAAAATAAAGGCGACTGAAAAACTGAAATTTGTTCTGGGAAGGGTAGAAAACACTGTGGGAAAAGGAGAAAATGCTGGTTACCAGCATTTTCTACTTTTCCTACAGTGTTTTCAAACGGCGTCTTTCTCAGGGGCGTCAAAAGTAGGGATTGTGTGGTAAAGGGTTAAGCCTTTTTAACCAGCATTTTCTCCTTTTTTCCATGTGTCCTACCCAGTCAGAGACAGAAATGAAGAGTATATTCATTTGTCATCTGTAAATGCTTTCAATTTGGGCAAGTCTAAAATTTATTCATTTGATAAAGGATTTAGGATTACAACCTGTAATCGGCAAATATTGTGTAACATGGACATTTTTGGAACGGCTATTTATCCAATCTTGACAGCTTCTGTCTTTCTATATTATGATAATTAGGAACCGAAGATGCACTGACTTATCTATTAACCCTTTACAAAACAATCCCTGGTTTTTACGACCCTGAGAAAGAAGCCTTTAGAAAACATAGTGGGAAAAGGAGAAAATGCTGGTTACCGGCATTTTCTCCTTTTCCTACAGTGTTTTCAAAAGGCTTTCTTTCTCTGGGTCATTAAAAGTCGGGATTGTGTGGTAAAGAGTTAACTCTTCACCAAACAACAAAATTTAAGATTAGTTGAACTTGAAAGTATTTGCAGGCCACAAAATAGATGTCATTCCAATTTCAAAAATTGTTTCAGGAAGGATAGAAAACATTGTGGGCAAAGGTGAAAATGCTGGTTACCAGCATTTTCTCCTTTTCCCACAGTGTTTTCAAAAGGCTTTCTTTTTCAGGGTTGTTGAAATTGTGGATTATGTGATAAACGGTTAATATTAGAGTTAGAGGCTGTAGAACTTAACCTTTTACAAAACGACAAAATTTTAGATCTGTCAAAATTGAAAGCACTCGCAGACTACAAAATAAACGTAACCCAAAAATTTAAATTGGTTTCCAGGAGGGTAGAAAACATTGTGGGAAAAGGAGAAAATGCTGGTTACCAGCATTTTCTCCGTTTCCCACAATGTTTTCAATAAGCTTTCTCCTTCGGGGGTTTTAAATAAAAGTCGTCATTGTGTGGTATAGGGTTAATACACTAAATTCAAACTTACTGTACAATGCCTGATTACCCCCCACTGGTGCTACATGTCCCGCATGAGATATTCCCCACACAGGGATTTCTTTTTCGTTCTGTAGAAATAGTCTCCTCATGAAATGGTCATAATACTCTACTACCCCTGGATTACCTGTCATTAAAGATAGGTATTTAGAATTTTCACATCACACCGAATTGAAAAATATATATATCACTGAAATTTATATGAAAAAACAATACAAATCATCAATAATTAAGAATCATAAAATTACAAAAAAAAAATATTTGGTGGTATTCCCTTAAAAGGCTACGTAGCCTCTTAAGCTATTTTTGGATTTCCCTCCAAAAATCAAAAAAGCATTGTGGGAATGTTAAGTGACTGGCATGTGACTAATGACTCTTAAATTCCATAACATATCAAACATGTAATTATTTTCCATAATGTCCAGAACTTCAGACGCTATATTTGAATCTCTGACTGAAAGAAAATTATAGGGCTTTGGGAGTATAAGGATGATTTTATTGTACATTTGTAAAATTTTCGTCCAAGAATCTGAAGGGCCACCTTTAAAGGAATGTAAAAAATCAAAGGACTGAAGGTCCTGAAAGTCGCACTAATGGTGAAACCTTGATATTTTGGGACTGATAGGTGGTCATCACCCTTTTACAGGACAATCTTGCTTTTACGTAATTCAAACAGCTTTGGAAAACAGAGCTGAAAGAAAGAAAAACTCATTTTTTTTTACTCAAGGTTTTCTTCCAATTAGACTCAAATTTAATGGTTTACCGTAAGTCAAATTTGATTAGTTTTCAGCAATTCTTCGATTTTGACTAGTCTGCAATTTAGTTGAGCAAATGCAGTTACTTGTAATAGGCAGCTTCCCACCAAGTTAGATCTTTTCATTTTTCTTTTTCTTTAATATATCCATGTTGGCATATAGCCTGACATAATATACCCAAAACAATATTAAATGTATGTCATTGGTCACCTCTATTACTTGGAACTTACTGAAACAGTGCCACTGCATACCGATGCTAGCACCTGACAATTTTTGAAAAGGGACACATAAGGGACATCTCTGTGAAATCATTTCAAAATCTGACCAACCATTTCAGTGAAGAAGAATTTTCAAGAATTTCTTCATGTCCGAATAGTGCAAGTGGACCCCATTTACCAGAGCCATGCTTCTTGATGGATCAGAATTTCGAAAACATTTTTGAAAATGGTCACCCAAGGAAGATTGCTTTGAAATTATTTTAAAATCTGATCATGGGTTTCAGAGAAGGTGAATTTTCAAGAGATTCTTCATTTCCATATTGTAGCCCCAATTCACCTGAGCCATGTTTCTTGGCAAATCAAAATTTCGCGAACAAGTTTTTAAAAGGGTCACCCAAGGAACATCTCTGTGAACTTTTTTCAATATCTAATCAGCCGTTTCAGAGAAGTAAGAATATTCAAGAATTTCTGCATGTCCATATAAGTACAAGTAGCCCCCATTCACCAGAGCCATGTTTCTTGATGGATTGAAATTTCGCAAACAATTTTTGAAAAGGGTCACCCATAGAACATCCCTGAGAAATTATTTCAAAATCTGACCAGTGGTTTCAGAGAAGAAGAATTTTTTAGAATTTCTTCATTCCTGTATAGTGCAAATAGCCCCCATTCACCAGAGTCATGTTTCTTGACTGATCAAAATTTCACGAAAAAGTTTTGGAAAGGGTCACTTAAGGTAGTGGACCCGTAATAAGCATAGTGCAGCATGGCATAAAATTTCTGGACAGTTGATAAGACATATTTTGTACAGATATGATACTGTTGCACATTTTTGACCGAACAGAAATTCCTTCGGGGTCCGTCTTGAAATTATTTGTTGATAATTTTGTTAGTTTCCAGAAAAGGGAGGTAATTATCATATCCATTTGTAATGAAATTATAGTAGTTATAGATTTATAAATGATAATTCTAGGAAGGACAAAAAAGAAAAAGTGGCTCGGTGAAAGTAGTACAATAGTGCTCAATTTTAATCTTAGCAAATTTTCTAGGGTAATATTATAGTGGAAATAGCTGTGTTCTATTACGGGTCCACTACGTTAAGGAACAACTCTGTGAAATTATTTTAAAATCTGGCCAGCTGTTTCAGAGAAGAAGATTTTTAAAGAATTTCTTAGAAAACTGTTTGGTTGCCATGGCAACCAAAACTTTTGACGTAATCAAATTCTGTGAACAATTTTCAAAGAGGACCTCCCAAGGAACATTCCAGCCAAGTTTGGTCCATATTGGCCCAGCGGTTTTGGAGGAGTTGATGTTTAAAGAATTGTTGATGACGCATGACGGATGACAGACACCAGGTGATCCTAAAAGCTTCCCTTGAGCATGTTGTGCTCAGGTTAGCTGAAAAAACAGTCCTAAGGTTTTTCATCTCAACCAAACTGACTCTCAAACTATAAAAAATATTTGCAAAGTAATTAATAACTATGCAATCTACAACAGGTTAAAGACCATTGTGAATAATTAGTTTAACTCATTACCAGACCAGCCCAATTTTAGGCTTGTCCAAATTGAAAGCATTTACAGACGACAAAATAAAAGTGACAGAAAATTTGAAATTTGTTTTGTGAAGGTTAGAAAAAATTGTCGGAAAAGGAGAAAATGCATTTTTTTCCCTTTTCCCACAATGTGTTCTAAAGGCTTCTTTCTCAGGGTAGTCGAAATTAGGGATTGTGTGGTAATGGGTTAATCACCACATTAAATTTGTTACACTCTTTTTGAGTGCTGAAATTGTATCTTTGCTATACAAACAATGTAATTAATGTATCACATTTCTGTTATATCATTTCTTTAAATGTGCTGATGCTTATGTTTTTTTTTTTTTCATATATAAAACATATTTTTATAATGATGGATAAATATTTTTAAAGTATCCAATATGCTTTTTTTTTTTTCATTAATAGTAACTTTATCTTCCTTAAAAAAAAAAATAGAAAGAAAAACGTGATTTTATCACTAAGCATTTGATTCACTTCGCTATGTTTATTGTTAAATAAGTTTCATCATTGGTTTTAATCATGTAAGGCAAATTTAAAATAAAGCAAGAGTTATAAATCCTCTTGATGACGAATACGTAATTTCTATTAATTTTTACATAAATTGAAGTTAGAAATACTATAAAAATCATGTGTTCATTTTGACTACACATTGGATACGTTTTGACTCCACTTGGGTAGGTTTAGACTTCATTTGGGTAAGTTTTGACTCCATTCGGGTACGTTTTGACTTGGGTACGTTTTGATTTGAGTACGTTTTGACTGTAAACCCCCTCAACAGTGCAACTGTCAATGTACGGTCGTAATTGCTGTACTTTACCTTGCGTTTCATATTTCATGTTGTATTTACTGTATACGGAGGGGATGAAATATCCTTGTCGCCACTCTTTTGGGGTCCGAACAAATGCAGTAATCAACATTTTAACTTTACTGGTGTTAATCGTTATACATGTGCGTTTGTTTTCTATCCCGTCCGCCATTTGCATTTTCTTAATCAAAGTACAATTTTGTACTTCAAACTTAAGCTAATCAAAGACCTAAAATACTAGAATTGATAGCAAAAGTTCATGTCTGATTTCCATAAAATCGTGTATGTAAGCGTTTCGCATGCAGTTTTATGTGTTACAAAAGTTTTTTGATGTGTAATGGAATAGTTTTTGGGTGTTTTGGGGTATTCGAGTGGTTTGGGGTGTTTCATCCGAGACGTGCGTTACAAACTAGGTCAAAGCTGCGGAACGAAACAAATTTTCAAATTTAGAGCGAGTTTTACGATATTTAACCCTGAATTCATGGTTTGCATGGTTTAAAAGAGTTGATTTCAAATGACATCACTCGAGTCCGAAATTCCACCCTTATAAGCGAAGCTCTACCGGTCTCGATAATACATGAATATTTACAGTAAGGTGCTCTCGATAAGCCATATTAATCCGCGATTCCTTTTAAACTCACATTAAGCATTGATGGGGGATATCTTAGCTGAATTGTGTTTTCTTTACCCATCTAAACAAAGATAGATGTTAAATTTTCACATGATATACAAAATAACCGCATTTTTTTTAATTTAAAATTTGAGTCACGTTCTCCTTTTTCTAGCGTAGGTATATGAGTTATATGAGTTACCGGGTCCAGTCCCATCATAAAGAACAAATTCCAGACATACCAAAGAAAAAGTAGTTCTACAGCGATTGGGTTAAAAGCAGAGTAACTGCACCTCGTTTATGAAGTATATTCGACGTTTTTGATCCAATTTTTTGCATGATTCTTCAACCCACTATAGACACCCCCCAACCCACCCTGAGCTCCTCGAGCTCATCGCAAAAAGTCGAACGTTTTGACAAACGTGCGACTTAAAAAATCATAATTAATAACTCTATACCATCCAACCTCAAGATTTAAAGGTGGCTCTTCAGATTTTGGGACGAAAATTTTGCGAAAATACATAAAAATTATCCATATACTCCAAAAGCCTTATAATTTTCATTCACAAAACACCAGTGGTCGAAAACCATCCGACAACAATTAACCCATTACCACACAATCCCTACTTTTGACGCCCCTGAGAAAGAAGCCTCTTGAAAACACTGTAGGAAAAGGAGAAAATGCTAGTAACCAGCATTTTCTCCTTTTCCCACAGTGTTTTCTACCCTTCCCAGAACAAATTTCAATTTTCAGTCACCTTTAATTTGTCGTCTGCAAATGCTTTCAATTTGAACCAGTTTAAAATTTCGTCGTGTAGTAAAGAGTTAAGAGAGATTAGAGATTTACTACAGCCCAGGTCTACACTGATGGGAAACACAGTCTATTTTTACGTGAGCAACCCGCTAATTTACATACTGGAAATTATTTCGATTCTAACCTGGCAAATTCTTAATGGAAGGAAAACAAGTTCAAACTTGGAGTAAACAGGAGGATGAAGATTATGTTCCATTGAATAACCCACTCATTGAATGACGTCACTCAATATAGAATGACGTCACTGTGCATGGATTATCTCAGATTTTACCACGCTTTCTTTGCACTGTGTCTATAGAGCCAAATTCGCATGTCATGTTACAATCTACATTATACCATAGAGACTGACGTCATTCTATGTAGAGTGACGTCATTATATATATATGTCGATAAGTAAGTTATTCAATGGAATATAATCTGCATCCGCGTTATTACTGTAACTATAAACTTGTTTTCCTTTGATTAAGAATTGGTCATTTTAGAATCAAAATAATATTCTTTCTATGGTGGTTTATCATTCAATAAACCATGTTGTAAGTTAAGAGGCGCAATAAATAAACCACTCAGGCAATCACCCTCGTGGATTATTTATTGTGTCTCTTAAATCACAACTGTGGTTTAATGAACGATAAACCATGATAGAAAGAAGATTATTTCTTAACTCTTTACCACATAATCCCGACTTTCAGCGACCATGAGAAAGAAAGCTTTTGAAAACATTGTAGGAAAAGGAGAAAATGCTGGTAACCAGCATTTTCTCCTTTTTCCACAATGTTTCCTACCCTTCCCAAATCAAATTTCAGTCTTTGCATCACATCTATTTTGTCGCCTACAAATGCTTTCAATTTGGACTAGTTCAAAATTTTGTCGTTTGGTAAAGAGTTTAGTAATTGATCCATAAAACCAGATTTGTCTAACAATTTATTGAATCTTGTGGTAATGCAGAATGGTCCTACAACATGAATGAATTTCAAAGAAGCTACAAAACGTAACATTTGTCTGGGAAAAGGACAAAATACTCAGTCATCATTTGCATTTTCTATTTCCACAACCTTTTTAAACACCCTTCTTTCCTCATGTTTATCAAAACTTGGGATTGTCAAAGCATAACTACCCTTTAGCTTAACTCTTAAGCAAATGACAAAAAATTTAGACAGGTCCAAATTCAAGGGATTTGCAGACAACAAATTAAATGTAACCGTTAAAAATATATTTTTTCTTTTTTTTGTGGAGAAGACAACAGTGTGGGAGAAGGAAAAAATGCTGGTTACCAGAATTTTCTCCTTTTCCCACAATATTTTCAAAAGCCTTCTCCTACAGGCTGACGGTTGTTAAAACTCGGGATTGTGTAGTAATGAGTTTACTACAAGTAATTGTTTCTGAAAAAGAAATGGAGTACAGCATAAGAAAAAGATAAGCTGGCTTCACACTATGAAAACAGTTTATACCTGGGATAATCAGAAATAGATGCTTGGTATCTGTCGTTATATTTCCATACTTCAAGATGCTGGTTGGCATTCCCAAAATGGGTATAAATCCCATCCATCTTTCTGTGTCCTCCATTCTATATGTCAAAGTGATTGGACCTGCTACAGAGTTAACCCATTACCACACAATCCATACTTTTGATGCCCCTAAGAAAGAATCCTCTAGAAAAGATTGCAGAATCAGCATTTTCTCCTTTTCCCACAATGTTTTCTATCCTTCACAAAATGAATTTCAAATTTTCAATCAGTTTTATATTGTCGTCTGCAAATGCTTTCGATTTGGACAAGCCTAAAATATTGTCGTTTGGTAATGAGTTAACTCTTTACCAAACTACAGAATTTTAGACAGACCCAAATTAAAGGTATTTGCAGACAACAGAAAAAAAAATCACCATAACTCAAAAATTGAAATTAATTTTGTTTCCACCAGGTTAGAAAATATTGTGGGAAAAGGAGAAAATGCTGGTTACCAGCATTTTCTCCTTTTCCCACAATGTTTTCGAAAGGCTTCTTCCTCAGGGTCGTGTAAAGTAGGGATTGTATGGTAAAGAGTTAAAATGAGACATAATGAGCCATGCTCTGTGAAAAGGGGGCTTAACCCTTTACTCCATAGATACTCATTTCTACGCATTGCTTGTAGGAGCCTTTGGAAAACATTGTGGTAAAAGGTGAAATTGCTTGTGACAAGCAATTTCACCTTTTGCCACAATGTTTTCTATGCTATCAAAAGGTGCCATATACACATAATGCATAAGAAACAGCCTCATCCTAGCTGTTATTTAGGGTCAATTAGAAATACATGTACCATAGAAATGCCTTATGGGATAAAGGGTTAATGCATCTGCAAAAAGCATTGACCGGTGTCAGCCTGCTCAGTCCCGACAGGTTGACATGGATCAAAGCTTTTTGTTATTGTTCAATTTTTTGCAAGCCAATGGACCATTCTACCTTTGTATAGCTGGTTATTAGCCAAAATGGATTTTATAGAATAGATCTATTATTTCAAAATGACTTGCTAGGTATAGTGGTTCAAGGAGACGCATTAAACTCTCCTTTGCCAGAGGATGGGTTATCTCAATAGAATTAACCCATAGAGCACTGAAACCAAGTTAGGTAAGACCTGTGTAATGCACTTCCGGTGAAAATTCTAACTGACTGATAAATAAGGATAAATAAGGATTTATGAAGAAAAAATATTTTTGCACATTTCTAAAGGATCAGAAATTCCGTTTATGTCTATCTTAAAATTATTTTTTGATACTTTTGTTAGTTTTCAGAAAAGGGAGGTAATTATGATCTCTTTTTGAATTGAGAATATAGTGGTTTTAGATTTATAAATGAAAAGTCAAAGAAGGTAAAATTGGAAAACAATGAAAAGGTGAAAGTAGTTCAATAACACTCATTTTTAATTATAGCTAATTTTGCAGGATGGTATTTTAGTGGAAATAGCTGTTTTCCATTACACAGGTCTTACCTTAAATTGTTTTTGTGGACAGCATAGATCAAGATCTGACTGCACAGAATGTGCAGTCTGATCTTGGATCTACATTGTCCACTACTTTCTTACATATTCTGGCCAGAACAAGTATGAAAATTGAATACTGTGGGTTCCTTTCACAACTGAAGCGGTCTTTTATATTAATTCAACACTGTAAGTGTCAAAAAAGAGAGCCACAATGGCCCTAGATCGCTCAACTGAGCATAATGTACATCACGATTTTATGTAATATAACCCTTCACTAAACAATCCAATTTTCTTCACTAAGGAAGGCTTAGAAATCCATAATAAGAAAAGAGGAATATATGCTGGTAACCATCATTTTCCACTGCCATAATGTTTTAACCCCTTTGCTACACAATCCAAAAATTTAACGACCCTGAGAAAGAAGCCTTTTGAAAAAATTCATGGAAAAGGGAGATAATGCTGGTTACCAGCGTTTCCTCCTTTTTCCACAATGTTTTCTAACCTTTCAAAGAAAAAATTCCTAATTTGTGCAATAATGAGTTTGTCGTCTGCAAATGCTTTCAATCTGGACCAGTCTAAAGTTTTGTCGTTTGGTAACGTGTTAAGCCTTTCACATTACATCCAATTTTCATGCTTTCCTTTGGACCAGTCCAAAAAGTTGGTCATCTTGTACAGGATACAAATATATGGATCTACTTTCTAATAACTCTTTACCCCATACGGCATTTCTATGGTATCTCTAATTGACCCTAAATAACAGCAAGGATGACGCCGTTTCTTAAGTGTATATGACACCTTTTGATAGTGTAGTAAACAATGTGGCAAATAGTGAAATTGCTCGTCACGAGCAATTTCACCTTTTGCCACAATGTTTTCCAAAGGCTCCTACCGTAGAAATAAGTATCTGTGGAGTAAAGGGTTAAGGCTGAAAACTTAAACAGAAATGTCTACTTAATTATAATTATTCCTTTTCATAGTTCAAATCCGACTGTTCGTTTCAACTGGCTCAGTGCAGATGACCTTAACCATTTGCACACGGCTTATTTTTGGAATTATCCAAACAATTAACCCATTACCAAATAATCCCTAATTTTGATGACCCTGAGAAAAAAGCCTATAGAAAACATTGTTGGAAAAGGAGAAAATGCTGGTAACCAGCATTTTCTCCTTTACCCACAGTGTTTTCTACCCATCACAAAACAAATTTCAAATTTTCAGTCACTTTTATTTTGTCGTCTGCAAATGCTTTCCATTTGGACAAGCCTAAAATATTGTCGTTTGGTAATGAGTTGTGGCGGAAAAAAAATCTCACTGCATCCTAAACAATCTCTTTAGTTTTAGCAATTTGTGCTCAGGTGAACTAAAAGCAAAATATCCATTTAACTCTGGTTCACTTTTGAGTATGCTCTCATTCCCCCCTTTAAGTATAAATTACTTCCTTTGTTTTAACCAAAACATACTGTACTGTTATCATCCCTGTGCAGTACAGTTAATGTTGATGTGTTTACAACCTACATCTTTCCACAAGAAAATATATCTACCTCTGAGGGCGAATTCGTCTGTTCAGACAATATTCTCACGCCATTTTATTCTATATATCATGTGACTATCACGTGATAATAATATGTATTTTTCACGATTAATTCACATATTACGAAACACCACGGTCGTCCTAAATTCGCAATGAGTATTTTTTTCACGAAATGGACGAAATGAAAATCGTTTCCACAAAATGGAAATCGACTCTAACTCAACTTGATCACCACTAAAATTTAGATCAAAATGTTCACATTTATATAATAATAGAATTTTGAACAATTATACCATTATGGATCGGTCTCCGATGAAGAGACGGCCCGTCCGACTCCATTGTGATTTTTATGGTCAAAGGGAAAAAACTCGTACAATCTATTTATCCATAATTATGAAGAGTTACTTCCCTTACTATGAACAATCCTACTTCCGGCATAGTCTTTTTGTCAACCATTACAGTTTACTGTGTCAAATCACCTAGAGAAGTACTTCCGGGTCGTATGTGCTAAAGTAGTTCTTTAAAAAAAATGAAACCTGTTTTTGATAGTGCATGCTTCATTGCATGATTGCTTTTCTCACATTATTTTCACCTGATGTTTTGAAAAAAGGGTATTTTGTGCTGAATGAGCTAAAATCCATCTTTCTTTTCAGGACTATTTCTTGTCTAGGGATGCTGGAAATTGTGAAGTAGATGTGGGTACCGGACCTGTGATGGTTAGGAAAAAGACATGGTACGCATGTTTGACCTAATTTTGTGAAAAATCCAATCGGTCATGATGGATGTATTTGTTGGAAAATCAAGGGATTAGTGAAATTTCTGAAACATTTGGAGCATATTATTCATGAACGAATGTCGTGGAACATGTGACAACGTGTGGAATTAGCGGAATTTACATTGAATTATATAGGAGTCTATTTGAGTGATTTGACACCCGGTGCAAAGTTACAAAGACGAACAACAACAATAAGATGAACAACAACAACAATAAGAACAACAACAACAAATAGAACAACAACAACTGTTAAAGGGAGCTAACTCTTACGATTTTTTTTTCTTGACAACGTTGTGGGTAAAAACATCCGAGATTTTTATTTGATAATTACTGTAAGTAAGCGTGCGGCAGATGTATCTTATATTTTAAGTTATGTTGTTTCATAGAATTATTGAAATATCTATTTTGGTTTATTTACCATTACATCAGCAGGGTTTTCCCTTAGTCCTATTTATAAGACCCTACGTAGCGATAACACCGATATCGGGTTTTTCCCGTTTACCTTCTGACTTGCATGTATTTTGGTACAATTTCACTTACTCACAAAATCATCAATTTTAAACATTTTGGCTGAGAAACAGTCTTAGCACACAGAAAAAGTATATCGATATCGATATATGAAGAGAAAAAAATAGTATCGAGTGGATTTTATTGATTTTTTTCCGTTTTGAAATGGCTTCTATCATCGTAGTGGGGAAATAGAAAATTCTATTTTTAGAACATGACATCCGGGGTCGCTATCGAAATCTCGTTATTTCTCAATGGCAGTATGGCTTTGTGGGTAAAATGACGTACCAAATTGAAGGTCATTCCCCAAGGAAGACGTAGATACCAAACAAACGCGGGTTTTTTCAAAATTAAGACAATTTAAACAATTTACAAGTTTTTGAGAGCGAAGGATCATGACGTTATTGTCCTCCGAAAGGATCCGAAAGGCATCTTGCTATTTTATGGAGTCTTTTCTTGCAGAAAACAGCGGTTTTGTCCCAAAATATGATAGCGCATCTTAGCGCAAAGCCAAAAAAGCACCCTACCATTTACCGCTGCATGAACCGGAAGTTCCCAGTTGCCGTAATTTCGATCGTTACTAAAAACCGGATAGATCGCAGTATCAAATACATTTTTAAATTGCATGACGTAAACTCGCATTGGCCACTTTGAAATAGAATTTTGAACAATGTTTAGACCCATCACCAAGAATGTCGAGAGTTTTGTACATCGAGAAAGATTGTAGCAACATAAAAAAAATAGAGGGTATTGTGCAATAGCCAATACTCACGTATCGCCAAATGAATACTTTGTATAGGCACTTACATCAGTATTGTACCAAGTCATCAAAATGTTGAATATTAGTATCTTTTTTTTATTTTAGATCTTATATTTTTTTGTCCATTCTGGCTTAGATATAATTATTTTAGCTTTAATATCTCATTTTTTCCCTGCAACATTGATTGAAAAGTAGAACTTAAGAAAATTGATTTTTTTTGCCATGAATGATTGTTTAGACTTGAGTCTTTAACTGTTATAGGCAGTATGCAGTTTTTCTGAAAAGTTCTCAATAATCCATATTGCTTTCTCTAATTTTCCTTTTCCCATTTTATTTCCTGTCCTCATGTTTTGGCTCATTTCATTGTCTGCCACAACTTTCAAAACTCAGTCAGACAAAAATTGTGTTGATGTCAACTGTTAAAGTAGAGTACTTAAACCCATTACCACACAATCAAAACTTTTAACATCCATGTGAAAAATAGCTTTAGAAAACATTACAGGAAAAGAAGAAAATGCCGATAACCAGCATTTTTTCCTTTTCCCCACAGTGTTCTCTTTCCATTTTGATTCGGATTCCATGGTTTAAGTGAAATCTAATTTGTCATCCACAACAGCTTTCCATTTGAAACAGTAAACAATTTTGTCATCTGGTAAAGGGTTAATACAATCTGATTTTTTTTTCAGTGTTTCTCTTTTTTGTTATGATGAGACCCAATCCCCAGCACAAGCTATTTTAGACTGAACCTGGAAACTGTCACTATCAGGAGATCATTTCTCTCAGACTCAGTCACAACCTCCCTCCTACTCAGCTAGAGGTACTGAAGTAGAAGCCTTGGGAAAACATCGTGGAAAAAAGAAAATGCTGGTAACCAGCATTTTCTCCTTTTCCCACCATGTTTTCTACCCTATCATAGACTGAAATCATCTTTTCAGCAAAAGTTGAATTGTCATCTGCAAATGCTTTCAATTTAGTCAATTCCAAAAGTTAGTCATTTGGGAAAGGGTTAAAGTAAACAAACGTGTAAACTTTAAAGAATCCCCGCAAATTCCAAACTTAAAAGCTGATTTGACAGAAGCTGTAACCCTATAAAAAAAATGGCAATTGATCTTGCAACTGAGCTGCATACATCATATCTTCATCTTCAAAAAGTGCAAGAAAAGTTTAATTTAATGAAAGGCTTACAGATATTATTTGAGTACCACACCCCTTGAAAACATTGTTGGAATAGAATAAAGTACTGGTATCCAGCATTTTTTCCTTTTCCCACAATGTTTTATATTTTTTCTGAATCATATGTCTTTGTTTGAGCCATATCCAATTTGTTATCTGCAACAGCCCTGAATCTGGACCTGTCTAAAAATCAGTCTAAAATATTGTTGTCTAGTAAAACGAAGTGTCCGACAAATATGGTGAATTCATAGTTTCAGCACTCTTTTGCATAGATCTTTTTTGTATTAAGATATCAATATCATTTTATTACAAATTAAAAGGCAAAATGATGTATAACACTTCATAATACTTGATCTGTTTTTACATGTAAAAAGACACTCATGTCGCAAATTACATCAAATAAAAGATGTCAAATTAATTGTCAGACAGATTTATGACGGTATCCTCACATTTATGGTGATAACTTTTTTATTTTAAGTGATAAAAGCTTGATTTTTGCACCATTCTTTAGCAAATTGAAAGACCTTTACAGTGACATATAACACTTTAGGATTTGTTGAAAATGTAAAAATAGGATGTTACTGCTACCCTACGTACGTTATTTCACATTTTGACATTCATCGTGTACGTAGGGTCTTATCGGGCCCTTCATAGGTTCCTTTAGCAAACTCCGACATCAAATCTTGTCGCTGTTTGAGCATCAAATTTGGATACTTAAAATGCAAAATGGCCAATGAAACTGGTATCGGTAACAAGATAAATCAATATTGAACCGATAGTAAAAACTTGGTTGTAAAACACTTATGTTTTATGAGTTAAATCCGCTTTTATTTCACACTACCCTGTTTTTGAAGTAAAACATGTATGTAAATGTGTAGTTATCGCGGGTTAACGGCAACTAAGCGAAATTTTTTAAACGAAATTCCTTTACCTCCATTAAAGTGTTACAGAAAGGGGCAACCCTCATTCACTAATATAATTTTGCCTAGAAAGAAGGACTGAATCGTTTAATGGTCCATTACAGATGGTTATCGAGTTTTAAGACTATTCATAAATGAAAGAAACGTCGAGAGAATGTCCTTGTAACTCGTCCCAAATCTAGTTCGTTCCCACGTTTTCTGAATCGATTTCGCCGGATTCCCGTCCAACCCGAGTTCCTGATACTTTTTGGACGTGTGGTGAATAGAGTGATAATTCAAGAGTTTCTTGAATTATTGGTTGAGTGTTACATATAGGATTTTATGACGTTTATATGCATGGCCTTATTTTACGTAGATAAAGACATGGACATAAATGAACGTGCGACAGTAAGGCTCCAACTATTTAGGTAAACTTTAACGTTGGCAAGTATTGAAAAGCTTCATTTCATTAAAGAGAAATAAGATCTATCGTCGATCGATGTGTTTTCGCGGGGTGTATGTTTTTGAACCCTAAATGCATCCCAGTTTTCTCAGGCACAATGAAGTGAAAGACGTCACCTTTCTTTTTACGAACCCCCTATTTAAATGCAAACAATAGTTTCACTGCTGTTAATTTAGGAACTGCAACCAAAACAGGAGCGTATGCATATTTTTAAAAGAAAGATCGGTTTTAGTGGTATTTTATGACGTTTTTCCAGACCAATCGATCTTATTACTTGGAGTGAATATTTCCATCCAGTCCTACTAAAATACGACATGGAGAACGTATACGTCATGGATACGCCATGGGGTTTTTTGCACGCCACAGCTGTTCCATAGCAATGAAACCCATTGAATACGACACTGAATATTTTCCAGGTTATTTATAATAAGGTAGTTTTGAAGAAAATTCCTAGTCCTTCTTCACAACTGCTAATAAATTGATAGAAGGAACTGAAACCGGTATTTCCGCTCAGGACACACTTAACCCCTGAGCTATAATCTGTGGTTAAGTTCATAATTAGAGGGTTTGACAATAATGATTCTAAACTGCATATTTATGATTTGCAGCAAAACAAGTCTGTTAGATCAAGATAATTATGAAAATTTTCTGTTTAAAGTAATTAAAAAGCTGAAAAGACGGTCTGAAGTCTCTGATCGGGCTGAGTCTAACGGAACATTCTGTTGTGTCATGGGTTTCTGCGTTTTTTGCAGCAATCGATTTTTCATGTCTGTAAATTTATGCATACGTATTTCCGCATGATTTGAGAAGAATAATGTCAATAAGGGTGTCAAGTTACTGCATAAGTGTCATTTTATACGAGACAACGGAAAAAATGACACTTTATTATGTTTTTTTTTTGGCGTGAGGGTTCGCGTGAAGCCAAAATTTATTACATGAATTTCAATTCCATAACTTGATTTTCTTACAAATTTGCTGGAGCAGAAATACTTCAAAAAGTGTATTTTTTAAAAATTTTCTGGTATTCTAGTGCTGCTGTCAAGAGAAGACCAACATACGTCAAATTTTACACAAGTCCGTCCCGTTCATCGTGCTTCAAAAACTGAGCTAATCGACTTAGAACAGTTCATTTATGTTATTCAAACAGTTACTTCTGGTGATAGGAAGCATTTTCCTTGAGTTCTGGTATACGGTATGTTTTTCATGAACTGTCCAATGGATATATAAAGCCACTCAATGAGGCCGGGTTTTCCCATGTTTAAATTCAGCTTCTGGCACAAGACCGAAGGCTGAATATATGTTGAACACATTATCGTTGAATATATACATGATTCAAGTAGGGACTATGACTATAAAAGCATTTCACATTAATTTATGTTAGGGTTTTCGAAATAATTTTGGTAAACAGAACTTCAGAAAATGGTTGCCAAATGTAAGGTTACAATCCGTGCGTGGTTTACGCGCGGGGGGGGGGGGGGGGGGGGGGGGCGCTAATCGGATTTCGTTAAAAAATCGTTCAGAAATTTGTTTTTTTATTTAACCCGAAATATGCTTGTAAACAGGGTGGGCCTAAAGTACGCAATGGAAAAATTATGGAGCAATGGGCGCAATGGAAATATAAAGTACGCAATGGAAATATATTATTTTTATTTTATTGAATAAAGTCACCATGTATTATTTAAACGTTTTTATTAGTATTCATTGGTGTGTTAAAAGGTATTTTTACAGGTATAAATAAAAAATAACGTTTTTGTACCCCTAAAAATACGTGTATTTATTGTGATTGTTTCTGCTCCTATTATCGGCTTTATTCTAAGATGTCGATATGGAAAAGTTACAACATTAAAAGTACTTATAGAACAATAAAGTGTATTAAGAAAAATGTGTGGTGACTAACACTGATTTTTTCATTTGTAATTCATTGAAGTATGAACTTTCAGAGCTAAATAAAGAAGCTTTTTTTTCTTACATTTTACGGATGTTGCAATTTCTTTTTAAATTTCCATTGCGCGGGACTGGCGCAATGGAAAAAAATCGTTATGTAAAATTAGTATATACATGTTATAACATATAGTAAACATACATTATTTCACACGTGTTTATTTTTACCCATTGATATTATAAATAGGTATAAAGTTTTAAAAAAAGGGTTTCTGTACTGCTAACTGTATTTGAAGAAACTGATATATTCCCATTATACAGGTGTTCCCATGAGTTAGCCATATTAAAAAATTTACCAAAGTCATATCAATACAAAATATTTTACCTAAAACGGGTATTCTAGTCAAGCTCTTTAAATAATTACTTAAATAACCAATATTGAATATTTTCAAATACGTGTATATACAGATATGTTTTAACTTCCAAGTAAATTTCCATTACGCAAGACTGGCGCAATGGAAAGGGATGTACGCAATATGGAAGGTCTCTTCTCAGATAGGGAAATTTGAAATTTACCAAAGTCATAATAAAACAAAATATTAAAAAAAAATGGTATTTTAGTATGGCTTGGAAAATAGTTACTGAAATCAGAAATATTGAATCTTATGGAAATACCTATACAAATGTTGAAACTTGCTTTTAAATTTCCATTGCGCGGGATCAGTGCAATGGAAAGGGAAGTACGCAATGGAAAATCTTTAATCTAGAAAAATGCCAAGGTCCTTTATGCACGCACTGATTAGGTGCTCTCAATCATAGCCCATCTGATTTTTAAATCTGTATTTTGCAATTAAATGAAAAACAATTGTAGTACAGAAAAATACTTCATAATTTTCCAACAATTTTTTTCAATGTATACATAATAATAGAAATATCAGAAAACCCTGGTTTTGCACTGAAGATTAAAGCCTAATCATAGTTTGATTACATTACTGTGTAATAAACTTACTTCTTTAAGTAAGCGATTAGTTGAATTGTCAATTAAACCATTAAATCCATTTACTTCATTCATGTAAAACTTGCAAATTGATTAAACCCTTCAGTTTGTAACACGTCATTAATTAGCACAATTAAATTGTTTTTTAATTTCCATCTTACCAGTCCTGCACAGTCTTCTTTTCCATAGCGTCAGTCCCATGCAATGGAAATCAGGGATCAAAAACGATATCTGGTGAAGATATCAAAGGAAGTTTCACCATTTGTAGTAATGAAAAACAATAACAATAAGAACAAAATTATCATTTTTGATTCACATTTTAGCTTACGAATATTTTCTAGACTTTAGAACATGGTTCATATCTGACTTGAGTATATTTATTTCCATTGCGTACTTTCCTCCCCATTGCGACAGCCCAGCGCAATGGAAATTAAAATGATTTTTCAACATTAGTAAAGGTGTATGAAATTCAGCCACACAATTTCTGAAAAATTTCCAGTAAATGTAAATTAAAGTAACGATCCATTGCAAATGAACACGTTTGAAATAATGCATAGTTCTTTTATTCAATAGTATGCATGTATATATAATATGTTTCCATTGCGTACTTTGTTTTCCATTGCGCCAGTCCCGCGCTATAGAAATTAACTTGGAAGTTTAAAAATCTTCACTGGTATGAGTGAAGTTTCAAAATTTGTGCATCAAAGAACTATCCATTGAACCCAAAAGACACACATTTTCTGTGTAAGATACGTTTTTGATACAGTATATTATCTAAGTTTGAATTTGGTAAACTTTCCGTAGCGCAACCTGAGAAAAAACGCATGAAGTAAAAATCATAGATCACTACAAATGCATTTCCTTTTTAGCGAGTTTATCACCTGTATCAGTATTTTATCATAATATTAGTGAGTTAAAATAACGTTTTTGAAGTCAGTTCTAGTCATTTATTTAAAAAGTGAATCAAAATATATTTCCATTGCGTACTTTCTTTTCCATTGCGCCAGTCCCGCGCAATGGAAATTTACTTGGAAATTAAACATCTGCACTGAAATGTGTATAGTCTCAAAATTATGCATCAAATAACTATCCATTGAAATCAAAAAACAGATTTGTTTTCAGTGAAAGATACGATTTGGGTACAGCATATCCCCTAAGTTTGAATTTGGTAAACTTTCCATTGCGTATCCTGAGAAAAAACACATAAAGGTAAAATCAAATATCGCTTTAAATGCATTTCTATTTTAGCGAGGTTTTCACCTGTGGCTGTACTTTAATATACATTAATGAGTACAAATAACGTATTTGAAATCAATTCTGGTTTCTTCATTTGATAAATGAAACAAAATATATTTCCATTGCCTAATTTCTTTTCCATTGCGCCAGTCCCGCGCAATGGAAATTTACATCTGCACTGGTTTGAGTATAGTTTCAAAATTTATGCATCAAATAACTATCCAATGAACCCAAAGATATTTCTTTTTTCAGTGTAAGATACGTTTTGGGTACAGTACATGTATATTCTCTAAGGTTGAATTTCATAAACTTTCCATTGCGCATCCTGAGAAAAAACTCATGAAAGTAAAATCATATATTACTACAAATGCATTTCTTTTTAGCGAGTTGTTCACATCTGTACTTTATTATACGTTAGTGATTACAGGTAACGTGTTTCAAGTCAATTCTAATAACTTTATTAAATAAGTGGGGAATAATATATTTCCATTGCGTACTTTCCTTTTTTTTTTCATTGCGCCAGTCCCGCGCAATGGAAATTTAGTTGGAAGTTTAAACATCTGCACTGGTATGAGTATGGTTTCAACATTTATGCATCAAATAACTATCCATTTAACTCAAAAGACAGATAACTTTCAGTGACAGATACGTTTTGGGTACAGTTTATTCTCTAAGTTTGAATTTGGTAAATTTTCCATTCCGCAAACTGATCTCAAGAATACTCACAGATATTTATAAAGGTAAAATCAAATATCAGTACAAAGACATTTTTTATCGATACAATGATTTTATCTGTTTTTCACCTGTATCTGAACTTAAGATTTCATCAATGAGTGTTTGAAATCATTTCTACTCACTTCTTTAATAAGTGAAGCACAATGTATTTCCATTGCGTACTTTCTTTTCCATTGCGCCCATTGCTCCATAATATTTCCATTGCGTACTTTAGGCCTACCGTGTAAACATGGCGGCTTTTGTGTTGAAAAAGTTACACGATTGAAGTCAAGATGAATATATCATGAATGTGGCCCTTTTTCAGAGGCAGAAAAGTAATTTTGTATCCAGTTAAGTTATCTATCATGTTTACTCGAGTGCTTTTTCACCATTATGCCGGATTTTAGGAAATCGAATTTGCTACATAGAACTAAGTAGGGCCCGTTTAGACGTAACATGCAAAAGAAAAGTAAAATGTAAAATGTCCGAAAAATAAATGTTGAACGGCAAACAAGCATGTGTACGTCTAAATATTTGGACTAGGTTTTCCCTCGGCCACAAAAATAGGGGGTCATTGTGACCCCCTACTAAAAAACATTGGGGGTCATTATGGAATTTGTGGGGGTCACAACAAAATGTAATTCGCTTAAACAAAAGCTACTATGTTTGTGAAAGTATGTGTTCTTTTATGTGTAGCCTCTCGTTATGGTTAGGGTTATTTTGTTTTTATCACAGGAATCGACCATTTCGTTGGCGAAGAAAGCTTGTTGTCGGCCAGTGTGGGAAGTCTCTGTTATTTTTCTTGATAAAGATTATCTGTTTCGGCCGAAAATTAACTATTTTCACCAATTAGATAAATGACCGATTCTTGTGTTTTGTTGACACGCGTGTCGCGTTCATGCCGCTGTTTTCAAAGAATAACAAAGTGTATCTCTAGCTAATTTACAGTGAACCCTCGAGACCTTGAAATGATGTTCTGGGTGCTCTTACCAGCCGCAGTATCGTCTGATCTTTGTTTAAGGGCTCTTCTTCCTTGCAGACAGCAAGAATGACGTCGATTTTGACAGGAAACATAATGTTTTCATTCGAGATCGACTGGTTTAGTTTAGACCCGATTAAAGACCGACGGTATTTTAGTAAAATCGATACACAGTCCAGTGTTTCATCCCATTTTCCATTCGTACTCTAGATTTTTCATCTGCTCACGATGTAACAGTTTCAGAAGTATATATGATCATTATTACCTCTTATGGTATTTGTGCGTCCACCATGACGCATTACAGAAAAAAATGCGGGTCATTTTCCTTAATAGTGCGTCAAAACGCACAAAATCGTGCGTCAAGGAAAACCCTGCATCAGGAATCGAGAAACTTGAAAAGCTGAGCTTGAAACTCTGAAAGTTACACACGATATTTCCCGACCCCGATATTTCCCTTCTTCAACTGGTCTTGCAGTTGAAGGAGATCATCAGGCTGAAATAATTGAATCGTCACCAAGCACTGCAGTTTTTGAACGACTTTGATAAAGAGTGCATTTGAAAAATTCCTTGGTAAAGGCGAAAAATTATAGCAGGGGTACTGTATGCAATTTTGGAATTTTCCCACTTGCCCACGAACAAGTTGAACTAAATTTCCTGTAACATAGACTTATAGAGTAAATCGATTGGATGTTTCGGTAAAAAAGCAGTTATATTGTGTTTATGACCTGCAATACCTATTGTATCACTTTGTTATGTTCAAACCTTTTACTTTTGCACTTTTTACCCAGTTATCCCTTGATAGATAGATACAAACCTTTTATTTTTTCACTTTCTACCTCTTTCGCTTGAAAGATAGGCAATCCACAAGGTCAATACATACAGCATGAAATGAGGTACATAACAAAAAAAATATTTATGAAACAAAGTGTAAATTACAAATTAAAGATTTAAATAATGAAATAAAGCCATGCATTGGATGTAAAGAACATCACAATACATAAACACTATATAACTGCTTTGTTACCGAAACATCCAATCGATTTACTCTATAAGTTTATGTTACCGAACTTGTCTGTTACCGAAATATCCGTAAATCATCCGCATGTACCGAGAGGCCTCACACTGGGTCAATACATTTAGTTTTACCTTGAAGGTGTTTATTTCAAATCAGGTTATGCAAAACTTGGAATAAGAGTGTTTGAGGATCGTCATTGATGTAAATATGACATTTCCTTTTCTGGTTTGGCTAAAAAATTCACCTGCCCGCGGACAAGTGCTCTGGAAAAATTCACTTGTCCGCAAGCAAAAAGTCCCAAGTAGGGCATAGGAATTCCACACCCCTGGATGGTAACGAGCATTTTCTCTTTGTTTTTTTTTTTTCAACAGTGTTTTCTCATTTCAGCCAAATTGTGGCTGTAGTCTGCATTTGCTCTCAGACTGTTAACATTTGTCATTTGGTAAAGAGTCCATTCTATAACAGAACTATATCTAAGACTTATTACAGACTGGTCCAATTTGGCAAGATTTGCAGATGACATGATATTTTGCTGAAATGAGAAAACATGGTTCCGTGCTTGCTCGTCCAAAAAGCAGTTTGTCCCAGGGCTTATTCATCCCTGGGTTCGATCTTAATGGAACAAAATGACTAAATGCCTTCTAAAATGAACTGTTATTTTACGCATACAAGTACTTTGAATAAAACTTATTTGTACTTTGTTTTCTCTCTTGAAGTTGTATCTAAAACAGAACAGAAACTTTATTAATAATTCAAGACTTTAACACACAATGTCTCCTCACCACACCTTGCCTAGGCTTGCGGCCTTAAAACACAATACAAATTGAAAATCTGTATACATGTACATCTATCTAGATATGTTTTTTGATTTAATTTCTTTCCTAAATGCTATGATGGGGATGAATTCAATGACATTTTTGTTTACATTCATAGTTTATTCTTAAAAGGTAACGATGGGAATGGCGCCCTTGATATTTTTTCTTAACCCATTACCACACAATCCCTACTTTTGACGCCCCTGAGAAAAAAGCCTTTTGAAAACACTATGGGAAAAGGAGAAAATGCTGGTAACCAGCATTTTCTCCTTTTCCCATAATGTTTTCTATCCTTCCCAGAACAACTTTCTATTTTTTAGTCACATTTATTTTGTCGTCTGCAATTGCTTTCAATTTGGACCAGTCTAAAATTTTCTCGTGTGGTAAAGGGTTAAACTGTAGTTTTTTCAATAAATGTGATGAGAATTTTTTTTAAAGTCATATTTTTAATCTTCGGTTGTGGAGAATGGAAGGCGATAAAGCTCGGTTTACACCTTTTCTAAAAAAAAATCAGTGAAAAATCAACTATGAACACCTTTGTTTGGCATATACATAATTTGGGACAAACAAGTCTGGATCAACTAGAAATCAGGTGGGACGAACAAGCCCGGACAAATGAGCCTGGACGAACAAGCATAGGTGAACAAGTCCCGGGGTGAAAATGCAGGTTACCGAAAACAAAGCCCTGGTTTTTATGTGTCTGCAATAAAGGTCTTTTGAAAACACTGTAGGAAAAGGAGAAATTGCTCGTAACGAGCAATTTCTCCTTTTCCCACAGTGTTTGTTACCTTTTTTTAGAACTTTCTGCCATTTTCTCCAGATCTAAAATTGTTGTCTGCAAACTCTTTCGGTTTGGAAGGGTCCAAAATTTATTGTTTGGGAAAGGGTTAACCAAGGAAAATGCCTGGACTTGTTTTGTGTCTTTTTCAAACAATGATTTCTTGGACTTAATTCCTCAGAGATGCTTGGGATTATTTTGGAAGGAATTGAAGTAAGCAACTTCTCCTTTTCCACAATGTTTTTAAGAGCTTTCTTTCTCAAAGTTTTTAAAAAACAGAGTTGTAGAGTTAACCTTTTACCACTCAATCCTGACTTTTATGAATTTGAAAGACAAGGCATTTAGAAACATTGGAGGAAAAAAGGAAAATACTTGTAACAAGCATTTTCTCCTTTTCCAATAATGTTCTCTGTTTTCTACCCTTCCCAAAGCCCAATTTCAATATGTCACTCGGTAAACTGATACTTTTATTTTGTTGCCTGCAAGTGCTTTCAATTTGGACAAGTTCAAAATGTTGTTGTTTGGTGTTTTAGGGTTTAACCCTCTACCACACAATCCAACATTTTAACCCTTTACTCCATATATACTTATTGCTACACATTGCTTGTAGGAGCCTTTGGAAAACATTGTGGCAAAAGGTGACGAGCAATTTCACCTTTTGCCACAATGTTTTCTATGCTATCAAAAGGTGTCATATACACATAAGAAACAGCTTCATCCTTGCTTTTATTTAGCGTCAGTTAGAGATACCATAGAAATGCCTTATGGGGCCAAGGGTTCAGACCATTAGATAAAAGCCTTTTGAAAACATGGTGGGATAAAGAGAAAATGCTGCTAACAAGCATTTCCTCCTTTTCCCACAATGTTTTCTACCCTTTCCAAATCAAATTTTAATTTTTCAGCCACCTTTATTTTGTCATCTGCAAATGCTTTCAATTTGGACCAGTCTATAAATTTGTTAATACAAATAATTCCGTAGGGAATTGAACACTTAAATAAAATAAATATAGTCACTCAGTTTTTCAATATTTCGGCCAGCGGCCTTTCTCAAGAAAAGAAACGTAAATTTATCTCCTTTGTAAATTTATCTCCTTTGTAGATGCACGTCGTATGCCATACGACGTGCATCTACAAAGGAGATAAATTTACGTTTCTTTTCTTGAGAAAGGCCGCTGGCCGAAATATTGAAAAACTGAGTGACTATATTTATTTTATATAAATTTGTTGTTTGGTGAAGAGTTGATTAAACTATACTGTATTTATTTATCTATTATAGATGTAGAAAAGATTTTTACAGAAAACACAAGCTACAGTGATGGGTGATGAAGTGGAATATGCACTGAGCCATTCAGTGAGAAAGTTGGATATTCGAGAAGGTAACAACTTTCTTGTTAATTGAATTTGTGTTTATATAACCCTTTACTCCATAGATACTCATTTTGACGTATCAACAACAGACAGCTTTTGAAAAAATTGTGGGAAAAGGAGAAATTGCTCATAACGAGCAATTTCTCCTTTTCCCACAATGTTTTCCACTCAATCAGATTCATGTGTATTTTGTATCCTCTTTGTCCATATTTTTGACATCATATCTTTATTTGCTGCTGAAATGGAAGAGTCTCAAATTGCCATAACAGGTAAAACCTTTACCTGTTATGGCAATTTGAGACTCTTCCTTTTCAGCAGCAAATAAAGATATAAGGTTAGAAATATAGACAAATGAGGATACATATATCTGATTGAGTGTAAAACATTGTGGGAAAAGAAGAAATTGCTCGTTACGAGCAATTTCTCCTTTTCCCACAATGTTTTCCAAAGCTGTCTGTTGTTGATATGTCAAAATGAGTATCTATGGAGTAAAGGGTTAACATTGCCACTGGTTTTACATACTGGCAACGCCAGTGAAGGCTGTTAGTATTATTTTGGAGGGATATCGCAGATGCAGGACGAAACCCATTGTAAGTTAGGCCTGGTTCTTTTCGGTGTTCGGTGTAAAGCACAATCACACAGAACATTGGTTTAATGTCTCGTCCGACAAACTACTGGTAGTTTTAAGGTGGCCAGCCATTGAACCCACACCCTCATTAGACCCAAAACATCATATTCATGAGCCCAAAACCATCCAGTTTCTCTGTTTTTCTCAATTAACTCATTACCAAACAACAGTATTTTAGGGTTGTCCAATTCGAAAGCATTTGCAGACGACATAATAAAAGTGACTGAACATTTAACATTTGTTTTGTGAAGAGTAGAAAACATTGTGGGAAAAGGAGAAAATGCTGGTTACCAGAATTTTCTCCTTTTCCCACAATGTTTTCTAAAGGCTTCTTTCTCAGGGCCGTCAAAAGTAGGGATTGTGTGGTAATGGGTTAATCCTTTCGCTTACAATCTTACCCTTCAACAATCCTAGGAAGGAAGGTTTTTGAAAACATTGTGAGGAAAGGAGAAAATGCTTGTAATCAGCTTTTTCTTCTTTTCACCCAATATTTTATAACTTCTCAGTCAGAAACTTAGTCATGTGGGACACCTTTCATTTGTCATTTGAAAATACATATATTTTGGAAAATATTGAAAAAGGAGAAAATGCTGGTCACCAGAAATACTCGAAAAAAAATTTGGCAAAGGAGAAAATGCTGGTTACCAGGATTTTCTACTTTTCTCACAATGTTTTCAGAAGCCCTCTTCCTTTAGGTGTTTGAACAAGGGATTGTTTGGTAAGGGTTAATATCTCTGTTGCAATAAACCCATTACCACAGAAACCCTACTTTTGACGCCCCTGAGAAAGAATCCTTTAGAAAACATTGTGGGAAAAGGAGAAAATGCTGGTAACCAGCATTTTCTCCTTTTCCCACAATGTTTTCTACCCTTCACAAAACAAATTTTAAAATTTTCAGTCACTTTTATTTTGTCGTCTGCAAATGCTTTCAATTTGGACAAGTCTAAAATTTTGTCGTATGATAATGGGTTAACTGGTCTGCGTAACCCTGTATTGGACTGATGGTGATCATTCTATCGCAAGATTCATTCCTCTCAAAGCTGAATGTTGTTTTAAGCCTTTACCACACATTGACAACTTTTGACGACCCTTAGAAAGAAGCCTTTTGAAAACCTTGTGGGAAAAGGAGAAAATGCTGGTAACCAGCATTTTCTCCTTATCCCACAGTGATTTCTACCCTTCCCAAACCAAATTTCAGTCAGCATTTCTCTTTTTCCCCACAATGTTTTCTACCCTAACAAGTACAAAAAGTATCATTTGAGCTGCATTTATTTTCATTGTCTGCAAATGCTAAATGCTTTCAAATTGGACTGGTCTAAAACTACCTTGTGTGGTAAAGAGTTAAACTGACCTGCACTATCGTTTATCTGTTTTCATCTAATTTTCATGTACAGAATTTTCAGATGGTCCCTTTTTGCGTGACGGGTCACATATCACCAAGTCTAATTGTTGCTGTTTTTCAGATAGTTCAGATTTATTCAAGGACTTTGAGAAGCTTTCTCCTGATTCTCAAGCATCGGTCCAGGTTTTGATGCAGAATATAGCTAAAGGGGATGGTAGGTACAGAGCCCCAGATCAAGGGAGTGATTTTAATTTCAAAATTGAAAATATTAATCGTTCTCCACTAAAACCCTATGTTATGATGTTATGGATACTCATTAGAATCGTCTCATCGAGACGATTCTAATGAGTACCCACAACATAGGGTTTGGAAGAGAAATAATGGATTTAGAATACCATCACTCCCTCTTATCTGGAGCTATGGTAGGTATATAGTTGAACCATACTCTGTGAAAAGAGAGCTAAATGTATCTTCTTACAAACAAAGTCCATAACAAAAAAGCCTTATTAGACAGGAAGTCCGATTTTGGACAACAAATTGGATTAATGGCTCAGTGGGCAATCCAAGACAAGCCCCCATCTTACGAACAAAGTCTGTAGCAAAGAAACAAATAAATACATAGCTCAAATTCCGAACCCTTGAAGGGAGAAATGTCATCATTTTTCGAGGATTAAAAGACCAATACCATAACCACTGAGCCAAAGTGATATCTCTTTGACGGAGTTGTCAGATAATGTATTTAACCCTTTCCCAAACAATTCCTGGTTTTTACGGATCTGGAATGGTAGCCTTTTGAAAACATTGTAGGAAAAGGAGAAAATGCTGGTAACCAGCATTTTCTCCTTTTCTCACAATGTTTTCTACCCTATCATAGAAATCATCTTTTCAGCAAGAGTTGAATTGTCTGCAAATATTTTCAATTTGGTCTAGTCCAAAAGTTTGTCGTTTGGGAAAGGGTTAAATGGGGACGGAGCTATGCACTAAGGATTGGTCTACTGTAACAATCTCTCTATGCTGCATCATATTTTATTGTATTGCAGAGCTCCAGATAGAGGGAGTGATTTTGATTTCTTATTTGAAAATATTAATTATTCTCCACTAAACCCCATGTTGTGGGTACTCTTTAGAATAGTCCCATCCATCAACCCACCCACCCATCCTCTGTTTAAATTTCAGAGACAAATTTGAAGGAAAAATTCCATAATGTATCAACATTCAATTGTTAATCTGCATAATTGTGCTTTCAATTTGTAATAGTCTAGTGTTTTTTCTTAAGGGAATGATGTCTGAATGTACAATATTTCAGTGTATTTGAACCTGGATGAAAATGGTCAACAAATTCTCGAGTATCAAGAATCAAGGTAAGTGGCTTTTACTGTCTTTTATTTGCTTTTGAAAACATTGTGGGGAGAAAGAGAAAATGCCTGTAATCAGCATTTTCTCCTTTTCCCACAATGTTTTCTACCCTGCTGGAAACAAATTTCAGTTTGTGAGTAACGTTTATTTTGTTGTCTGCAAGTGCTTTCAATTTGGACCAGTCTACAATTTTGTTGTTTGGTAAAGAGTTAACCTATATACTGTTTATGTTTCCTTGTTTACACACGTTAATTGGTTTGAAATGTTGATGGAAACAGGAAGATAGCTGTGTGACATGTACATCAAATGAAGATTGAAACAATACTTCTTGAGGGAGTAAATGAAAACATTTTTACATTTCGATTTTGAATAACTCTGACTGCATTTCTTACTGTTATTCAACATGAAAATCTTAGAAAATTTCAACACATAATTAAAATTCTTCAAAATAATGATGACATTTTCAGGTGAAATAGTAAAATAGTAGAAAATTCAACATTGTAGCTAATTTTTCTCTATCCACTCTTCTCTAACTAAATATCATCTAGAATTTGGCTTTTTTTAAAATGAACCAAGTTCAAAGTATCTGCAGAGCAGAGATTAGATCTTGTTAAGCCTTTCCCAAAAAACAAATTTTGGACCCTTCCAAACCAAAAGAGTTTGCAGACGACAATTTTAGATTCGGAGAAAATTGCAGAAAGTTCTCAAAAAGGGTAGAAAACACTGTGGGAAAAGGAGAAATTGCCCTGTACGAGCAATTTCTCCTTTTCCCACAGGTTTTCAAAGACTTTTACTGCAGACACATAAAAACCAGGGCTTGTTTGGGAAATGGTTAATACGGTAATGATTTCTGACTTTGATAGGAAAGAAAATACTGTGGGAAAACGAGAAAATGCTGGTTACCAGCATTTTCTCCATTTACATAATATTTTTTATAGACTTCTTTCTCAGGGTCGTTCAAAGTTAGGATTGTGTGTTAAAGAGTTGATAGAAAAATAGGTCATTGGTTTGATACTCTCTAGGATTGATTTCATGTGATAAAGTAAGTTATGACATGGATGAAGAGTTGGACATGAATTGAACATCATCTTGTATGGCCACCTCTGCAAGAATCAGTCAGCAGTTTCTGACAATGTTGAAGTTCTTCCTTTGCCAGCTTTATCGCTAGATATGAATCCAATAGAACATGTCTGGGATTACTTAGGAAGAAAAGTTTGATCATGGCAAAACATTAACAATCTCATGGACATGGCCATCGCTTTTGTTCAGGAATGGAACTGATGCAATGATTTTACATTGTTTAACCCATTACCACACGAGAAAAATTTAGACTGGTCCAAATTGAAAGCATTTGCAGACGACAAAATAAAGGTGACTGAAAAATTGAAATTTGTTCTGGGAAGGATAGAAAACACTGGGGGAAAAGGAGAAAATGCTGGTTACCAGCATTTTCTCTTTTTCCCACAGTGTTTTCAAAAGGCTTCTTTCTCAGGGGCGTCAAAAGTAGGGATTGTGTAGTAATGGGTTAAGGTCTATGGGACATCAAATAACTGCCTGTATCGACAGCAGAGCTTGCCATACAAGATATTGATTGAAAAATTACAAGAACTTTAAGAAAAACCTAACTTTAATGTTACCTTAGTCTTTGAGTACTTTTGCAACTTTGATTTTAGTACCACCTTCATTTAAACTGCAAAAACCTAACTTAAACTTTCTGTTAGTCAAAATCTGATTAGCCTGGCATTTTTTACAGACGCTGAACTAAAGCATGATACCAAATTTGTTGATCTTCAGTAAAACAGCAATGAGAAATAAAAGAAAATGAAGTGCACACTTATTTATGGAACTGAGTAAAGAAAACACTGTAAAAAATGGGGTATAATATTGTGCCCTTTGTGATATTTTTCTGCAGGAAAAAATCTTACGTGGATGCATCCAAAGCTAACATTATTGTAAAACCCAGAACAGAAGATGATGTGCATAATAAAGTGGAAGCATGTCTTGAACTCATTTCCTATCTGAAAAGCGACAAGCAGCCGGCGGGTGTTGAGTTAGATAGCACAAAGGTTTGTAACTGGTTTATCTTTTACTGCATGATCTATGTTGCTTACACCCAGCATTTTCTCCTTTTCCAGTGTTGTTTTTTAATCCTTTACCAAACAATCCCTTGTTTTTACAACCCTTGCAGAGAAGGCTTTTGAAAACATTGTGGGAAAAGGAGAAAATGCTGTTAACCAGCATTTTCTCATTTTCCTACAATGTTTTATACCCTTCCAGAGTCAAGTTTTTAATATTTGAGTTACATTTATTTTGTCGTCTGCAAATGTTTTCAATTTGGACCAGTCTAAGATTTTTTTTGGTTCTTAGCCCATTACCAAACGACAAAATTTGGGATGTGACCAGATTGAAAGCATTTGCAGACAACAAATTAAACATTGATGAAATGATGATTTCTCTCTTTGATAGAGTATAGAACACTGAGGGAAAAGGAGAAAATGCTTAATACCGGCATTTTCTCCTTTTTCCACAGTGTTTTCCAAAGACTTCTTCTTTAGGGTTGTTAAAAGTCAGGATTGTGTGGTAAAGACTTAAAGCAATAGGGCCCCATTCTAAAGGCTCTTTTTCTGTAGGATCGTAGGTGTAGAGGCTTGTTTGGTGATGGGTTATCGAAATTTCCTCTTGTTAGTTCACCTTAGCACAAAGTGCTAAAGGTGAGCTATTGTGATCGCCCAATGTCCGGTGTCTGTCGTCCGTCAACAATTTCTTTAAACATCTTCTCCTCCTAAACCACTGGGCCAATCTTCATGAAACTTGGCAGGAATGTTCCTTGGGTAAAGCTCTACCAAAATTGTTCAAAGAATTTAATTCCACCCATAACTCTGGTTGCCATGGCAACAAAACGAAAAAAAACCCGAAATCTTTGAAAATCTTCTTCTCTGAAACTAGAAGGCATACAGCTTTGATATTTGGTATGTAGCATCTCCTAATGGACCTCTACCAAATCTGTTCAAATTATGCCCATAGGGTCAAAACTGGCCCCGCCCCGGGGGATAACGCGTTTGAGCATAGGAACAAAGAAGGAAAACTTTAAAAATCTTTTCCTCTGAAACTTGAAGGCGTAGAGCTTTGATATTTGGTATGTAGCATCTCCTAATGGACCTCTACCAAGTTTGTTCAAATTATATCCCTGGGGTCAAAACTGGCCCCACCCCAGGGGTCACAAGTTTGAGCATAGGAACAAAGAAGGAAAACTTTAAAAATCTTCTCCTCTCAAACTTGAAGGCGTAGAGATTTGATATTTGGTATGTAGCATTTCCTAGTGGACCTCTACCAAGTTTGTTCAAATTATATCCCTGGGGTCAAAACTGGCCCCACCCCAGGGGTCACAAGTTTGAGCATAGGAACAAAGAAGGAAAACTTTAAAAATCTTCTCTGATGAAATTTGAAGGTGTAGAGCTTTGATATTTGGTATGTAGCATCTCCTAGTGGACCTCTACCAAGTTTGTTCAATTTATATCCCTGGGGTCAAAACTGGCCCCACCCCGGGGGTCACAAGTTTGAGCATAGGAACAAAGAAGGAAAACTTTAAAAATCTTCTCCTCTGAAACTAGAAGGTGTAGAGCTTTGATATTTGGTATGTGGCATCTCCTGGTGGATCTCTACCAGGTTTGTTCAAATTATATCCCTGGGGTCAAAACTGGCCCCACCCCAGGGGTCACAAATTTGAGCATAGGAACAAAGAAGGAAAACTTTAAAATTCTTTTCCTCAGAAACTAGAAAGCGTAGAGCTTTGATATTTGGTATGTTGCATCTCGTAGTGGATCTCTACCAAGTTTATTCAAATGATGTCCCTGGGGTCAAAACTGGCCCCACCCCGGGGTAACTAGTTTGAGCATAGGAACAAAGAAGGAAAACTTTAAAATTCTTCTCCTCTGAAACTAGATGGCGTAGAGCTTTGATATTTGGTATGTGGCATCTTCGAGTGGACTTCTACCAAGTTTGTTTTAATCATGCCCGTGGGGTCAAAACTGGCTCCGCCCCGGGGGTCACAATTTCGAACATAGGAACAAAGAAAGAAAATTTTAAAATTCTTCTTCTCTTAAACTAGAAGGCATAGAGCTATGATATTTTGCATGTAGCAATTCCTAGTGGACCTTTGCCAAATTTGTTCATATTATGCCCTTGGGGTCAAAACTGGCCCTGCCCCGGGGGGGTCACAGGTTGGAACATAGCAACAAAGAAGGAAAACTTTAGAAATCTTCTCTGAAACTTGAGGGTGCAGAGCTTTGATATTTGGTATGCAGAATCTTCTAGAGGACCTCTACCAAGTTTGGTCATATGATGTCCCTGGCGTCAAAACTGGCCATGCCCGGAGGTCACAGGTTGGAACATAGGAACAAAGAAGGAAAATTTTAAATTTCTTTTTCTCTTAAATGGGAAGGTGTAGAGCTTTGATATTTGGTATGTAGCATCTTTGAGTGGACCTCTACCAAGTTTGTTCCAAGGATGCTGCTTTGGTTAAAACTGATCCAGCCCTGGGTACCACAAGTTCGAACATAGGACAAAGAAGGAAAATTTGAAATTCTTCTTTGAAACTGGAAGGTGTAGAGCTTTGATATTTGATTGCCCTATGTCCGGCGTCTGTCTTTCTATAAACATCTTCTTTTCCTAACCCACTGGGCCAATTTTGATGAAACTTGGCAGGGATGTTCCTTGGGTGAAGCTTTACCAAAGTTGCTCAAAGAATTGAATTTCACTCATAAGCTATAGTTTAAGGTGGGTGTTCCAGGGCCAATTGCCCTCTTGTTTTGTAGATGGTTGTCCGGCAAGGAAGGTATAGAGAGGGGTTTAAATTCACCCGCACAAAACAGGTTCTTAGGAGTGGAAACTCAGCCTGTAATATTGTTGTTGTAAAAGCTTGTTTGGTGATGTGTAATTAAAATTTCCTCTTGCTTGTTTTGTAGATGGTTGTCCGGCAAGGAAGGTATAGAGAGGGGTTTGAATTCACCCGCACTATACAGGTTCTTGGGAGTGGAAACTCGGCAGGTGATATTGTTGTTGTAAAAGACAATCAAAGGGGTGAACAACATGCCCTTAAAACTGTAAGTTTGGCAGAAAAATAGTTCAAATTGATGTAGTAAACCTACCTTGTCCCTCTACACCATAGCCCTACCTTTGCACAACCCAGAAAAATAAGGCTTGTCAAATCTTGTTGTTTTGAAACAAATGTGTTAATTAGCAAGGAATAGATATGCTCAGATGTTCCTGAAACTTGTACAGTTCATTTTTACATCAATAGCTTGAACCCTATTGATTTTTAGCTCTACTGGCTGAAAGCCAGCAGAGCTTATGTCATGTTGGGGTTTCCGTCGTCCGTCCGTCTTTTTCTTGTTTATGCGATAAAGTCTGTCAGATTTTTGTGAAAGTTGCACAGTTTGTTTATCTTATCAATAGCTTCAATCCTATTGATTTTGAGAAAAATCCAACACACAATATGGGAAAAGTAGCCATTCCAAGTTGAAAATTTCAAGTTGAAAATTTTACGCGATAAAGTCTTCATTTGTCATCAGATTTTCGTGAAACTTGCACAGTTTGTTTATCTCATCAATAGCTTTAACCCTATTGATTTTGAAAGAAATCCGACAAACAGTATGGGAAAAGTAGCAATTTCAAGTTGAAAATTTACATTTCTTGTTTACGCAATAAAGTCTTCATTTTAGGTCAGATTTCCATGACACTTGCAGAGTTTGTTTATCTTATCAATAGCTTCAACCCTATTGATTTTGAAAAAATTCCAACAAAGAGTATTGGAAAAGTAGCCATTTCAAGTATAGAATTTACATTTCTTATTTACGTAATAAAGTCTTCATTTTAGGTCAGATTTCGATGAAACTTGCAGAGTTTGTTTATCTTATCAATAGCTTCAACCCTATTGATTTTGAAAAAATTCCAAGAAAGAGTATGGGAAAAGTTGCCATTTCAAGTTGAAAACTTTCATTTCTTGTTTACACGATAAAGTCTTCATTTTTGGTCAGATTTCCGTGAAACTTGCAGAGTTTGTTTATCTCATCAATAGCTTTAACCCTATCAATTTTGAAAAAAATCTGACAAACAGTATGGGAAAAGTAGTCTTTTCAAATTGAACAATTTCATTGCCTGTTTAGATGATAAAGTATTTATTTGTGATCAGATTTTATGAATTTTTCAGCTTGTTTATCCCATCAATAGCTTTTTAACCCTGTTGAGTTTGAAAAAATTCAACCAACAGTAATGGAAAAGTAGCCATTTTGAGTTGAAAATGTCAATTTTTTTTTTGTCTTTGTTGTGTAATGAATGCCTATGTATGCTTTATTTAAAAGCAAGCTCTCTGCCAGTAGAGCATATTCAGGCCCTTCAGGGCCTTTAGTTAAACAATTCTAACAATTTGTTAGAAAAAAGAAGTTATTTAAAGTTGAATATTTTTACCTAACAAAGTCAACTACACTATTTCAACTAGAAATTCTTGTAAACTTGCAGGAATTTTTTAATTTAACGAGTAAAACTTTGAATGGATTCCAAAATTCAGAACAAGTGGTTTTTGGAAATTTTAATTCGATTATTTCACATTATTTCACTATTTGTTCAATTTATTGTACTATTATGTTGTCCAAGTGAGTTCAAGCGCATTTACATCCCCCCCCCCTTTCCCATTTTTTCCATCCATTAGATATTGTGGTTTTGTTAAATTAACCCATTACCACTCAATCCCTACTTTTGATGCCCCTGGAAAAGATGCCTTTTGAAAACATTTTGGGAAAAGGAGAAAATGCTGGTAACCAGCATTTTCTCCTTTTCCCACAATGTTTTATACCATGTCCAAGAAACATTGCACCATTTGAGCCACACTGAAATTATTGTATGCAAATGCTTGCAATTTGGACAGAGCTAAAATTTTGTTGTGTGGTAAAGGGCTAAAGAGTTAAATGGCCTTGACTTTGCTGCATATTCATAGTAATGATATGAATATGCAATATTATGTAAAATTTACATAGCCAAGTGTTTCTCTTTTTCAGATAATGATATCTGTGTTTCGTAAACAGGAAATACAATGCTGGGTGGACCTATGTGACACTGGTTATGTTCCGTCATTATACATGTTCACAATCAGGGATAATAAAGTGGAAGTCCATATGGAAATCCTGAAAGAATGTAAGTCATGGAGGATATTTTTTTTTTTAGGTTAAAGATCGAAATTTATTTCATCGAGTGGACATAATTGGTAATATTTTCATGAGTGGCACAGCCACAAGTGAAAATATTACTGATGGTGTTCACAAGATGAAATAAATTTCGATTCTTTCACTGAAAAAAAAAAATCTTTTTACATCATGCTTTTAACCCTTTCTGGTAGGAGCTTTATCAAAATTCAGTACAGTTCTTTTCCGTTATTCCCCCGGGCGTACCCCTCCAGCACAGCAAAGCGTTACAATATTACGTCAAGCGCGAGAAATGTAAGGTAAATCAATAAAATGACATATTTTCATCTGGTTGTGAGGCACGGGCAATTAACCTAGGCAACAAGAAGATGAAAATCAGTATTTTTCACTGGTGGTACCAGTGTAAGATCGTAAATTATATTCACTGCTATTTATCAATACCCTACCGGAAAGCATGAAATAGATAGTGTTACTTTTCTACTGTAAAATGTTATTTCTATTTATATATATATGAGTCTTGCCTTTTGAAAAGGAGATTTAAGGTCTATGGCCCCAAACTCTCATATTAACTCTTTACCATACGAAAAAATTTTGGACTTGTCCAAATTGAAAGCATCTGCAGACGACACGATAAAGGTGAATCAAAAATTGAATTTTGACTTTGAAAGGTAGAAAACATTGTGGGAAAAGGAGAAAATGCTGGTTACCAGCATTTTCACCTTTTCCTACAATGTTTTCAAAAGGCTTCTTTCTCAGGGTCGTTAAAAGTCGGGATCGTGTGGTAAAGGGTTAACTCTTTACCACACAATCCCGACTTTTAACGACCCTGAGAAGGAAAGCTTTTGAAAACATTGTGGGAAAAGGAGAAAATGCTGGTAACCAGCATTTTCTCCTTTTCCCACAATGTTTTCTACCCAGCTGGAAACAAATTTCAATTTTTGAGTTACGTTTATTTTGTCGTCTGCAAATGCTTTCAATTTGAACCAGTCTAAAATTTTCTTGTGTGGTAAAGAGTTAAAAGACAGAAGTTGGCAAGGATTTCAACTCAGGTCAGCTAGTGCAGAAAGGTGGCCTGGGGTGGTCAGCTAGTGCAGAAAGGTGGCCTGGGGTGGTCAGCTAGTGCAGAAAGGTGGCCTGGGGTGGTCAGCTAGTGCAGAAAGGTGGCCTGGGGTGATCCATTTTTCAGATTTTGAAAACATTGTGAGAAAGGGAGAAAATGCTGGTAAAACTAGCGTTTTCTTCTTTTCCCACAATGTTTTCAAAATGTCCAAAAACAACAGTCAGTTTAGGAGTTAACAATCATTTTATCATCTTCAAATGTTTTAAATCTTTACCAAACGACAATATTTTTGGCTTGTCCAAATCGAAAGCATTTGCAGACGTTTAAATAAAAGTGACTGAAAATTTGAAATTTGTTTTTTGAAGAGTAGAAAACATTGTGGGAAACGGAGAAAATACTGGTAAGCAGCATTTTCTCCTTTTCCCACAATGTTTTCTACAGGCTCCTTTCTCAGGGTATTCAAAAGTAGGGATTGTGTGGGAATGGGTTAAATTTAGATATGTCTTGACTCTCTACCACACAATCCCAACCTTTACCAACCCTGAGTAATAAACCAGTAGAAAACATTGTGGGAAAAGGAGAAAATGCTGGTAACCAGCATTTTCTCCTTTTCCCACAATGTTTTCCATCCTTCACAAAACAAATTTTAATTTTTCAGCCACTTTCATTTTGTCGTCTGCAAGTGCTTTCAATTTGGACCAGTCTAAATTTTGTCGTTTGGTAAAGAGTTAAGTGTTGTTGCCTGCCAAAGAGTTAATTTGGACAGGTCTAAAATTTGGACATCTAGTAAAAAAGTGCAGTATATTCCTGTTTCCTTTCAGCTGTAACCATGAGAAGCATAATAGATGAACACAGGCAGAAACTTGACTGTTCCTTGATAAAACCTTTTTCATTGTATGTCTTAAACGGGACATTAGAGGCTATCTCTGCGATGCACAACAAGAATTGGGTACACAAGGATTTGCATGGTAACTGTTTTCCAGCTTAACTCTTTACCACACGAGACAATTTTGGACTGGTCCAAATTGAAAGCATTTGCAGACGACAAAATAAAGGTGACTGAAAAATAGAAATTTGTTCTGGAAAGGGTAGAAAGCACTGTGGGAAAAGGAGAAAATGCTGGTTACCAGCATTTTCTCCTTTTCCTACAGTGTTTTCAAAAGGCTTCTTTCTCAGGGGCGTCAAAAGTAGGGATTGAGTGGTAATGGGTTAAATACAAGTGTCGCAATTGGGTGAAATAACACACACTACAGAAAACATATCTGTGTCTACACATTGTGAAATATGGTTCAAAATACCATATAAGCATTTTTTTTTCCGTGGGTATTTAATTTCTGCTCTTTCTATGAAACAACTCAAAGCCGCAGAAAATAAACAGCCAAATTATAATGTCTGATTTTGCCTTCTGTCAAAACAGCTCTAAAAAAACATGGATGACTTCTGGGTATTTAAGGAATGGAGAGAACTTTTTTTGTTGTCATGTAGGTATGAAAATAAAAAAATCCCTATGCATCCTGTATGAAACCTAATCACATGGTATGGTTCGCTAGAGGCATAATTGTGTTTAACCCTTCACCAAACAACACATTTTTGGACTGGACCATATTCAAAGCATCTGCAGACAACAAATTAAATCTTATTGATATTATGATTTCTGACTTTCATAGGGTGGAAAATAATGAGGGAAAAGGAGAAAATGCTGGATACCAGCATTTTCTCCTTTTCCCACAATGTTTTCTATGGGCTTCTTTCTCAAGGTTGTTAAAAGTTGGTATTGTGTGGTAAAGAGTTAACACTTTGCCACACAGTCACACATTTTAATGAGCCTGAGAGAGAAAACTTTTGAAAACATTGTAGAAAAAAGAGAAAATGTTGGTAATCAGTATTTTCTCCTTTTACACAATGTTTTCTAGTTTATCAGAACCTAATCTCACTTACAGGAATTTTGAATTTGTTGATTTCTTGGAGTATTTTGGAACAGTATAAAGTATTTCGTTTGGAAAAACAATGATTTTTAGCTCCACTGGCTGAAGGCCAGCAGCCTTATGGCATGGCCTGGTGTCCGTCATGTGTCTGCGTGTGCGCTAAATTTTATTTCAAATATCTTCTTCTCTGAAACTATCAAAACATCACAGGAATTATCCTGCCATAGTTTTCTTCAGTATTCCTCGAAAGAATTCAAATCCTTCAAAAACTCTAGTTACCATGGCAAAAAACCAGAAAAAAAATTTAACATTTTTAAAAATCTTTCTTCTCTGAAACCAAAAGGCCCAGCGCTACTGAATTTGGCATGTACCTGTATCTAATGGACCTTTAACACTTTGATTTGTGTGGTAAAGCACTAAAATGCCAGTGGAACGATACAGGGCCATCATGGCTCTCTTGGTTTTATAATCTTTTAGGTGGAAATATCATGCTACAAAAGTCATCCAAGAAGGTTCTTGACATGAAAATAATTGACTTTGGCATGTCGGCCAAATTTCAAACTGAAGGTGATGGATCAAAGTTTGGAGACTTCAGATCGGATATTGCTTCTGTTTTGCGGATTTTCTGTGCTCTCTATGTTACCAATGAATTCTACGGTGTTCAAGATATACAGGCTAACTGGAAAACTGGCTTACAGAAGGTGAGTGTATGGTTTGCTTGTTTCATGTGTAACTCTGTTGCAGATGACTAAAATTTTGTATTGACCAAATTGAAAACATTTGCAGACAAGAATGTAAAAGTGACTCACAGGATGAATTTTGTCTATGCATGGGTAACGGAAAAAAGGAGGAAATGCTGATTTCTAGGGGGGGTCATTTAACTCTTTACCAAACAACAAAATTGTAGACTTGTCCAAATTTGAAGCATTTGCAGACAACAGGTAAATGTGACTCAAAAATTGAAACTTGACTTTAGAAGAATAGGAAACCTTGTGGAAAAAGGAGAAAATGCTGCTTACCAGTATTTTCTCCGTTTCCCACAAGGTTTTCAAAAGGTTTTCAGGGTCTTAAAATCTAGGGCTTGTTTGGTAAAGGGTAAATAACAGGCTTGTGTTGTCAAGAGTTAACACCATTTTCAGCATTGTTCCAGTTCAGCTATTCATACTTACCTAGAGTTCTTTTTACCAGTACTTTACACATTTTTCTCTCACTTGGGATGTTACTTAATGGTGTTCTTTTGTAGGAAAGCAGGAAGTGGCTTGAAAAGAATCATGTGCAAAGTACTGGTAAAAGAAAAGCCGGGAAACTGTATATGCCCTAGCCATTTGCCTGTCATAAGGGTTGAAAATAGCGTCACAAGAAAACAAAAAAAGCAGAGAAATCAATTCTCTTTAGTGATTTGATATAAGAGGTAGACAGGTTAACATTTTATTTTACTACAAAATTTTCGAATTGTCCAAAACGAAAGCATTTGTAGACAACAAAATAAATGTGACTCAGAAATTGAAATTTGGTTTGAGAAGGGTAGAAAACATTGTGGAAAAAGGAGAAAATGCTGGTTACCAGCATTTCACAATGATTTCTAAAGGCTTCTTTCTCAGGGTCGTCAAATGTAAGAATTGTGTGGTAATGGGTTAAATCTCCCATTAGAAAAATTGCCTTCCAAAGATTGATGAGTCACTGCAAGAGGATTTATTTCCCTTTCTCACTACTGATCATTATTTTGTCATTGGCTGTGTGGGCTTTCGAAGGATATTGTGGGAAGTATACTTGTGAAAGAAACTCTAGGAAATTGCAGACATGCGCACTTGCTGCCATAATTTAACCCATCACCACACAATCCCTACTTTAGACGACCCTGAGAAAGAGGCCTTTAAAAAACATGGTGGGAAAAGGAGAAAATGCTGGTAACCATTACCAGCATTTTCTCCTTTTCCCACTATGTTTTCTACCCTTCACATAAACAAATTTCAAGTTTTTAGTGACTTCTATTTTGTCGCCTGAAAATGCTTTCAATTTGGACAAACCTTAAATTTTGTCGTTTGGTAATGAGTTAATTGTTTTGACTAGTTAAAATTGAAAGCATTTGCAGATGACAAATATGAATCAAAAATTGAAATATTATTTGGACAGGGTAGAAAACATTGTAGGAAAAGGAGAAAATGCTGGTTACTGGTTTCTCCTCGTTCCACAATGTATTAAGAGGCTTTCATTTTCAGAGTCATTAAAAGTGGAGATTGTTTGGTAAAGAGTTAACTTATATAGTGTTCAAAAGAGCATTAACTCTTAACCACACGACAAAATTTTAGACTGGTTCAAATTGAAAGCATTCACAGACGACAAAATAAAGGTGACTGAAAAATTGAAATTTGCTCTGAGAAAGGGTACAAAACACTGTTGGAAAAGGAGAAAATGCTGGTTACCAGCATTTTCTCCTTTTCCTACAGTGTTTTCAAAAGGCTTCTTTCTCAGGGGCGTCAAAAGTAGGGATTGTGTGGTAATGGGTTAGACAGCTTGTTGTCAATTTTGCATGTATTTTCAAGGTCACTAGTCACATGGCTGAGAAAGACAAACAGGAGTTATTCTGGCTGGTAGATTTGGCTATGGGAATTGTACACCCAGATGACGTCATGAACTATAGAAATAAAGTGAAAGACAGACTCAATAAAGGTAAATATTTTTCATTAACTCATAACCTGATCAACTCTTTACCGACGACAAAATTTTACAATGGTCCAAATTGAGAGCATTTGCAGACGAAAAAGTAAAAGTGACTGAAAATTTGGAATTTTTTTTTGGAAGGAAAGAAAACATTGTGGGAAAGGGAGGAAATGCTGGTTGCAAGCATTTTCTCCTTGTCCCATAATGTTTTCAGAAGGCTTCTTTCTCAGGGTCATTAAAAGTCGGGATTGTGTGGTAAAGGGTTAGTAAGTTAACTCTTTATCACTTGAGAAAATTTTAGACTGGTTCAAATTGAAAGCATTTGCAGACGACAAAATAAAGGTGACTGAAAAATTGAAATTTGTTCTGGGAAGGGTGGAAAACACTGTGGGAAAAGGAGAAAATGCTGGTTACCAGCATTTTCTCCTTTTCTCACAGTGTTTTCAAAAGGCTTCTTTCTCAGGGGCGTCAAAAGTAGGGATTGTGTGGTAATGGGTTAAATGAAATCTTCAACGGGATAGCAAAAATCTGAATATTACCATTTCAAAATTATTTTGGTAAGAAAAAATATCTCCTGATTGTGATAGACCATGGAAGGAAGGAAGGCCAGGGAAAAAAATTAAAATAAATAATTCGCTTCTAATGTGATTCAAACTCATGGCCTGCAAAACCATAATTTGGGGACTCTATCTGCTGAGCTATTAGGAAAAATGTTATTCTTCCATGTTCAAAATCTATTTATCCCTTGATATAGAATAACAGCTTTCATGTTGGGCTACTGTTTTTCTTTCATGTTCAAAATCTATTTATCCCTTGATATACAACAGTGGCTTTCATGTTGGGGGACCGTCATTCCTTTATGTTCAAAATCTATTTATCCCTTGATATGCAACAATGGCTTTCATGTTGGGCAACCGTCATTCCTTTATGTTCAAAATCTATTTATCCCTTGCTATGCAACAATGGCTTTCATGTTGGGCAACCGTCATTCCTTTATGTTCAAAATCTTTCTATCCCTTGATATGCAACAATGGCTTTCATGTTGGGCAACCGTCATTCCTTTATGTTCAAAATCTATTTATCCCTTGATATTCAACAATGGCCTTCTGTTGGACAACTGTTATTCTTTCATGTTCAAAATCGACTTGTCCCTTGATATGCAGTAATGGCTATTATGTTACTAATGCAATCAGGAATTATGCCAAAGTAATGTGGAAAACTGGGTAATTCCTTCTATTTTCTGCTTTTGCTTTTATGTTTAAATAAGTTTAACCCTTTATCACACAATCCCAACTTTTAACAACCCTAAAGGAGGAGACTTTTGTCTTCTATCAGCGACAAAAATCCTCAATTGACCTACATTTATTTTGTAGCTTGCAAATGCTTTCAAGGTCGCGTCCAAAATTTGTTGCTTGGTAAAGAGGTAAAAGCTTTCTTTGCATGCAAATGAAAATTACTAGTCTTGGATAAAATTTTCAAAAAAAACTTGTGAAAGAAAATTTCATAGGTTTCCTTTTTATAGAATGACTCGGTTGAAAAAAAAAAAAATGCTGTATGCAAAGTGAAACCAAATTCTTCAACAAATATTTCAGCCCTGAGTGATCTTGGCAAGTCAGAAATGGAAGTATTGAAGCAAGTAGCAGCAGTATTATTTCCTGAACAAATTGAACAAACCCAGAAATATGTAAGTGTTTATCTTTATAAACGTGGTTATGTAGGAAAGCAGTCATTGACTTGAAAAGAGTGGTGCAGTCCAGAGCTCCAGATAAAGGGAGTGATTTTGATTTCAAAATTGAAATTTAACATATTATAATTTCACCACTAAACCATATGTTGTGGGCACTCATTAGAATCGTCTCATTGGGACAATTCTAATGAGTACCCCCAACATGGGGTTTCAGAGAGCGAAATTGGATTTACAATACCATCACTCCATCTTATCTGGAGCTCTGTGCACAAAGTAACTTGTAATAGAAAATTCATTTGTTTTAACCCTTTCCCAAACAATCCCTGGTTTTTACAGGTCTGGAATAGTGGCCTGTTGAAAACATTGTGGGAAAAGGAGAAAATGCTGGTAACCAGCATTTTCTCCTTTTCCCACAATGTTTTCTACCCTATCATAGACAGAAATAATATTTTCAGCAAGAGTTGAATTGTCGTCTGCAAATGCTTTCATTGTAGTCTAGTCCAAAAGTTTGTCGCATGGGAAAGGGTTAAGTAAAATGGTTTAGTTTTTTTTTTTTCAAATAATGATGACAGTTTGATTGATTTTATGGTGTTTATCACCAATTCAACATCATTGGTGCTTTCCTGGAGTTTTCTTATACTGGTACTTTCTGTAATATTCCTCTAGCTGCTTTCACGCATAACCATCATGAAAACATCTGTCAGCTACTGAAACTTTGCAAATCATGTTGAAAATAGGGTTAAACACCTGTGTCCTGCAATAGGATCTTGGACTGGTATGTTTTCTGTTTTGTAACCCCTTACCAAACAATCTCATGTTCAAACTGTCTTGGGAAAGAGGTCTTGTAAAAAGAATGTGCTGGTATTCAGCATTTTCTCCTTTGCCAAGCCAACAGTGTTTTCATTTTTTTAGCTCATCTGAGCACAACGTGCTCAGGGGGAGCTATTGTGACCGGTCATCGTCCGGCGTCCGTCCGTCTGTCCGTCCGTCCGTCCATCTGTCCATCCGTCCGTTAACAATTTCTTTAAAAATCTTCTCCTCCAAAACCAGAAGGCCAATCTTGATAAAACTTGGCAGGAATGTTTCTTGGGTGAAGCTCTACAAAAATTGTTAAAAGAATTTAATTCCAACAAAAACTCTGGTTGCCATGGCAACAAAATGGCTGAAAATGGAAAAAATCTTTAAAAATCTTCTTGTGACAAACCATAAGGCCGGGAGCATTCATATTTTGTATGAAGCATCATTGGGTGACCCTTTACCAAAATTGTTAAAATTATTCCCCTGGGGTCATATTTGGGCTTTGCCCGGGCGCACCCTATTTTACGTAGAAACAAAGAAGGAAAGCTTTAAAAAATTTTCTTCTGACAAACCATAATGGCTAGAGCATTCATATTTGGTATGTAACATTATCTGATGATCCTCTACCAAAATTGTTAAAATTATTCCTCTGCTGTCATATTTGGGCTCTGCCTGGGCGCACCCTATTTTAAAATCTGTAAAAATCTTCTTGTGACAAACATAAGGTTGGGAGCATTCATATTTTGTTTGAAACATCATTGGGTGACCCCTTACCAAAATTGTTAAAATCATTCCCATGGGGTCATATTTGGGCTTTGCCCGGGCGCACTCTATTTTACAAAGAAATTTAGAAGGAAATCTTTAAAACTTCTTCTGGTGACAAATCATAATGGCTAGAACATTCCTATTTACAGTGTAGCATTAACTGATGATCTTCTACCAAAATTGTTGAAATTATCCTTCTGCGGTCATATTTGGGCTCTGCCCGAGCACACCCTATTTTACAATCTTTAAAAATCTTCTTGTGACAAACCATAAGGCGGAGGGTGTTCATATTTTGTTTGAAGCATTATTGGGTAACCCCTTACCAAAATTGTTAAAATTATTCCCCTTGGGTCATATTTGGGCTTTGCCCGGGCACACCCTATTTTACATAGAAACAAAGAAGGAAACCTTTAATAAATCTTTTTCTGACAAACCGTAATGGCTAGAGCATTCATATTTGCTATGTAGCAAAATCTGATAATCTTCTACCAAAATTGCTAGAATTATCCCTCTGCGGTCATATTTGGGCTCTGCCCGGGCGCACCCTATTTTACATAGAAACAAAGAAGGAAATATTTTAAAAATCTACTTGTGACAAACCATAAAGGCTAGAGCATTCATATTTTGCATGTAGCATCATCTAGTGACCCTTTATAAAAATAATTAAAATTATCCCCTTGGGGTCATATTTTGGCTCTGTGCCCTGGTGCACACTTTTTCACATGGAATCATAGAAGGAAATTTTTAAAATCAATTCCATCTAAAAAGGAGAAATTGTTTGTAACAAGCAATTTCTCCTTTCTCACAATCTTTTCTACCATATAGATCACTTATTTTTCATTTTAGATACATTTTAAAATGTCGTCTGCAATTTGTTTCAATTTGGAACGGTCTAAAATTTTGTCGTCTGGTAATGGCTAAACTACAAGTCAAAAAGGGAACAAGACACTGTGAAGAGAAAAATTGATGATAAGCAGCAGCTTTTAGCTCCACTGGCCAAAGACAAAGAAGAAAATCTGTAAACATATTTTTGTGACAAACCCCAGGGTATGCCTTATTTAAAAAGAATTAATAGCCTGCCCTTGATAAACCATATAAGTTACAAATATACTCAGGTGAGCGATATAGGACCATCATGGTCCTCTTGTCTTAAAGACAAGTCTTATTGTTTAAAATACATTTACTTAATCCTCTGCAAATGCTTTCAATTTCAACAAGTCTAAATTTTTACCATCTGACAAAAAATTAAACTACATGTAGTTGAATTGAACAGAAATGTTTAAAGCCTATGTAACTTAGTTTAAACATATTTATTTCATATCGGTTGAGAAACAAGTTCTGACAACTAATACTAATCTCTCTCAATTCTGTTTCCTCGGAACTACACCAGTACTTGCGCTGAGTGTGATGGCCAATGAAAAATCTGTAAGTTGACACCCACTCCCGGGAATCAAACTCAGGACCTTTTGGTTACGAAGCCGAAGCTCTACCTCACAACCATGGACACTCCTATGTAATTTTAAATCTATACCACGTAATGCTTTGTTTTAGCATCCATGAGAAAGAAGACTTTCGAGAAAGCATCGTGGGAAAAGGAGAAAATTAGGCTTACCAGCATTTTCTCCTTTTCCCAGAATTTTTTCTAACTATTCATAAATATTCCTGAAGTGTTCACTGCAAATACTTTCAGTTTGGACAAGTCAAAATTTTGTTGTACAGTAAATGCTTAACCTTTTGTGCCAAGTTTTGACCTGTTGAAATTGAAAGCCTAATAATTAAAGTGACTCAAAAATTGAAAATTGTTTTAGGAAGGATTACCAGCATTTTCTCCTATTCCCAAAATGTTTTCAAAAGGCCTATATTCTAAGCATCGTTAGAAGTCTGGATTGTGTGGTAAAGGGTTAAGAATTTACATAGTTTTAGTTTCTTCATCAATTTTGTTGTAGAGCTCTGATGCCCAACATGGTGTTGATGACACGGATCATTCCGAAATTCAACTAGATGATGAAGACTGTGTCACACTACATAAAGAGAAAGATGTCATACTATTCCAAGATGGTCAAGTGACGGTCCCGGATGATCTTATTCTGAAGCTTAGGCAGTCAACAAGTATCGGCCCTCGTGTTCAGACGGAGGATTAGTCATCAGAGAGCCTGTAGGAATAAGCGTAAGATTTAGAATTAGGAGGTCCCTATGTACAAAGGCAAGATTGACAATCAGACAAATGTTACAAGGTGCTCTTTGCAAAATATTTTAATCTGCCAAATACATAATTAATTCATGCTCTTGCATAAAAGGGGGTGGGGGGGTGGGGGTTAACTCTTTACCAGATGACAAAATTTTAACCTTGTCTAAATTGAAAGCATTTGCAGACGACAAAAAAAAAATTGCCTCGGAAATGGAATTTTGTTCTGGGAAAGATAGAAAATATAGTGGAAAAAGGAGGAAATGCTAGTTACAAGCATTGTATCCTTTTTCCCACATGTTTTTGAACATGCTCTTTTTCAGGGTCGTTTGAAGTCGGGGTTATGTGGTAAAGAGTTAACCCTTTACCACATGCAAAATTTTAAACCTATCCAAGTTCAAAGCATATGCACACAACATTTTCAAAGTGGCTCAAATGGTGCATTTTTGCTTTTGTAGGGTAGAAAACATTGTGAGAAAAGGAGAAAATGCTGGTTACCAGCATTTTCTTTTATTCCCACAATGTTTCAAATGGTCTCCTTAGGGGTCATGAAAAGTAAGGACTGTGTGGTGAAGACTTAAGAAAGAAGTAAAGCCCTTTTGTATGAGTTTCAAATATGTTGTCTGGAGATGCTTTCACTTTGAAAAAGCCAAACATTTCCTTTTTTGGGAAAGGATTAGGTAATTTTTTTACACAAATTATATTTTTCAGAGAAATGTAGTCATGTATGATTTATTTTATATATATATGGTAATCATTGACTTAAACCTATCACCATGGAAAAACTATTTATTTAACCCATTACCACACAATCCCTACTTTTGACGCCCCTGAGAAAGAAGCCTTTTGAAAACACTGTAGGAAAAGGAGAAAATGCTGGTAACCAGCATTTTCTCTTTTTCCCACAGTGTTTTCTTCCCTTCCCTGAACAAATTTCAATTTTTCATTCATCTTTATTTTGTCATCTGCAAATGCTTTCAATTTGAACCAGTCTACAAAATTGTCATGTGGTAAATAGTTAAGAAGATGCATTGAGTTCCTTTTACAGCAGGCAGGCAGGATTTGAAACATTGTGAAAAATAAATGGTTGTATCAGGCAGCTGCTTCTATTCATGCAACATGTTCCGCATGAAAACATCTTCTTTTCTCTAACTCTTTACCATTGAACAAGATTTTGCATGCAATCAAAATTACAAGCATTTGCAGACAACAAGTTGAATGCAGCTCAGATAATAAAATCTGTCTTTGACATGATAGAAAATTATGTGCTAAAGGGAGAAAAAGTGGGTTACCAACATTTACTCCTTTTCCCGCAATGTTTTCAAAAGCCTTCTTTTTCAAATTAGCTAGACCTTCATATTGTGTGGTAAAGGGCTAATTTTTGCTATGTGCTACATGCACTTGTTGTATGTCTTGTCTAAAAATAGCAGCTGTGATGATTGGTTGATTTATTTTAAGACTGGTACTCTATCTTTTTTTTTCTTATTATACAAATCAGGTTTTTAACACTGTTTTCCAGTGCAAAGTCTTTTAGATCCAAAGGTTGAAGCAGGGCTTCCCCTGCAAGTTTTAATTTTTGCGCCATCAAATTCGCCACTTCATAAAAATTGGGGCCAGTAGGAGCCAACTGAAGTAGCCACATAGTGCTTTAGATACTTCAGTTTATTGGCCAATGCTAAAGCTTCTAAATACATTGTTTAATATTGCTGTACAAGCTTACTTATGTTTCTTTTTCCCCAATGGTTTCAAGGCTTTGAGCTGCAGGGACATAGAATTTGTATTTTAAAAGTAATACAACTCCTTAATTCTATGACTGTCAATCTGTTAGAATTCCATCAGTTTTTAAGAAATTCAGGATGAAATTTGGGATTGTGTGGTGAAGGGTTACCACATCATTTCTTTTATCCTGAAAATACTTATGTTTAATTTTTTAAAAGGTCCTTTTATTCTGGTCTTTTCTCTCAGTATGAGTGTCCTATATAGTAACTTGTTCCTGTGCTGTCACTAAGACAAAGTGGTCTATAAAATGTAATTCCCCCCCCACCCCCGCAATCATTCAGCATTTTCACATCATAAAATCATCCGTGTTTTTCCTCATTATAAGACATATTTTAGCACCTACTTTAGAGTTTTATACATATATTTGTGTAAACTTGATGTTTTAAGTCATCATCAAAGCTAAGGACAGTCTGAAATGCTTTTGATCGGACAATGTCAAACTGACATGTTGTTGTGTCATGGGTTTTCATGCTTTTTCGACGATCCTTTTTTTCATATCAGTTAATTTTCAGAAATTGTTTTCGGCATTATTGTGCATAAAATTTTCAGTATATGTAGCAATTTGATCCAAAATCTGTCATTTTTACGCTAGATAAGCAGATCAATACCATTATCATGTTTTTAGCTCCACTGGCCGAAGGCCAGCGAGCTTATGTCATGGCCCGTTGTCCGTCGTGCGTCCGTCCGTCCGTGCGTCCGTCCGTCCGTCCGTCCGTGCGTTAACTTTTTCTTTAAACATCTTCTTCTCTGAAACTACCCATCCAATTTTGATGAAACTTCACAGAAATGATCCTGCCATGGTCCTCTTCAGAATTTCTTGAAAGAATTTAATTCCTTCAAAAACTCTGGTTGCCATGGCAACAAAACTGAAAAAATTTGAAAATCTTTGAAAATCTTCTTGTCTGAAACCGTAAGGCCTAGGGCTACCAAATTTGGCATGTAGCTTTATCTAGTGGACCTCTACCAAGTTTCTTCAAATTATAGCCCTGGGGTCAAAATTGGCCCCGCCCCGGGGGTCACAAGTTTTACATGGGCTTATATAGGGAGAACTTTAAAATTCTTCTTCCACCTAGCCATAGGGCCTAGGGCTACCAAATTTGGCATGTAGCTTTATCTAGTGGACCTCTACAGGGGGTGTCCAACTTATAGCCCAGGGGTCAAAATTGGCCCTGCCCCGGGGGGTAACAAATTTTACATGGGCTTATATAGGGAATACTTTCAAAATCTTCTCGCACCTAGCTATAAGGGCTAGGGCTATCAAATTTTGCATGCAGCTTTATCTAGGTGGTCTCTACCAAGGGTGCCCAAATTATAGCCCTGGGGTCAAATTTAGCCCCGTCATAGGGGGTCACAAGTTTTACATGGGCTTATATAGGGAAACTTTAATAATCTACTTGTACATAGCCATAAGGCCTAGGGCTACCAAATTTTGCATGTAGCTTTATCTAATGGGCCTCTAACAAGAGGGCCCAAATTTTAACTTTGGGGATCAAGTTTGACCCCACCCCAGGGTTCACAAGTTTTACATTGGCTTTATAAACCTGTCTCAAGGGTCAGATATTTTTCAGGGCCTTTTATTGAGCAAACTTGTTTTACAGGGCTTTTTATTGGGCAAGATTCAAAAATCTTCGTGTTTATAACCACACATTCTAGTTTCATATTGTAGGTCTGAGGTCAAAATTGACTCCATCCAGGGATCACAAGTTTAACATGGGCTTCAAAATATGATCACTTCAATTTAAACATTAATCAAGGGAAATAACTCTTTTTATGAAAGATAAAGTTTGGTACTATTTACCTCCCTTGATTATCAAACTACATTGATACATGATTGGTGCTAGACATTAAGTTTTTTGATAGAAATTATTCTGTTTTCAAGTGTGATTCATTTTGATGCTAATAGTTATGCTCACATGAGGTGAATAATAAATTAAAAGTAAGGTTTCTATCATTCAGCTTATTTTTTCCAAGGACTTTACCTTTCATGCTAATGAATTAACCTGCTTGTACTGCCTGACAGTGTTCATTGTTTTTGAAGGCCCTCTTTTTCATGGTCATGAACACTTGAATTTGTGTGGTAAAGGGTTAAAAAGCCAGTGGAGCGATACAGGGCCATCATGGCCCTCTTGTTCATTAACAACATCGATAAATACACGCGATAAATTTCTAGCCAGTGAAAGGATGTAGACCAGGTAACCAGGTAAGGCATACTGAAGGCGTTGCTTTACAAATTATGGGCGGTGACTAAATCTTGTATCTGATAACTGATTGGTTTGATATAGAGTGCTCAAAGGGGCGTGACGAAATATTGATATTTGATTGTTTAGCAGTGGTGTGTATGCAATTATGGTGTATAATTTAGACAAGACCGTTAATGAATGCCTGCCTGATAAGGTGTGATAAACAGTTATGCAGGCTTCCTTTACACTTGATACATACTGTGTATGTCAGAGGATAGTTTACAGACATTTACTTGTCGCCAATACATTCGCCAGTGCTTCATTTTTGGTGCCATTTTCTCTAAATTTTCGCATTTGGCGCCACTGGCGATCGACAGCGGGAGCCCTGGATGAAGGTTTTTGAAAGGATTGTTGGAGAAATTATGGTAACCAACATTTTCTCCTGGTGCTATGATATTTGCTGTCTGCAGTTCCATTATTTTAGTCACATTTGATTTGTCCTGTGCAAGTGTTTTCAATATTGAGAAGTTGAGAGTGACAAAATTTTGGACTTATCCAAATAATAACATTTGCAGATTTTAGATATTAAATGCTGGTCTGATAATTGAAATTCTCTTTATTTAACTCATTACCACCCAATCCCTACTTTTGACGACCCTAAGAAAGAAGCCTAAAGAAAACATTGTGGGCAAAGGAGAAAATACTGGAAACCAGCATTTTCTCCTTTTCCCACAATGTTTTCTACCCCTCACAAGACAAATTTCAAATTTTCAGTCACTTGTATTTTGTCGTCTGCAAATGCTTGTGACTTGGACAAGCCTAAAATATTGTCGTTTGGTAATGAGTTAAGTATAAAAAATATTGGATTTCCATATTTTGTCATTTTTGCATAATATTTTCCTATTTTCTTAAGGTGTCCTTAAGTGTGTAAAAAAAACATGGGACTACCTTGCAGACACACAACTTCTGCTGTTTCATTGCTGGTTTACTGTGTGATATACCTTGTTCTTTTTTACAGTCAGTCTTAGTCATATCTCACTTTTAGTCCTTAGAATGTGTTATATAGCTTGCATCACTCAAAAAGGGGCATTCGGTCATTTGCATAAAGTGTTGTCTTGGATCAGTCTGTGCAGTCTGCGTAGGCTAATCCAATACAACACTTTCTGTTTTTATGTAATTTTCTGTTTTGCACAAGTGTACTGCAGCACAAAATCTAATGTAGTCGTAAAGTGCCGCCTTGGATTAGCCTAGCTGATCCGAGACGAAACTTTACACAAATGTAGGAATGCCCCCTTTCCTGTGTTGCAAGCCATATATATTAGCGATGCCCTGACAAAGGGGTTTGAATATATCTCTTTGACTCTTTACCAAACGACAAAATTTTAGACTGGTCCAAGTTGCAAGCATTTGCAGACGACAAAATAAATGTGAATCAAAAATTGAAATTTGTTTTTGGAAGGTTTAAGAAACATTGTTTGAAAAGGAGAAAATGCTGGTAACCAGCATTTTCTCCTTTTCACTTAAGGTTTTCGAAAGGCTTCTATCTCAGGGTTGTAAAATCCAGGAATTGTTTGGTAAAGGAATAACCCATTACCACACAATCCCTACTTTTGACGACTCTGAGAAAGAAGCCTTTAGAAAACATTGTGGGAAAAGGAGAAAATGCTGGTAACCAGCATTTCCTCCTTTTCCCACAATGTTTTCTACCCTTCACACAAAAAATTTCCCACAATGTTTTCTAAATGTTTTCCCACAATGTTTTCCCACATGTTTTCCCACAATATTTTCTACCCTTCACACAAAAAATTTCAAATTTTCAATGACTTTTATTTCCTCGGCTGCAAATGCTTTCAATTTGGGCAAACCTAAAATCTTGTCGTTTGGTAATGAGTTAATGCGTCATATCAAGCAAGTCATTGTATGATTATGGATTCGTAAAATCCAGTTTGTGTTAAAAGCAACTGAGTCATGAGGTAGACTTGACCTGTGACATGCAGAAAATTGAACAATAGAACAGAAAGTTTCAGTCCAGGGCCACCAGCATAGACTTCATAGGCTGAACTGGGTCGATACTTTTGCTACTGGTAAATATCCTGCATGTAAATGGACCAGTCTACCTTAAAGTTGAGCTTTTTTTGGGGGGGGGGGGAGGGGGTAAAATATGCCTGTCTTATTTCATGCTTTCCGGTAGGATATTGAGAAATAGCAGTGAAAATATTTTTCTGTCTTACCCTGGTACCACCAGTCAAAATAACGATTTTCATGTTCTCATTGCCTAGGTAAATTGCGCGTGCCTGACAACCAGATGGGAAATATGACATCATTTACCTTACATTTCTCACGCTTGACGTAATATTGTAATGCGTTGCTATGCGAGAGGGGTGCGCCATGGGGAATAACCGAGAACTGTACTGGATTTTGATAAAGCTCCTCCCAGAAAGGGTTAAAAGCATGAAATAAATAGAATATTTGGGGGGTTTTTTTTGGTGAAAGATTGAAATTTATTTCATCTCTTGAACACCATCTGTAATATTTTCATGAGTGGCACAGCCACTCGTGAAAATATTACCCATGGTGTCCACTCGAATAAATTTCGATCCTTCACAGAAAAAACAAATATCCTATATATATATGTATCAAATATTTTCATATAAAGCATTAAAACAATGTATTTAACCCCATTTTAACAGAGCATAACTCTTTTTTTTCCCCATTCTAAGGACTAATAAACCACAGTGTGAGTGAGTTCTAGTAAATATTCAGTATTCATTTGCCACAGTATTTACACTGCTATTTTTATAAATTTGTAAATCTGTGTATTGAAACTTTAAAATCTCTCTAAACATTACTACTCTACTAGAAAAGTATCACTTTATATGTTCAGGCAGTTAGTTGCTGTTGAAAAAATTATATTAAAACAGTTGTTCGTTCCTTTTTCTACAATTTTGAAATGTTTTAAATTGTTTTCTATACCATTTTACACTTTTCCAAATGTATCCCTTTTGTACTTTGCCGTTTCAAAAATATGATCTTTTAGTCGCATAATTATGTATTATTTGTATATCTAGGGTAAGAAGTGTTCTCTTATTTTCCTTAACTCTTTACCACACAATCCCAACTTTTTACGACCCTGTGGAAGAAGCCGTCAGAGAACACTGTGGGAAAAGGAGAAAATACTGGTCATTAAAACTCGGGATTGTGTGGTAATGAGTGAAAAGAAGTGTTTTTTATTTTCATGAAGTCAGTAGTATTTGTAATTGTTTAAAATCAAACTTACCAGATTTTCAAATAAGGAGTGGGAGATTTTTTTTTTTTAAGATTTATAATTATATATATGTAACTAAATTCCTGTTAGCTGGGTTCACACAAATTTTGATTTAGTTAAGCTCAAACCTAGAATTTTATTTCTAACATTAGAATTGAAAATAAACCCCCACATTTAATGCTTTTATTTTTAGTAACTATTTTTCCTGTCTATTTTAATTTATCAACCCATTACCACACAAAAAAATTTAGACTGGTCCAAATTGAAAGCATTTGCAGACGACAAAATGAAGGTGACTGAAAAATTGAAATTTGTTCCGGGAAGGGTAAAAACTAGAAAACACTGTGGGAAATGGAGAAAATGCTGTTTACCAGCAGTTTCTCCTTTTCCCACAGAGTTTTCAAAAGGCTTCTTTCTCAGGGGCGTCAAAGATAGGGATTGTGTGGTAATGGATTAATAACATTAGAAATTAAAACAAAACCCCATGATAATTTTATGATTTGTTTTGTTCGATTTTTCTTTTTTTTCCTATATATATCAATAGCTCTATTTGTAATTGATGATGTAAGCTGTATTATAGCATAGTTTTAAACTTGTCTCAACTATTCTGTCAATTTCTTGGTTAATTTTTTTTAACAAAATATATTTTTGTAGGGCATACAATCTTTGTAAATGTCTTCAATCAAATTACGATTATCTTTATTATACATTTCATGGCAATATGTATAATTGTATTTTAATGATTTTTTTTTTATTTGATTGTTCAAATTTTCCTATCAATATCAATAGCTCTAAGATATAATTGATGTTGTAAGCTGTACTATAGCATACTTTTGACCTTGTCCTAACTATTCTGTCAATTTCCTAGTTAATTTTTTTTACAAAATATATTTTTGTAGGACATACAATCTTTGTAAATGTCTTCCAATCAAATGACTATTACCTTTGTTATACATTTTGTAGCAATATGTATAATTGTATTTTAATGTTTAGAATATATATGTTATTCTTTAAACTGTGATGTTTTTTAATTGTTATTGACAGCATATAGGACAGGTTCAAATAAAAAAGAATTGCAAATGACAAATAAAGTATAATCCATATGTCTTCAAAATGGAAAACAATATTGCGGGAAAATGAGAAAATGCTCGTTACCAGCATTTTCTCCTTTTCCATCTACTGGTATGTTTTTGTCAAGCCTCTTTGATTAGGGTAGATAAAAAAAAAGCGGATTTTGTTGTAAAGGTTGAAAGGTAATAATCCAAGGTTGTTAAACTCTTCATCAAGTGACAAAATTTTAGATGGGTCCAAACTGAAAGCACTTCAACTTGCAGACGATAAATCAAACATGGCTCAAATGAAATCATTTGTCCTTGATAGGGTTTAAAACACGGTGGGAAAAGGAGAAAATGCTGGTTACCAGCATTTTCTCCTTTTCCCACAGTGTTTTCAAAAGGTTTCTTTCCAAAGGTTGTCATTGTTTGGTAAAGCGTTAATGTATCTGTTGAAAAAAAAAAAAAAAAAAAGCATTGACCCATGTAAGCTGTGCGGGCTAAAATGGATAGAGAAAATTTTTGCTATTGGTTTATGACAAATTGTACACAAAATTATGCTCACTTGCCCGTGCTTGGTTATTTTCCAGGGCCCTACTTCACAATCTTCTACGAGGTACATGAAAACTATCATGATAATTTTAGAAAAAGCTATTTTGATAAATCAAAGTTTCACGAAAATTCTATCTACATAAAATGAAAATAAGAATTTTTCAGGAAACTTTGATTTATCGCAATCATGTTCTAAAGTTCTCATGATAGTTTTCATGTGTCTTATGGTAGATTAATGCCACTATACTATAGTTACATAAAACTTATGCAAATTTTGTTCCTTACTGCCTTGGTGAAACGGGGCCCTGATTTTATTCCCCTTGATGAATATTGCTGAGTGTGAGATCCATGTTAAGGGAGACCACTTCTTCATGCATAGCTTTTCCTGATTTAAATACAATACCTGACCACTGCTTTGGAGAGATATCTCTAGCTCAGTGGTTTTGGTATTGGTCTTTTAAACCTTGAAAAATGAGCATCTTGTATACCAGGCGTTCGAATACCACCAGATGCGGTTTATATTTCAGTTATGCATTTGTGTATTTGTTTCTTTGTTAAGGACTTTGTTTGTAAGATCGACTTATATTTCACTTTAGTGACAAATTGTACATGTGTGTGTACATGCCTATGTTTTGCCAATATCCAGTGCATTGATTTTACATTTTTGACAGATTGTACACATATGAGGATATGTGTTTGATTTGTCATGTTGCTGAGGTTTTCTTATATGCTGTATAATTTTATACAATTCGATAGGTGAGTGCAACACTATTCTAAGTGCCTGTACAGGCACTTAGAATAGTGTTGCACTCACCTATCAACATGTGTGTGCATGCATAATGTTTGAACACATTCACAGGGTAAAATTCATAGAGCCACACTATGTGAAAAGGGGGCTTAATGCATCTTTGTGATCCACAGTACTAGGCAAACCACCACATACTTTAAGATCCACAATAGTCATCTTTTTTCGTAAAGCACTATAAAGTAGCAAAGGAGAAAATGGCTTTTATCAATAAGTTTGAGGAAAATCAGGGCTGTTTTAGCTCCAGATTTCTCTTAACTGCTAATCGTAGCTGAATGAAGGTAGTTTTATTGAGTAAACGCTTATTTTAGAATGAGATTCAAGGTAACGGTTGTCCCGTAGAAAAGTAGTCCGCTTCTGTACCCAGGATGCCCAAATTAGATAGACGAGTATTTGTAGAATGCCATCTAGCGGGAGATAATGCAACTTTTTTAACAATTGACTTAATCCTGAGGTAGACTGGTTCTCAGACGTACATAGAATTGACCAATAGCGAAAAGTTTTGGCCTAGCTCAGCCTGCACATACTGCGCAGGCAGAGCGGAGTTGATAATTTTCATAGATACATTAAGCCTTTACAAAACAACATAATTTTGGACTGTTCCAAGTTGAAAGCATTTGGAGCCGACAAAATAAATGCAACCTAAAAATTGAAATTTATTTTGGGAAGGGTAGAAAACACTGTGGGAAAAGGAGAAAATGCTGGTTACCAGCATTTTCTCCTTTTCCCACAGTGTTTTTAAAAGGCTTCTTTCTAAAGGTCGTTAAAAGTCGGGATTGTGTGGCAAAGAGTTAAGCCCCCTTTTCCAGCAGCATGGCTCGTATCTTCGTATTTCTAAAGGATTGTACATGTATATTTTTCGATGAGCTCAAATAATTTAGTTGAATCTTACATTTCTTCAGAATTTTCATGTCTGCATAGGTTTGCTAAGGCACACCCTTTAGTGTTCACCCCTTACATTTTTGTTGATCACTTATTTGACCTATGAACAAACAGTATTTTGAAATTATACATCGAAGATTTACAACTTCTCCGGTTGTATATCTATATACACAATAGTTGTATATATTACTTATGTTGTCTAAGTCAGATTGAAAATCTTGTGCCTTACTATACAGAGATGCTAACCACTCCCATATTTGCGGAATCATGCTGATTTTAAAGTCTTATTTCTGCATTCCGATCTCAGACATTGAAATTCCGATAAATTTTGACAGAACAATTTTTAACAGTGCCAAAGAAAAAAATTAATAAACTTCCTGATTATGCAAAGGAGAGTAGCCTGAGTACAGTTAATTGGAGTAAATTCCCAGAATGGTTTACCACATTTTGTTCGAAAGTTTCACATGTACTCATGGTAAATAGTAAAATACTAGTAGTTGTAAACCTAAAAAGTCAATAGACAAAATTTACATTCCCCCCGTTATGCTTTTCATTGGATGCTAAGTCTAACTACAACAAATGAAATCGCTCGTAGCATTTCATCTTTGATAAAAATAGAATAAGGTCACGATCGACCTTTCGAATAGATGGTAAACATGGAAACCCACGTGGATGTCTGCTTATCGCAAAAAAGCATTGCGCCATGTGGACTGTTCTTTGGCCTTCTAGTAATGGGAAGAATTGGGTATATACTGTTCTCTTTGGCCATATGACTTCAATAAGTCTATATTCAGAAATAAAATTAAATTTTAAGTAAATGTTTATGGTATACCGGAAAATGTTCTCAGTTTCCTTCAAGATTCTGGAGAAGTGTCATTTAGGGTTTGCACCTCTGAGTATATAAGAAATATACACTGGCAGATGCCTGTGTATACATGTATTTCCCATACACAGTGGCACTTGCTTTCTGTCCTACACATGTTTCTGTTGAATCTTTTAAACATGTATACACATATGTTCTGGAATACATACCTGAGGTTTAATTATATTTTTACATCTCTGAAAAACTGTACACATATGCATACATGCATATGAGGACTGAGTAAAAAGTTCATGGAATTTGTTAATTTAACCCTTTACCACTGAGTGCCGACTTTTGACGACCCTGAGAAAGAAGCCTTTTGAAAACATTGTGGGAAAAGGAGAAAATGCTGGTGACCAGCATTTTCTCCTTTTCCCACAATGTTTTCTACCCTATTAAAGAAAAACCATTTGATATGAGCCACATTGAAACTGTCATCTGCAAATGCTTTCAATTCGGTCTGGTCTAAGATTTTGTTGTTTGGTAAAGGGTTAATAAAACCCCATGATTACACAAGTGAAATTCTGAAAACAAAATTAATTGGACATCAAAAAAAAAGTTGCTAAGAAATTCCTGGAACTTTTTGCTCAGCCCTCATATTTGTGCTCCCAGAACTTTTTGCTCAGCCCTCATATTTGTGCTCCCAGATGTCCCTGAAGTTTGGTTGTATTTTTTGAAGTTGTATTCACCATTTTATCTAGTCGCTGTTTTCTCTGCTTTATTTTGCCTGTTATACTTGCTTTTTCACAATCATACGACACAATTCTGAGTTTTAATAACCTTGAGGAAAAAAGCCTTGTGAAAAATGCTGGTTACCAGCATTTTCTCCTTTCCCTACAATGTGTTCTGTCCTTGCAAAAGGCAAATTTCAGCTTTTTAGACACATTAGATTTGTCATCTGCAATGCTTTCAGTCTAAAATTTTTTAATCTGGTAAAGATTTTAACCCATTACCAGATAATCCCTACTTTTGACACCCCCTGATTTTCTCCTTTTGTGGGAAAAGGAGAAAATGCTGGTTACTGGCATTTTCTTCTTGTTTCTTGTAAGGGTCATTAAAAGTTTGGACTATGTGGTAAAGAGTTGAATCTTAAGCAGAATTTGTCATTGATTTGTAGAAGAGAATGGGGAGAAAAGAGGAAAACGCTGGCTACCCCTTTACCATAATTTTAAGCAACCCTGAGAAAAATAAGTTTTGAAAAAATAGTGGGAAAAGGAGAAAATACTGGTAACCAGCTTTTTATCCCTTTCCTGCTCAGTTTCCTACCCTTCCTAGAACAAATGTAAATTTTTGAAGTCACATTCATTTTGTCATTTGGATATGCTTTCAAATTTGACAAGTCTAAAATTTTGTCCTTTGGTAAATGGTTAACAGCAGTTTCGTCTTTTATCAGAATGATTTTAACCCATTACCACACAATCCCTACTTTTGACGCCCCTGAGAAAGAAGCCTTTTGAAAACACTGTGGGAAAAAGAGAAAATGCTGGTAACCAGCATTTTCTCCTTTTCCCACAGTGTTTTCTACCCTTCCCGGAACAAATTTCAATTTTTCAGTCACCTTTATTTTGTTGTCTGCAAATGCTTTCAATTTGGACCAGTCTAAAATGTTCTCGTGTGGTAAAGAGTTAAAAGTTCATTTTTGTCATGGTCATTGTATTACCAGATTATTCTATTCCAATATTTTGGCTTATGCCTATATCAAGAAATCTGGCATGAAACTGATGCTTTCTACATTTTCTGACATTTATCAAACTGCCATTTTTAATTTTCATTTAAAAATGGTGGTTTGATAATAGTCAGAAAATGTAGAAAGCATCAATTTCATGTCAGATTTCTTGATACAGGCTTAACTCTTTACCACACGACAGAATTTTAGACTGGTTCAAATTGACAGCATTTGCAGATGACAAGATAAAGATGACTGAAAAATTGAAATTTGTTCTGGGAACGGTTGAAAACACTGTGGGAAAAGGAGAAAATGCTGGTTACCAGCATTTTCTCCTTTTCCTACAGTGTTTTCAAAAGGCTTCTTTCTCAGGGGCGTCAAAAGTAGGGATTGTGTGGTAATGGGTTAAGCAGAAATATTGGAATACAGTTAACAATTTTGAGTTGTGTATTTTCCATTGCCTTAGGAATATTAATGGATTAAGTATTACCAGAATAGTTTGTAAAGGTTTAAGGTTTGATACATGTAAAAACAGTGTTACAAAAGGAGAAATGACTGGTTATCAGCAATTTCAACTTTTGCAACAGTGATTTTGAAAAGTGATCACATGTAAGATTAGAGAAGTTGTCCACTCAGGGCCAATGTAGTGCCTTTGAAAATTCTCAGTCATTTTACATGATATTATATTTTTACTAAATTCTCACATAAGGCCTATCAAAAAAAATCTGTGTTAACTTTACCACATAATCCTGACTTTTAAAGACCCTGAGAAAGAAGCCTTTTGAAAATACTAGTATTGTGGGAAAAGGAGGAAATGCTAGTAACCAGCATTTTCTCCTTTTCACACACTGTTTCCTCCCATCCCAAAACAGATTTCAGTTTTGAGCCACACTTTTGTCGTCTGCAAATGCTTTCAATTGGGACAAGTCTGCAATTTTTTTGTTTGATGAAGAGTTAATCGTTTCATTGGAGATGCTGTAGGGTAGGATAGGTAGGGATTATTTTTTTAACCCAGAAACATCCAATCAGGACAAAGTACCGAAATTACACCCCATGAGATTTTTTCTTTTCAATCGTAGTGTAAAAACTTTAGGGTGGCAGCATTTTCTAGCTAGGGTCATGAAACCCTGAACACAGATATCTCTTTGATAGGCATAATCATTGAAGTGTGTCAATAGTATTGAAAATATTTCATGGAAACCTCTCATATTTGTGTTCATTGATATCTAACGATTTATATTATTTTACATGTGATCCTTTACGATTACGTATGAGCCATACTCTGGGAAAAGGGTGCTAAATCTGTAAGGTACAATGCCGACTTTCAACGACCCTGGGAAAAAAATCTTCCGAAAACATTGCAACAGGATTCATTCCTCTCTCACCGCTGATCGTTATTTTGACGATGATTATGTGGAAAAACAGCCAGTGGCTTGGAAAGAATATTGTGCAGAAGTAATGTTGAAAATGGCGTTAAACACCATACAATCAATCATACAATCAAACAATTGACTGAATCTTGAGGGAGATATGGTCCTTAGACATGCAGAAACTTTACATATAGCAAAAAGTGTCGACCCATGTCAGCCTGCGCGGACTGCGCAGGCTGACATGGGTCGATACTTTTTGCAGATGCATTAAGCCTCTTTTTTCACAGAGCATTATTTTTATGTGTGTATGTAATTTATTTTTGTAAAAGTTGATGTACACCTCTGTTAGTCTCAATAAAGTATTGCTTTTTTATCACACCTCTCTTTTATTTTCAGTCTAATACAGCGACCATTACAAATTTTCTTGTTTGACACACATTTGAGATAAGATTTTTTATTATATGCCCAAATGGTCTTTATAATGTCATAGCCCCAGTTACCCAACTGTTTGTAGGACAAGTTAAAAATTTTGTAAGTTTTTACCTGATGCCAAGTTTTGCTTTTTACCTATGTTTTCGTAGCAAAGTTTGAAAGTTTTGCAAAACAACATACAAAAATAAAGGTCGTAAGTAAAAACATAGGCATTTTTAGTATTGCGTTGTCATAGAGAAAGAAATTTGAGAAAAACATAAGAATTATCCTCATAATTATCTGCAGCAGTTATGATTGTCTTTTTCTCTTCACATGTACATTATCCTTATTTGACAGAAGTGGCTGACATATGAGACAGAAGTGGCTGACATATGAGACAGAAGTGGCTGACATGAGATAAGATAAAGCATTTTCACAGAAGTTTCATTATTTGAGTAACATGTAATTTGTTGTCTGCAAATGTTTCCATTTGGATGAACCTTCAACTTCGTTGTGTGGTAAAGAGTTAATAACATTTTTCATAGATTCATTTGATGAAAGATTTTATCTCAAGCACCCATTTATGTCAGGACCTATATATCCTTCTTTATTACACAGCATCCAGGTTAAACTGTACTTCTGGATCTAGAATAGAAAGCAGCCACTGACTTGGAAAGAATGATGCATGAGACTCAGGAAGGTCTGAAAGAAAACCCCTGGAAATCATGAAAAGTGTCATTTGCCACCACAATTTAGTTGAAATAATTTTGAAACAGCATTTATCTGTCAGCTAACCAGATATCCATGCACTAATAGATGTGATATTTGTTTTTTATGTACAGATATTTATAGATTTTTGACATACCACAGATATTTTTGAAAACAATATCTTCTAGTGACTCCATCCTCATGGAAGAAAATTATTGGAAACATTGTGGAAAAGGGCAAAAAGATATTTTTACCCCAAAACACTGTACCACTTTAAATCAAAGTGATTTTTATATCCTTTTCTAGAAACTTGATTTTAATCTAACATCAAACAGTCCTGAGTTTTATGTGTCAATGGTTGCCTGACCAGTGACTCAAAAATTGAATTTTGGTGTTTGAAGGGTAGAAAACATTGAGGGAAAAGGAGAAAATGCTGATTACCAGCATTTTCTCCTTTTCCTACAATGGTTTCAAAAGCTTTCTTTCTGAGATTCGTTAAAATTCGGGATTAAATGGTAAAGAGTTAAGTACTTAAAAATATACAGAGAAATGACTGAAAAGTGCTGAAGATAAGTTTTAATGATAAGAGTTTAAATTTTTTACCTTATTAACCTTAGACATATAAGCACAGTAGGTCGGTATCAAAGACAGGACATTCATACCTACATACCAAACATGTGCATTGTAAGTAAAAAGAAGCTGGGAAAATTTTTTTTTTTTTGCTAGGCCCATAATTTCTTAAACAAGAGGGCCATGATGGCCCTGTATCGCTCCACTGGGTTTTTAACCCTTCACCACACAAACTGAAGTGTTCATGACCGTTAAAAAGAGGCCTTAAAATATGAACACTGTCAGGCAATACCTGCAGGTTTATTCATTGGCATGAAAGGTAATTCTTGAAAAGGAGAAAAAAAAACCTGAATGATAAAAACCTTACTTTGAAATCAATATTCCACACATATGAGCATAACTATTAGCATCAAAATGAATCACTCTCCCTGAAAACAGACTATTTTCTATCAAAAAACTTAAATATGTAACATTAATTATGTATCACTGCAGTTTGATAATCAAGGGAGGTAAATAGTAACAAACTTTATCCTTTATAAAAAGAGTTATTTCCCTTAATGTTGAAACTGAAGTGACTATAATATGGAAACTTATCTTAAACTTGTGATCCCTGGAATGGAGCCAATTTTGACCCCAGGGCTTAATGTGAATAAACTTGAAAAAGATCCATTAGATAAAGCTACATGCCAAATTAAGTAGCCCTGGACCTTGTGGTTTGAAAGAAGAAGATTTTTCAATTTTTTTTTTTTTAGTTTTGTTGCCATGGCAACCAGAGTTGTTGAAGGAATCAAATTCTTTCAAGAAATTCTGAAAAGAACCATGGCAGGATAATTTCTGTGAATTTTCTTCAAATTTGGATGGGTAGTTTCAGAGAAGAATATGTTTGAAATAACAGTTTTAAACGCACTGACAGACGGACGGACGCACCGATGCATGGACACCGGGCCATGATAGAAACCCGCTGGCCTTCGTCCGGTGGAGCTAAAAATCAGTGGACCTGAATAAAACTAAAGTTGATCTGTAAGTCATGGTGGTTGACTTGCACGCTGAAAATCAGCTCAATATCTGACAGCGCTTAGAAAAAAGTCTGGAAAACAGCTTTTTTTGGGGAAAATTTCCAAGTCCAAGGCCCATAATTTCGTGAAAAGTCAGTGGACTGGAACGAAACTCAACCTTGATCTTTAACTCAAGATGGTTGACTTGAACACCAAAAAGCAGCTCAATATCTTCTAGTGTTTAGAAAAAAAAGTCTGGAAAACTATTTTTTTCCATAAAAAATTCCAAGAACAAGGCCTGTAATTTCATCAAAATTCAGTGGACTGGAACGAAACTCAATCTTAATATGTAGCTCATAGTGATTGATTCACACCAAAAATCAGCTCAATATCTGCCAGCGCTTAGAAAAAATTCCCGAAAACTTAAAGGGCTTTGTAGCCTCTTAAGGTATTTTTAGATTTCGCGACTAAAAAAAAAAAGCATTATGCTAATGTCAAGTAACTGGCACGTGACTAATGATGCTCAAACATAACCAACATGTAATTATTTTCCGTAATGTCTTCATCGGACGCATTCGGCATACCTTGTGTGATGGGAGCCATCATATGCCTTGGCTGTAACTGGTGGTTTGATATGTGTCAGATCGGTACATTTATCGCCCGAAAATACGTCAGTTTACCGTTCTGTAAATTGTAAAGCTTCTCTTACAGAAAAAAACTTGAGTTTCAATTGTATATCAAAATCTTTCTAACAATATTTCATTTGACAAACAGTTGGTACATTCATTTTTGAGCATATGGTTTATCAATTCCGATTGAAGTTTTCACCGACAAATAGACGGATATGAATAACTCCATCGAGGTTGTTTATGTTTTTGCTAAACAAATGTCAGTGGCGCGCTATAGATAAAATGACGTGATTCTCATTTCAAAATGGAAATCTCCTTGATACGTTGTCTGCACATGTCATATTCTTTGAAGATTCGACCTGTCACATATGACGCATCACTCTCCCCGATGTCGGGGAGAATGTAGTAATACGCGCTATAAAGTAGCAATGGAGAAAATGGCTTTTATCAATACGTTTGAGGAAAAATCAGGCCTGTTTCAGCTCCAGATTTCTCTAAACTGCTGATCATAGCTGTATGAATCGCGCCAGGTAGGGTTTTATTGAGTAAACGTTTATTTTACTTTGAAATTCGGTTGTCGCGTAGGAAAGTGGTCCGGTTCTGTACACAGGAAGCCCAAATTAGATAGATGAGTATTTGCAGAATGCCATTCAGCGGGATTAATTGATTTCAGTTTTAACATCAAACTTCCAGTATGATAACCATAGAGTCAGTTACTCATCTGGCACGCCTGCTGTAAACCCCGACAATTTTTTTTTTGAATTTAAGAAAAAAAAAAAGCAAAATTCAGGATGTTATTAGTTCTTCAACATCATTTAGAAGACGCTTACCGTTTCCCAGAAGGCAGTTGTCCAATGGGGGCAAATATCCAGGTGCAGATGTCCTAACTGGGCAAATGTCCGGGAGGGGATGTCCTAAGGGGGCGAATGTCCGGGGGGCAGATGTCCAGGGGACAAATGTCCGGGGAGAAAAATGTCCTACTGGGGCAGATGTCCTACGGGGGCGAATGTCCGGGTGGCGAATGTTCGGGTGGCAGATGTCCTACGGGGGGAAATACCCGGGGGGACAGATGTGTAGGGGGCAGGTGTCCTACAGGGGCAAATGCCCGGGGGCAGATGTCCAGGGGGCAAATGTCCTGATACCGTTATACCGGTTCCTACAATATCTTTTTTCAATCCTCTACATGTATATGATAAACAACCATCTATCCTTCGTCCTCATTTCTATGGTGGCATATTTCTACAGCGAGATACAAGATAGCTATTGCAATAAAGAGAACTATCGTGATAAAACAAAGTTTCCTGGAAATATTATCCTTCTCCAAACATGGCGTCCGAAGGAGGCATTACGGAAAACAATTAGATGTTTTGTTATGTTATTGAATTTTGAAAAGCGTCATTAGTCACGTGTCAGTCACGCTCCAATCATTGTCCTAAATCTCCTACAATATCTTTATTCAATCCTCTACATGTACGAGTATATAGTACACAACTGTCTATTCCTCGTTCTCATTTCGATGGTGGCGTATTTCTATTGCGAGATACGAGATAGCTATTGCAATAATTTAACCCTTTCCCAAGCAATCCCTGGTTTTTAGGGTCTGGAATAGTAACCTTTTGAAAACATGGTGGGAAAATGAGAATTTTCTCCTTTTCCCACAATGTTTTCCACCCTATCATAGAAAGAAATCCTCTTTTCAGCAAGAGTTGAGTTGTCATCTGCAAATGCTTTCAATTTGGTCTAGTCCAAAAGTTTGTCGTTTGGGAAAGGGTTAAGGGAACCATCGTGGTTCCTGGAAATATTATCCAGATAATAAAATTTTTCAAGATAGAAATATCGCGATAATTGTAAGTATTATCATATTATTTTGCTTTGTGCCCACGAATGACATTCACTGTAGGCCTATCTATAATTAGATACGATTTCGGAACATCTTCGTCCTCAACCTCAAGAATTCTCCTTTTTTCCCTGAATGGTTTTAAAGTTGTTGAAGCGTACCTAATTAGGGCATTCTTGGCACATGAAATTAAAGGTGGTCTTCAGATTTTTGGACGGAAATCTTACGAAAATACAAAAAAAATCATCCTTATATCTCCACAAGCCCTTTAGTTTTCATTCATAAAATCCAAGTAGTCGAAAACCATCCGACAACAACAGAAATTTGAGATTTACTACGGCTCAGGTGGACACCGACGGGAAACACCATCTATTTTTGCATGAGCAACTTGCATATTTACATACCGCAAATACACAGACGAGGCTTCAAACTTACCGTCCGAAGCACTCGTCTCAACTCGGCCGATTCCGTACCTACACCTAACCTCGTCCGTATCAAGGAGCAATATCTCCTGGAGGGCACATGTCCTAAGGGTGCAGATGTCTGGGGGGCAGATGTCCTAGGTTGGCAGATGTCCAGGGGGCAAACGTCCAAATGGCAGGTGTCCTAAGGGGGCAAAGGTCCGGGGGCAAAGGTCCGGGGGCAAAAGTCCGGGGGCACAAGTCCGAGGGGGGGGGGGGGGCAATGTCCTAGCCGGTGTAACATAGAAAGGGTTCGCCGTGTATCTGCACTGTGACGTGTTCCCCATACCAATACGGGGGTGATGCACGATAAACACAAATTCAATCAATCAGCTGGTCAGTGGTGAGAAGATGAAGGTACTTTTTGGTAGTACCTGGTGAGCAATGCCCCAATCACGAATAACCAACTGGAGATTTTGACGCAATCGCCCGGGGACCGCTCGGTCACTGTCCGGTGGCAGTTCAATTTGAACGGCGGCAGTTCAGTTTTGAGACGCCGTTCGGCGCCTGTTCGAGGTTTACAACAAAGTTATAATTCGACGGAGACCGGACGATTTTTTGGCCATCGGAGAGCCCGTTAACTCATCGCCCGGGCTCCGTCCGGGCATTGTCCGATGACCGGACAATGCCTTCAGAAATCGGACGGCTCCCGGCCATCGTTCATCTCCCGGTAGATCGCATTCCACAAATACTCATCTATCTAATTTGGGCGTCCTGGGTACAAACCGGACCGCTTTTCTACTCTACAACCGTTACTTTGAATTTCAAATCAAATTAAACGTTTACTCAATAAAACGATACCTGGTGCGAAACATTCTGCTATGATCAGCCGTTTAGAGAAATCTGGAGCTAAAACAGGCCCATTTTTTCCTCAAACGTATTGATAAAAGCCATTGTCTCCATTGATACTTTATAGCGTGTAATACTACAATCTCCCCGATATCGGGGAAAGTGATGCGTCTTATTAGATAGGTCGAATCTTGGCAGACAACGGAGTATTTGTAGAATGCCATCTAGCCGGAGATAATGCCTATTCAGATGTAATCTCCGAGCAGAGTTGTTATTCATTACTCTCAACATACATCTCTGCAACGGGCTAAATCCTTAATGACAAGAATCTTGTCAAACCGCATCTTCGCGAGCCAAGGTTACGATCACTACGTGGATCTTACCTTGACGGATTGAGCCCGATTTCGAGATGCCTGCGATGCGCCTTCTGTAGGATGCTGGTTATTAACCCCCCACCCCCCACTTACATCATATTTCTAAAAGCCAATATAATATCGTTTTACATTACTAACGAATACACATGAAGCGATAAGCAGATATCCACGTGGGTTTCCATGTTTACCTTCTATTCGAAAGGTAGCGACGTTGTTCTATTTTTATCAAAGTTGAAATGCTACTGGTCGGCGATTTCATTCGTTGCAGTTAGAGCTGGCTGCATCCTATGAAAAAGCGTATCGGGTGAATGTAAAAATCAAGCTCGATCCGCCAAGGGTAGAGTAAGGGTAGTGAATCGTCAGTCTTGGCTTGCGAAGATGGTCAAACCGAGGAAAAAATGTTGTGTTACTATTTAACTGTTGTGTAACATAATGAAGTTGACAAAGGAAATATGATTCCGGATACATTATAGATCTAGGTGCATTCAAACTGGCGAGTTAACCTGTATACAATGGTACTATATTTTCAAGCTTCTTTACTGATCAAATTCTTACGCCAGCCGAAAAAAAATGGTTGAGCCCATGAATGATGACAACATTTTCGACACGCCGATGAATCTAAGTTTGTAATATCAAAACAACAGGGCCAAAATGGCCCTGGATCGCTCACCTGAATTTTTTAGATGACCATAGCCTATTTTTTTTTTTTTTTTGGGGGGGGGGGGTATTGAAACATTGGAACCAAAATTATTACTTTGCCAAGCAATTTTCAAAAGGTCACCTGTAAAAGTCATTTCAAAATCTGACCATCAGTTTCAGAAGGAAGATTTTTTAAGAACACTTCATTTCCGTATAAGTGCAGGTAGCCCCCATTCACGAGAGCCATGATTCTTGACGAATCAAAATTTTACAAACAGGTTTTGAAAAGGGTCACCAAAGGAACATTGCTGAGAAATTCTTTCGAAATCTGACCATGGGTTTGAGAGAAAGAGAATTTTCAAGAAGGTCATCATGTCCGTATAGTGCAAGTAGCCCCCATTCACAAGAGCCATGTTTTTTTGCGGATCAAAGTTATATGAACAACTTTGGAAAAGGGTCACCCAAGGCACATTGCTGTGAAATTATTTTAAAATCTGACCAGCCGTTTCAGAGAAGAAGAATTTTCAAGAATTTCTTCATTTCCCTATAGTGCAAGTAGCCCCCATTCACCAGAGCCATGTTTCTTGACAGATCAAAATTTCGCAAGCATTTTTTGAAAAGGGTCATCCAAGAAACATCTCTATGAAATCATTCCAAAATTTGACCATGGTTTCGGAGAAGAAGAATTTTTAAGAATTTCTTCATTGCCATGGAGTGCAAGTAGCCCCTTTTCACCAGAGCCATGTTTCTTGACCGATCAAAATTTCGCGAACAATTTTTGAAGAGGGTCACCCAAGAAACATCTCTGTGAAATTATTTCAAAATCTGCCCAGCCGTTTCAGAGATGAAGAATTTTCAAGAATTTCTTCATTTCCTTATAGTGCAAGTAGCCCCCATTCACCAGAGTCATGTTTCTTGACCGATCAAAATTTCGCTAACAGTTTTTGAAAAGGGTCACCCAAAGAACATTCCTGAGAAATTATTTTAAAATCTGACCAGAGGTTTCAGAGATGAAGAATTTTTAAGAATTTCTTCATTTCTGTATAGAGCAAGTAGCCCTATTCACCAGAGCCATGTTTCTTGACCGATTAAAATTTCACGAACAAGTTTTGAAAAAAGGTCACTCAAGGAACATCTCTGTGAAATTATTTTAAAATCTGGCAAGTGGTTTCAGAGAAGAAGCTTTTCAAAGAATTTTTTTAGAAAATTCCATTTGGTTGCCATGGCAACCAGAGTTTTTGACGGAATCAAATTCTATGAACACTCTCTAAAGAGGACCTCCCAAGGAACATTCCAGTCAAGTTTGGTCCAAATTTGCCTAGCGGTTTAGGAGTTGATGTTTAAAGAATTGTTGACGACCCACGACGGACGACGGACACCGGTGATCCTAAAAGCTCCCCTTGAGCACGTTGTGCTCAGGTGAACTAAAAACAAGTTATTGTCCTTTAAAGGACATATAAGCTTTTCAGAAAATCCCCTTTTTTACATTTCCTACCAGTAAGTCTGATTGGCCGTATGCTGTTTGAACAGTACACAAAACAATCGATTGGTCTTTCTTTCACCGGCGTTTGTGTCGCCATTCTGAGTTATGGTCATGTGACGAAAATATCACTTGATGACGGACTACTTTCTGTGCCAACTACAGAGGTGAATGAGAATGATCCGTAGTAGTGCATTATATTTGGCTAGATGGAATCCTTCAAATAGACATCTACCTAATTTTGGCATGCTGGGTACAGAAGCGGACATAACCGTTACTTTGAAATTCGAAACGTTTACTCAATAAAACGCAACTTGGTGCATTTCATTCACCTATGATCGGCTAGCATGTAACATATGCATCGGCCATCCATTAAAACAGCCTCTACATACTTGCCAAGTTGGGTTATAGGCTAATAGCTTCGGTATAAGCCCTACTTTTCCAAGGTGTTGGGGAAATGGTTGATGCGTCATATAAGACAGGTCGAAGAATATATATGACCACTCTCTTGCACTCCGGATCATTCACATTCACCTCTGTAGTGGGCTCAGAAAGTAGTCCGTCATTACGTCATATTTTCGTCGCATGACCATAACTCAAAATGGCGACACAAACGCCGGTGAAAGAAAGACCAATATCGATTGTTTCGTGTGCTGTTTAAACGGCATGGGATCAATCAGACTTAGTGGTAGGAAATGTAAAAAAGAGGGATTTTCTGAAAAGCCTAAATATCTTTAAAGGACTATAACTTTATCTTTAATCTTACAAACTTAGATCCTCCGATGTGTCAAATCAGTTGTCATCATTTATGGGCGCAGCCATTTTTGTTAAAATTGCGTAAGATTCTGATAAGTGAAGAAACTCGAAAAAAATAGTTCCATTCTATACAGGTAAATTCATCAGTTTGAATGCACCTATAATGCATCCAGAATCATATTTCCTTTGTCTGTTTTATAACGTTACACATGAAACAGTTAAACAGTAGCAAAACATGTTTTCCTCGGTTTGACAAGATTCTTGTCATTTAGCCCATCGCAGAAATGTATAGTGAGAGTACCGAACGACAACTCTGCTCGGAGATTGATATATGACATGCGCAGACAACGGTAGTAGTGACTCAGATGGCTCCGCTGCAGTACGGCCGAAATGCTGCGAATTCCTAGCGCCATTTGGTTTGTTTAGTGGAGGCAACCTTAACCGAACCAAGTTACTTTTTGTGCATTTTTACACGGCACGTAGACTTGACGCGATTGTCATTTCCCTATCATTCAGTATTAAATCATTTGACTGATAATGTAATTGTTTGTCTTTAATAAACATGTACAGCTGAGAAAAGTTTTATTTTTTTAATTTAACGCTGTGGAACATATACTTACTTGTTTGTAGTAGAAGTATTTGGGAAAAAAAAATCAAACACACAGTATCCAAGTTAAAGTCAAGAGCGGGAAACGTTACAAAAAGTTTGTTAACAGGGCTGCATACGATAAAGGCCAGCGCAGCTTTTTACTTTCGGTGTGATACGTTCAAATTCTTTGGTAATCGATCTGCAGGTAATCAATTTTCCACATATTGACTCTCAATCTGAAGTAGAGCAAAGTACCCAAATTTCGACAGGCTAACAGTAAAATTTTATCATATGAGATACCGTTTGTAGATGACCTAATTTCGACATACCTTGACAAAGAACGATAACATCCCGACACATTTTATGTTTCAAATTGTCATCTGTGCGATTCCTGTATGATATTTTCAATATAAACGTAACCCAGGGTATGGTTCTTTATTTCGACATGGGGATCGTAATTTCGACACCCTTGTTTTGTTTTGAAAAAAAAGATGCAGATTACTGCAAACACGTGATTTTGACAGTTATCCGCCATTTACCAATCACAAGGGAAGCAACCATAACAAGTTTTCGGGTCGGTAAACGAGTTCGATTTATTCGTAATTGGTAATGGGATAAAATTGTGCTGGAGGACAAAAAGTTCATTCATTTGTACGATTTGATCAGGGACGTAGCCAAGATATTAAAAAGAAAGAGTTGAAAAAAAAATTCCGACCTTCGTGATTCGAACCTACGGCAGTAATAAATATGTGTGCATTGTGGACTACACACTAGACCACGAAGCCACAGGCGCTTTCAAATCATGTGCGAAATTTTATTATATTATTTCTAATTTTGGGTGGCGAAATTACGGCACCCCTTCCATTTTTGTTTCCTATTTTCGACACCTCTGCTAAAATTTTATCCAGGCGCGAATAGAAAATCTAAACATCAGATCATCATAGTAAACATAGTACAGGGCTATTTCAATACTGCAAGTATTGAATTGATCAAAAAAATTCAATTTTGCTTTACTTTTCGTAAAGCTCTGTCCTTATGGAAGGTGTTAACCGCTAGTTTTTTAAAAACTTTTTCAAGAAACAAAATCGGTCTTCACCAAAAATGTCCGATAAAGTGAGTGCCTTTTGAACCGAGATTTTATCAAGACGTCAAAAATATTTTGAAGTCATGATCTAGTCGGATGAAGCGATTGATAGATGAAGTGAAAATAGATTTTACTACATAAATAGTAAGGGGGTGTCGAAATTACGGGTATGCCGACATTAGGGTACTTTGCTCTACTTAGTAGATCTACAGTACAGATCACAAGCATAGGCACTTGGTTTCTTTGTCTTTTACTTTTGTGCCTTACCTCTTCTATTTCTGCTGATCTTAAATACTAGTATTTAAGATACGCAGGAATAGAAGAAATAAGGTACAAAAGTAAAAGACAAGGAAACCGAGTGCCTGTGATCACAAGGACTCGATCCAGATAATGTTTTTGATATCGTATAAGTATACTGTGTTCTCATTTCTCCGTTCACCTAAGCGTAAATAAGCTCACAAAATTCACATTTTTGGTCAAGGAATCAAAATTTTTGTGTAATGATCAAATATAAAATCTAAATCAAACTTGTAACTGAAAAAAGTCACTACAACTTGAATCAAAAGGTTCGATCCCAGGATTTTTTCAAACCTACCTTACCAACCTGGGTAGTATGGCCACTTTCTCATTTTTCCATTCATTTGATTGAATGTCAAGGCTGGTTGCTAAAGACTAATGAATATTCTACACTCTAGTTCAGACCGACTAACTTATTTATAGTAAAGGGTAAACGCAACCCATTTAGGCGTATTTAATGTTGAAAAACAATGAAAATTTGATTTGCTTTTTATTGTATCTAATGAAAAATCTTATATCAAACTGTGAAAATTACTCTCTTTTGTTGCATTTTTGCGTCTTATTTGATAGAAAAATACTTTCGATGTAGGAAAGGATGTTATGCATAATATCTGACAGAGTAGAATAGAACCAGGGTGGATTAAACGTCACGAGCGCTTATTCCTTCCTCTTTAGTACATGAATGGAGAAGCGAGAATGAACGGAGAAATGAGAAAAGGCCATAAATAATAACAAGGGGTCGAACTTGACCGAAGGGCAGATATTACCGGGTTCGAATTAAGGTCCATTTACAAGGTCAGTTTTTATTTAATTTTATCATCAAATGTACTTAATCAAAGCTAAATGAATACTTTACTTGATGATGCTACATATTATAACCATAAACAATGCGTTTACCAAACACAGATCGAGATATTGAGCAAATTAGGGTCAATTTCGCAGGTTAGACATGACCATGCAACTGGGACACCACTCTACTATCAGGGCTAAATGCCACATGTCGGCCTTTGACAGTCTGTTTTCCTACCAGGCATCGATTAAAGACATGTTAATAAGTAACTTACTGGCAATAAATTTCTGTTTCCTCAAAGTTAACTGCGTTTTCAGGTTTGTAATCTTTCAAATCGAAACCAATGCCATTTTGACAAGCTTTCATCTGTATGCTTGGTAAGATTTCGTTGGTCAGCGGTGCTGGTTCCCTGGTTCTCTGACCTCCACAAATTATCGTTTACAAAGCTGGTACTCATACAGTAGAGCAACTGGGAGAAAGTGAAACTGAAAGTAGATTTATCTGTAGGAATTGGGTTTCTTTCGATTTACTGAGAGCAGATTTTGAATAAAAGTTTTATTTAAAGAGAAGAAAATTGTCTAAATATCCAGTTAACAAGTATTCCAGATTTCTATGATTTAAAGTCAAATCTCGTATTAAATGACATCATAACTTGATTCCCGCTTTTTGACTGTAGTAAGACTGAGTCAGGTCCAGTATCAACCAATCAAATTTCATTTCACAAAAGCGTCGTTTCGGTCTAGTATGGCTTTCATTGGAAATTTGTTGCAAAAGGGTAATGAATAATTGGTTTTGTTCCCTGGTTGATCAATGTGGAAAGAAATAGTTGTCTGTAAGTTACTTAAGTTAACATGTTTTTAATCGATGTGTGGTAGGAAAACTGACTGTCATTGCCTGAGATGTGGCATTTAGCCCTGAAGTAGAGTGGTGTCCCAGTTGCACGGTCGTGTCCGACCTGGTAAATTGACCCTAATTTGCTTGATATTTTTATCTGTGTTCTGTAAACGGATTGATTATGGTTACAATATGTAGCATCAATGAGTAAAGAATTCATTTACCTTTGATTTGGTACATTTGATGACAAAATTGAATCGAAATTGACTTTGTGCTTGGGCCTAAATTCGAACCTAGTAATATCCACCCTTCGGTCAAGTTCGACCCCTTGTTATTATTTACTCACTAGATACCAAAAAATAACTGGATTGAGTCCCTGTGGTACAGATAACTGTCCCCAAAGGCGATGTTATCTTTTAACTTGTCGCCTCTGGGTACAGAGACGATCAAGACAAAACCAATTGAAAGTTCCACAAGTTCGAACTCTCAAAATTTCGCAAATAGACAGGACTTAAACATATCTGTTGCCTGTGTATTCAATAATCCTTCCCTTGAAACAGGCCTACAAATATTTTAATTTAAATGTTAAACATAACAGAAAAAAACGTGCATTTCATCTGTCGCTCAAATTATTTATATTCCTGAAAACACTCAAAATGGCCACCACACACGATAAATTCTGTCAGTGTTTTTTCCAAGATTTCCATGTTGTAAATGACTTCTACAAGCTTTTTAGGTAATGAAAGGTGTATTGATTTGTCTTTGGTGATGTTAGTTGCTTAAATTTAATTGCATTTTGCTGCGATACAGACTAAACCGACAACACAGAAAGTCAGTATAGGGCTCTATCTTTGCTAATGGAAAATCTATGATGGACTTGAGATGATATGGTGCACAATAAATGTCTGAATATGAAAAAAAAATCACCTAGTGTCTCATAATTGAGACTACAATTTTAAGTTCCTGTTCTGTTGGACATTGCTGATCTCCTGTTGTCTGAATACCAGACAATTATTATCGTGTCTACTTTCGCCTCTGACCTACCTTCACCATATTTTGTATTTACATCGATATCTTGCGAGATTACGTCACTGCGCATGACCGACCACGGAAAAACTTTTACTACAACCAATATACTATGCTGAGCAAAAATCTGTGAAAAATGCGACAAAAGCAAGTAAGTATTAAGCGAAATTTAATTTTCAAACCAATATTTTCATTTTTTTACTTATTTCCGATTTTTTTTCAAAATTTGTCATTTTTGACACCAAAAACGTGAATACAAAAATATTCCGACAGGTTGTCTGCAATGTTTATTATTCATGAAAGAGAGTCATGTGACCAGAATGGAATTTTTAAGGCCAAGCTAATTTTATTGATAGTTGCAAGTACATGGGTCCTTAGGCATGAAAACAAATTGTCTTTTCTTTTATTTTTTCAAAGTAGACTCCATAAAAAAGAGGCTCCATCAAGGAGTTATTCCCAAGAAGCACTTACAAATGCATATAAAGAGGAGTGGAAAGACCATTACAGTTCTTTGTTGCATCAGTGCAAGTGGAATTGCTCTTCCTCCGTTTTTTTGTTTTTCCAGGTAAACACATGAATGCAGCACTCTTGGATGGAAAGTCTCCCAGAGCTAATGGAACTGTAAGTGAAACAGGTTGGTCAAACTATTCATTCTTTAGGCAGTATATCACAGACCATTTCCTAAAGTTTACACCAGGTTATGAAAACCAGAACATTTTTCTAATCATGGATGGTCACAAATTCCATGTTTCAGAAGGCTTGTGTGAGTGGGCCAAGGAAAATGAAATCATCTTCTTTTTCCACCACACACAAGTCATTTGCTTCAGTCACTGGATGTTGCCTGTTGTGGGCCCTTTGAGTGAATGTTCAGTTCAGAATGCCACAAGCTGATGAGGAAACCAGAATCTGTGACAGCCTGTTTTGACATCTGTGAGATAAATTGCTGTGTATATTCCAAAGCCCTTTCTCCTGAAAATGTGTAGTCAGCGTTTACTCACACTCGTGACTGGCATACACCTCTTGGACAAAACAGCTATACCATCAGAATCCCATGTACAAGCTGAGGTGTATCAAGATGAGAGCCCTGACAAAGAATTTGTAGATATTGCCAGCCAAGACTCTGTAAATGATGGATATCAAGGTCAGGTGGAAACTCAGGATTATATTTTCAATTTTGTTCTTCTAAAGATGCACTTCTGAAAAAAGTGAAAGGTGAAAAAATGACAAAATCAAGGAGGACAATGAGTAAAATTGTATCTGGAAAGAAATCTATGGTGACATTCTTGAAAAAATGAAAGAGTATGGAAACAAGAGCAAACTGACAGAAGCAAAAAGAAAATAAAATGACATCAAAAACAAATCAGTCAAAAAGCAGAAAAAACAAATAAAAGAATTAAAAGATAATTAGGATCCAATGGCTGGACCATCATGCATCAATTTAACATCTGATACATGTAATAATGAATGTTCTTCTGAAAGAGAGCCCACTGAAAAAGACTGTTGTGTTTGCAACAAGTTTCAACTGGCTGAACTATCAAATTGTGTGTGATTGGATAAGGGTATTAGTTCCATCTTTTCACACTGTTCTCCTGTAAAGGCAATAAGAAGAGCTGATAAATTTTTTGCCTACACTGTCATAGTTATGAATAGTAAAATAAAACTTGATATACACATATCAATAGTTAACATTTGAAGGTTTAAAAAGTTCTTTGTTTAGCCATTCTTGTTCGTTTTAACATTATTTGGTATTTGAAATGCACAATAACAAATAAATTGGCCTTATAGTATTGACGTAATGTGGCGGGCGAAGAAACATCATATCCAAAATGGCAGACATTTAAGGGACATGTTTGTTTTGAAGTGTTAATTTTTGTGATTATTTTGATATTTTTTAATTGCATTCCTTGCAGAAATAAGGAAGATTGGATACTTTATCAGACAAGTCTTTCACTTACTACACATACTTTAAATTTCTTTTTGTGGGTTCCGGTGTTTACACTTGAGGGGGGCGGTGCACATGATGCAAAATCTGCATCTCCAGACATCGTGCCCAAGCTTAGCACTGTAACTGCCACAGATAACGATTCCCTTGTATCATAGTATTGTTCCCAGGAAGCAGCTCTGCTGAAGTATCAACTTTAGCACCCATGGGTGTACAACAGTACGAGGAGTAATCTTAAAGATTGTGGACTTATTTAAAAATCTACTTAATGGAGGATTACGGAAAATTAAACAGTAGAGCATTAATTATCTGGTATTAACAGACTAAGCTTTCAAATGTCATCTTATTCAAGTAGGTAAAGTGTGACGCCATTTAAATTACGCCATATACTGCATTAGTGGTCCAAAATGTCGTATGATGTTTCATTTGAGCCAAAGTAACCACAAAGTTTTACTTCAAACTTGAAGTATTTATTAGAAATCAAAGTAGAAGAGATTAAGGGGACTCCTGCACTCAAGAAATTTGATATTTATAATTTGATCGGACTGATCTGACATGAGCGTAATACTGTTAAAGATGACCCTAAATCTGACTGTCCTTCGATATTAGTCATCTATAGACAAAATCATCACGGATGTAGAGCAGCATGTAAAAAACAAGATCACAGAGATAATGTGAGGAGAATAGCTGACACATTTAGTATTTGAAATAAAAGAGCCAGGTAGATTTTGAGATACGATCTGGGAATGTCATGTGTTTGTAGAAGGTGGGTACCTCAACTATATTGACACTGGTTCTTTTGGTAAAAGGTTAAGAAATATGTACATAAATGATAAACTATAGAAAAAAAAAATCCCCCCCCCCTCCCAAACACAAGGAATGCAACGTCACGATTGCTGGCGCGAGCACCCGACAGCCTTTCCTAACCAAAATCACCCATGAAACAAACATTGATCATAATTTCCTTTAGCCTAGAGATAGACAACACATTAATGTACCTGCGACATCCGGCAATACCTCAGTAGACACCTTTCAACCAGAGATATCCGTCATGTTTTACAGCTCTATCAGGACATTTTTATTTGTTCGGGTGGCCATTCGCTGACGTCACAGAAAGTAGCAGGTAGCGTATTTTCGTATTACTGATTAATATTATTTTTTTCGTTTTTTAAGATATTTATGGATATCATATGGTACTAAAGATTTTTCTATAAGTAACTAACAAAAGTATTTGAGTGCATTCCTTTTTAAAGAAAAGACATTTGACTTTTGTGAATAGGGAAATCCCCCATCAAGACGGGTAACTCGATAGACTTTAATAGCCGTCTTCGACCGTTCATGGAAACTATTTCCAAACAGAGTTGTCGTTCGTTAGTCTCACCATACAAATACGAATGATCAGTACTGCAAGAGAGTGGCACGCAAAATAAAAATATTAACCCTTTACCAAACAATCCCTGATTTTCACGACCATGACCAAGAAGCCTTTTGAAAACATTGTTGTAAAAGACAGAAAATGGTGGTTACCAGCTTCGGATCTAAAGACATATAGATGGACAAGAAGTAAAATCAATTTACCATTATTGCCTTCCCTTCCGAGTGATTACAGACAGACAGAAATGATGCTAAAAATATTATATGAGCCATGCCCTATGAAAGGGGGGCTTACTGCGTCTGCAAAAAGTATCAAACAGAACTTTCAGCCTTTGCGGTCTGCGCAAGTTGACTTGGGCCAAAACTTTTTGCATTTGATCAATTTCTGTATCTCAAATGACCATGACTCAGTCATTTGTTAGATGAAAATCAAATTACTGATCCATAATTATTTGATTTTTTTTGCTTGCTTTTGCATCACGGAAATGCATTAACCCATATCCTGCTAAATAACTAAAATAAAATGTTTCGTTCGGTGGTAAAAACCGAAATATTTCTACTTCAAAGTCATGTTTTTGAAATTATACCTCCATATCGGACAGTGTAGATACAAGATCAGACTGCATGTTCTGTGCAGTCTCATCTTGACCTACTCTGTTTGCAAAAGATCTGTATGTCGCTCTTAGCAGCAAAAGGGTTTGCCAGAGCATGGCTCGAATCTTAGGAGTGTTAGTAACATATTATAGGCGAGACATGTGTTAACAACGTCCTGTTTAATAAAATCTATAGCTCTTGAATAAACAAAATATTACGCAAAGTTAATTTGATTACATAAAATGCAAAAGCGCCGTAGTTTTGTAATGTTGCGACTCCAGACTCCGTAGTTCAAACCAAGGGAATATCGAGTATACATATAATATAGTTTCACACGAACTCAACCACAGTAATCCACACCGTACTTCCTACATGAATTCTGTGACGTCAGCGGATGGCCACCCGGACAAATCAAAATGTCCTGATAGAGCTGTAAAACATGACGGATATCAAATTTTGAGCTACCAAATTTTGCATGTAGCTTTAGTAGGCCTCTACCAGGAGAGCCCAAATTATAGCCCTGGGGTCAAGTTTGTCCCCACACCAGAGGTCACAAGTTTTACATGGGCTTTTGTGGTGAAAACTTTCTAAGTCATCTTGTTACTAACCATAGTAAAGAGTAAGGCTGCTAAGTTTAGCCCAGTCTCATGGGTTTCATGTTTTACAGGGCCTTTTATTGAGAAATCCACAAATTGTAGACCTGTATTATTTAGTATGGGGCTTTATCTTGCGGACTGCCACAAGGATTCAAGTAATTATAGCTTTGCGGTCAAAATTGGCTTTGCCAGGGGGTGACAACTTTCTCGTAGGATTTTATGGAAAAAATTTTGTATGTCCTCAATTTTGAAACCAATTGGCCAAATACTGTAATGTTTGGCTTGTAGTGTTTTCACTTATTAGCCAGTGGAGCGATATAGGGCCATCATGGCCCTCTTGATTGTCTTTTTGCATCATGAATTCATAATGTATGCTAGCATAAAAGCAAAATCTCTACCAGTGGAGCGATTTCAGGGCCTTCTAGTTTTTTGTATTTTTGTAAAATTTTCAGACCCAAAATCTGAAGGCCCACTTTAAGAGGAAATTAATATTAGTAAAATTAGAGGAAAAGTTCAAGAAATTCTCAATAAAGTATGAAATAAGGGGTGGCAGGATAATGATTAATTTCAAGTTCTGTTAATCCTTTACAACACAATCCCAAGTTTAACCCTTTACCAGCTGGCAAAATTTTAGCCTTGTCCAAATTGAAAGCATTTGCAGACGACAATTTCAATGTGGCTTAAATGATGCAATTTTTTTTTGATTGGGTAGAAAACATTGGTTACCAGCAATTTCTCCTTTTCTCACAATGTTTTCTAAATGATTCTTTTTCATGGTCGTCAAAAGTAGGGATTGTGTGGTAATGAGTTAAACGACCCTAAGTAAAAGGACTTTTGAAAACAATGAGGGAAAAGGAAAAAAATAATGGCAGTGTTTAACCCTTTACCACACAACGATAATTCTTAATGCATCTGGCGAAGAAGCTTTTTGAAAACAATGTGGGAAAAGGAGAAAATGCTGGTAACCAGCATTTCCTCCTTTTCCCACAAAGGTTTCTACCCTTTCAAAGCCAAATTGTACCATTTGAACCTCTTTGAAATTGTTGTCTGCAAATGCTTTCAATTTGGGTTAAGATTTCATATTAGAGGATATGACAATAATGGTTCCCAACTAGAGGTAAAGCGATTCATATTGATGATTTGTTGCAAAAAAGTCTTGTTAAAACTTATATTAAGATACTTACGTAAATTTTCTGCTTAACTCTTTACCACACGAGAAAATTTTAGACTGGTCCAAATTGAAAGCATTTTCAGACGACAAAGGTGACTAAAAAATAGAAATTTGTGCTGGGAAGGATAGAAAACACTGTGGGAAAAGGAGAAAATGCTGGTTACCAGCATTTTCTCCTTTTCCCGAAGTGTTTTCAAAAGGCTTCTTTCTCTGGGGCGTCAAAAGTAGGGATTGTGCGGTAATGGGTTAAAGTCATTAAAAAGCTGAAATGGCAGTCTGAAGTGACTCTCATCGGACAAATTTGTCAAAGACATTTAGTTGTGTCATGGGTTTTCTTGATCTTTGAACTAACCAGTTTTTCATGTCTGGTAATTTCTGGGCAAGTATTTCTGCATCATTTGATAAAAAATGTAGAGGGCAACAAATAGCTTCAAAGCTTCTCATTTTACAAAAGTTTCGCAGATAAAGGCCATTTTGTCAATGTATTTTCTCATGTGAGGTCTGGCATGTAACCAATTTTTGTTATGCCACACAGAGGACTGGTGTAAAGTAAATAGTACACGGCATAACCTATGAATAGTGTGGGCCTTTGTTAACTCCTTACCACATGAAAAATTTCTAGACTGGTCCAAATTGAAAGCATGTGCAGACGACAAAATAAAAGTGACTGAAAAGTTGAAATTTGATTTGGGAAGGGTAGAAAACATTGCCGGAAAAGGAGGAAATGCTGGTTACCGGCACTTTCTCCTTTTCCCACAATGTTTTCAAAAGGCTTCTACCCAAGGGTCGTCAAAAGTCATCATAGTGTGGGAAAGGGTTAAATGGGCAATCTCTTAACTTTTTACTAAACGAAAGCTGAAAGCTTTATAATACTTAATGATGGAATTTACATTATGAGTGAAAGGCCAGGAAAACAGTGTGGACAAAAGAGAAAAAATACTGGTTACCAGCATTTTTAACAACGATAAAGTTGTTTCTAACCCTAAATGGAACGCCCGCTTTCAAAACCACAATTACAGATTGGATTACTGAAGATTGATGCCCTTTACCATACAACCCTGAGTTTAAACCTTTCCCACATGACAAAATTTTAGACTTGTCCAAACTGAAAGCACCTGCAGACGACAAATTTTCACAAAAAGTGAAATCTGTTTCCAGCTGGGTAGAAAACATTGTGAGAAAAAGAGAAAATGCTGGTTACCAGCATTTTCTCCTTTTCCTACAATGTTTTCCAAAGGCTTATATCTCCGGGTTGTAAAAACCAGGGATTGTTTGGTAAAGGGTTAAGCAACCTTGAGAGAGTAAGCTTGAGAAAACATCGAGGGATAAATGGAAAATACTGGCAAACAACATTTTGTTCTTTTCCTGCAATATTTTTCTTTTTCTTACAGACAAACCCCATTATTTGTGTCATATCAATTTACTAAGTCCTTCGGAAATGCTTCCAATTTGGATCTGTCTAAAATTTTGTAGCTGGTAAAGTTATGTTGTGCGACTAGAGCTGTCACTGAATGTGACTTAGTACCCCAGCCAGCGCTTTGGCAGACAAAAATGTCAAGTCCAAGGGGGGAAGGGTTGAGACCAGGAAGTATACCCCCCGAAAACATTTGTTTTGGGGGGGGGGGTATAAATACATAGGGGCCTGTAACAAACCAAAGGATGACATTGAGGTTCGGGCAACATTTATCGCTTGAACATCATTAACCTCTACCAGATGATAAAAATTTTCAGACCTGTTAAAATCCATAGCATCTGCAGAAGACAATTTAGATGTGTCACAATTTAATATGAAACTTGTTTTTGAAAAAGGTAGAAAGCAATGCAGATAAAGAGAAAATGCTGGTTAACAGCATTTTTGTTTTTACACCTTGTTTTATTGTTATGAAGTCAGTCGACTGTAAAAAGACATTGATACCATCTGAGAGTAATACAATATTTCAACCATGTTCTGTTTTTTGCAAACATGACATACTTTATTCATGCTTGTTTACAAGACATAAAATTGACATTGACCTATCTCGGTAACATTGTACCTGCCCGCCCGGGTGGCTCAGTGGTGAGCGCGTTAGACTCATGACCTGGTGGTTGTGAGTTCGATACCCGGTTGAGGCAAACTTTCTTTCCGACGTATTTTCGCCTCTCACCTCTGCTGAAGCATGTGAGAAAAGTAGTCGGTGGCTTTGGAAAGAAAGCAGTGTTACTACTGGTATGAGAAAGCCAGGAAACACATGTGCGTCACCGACCGCCATGATATGACCTTAGCTGTTAAAGTGGCGTTAAACTCCAACACAACCAACCAACATTGTACCTTCATACATATACAGTCTATTTTTATTGTTTCGATCCATTTCTTTGTATGTACATTAATTATGTATCATCTCAGTATGGCTACAGTATATGGCAAAAAAACCCTTTGTAAAAAATTAATAGAATTCAGATCTATTCAAAACAATTATTCTCCCATGTTGTCTTGATACTTGGTTCCATCTTTCTAAACCTCAAAGTTTATCCAATAGATTTTTCATCTTTTATAGAGGTTTTGTACATACCAATGAATCTGTAGTTGTTAGTGCAGTGAGATCAATGATCTTGATGCTTATTCGGACTTGGTGCTTGAAGATGGTCAATTCACATTTAACCCTTTACCTCATAAGGCATTTTTATGGTATCTCTAATTGACCCTAAATATCAGCAAGGATGAAGCTGTTTCTTATGTGTATATGACACCTTTTGAGAGCATAGAAAACATTGTGGCAAAAGGTGAAATTGCTCGTCACGAGCAATTTCACCTTTTGCCACAATGTTTTCTAAAGGCTCCTACAAGTAATGCGTAGAAATGAGTATCTGTGGAGTAATGGGTTAAGTCTCTTTAACAAAAAAGACAAAATTTTAGAATTCTCAAAAATGGAACCATTTCCAGAAGACAATAAAAATGTGACACAAAAACTGAAATTTGATTTTTGAAGGTTAGAAAATGTGGAAAATGTTTAGCAATATAGGAGAAAATACTGGCAACCAGCTTTTTCTCCTTTTTGGAAGGCGAGATTTTCATTCTCGCCTTCATATGTCAACGCTCGGCAGCTTGCTGAAAATGCCTCTGAACAGCATAATCAAAACGCCTTTCAAATAGTTCGATACTTCTCGAGTACATTAGAACAAAATAATGTCGAGATCATTATAAATTTAATCAGAACAGCAAGAAGAAATTTCAAGTTTCTAGAAGGAATGAAATCGAATTCGGCCCTAATTTTTTGTTATTTTCTGAAGGGTTTTGTAAAGGGGTACTAAGATGGAAAACGTTGTATGAAAGTCAAACAAAAGGTTGATTATCATTATTTGCTACTTTTCCTACAATGCTTTGAAAAGCCTCTTCTTCAACATTGTTGAAAGTCAGTATTGTGATCTAAAAGGCTGAATCTCAGTTTCTATACTCTATAATGTACCTTTCTAAAAACTCTTTGCTCTCTCAATAAAATTATCCATGGAATAAAATGGTAAAGACTTTCAAGAAATTAATCATCTCATTATAGTTACAGTTTTAGATTTATAAAAATTGATTGCATTTTCAAGCAAAAACTATTCTTTAATCCTTTACCATACCCTATCAAGTACAGTTTTAACAACCCTGAGAAAGAGGCCATTTAAAAAGTTAATTTTGAAAAGGAGAAACTTTCTTGACTCTTTACACGAAGAAAAGAATTCAGACTTTCCAAAATTGAATGCATTTTCAGGTAGCAACTTTTTGATCTGGCACCATTGATGGAACCTGTATGAAATAGGATGGAAGACATTTTAGGAAGGGAGAAATGTCAATTAGCACCTTATTCTCCTTTTCAGACCCAAAGTTCTCAAGCCTTCTTCCTAGACCTTTTAAACTCATTATTGGGGTAATAGAGGGTTAGATCTAAGTTTCTATACAACGTAAAAACATATACAGGTAACAGCAAATTAAAACTCTTTGCTATCACATAAAGCTTTTCCTTCAAATGAAATGGAAAGGAGTTTCAGAAAAGTCCATTCGTTTTAATTTTTTTCAACATATTTTCACAAGCCTTCTTCAAGTTTGTTAAAACTCAGGATGGTAAACTGGTCTTCATTGCACAGGAACATTGCACAACTCTATAGACTTTGTTGTATCAGGAGAGGCGATTTAAGTACAGGAAAATGTATTTCAATATGTTATGCCTATATCATAAACTCGCCTTCTAACAGTACTTTCAGTACTTTGATTCCACAATATTTTCAAAAATCTTCCTCTTATGGAACATTACAACTCAGGATTGTTTCATCAAGAGTTAGATGTAGCAAAAAATTTCAGATTCAACAACAACAGAAAATAAACATATTCTTGATTAAAGGTGTGTTTAGAATTTTCACATCACACCAAATTAAAAAATATATTTATCATTGAAATTCATATGAAAAAACAATAGAAATCATCAATAATCTAGAATCATAAAATTACAAAAAAAAATTTTTTTATGGTATTCCCTTAAAAGCTACGTAGCCTCTTAAGCTATTTTTAGATTTCGCGCCAAAAATCAATAAAGCATTGTGGGAATGTCAAGTGACTGGCACATGACTAATAACGCTTAAATTCCATTACATAACAAACATGTAATAATTATTTTCCATAGTGTCTTCTTTGGACAGATGTTTGAAACTTTGTCTGTATTTTTCTGTATTTAAATGAGAAAAATGATAATCTAAAAATAGAACATGTTTTCCGTTTGTGTCAACCTGGTCCGTAATAAATCTCTAATTTCTCGTGTTATTAGATGGTCTTTGACAACTGGGGTTTTATGAACGCAAATTAAAAGGCTTTGGAGTATGAGGATGATTTTTTTGCATTTTTGTAAAATTTTCGTCTCAAAATCTGAAGGGCCACCTTTAACATTATTTGTATACGGCTGGTTCCGTGTACTTCCTCTGACTGCATTATCTGTTTGGGACAATGTGATTTTCAGACTCCAGTTCCAATCACAATCAATATGAATTTTTCAATGTATCTGACTGTGTTGTCTGGCAATGCAAACGTCCAATTATGATACAAGAGGACCATGATGGTCCTATATCGCTCACCAGGGTTTCAGTCCTTCTAGAAGTTCATAAGGAGATCCCGCATACCAAATATCAAAGCTCTTTAGTTTCAGACAAAAAAACATCTTTAAAGTTTGCTCGATGTACAATTTGGTCCAAAATTGTGACCCCTTGAGTTAATGGGTTAATTCAATTCTTTTAACAACTGTGGTAGCGCTTCACCCAAGAAACATGCCTGCCAAGTTTCAGCATGATTAATTTAGGAGGAGAAGATATTTAAAGGAATTGTGGACAACAACAAATCACAATACCTCACCTAGCACTATGTGCTCAGGTGAGCTAAGAAATAACCATTGTCTGTGGCTTGTGATAAACAACATAAAGATGAAGTTTCACAACATTTTGTCCTGTAGTAAGAGATATTAATCCATAATGAAAATATACTTAAAGCCCCCTTTTTCCATGACAAGACATTTGATAAAAGCTGAAATAATGAAATTGGTGGACTATCATAAGGAACACACATATAAAGTTTCATTAATCCTCTCCCACACAATCCCTTGTTTTTACGGCCCAGAGAAAAAAGCCTTCTGAAAACACTATGGGAAAAGGAGAAATGCTTGTAATCAGTTTTTTCTCCTGTTCCTGTAATGTTTTCTACTCTTCTAAAGTCATTTTTCAATTTTTGAGTCACGTTTATTTTGTCGTCTGCAAATACTTTCAATTTGGACCAGTCTAAAACTTCGTCATTTGGTAAAAAGTTGATTTAATAAGAAACACCTCATCCTGTATGAATTTCTATTAGTCTCTGACAAAGATTTTAGAAAATATCTGTCCTGAGAGACAGACAAACAGATAGTCATTGGTCCATGATGAAATTAACCCATTACCACACGACAAAATTTTTGACTGGTCCAAATTGAAAGCATTTGCAGACGACAAAATAAAGGTGACTGAAAAATTGAAATTTGTTCTGGGAAGGGTAGAAAACACTGTGGGAAAAGGAGAAAATGCTGGTTACCAGCATTTTCTCCTTTTCCCACAGTGTTTTCAAAAGGCTTCTTTCTCAGGGGCGTCAAAAGTAGGGATTGTGTGGTAATGGGTTAAACATTAGCCCCCTTTTTTCATTACATGGCACAGGGCTCCAGATAATTTCCAGAGTAAAATAGTCTTCACTCCCTATTAAATTTTGTGCCAATAAAAGAGTGATTTACTCTCTACCCATAAGGCTTATTTTTTTTCTAAAGAGTAAAGACGGTGAAAAAGAATTTGAAAATCTAAAAGCACATTTATATCTCTACTTTATTCACCGCCTGTATTCCTTGATTTCTTGGCATCTCATTTGGAATTAGATAGCAGAAAAATTATGTATATTCTGACATTGTCACATTATTTCAGAAATGAAGTTTCTTGATTGAATCTTCAAATAATTCACTCGGTTTCAGTGAAAAACAAATTTTTAGATAAATGTTGGCCCTATTATTTAGCTTCTTTATTGATCTTTCTTGGGACCATTTACTTGGTGCCCTTTTCTCACAGATTTTACATTTCTCTTTTAAGGTAAAATCTGTGTAATGAAAAACAACTATTTCCACGAAAATTTCATCCTGCAAAATTAGCTATGATTAAAAATGAGTATTATTGAACTATTTTCACCGATTCATGTTTTCCGTCTTTGAATTATCATTTATAAATCTAAAACCACTATATTCTCAATTCAAAAAGAGATAATAATTACCTCCCTTTTCAGAGAACTAACAAAAGTATCAAAAACTAATTTCAAGATAGACATAAACGGAATTTCTGATCCGTTAGAAATGTGCAAAAATATCATTTCTGCATAAATCCTTATTTATCATTATTTATCAACCAATTAGAATTTTCGCAGGTCTTACCTTAACAAAAAATTTATTTTTTTTATTCCATGAAATACCATCAGAGCTCCATATAAGGTGTGTGAAAGCATGATTACGCATTCAAATGGAAGAAAAACGCATCATAATTTACTCCAGTGGGTGAAGACGCACAGGAGTGGAAATAACGCATATTCACCTTATATGGAGTGGTGAAATTTATTTGAATATATGTGAGCGCCATGAACTAAACATACATGTAAATGACAAACCTGGAATGATTAGGAATCGTCTATTGGTGGGCTGATGATAGACTATAGTAGAAGATCAGTTGGTTTTGGCTTCCAATAATCAACTGAGAAATCCCAAAATCAATTGTAGTTGGTTCCTGAATTTGCTTGGTCCCAAAACTTGAAATACGGTTTTAAGCTCTTGGTTTTGTGTTTAATATCAATCACACTCTTGGATTCAACATAGTGGATAACAAACATGAAAATAAAGCAGAAAAATGAGAAAGAAATTTTTGTCCATGGATGTCTTGACAAAACTTTACACTTCGGCAAGCTTCTTATTTGATCCCTGCATGAGTCTGGGTCAAAGTGTTGGGCAATCGGTTTAAAATCTCAATCAATTATCGCTTTGTAATCGGAAGAGCAAACCAACTAGCTATCGATAGTACAATCGGTTCAGACTGTCACTCAATTTAACTGAGAATGACTTTTTGCTTAAAATACTATGACAATATTGTAAACATGACAGTCTTCATGTATTAAATTTAACAAGATGTTGTATTCTGCACTTTAATCAACATCATTCATTTCGTTCCTTATAATTTCCAAGCGAGTTAAAAAAGAATCAGACATAATTATACCTTATAGTTCAAACATTTGCAGACGACCCTCTTTTTCCCCATCCCCCCCCAACTATATTTTCATTTCAAAAAACAACATTTTTTCCACTCATGAACAGAATTTTAACTTCCACTTATTGCTTTATTCAGAAATTTGTGTATTAAATTCACTGTTAAAATTCATTATTAAAAATAAGAAGATTGTTTGAAGTCGTTCTGATCGGACGATGCCACGCTGCTCACTGTACATAGTGTCATGGGTTTTCGCGCTTTTTTGGTGATCTATCTTTTATTGACAATTAGTTTCTGGAGAAGTATTACTACATGATTTGACATCATTTAGTCAGTTTAAATAGCAAGTAACTCAAAATACTGTCACTTTACACTAGATAAGAGGAATAACACCTTCGTTACTCTGTCATAATAGACTCGCCAGCTTCATTATCATCTGGGTGTCCTTTGCATTTTATACTGATCGTGTTTAATCCATTTTTCTGCCTGATGCACGCAAGCTAGGTTATATGAAGTTTTTAGATGATAATTTTATGCCTCAGATTGACATTTAGGCAGATATCTTTCACTGTCAAAGACAGGTCACTTCAAATTTCCAAATGTCAAAACCCAGGCTCAGGGAATCTTGCCGAGTTGTCAACTTTTGTCAAGACATTCATGGACAAAGATTGGTTTCTCATTTTTCAGCCAGTTTTCGTGTTTGTTATCTACTATGTTTAAAATCCAAGATTGTGATTAATAATAGTCACAAAACCAAGTGTTAAAAACCAGAAGTCAAGTTTTGGCACCAAGCCAGCTTATTAACCGACTACAATCGATTCCGGGATTTCTCAATCCATTATCGGAATCGGAAGCCAAAACCAACTGACTTTTGACTATAGTCGATCATCGGCCCACTACTAGTTTTGACACTTGGAAATTTTCAATGACCTGTATTTGACGTAGAAAAATATCTGCCTAAATGTCGATCTGATGCATGAAATTATTGTCTAGAGCTTCATCTAATCTAGCTTGCGTGCATCAGGCAGAAGTATGGACTAAACACGATCAGTATAAAATGCAAAGGACATGCGCATGATGATGAAGCAGGCGAGTCATTTGTGACAAAGTAACAAAGGTGTTAATTCTCGTATCTAGTGTAAAGTGACAGATTTTCAAGTTACCTGCTATTCAAACTGACTAACTGATGTCAAATTATGTATTAATACTCCTCCAAAAATTAATTATCTCTAAAAAATAGATCGCCAAAACAACAGGAAAACCCATGACACTACACTGAGCAGCATGGCATTGTCCTATGAGAGGGACTTCATACTATCTTCTCATCTGTAATGATCAATTAAAATTTACACAAATTTCTGAATAAAACAATAAGTGGAAGCTTAAATTCTGTTCATGAGTAAAAAAAACTTTGTTTTATGAAAGGAAACATAGCTCTATTGGAGAACGGGGAACATTAAGTGTATCAGTGTATATGAAAAAGGCTTACAGCATAGCAGACAGAGTTTGCATAGATGTTTCTAGAATGAACGATCAAAATTTTGTCATCAATTTTTGAAAAAGTTCACTCGAGGAACATCTCTGCGAAATTATTCCAAAATTGTTATCTGCAAATGATTTCATATTTGGACGGGTCTAAAATATTATTGTCCACTAATGATCACCAAACGGGTACATAAATATGAAACAAAAGATAAGAAGGGTCAATTTAATGTGACACGTGTGTGTTAATCTGTAAGAAGTAAGTGCATTACAGCTGTTCTAAAAGGTCTTCCGCCCTGTCCAGCACAGTGTGATATGGTTATCAAAGGAACACCGAGTTAACCCTTCACCCATTTTTTTTTTTGAAATTTAATTAGACGTAGATATTTAAATACATATACTTAAAATGAAGCTTGAATAATTATTTTGTGAAGAAAGTATGGAAGGTTTGAAAATTGATCTGAAGTCACGTTTCTTTTGTTCATGATCTATAATATGAAGTTATTCGTCAATAGGGACAATAGTTTGATAATAGTGCTATAAGAGCAGTAAATGGACTGTCACTGTCTCTCTGAAGACCCTGGACAGCTATTTAACCTTTTACCAAAGTATTCCGAGTTTTGGGGATCCAGAAAAAAAGGGGCAGACATACTGATTTTGCCCACATTATGTTATTTGTCTTACTTCCTACTTCCTCAAGTTAACACATTCCCCCCCCCCCCCCCCCCCCCCCCCCACACACACACACACCCACCACACACACACACACACAAAAAGGACGGGCTTGCAACAAGCACTTTCTCCTGTTCCAACAATATTCTTTTACTTTTTCAAGGCCAATTACAACCATTTGGCCCACTTTTATTCTATCGTCTCCATATGCTAAGTGTCTGGACGAGTCCAAGGTGTTGACGTCGTGTGAAAACATTTACGGTAACTTTCACGGTAACTATTTAACCCTTTACCAGACGACAAAATTTTAGACTGGACAAAATTGAAAGCACTTGCAGATGACAAAATAACGTAACTCATATATTGACATTCGATTCCAGCAGGATATGAAACATTGTGGGAAAAGGAGAAAATGCTTGTTACCAGCATTTTCTCCTTTTCCCACAATGTTTTCAAAAGGCTTCTATCTCACGGTCATAAAAACCAGGAAATGTTTAGTGAAAGGTCAAAAACCCTGTACCACATAACCCAAGCTTTTTACGACCCTGTGAAATATAGCTTTTGAAAATGTTGTTAAATAGGGATAAACTGGGACATTATACAGTTTAAATTTACAGGGACAATTCTGACTTTGAAATAACATTTAGAATCTCTGTTGCTGCATTTTTGTCATGCTCTTGCTTGAACTACCTTATCAGTTGACTTCCGTAATAACAAAGTTCAATTCAAATTTCAAACCTCCCATACCTTCTAGAAAAAAAGAAGTTCGGGATTCGTTTTCAGTGGGCATATACGTGCTATACTTGTTTTCATTGAAAAGTTAGTAAAGGGTCAGCTGGGTGTTCTTTTGATCTCGGTATTTCACAGTCAAAGTGGGTGCATCTATTTGAAAGCTGTTATGCTCTTCTTAGGCACCAAATAATACACGTCATAATTAATTGTTTATTCCGTTCAGTCTGACATTGATCACTTGTAAAGGTTTGGAATTGTTTAAATCTGCTACAGGGGGTAACTATTTTAATCACTGGCCCTTAAAGATGCATTTTTCTGTCCAAACATTTCTTTTGTTTGTTTTCAAATGCATTATTATGTACCGGTAACCTGACTTAACAGGTCCCAGTTTAACTGTATATTTGCACTAATTTCTTTCGGAATGGGAGGGGGGATCTGGTTTCCAATTTAGTAAACCTTATCCTACTAAATAAATTTCATTACACTTTCAAATTCGAAAGTAAAATCCCAAACATTATTTCAAAGGAATATCTCCAGGTAAAATATCTCCGTTTCGGACAGTGTAGATCAAGGATCAGAATGCACGTTTTTCATCGTCCGATCTTGATCTAAATTGTCTGCAAAAAGTCATTGAGTCGAGCTTTGTAGCATAAGGGTTAATGCAGTCTGCATACAAAAAGTTCTATCAACATGCCAGACAGGAGACAGAGCTTATGATACCGCTTTAATCTCTGAAGTTTACCGAAAGATTGACAAAACTACAGTTCATTTTTTGTGTGTGTCTTCGAAAAAGATAATTGATAGAACTACCAGCATGGCGGATTTAGGGTTTTTGTTGTCTTATTTATCGCATTTAGGGTGAATTCCATTTAAAAAATATGACCCTTTCACTATTCAATATTTTCAAGATTGGGAAAGATTGTCCGGTGGAGAGTACTCGCTAGGGAAGTAACTCGTGGTGACGCGTCAGTAACGGAATTTGGCAAATGGTCTGTTCAAAAGCTTTACAAAAAATAGCATATGTCTTCGAATAGGAAGAAAACATTGTGGGAAAAGGAGAAAATGCCAGGAACCAGCATTTTTTCCTTTTCCTACAATGTTTTCTAAAGCGTTTTTCTTTTCTGATTGTTTGGAAAAGGGTTAATTTGTTTCAATTTGGAAGTTAATTATGAGTCTCGATTGATGTCACCTTCAAATACCAACCTGTATGCTCCCTGTTATTTAGAGAACTATTAATTGGTGAGTTTTTGATGTTTTTTTTTTAAGTTTTTGAGAAGATCCAGCTTGTATATTAAATGAGTTGAAGGATTTTGTAAAACAAAATGTACATAACATTATATTTGAACATTTGCTTTTGATACTTCCTGATCATTTTTTTTCCCAAACTTTTTCACAAGGGTTGAAATCAACAAAATTGTCATTACTTGTCTTTTTCTACAATGCATAGATTGATACACTGGTGAGGGTGTAATAAAAATCTTTTACACTTAACCTCAAAAGAATATACTGTATTTGCCCTTACGCCCTTGGTGAGAAATTATTCGTAGACTTTTCCCAGTTGAAGACAACAAATTAATTGTGGTTCGAATGATGCAATTTGTCTTTGTAAATGTAGAAAAAAATGACTTCTAGGGAAATGGAGAAATTGTTGTTGGCAGTGTTCCCACTCGGCCAAAATATTGTGTATATTATGTTACAGAATTGAAAATCACATGATAAAAACTCATTATGATCAGTGGCACATGGGACATGTGACACACTATTATACCTTACTCATATTGTCTGTTAACCCTTTCCCACACGACAAAATTCGAGGCCTGTCCAAATCGAAGCATTTGCAGACGACAAAATAAAAGTGACTGAAAGTTCGAAATTTGTTTTGTGAAGGGTAGAAAATATTGTGGGAAAAGGAGAAAATGCTGGTTACCAGCATTTTGTCCTTTTCCCACAATATTTTGTAAAGGCTTCTTTCTCAGGATCGTCAAAATGATTGTTTCAAAAAGCTTACTCATCTGCGATCAATAGAATACAGAAATTATGTGGCTAAGGGTGTACAAGGTATAAAATTTGATAGGTTGCTATCTTATTTAACCCATTACCACACAGTCCCTACTTTTGACAACTTTGAGAAAGAAGCCTTTAGAACAATTGTTGAAAAAGGAGAAAATGCTAGTTACCGGCATTTCTCCTGCTTTCTACCCTTCATAAAACAAATTTCAAATTGTCGGTCACTTTGATTTTGTCATCTGCAAATGCTTTCGATTTGGACAACCCTAAAATTTGGTCATTTGATAATGAGTTAAGTTATTTGAGGGAATTTATTTCATCAGCGTGTAGTTAATATGGGGAAATATTTGCCGAAAAAAGGGAAAGGTATGAGAAAAAAACGAGTACTGTAAGGCACAGGTTACTTTCGCCGACTTTCCCTTTTGAGGCAAAAATTTAACCATATTGACCACAAGCTGATGAAATCAATTAAAATTATTTTTCCTCTGATTATTTTGTCAATGAATATCACTTTTAAAACTAGTCATTGCATCGAAATAAAAAAAGTAGTTCCAGATTTTCGGCAGGAGGAAAATATTCCACCCAGCTTAAATTACGACATTTCTAAAAATAGACACATGAAATAGAATATAAAGAAATAAGATAAGTTGAATGTACATCGCTATAGAAATACAAGGATGACACTAATTGGTTTTGATATGTGAAAAGTGTTAAAAAAGTCAAGAACAATAATCATCTAAGCTATAATAAGTATTGAGATCTCACAGACTCTTTACCAAACAAAAAATTTCAGCCTGGTCTATATTAAAAGAATTTAAAATTGCTGACATCAAATTACATATAGCTGAAAAGGTGGATTTTCTCTTTGACAGAGAAGAAAACATAGTGGGAATTAGGGAAAATGCTGGTTAAAACAGGCTTTTTTCCCCAAAGTCATTAAACCATGGATTGTTTGCCAAAGGGTTAATACCAAATAAACCCCTTGGATATTTTCAATCTAGAAATCATGTAGACCCGTATAATAGCAGTCTGATGGTCATTCTTTTCCTGAATGTCTTAGCAAAGCAGAAAGTGTAGATCAAGGATCAGAAGCACATTTTGTGTAGTCTGATTTTGATTAACAGGGGCCACCAGGACGAATAAAGTTGTTAACTCATTACCACAGGAGAAAATTTTAGACTGGTCCAATTTGAAAGCATTTGCAGACGAAAAAATAAAGGTTAGTGAAAAATAGACATTTGTTCTGGAAAGGGTAGAAAACACTGTGGGAAAAGGAGAAAATGCTGGTTACCAGCATTTTCTCCTTTTCCCACAGTGTTTTCAAAAGGCTTCTTTCTCAGGGGCGTCAAAAGTAGGGATTGAGTGGTAATGGGTTAAAAGCTGTTTAAGGCTTAACTCTTTATACTAGAGGAAAAGCCTTTAGATGTCAAACCATAATAATGAATGTTACTTAACTCTTTAACAAACAGTCCCTTGTTTTAATGACAATGTGCCAGAAAGTTTTTGAAAACATTGTGGGAATAGGAGAAAATGTTGTTTACCAGCACTTTCTCCTTTTCCTACAATGTTTTCTACAATATCAAAGACAGAAATGATCATTTAAGCTAAATTTGATTTGCCTGCAAATGTTTTGAGTTGAAAATAATGTTGTTTGGTAAGAGTTAAAAACACCATATTTGCCTTTCAAAGGGTAGAAAACATTAATACTAGAAGAGAATGCTGGTCAACAAAAGCTGTCTGTAGCGTCTGTAGCACATGCTTTTGTCTTAAAATCTTTCCTAGTATGAGGTTATCTATCTAGTTTTAAGCTTGGCTCTTTTTGAAGAAAAACAGCAAGTTAATGTTGTCCTCTGTGTTGTCGTCATGCAAAAATCTTTAGATGTTTTACAATATCTCTGTTACTACTGAAGATATTTGCTTCAAACTTGAGAAAAAGTTAATTGAAACTTGTCTTTGAAAGGGCAGACAGCACAAAACTTTTATAACAAATTTGCAGACTTTATCGCGTAAACAAGAAATTAAAATTTTTAACTTGAAATGGCTACTTATCCCAAACTGTTTATTAGATTTTTTTTCAAAATCAATAGGGTTGAAGCTGTTGATGAAATAAACTGTGCAAGTTTCATGGAAATCTGACCACAAATGCAGGCTTTATTTCGTAAACAAGAAAAAGACTAATGGATAGACAGACAGACGGACGAGGGAAACCACGCCATGACATAAGCTTTGCTGGCTATTAGCCAGTAAAGCTAAAAATGAGATTATTTTTAAGATGTTCAATTTTAAGTATATCTATTTCTATATCATTCCCATTCTGCAGAATGGGAAAAATCTTTCTCCTCTCCATATTCAAGCATTATGAAATCTTACATTTGATATTTTTGTCACAGTCAAAACTGGAAGATCCACAATCATTTTATTTTAATTAATGATTTCAGTATATCAGACTTGGCATACAAAGCAATGGAAATGTTATACACAAATAGCAGACACTTTTTCTTCTTGAGTTTCACAGTTTAATTAAGTGCGAAGTGATTAAAATTAGCAATCGCATATTTCTTACTAGATCTAGTTTACAGGGCTTTCAATAAGATTTAAAGTAGGAGGGTAATTTCCAAAAGTAGCAGGGGGGCCAAAAAAGAAAATTAGGTGTTTGCTGGCATGGATAACCACATATCCGGGGGGGGGGGGTATTAGGTGCCATTTCTTTTCCATATCCCCCTTTTTCTTTAGAAACATGGAGAAGAATATGATGAAAAGGATCAAATATCAAATAGAACTCTTTGTCAACGAAGCTTAACTTTACTATTTCACCCCCAAATTTTGTTAATATGAAAATGAATGGTAATCAGCAATGGCTCTTGGAGATGAGTCTATAGCATCCTCGGATACCCCAGGGTCTCCCTATTTGCTACGCTACATCGACCCTGGGACAATTGACTAATAAAACTTTGAATCAGCCGCCGAAAATCGATACTAAACGTCATACCGTACAGTACACTCGCCCATCACAAAATGATGATAGAACCAATGAAAAGCCAGCATTCGGCCAGCGGTAAAGCGAGCCGCCGAAAATCGATACGAAACGTCATAGCGTACAGTGCACTCGCCCATCACAAAATGATGATGGAACCAATGAAAAGCCAGCATTTGGCCAGCGGTAAAGCGAAGGAAATTCAACTAATTGTCCCAGGGGTCGATGTAGCGTAGCAAATAGGGAACCCGGGGTATCCGAGGATGAGTCTATAGTATGTTTTGAATTTGTTTTGTTGATTTATCTGTCAGTTTTGTGCATAAATCATGCATAAAATGAGAAAAGAATACGGAATTCCAAAAGCATTTTTGGGCATTTTCATCACACAATTTGCAAAATGTACTGCTGATTGCCATGCATTTTCACATTCAATCTCCAACCATTCACCATAAGAGGGTGGTGGTGATTTGACAAAGTTGCACAGCTTTGGCATATAGACAAAGTTCATCTCTGACAAGCTCTGCAAATTCCTTAAAAGTAGTGTTGGGCAATCGGTTTGACATCTTAGCAAACCAAGGATACTAACTCCACTTTGTTCATTACGTACCTTGGCCGCTCGCCTCTTTAAAAATGGAAACTCCCGCTGCGCCACCTGTCGAATATTACGAGTTGCGTAACCTTTTGCTGATGTTATTTCTGACCAATCAAAATGCTCGTAATAAAATTTGTTGGCCATGCATCAAATGTGGCTGCGCTTTTGGATTTATCACATCAAAAACAAGACGAACAGACTTACGATAATTCGCAATCATTTGGCTGTAGAACCCGTCCTAATACTTCACATAATTGACCGTAAACTAAAAAAACTCATTAAATATCGATCGTCTACTCTTTCTTGGCAAATTTTCATCACAAACATGACAACTTTCGTTTTTAATGGGCGCCGCCATTATTGTTTTCTGTTTTGCGAAAGATTTCTTGTTACGGATGGTTTGATTGGACGCGAAGTAAACACTAGCAAACTCGCAAAATGCGTGACAAGCAATATCACCTTTTGCCACAATGTTTTCTACACTATCAAAAGGTGTCATATACAAATAAGAAACAGCTTCATCCTTTCTGTTATTTAGGGTCAATTAGAGATACCATAGAATTGCCTTTTGGGGTAAAGGGTTAAAGACCATATACATTTTGTTTAGGGATTACAACAAACAACTTCAACAAGAGCTTGTACTGTTGTTCGAGAAATCCAACCAAACAACTGCTGAAAGACCATGTGCTTGTTGAGAAATTGTAATTATCAACTGCTGAAAAAACCTTTTCTTTGTTGGGGGATTCCAACCAACAAGTGCCAGATGACCATGAACTTTATTGCGGGATTCCAACCAACAACTGCTTAAGTAACACGTACCTTGAAGAGCGATTTCATCCAACAACTTCTTAACCCTTTCCCAAACAAGCCCTGGTTTTTACCTGTGTGCAGTAAAAGTCTTTTGAAAACACTGTGGGAAAAGGAGAAATTGCTCATAACGAGCAATTTCTCCTTTTCCCACAGTGTTTTCTACCCTTTTTGAGAACTTTCTGCCATTTTCTCAAAATCTGAAATTGTTGTCTGCAAGCTCTTTTGGTTTGGAAGAGTCCAAAATTTGTGGTTTGGGAAAGGGTTAAAGAGCATGAACTTGCTGTTGAAGAAATCCAACCAAACAACTGCTAAAAGGGCATGTATGTCTTTTGTTGAGGAATTCCCACCATCGACTGCTTAGAGAGTAAGAATGTGTGCTTTTTGTTGAGGAATTCCCTAACACAATAATTGATGAAATAACATTATACTTTGTCAAGGAATTCAAACCAACAGCTGTTTACGGTAACTCTACCACACAGCAAAATTTTAGACTTTAAACTGTAAACTGAAGGCATTTGTCAACCACAATTTTAAATGTGGTGCAAACAGAGAAAGTAGTATGAGGAAGGTAGAAAACATTGTGGAAACAAGAGCTTCGCAAAGCGGCGCATATACGCCCGAAGGGGCTTGTCAGTGAAACGAGTTGAAATGACGGAAGGGCCATGAATGAAGAGTAGTTAATCTCCATGATATGTGCAAAGTATTAAAGGGCAATAGCTAAAAAAAAAGAAGGGTGGCACAGTTACAATTTTTGTGAATTGCTGTTCTCAACAAGGAGTTCTATCAGTTTTGAAAGGTTCAAGATCATAGCTTTTTTATTTTAGAAATTATGGCCCAGACAAAAATGCAAAGAGAAAAACTAACAAAGGACAACAACTAAAAAAGAAGGATGGCAGAGTTATGGTTCTTGTGCAGTGCACTTCTTCATAATGTGTTCTATTAGTCTTTGAAGTTTCAAGATGATAGGTTTTAAAGTTTGGGAGTTATGGCCTGGACAAAAATTCAAACTGAAAATTAACAAAGGGCAATAACTAAAAAAATAAAGGTCACAGAGTTATGGTTCTTGTGCAAAGCACTTCTCCACAATGTGTTCTATCAGTGTATGAAGTTGCAAGTTATTAGCTTATATAGTTTAAAAGTTATGGCCTGGACAAAAATTCAAACTGAAAATTAACAAAGGGCAATAACCCAAAAAATAAAAGTGGCAGAGTTATGGTTCATATGCGATGCACTTCTCCACAATGTGTTCTATCAGTGTATTAAATTCCAAGTTAATAGCTTTTATACTTTAGAAGTTATGTCCCAGACAAAAATTCAAAGTGAAAATTAACAAAGGGCAATAACTAAAAAAATAAAGGTTGCAGAGTTATGGTTCTTGGGCAAAGCACTTCTCCATAATGTGTTCTATCAGTGTATGAAGTTGCAAGTTATTAGCTTTCATAGTTTGGAAGTTATGGCCTGGACAAATATTCAAACTGAAAATTAACAAAGGGCAATAACTCAAAAGATAAAAGTGGCAGAGTTATGTTTTATGTGCACTGCACTTTTCCATAATGTGTTCTATCAGTGTATGTAGTTTCAATTTGATACCTTTTATGGTATGAAAGTTATGGCCTGAACAAAAATTCAAAGTGAAAAGTTGGTTATTTCAGAAATCAAGGGCAGATAATTTTGGAACGCAAACAGCGATCAAAATTCTAAGACCCAGGTGCATAACTAGACATGATGGAGATTCATTGTGGCAAGTTTCAAATAATTCCAATGAAAACTGTAGGAGGAGTTGCGCACACAAGAAATTGCTAACGGACGGACGGACGACCGGGGGTATAACATAATACGACCCTTTGGGCGTATAAAAAGAGAAAATGCTGGTTACCAGCATTTTTTCTTTTCTCACAAAGTTTTCAAAAGCCTTCTCAGTCAGGGAGTCATTAAAATTTGGGATTGTGTAGTAAAGGAGTTAAGAACATATGAGCCATAGATCTGCAAAAGGTGTTGATCCAGGTATCGACAAGCTTCCAACGCAGGCTGAGCTGGACTGAAACTTTTTATTGTCATACCCATTGAATCTGAAAATGAAGTTTCTTATCTGTGTCTTCTCTAACTATGTGTAAAGGTTCACAGTGTGGGTTCAACCCACTGTCGCCTTGAAAAATTCTTCCTTTTTCATTGGTTGGTTTAGAACATACGATATTGGGACTTGCGTACTTTTTCTCTGTTGTATTCTTGCGCCAAATAAAATAGCAATCGAAGAGGCTCTAAAAACACCAATGTTGGGTTTATAAATAAATATATGCAGTTTGATATTTGATATTTTCAAACTGCATATATTTATTTATAAACCCAACATTGGTCTTTTTAAAGCCTCTTCCATTTGTATTTTATATGGCGCAAGAATACAACAGAAGAATTTTCTTGATCTTCAATCAGGTTTCTCAATCCACCATTTTCTAAACTGAAGTCATAAGGAAAAAACGTAAGGTAAGATAATTTTTTAAAATATTCACCAAAATTTTAGACTTTAAACTGTAAACTGAAGGCATTTGTCAACCACAATTTTAAATGTGTGTATTATGATTGAGTTAATGTATGTATTTGTGTATTATGATTGAGTTACAGCAGACATTATGTGGTAAATGAATAAACTGGTTATGGTATGGTGAACAGTTAATGCATTTGTTTGTGCATTTTGCCACCACGTCTCAGGACTATTCTTAACACTTAACAAGGTTGAGCTTTTTCAGTCAAGGAGCTGAAGGCTAATCTTTTTTCTAAGTTTCAAAAATTACTATTTTGAAAAATAGATCTGTATTGTTTACTGGTAGTCAGCATTTTCTCCTTTTCCCACAATGTTTTCAAAAGTTTTTTTTTGTCTAGGGTTGTTTAAACTCTTGGCCCAATTTCTCAAAACTTAAAGGTTTTGTGAGTTACTGTTGTTAACTTTACGATCATGAGGACGTGGATGTTACAATTTTTTTAAAGTGATCTCTCAAACCGACCTTAAAGCCCCGGTCACATATTCACGGAAGACCGCCACGGAAGAGCTATGGTCTAATCGCTCACGGATGACTATGGAAATGTCAAATCCCGTAGTCCACTATGGTTCCAATATGGATACACAACGGTGTGAGTACGGATTTCGACGGATTTACAGCCAAAATGTAGGTCAGAGTTCCAGGAAGAGATACGGACTGTTACGGTTGGACACGGTTTAATACGGAGCGACACAGATCAGGACGATTGTAGTATGGATACACTACGATTTGCTACGGTACAAGTACCGATTAGTACGAATAAGAACAATCCAATACGTAGTAGTATGAATCGCCACAGATCGATATGGACCTACCACGATTTAGCATTCTGTCCAAATCCTCTAACCTGCTCACTTTCGAAATGCAACAAGTCCGGCTATGAGAGCCTCATACTGGCCATGGAGGGGTCTTCGTAAAAGCCTATCTCTATGTAACATAATGCGTCTGATGTCTCGATTGTATAGTGGATTTTAGTTTGTCAAATATAACATAAACACGAATCTGTTGTTCTACGTGTTTATTAATTACAACACAAGTAATCTACTCCAACATGATATTCAAACGTGAATCAGTTACTCAGTAAAACTCGTCTTAGTTGTTAAAACCAATTGTTCTCTCATTCCAGATCTTATCACTTCATCTAGATGGCAACACATTCTGTCCTGATCTTAACTTTCTCTCTACTGAGATCTTAACTCACTCTCTGTCCTCACATCTCTCTTCCCGATCAAGCATCCTACACCACATACATAGGAAGCCAAAACACTCCCACTATCAATATCAATATTCATATAGCCAGCTAGGCAAATAAGGCATCAATAGCCAAAATCTGAGAAAATTAGATTCGCAAAAAACACGCCTCCTCAGTCAGTCTAGAGTTTTTGGTACCTGAGTTTTAGCTCATAATGTTACATCTAGTCCACATATTCTCTGTCTTTTATTACCTGATTATTATAATCAATAAGCCATAACAAGTGACAAAATTTGGCCTCCAAGAAATTGAAAGCACCTACAGACAACAACTGTAATTTTGGTACAAATGAGCTTCAGTTCTACAATACATTTTGAGCATTTGTTTTTTCAGTTTCCTAGAATCAGAATGTTTTCTTCACTTGTCTGTTGCAGAAAAAGAAGGGATTGAATGGCAAAAGGTTCAATGAAAATATTGATCAATAACGTTTCTCCTATGTTCATAAAATCTGCTGTTTATTTCACAATTACACTTATTATCGTGAATGTTTATGTTTTAAAAGTAAAGTGCTTGTCTATTATAGTTTGAATCACCCATTTCGAAAGGGCCAGCCTCTCGGGTTTATGAGACACCTCATTCTCTGAGCGTCTTTTCTCCCGAGTCCTATCCTTAATACTTGGCACCAGGCAGGCAACCAGTAACCATACATTTAACTAGCTGGTGGTTCACCAACCAGCCATATCAGAACAAGCTCCTGGCGGGGCTCGAACTTTTGACCTCCCGTTTCGTTGGCAGTTGCCTGAACCACTAGGAACGGTGACAGTTTTATGTACTAGTACTATTTGATCGTTTTACTTGCATGTTTAGCATCGTTGTTTGGATAGAATGTCACATTATAATACTGGTGCTTATTCATTTTTGTACAATGTTTTGTAAAGTATGTAACCTTAAATTAAAGGTATTACTAGCTGTACGATAAAAATATAATTATTACATCTATGTATGTCATCAAGCTGCTGGACCAGTGCCTTGACATTTTGTGCCATACCAATATCCAATTACAGCCAATTTATTGCAAGTTACATCATTTGTTGACGGTTCATGATTGTGAACTTAACAAAGCGCAATTGCGTTGTATTCTACAAAGACAGAGTAGAAGTACCCTTGTTGAAGTACATGATTCTGAATTTATCCTACCAAAAAAGTAGTGGTCTCAACAAATCCGTACTGTGTCGTGTTGCAACGTAGTAAACCGTAAAAGACCGTGTGAATCCCTGCCTCTCCGTAGTACAACGTATTAAGATCGTGACTTTCCATGACAAATCTGTATCATACCCATAACTAAAACGTAGTGTAACCGTGCTAATATGTAGTTCTCCGTATCAAATCCTGAAAAAAATTTGGGCCTACCGATAAGTACGGACTGATACGGTTTTAATAAGGACCAGAATGTATCAATATGGTCTAATACGGACTAGTAAGGATACGCTACGGTCGTTTTATCCGTAGCGGATTTTTGTGCATGTTCAAAAATTGTCAAGGACCGCTACGGATATACAAGGACTTCTACGAATGACTACGGTTACAATACGGAGATCTACTGACTAGTATGAGTTGTCACGGATGATGCCAGAACGAATTCGTAGCTTCTCCGCGGCGGCCTTCCGTGAATGTGTGACCGGGGTATAACACTCTCATAAAGAAACGTTCATTTATGATTGCAACATTCAAAAGTAATATACTGATTGAATGGAGTTTTACGCTGCTTTCAACATTACTTCAGTCATATCACTGCAAAAATTCCCATATTCATGTACTGTATGGATTTTGCCAGTACTGGGCTAGGGCTTTGAGGTGTCTTGCCCAAGGACACTCCCACGAATGTTTCAGTGGATTCAGTGCAGCTTGAGTCTAGGGCCTCCTGGATCTGAGTCCCACGCTTTACCAAGTCACGCAGGACCCAGTAACATTTAAATGACATCATTTGTTGATACTGAATTGATTCAGACCCTATGACTATCTGCGATCACAGACTGAAAACTCCCTATTTCATGAAATCTCAAAGCCATTCTCATCTGCAACAACACCAACAGTGTGTGATTTCGGTCAGTTTTTCGCTCACCTGAGCAGGAAGTGTTCAAGGTGAGCTTTTGTGATCATACTGTGTCTGTCATGCGTTGTGTCTCGTTGACAGTTAACTTGTGAACAGTCTAAGAGGCCACATTTTCAGTCCAAAACCCATGAAACTCAGTCAGAATCTTTGCCTTTGTAATATCTAGGACAAGTCCAAAACTGTCATGTTGGGTCAAATAGTAGGTCACCAAGGTAAATCTTAGAAAAACCTTGTGTGCCTTGTAGAAGCTACATTTCAGCCAGACACTCACGAAACTGTATCTGAATGTTTGTCTTGACTGTATCTCTGAAAAGGTTGAAATTGGGTTACATTGGGCATAAAAAAAAGGTCGCTTGACCAAATCTTAGAAAAACCTTGTGAGCACTCCATAGGCCACATTTTCAGCCAGATACTTATGAAACCAAGTCGGAATTTTAGTCTTGATAATAAGACTGAATGGGCTCCTGTCGGGTAAAAAAGTAGGTGTCGGGGCCAAATCATAGGAAAAACCTTGTGTGCACTTGATAGACCACATTTTTAGTTTGATACTCTTGAAACTTTGTCAGAATATATGTCTTGATGATATCTCTGACAAGATTTAATTTGGGTCAAGTCATTTAACATAGTAGGTCACTGGAGCAAACCTTAGAAAACCCTTGTTGCACTGTAGCGGCAGTTTCAGTCTGAAACACATGGAATATTGTCAAAATGGTTCTTCTGATGCTATCTCTGACAAGTTAAAAATTTGGTCGAAATAGATTCAAAAGTTGGTCACTGGGCTAAATTTTAGTCTAGGGGCCGTATTTTCAGTCTGACGCTCGTGATACATTGTCAAAATATCTACCTTGATGATATCCAAAACAAATCCAAAACAAATTTGAAATTTGATCACAACAGATCAAGAAGTTGGTCACTGGGCCATATTTTAGAAAATCTTGTGTACAGTCTAAAGGCCTTATGTACAGTCTGATATTCATGAATCATTGTCGAAATGTTTGTTGCTGATTGTTTGTTGCTGATTCAATCCACGGCTTGACCAATATCTTCATGAGGACAGATGATAGTCATCAGGACAGGTTTCATTCCTCTTTCACTGCTGACCATTGAAAACTATCTTTAAAGTAAAAAAACTGACCAACCAAATGTCTTGGCTTGTTGATATCTCCATCAAGTTGGAAAAGTCAGTTAAATAGTAGGTCACTTAAAATGATGTATTTTACATCATCACAACTTGGATCCTAGAATTTTATCAAAGCCTAGATGACTTTATACATTTGAGCGTTTTAGGGCCAACAGCCCTCTTGTTCTTTGAAGTGCTCCACAAGAAAGGTACAGAGGGTAACAAATGATCCTCGGTCGAGGCGATATTTTCTGATTACAGTTAATTCCATGTCATCCAAGGATTTCACACTGTTTCTAAAACTTGCCGAGCTATATTGTTTTTTTGGTGAGGTCTGTTCAGTGTAAAAATAATGTCATTTTGAAAAATAAACCACAACACCATGTTTTATGCATTGCTGAAAACAGCGTATGATTACGTTAACCCTTTACTCCATTGATACTCATTTCTACGCATTTCTTGTCGGAGCCTTTGGAAAACATTGTGGCAAAAGGTGAAATGCTGGTGACGAGCTATTTCACCTTTTGCCACAATGTTTTCTACACTATCAAAAGGTGTCATATACACATAAGGAATGGCTTAATCCTTGCTATTATTTAGGGTCAATTAGAGATACCATAGAAATGCCTTATGGGGTAAAGGGTTAAGGTAGCTTCGGAGTGGTCAGAGTTCAAGATCGGGTTTACAATCAACCTTCAAGTTGCAATGTTTCAAGAGATCCTGCAGAATGCTTATGAGGGGCTTAAGGTCGGTTTACAATAATTGTAGCATTTAAAGTGAGATATCAGGTCCTGGATTGTTTGGTAAAGCATCAAATCAAATCCCAGGATGAAGGGCTAAAGATTCACTAGATGGTGATATGTTTGTTCAATCAATATGCATCTTGATATTCAAGGTAAATAAATCAATGGCATCAATGAACTTGCACATTCAGCATACCACAATGATCGGTGACCGAGTCCCTCGGTTGTATCTGGTAGCTTGATATGCACCTTCAGGGTACATTTCTTGACCGGAAGTAACCGCTTCACTGTTGTTAAAATCATAACACTCCACTTAGAAAACAAATACTTGTCACAATTTTCGGTGGGAAAAATTCTAAATACATTTCAAATTACAAACACTTTGTACATTTAATTTCTTCCTCAGTCAGTCACTTACTTTGGTATTTTTCAGTGATAGGTTGCTTATCATGGTGGCTGTTGTTGCTATTGCTAGTCGATTAACAGTACCCCCATATTTCAAATCAAGTGACTGATGGTATTTCAAAATACAAATCCCATGATATGGACAAGGTTAGATGTAGGTACAGAACCAGTGGCATGCGCGGATCCAGATATCTTTCTGGGGGGGGGGGGGTCCCACCGAAAACGCACTCGTCTTAATATATGATACTTTGGTCTCCGGATTTCAGTGGATGTAAGCCATTTACAAGAAAAGTCAACGTTTTTAGTACTAACCATGAGGAGGTCTCCACATTTAGAACCTTTTTTTTTTTAAATTTATGACTGTATTTTACATAAAGGCTGTGCAATATCAAACCAGTACCATTTCACGAATCCGATAACCACATTTTTGCCAAAATTTCAGGGGGGCTCCGGGCCCCCAGTTCCCCCCTCTGGATCCGCCCATGAGTGGAGTTGTTTGTGGTGACTTGAATATCTTGAATATCTTGTTTGGAATATTTGAGTGTAAATTTGTGAATATTGGTTACTGGTTTAAGGTGTTTCTTTTAACATCTGCTTGTTTAACAGTGTGAGTTGTATCTAAAGGATTTATGGAATGAAAGCAGTCGCATTTGAAAGTAATAAATTTGTTGATTATTTTTTTTCAGCATCATATGTAATTCTCATGTGAGCAGTGCTCTGTCAAAAGTTACTCTACTGCATCTCTGTATTGCTTTACTGTAAATCACTGTAAATTAGCAAGAACTTTATTTTGTGAGTTTGTCCCATTTTCCTAATTTTTATTTTTTCCAGTATTGGTAAATAAGCAACTTACCAATGTGCTCAAAACCGAACGTTGGTCATTTATTTCAGGAAGTTTTATACCGAAAAGATGTAAATTATTGTAAAGAGGAAGTGCAAATACGGAAAATAAATTATGTAATATAAATAAAACTAATATGTTACAATATTTCTCACACAACGATGACAGTATGTGAGTTTACGCAGATGAATTTTTGCAAAAAACGTGACTTATATCCCGGTCATATATTCACATGAGACAGCCATGGAAGAGCTATGGATTCGTTCCGGCATCGTCCGTGACAACTCATACTAATCAGTAGCTCTCTGTATTGTAATCGTAATCATTTGTAGTAGTCCTTGTATATCTGTAGCGGTCCTTGACAATTTTTGAACATGCACAAAAATTTGCTATGGATCAAACGACCGTAGCGTATCTTTACTAGTTCGTATTAGACTGTACTGATACGTTCTGTTTTGTATTAGCACGGTTACACTAGATTTTAGTTCCGGTTATGATACGGATTTGTCACAGAAAGTCACGATCTAAATATGTTGTACTACGGAGAGGCGGGGATTCGCATAGTCTTTTACGGTTTACTACGTTGTAACACAGTACGGATTTGTAGGGACCACTACTTTTTTGGTAGGATAAATTCAGAATCATGTACTTCAACAAGGGTATAAATACTCTGTCTTTGTAGAATACAATGCAATTGTGCTTTGTTGTTGAGTTCACAATAATGAACAGTCAACAATTGATGTTTGCAATAAATTGGCTGCAATTTGGATGTTGATATGGCGCAAAATGTCAAGGCACTGGTCCAGTAGCTTGATGACATTCATAGACGTAATAATTATATTTTCATTGTACTATTAGTAATACCTGTACATTTAAGGTCATGTATTTTACAGAACATTGTACGAAAAGGAATGAACATCAGTCTAATAATGTGATATTTCATCCAAACAACAATGCTGAAGATGCAAGAAGTGAAAAAATAAAATAATACAAGTACATAAAACTGTCACCATCTTGGGTGTTTAAGGCAGCCGCCAACGGAACGGGAGGTCAAAGGTTCGGGTCCCGCCAGGAGCTTATTCTGATATGGCTGGTTGGTGAACTGCCATGTATGTTGAATGTATGGATACTGGTTGCCTGCCTGGTGCCAGGCATTAAGGATAGGAATCGGGAGTAAAGATGCTCAGAGAATGAGGTGTCTCATAAACCCAGGAAGCTGGCCTTTTCAATATGGGTGGTACTAATTATTATAAACAAGCACTTTACTTTTAAAACAAACATTCACCATAATCAGTCTAATTGTGAAATAAACAGCAGATTTTATGAACAGAATAGAAACGTTATCGATCAATATTTTCATTGAATCCTTTCCCATTCAACCCCTTCTTTTTATGGGTCTTCAACAGACAACCTTAGAAAACATTGAAGGAAATAGAAAAAATTATCAAAATGAACAATTTCTCCATTTCCCACAATGTTTTTTACCTTGTAGAACTGGAGCTCATTTGTACTAAATTTACAATTGTTGTCTGCAGATGCTTTCAATTTCGTGGAGGCCAAAATTTGTCAGCTGGAGATGGGTTATTGATTATAATAATCAGGTAATAAAAGACAGAGGATATATGGACTAGAGATTGGCTTTTATGAAGACCTGTCCATGGCCAGTATGAGGCTCTCATGGCCGAATTTAATACATTTTGAAAGTGAGCAAGCTAGAGGTTGTGAGCAGAATGCTAAATCGTGGTATACCCGTATCGATCTGTGGCAATTCGTACTACTCCATATTGAATCGCTCTGATTCATACTAATCCGTACTTGTACTGTGGCAAATCGCAGTGTATCCGTACAACAATCATCCTGGTTCGTGTCGCTCCATATTAAACCTTGTCCCACCATAACAATCTGTATCTCTCCAGGAGCTTTTACCTACATTTTGGCGGTAGGCCCGTTGAACTCCGTACTCTTCCGTGGTGGTCTTCCGTGAATATGCTTAAGAATGACTGTTTTCAACCCTAAGTTCACAAAACAAATTTCAAATTTCAAATTCTCTGTCACTTATATTTTCTCGTCTGCAAATGCTTTCATTTTGGACCAGTCTATAACTTTGTCATATGGTAAAGATTTAAAGAAATTCTTTAAAATTCTTCTTCTTTTAACTTATAACCAAAAGATAATATTTTAGGTTTGCTTAAATCAAAAGCATTTGCAGATGACAAAATAAAGGTGACTGAAAATTTGAAATTTGTTGTGTAAAGAGTAGAAAACATTGTGGGAAAAGGAGAAAATGCTGGTTACCAGCATTTTCTCCTTTTCCCACAATGTTTTCTAAAGGCTTCTTTCTCAGGGTTGTAAAAAGTAGGGATTGTGTGGTAATGGGTGAAACCCCTTGTCAGATTTTGAAATAGTTGATACAAAAATGTTCCTTGGAAAAAATTTTTGCAAAATTTTGATCCGTCAAGAAATATGGCTGTGGTGGTGGGGAGCTACTTGCACTGTACTGACATGAAGAATTTCTTAAAAATTCTTCTTCTGCTCTGAAACCACTTGTCAGATTTCAAATAATTTCATATGAATGATCCTCATGTTATGTCCCTTTTTCAGCTTGCTGTTTTCAAAAAAAATTCTGAAGGTATTGCCCTGTTGTCGTCTGCGTTGTTGTTGTGCAAAATATATGACATGCTTTTTTATGTAGGCTTCCACTCAAAGCTTGTATTTGAAACCTGGAATAATTGTTTACTACTAAAAGAACAACCCATAGAAAAGGGCTGGTAACTTGTTTTGTCCAAATTATGGCCCTTTTTGGACTAGGAATTGAAACTTACTATCCAGCACCCAACAGGCAATTGTTGGCACTTGTTCAACTTAATATTTTAAGCCACTGTGGGGCATGTGCTCTTGCTCTAGAAATGGTCCTTGGGTGACCTATCCCAAAAATTATTTGCAAAAATATGATTTGTCCAAAACATGGCTGTGGTGATGATTGTAGGGGTGGTGAATACTACTAATTCAGACTCATCTCAAATTCTTTTGTTTGGTATTAGTGTTGAATTATCAAGTTTCCCTGAGTGCTTTGTTTTTTGTTACAGTCACAGGGCCATTGTTGGTGTTTGAAATGTGTATGGCCATGAAATACCTCTGGCATCTCTTGAGCACCAAAAGCAAGAGAGGGGATGTCCCCTTCTTGTAAAATTAGGGGATTTTAGCAGGTGGTTCTTTTTTCATGAAAAGTTTTTGAACTTGGTTTTAAACCTGTTTGATTTTTACATTGGTGAGTACTTCGTCATTCATATACGCTGGTACTTTCAGTGGCTAGCATCAGTTCTTCCATGAATCTCTATGGATGACACATGCTAACTGATATAATTCTTATGGTTGTATCTTAATCCTTTATCATCATTTCTGTGCTTTTACCGACCATTTGGAAAAGGGGCAATTGCTGATGACCACAATTTCTTTTCCCACAATGTATTCAGTCCTTGTAGAAGCATATCCCATTATTTCAGCCACATTAATTTTGTAATCTGCTAATGCTGTGAATTTTGGATGAGTCTAAACTTGTCTTCTGCTAAAAAGTTAATTTGCAATTGTGCTTCATTGTACATCTGCTCCTTGTGAGCCCCTTTATCACTGAAGAAATGAAATGATCAGGAATTTAACTTAAAAAGAGTTGTTGCAACTTCAAGGTCATTATACAAGACCATCTCGCTGTTTGATGGACACTGCAGATTTAAAATAAAATGGCACTGAAAGCAAAAATCAATTCATAACTGCTGCACTAAGTAAGAGTCACATCAAAAGACCAGATAAGCTGAATAATATGCCTCTGACATTTCTTTCAAAATGTCACTTACATTGTGTCCGTGTTTCCAGCTCATGCTGTGATGTGTGGTACCTGATTCTAGCATCTAGACATATAAACGTATAGAAAAATATAAGCCTGAAAATGCACCTTTCAGACAAATAATCGTAGAGGGGTGGCATAGCTCAGTAAGTTAGGCTAGAGGAGGTTGGTTTGATTCCGAAACTTGACAAACTCTTTCTGAGGACTGGTAATATCAGTAATGGCAACAGGATATATTCCTATATCACTATCACTGAACATTCTGATAATATATTCATAAATTCATTCAAATATAAGATGGGTTCATTTTGTTGTACTGGTGGGCTATTGTCCACCTTTCATTTAAAGGTACTGGGATTTTCAACAGTGTACTTTTGTCCAGGGGGCTTTTATCTAGTGGGCCCTTCATATGGTGGGCTTTCTACCCGCACTCACAAATAGCTTGTCTCATTTCTTGGGACATTATTTGGATTTTTCAGGATTTATATTATATTTATGTCCCCTGAATAATGCACTGGCTGATACATCAGATGCCTGAATGGGTTTTTTTGGCGTGTATCTGGGAAAAGCAATTGTGGGATTTTAAAAAAATATACTTGTTTTTATTGGGAATGGGACCGCAATTTGGCCCCAGGGAAAATCCTGTGAATGTGATGTTTTATCATTAGTTTGAATAAAAAATGGAGTTTCAATGCATCCCTGTAATGCTTGATGCCTGAAGGAAGTCAACATATTATTATCGATGTATAAAAATCATTTTGTCTACAACTGCTGGAATCATGAGGTAGAATTTTCTTCAACATGCAGAAATTTTACCCATGAAAAAAAGTTAAAGCCAATTTCAGCCTGCCAAGACTGTCAATTGTTTTGTTTTGAGCACAACATGCTCAAGGGGAGCTTTTAGGATCACCCTGTGTCCGTCGTGCGCCATCCATCATGCGTCATCAATAATTCTTTAAACATCAACTCCTCCTAAACTGTTGGGCTAATTTGGATCAAATTTGGCTGGAATGTTCCTTGGTAGGTCTTCTTTAAAAACTGTTCACAGAATTTGATTCTATCAAAAACTCTGGTTGCCATGGCAACCAAATGGAATTTTCTAAGAAATTCTTTTAAATATCCTCTCCTCTCTGAAACCGCTTGTCAAATTTTGTAATAATTTCACAGAGATGTTCATTGGGTGACCCTTTTCAAAACTTGTTAGGGAAATTTTGATCCGTCAAGAGACATGACTGGTGAATGGGGGCTACTTGCACTATACAAAAATGAAGAAATTCTTATAAATTCTTCTCTGGAACCACTGGTCAGATTTTGAAATAATTTCACAGAGATGTTCCTTGGGTGACCCTTATCAAAAAATGTTAGCGAAATTTTGATCCATCAAGAAGCATGGCTCTGGTGAATAGGGGCTACTTGTACTATATAGCAATAAGAAATTCTTGAAAATTCTTCTCTGAAACCACTGGTCAGATCTTAAAACAATTTCACAGAAATGTTCCTTGGATGACCCTATTCAAAATTTGTTTGCAAAAATTTTGATTCACCAAGAAACATAGTTCTTGTGAATGGGGCTACTTGCACTATGCGGCAACTAATAAGTAGAAATGATGTACTGCCAGCAATTTTTCTTTCTCCCTAAGTTAGGGGTGTGCAAATTTTTAATTTTCCCACTTGCCCGTGGACTTTTCCACTGGTCCACAGTAGAAGTTTACTTGTCTAAAGTAATACGGTAAATCAGTGGTGAATTGAAAAAGAATTGAATCTCACTCTGCATTCATCTGCTCTTAAAAACAGTATGGGTAAAAAAAGAAATTGCATGTAACTTTCTCATAGGGGACCAGATTCAGAGCGAAAACGTCCAGTCTGATGGCCAGTCAGTTTCAGACATTTAATAGCTTCCACTTCTTGTTTTACAGAGAGATTTATGTAAAATCACTTTTTAAAGTCATTATTAAAGCTAAAAAGACACTCTGAAATGCCTTTGATTGGACGATGTCAAACCCACCTTTATTGTATAATGGTTTTTTGTGGGTTTTTTTTGGTGGCGATCTGTGTTTCATGCTTGTTTATTTTTGGAGTGTAATTTCTGCATAATTTGACTTAAATTTGTCAATTAGGGTTGCATTTAATTTCAAAACTATAATTTTACACTTGATATGCCGATCAGTACCATTAATAAATTTACATAAACAATACACCACCTTGATTAGCTGTGAGAAAGAGCCACTTCTTCACACCTAATACTTATTGTGTAGGCCTATGTCGGAGTTTTGATCTTTCAAATATAATGTAGACATAACTTGTTGCCTGCAGATTGTCATGTGCTTTAGCTTTGGAGCTATTTCTTTCTAACTTGTGCCAATAAGTGCCACTGGACAATGGGAGCCATGAAACCTTTGCATGCCTGCCCATTTCACTTTATATTTCTTTGCGTGATTATTCAGTTAAATGGGGAATTACCCAAATATATGTGTGTGAACTTAAGAAGGCTGAGATTTTCCCCAAAACAGAGCCTAGGTCGTATCCGCAGATCACCGTAACAATCTTCAAACATGACAGTCACATGTTGGAACTATTATCCATTTGGTGCAATAAAAACCGCTTTGTAACTGTTTTACCCGACATCATATTTACTACAACACTGCATTTTTGCCATCGATATGGCCAAGAGATTTCTGTGCATGTCATATTCTTTGAAGAATTGCTTACACCCAAGCTATTAGGCTATTTCCCAAGCATGTAGGGGCTATTTTAATAAATGGCTGGTGCATAAGTTACATGCTAGCAGATGATACCTGAATGAATCGCACCAGGTAGCGTTTTATTGAGTAAACATTTATTTCATGTTGAAATTCAAAGTAGCAGTACTGTTGTTGTTTTGAAAAGTAGTCACGTTTCTGTACCAAGAATACCCAAATTAGATAGACGTGTATTTGTAGAATGCAATCTAGTAGGAGATAATAGGCCAACAGATTTGCTTGTTTTTCTACAGCAACTGCTTCAAATGAGCAGACTCCCACAGGTAAAATAGTTTTTAATGTAAAAGTGTGTATTTCTACAAAGCACAGACATGGATTATGCAAAAGTTTGAATAAATAGAGTATTTGAGGGTCATGATTGATATAAATATGCCATTATCTTATTATGTATGGCTCTAAAATTCACTTGTCTGTGGGGAAAAAAAGGGCTCTGGAAAAATCTACTTGTCTGCCGGCAAAAAGTACCTAGTCGGACAAGTCAGGCATAGGAGTTCTGCACCCCTGCTTTATGTTTTTAATTGGTGTCTTTCTGTGGGCAGTAAAAGTGAAGGATTGTACAGATAGAGGATATTTGTTTCTTTCCATGAAAGATTGAAATTTATTATACCCCCCCAACAACGAAGTGGAGGGGGGTATACTGGAATCGCCATGGCTGGCCCTCTGTCCGTCCATCTGTCTGTCTGTCTGTCTGTAGACAAAATTTTGTTTGGAGCTTTTTTCCTACAGTTTTTCAAGGACTGCTCTGAAATTTACATATAATGTTTGGGTACATATGAAATTTTGCATGTGCAATTTTCACGACCTTGCTGCCATTGGTTGCGGAATCATCTCCGTTTGAACTTTTTGCCCTTTGCAAATTTTAACTTCAGATTTTTGTCCGGAGCATAACTTCCAAAGTATTGGAGCTAGGTATGTCAAACTTCATACACAGCTAGATCACATTAAGGAGAAGTGCTGTGTACAAGAACAATAACTCTATTCCAACTATTATTTGGGTTATTGCCCTTTGTAAATTTTAACTCTTGATTTTTGTCCGGAGCATAACTTCCAAAGTATTAAAGGTAGTAACTTCAAATTTCATACAAAGCTAGATTATATTGAGGAGAAGTGCACTGTACAAGAACCATTACTCTATACCAAATATTTTTTGAGTTATTGCCCCTTGTAAATTTTAACTTTGGAGTTTTGTCCAGGTCATAACTTCCAATGTATTGAAGCTAGTTACTTCAAACTTCACACACATCTAGATCACATTAAGGAGAAGTGCAGTGTACAAGAACCATTACACTATACCAACTATTTTTTGAGTTATTGCCCTTTGTAAATTTTAACTTTGGATTTTTGTCAAGGTCATAACTTCCAATGTATTGAAGCTAGTAACTTCAAAATTCACACACAATTAGATTACAGAAAGGCAAAGTCCATGGTACAAAAACCCTAACTCTATTCCAACTTTTTGTTTATTATTGCTTTTTGTAAATTTTAACGTTTTATTTTTGTCTGTGGCATAATTTCCAAAGTAAAAAAGCTTGTAACTTCAAACTTTATATACAGATAGGCCACATTAATAAGATGTGCCTGGTACAAGGACCATTAATCTATTTTCACTATTTTAAGACTTATTCCCCTTTATAAATTTTAACTTTGGATTTTATCTGGGGTGTAACTTGCAAAGTACAGAAGCTAGTAACTTCAGACTGCATGTACAATTAGATAACATAAAGCAAAGTGCACTTTAGAAGAACCATAACTCTATTCCCATTATTTTAAGAGTTATTTCCCCTTTGTATATTATAATAATTTTTTGTTTTTGTCTGGGGCATAACTTCCAAAGCATAAAAGCTAGTGACTACAAACTTCATATACAGATAGATCACATTATCGTGAAGTGCATGGAGAGTACAAGAACCATAAGTCTATCCCCACTTGTTTCTTTTCTTTGAACTCTTTCTTTTGTACTAAACCATTCTGCATTCTATTACAGGGCACTTTTGTGAAAAGGGGCTGGTGGGGGGTATGACGTTTAGTGATGGCTCTAGTTTCATCAAGTGAACATCATAGGTAATATTGTCATGAGTGCCCCAGCCTGGAGTAAAAATATTACAGACGATGTTCACAGGATGAAATAAATTTCGATCTCTTAAGAAAAAAACCCCAAATACTCTATTATTTTCATGCTTCTAACTCTTTTTTTGTTGGGCATTTCCTCAAAATCTGGTAAAGTTGTTTTTGTTAATTTTCAGTGGTGTATCTCCCCCATAGACATTACAATATTGCATTAAGCACAAGAAAGGTAGGCTAAATGCGTATAAATTGTCATATTTCTGTCTGTTTGGGCGGCACACACTGTAAACCCAGGTAACTAAAGCACAGGAACTACCATTTCCGCCTTCAATTCAAGAGTTAAAAAAATATTTTTTAGAAATTTCACTGGTTGTAACCATGAATTAGCACACTTGTCATCCACCAGTATATCCTGACAAATCACCAAAAAGCATAAAACAATTAAGGATTAATCATTATTCTCATGTAATTTGTTTCTTTTCCTTTTTAGGTCTAGAAGAGGTCATTATATATATCAACCATGGCTGATAAAGAAAAACTTCGTTTTAGCCGTTCAGTGGGAAAGTTTGGCAGTCCAGAAGGTAACAACTTTTTCTGTTGTTTGTATAGTGTTTTTACAGTAGGTGAAATAACCCATTGTAGCTTATTGATATGTACCTTATAGTTATACCCCCCACAACGAAGTGGAGGGGGGTATACTGGAAATGCCATGGCCGTCCGTCTATCTGTCCGTCCGTCTGTCTGTTTGTAGACACAATTTTGTCTGGAGCGTTTCTCCTACAGTTTTTCAAGTACTGCCTTGAAACTTACACATAATGTTTGGGTACATATGAAATTGTGCATGTGCAATTTTCACGACCTTGCTGCCATTGGTTGCGGAATGATCTCCCCTTGAATTTTTTGCTCTTTGCAAATTTTAACTTTGGAGTTTTGTCCAGAGCATAACTTCCAAAGTATTGAAGCTAGGTACTTTAAACTTCACACACAGTTACATCACATTAAAGAGAAGTGCAGTGTACAAGAACCATAACCAGTGTTTCAGCCAGGATGCACCTTTGTGGGATTCCCGCAGATTTCCAAACATGGCACGCCAGATCTGGCGCTTAAAAATCATATACGCCCCCAAAAAATCGATTTGCCGTATATGACCGTGCCAAGGTGCAAAAGTGTACGGGACGAAACTGCATTGCATACGAAAATTAATGGAACGAAATCGTGACTGGCTTGGTATTTTTAACCTTGTAGTACCGTGTAAACTATCAAATGCGCAAAACCAGCCATAATTTTTTTGTACTGGTTCCTCGCCTTTTACATAAAGCTTTAGTAAATTAAGAAAAAGCTACTAAGAGCGGGTAATCTGTTTACAGTAACGTTTTCATGACGAACTACGAAACAACTGGTGGAAAAATTAAAAGAAGAATAACCGACTTTTCCACACGCCCAAATGAAAGTGAAGAGGCAGGGCCATCAAATACTGGAAAAATAGCAAGAGTAACAGCACCACAAATTTCAGATGATCTAAAGCCTGATTAATCTGCTGATGTATCAAAGGTCCCAACGACAAAAAAAAACTGATTTTAAGTTGACTTGGGCAAAGCTCCACAGTAATGGACAAACTTGAAAGGAAGGAGAATCTTTAGTTCCTAAGCTATTTAAAAAAATGTTATAGACATGTATTCAGTCTAATATTGAAAGAATACACTCCCCCTCCCACTCCCTCTTGCTCAAGATGATTGGCCCCTGTTTATGATTTCAGGGGGCCAACTGGCCCCTTTTTCATCAGAGCTGGCTGAAACACTGCATAACTCTATTCCAACTATTTTTTGAGTTATTGCCCTTTGTAAATTTTAACTTTGGATTTTTGTCCATGTCATAACTAACAATGTATTGAAGCTAGGTACTTCAAACTTCACACACAATTAGATCATATTAAGGAGAAGTGCAGTGTACAAGAACCATAACTCTATTCAAACTATTATTTGGGTTATTGCCCTTTGTAAATTTTAACTGTTGATTTTTGTCCGGAGCATAACTTCCAAAGTTGAAACTAGTAACTTCAAAGGGCTAGGTTCACAAAGGGGCATTTTTGGCCCTATAAAGAATTTTGGGAAAATGTGTATTAAGTGAAATTACAATGTCTACATGTTATAAAAAATAAGTCGAAACTGACATAGTTTTGTTTTCGTTACCATGGCAACCACAGAACCATAATTATGTGAAATAATTAATTTCCTGCTTTATTTCATGAAAATAATTTTTGTTGCTTGTTCTGTCGCATTATTAAACAATTGCTTAATATCTTTACAAAATATATATCAAATACTTGCTATATAAAATTTTTGTTGTCATGGTAACGTTATTTATTGCAGTGAAAAAATGCATATTTAATATAACTTTATGTATAACATGCATACTATTGCCATGAAGAATTGATATGGATATAACTATCTGAGTATTCAGTGAACAACAATAAAAACATGTATTTACAGTTAGTAGTTGTTTAGTACAGTGACCTGTAATTTGTTACCATGGCAACCACAAAAACAACCCATTTTCAGTATCATTCTGTAATTGATATTGAACATTTTTTTCAAAGGATTACATTTTGTGTTACAGAAACGGAGCAGACCGTAAAGTCCTCTTGCGGCTTTATCGGTCTTTAGTTCGCTCCAAGTTAGACTATGGATCTGTTGTATACGGATCGGCCCGTAAATTCTATCTGAAAATTCTCGATTCTATACACCACGAAGGTCTGCGTCTTGTGCTTGGAGCTTTCAGAACTTCTCCCGTCAATAGTCTCTATGTTGAGGCTAATGAACCTTCCCTTTCTTACAGGAGAGAAAAACTCTCACTTCAATATATTTTAAAACTTAAGTCGAATCGTTTTAATCCAACTCATAATGTTGTCTTTAAACCTGAATATAAACGTCTTTTTGAAAGGAAACCAAATGTTATTCCTCCATTTGGTATCCGCATGGAGCCCATTGTAGATAACCTTGGCATAGACACTGAGTCTATTGCCGACTATAAAATCTCTGAAATCCCTCCATGGACACTAAACAGTGCAGAATTCAGATTTGACCTTGCATCTGACAAAAAGTCCGTCACGGATAGAACTGTATTTCATGCTAGATACAACGAGATAAAGGAGCATTATTTTTCCTTCAAACCCATCTATACAGATGGATCTAAAGAAGGCAATTCTGTAGCAGCTGCCGCTGTTTATGGACAAAGGAGCTTAAAATGCCGCCTTCCAAACAACTCCTCTATCTTCTCTGCTGAAATTAAAGCAGTAGATCTTGCCCTTAATCTAGTTGAAAGTTCTAATTCCAACCGTTTTATTATCTTTTCAGACTCTTTGTCAACATTACAGGCCCTTTCAAATCAACGACTTGAGAATCCTTTAATCTGCAGTTTACTTGAAAGGATCTCACAAATTTCTTCTAAGAATAGATTGGTGTTCTGCTGGCTTCCAAGTCATGTAGGCATCAAAGGCAATGAAAATGCCGATAGGTCTGCCAAATCTGCACTTAACCTTCCCATTTCAGATTTTAAAGTTCCACACACCGATTTTAAATCCTCGGTTTTATCACATATCCAATCTTCTTGGCAATCCCAGTGGGATGCTGATATTTTCAATAAACTGCATTCAGTTAAACCATCCCTTGGTGAGATCCGTTCGTCGAGAAGAAGTGATAATTGCACGACTTCGAATTGGTCATTCACGCATCACACATTCCTGGCTCTTGACAAGAGATGATGCCCCTGAATGTATACCATGCAATGCAACCTTTTCTGTAAAACATATCCTACTAGATTGCATTGACTTTCAGCCAGTTCGTTTAAAATATTTCAACGTTGATAGTTTGAAAAATCTTTTTGATTCTGTCAGCGTTGAATCTATTATCGCTTTCATAAAGGAGATTGGCATTTACAATAAACTGTGATATTTACTATTGAATTTCTTACCTATCTTTTTACAACATTTTTAATTCCTTTAATATTCAGTTTACATCTCCTTAATGGGAGGATTAGCCCTCTTGGGGGCATCTTATCTCATTGGAGACAGGACCTCTTTAATGGGAGTATTTGATCCCATTGGAGGCTCCAATCTTTACCAATTTTAACCTCATTTCCAAGGAAAAACAATATTATCGGTCTTGCCTTTTAATCTAAAACTGTTGAGTAGGCAGGGAATGCCCAGCCACTCAATATCATATTTTATGCGCATTATAAATGACACATATTTCTTTTTCATTTAAAAAACTTCTTTTTATCAAACCAGCATTGAGTTTAAACCTTTTTATCACATTCTTAAATCTTATCATTTAAAACTTTTGAGTATATAGGGATTGCCCTGTAACTCGATATCTAAAACTGTTGAGTAGGCAGGGAATGCCCAGCCACTCAATATCATATTTTATGCACATTATAAATGACACATATTTCTTTTTCATTTAAAAAACTTCTTTTTATCAAACCAGGATTGAGTTTAAACCTTTTTATCACATTCTTAAATCTTATCATTTAGAACTTTTGAGTATATAGGGATTGCCCTGTAACTCGATAATGCCCTTTATGCATTCTTCTTAATTCAGTTCTTATCATTTAAAACATTTGAGTATATAGGGATTGCCCTGTAACTTGATGATGCCCTTTATGCATTAAATTTTCTTGATTCAATTCTTTTATTGTCATTCAAACTTTATTCAGTTTAAACAACTCCACGTTTATTATCTTTTAACATAGATATGCGCGCTAAATGACCAAAGCTGTCGATGCGCCATAAAACAACATTCATTCATTATGTTACAGAAACAGATGTCAGATAAATATATAATTATGTAATATTTATGTTGTCATGGTAACTAAATCTTAACCAGATCTTATTCTAAACATATGAAATGTAGCACAATCATTTGGATCCATTTGGACCTCCCCAAAAATCATGTTAGATTATATCTATGGCTTGCAACACACAAAAAGGGGCAATGACAACTGTACAGTAATACTTTGTCAGATTATTATCAGGAATACCCATATATCCATACATTAAATGGTATAGTAAGTCGTATAAAATATGCCTGTATTATAACACAAATCGTTTACTTTTTGCAGTTTCTCTAATCGTGCAACTCATGCCGACCGAATAAAAAAGTAACTCACAGTTACTATAAACATTTGTACCTAATTCAATATTTACATATTATTAACCTTTAGGCTGCTAAGTGACCTTAGGCGGACAGTGTAGGTCAAGATGAGATGGCAAAGAACATGCAGTCTGATCTTTAATCTACACTGGCCAATAAGGAGGTATTATTCTCCAAAACAAACTTGAAATAGAAACATTTGGGTTTTTACTATCGGCTTGAAAGTGTCATGTAGATTATTTAATGGGATAAGAGTTAACACCTTTCTAAACAACATGTTTTGGCTGTCTCAAATTGAAAACATTTGCAGATGACAGACGACCTAAGACTTGTACAAATGAGCTATAATCCTCTGATAGGGTAGGAACCATTGTGGGAAAAAGAGAAATTGCACATTAAGAGCAATTTCTCCTTTTCCAATATTGTTTTCATTTGTTCTACCTAAGGGTCGCAAACACATTATTGTGAGGAAAAAGTTAAAACTGCCTCAGTATTGCTTTTGGGAAATGCACCAGGCCATTTCTATTCCTCAACTCTACTTTCCTCAGAATCTGAGAAATCTGCTGACTGTGGAATATCTGCAGCATCTTCAAAAAACCTACCCGAGTCCTGAACACCATATCTGTTTTTGTCCAAGTGAACTGCAAGACCTAAATACCACAATACAGCTGCCACGTGAGAACATGTTCCAACTGTACGTGCACCTGCCTTACACTTGCAATACCATGCTTTCACGTGGTCAGAGTCATATTTAATCCAAACAAGGTATGACTTTGATGAAACACGACGACTTTGAAGCCTGACCCTAAGCAAATCAGGTGCTTCATTATACAATTGGAAGTTGCAATTTCCACCAATATACTCTTGAGTATAACTTGTGCTTAGTTTCAGCTGATAAGTTCCTAGTGTTAAGAATCTGAGCATGGTTTCATTTAATACTGGAAAATCTGACAAATTGCAATCCTCAATGTTACTCCATTTTGAAATGTTATGTCTTTCCAAATTGTTTGATTCAACATAACTCTGTAGCTCATTGCTTCTTGACAGTCTATCTAACATCTGACTAGCAATAATTTCATCACTTTCCTTGGTCGCATTTATTGCTGGTAAATATTTGTTGCATAGGGAACACACAATACACACATAACCTCCAATGAATGGTACTTGGTTTGTGGGGAGTATGTGACAAAGGTACTTCCAACATTTAAGGCCTGCATTGGCTGCCTTTACAAGCCATCGAACCTGAAAGAATAACAAAAAAACTGTATTGATTCCTTACCAGTCAATCCTTTTTTTTCTCTGGTCTTATGCTGGGGTTTTATGATAATATTTTGAAAAAAGGAGAAATTACCAGATATAAGCAATTTTTTCACAGGGAAAATAATGAATTTCATTCACACCAGGTTTACTTTTGTTGACTGTGTACCTTCCAATAAGAAAGTCTAAAAGGTGTGGTTTCATTACGGGTTAAGTATCAGTTAGCTAAACTGTTTCCCAAACAATGAATACAAGACATTTCAGAACTGAAACGCCTGTGATGCATTTACTTAAAATTAACAACGAGGAAAATAAGTTCTCTGACAGAGTAAAATACATTTCTCCTTTTCCCTCAATTTTTCAAAGCCTTCTTCCTCAGGGTTGTTAAAAGTTGGGATTGTGAAGTAAATGGTTAAAGATTATCCTATCGGGCGCGGCCAATTTTCAAACCCCTAGTATGAGTGTATTATTCGGACACAGACACAAACTGAAATTCAATAACTGTTTCATCAAGAAGCACTGTTCAGCTTAAGAAAAGTGATATTTTGATCAATCATATTATCAGTCATCATTATCAGTATGGTATATTTGATATTATTATGAACTTCTTTGAAAAGGTTGAATAGTTTGGAAAAAAGAAGAATTGTTTATTGTTATTAATTCTTCCTTTTTCTACAGTGTTTCTTTTAAAGTGGTCTGCTGAAGATGAGACTGTATGTCAGAGGGAAAGTAATAATAATAATTACCTTTGTTACCAATCTACTGGCATTGGCATCTTCTGTTTTCATTTGTTTGTCGCCCCTGTTCAAGGATGAAGGTATCTCAGCCTGTATGCCCAACTCGTGTAGAAGGTGAACAGCATCTCGGAAACCACGATCCACAACAAACACATCATGCGCTTGAATCCACTGTTTAATTTCTGCTAGGTTTCTTGTCATGATACTGTGGAGTATGGAAGCATCGTTGTTTTTTGTGTCATCAAAGTATGGTCCTAATGCTGTGATGAAGTACCCAGTCGTTGAAACAATCATCATGATTTTAACTAATGGTCTTCCTTTGTGAAGGCTATAAGATCTTCTTTGAAATCGAAAATTGTTGCTTTTGTTTATATAAATATAAGTTCCGTCTAATACAAGAATGCCCTGATTTTCACTATTAGCAAGTAAGTTCTGTGCAAGTTTTCTGGTGTGCATAGTTATAACTTCATCACGTGTGATATGAGAAAATCCCAAGTTTTGAGGAACAAATCTAACCATGAGGATTTTGCGTGTTGTAATTACTGCTCTTCTGATGCTTGACTTTGATATGTTAAACAGTGTTGACAATAGTTCATTTGAAACTCCAGATTTTAACATAAATAGAAATATGCCAAGTCTCAGTACTTCTAGTTTGTGTGTTTCTAATCTCATTTTCAGTCTGACTATGTAGGTCCAGAAACTGTTCCTTGGTTATACCAGTAAGATTTACAAGGTCTTCATTTGTAAAAATATCTAAATTATCAAATGTCAATCTTCTTGATGATGATTCCAATAACAATTCCTTGGTCTTATTCAGAAGTTGAAGAATGGATGTTCTATTCATGTATAAATGGTCATTTGTTTTAAGTCCAGAAATGACTGAATATTCAAATTTGTTCAATGTGCTATTCATATGCACAGGGCAACATCGGCTATCTGCTGTAATCAAGATGTCATGTTCCAAAAATGTATCAGTCCTCACACATGATGGTACTACAATTAGTTTGGGTCCTGGTTTTTTACAAATAAAGCAGTAAGCATGACTTTTTGTGGTGGATTTTATGTTCAGTCTTACGGATGGCGGGCTCTGTAGTTGACTGGAACTTGGTAGAGGATCAGGGGAACTAGGAAAACTGACCTCAGTATAACTATGAGCAGGTTGCTCATGTTGAGGATAAGCTGCTCTACTACATTTGCTACAGATCCAATCCTGGTTCTTAGACTCGAGAAGGAAGTGTTTCCGAAGATACTTTTGTATGGTTTTGTTGACTGGCCATCTCTGATGGAGTTTCAATCTATCTTTTGGAACATAGTACACATTTTCCCTAGGGCATTCTGAAAAAAAGTAACACATGATTAATTATTATCCCTTACAATTCAGATCTATTATGGTCACAGACTGTTAGGCAAAACACCTAAAATATGCATATTTTGCAAAGATTAAATGTAAAATACGAGTTGATCCTCTATCACACAATCCTGATTTTTAGCAACCTCGGGAAGAATCCTTATATAAATATTGTGGGGAAAGGAGATAATACTAGTAAGAAGCATTTTTTCCCATAAGCAACAATGTTTTATTAACCCCTTAAAAGCAAATTTCTCCTTTTTAGGACCCTTTTATTTTATCATCAATAAAACTGTCAATTTGGGCAAACCTAAGGTTTTATTGTTTGGTAAGGGGTAAAAGTAATAATAGTTTGAAAACCACTTTTCCAACATACAAATTGAAGAGTTACATTGAAATGAGTAAAATCAAAACCCTAAGCTCACATAGATGCATTTGGACACCTCCGCAGCAAGAGGCTTATGAAAACATTGTGGAAAAACGAGTTGTTGTTCAGAACTACAAGTTTCAAACAATGCTTTCTACTTTGTTAAAAAATTCTTCTCGGGTTTATCCCACTTTTCATGACATTTTCTAACTTCCTTTCTAATTGAGTGATGGTTGGAGAAAAAAAATAGACTAAGGTTGGACTTGATCCCAAAACGTCACGATTGACAGGCCGCGCTCATGACCACTGCCCTACACACCCGGTTACGATAATTGTGTCACAAATTAATAATATACTAATTATCGGTGAGTACAGATATTCGCTAAATCAATTTTTCCGTAATTGCAAAAATTTATAAACTTTTATAGTGACAGGTTACTTTTAAGGCGTATTTTCATTGTACGATAGCGCTTTTATGCACATTACATTTAGAATGCCGATCTTGTTTGTCTGCACTTCTGCCTTGAACATAGGCCAAGCTAATTATCGCGAAATCGCTGTTTTACTAAAGCAATGAAAAAACCTATTGGTGTCTCCGATTTTTGTGAGCTAAAATTATGCATGTTTACTTACTCAGGGTCCGTCTGTACCTGGCATTTCTTTCAAAAATTGTCCTTAGTCAACGACGCCATCGTCACTCCTTGAAGAGTTGCGTACCTTAAGCTGATGGTATTTCGGATAGCATAATAATCGGATAAATCTTGATAAATGTCACGTAAAGTTAGAAGCATTGGCAATTCTTGAATTTTAAAGAAAAGAAAATATGCACAATCGCATGTTACCGTGTATCTACTATATATTAGTAGACCTGTTTATTTCATGACTGATCTGATAAAACTTCTTCCAAAACACGATGGATATAACTGCCTGGGAAGAGGCAAGATTTTTATTTTTTTTTTAATATGAAGCCATCCTGCCGACGACATGAAATTTTCAGAAAATACTTATGATATCTTTATTAAACCCCTCTGTAAATTTCATGGATGCGGCAGAGTGGCTTCATATTTATTTTTTACTAAAATATGGCAAAAATCGGCAAAAACCGCTCAATTCGACTGAACCGTATCATTTTCCTAAGTCATTGCCATGGTAGCGATGGACTGTTAAGGCAGGATTTTTACGTAATTATAAACATAGTTCTGTGTTCTAGATAAATGACTTTTAGAAAGAAATTCGTAAATTTATTTTTCAGAGTTTACAGGGCCATTTTTGCCCATTCTTGAACTTAGCCCTTTCACACACATTTAGATTACCGTAAGGCAAAGTGCAGTGTACAAGAACTGTAACTCTATTCCAACTATTTTTTGGGTTATTGCCCTTTGAAAATTTTAACTTTTGATCTTTGTCCGGAGCCTAACATCCAAAGTATTTAAGGTAGTAACTTCAAATTTCATACAAAGCTAGATCACATTGAGGAGAAGTACAGTGTACAAGAACCATTACCCTATACAAACGATTTTTTGAGTTATTGCCCTTTATAAATTTTAACTTTGGATTTTAGTCTAGGTCATAACTTTCAATGTATTGAAGCTAGTAACGTCAAACTTCAAACACAATTAGATTGCAGAAAGGCAAAGTGCTGTGTACAAGAACCCTAACTCTATTCCAACTTCTTTTTTATTATTGCCCTTTGTAAATTTTAACATTTTAGCATAATTTCAAAAGTAAAAAAGCTAGTAACTTCAACCTTCATATACATATAGGCCACATTAGTAAGATGTGCATGGTACAAGGACCATTAATCTATTTCCACTATTTTAAGACTTATCCCCCTTTATAAATTTTAATTTTGGATTTTATCTGGGGTGTAACTTGCAAAGTACAGACTTCTACTCCAAAACTGGAAGGCATGGAGCTTTGATATTTCGCATCTAGTATCTCCTACTGGACTTTTACCAAGTTTGTTCATATGATATGCCCTTTAGATCAAAAAAGGCCCTGCCGCGGGGGTTAGAAGTTTGAACATAGGAACAAACAAGGAAAACTTCAGAGTTCTTCTTCTCTGAAACTTGAAGGCATTACCCATTAGGGTACTCTTTAGGTCACATTTATTGTTCAGTTGATTTGAAAATTGGTTTAAATGTTTATTTTAATGAAATCTAGGAGGAGTTAAAAATTTGGTAACCTGGGAGGGGGGTTCATATTCTAGGATTCTAGGTCACTAAGTCTTATTAAAGAAATATCTTGCGTCATAGACGCAATTTTAATTCAAATGACCCCAAAAATAAATGACAGTGCGTCATCAGTGATGCAACTTTTCAAAATCTGAATCATCTACAAACTTGAATAAAGCGTCATAAATCCAAGTCTGTTCTTCCTTCAATATCAAACGAACGCTTCTTTTTTTAACTACAGGGTTTATTTCAGATAAAAGTGGTTCCGGGAATTTATTTATGGAATCAGACTGGTTTACGCATTATTGCCGAAGTCTTGGTTGCGTTCTCTGTATTATTATTATTTTACACTACTTCCGGTATATAAAATTTCACATTTCCAGTCAGTGCTGTTTGCAGTAATTTATGTCACGCAGTAATTTATGTCATGACGAAGAAAACTGTTACATTCTTCTCTCGTCTGCTTCCTACAACTGCTGATCAGACCATGTCAAGCAGCAATTCAGATAAGAATATTTCGTCTTTCAAAGAGTGAAATCGACTTTTCCATCAGAAATGGCTTACAGACTTTTCTTTCTTGGAGTTTAAAGGTGAAATGCATTGTAAATCATGCTTGATGACGAAGAGATCCATTTATTTTGACCCTCTAAATTGAAGAAATGACCCTCATCTAATGAGGAAGGGGGTCACAATGACCCCCAATTTTCAAAGCCGAGGGAAAACCCGGGGGTGGGGGGGCATGTTCCAGGTCACTAGGTCTTATTAAAGAAATATCTTGCGGGCACTCTAGAGACTATATATCTTGCTCAACTAGGCCATACTTGAAGCTCAATTGACCTGACAATTTGTCAGAAATTGAATTACATATGTGGAGTGAATTTCGCCTATTGACTCAGGTGAGCGATCCAGAGCCATCATGGCCCTCTTGTTTCAGACATGCTAACAGAAGAAGTCAACATCTTCAAATTGCATCCCCAAAATACGCAACAAAAAATTAAGCAGATCTTTGTAATTGTAACCAACCCCTTTCATGTCCTTACAATTAAGGAGATCTTTTTAATTGTAACCAACTCCTTTCATGTCCTTACAATCCGGTGAATCAGTCGTCGAAATTGCGCTAGCATGACATCAAAAAAGTGAAGTTCTACATTAAAATAACATCAGCTGGGCCAAGGGGTTAACTGCATTTGCAAACTAGTGTATGCCGATTTTTTGCCAGTTAAGGGAAAGTGCATGCTTTTAGATTTGCCAGCTAGCTGAAAACTTGATGAGTGCACAATTGCAACAGCGTATATAGTGCAAATATATTTTTGACGAATTCGAGAAATTGTTATCAATGAATCTATGAAATTGTACATGAATAGGGTTTGAAATTCCCATGTTTCTACTTGCAAAGTACAAGTCAGAATTTGAAAATGCTAGCTGAATTTTCAAGCACATAGAAAAAGAAAATGTGAGTGCAATCATTATACTACCCAAAAAACTTTGTTTGTGGGGGTGGGGCGGGGGGAAATAAAAGTCACTGTGTGGGTCTGTCAGTCAGTGTATAGCTTTTTAGCTCACCTGATAACAACACGCTAAAGGGGAGCTTTTAGGATAACCCAGTGTCCGTCATAAGTCGTCCATCGTGCGTTGTCCGTCATGCGTCGTCAAACATCAACTCATCCTAAACCGCTGGGCCAATTTGGACTGGAATGTTCCTTGGGAGGTCCTTTTTAACTCATTAGCACACAATCCCTCCTTTTGACGCCTCTGAGAAAGCATTTTCTCCTTTTCCCACAATGTTCTCTACCCTTCACAAAACATATTTCAAATTTTCAGTCACTTTTATTTTGTCGTCTGCAAATGCTTTCAAGTTTGACAACCCTAAAATATTGCCGTTTGGTTATGAGTTAAAAATTGCTCACAGAATTTGATTCCATCAAAAACTCTGGCTGCCAAATGGAATTTTCTGAGAAATTCTTTGAAATCCTTCTTCTCTGAAACCGCTGGTCAGATTTTGAAATAATTTCACAGAGATGTTCCTGGGGTGACCCTTTTCAAAATTTGTTCGTGAAATTTTGATCCGTCGACAAACATGGCTCTGGTGAATGGGGGCTTCTTGCACTATATGGAAATGAAGGAATTCTTAAAAATTCTTCTTCTCTCAAACGGCTGGTCAGATTTTAAAATAATTTCACAGAGATGTTCCTTGGGTGACCCTTTTCAAAAGTTGTTCATGAAATTTTGATTCATCAAGAAACATGGCTCTGGTGAATGCGGGCTACTTGCACTATATGGAAATGAAGAAATTCTTGAAAATTCTTCTTCTCTGAATTCCGATGTCAGATTTTAAAATAATTTCACAGAAGTGTTCCTTGGGTGACCCTTTTTAAAACATGTTTGCAAAATTTTGATCTGTCAAGAAACATGGCTCTGGTGAATGGGGGCTACTTGCACTATACGGACATGAAGAAATTCTTGAAAATTCTTCTTCTCTAAAACGGCTGGTTAGATTTTAAAATAATTTCACAGAGATGTTTTTTGAATGACTCTTTTCAAAAACTGGTCGCGAAATTTTGATAGGTCAAGAAACATGGCTCTGGTGACTGGGGGCTACTTGCACTATATGGAAATTAAGAAACTCATAAAAATTCTTCTTTTTAGCTCACCTAAGCACAACGTGCTCAAGGGGAGCTTTTAGGATCACCCGGTGTCCGTCGTCCGTCGTGCGTCGTCCGTCGTGCGTCGTCAACAATTCTTTAAACATCAACTCCTCCTAAACCGCTGGGCGGATTTGGACCAAACTTGGCAGGAATGTTCCTTGGGAGGTCCTCTTTAAAAATTGTTCACAGAATTTGATTCCATCAAAAACTCTGGTTGCCATGGCAACAAAATAGAATTTTTTAGCAAATTCTTTAAAAATCTTCTCCTCTGAAACCGATGGTCGGATTTTGAAATAATTTCACAGATATGTTCCTTGGGTGACCCTTTTCAAAAATTGTTCGTGAAATTTTGATTCGTCAAAAATTGTGGCTCTGGTGAATGGGGGCTTCTTGCACTATACAGAAATGAAGGAATTCTTTAAAAATCTTCTCCTCTGAAACTGCTGGTCGGATTTTGAAATCATTTCACAGATATGTTCCTTGGGTTACCCTTTTCAAAAATTGTTCGTGAAATTTTGATCCATCAAAAAATGTGGCTCTGGTGAATGGGGGCTTCTTGCACTATACAGAAATGAAGGAATTCTTAAAAAATCTTCTTCTCTGAAACCGCTGGTTAGATTTTGAAATAATTTCACAGAGTTGTTCCTTGGGTTACCCTTTTCAAAAATTGTTCGCGAAATTTTGATTGATCAAGAAACATGGCTCTGGTGAATGGGGGCTACTTGCACTATACAGAAATGAAGAAATTCTTGAAAATTCTTCTTCTCTGAAATGGCTGGACAGATTTTGAAATAATTTCACAGAGATGTTCCTTGGGTGACCTTTTTCTAAAAATGTTCGCGAAATTTTGATTGGCCAAGAAACATAGCTCTAGTGAATGGGGGCTACTTGCACTATATGGAAATGAAGAAATTCTTGAAAATTCTTTTTCTCTGAAACCCGTGGTCAGATTTTAAAATAATCTGATAGAGATGTTCTTTGGGTGACCTTTTCCAAAAGCTGTACATATAATTTTGATCCGTCAAAAAATATGGCTCTTGTGAATGGGGGCTACTTGCACTATACGGACATGATGAAATTCTTAAAAATTCTCTCTTCTCTGAAACCCCTGGTCAGATTTTGAAATAATTTCAGAGAGATGTTCCTTGGGTGACCCTTTTCAAAACTTGTTTGTAAATTTTGATCCATCAAGAAACATGGCTCTCTTGGATAGGGGCTACTTGCTCTTATACAGAAAAGAATTCTTAAAAATTCTTCTTTTTGAAACTGATGGTCAGATTTCGAAATGACTTTTACAGGTGACCTTTTGAAAATTGCTTGGCAAAATTATAAATTTGGTTCCAATGTTTCAGTACTTCAAAAAAAAAAAAAATAGACTATGGTCATCTCAAAAATTCAGGTGAGCGATCCAGGGCCATCTTGGCCCTCTTGTCTGAAACTCCTGGTCAGATTTTGAAAGGACTTTTACAAGTGGCCTTTTGAAAATTGCTTGGCAAAATAATGATTTTCTTTCCAGTGTTTCAATACTTCAAAATGAAAATTGGCTATGGTCCTCTCAAAAATTCAGGTGAGCCCTCCAGGGCCATCTTGGCCCTCTTGTATATTTTTTTAATCCACTCCATTTCACAATAACTGCTGAGCAGATTTTTAACAAACCTCACAGGAAGTTACCCTTTAAAATAAATATGTGCATATTTGTTTACAGTTTAATTATTTTCCAGTGACAGGTTTCCCTTTGTTACTCTCTTTTAGCTCACCAGAGCACAACGTAAGGATCACCCAGTGCCCGTCGCCATGGCAACCAAATGGAATTTTCTAGGAAATTCTTTAAAAATCTTCTTCTCTGAAACTGCATGTCAGACTTTGAAATAATTTCACAGACATGTTCCTTGGGTGACCCTTTTCAAAAATGAAAATTTTTCGTGAAATTTTGATCCGTCAAGAAAAGTGGCTCTGGTGAATGGGGGCTACTTGCACTATACAGAATAGAAGAAATTCTTAAAAATCCTTCTTCTCTGAAACAGCAGGTCAGATTTTGAAATAATTTCATAGAGATGTTCCTTGGATGACTCTTCTGAAAACTTGTTTGCGACATTTTGATCTGTCAAGAGACATGGCTCTGGTGAATGGGGGCTACTTGCACTCTATGGAAATAAAGAAATTCTTAAAAATTCTTCTTCTCTGAAACGCCTACTCATATTGTGAAATAATTTCACAGAAATGTTCCTTGGACGACACTTTTCAAAAACAGTTTGCGAAATGTTGATCCGTCAAGAAACATGGCTCAGGTGAATGGGGGCTAATTGCAATATACGGAAATGAAGAAATTCTTAAAAATACTTCTCAGTAATGTTCCTTGGATGACCCTTTTCAAGAATTGTTAATGAAATTTTGATCCATCAGGAAACATGGCTCTGGTGAATGGGGGCTATTTGCATAATATGGCCATGAAGAAATTCTTAAGAATTCTTCTCCTCTGAAACTGCTGATCAGATTTTGAAATAATTTCACAGAAATGTTTCTTGGCTGACCCTTTTAAAAAATTGTTCTAGAAATTTTGATCCATCAAGAAACATTGCTCTGATGCCAGTGGGCTATTTCACTATACAGACATGAAGAAATTCTTAAAAATTCTTCTCTGAAAAGGCTGATCAGATTTTGAAAAAAATTGGCTATGGTCCTGTCAAAAATTCAGGTGAGAGATTTAGGGCCATCTTGGCCCTCTTGTTTTTCAAATGATCTTTTTAGCTCACCTGAGCACAACGTGCTCAAGGGGAGCTTTTAGGGTCACTGGGTGTCCGTCGTCCGTCGTGCGTCGTCCGTCGTCCGTCGTGCGTCGTCAACAATTCTTTAAACATCAACTCCTCCTAAACCGCAGGGCCAATTTGGACCAAACTTGGCAGGAATGTTCCTTGGGAGGCCCTCTTTAAAAATTGTTCACAGAATTTGATTCTGTCAAAAACTCTGGTTGCCATGGCAACGAAATGGAATTTTTTAGCAAATTCTTTAAAAATCTTCTCCTCTGAAACCGCTGGTCGGATTTTGAAATAATTTCACAGATATGTTCCTTGGGTGACCCTTTTCAAAAATTGTTCGTGAAATTTTGATCCGTCAAAAATTGTGGCTCTGGTGAATGGGGGCTACTTGCACTATACAGAAATGAAGGAATTCTTAAAAAATCTTCTCCTCTGAAACTGCTGGTTGGATTTTGAAATAATTTCACAGATATGTTCCTTGGGTGACCCTTTTCAAAAATTGTTCGTGAAATTTTGATCCGTCAAAAAATGTGGCTCTGGTGAACGGGGGCTACTTGCACTATATAGAAATGAAGGAATTCTTAAAAAATCTTCTTCTCCGAAACCGCTGGTCAGATTTTGAAATAATTTCGCAGAGATGTTCCTTGGGTGACCCTTTTCAAAAATTGTTCGCGAAATTTTGATCCGTCAAGAAACATGGCTCTGGTGAATGGGGGCTTCTTGCACTATTGGGAAATGAGGAAATTCTTAAAGTTTTTTCTTCTCTGAAACCACTTGTCAGATTTTGAAATAATTTCTCTGGGATATTCCTTGGGTGATCCTTTTCAAAAAGTGTTCACAAAATTTTAATCCGTCAAGAAACATGGCTCTGGTGAATGGGGGCTACTTGCACTATAGGGAAATAAAGAAATTTTTAAAAATTCTTCTTCTCTGAAACGGCTGGACAGATTTTAAAATGATTTCACAGTGATGATCCTTGGGTGACCCTTTTCAAAAAGTGTTCACAAAATTTTGATCCATGAAGAAACATGGCTCTGGTGAATGGGGGCTACTTGCATTATATGGAAATGAAGAAATTCTTGAAAATTCTTTTTCTCTGAAACCCCTAGTCAGATTTTAAAATAATTTGACAGAGATGTTCCTTGGGTGATCCTTGCTCTTGTGAATGGGAGCTACTTGCACTATATGGACATGATGATATTCTTGAAAATTCTCTTTCTCTGAAACCCCTGGTCAGATTTTAAAAGAAATTTTCCGAAATGTTCCTTGGGTGACCCTTTTCAAAACTTGTTTGTAAATTTTGATCCATCAAGAAACATGGCTCTCGTGGATGGGGGATACTTGCTCTTATACAGAAATGAAGAATTCTTAAAAATTCTTCTTTTTGAAACTGATGGTCAGATTTGGAAAAGAATTTTACAGGTGACCTTTTGAAAATTGCTTAGCAAAATTATAAATTTGGTTCCAATGTTTCAATACCTCAAAAGAAAGATATAGGCTATGGTCATCTCAAAACTCAGGTGAGCGATCCAGGGCCATCTTGGCCCTCTTGTTTTTTTTAATCTTTCTTTTGTACTAAACCATGCTGCATTCTATTACAAAGAGCTGTTTTGTGACAAGGAGCTGGTTGGGGGGTATGATCACGTTTAGTGATAGCTCTAGTTATCTATGAAATATGCAAGAAAAATATACAAATATACATCAGTTTTATGAAAATTCATATATTTTTGCACAAAAAAGTATAGAAGCCTGGTTTTGAGCAAGGTATATGTACAAATATGAATGTTATATATAGACCATTGAGTTAAAAAGGGAGATGATTCGACTGAAATTATGGTTAATCTTAAATAATACATACTTTCTAACAGACAGATTTTTCTTTAAATTTCCACACTTACAGTAGTTTATAATTCTAAACAATAAGAAAAAATAAAAATTGCACCTGTTCATCCTAATTTTGTCGGAAAAATAAGGTTGAGGGTCACTGTGGAAGCAGTGATTTTTTTACAATTTGCTATAAGTGAGTCCTGGGACTGGCTGGGATGAAAAACTATGAGTCTGAAACCAACTTTACGAGTCCCACCTTTTAACTCATTACCAAATGAAAAAAATTTTAGGTTTGTCCAAATCGAAAGCATTAACAGACGACAAAATAAAAGTTATTGAAGATTTGAAATTTGTTTTGTGAAGGGTAGAAAACATTGTTGGAAAAGAAGAAAATGCTGGTTACCAGCATTTTCTCCTTTTCCCACAATGTTTTCTAATGGCTTCTTTCTCAGAGGCGCCAAAAGTAGGGATTGTGTGGTAATGAGTTAAACCCCATTAACTCATTACCAAACAACAAGATTTTAGGTTTGTCCGAATCGAAGCATTTGAAGACAACAAAATGAAAGTGACTGAAAATTTGAAATTTGTTTTGTGAAGGGTAGAAAACATTGTGGGAAAAGGAGAAAATGCTGGTTACCAGCATTTTCTCCTTTTCCCATAATGTTTTCTAAAGGCTTCTTTCTCAGGGGCGTCAAAAGTAGGGATTATGTGGTAATGGGTTAAAAAAAAAAATGTTCAAATTGTTAAAAAAAATCTGTATGGTCTGATTTGTGAATTCTCAGTCATGAATTCTCTTCACTTTCGTAAGTTAGCCAACTGAAAAGTTTAAGCCAGGGTGACTTGAATTCTCTTGGTTTCGAATCGGCCGGGGCCAAATCCACGCCGATTGAACTAGCCGATGATTTCTCATTATTCTCGACATTTTTATCGTTATGTAAGTCACTATGAGTCTGCGGGTCAGACTCTTGTGATTTCGTAAACAGACTAGTTAAAGTTTGTTATTTGTTATCGGATTTGCCTTCTTTTTTGGTTGCATTGCTTAAGTTACGCTTTACATCGTTAAAATATACGCATTGGAATTTTTTCGACGAAATGGAAATCGTTTGAAGATCTCGAAATCGCCCGGGTATAAAAAAAGATTCAAAAAGTAATTATTTGCCGATGAGGACATGAAATGCAGTTGTTCAATCATATTGACAACAGTTTTCTGCAATTAAGAGAGAAAGATTAGGCTCTGCCTTGGAGAGGATCTATAACGTCTGTGCTGGATGTCGATCGTCCATGTACCCGAATAAAAAGAAAACCGGAAACCATTCCATAGACTATAGATTACTTAGGCTAAAAATAGACCGGAAAATGAAGATACCAGCCTAGAGTAGAAAAATTACCGGTGTTTCGACAGGAAATGTAAACAGTTGAATTGTTCGGGATCACACGAAATTTAACAAAAGGCATTGATATCAAAATCAGTGCATCTCGAAAATGCACATATCTCAAAGTTTTGCGTCCTCGGTAATTTCTTTGCGTCCCTGACGCGGGACGCACAGGTAAATGAAACACTGTGGAAGTTACTTTTTCAAGGAAAAAAGTAGGAAAAAAATGGGAAAAGGGGAAATTGCTCAATAGGAGTGATATCTCCTTTTCAAACAATAATGTTGGAAATGGAAAAAGCTGTACTTTTACAGCTTTTAAATTTCCTGCCTTTGTTTCCTTGTTTGGTGTGTAACACCATTTCAGCAGCATTTTAATTATTTCACGGTGACATTTTAAAGATCCATTCTTTTCTCTTCACCAATACTACGGAAGTGCTACTTATTTCAGTGCACAAATAGTATTACAATTATGAGCAAAAAATACATAGATGCACTTTTGATTCAATATCTATGACAACAAGAGGGCCATTGGCCCTGGAGCACTCACCTGAAACCATAGCTTTATATCAAAGCTCTACGCCATCAAGTTTCAGAGAAGAAAATTTTTGAAGTTTTCCTTCTTTGTTCCTGTGTTCGAACTTATGACCCCAGGGGCTGCTAGTGGACCTCTACCAAGATTGTTCATATGATGCCCTGGGGTCAAAACTGGCCCTGTCCCAGGGATCACAAGTTTGAAACATAGGAACAAATAAGGAAAATTATAAAATTATTCTTCTCTAAATCTAGAAAGTGTAGAGCTTTGATATTTGGTATGTAGCATCTCCTAGTGGACTTCTACAAAGTTTGTTCATATGATGTCCCTGGGGTCAAAACTTGCCCCGCCCCGGGGGTCACAAGTTTGAAACGTAGGAACAAAGAAGGAAAACTTTGAAATTATTCTTCTCTGAAATTAGAAGGTGTAGAGCTTTGATATTTGGTATGTAGCATCTCCTAGTGGACCTCTACCAAGTTTGTTCATTAGATGCCCCAGTGGTCAAAACTGGCCCTGTCCCAGGGATCACAAGTTTGAAACATAGGAACAAAGAAGGAAAACTTTAAAATTCTTCTTCTCTGAAACTAGGTGTAGAGCTTTGATATTTGGTATGTAGCATCTCCTAGTGGACTTCTACAAAGTTTGTTCATACAATGTCCTCGAGCTCAAAACTTGCCCCACCCCAGGGGTCACAAGTCAGAAGTATAGGAACAAAGATGGAAAACTTTAAAATTCTTCTTCTCTGAAACTAGAAGGTGTAGAGCTTTGATATTTTGTTAGTAGCATCTCCTAGTGGACCTCTACAAAGTTTTTTCTTACGATGCCCATGGGGTCAAAACTGCCCCTGCCCTGGGGGTCACAAGTTTGAAAATGGGAATAAAGTGGGAAAACTTTCAAATTCTTTTTCTCTGAAACAAGGAGTAGAGCTTTGACATTTGGTATGTAGCATCTGCTAATGGACCTCTATCAAGTTTGTTAAAATGATACCCCTGGGGTGCAAACTGGCCCTGCCCCGGGGGTCACAGGTTCGAATCATAGGAACAAAGAAGGAAAATTAAAAAAAAAAAAAAAAATTCTCTGAAACTGGAAGTAATAGAGCTTTGATATTTCGTATGTCATCTTCTAGTGGACCTATACCAAGTTTGTCCATACGATGCCCCTGGGGTCCAAACTGGCCTGGCCCTGGTGGTCACAAGTTCAAACATGGGAACAAAGAAGGAAAACTAAAAAATTCTTCTGCTCTAAAACAAGATGGAAACTTGGTATGTGTGTTCCTTATGATTGTCTGCCAATAACAATATTTTACCTTTTTTCGTTAAGTGTCATGTCATGGAAAAAGGAGGCTTGGTGTATATTTTCACTGTGGACCAATATCTCTTTCACTTCAGGACAAAATGTAATTAAACTTCATCTTGTTAATCCACAGACAATAGTTATTTGATTTTATTTCATGAAACGACATGTTATCAAAAAAGGGGACTAAATGTATAATTTCATTATGGACCAATTACACTCAATTCGCCCATCCATCCACCTTGACGGATATCTTCCAAAGTCCTTGGCATTTATTAAACTTCGAACATGTCTTCCTTAAAATAGTCTTTTGATACAATTTTCTTCTGTAAGATGTGTAACAGAAAAAGGGGTTAACTTTCACATACTTGACTTGTTGAGCCCCGATAGATCAGTCAGTAATGTGAGCTGTTAGTCTAGGGTTCCCAGTTTGCTCTGGCTTGATTACTGTCTCAGCCAACATCCTTTGATAAAAAGTTATTGAGACAAAGGAGAAAATGCTTTTTGCACAGTTACATACCCTGTCAGAATTATTTGGCCTTGAACTTTGATATATGGTATTTATCTTCATTGTAGACCTTTACTGCTTAGTACTCAGGTGAGCAATATAGGACCATCATGGTCCTCTTGTTTTACTGTCTAGTCTGTCTGGCCATTTATTGAAACTTAAGTACATTGGTCCACTATCACAGGAAATATGATTGACTGTATCAATAAGTAGACTAGTCCTTTGATGCGCAGAAATTTGATCAATAATGAAAAAAGGAAAAGAACTGATCCATGTTGGCCATTACTGACTGCACAGACTGACATTGTCAGTACTTTTTCCAAGTGCATTTTTATGCCCCTTTTCATAGAGCATGGCCCCATTGTGTTAAAACTTTGTATTCACCTCAACTGTTTATCTATCCAACACTTTTCTTCTGAATTCTTAAGACACAGAATAAACCAAACCAATATTTTCAGTCTAGAAATATGTTCCCATATTAGTTTAGTTTCAAGATTGACCCTGTCCAAAATGTCCTAGCAAAGTTGACCGTGTAGATCAAAGATCAGACAGCATTCTTGATCTACATTGCCTACAAAGGTAAATATAGTTATAAAAAGGGCTTTAAGATTACTGTATATGTGGTTTTATTGGAGGTTGGTTTATTTTGGCTATATTGGTGGTCAAGCTAAGTAGTGCCAAATTCAGTGTGTGTTTTCTGACAAAATACCCCTCATGAAAACCGGGAAAAAATGGAAATACCTTTGAAGATTGAGGACATTACAAAAAAAAAGTCATGTTATAACTGGAGATTGTATCTGATCAATCTTTTAATATATACATGTATAAATGGGAATGGAAAACTATAAGATACACATATAATATTATTTGATACTTTGTCAATAATTCATTTACAAGTGTTCAGTTACTAGAATATACCAGCTTGCTTGAAAGAGTCTTTTATTATGTCAGTCTGACATCAACTAGAGCTTTTCTGCTGCATTTACCAACCAACTGCATGTAGTGGCCTGCTAACCGAAGTTTTCAGACAATTCTTCGAAGTTATTTCTGTAATATCTGTGCCAGCTGCAAGTTCCTGTTTCTCTTTTTCAGCATAGAACTAACTTGTTTAGCTCAGTTTTGAGATGACTTTTGAAAGTATTGTTTGTTATCAGATCAAGTGGTTGCATTTCATCAGTACATGCAGCTGGCACAAACACAACTTGAATTCCATTTTTTCCCAACATAAGATCATCTCTGATCTAAGCCTGGTAAGTATCAAAAATACACAAGGCCTTTTGTCTCAGTGGTAAGTCATATTCCTGTCTGACTGAGTCTACATAAGGCAAAATCACTTTATTCACATATCTTTCCATGGACTTTGCTGTACTCCAGTACATTGGTGTGTGTGTTATGTCCCATCTGTCAGGAAAAGTGAAAACCAGGTGACATTTGTCTGTTTTTCTGGTATAAATAATCTGGGGAGGTAAAACTGTTCTAGACTTAGATGTGGCCAAAGTTTGTGCTTGCCAATTTTCAAAAGAGATGAATTGCATCCAGGCTGGGCCAAACTTGTTGATTGAAGTATCGATTGTAAAAAAAAAAAGTCTGTGTTAGGGTTTCCCTACCCTGCCTAAAAAATGCTGTCAACCCTAAACTTTTTTCGCCATGATTGAAAAAAAAAATTTTTCCATTGGATGTAGTTTCACTATATGTTCCATGTAAATCCATGTAAAAAGTATTTGGAAAAAAATCCTTACCTACCCTATCTACAGTATCTCGGACTGAAACCCTAAACACAGGTTGTTTTTTTTAGGCCTTATTCCATAGTTGTTTTGACCCTTTCAAAGAAAAAGCTAATAATTTGATCTACTATTAATTTGATTTCTGCCTATGCTTTCAATTTGGATAAGTCAAAGCTCATTACCACACAACAAGATTTAGGACCTGTCCAAATTAAACGCATACGGAGATGACAAATTCAATGTTGCTCAAGAGATGGATTCCTTCTTTGAAAGGATCTTGTCCCACATTGTTTTCTAACACCATCCAGGTAGTTAAAAACTTCTTATTTCATGCTTTCTGGAAGGATATTGAGAAATAGCAGTGAAAATATTTTTCGATCTTACACTGGTACCACCACTGAAAATACCGATTTTCATGTTCTTGTTGCCTATGTTAATTGCGCGTGCCTCACAACAAGATAGAAATATGGCGTCATTTACCTTACATTTCTCGCGCTTGATGTAATATTGTAATGCGTTGCTATGCGGGAGGGGTATGCCACGGGGAATAACGGAAAAGAACTGTACTGGATTTTGATATAGCTCCTCCCAGAAAGGGTTAAATGCATGAAATAAATAGAATATTTGTTTTTTTTCAGTGAAAGATCAAAATTTATTTCATCTCGTGAACACCATCGGTAATATTTTCACTCGTGCTGCACCACGTGTGAAAATATTACCGATGGTGTTCACTTGATGAAATAAATTTCGATCTTTCACCGAATAAAACAAATATCCTCTATATATTGTTCAGTAAAAGGGTTATCTAAACATAATAAATCTGTATACTTTTTGCAATACAGACACAAGATCCCACATTGAGCAAGATGAGTACAGTATCACATCCAGTGGGGCATCCCTGGAGGATAGCATGTTTAGAGACAGAGACAGTGTGGAGTATACAAGGGCCAAGTGCACGGACACCAATGCTGAATCAGATACATGTACATCCCCGTGTAGTCTAAGTACAGATGAGCTGGAAATCATGAGGAAACAGGGAGCAATTCCTAAACATTTCCGTAAAGCGTTACCTCCTAGACCAGGACCCCCTCCTTCTGAAGAAGGTAAAAAAAGTCCTCCTTGTACGACAAACCTGCTTCCTTCACCGTATAGTTATGTTCCTTTATCCACAACTACCTATGTACTATTACACAACCCTTTGAATGCTGAAGATAGCTGTGGGTGATTTTGCAGACAGTATATGTCAAGATCAGACTGCTCAGGATGTACAGTGAGATACTGGGTTTACAGTTCTTCTTCACTGAAACGGCTGATCAGATTTTGAAATGATTTCTCAGAGATAATCCAAGGGTGACCCTTTCTAAAGATTGTTTGCGAAATTTTGATCCGTCAAGAAACGTGGTTCTGGTGACTGGGGGGCTACTTGCACTATAGGGAAATGAAGGAATTCTTAATTCTTCTTCTCTGAAATCTCTGGTCAGATTTTTTAAATAATTTCAGAGATGTTCTTTTGGTGACCTATTTCAAAAGTTTTACGCAAAATTTTTATCCCTCAAGAAGCATAGCTGTGGTGAATGGGGGCTACTTGCACTACACGGAAACAAAGAAATTCATGAAGATTCTTCTATTCTGAAATGGCTGGTCAGATTTTAAAATTATTTCGAAGAAATGTTCTTTGGGTGACCCTTTTTAAAAATTGTACACAAAATTTTGATCCTTCAAGAAACATGGCTCTTGTGAATGAGGGCTACTTGCACTATACAGAAATGAAGAAATTCTTAAAGGTGGGTATTTAGAATTTTCACATCACACCAAATTAAAAAATATATATATTATTGAAATTTATATGAAAAAACAATACAAATCATCATTAATTAAGAATGATAAAATTACAAAAAATTTTTCTTTGATGGTATTCCCTTAAAGGTGGCCCTTCAGAATTTGGGACGAAAAATTGCCAGTCACTTAACATTCCCACAATGCATTTTTCTTTTTTTGGCGCGAAATCTAAAAATAGCTTAAGAGGCTACGTAGCCTTTTAAGGGAATACCATCAAAAAAAATGTTGGGGGTAATTTTATGATTCTTAATTATTGATAATTTGTATTGTTTTGTCATATAGATTTCAGTGATATATATATTTTTTGATTTGATGTGATGTGAAAATTCTAAGTACCCACCTTTAAAAGGCTACATAGCCTCTTGAGGTATTTTTAGATTTCGCGCCAGAAATCAGTAAAGCATTGTGGGAATGTCATGTGACTGGCATCTGACTAGTAACGCTTAAATTCCATTACATAAAAAACATGTAATAATCATTTTCCTTAATGTCTTCTTCAGACGGATGTTTGAAACTTTGTCTGTGTTTTCCTGTATTTAAATGAGAGAATTGATAATCTAAAAATAGAACGTGTCTCCCTTTTGTGTCAACCTGGTCCATAATAAATCTCTAATTTCTCGTGTTATCGGATGGTTTTCGACTACTGGGGTTTATGATGCAAATTAAAAGGCTATGGGAGTATAAGGATGATTTTTTTCCATTTTTGTGAATTTTTTGTCCCCAAATGTGAAGGGCTACCTTTAAATATTCTTCTTCTCTGAAACAGCTGATCAGATTTTGAAATAATTTTACAGAGATAATCGTTGGGTGATCCTTTCCAAAGATTGTTTGTGAAATTTTGATCCCTCAAGAAACATGGCTCTTGTGAATGGGGGCTACTTGCACTATACAGAAATGAAGATATTCTTAAAAATTCTTCTTCTCTGAAACAGCTGATCAGATTTTGAAATAAGTTCACAGAGGTAATCGTTTGGGTGACCCTTTCCATATACTGTTCTCGAAATTTTGATCCCTCTAGAAACATGGCTCTTGTGAATGGGGGCTACTTGCACTATACAGAAATGAAGTAATTCTAAAAAATTCTTCTTCTCTGAAATGGCTGATCAGATTTTAAAATAATTTCACAGAGATAATCCTTGGGTGACCTTTTCCAAAGAATGTTTAAGAAATTTTGATCCTTCAAGAAAGATGGCTCTGGTTACTGGGGGCAACTTGCACTATACAGAAACAGAGAAGTTCTAAACAATTCTTTTTCTCTGTTTCCGCTGGTCAGATTTCAAAATAATTTCATAGAAATGATCCTTGCATGACCCTTTTCAAAAACTGTTCGTGAAATTTTGATCCTTTTGAAAAACAATAGCCAATTGTTGGCAACTGTATGTGGTGTACTTGTTTGACTTTCGTTTTTAGTCACTATAGAGCATTGTGCTCTTCTTCAAGAAATTGTCCTTGGGTGATCTAGTATCCCAAAAATTATTTGCAAAATTCTGATTCATCATTGCTATGGTGATGATTGTAGGGGTGTTGACAGATTTTGAAATGACCTTTACCATTGACCTTTTCGAAATCTATTGGAAGTTTCAATATCTCAAAAAAAATGGCTATCGTCCTCTCAAAAACTCATCAAAGGGCTATCTTGGCCCTCTTGTTTGTCTTTTAGCATCATGAATTCATAATGTATGCTAGCATAAAAGCAAAATATCTGCCAGTAGAGCAATTTCAGGCCCTTCAGAGCCTTCTAGTTTTATGTTCTAACATTAAGATTTTTCTCATTTTTTCTACAAATAATATTCAGGTACTAAAATAAAAGACTAAGGCTTAAAACAAATAGGTCACCAGCTTTATTATTTCCCCACTAAATGAATTTTTGGGGTTATACTGGAATCAGCCTGTATGTCTGTGTGTCCGTCTGTGTACAAAATACTTGAACTTAGAAATTTTTTTGTTAAATTGCCTGTTTCTGTCAACCCCCTGGCGGAGGTATTAAGTCACATTCACTGACAGCTCTAGCTTTTCCAGAAAATACATTTTAAGTTTGTGGGTGGGGCACTAACTAATGGGTAAATATAGGGTTTGACAACGACATTATATAAAGTAAATTATCTCAGTTTTTTCAACATTTCAATAATGTTTATAAGAACCAAGTTTGTTGGTCATAGTAAACCAATCCATAGCATAGAAATGTAATTCTGATGTTAGCATTTACCAAACGACTTATTTCAGACTCTTCTAAATTTGATGCCTTTGCAGACGCTAGTACCCTGGTCAGATATTCATGGAAGACAGCCATGGAAGAGCTACGGATTTGATCTGGCATCGTCCGTAACAAATCATACTAGTTCTCTGTATTGTAACCATAGTTATTCGTGTATCAATATCGGTCCTTGACAATTTTCTAATATGCACAAAAATTGCTACAGATCAAACAAATGTAGCATATCCTTACTAGTCCATATTAGACCGTACTGATACGTTCTGGTCCGTATAAAACCGTATCAGTCCATACTTATCTGTAGGCCTAAAATTTTTGAGGATTTGATACGGACAACTTCTTATTAGCATAGTTTCACTACGTATTAGCTACGGTTATGATACGGATTTGTCACGGAAAGTCACGATCTTAATACAATGTACTACAGAGAGGCAAGGATTTGCACGGTCTTTTACGGTTTACTAAAGTTGCAACATGACACAGTATGCAATTGTAAGGACCACTACTGTTTGGTAGGATAAATTCAAAATCATGTACTTTATCAAGGGTATAAATACTCTGTAGAATACAAAGCAATTGCACTTTGTTGTTGAGTTCACAATCATGAACCGTCAACTATTGATGTTTGCAATGAAGTGGCTGCAATTGGACATTGATACAGCACAAAATATAAAGGCACTGGTTCAGCAGCTTGATGGCATTCATAGATGTAATAATTATATTTTTATCGTACTATTAGTGATACCTTTAATTCAAGGTTACATATTTTACAAAACATTGTACGAAAATGAATAAACATCAGTCTTATATTGTGACATTCTATCCAAACAACGATGCTAGAGATGCCAGTAAAAAGATCAAATAATATGAGTACATAAAACTGTCACCATTGCTGGTGGTTCAGGCAACCACCAACGAAACGGGAGGTCAATGGTTCGGGCCCCGCCAGGAGCTTGTTCTGATATGGGTGGTTAGTGAACCATCAGCTAGTTGGTTGTATGGTTACTGGTTGCCTGCCTGGTGCCAGGCATTAACCCATTACCACACAATCCCTACTTTTGACGCCCCTGAGAAAGAAGCCTTTAGAAAACATTGTGGGAAAAGGAGAAAATGCTGGTACCCAGCATTTTCTCCTTTTCCCACAATGTTTTCTACTCTTTACAAAACAAATTTCAAATTTTCAGTAACTTTTATTTTGTCGTCTGCAAATGCTTTCAATTTGGACCAGCCTAAATTTTATCGTTTGGTAATGGGTTAAGGAAAGGAATTTGGAGTAAAGACCCTCAGAGAATGAGATGTCTCTGAGGTGTCTCATAAACCTGGCGGGCTGACCCTTTCAATATGGGTGATACTAACTATAATAAACAAGCACTTTACTTTTAAAACATAAACATTCAGGATAATTAGTGTAAATTTTGTAAAATACACATCAGATTTTATAAACAAAAGAGAAAGATTATTGATCAATATTTTACATTGAACCCTTTGCCATTCAATCCCTTCTTTTTATGGGTCTGCAACAGACAAGTAAAAAAAAACAGTCAAGGAAATCAAAAAAATTGCTCAAAATGAGCAATTTCTCTGTTTCCCACAATGTTTCTACCTTATTGTAGAACTGAAGCTTATTTGTACCAAATTTACAATTGTTATCTGCTGATGCTTTCAGTCTCATAGAGGGCAAAATTTGTCAACTGGTGATGGGTTATTGATAATAATAAACAGGTAATAAAAGACAGGATATGTAGACTAGAGATTGGCTTTTACAAAGACCCCTCAGTGGCCAGTATGAGGCTCTCATGGCCAAACTTGTTGCATTTTGAAAGTGAGTAGGCTAGAGGTTGTGGACGGAATGCTAAATCATGGCATGTCCGTTTAGATCTGTCGCATTTTGTACTACTATGTATTGGATCGTACTTATTCGTACTAATCCTGACTTGTACCATAGCAAATCGTAGTGTATCTGTAGTACAATCGACCTGATTCGTGTCACTCTGTATTAAAGCGTGTCCGACCGTAACTATCTGTATCTCTCCTGGAACTTTTACCTACATTTTGGCTGTAGATCCTTCAAGCTCTGTTCTCACACTGTTGTGTATCCGTATTGGAATTGTAGTGGACTACTGAATTTGACATTTCTGTAGTCTTCAGTGAGCGATTACAACGTAGCTCTTCCGAGGCAGTCTTTCTTTAATATGTGACCGGGGCTTAAACCAAAACCTGGTATTCATGTATCATAGTTCTTTGATGGGTCAGAAATCATGGTGCTAAAAGGAGAAATCAATCAATAGGAGCAATTTCCTTTTGACATCAGTGATTTCTAATTTTGTCTGCTGCAAACTTATCAAGCTATGGGATAAACTGGTAAAGGAAAGTTATGTACAGCCCCTCATTTTCTGCAAGTCTTTACCGAGTGACACGGTTTTGGACTAGACCAAACTGAAAGCATCTGCCTTTTAAAAGATGCTTTAGCCTGACCGCATGTCTGCCAGATAGAGCGCTGGTAGTAGCATCTATGTCCATATTTCAGTTGTTGGGGGACAAAGATGATTCACTTTGACTTTCAGTCAGATCTTTTGCAAGCGTAATTTTGGATTCTTACTTCGTATATAATTATTTGGCTTGATTCAAATACTTTACTCTACCTTTTGCTGACATGAAACGACCCTTTTAAGGTGTTGATTTATCCATTCTGCAGACAGTGACAAGTATGGCAAGATCAAGTGTATAAGGTGCTCAACGTTTCAAATAAAAAGTGAGCATGATAGTTATATGAAACATGATAATGGAAGCTGTAGTGAACATCATTAAATAATGACTCCAGCCGTAAGGTTACACAATGTACACAGTCATTTTTAGCTTCACTGGCCAAAGGCCAGTGGGCTTGGGTCATGGGCATGGGTCCTTCCGTGTGTCTGTCCCTCCCTGTGTGTATTAACTTTATTTCACATAAGTGCTCAAAACTTTGTGAAATTTCAAAGGTGAACTCTGAACATTGCCCAGATACCTCTTTTCCGATTTGGGGGTTCATGTAAAAAATTGTTTTTCTCTAATATCTCCAACATTAGTGCTCAAAAGTTCATGAAATTTCAAATCTGAACTTGTTGGAACATTGCCCAGATACCTCTTCTCCAGTTTTTCAATTTCAGGCTGCGTCACAGAAAAAGGGGGCTTAATGTGAAAAATTGTTTTATTTAATATCTCCTACATTATTGCTCTAAATTTCATGAAATTTCAAATCTGAATTATTATTAAAAAATGCCACAAACCACACACCCTTTGTATTTATTTCAATTATGCAAGATTGTCTTAAAGTTGCCTGTCTACAGCCGGTGAGCAGAAACGTTGTTAAACTTCAAAAAGAAAAACAGAATGGTATAGAAATCTGTCCTTTGTGTACACAAGGATAAATTACTGACATATATCATGTAAATGAAAAAAGAAACATGGGGGTTTGTGTGAAAAACCAAAAATTGGCCAGAAGAAAACTACCTGACGGCGGTGACTCACGGAAATTTATCGTTGGTTTCCGCCTAGAGTTGGATACGGTGTAACTTACATATAGGTCTCGATCTCCGTCTAAAAATAGAAGCTACAACAGAGAAGCATCCATTTTCCTTTATTTACCGAATCAAGGCCAAGGTCAAATATGGTCACGTTACAGTATGCATGATCATCATATGAATCTACCCGACTGTATAACGGATATCGAAAATCTTCGATTCAAAATCCGGAAAGGACCAGTCTGTTTACATTGAAGGCCGCAAATCCTCGAAATGCATTTTCTATCAGGCGTAATCTAAGCAACCTTGCAGGAGTCAGGCGCGATATTTGGCATAGATATGTAAGAATGACTATGTTTTGATAAAATAAAAACAAAATGTGTTAAAACTGGCTTAAAATGAGTATTATTGCCTCTTTAAGGGAAATAGGCCGGTCTGTTAGCTCAAAAATGTTTACTCGCCGGACGAAAGTGTGAAAATTTTATATGATGTAAACAATACGTTTCTAAAACGAAAAAAAGGGGTGTGCCCGATTTTAAGTCCCTAGATCAATTTTTATTGCGATTTGAAATTCGGATAACTGTACTGTCCGAATACTCTTCCTTTGTAGAACAGTAATTTGGTTGTTTCCCGTTTAGTCACAATGTATGATGGACAAAAATGGTGTTTCAGATGTATTTTGCCATTTTAAAGACACATCTGTATTTAGGGATTGATTTTATGAATATTCTATATTTTTTCGTATCTGTGTGTTTATCTGTCCGTCCATTTGCCTGTCATTTGCTTGCACTTTATATACATAAAAAGAACTGACTTTGAATTTCGCGTTTAGGATTCCTTTGAATTTGGTCGATCGGCAGGACAAATCAAATTGCCTTCAGATTTCCGCATACAATGCAATAGACGATTTGCCGATTACATTTGATATAACGCATATTTTCTTTTAATCCAAAGCATTTTTTTTTTCAGTGACAAATGCAAATGCTGTATGTCCCGTTCGCAAACCCTTTAAATTTTGACAAATTCACAACTGAAAAGAAAATGACATAGCAAAAAATCTAGAGGAAATCAATTCTAACACAATTTAGTAATATTTCGTGGTATTGCTTTTGAAAAAAAAAATCATAAACAGACAAAATATGCATTTTATGAGATCGTATTGAAATAAAGAGCATATAGAGACTAAGAATGATTCCTCTGTATACCCCGTGTATAATTCAAAATCCCGTACATTAATGATCACCACAATTAATTAATGTAAAACAAAAGATACGGAAGAGGCATTTTAATGTGACACATGTTTGTAAATCTGTTAGAAGACAGTACATTACAACTCTTCTAAAGGTCACCCACCCTGCAGTGCGATACCGAGATCAAAGGAACACCGAGTTAACCCTTTACCCATTTTTCACATCTTTAAATGCTCAAAATGAAGTTTGAATAAATATTTTGTGAAGACAGTATGGAAGGTTTGAAATTTGATCTGAAGCCACGTTTCCTTTGCTCATGATCTATAGCATGAAGTTATTCGTCAATAGGAACATGCCTGAAAACGCAACAAAGACGGTTTGATAATAGTGCTGTAATATCAGTAAATGGACTGTTCCTGTCTCTCTGAAGACACTGGACAGCTAGTTAACCTTTTACCAAAGTATTTCGTGTTTTGGCGACCCGAAAAAAGGGGGCACACGTGCTGATTTGTCCCACTTTCTATTTTTTGTCTCACATCCCCAACCTCAACACCGCCCCCACCCCCCGCAAAAAAAGTAATCAATATATAGTTAAAAAATATCTGTGAAAAATGAATTTTCAAAGTGTGAGAGAAAATCTTGGGAAAAAAAAGCAACCTTTCTCCAGCTTCAACAATATGTTTTACTTTTTCAAGGACAATTACAACCATTTGAACCACCTTTACTCTATCGTCTCCATATGCTGGGTATAGGACAAAAACCCAATGGAACAAAAGCCCACTGGACAAAAGCCCACTAGGACAAAAACCCTCTGGGACAATAGCCCAATAGAACTTTTAGTTCTCATCATGTATGGAATTAATGAGTTTCGTATATATTATGTGACTTGTCTCTACAAATAGCAGAAAACGTTATGTGAAAAGCAGAAAATGCTGATAAGCAGCATTTTCTTCTTCTTTCACATGGTTGTTATAAGAGTGGGAAATGTTGCAGAGAATTAAACATTGGGAAGAAAGAAAAGCAATTTGATCATTCTGATCATTAAATCTCTGTGGTTTTTTTTTACAAAAATGATTAAAAAAATATTTTTTATACACTTCTTTTTATAAGCAGTGGGCATTTATCCTCCCTGTCAAAATTAGCAGTGAGCTTTTGCCCAGTGGGCTTTTTTCCAGTGGACTTTGGTCCGTCGTCCATATACTAAGTATATGAACGTCGTCGGGTGAAAACATTCACCGTAACTATTTAAAACCCTATCCCGCATAACACAAGCTTTTCACGACCCTGAGAAATATAGTTTTTAAAAATGTTGTAGAAAAGTGATAAAGTTCTGGTAACCACCTTTTTCTCCTTTTCCATTTGCTATCCTTCTTACAAACAATTTCATTTTTTCAGGTCACATTCAAATTGTCTGCAAAGGCTTGCAATTATGGCAAGTCTCAAATTTTCGTTTGGTAAAGAGTTGATGAAGATTCAGTATTGTAAGAAATTGTGGAAAAGGGAGAAAAATAACATTAATATAACTGCAGTAGACCTTTCCTATTTTTATGTCTGATTGATCAACTAATGTTTGCCGAATTCCGTGGCTAAGTTTTTTAACGTACTGGCTCGAAATCCAGGAATCGGTAGTTTGGTTTATTTAAACTATTAAAGTAATAATTTTTGTTTAAAAAAAAAAATCGTTCCAGTACTCTGCAAATAGACAGAGACAGTTTATTTACCAAAAAACTTGGATATTATACATTTTCAAGTTACAGCGAAAATCCTGACTTTGAAATAATATTCAAGGTCTCTATAGTTGCATTTTTGTCATGTTCCTGTTTGAACTACCTTATAAATTAACTATCGTAATAACAAAATTCAATTCAAATCTCAAACCTCTCATTTCCTCTAGAAAAAAAACAGAACTTCGAGCAGAGCACCGACTAACACACACGTGTCATAATTAAGTGTTTATCCCGTTCAGCTTTACGTTGATATCACTTGTAAAGGTTTGGAATGATTAAAACCTGTTACAGGGGATAAGTCTGTTCTAATTACTGGACCTAAAAGGTGCATTTTTCTGCCCGAGCATTCTATTCTTTTTTTTTCGGTTTTCAAATGCATTATTAAGTAACCTGATTTAATCGGCCCCAGTTTAACTGTATATCTGCACTTATTTCTTTCGGAATGGGCTGGGGGATTTTTTTTCAAATTATTAAACCTTATCCTACTAATTAAATGACACTTTAAAGCCGATCGTAAAATCCCAAATGTTATTTCAGAGGAATATCTCCAGGAAAAATATCTCCCGGACAGTGTAGATGATCTAGGATCAGACTGCACGTTCTTCGTAGTCTGATCTTAGTCTATATTGTCTGCAAAAGATCATTAAGTCGCGCTTGGCAGCCTAAGGGTTAATGCAGTCGGCATACTAAAAGTTCTATCAACACGCCCGACAGAAAATAGCGCTTATGGTACTGCTTTACTCTCTGAAGTCTACCTAAAGATTGATAAAACGACATATCTTTTTTGTGTGTGCATCTTCGAAAAAGATGATTAATAAAAACTACCGGCACAGCCGTTTTAGGTTTTTTTTTACCTTTCAAAAATTTCGGAACTTTGTATAAAAGTGAAAAAATTACTAAAATGCCCATTCTGGGTATCATTTCGGATTTATTCATATCTCTATTATTGAAAATAAACCAAAATCCACCTACAAAGTAAACAAAAAAAAACAAATTTTCGAGAAAGAAATGAAGTTCACTTAAATTTGAAAGCGTTTTGATCGACCCTCAGTGATCAAATCATTGTGAGATACTAATATATGTGTTCTGATAAAATACAAAGGAAGAGTATTCGGACACTACATCTATCCGAATATATAATAGGCAGTAATTAATGAACTAGGCCACTAAAATCGGGCACACCAGGCGCAAATGGTTCGGAATGATGTCTATTAACTGTATGCAAAATTTGTTGCTTTCGTCCGGAGTGTAAACATTTTGCTAAAAAATCCAGTTAACAGACCGGACTAAAAAGGGGGATTAAAGGAGGCTTAGTGGGCTTAGTGTCCTCTACAAGTTTGTGATGGCTATTATTCAAAAACTATAACAATTATTAATGTCAAAATCAATAAACAGATAGATCTTATTGATTAATAGAAATGTAATTTTTCCATGTTTCAAGACGTTTTAGGGGAAACAAGGGCTTCATGGTAGAGTTAGAGTCAGTTTTTCTCGATTATCTTGCTGGTCAAAATTTCACATTTCAGTTACTATCCTCTTTCAAAGAATTTTGCTGTCAGTCTGTCCATTCGTTTGTCGAGCTCTATGTCAGTTTGTGTTCGTGCATTTTTCGCCTGGTAGATATATCGTCAATTATTATCATTGAGAGTTGAGACATTTGCTTTTGGTTTATTTTTGCCAATTTCATACATTTTATGACAAGCACTTATTTCGGGGACCTGTCTCTGACAGCTCTTGTTAAAACATAATGTAAAAAGAGAAAATGTTGGCTTCCACAATCTTTTATACTCTTTCAAAAACAAATTTCTTAATCTAAGCCATGTTTGAATATTTTTTCTGCACAATTCTCTCAAAATTATGAAGAGTTTAAAATTTGCAGTCTAGTGATGAGTTAATCTAAATGTTCTATGTTTCAGTGTCCTTGGATAACTGTAAAGAAGATGGAAGTCTTGCGTATGAAGAGTCAAGGTATTTAGACTTTTTAGTCTGCTAAACTCAGTCCTAGATGGACAAATATATAGGCTTATCCATATTGACAGACTTATGGGGCATGGTTCAAATACATACATACAGTGGTAGGAACCAGACAAAATATGATAGAACTAGAAATTGCTCACTCCCAGCAAGTTCTCTGGATAATCTCCTATCAAAAGACAAAGGGCTGTTGCTTTGATTTGGTCTGTCTGCCCATCAATGTACTTCTCTTTAACTCTTTACCACACAATCCCAACTTTTAAACGACCCTGAGAAAGCAGCCTTTTAGAAACACTGTGGAAAAAGGAGAAAATGCTGGTAACCAGCATTTTCTCCTTTTCCCACGGTGTTTTTTACCCTTCCCAAACCAAATTTTAATTTTTCAGTCACCTTTATTTTGTCGTCTGCAAATGCTTTCAGTTTGTACCAGTCTAAAATTTTCTTGTGTGCTTAACTTAACAAGTGAAGAAAACTGCCTTAACTTTTGGTTAAGCTTTGCCCTTGCCCATTACAGTAGTATTTGAACTTGGTAGAATAGTTAACTAGTTCACTACTTAAACATAGTAAAGATAAATTAAAATTTATTTCAAAATATATTTCACTCAACTGTTTTTGATGGCTGGCATGGAACAATTATAGTGCAGTCACATTTAGGTTTGCTTGATAAATGTCACATCACATCAGATTCTAATACAACTGTAGTTTCTTTATCATCTTTGTTAGATAGAAGTCTATAGAAGGAAACTTGTTTTCCGACCCTTTCATTTCCAGGGTTCAAACTTCTATTTCCACATACATGTATGTGTATATTTCAACAGACATGCCCTTTAATTTGACCGAGTAACATGGGCAATTACAAATATTTTGTCATGTTGATTAAACTGAATGTCATGTTTTGTATAGTTGATAATCTTCACTTGATCTACCGTAATTCCCCCAAGTATTCGGACGGGAAAAAATAATTAATTTTTTTGGTGTCCGAAAACTTAATAAAATATTTGTGCGACTGTCCGAAAATTTCGGGAAATCTCTTTCAACAACAACAACAACATATCCTTTAATAGACATCGTATGTGCAACATACAGTAAGGCATATATTTCCCGAAAAGAACTGACATGAGATCGACCTTTGTGGATTAATAAAACTTACTTGTGAAAATAGTTCACACAATCACGTATTGGAAACCAAATAGCTACTTCGCTAAACAATCCTAAATCATGGTCATGATAAGGGTTATTCTTGACCTGACTAAACCTGGTTACGTCACCCATACACCTTCTTGTCTCCATGCCAACATGTTTAACTCTGTACAGGTTGTTACAACTAGCAATCCCGTTATGCATTATTAGTGTATCTTATAGCGTTTATCGCTAAGATTTACAACTTTAATGTGTCACGGGTATTTGACTAAATATATAAAGCCTGTGTAACACAATTTAGCACCTGCATTCAGATTACTGCGATCAATCAGATACCAAACAAAGGATTTATGCTTAAAACATAGATCGATTTACTTTTCTCAGGTACTTGCTAATTAACTCTTTACCACACAATCACGACTTAAATGATCCTGGGGTAAAATCCTTTGAAAACATTGTTAGAAAAGGAGAAAATGCTGGAATCAATCATTTTCTCCTCATCCCCCCCCTACTGTTTTATACGTTATCCAATCAAAAATCATTTTAGCAAAATGTAATTGTCGACTGTGAATCCTTCGAATTTTGTCTAGTCTAATAAAATTCTCGTTTGGTAAAAGTTTACCATATCCCAAACAAGCCTTTTTTTTTTCACAAGTCTTACAAGGTGAAAGGAGAAATTGCTTGTAATTAACAATTTCTCCTTTTCCCATCTGTTTTCTACCCATACGGAGAACTTTCCGCCATTTAAAAAATGTTAAAATTGGAAATTTTCGTATGCAAAATCTTTCAGTCTGGGAAAGAGTATCGCAGACCGTCGTCGATCTTCTGAACCATTTTAATTTGTTGTTTGGGAAAGAGTATAGCGGGTCTTCGTCAACTTCTAAACCATTTTAATTTGTTGTTTGGTAGAGTACTGCGGGTCTTCTAAACCATCATAATTTCGTGTCCGAAAATTTAGGGACAATTATTTTACCTAGTGTCCGAACTTAGGGACAAAAAAATAAATTATTTTGGAAAATAATTAATGGTGTCCGAAAATTTAGGGTGTCCGAATACTTAGGGGAATTAAGATATATTTATTTCTCTTGTATTTACAACATCAAATTTGCTATTTTCATAAAAAGATTGCCAGTAGAAGAACAAATTTTCTCACTGAAAAAGGAAACAGAGCCAGTAGATTCTTTGCAAGATATTAATCAGAAGGCAATAGAAAAACTAGATCGCTTACTGGAAGAGAAAACAGAGCCAGTAGATTATTTACATGTATTAGATCCTTCCAAGGTAAGGTCAGGTGCATTTTATTTTCTTTCATAATGTTTTATGCCACTTTCAAAGTTATTAGCTCACCTGAGCATGAAATGCTCAAGTTGAGGTTTTGTGATGTGTTGGTTGTCTTTCGTGTGTTGTCTGCTTTTACCAAGTGTACGCTGTTGAGACATTTTCAATACTCATGGAAGTTGATCAGAATCTTTGTCAGAATCTGTGTCTTGATAACAGTTTTGAAACTGGGTCATCTCGGGTCAAAAAATGAATACAGGATCAAATCTTAGAAAAAACTTGTGTACACTCTTTAGGCGACATTTTTTGTTCAATACTCAAGAAACTTTATCACTGTTTATTTTGATAATATATTGACTTGGGTGAAAAAGGTCACATTGCCTCTAAAAATTGGTCTCCAGATCAAGTCTGACCTTGTGTACACTCTAGAGACCACATTTTAAGTCCAATATGCATGAAATTTAAACAGGATGTTTGTCTTGATGATATCTGGGACAACTTTGAAAATGTAGTTACAAAGTAAGTAAATAGGACAAGTTCTGTTGATTCTCTTGCAATTGTCAGAATAATTGTCCATAGAATATCTTGGTTGAGCTTTACAATTAGTAATGTTGGGTCAAAAGGATGGTCACTTGGAGAGATTATGGAAAAACTGTGTGTACATTTTAGAGGCCACATTTTCATTCTAATGCTCAGCAAATTAAGTCTCAGTGTTTATCTTGATGACATCTGGGACAGATGGAAAATGGGTCACATTATGTCAGTAATTTGGTCATTGGGACACATTTTGAAAAAAACTGGTGTACACTGTAAAGGCAACATTTTCCATCCACCACCCAATCTTGTATTAGTTGGTCACATTGATTTTCTTAATTTAAGGTGAGTTTTAAAATGGGTCAAGTTGGATCAAAAAGTAGGTCACAAGATTTAAATTTAAACTACACTATTTGAATAAACTACTCTTTGCTCTAGAGGCCACATTTTCAGCCCAATACTCATGAAACTTGATTAGAATCATTTTCTTGATAACATCTTTGATGAATGAAAATGGGTTGGGTCAAGTGAAAAACTAGGGCACAAGGTTAAATCTTAGAAAAATGTTGTTATACTCTAGAGGCCACAATTTAAGTTTAATACTCGTGAAACTCAGTGAAAATATTTGTCTTGATGACATCTTAAATGAGTCTAGAGAAAGCTTGTGTAAATTTTCAGTTCACTATGAAAGCTTGTTGGAATGTGTGTGATGATATTTCGAAAAAGATTCAAAATGGATCATGTTTGGTCTAAAGGCTCAGGTGAGCGACTTCAAGGCCATCAGGGCTCTCTTGTATTGATATATTTGACTAAATTTAAAATTGGTTACGTAGGTCAAAGAGTTTTCCATTCTTATGCACAGGAAATTTTTTTTGGTATATTTGCATTATCGGTATTTAGAATAGGTTTGGAAATGGCTTTGGTCGGGTCAAGAAGTTGTTCACTTGGGTAAATTAAAAAGAAAAAAAGAAAAAAAAAATCTTTTGTACATTAAAGAGGCCATATTTTCAGTCCAGTGCTCATGAAAGTTTGTCAGAATGTATTATTGATGATATCCTTGACTTATTTGATAAAAAAAATAGTCTTTTGAACAAATCTTTTGCAAACCTTTTGTACACAATGGCCATTTTTAGGTCTACTGCCTGAAAGCCAGCAGAGCTTATGTCATGGCGTGGTTCCCGTCGTCCGTCCATCTGTCTGTCTGTCCGTCCGTCTGTCTGTCCATCTGTTAGTCTTTTTCTTGTTTACTAAATAAAGTCTGCATTTTTGGTCAGATTTTCATTAAACTTGCACAGTTTGTTTATCTCATCAATAGCTTTAACCCTATTGATTTTGAAAAAAATCCAACAAACAATATGGAAAAGTAGCCATTTCAAGTTTAAAATTTCCATGTCTTGTTTATGCGATAAAGTCTGTCTTTGTGGTCAGATTTGCATGAAACTTGCACAGTTTGTTTATCTTATCAATAGCTTTATCCCTATTGATTGTGAAAAAAATCCAACAAACAGTATGGGAAAAGTAGCCATTTCAAGTTTAAAACTTTCTTTTCTTGTTTATGCGATAAAGTCTGCATTTGAGGTCAGATTTTCATGAAACTTGCACAGTTTGATTGTCTCATCAATAACTTTAACCCTATTGATTTTGAAAAAAATCTGACAAACAATGTGGGAAAAGTAGCCATTTAAAGTTTAAAATATTCATTCCTTGTTTATACGATACAGTCTGTCTTTGTGGTCAGATTTGCAGGAATGTTCCTTGGGTAAAGCTCTACCAAACTTGTTCAAAGAATTTAATTCCACCCATAACTCTGGTTGCCATGGCAACAAAACAAAAAAAAACAACAAAATTTTTGAAAATCTTCTCTGAAAATAGAAGGCGTACAGCTTTGATATTTGGTATGTAGCATCTCCTAATGGACCTCTACCAAGTTTGTTCAAAGTATGCCCCTAGGGTCAAAACCGGCCCTGCCCCGGGGGATAATGCGTTTGAGCGCGTTTGAGCATATGAACAAAGAAGGAAAACTTTAAAAATCTTCTCCTCTGAAACTTGAAGGCGTAGAGCTTTGATATTTGGTATGTAGCATCTCCTAGTGGACCTCTACCAAGTTTGTTCAAATTATGCCCCTGGGGTCAAAACTGGCCCCACCCCGGGGGTCACAAGTTTGAGCATAGGAACAAAGAAGGAAAAGTTTAAAAATCTTCTCCTCTGAAACTTGAAGGCATAGAGCTTTGATATTTAGTATGTGGCATCTCCTAGTGGACCTCTCCCAAGTTTATTCAAATGATGCCCCTGGGGTCAAAACTGGCCCCACCCAGGGGGTCACAAGTTTGAGCATAGGAACAAAGAAGGAAAACTTTAAAGATCTTTTCCTCTGAAACTTGAAGGTGTAGAGCTTTGATATTTAGTATGTGGCATCTCCTAGTGGACCTCTACCAAGTTTGTTCAAATTATGTCCCTGGGGTCAAAACTGGCCCTACCCAGGGGGTCACATATTTGAGCATAGGAACAAAGAAGGAAAGCTTTAAAATTCTTTTCCTCAGAAACTAGAGAGCGTAGAGCTATGATATTTGGTCTGTTGTATCTCCTAGTGGATCTCTACCAAGTATATTCAAATGATGTCCCTGGGGTCAAAACTGGCCCCACCCCGCGGGTAACTAGTTTGAGCATAGGAACAAAGAAGGAAAACTTTAAAATTCTTCTCCTCTGAAACTAGATGGCGTAGAGCTTTGATATTTGGTATGTGGCATCTTCTAGTGGACCTCCACCAAGTTGTTTAAATTATGCCCGTGGGGTCAAAACTGGCCCCGCCCAGGGGTCACAAGTTCGAACATAGGAACAAAGAAAGAAAATTTTAAAATTCTTCTTCTCTTAAACTAGAAGGCATAGAGCTATGATATTTTACATGTAGCAATTCCTAGTGGACCTCTGCCAAGTTTGTTCAAATTATGCCCTAGGGGTCAAAACTGGCCCTGCCCCGGGGGGTCACAGGTTGGAACGTAGCAACAAAGAAGGAAAACTTTAGAACTCTTCTCAGAAACTTGAAGGTGCAGAGCTTTGATATTTGGTATGCAGAATCTTCTAGAGGACCTCTACCAAGTTTGATCATATGATGTCCCTGGCGTGGGGTCAAAACTGGCCCCGCCCAGGGGTCACAAGTTCGAACATAGGAACAAAGAAAGAAAATTTTAAAATTCTTCTTCTCTTAAACTAGAAGGCATAGAGCTATGATATTTTACATGTAGCAATTCCTAGTGGACCTCTGCCAAGTTTGTTCATAGTATGCCCTAGGGGTCAAAACTGGCCCTGCCCCGGGGGGTCACAGGTTGGAACGTAGCAACAAAGAAGGAAAACTTTAGAACTCTTCTCAGAAACTTGAAGGTGCAGAGCTTTGATATTTGGTATGCAGAATCTTCTAGAGGACCTCTACCAAGTTTGGTCATATGATGTCCCTGGCATCAAAACTGGCCATGCTCCAGAGGTCACAGGTTGGAAGATAGGAACAAAGAAGGACAATTTTAAATTTCTTTTCCTCTTAAACGGGAAGGTGTAGAGCTTTGAGTGGACCTCTACCAAGTTTGTTCCAAGGATGCTGCTTTGGTTAAAACTGATCCAGCCCTGGGGACCACAAGTTCGAACATAGGACAAAGAAGGAAAATTTGAAATTCTTCTTTGAAACTGGAAGGTGTAGAGCTTTGATATTTGATTGCCCTATGTCCGGCATCTGTCTTTCTATAAACATCTTCTTCTCCTAACCCACTGGGCCAATCTTGATGAAACTTGGCAGGGATGTTCCTTGGGTGAAGCTTTACCAAAGTTGCTCAAAGAATTGAATTTCACTAATAAGCTATAGTCTAAGGTGAGCGTTCCAGGGCCAATGGCCCTCTTGTTTCATTATGAATTCATAATGCATGTTAGCATAAAAGTAAAATCTCTGCCAGGAGAGCAATTTCAGGCCCTTCAGGGCCTTTTAGTTTACGTCAAGTGCTCTTGAAAGTTAGTCTGAATGTTTGTCTTGCTATTTAAGAGCCTTCGAAAGAGAATTTCAAAATCATGTAAGGCAAAAGAGGAATTGTGGGTAACTAGGGTTAGGGTAAGGGTTAGGGTTAGTAGGGTTACTCTGAATGAATTTGAAAGCATCAGGGTCATAGGAATACAGGATCACATGGTAAGGATTAATGAGACTACCTTTTGAATTGTAGTTTAAACATGTGGATCGAAAATATAGCGAGGGAAGTGAGTTCAAAATAACTGGAAAACTTGGAAGAGGAAACACAGTTGGTCCGGTGTTTAAGGTGGAAGACTTACAGACACATAAAGAACATTGCCTCAAAACTGTAAGTATGGTGGGTAGAAACATGAATGTGTACAGCTGAATCTGTATGTATTATGCACCTGAGGTAAAATGACATAAAGGTGCTTCCTTAGTCAGATATATCCCTACTTTTGACGACCCTGAGAAAGAAGCCTTTAGAAAACCTTGTGGGAAAAGGAGAAAATGCTGGTAACCAGTATTTCTTCCTTTTCCTGCAATGTTTTCTATCCTTCACAAACAAATTTCAAATTTTCAGTCACTTTTATTCTGTCGTCTGCAAATGCTTTTGATTTGGACAGACCTAAAATTTTGCCGTTTGGTAATGAGTTAATGTAAGCTGAGACCTGCTGGTATAGTTGGGGGGTATAGGACTTTAGAATGGGGTCGCTGGTTTGAATATCCCCGCTTAGCCAATGTCCGTCTAATGATTGATGATAGTCGTTGTGACAGGATGCATTCCTCTGTTGTACAGTGGCGAGCACAGATGATGGCAATGATAGTCAAAATGTCTAAGAAAATCTCTAAGGCTACATTTTAAAAGTGGCCCTTCAGATTTTGGGACGAAAATTTTACAGAATACAAAAATAACATCCTTATACTCCCAAAGCCTTTTAATTTTCATTCATGAAACCCTAGTAGTCGAAAACCATCCAACAACAAGAGAAAATAGAGATTTATTACAGCTCAGGTTGACACCGATGGGAAACACGGTCTATTTTTACAAGAGCAACTCGCTCATTTACATACTGGAAATACACTGATGAAGCTTCAAACATAGCATCCCATTATGGAAAATAATTACATGTTTGTTACGTTATATTATGGAATTTAAGTGTCATTAGTCACATGCCAGTCACTTGACATTCCCACAATGCTTTCTTTTAGCTCACCTGAGCACAATGTGCTCATGGGGAGCTTTTAGGATCACCCCGTGTCAGTTGTCCGTTGTGCGTCGTCAACAATTCTTTAAACATCAACTCCTCCTAAACCGCTGGGCTGATTTGGACCAAACTTGGCTGGAATGTTCCTTTGGAGGTCCTCTTAAAAAATAGTTCACAGAATATGATTCCATCAAATACTCTGGTTGCCATGGCAACCAAATGGAATTTTCTGAGAAATTCTTTAACAACCCTCTCTCTGAAACCGACGGCCAGATTTTAAAACAATTTCACAGAGATGTTTGTTGGGTGACCTTTTTCAAAAACTGTTTGCGAAATTTTGATCTGTCAAGAAACATGGCTCTGGTGAATGGGGGCTACTTCCACAGGGAAAAATATTAGCACTCGCCCATGGCGACTAGAAAATTGGCTGAGCGAGCCGAAAATGACTGTCAGGGGCCCAGATGGCGATCCCAAAAAATAGGACATTTTTCAAATTCATCAAATTATTTGGACAGAATAGTGACCAAAGTCAAGTTTTTGTCTAGTTTATTATTCATATTCGACGAGATTCGTGTATTTCAGAACCTAATATTGTATCATTTACAGTATTTCTTTTTTACCGGATGTTTACTTGTATTTGGCTGGTTCCCATTTACTGGATGCGCATCTCACGGAGAATTACGGGCAACTCATCCAACAGTTAGAGGTCAACTCGCCCCAAACTAAACACAACTCGCTTAAAAGTAAAATCAGACTTGCCCATAATTCAAATGACAACGCGCCCTAGTCCAGAAGTCATCGAAATTCTCACCCCAAACATGTCTGGGCGAATTGTCTTTGGGGCGAATTGTCCTGCACTCCTTGCCGATACCATGAAGCCGGGAAAAAATTAAAAATAAAATCAGACTGGCCAAAACATCTCGCCCATTTTATCTTCCCCTATCGCTAGTCCATTCTGGCTTCGGTAAGCTGGGCCCCTAGATTTTGGGCTGAATTTTCTAAGTTAGGGGCCCAGGTGGCGACTAGAGGAAAGAAGATAGTCTTTTTCCCTGTTGCACTATACAGAAATGAAGAAATTTTTAAAAATTCTTTTCCTCTGAAACCACTGATTAGATTTTGAAATAATTTCACACAGATGTTCCTTGGGTGACCCTTTTCAAAAGTTGTTTGTGAAATTTTGATTTGTAAAGAAACATAGCTCTGGTGAATGGGGGCTACTTACACTATAGGTACATGTAAATGAAGAAATTCTTAAAAATTCTTCTTCTCTCTAACTACAGGCCAGATTTTGAAATAATTTCACAGCAATGTTCCTTGGGTGACCCTTTTAAAAACTTATTCGTGAAATTTTGATTCATCAAGAAACATGGCTCTGGTGAATGGGGGCTACTTGCACTATAGGGAAATGAAGAAATTCTTAAAAATTATTCTTCTGTCGAACGGCTGGTCAGATTTTGAAATAATTTCACAGAGATGTTCCTTGGGTGACCCTTTTTATAAAATTGTTCGTGAAATTTTGATTCGTCATGAAACATGGTTCTGGTGAATGAAGACTACTTGCACTATAGGGAAATGAAGAAATTCTTAAAAATTCTTCTTCTCTCGAACGGCAGGTCAGATTTTGAAATAATTTCACAGCAATGTTCCTTTGGTTACCCTCTTAAAAATTTATTCATGAAATTTTGATTCATCAAGAAACATGGCTCTGGTGAATGGGGGCTACTTGCACTATAGGGAAATGAAGAAATTCTTAAAAATTCTTCTTCTGTCGAACGGCTGGTCAGATTTTGAAATAATTTCACAGAGATGTTCCTTGGGTGACCCTTTTTATAAAATTGTTCGTGAAATTTTGATTCGTCATGAAACATGGTTCTGGTGAATGAAGACTACTTGCACTATAGGGAAATGAAGAAATTCTTGAAAATTCTTCTTCTCTCGAACGGCAGGTCAGATTTTGAAATAATTTCACAGCAATGTTCCTTTGGTGACCCTCTTAAAAATTTATTCGTGAAATTTTGATTCGTCAAGAAACATGGCTCTGGTGAATGGGGGCTAGTTTGCAATATAGGGAAATGAAGAAATTCTTAAAAATTCTTCTTCTCTCAAACAGCTGGTCAGATTTTGAAATAATTTCACAGAGATGTTCCTTGGGTGACCCTTTTAAAAAACTGTCCGTGAAATTTTGATTCATCAAGACACATGGCTCTGGTGAATGGGGGCTAGTTTGCACTATATACAGAAGAAATGAAGAAATTCTTAAAAATTCTTCTCCTCTAAAACTACAGAATAGATTTTGAAATAATTTTACAGTAATGATCCTTGGGTGACCCTTTTGAAAAAGTGTTCGTGAAATTTTGATTCGTCAGGAAACATGGCTCTGGTGAATGGGTGTTAGTTTGCACTATAGAGAAATGAAGAAATTCTTAAAAATTCTTCTTCTCTCGAATAGCTGGTCAGATTTTTAAATAATTTCACAGAGATGTTCCCTGGGCAACCCTTTTAAAAACTTGTTCATGAAATTTTGATTCGTCAAGAAACATGGCTCTGGTGAATGAGGGCTACTCGCACTATATGGAAATGAAGAAATTCTTGAAAATTCTTCTTCTCTGAAACCTGTTGTCAGATTTTGAAATAATTTCACAGCAATGTTCCTTGGGCAACCCTTTTCAAAATTTGTTTGTTAAATTTTGATCCGTCAAGAAACATGGCTCTGGTGAATGGAGACTATTGCACTATTCCAACATGAAGAAATTCTTGAAAATTCTTCTTCTCTGAAACGACAGGTCAGATTTTTAAAATAATTTCACAGAAATGTTCCTTGAATGACCCTTTTAAAAACATATAAGTGAAATTTTGATTCGTCAAGAAACATGGCTCTGGTGAGTGGGCCCGTGGGGACTACTTGCATCATATGGAATGAAGAAATTCTTGAAAATTCTTCTTCTCTGAAATCTGTTTTCAAATTTTCAAATAATTTCACAGCAATGTTCCTTGGGGGACCCTTTCAAAATTTGTTCGTTAAATTTTGATCCGTCAAGAAACATGGCTCTGGTTAATGGAGACTACTTGCACTATTCCAACATGAAGAAATTCTTGAAAATTATTCTTCTCTGAAACGACAGTTTTTAAAATAATTTCACAGAAATGTTCCTTGAATGACCCTTTTCATAAACTGATCACGACATTTTGAATCGTCAAGAAACATGGCTCTGGTGAATGGGAGCTACTTGCACTGTATGGAAATTAGGTAATTCCTACAAATTACTCTTTTCTGAAACTGCTGGTCAGAGTTTGAAAGGATTTTTACAGTAGAACTTTTGAAAATGGCTTTGCAAAATAATGATTTTGTTTCCAGTGTTTCAGTACCTTAAAGAAAAATGGCTATGATCCTCTAAAAATTCAGGTGAGCGATCAAGGGCCATCTTGGCCCTCTTGTTTACTTTTGGCGCGAAATCTAAGAATACCGTAAGAGGCTACATAGCCTTTTAAGGGAATACCATCAAAAAAGCTTTTTTTACAATTTTTTGATTCGTAACCATTGATGATTTGTATTGTTTTTTCATATAATATTTCAGTGCTATGCATATTTTTACCACACCTGGTATGCAGCATCTCCTAGTGGGCCTCTACCAAGTTTGTACAAATTATGCCCATAGGGTCAAAACTGGCCCCGCCCCGGGGGGATAACGAGTTTGAGCATAGGAACAAAGAAGGAAAAAATTTAAAATCTTCTCCTCTGAAACTTGAAGGCGTAGAGCTTTGATATTTGGTATGTAGCATCTCCTAATGGACCTCAACAAGTTTGTTCAATTTATATCCCTGGGGTTAAAACTGGCCCCACCCCAGGGGTCACAATTTGGAGCATAGGAACAAAGAAGGAAAGCTTTAAAAATCTTCTCCTCTGAAATTTGAAGGCGTAGAGCTTTGATATTTGGTATGTGGCATCTCCTAATGGACCTCTACCAAGTTTGTTCAAATGATGTCACTGGGGTCAAAACTTGCCCCACACCGGGGGTCACAAATTTGAGCATAGGAACAAAGAAGGAAACTTTAAAATTCTTTTCCCCAGAAACTAGAAAGCATAGAGTTTTGATATTTGGTCTGTTGCATCTCCTAGTGGACCTCTACCAAGTTTATTCAAATGGTGTCCCTGGGGTCAAAACTGGCCCCACCCTGGGAGTCACTAGTTTGAGCATAGGAACAAAGAAGGAAAACTTTAAAATTCTTCTCCTCTGAAACTAGATAGCTTTGATATTTGGTATGAGGCATCTCCTAGTGGACCTCTACCAAGTTTGTTTAAATCATGCCCATGGGGTCAAAACTGGCCCCGCCCCTGGGGTCACAAGTTGGAACAGGAACAAAGAAAGAAAATTTTAAAATTCTTCTTCTCTAAAACTAGAAGGCATAGAGCTTTGATATTTGGCATGTAGCAGTTCCTAGTGGACCTCTACCAAGCTTGTTCATATTATGCCCTTGGGGTCAAAACTAGAAACTAGAAAGCTTAGAGCTTTGATATTTGGTCTGTTGCATCTCCTAGTGGACCTCTACCAAGTTTATTCAAATGGTGTCCCTGGGGTCAAAACTGGCCCCACCCCGGGGGTCACTAGTTTGAGCATAGGAACGAAGAAGGAAAACTTTAAAATTTTTCTCCTCTGAAACTAGGTGGCGTAGAGCTTTGATATTTGGTATGTTGCATCTCCTAATGGACCTCTACCAAGTGTGTTTAAATCATGCCTGTGGGGTCAAAACTGGCCCCGCCCTGGGGGTCGTAAGTTCGAACATAGGAACAAAGAAAGAAAATTTTAAAATTCTTCTTCTCTGAAACTAAAAGGCATAGAGCTATGATATTTGGCATGTAGCAATTCCTAGTGGACCTCTACCAAGTTTGTTCATATTATACCCTTGGGGTCAAAACTGGCCCTGTCCCGGGGGGTTGGGGGGTCACAGGTTCGAACATAGCAACAAAGAAGGAAAACTTTTGAAAACTTCTCTGAAACTTGAAGGTGCAGAGCTTTGATATTTGGTATGCAGATTCCTCTAGTGGACCTCTACCAAGTTTGGTCATATGATGTCCCTGGCATCAAAACTGGCCATGCCCCGGAGGTCACAGGTTGGAATATAGGAACAAAGAAGGAAAATTTTAAATTTCTTTTTCTCTTAAACGTGAAGGTGTAGAGCTTTGATATTTGGTATGTAGCATCTTTGAGTGGACCTCTACCAAGTTTGTTCCAAGGATGCTGCTTTGGTTTAAACTGACCCAGCTCCGGGGACCACAAGTTCGAACATAGGACAAAGAAGGAAAATCTAAAATTCTTCTTTCAAACTGGAAGGTGTAGAGCTTTGATATTTGATTGCCCTATGTCTAGCGTCTGTTGCCTGTCAACAATTTCTTTAAACATCTTCTTCTCCTAACCCACTGGGCCAATCTTGATGAAACTTGGTAGGGATGTTCCTTGGCTGAAGCTTTACCAAAGTTGCTCAAAGAATTGAATTTCACTGATAAGCTATAGTCTAAGGTGAGCGTTCCATGGCCAATGGCCCTCTTGTTATGGTGATTATGTTGGTAAGCAGCCAATGGATATTGTGGCATGTAAAGTACTGGTAATAAACACTCCATTGACAGGTGCACTGGATGCAAGTATAAAACTGAAAAAAATGTTGAAAACGGCGTTAAACACCATACAGTCAAGCATGGTCAGTGTAGATGGTTTACTTAACCCTTTACCACACAATCCCGACTTTTAACGACCCTGAGAAAGAAGCCTTTTGAAAACATTGTGGGAAAAGGAGTAAATGCTGGTAACCAGCATTTTCTCCTTTTTCCACAATGTTTCTTATCCTGCTGACAACAAATTTAAATTTTTGAGTTATGTTTATTTTGTCGGCTACATGTGCTTTCAATTTGGATCAGTCTAAAATTTTATCAGTTGGTAAAGAGTTAACTCTTTTTCAGACAGCAGAATTTTAGATTTGTTCAAATTCAAAGCTTTTGCAAACAGCAAATCAGCTGTATCTCCAAAAATGAAGGATAGAAATGCTTGCCAGCAGTTTCCCCATTTCCCACTTTTTAGCTCCACTGGCCTAAAGCCAGCAGGCTTATGTCATGGCCTTGCGTCCGTGTATGCGTCCGTCCGTTTGTGCATCAACTTTTATTTCAAACATCTTCATGTCTGAAACTACCCATCCAATTTTGATGTAATTGTATAGAAACGATCCTGCCATGGTCTTCTTTAGAATTGATACCCATCAAAATTGGTTAGAATGTTTCTCTTGACAATATCGCATATGAATATTGTGTCAAGTGGGGTCAAAATGGTCACCAGGTCAAATCTTAGAAAAACCTAGTTTAGCCACTATTTTCTACTCAATTATAATAATATGCAAAATAATATAAGTAAAACATGTGTTCAAGAAGGTAGTTTTTTTTGGGTCAAAATCTACAATGTGTCTTGATAATTACTCAGATGCAATTGAAAATGAGTCACACTAGGTCTAAACTAGGTCACAAAGTCAAATCTAGGAAAACTTAAGTGTACTCTAGATGCAATATTTTTTCCAATAGATATAGTACCCCAGATAATTTTTGTCTCGGTCAGTACTGGTACTGGTAAAAATTGAAGCCAGTCAATATTGAGATTTTGGTTTCAGTATCGGCTCTATGGACGACTGGCTCGTTTGAATTATGCTAGACGACAGCATTTTGATAGGCTATTAATTGAAGTTTACCAGGCTCTTTGTTTTGATTCTAGAGATAAATGTAGGTTAAACACGAGTATCTACTTATTAAAACTATTTCTTGAATGAAGTGTGCAATGTGTGTGGGTTGATACTGTCATACGTAGTCGATTCCAACGAGTATCAACAATATCTATTTTAAGATGGAAAAATAATTTCAAAGGTATGCAAAATAAACAAAAAAATGCTTGGACAAAGTATCTCCCTTACATCCTTTGACCATTTTCTACATTCTTTCATGCTTTTCAACTATCAGTAGTGTTCCCACTAGCTTTTGATTTGAAGGGTACACTTATCCCCTGGGCTGAAAATCTAGGGGTAAGATTTGGTACTTGACTAGCGGTGAACCTATCAATATTGATATTGATAAATAAATATACACCTAATATCATAATTATTTAGTGCAAAATTTGACTGCATACCACAGCAATTGACAGCCAGGAAAAACATACTTGGAAACAGATCGTTAAAGTTGGCAGTATTCATCCCTCCTCCTACCATATCTTCATATTGCAGAAAAGAGAATACTTTTTATCCTTGAAATATGTTGTAAGTTTAGCCGTGATAGATCTAGATTTTGTTTTCAAACTGTTTAAAATTAGCACGTATGCGAGAAACTTTTGCGAATAAGCGGGCAGCCTCCATAAACTAATGCCTCTTTTCAGACCGTAGATGATACCAGAGATGCAGCCGATTGTTTCATTCTAATGACAGACGTTCAGCACTTGCATCCTGATCATTTGATTATTTATTTATTTTTTTAAAGATGTGTATTTCAAACTAAATCAGTTTAAGAAAATAAACATTTCTTTACTTCTTTTATTTACCTATCAAGTGCACAAAGCATCGAGAAACGATCCTGGCTGTTGGCCTTGGTAATGCTTTGTTTTACATAAAATTCAACACAAACTCATTGAAAACGCAAATTCTGATGCACATTTCCAGCTCCTATTATCTAACAATTACTACATGTGTTTAAATACATTCTTACACAACATGATTCAGATTGTGTGCTGTGCACCTGTATAAACCCCGAATGGCCACGTTTTCGACTTAATGGGGGAGGGGTAAATTTTGTGTGATGTCATAGAATGATTGCCATACAGATTCCATTTTAGCGTATCAATTTAGGTCATACCATTCGAAGCAGACCTACACAAGAAAGTGTTTTCTGTGTTTATACCACCACAACATAGTGGAGAAGGTATACTGGAATCGCCATGGTTGGCTCTGTTCGTCTGTCCATAAACACAAATTTGTCCGGAGCAATAATCCTACAGTTTTTCACACACTGAACTCAAATTTACACACAGGGTTCCTATATATAATTATGAAGTTGTGCATTTGCAAATTTCATGACCTGCTGCTATTTGTTGAGGAATTATGTCCCTTTGAACTTTTTTCTACTCTTACTTTTGTACTATACCATTCTGCATTCTGTGACAAAGACCTGTTTTTGTGACAAGGAGCTGGTTTTTGGAAGGCGAGATTTTCATTCTCGCCTTCATATGTCAACGCTCGGCAGCTTGCTGAAAATGCCTCTGATCAGCATTATCAAAACGCCTTTCAAATAGTTCGATACTTCTCGAGTACATTAGAACAAAATAGTGTCGAGACCATTGTAAATTTAATCAGAACAGCAAGAAGAAACTTCAAGTTTCTAGAAGGAATGAAATCGAATTCGTAAAAAGCATCGTTTTTGACAAATGCAAAATACTTTGGATCAGTTCATTGATATAATCACGTTGCTACAGCAACGAATAACCATAGCTATTATAAGCCAATCGAAAGCTACTAACATGACGTCATTCGGACCTACTTCCACTTCACAACGCATAAACAACTAACTAGTGGGATCGTACATGTAAATTTACTATCCCAGAACTAACCAATCGGATAGCTTCTTTGAATGATGTACCGCTGATAGACCCCTTTCCTCTGTTGGCAACCTCATTCTGTCTTTGTGAGGAGTAAAATTTCAATGAAATAAATTCCTTTGAATCATCAAGTATTTAAACAAAATTTTCTCTTTCAAAGAAATATTTTTCTTTTATCAAAGTTGTGCTTGACTTTATGATTAATGACTAGGTTTTTGTTACGCATCGGTGTGGCCGAATTTTGATTCCGGAGACCCGTGAAAAGAAAAAGGTAAATCAGTTGACATCACAATAGATGTGTCATTTCGAAGTAGTTCTGGTCAGTATGATGTAACGATGTATATAGCCTTGGTTCCAGGCTGATCACTTCTTTCCTTATATACGAGTATGATCGGATTTTACTACGTCAAAAATGACAATAACATGATCTGTAACCGTTTTAACATGCAAAGAACTTTAACTTCTTCTTTTGGTCGTCACGTTGCTTAACATTCAGCAAGTATTCATAAATATTTAACCTTTTACCGCTCACTTGAAACGACTCTGAAAATCAAGCTTTTAAAAACATCGAGAGGAGAGGGGAAATTACAATCGGAAACCGGCATTTTTTTTTCATTTTATCACAATGTTTCTACCCTATCAAGAACAAATTTCGTCGCTAATTTGGGCCACCCTGAATTTGTCATCTGTATGAATCAGTGCTTTCACTGTCAACTTAGCCTGAAATTTCTTTGTCAGGTAAAGAATAAACGCTTATCGCAATGAATTGTTATCATAATCACTTACCTCCGTCATTATTAGAACTGAAATCTTTACCTTATATTTTCCCATTCATTTTCCTCGAAAGAATTTCCTTCAACTATACACTTTTTTCCAAAACTGAATAACACAATAATAAAATTAACTTGACAGGGAGAATCCCCACTGTCCTAGAGCGCATCGGACGTGTTCATGATTTTCTAAGAACACGGACCAAGGGCCTGTATCTGTGTAACTGTGCACGATATATTTTTGTCGAACAAAGGAATAGGGCGTATCTCAATATTGACGAGTTGGCAATCATTTTGCTTTCATGTTTGCCGACAAGCTGAACGTACATTCCGGTTACGCGGGATTAATGAAAGACAAGCGTTAATGTCAATGAACCCTTAGATCGTTTATTACGCCTGTCTCTTTTGAGTACAAGGCAGACGATTCTATAGTCTGCACAGAATATGCAATTTTATGTCAGATTAGCTATATTGTAATAACCTGACCAAAACAGCCTGGGTAGAGTCGCAATAATTAAGCATTTTTCCCGAAATGTAAAATGCCATTTTCATCAATCCAGCGCATAAGTATAAGGGTTAACAGAGTCATAGATTACAAGAATCGTATAAACGAAGAACACCTTCTGACATTTCTTATAGGACCTAAGAAGTCTACCGTCAAATGATGTTGGTTGGTTATCCTTGATAGAATGGTAAACATTGTGCAAAACGGAGAAAATGTTCGTTGCCAGTATTTTCTCATGTTCCTGCATGCTTTCAAAATACCCTTCCTTTTCTAAAAAGGCCCATTCTTTAAGGTCAGTAAACCCAGCACATGTATTGTAATCTAAATGTTAAATGTCCGTTTTGAACATTGAAAGTCGTTTGTTTTGAAAGTCTTTTTCAGTCTTGATAAGTATATTTCAAATAAAATGGTAAACAAATAAAAAAAAAAGCCTTTTAACTGAACGACACTGAAATTTTGACAACCTCAAGGGAAGAAAAGTTTCAAAATACTTTTGGAAAAGGAAAAAAACGCTAGTCACCAGTATTTTCTCTTTTTACCACTATGTTTTGTACTTTTTCCCAGCCAAACGGCACATTTTCAGCTACTCTTAACTTATTATCTGCTAATTGCTTTAATGTAGACGGCTCAAATTTTTTGTTATTTTCTGAAGGGTTTTGTAAAGGGTTACTAAGATGGAAAACATAGTGGGAAAGTCAAACGAAAGGTTGATTATCATTATTTGCTACTTTTCCTACAATGCTTTGAAAAGCCTCTTCTTCAACATTGTTGAAAGTCAGTATTTTGATCTAAAAGGCTGAATCTCAGTTTCTATACTCTAAAAATTTTAATGTACCTTTCTAAAAACTCTTTGCTCTCTCAATAAAATTATCGATGGAGTAAAATGGTAAAGACTTTCAAGAAATTAATCATCTCATTACAGAGTTACAGTTTTAGATCTATCAAAATTGATTGCATTTTCAAGCAAAAACTATTCTTTAATCCTTTATCATACCCTATCAAGTACAGTTTTAACAACCCTGAGAAAGAGGCCATTTAAAAACTTAATTTTGAAAAGCAGAAACTTTCTTGACTCTTTACACGAAGAAAAAAAAATCAGACTTTCCAAAATTGAATGCATTTTCACGTAGCAACTTTTTAACCTGGCACCATTGATGAAACCTGTATGAAATAGGATGGAAGACATTTAGGAAAAGGAAAAAATGTCACTTAGCACCGTATTCTCCTTTTCAGACCAAAAGTTCTCAAGCCTTCTTCCTAGACCTTTTAAACTCATTATTGGGCTAATAGAGGGTTAGATCTAAGTTTCTATACAATGTAAAAACATATATGGGTAACAGCAAATTAAAACTCTTTGCTATCACATAAAACTTTTCCTTCAAATGAAATGGAAAGGAGTTTCAGAAAAGTCCATTTGTTTTAATTTTTTTAGCTCACCTGAGCACGAAGTGCTCATGGTGAGCTTTTGTGATCGCCCAATGTCCGGCGTCCGTCGTCTGTCGTCCACAATTTCTTTAAACATCTTCTCCTCCTAAACCACTGGGCCAATCTTGGTGAAACTTGGCAGGGATGTCCCTTGGGTAAAGCTCTACCAAAGTTGTTCAAGAGATTGAATTCCACCCATAATTCTGGTTGCCATGGCAACCAAAAGGAAAAAAATAGCAAAATCTTTGAAAATCTTCTTCTCTGAAACTAGAAGGCGTAGAGCTTTGATATTTGGTATGTAGCATCTCCTAGTGGACTTCTACCAAGATTGTTCATATGATGTCCCTGGGGTCAAAACTGGCCCCGCCCCGGGGGTCACAAGTTTAAAACATAGGAACAAAGAAGGAAAGCTTTGAAAGTCTTCTTCTCTGAAACTAGAAGGTGCAGGGCTTTGATATTTGGTATGTTGCATCTCCTAGTGGACCTCTACTAAGATTGTTCATATGATGTCCCTGGGGTCAAAACTGGCCCTGCCCCAGGGGTCACAAGTTTGAAAAATAGGAACAAAGAAGGAAAACTTGAAAATTCTTCTTCTCTGAAACTAGAAGGTGCAGGGCTTTGATATTTGGTATGTAGCATCTCCTAGTGGACCTCTACCAAGATTGTTCATAGGATGTCCCTGGGATCAAAACTGGCCCCGCCCCGGGGGTCACAATTTTGAAACATAGGAAAACAGAAGGAAAACTTTGAAATTCTTCTTCTCTGAAATTAGAATATGTAGAGCTTTGATATTTGGTATGTAGCATCTCCTAGTGGACCTCTACCAAGATTGTTCATATGATGTCCCTGGGGTCAAAACTGGCTCCGCCCCGGGGGTCACAATTTTGAAACATAGGAACAAAGAAGGAAAACTTTAAAATTATACTTCTCTGAAACTAGAAGGTGCAGGACTTTGATATTTGGTATGTAGCATCTCCTAGTGGACCTCTACCAAGATTGTTCATATGATGTCCCAGGGGTCAAAACTGGCCCCACCCCGGGGGTCACAAGTTTAATACATAGAAATAAAGAAGGAAAAATTGAAAATTTGTCTTCTCTGAAACTAGAATATGTAGAGCTTCTATATTTGGTTAGTAGGATCTCCTAGTGGACTTCTACAATGTTTGTTCATATGATGCCCCTTGGTCAAAACTTGCCCTGCTGCATGGGTCACAAGTTCGAAACATAGGAACAAAGAAGGAAAATGTCAATATTATTCTTCGCTGAAACTAGAAGGCGTAGAGCTTTGATATTTGGTATGTAGCATCTTTTAGTGGACTTCTACAAAGTTTCTTCATACGCTGCCGCTGGGGTCTAAACTTGCCCTGCCCAGGGGTCACAAGTTCGAAACATATGAACAAAGAAGGAAAACTTTAAAATTCTACTTCTATGAAACTTGAAGGTATAGAGCTTTGATATTTTGTAAGTAGCATCTCCTAGTGTACCTCTAGCAAGTTTTTTTCTTAGGATGCCCCTGGGGTCAAAATTGGCCCTGCCCAGGGGTCACAAGTTTGATTTTACAGCTTAGTACTCAGGTGAGCGATATAGGACCATCATGGTCCTCTTGTTCAACATATTTTTACAAGCCTTCTTCAAGTTTGCTAAAACGCAGGATGGTAAACTGATCTTCATTGCACAGTAACATTGCACAACTCTATAGACTTTGCTGTATCAGGAGAGGCGATTTAAGTACAGGAAAATGTATTGCAATATGTTATGCCTATATTCTAAACTCGCCTTCTAACAGTACTTTCAGTACTTTGATTATACCCCTCCACAAACTGTTAAGTGGGGGTGGGATATATAGGAGTCACTGTGTTGGTCTGTCAGATGGTCAGTATGTCTGTTGGTCTGTAGCTTTTTTTTGTCTGCCCTATTTCTCAATAACTATTGGACATATTGTAGTCAAACTTCATGGGAAGTTTTATTATGAAGTGGAGATGTGCATATAATAATTTGATTAAGGTTGAATGATTTTTAAAGGACTTATGGCCCTTTCTTGATTATTTTTGTCTGCTACATTTCTCGGTACCTACTGGATGGATTTCAGTCGGACTTCATGGGAAGTTACATTATTTGAAGTCAAGATGTGAATGTTATAATTTGTTGCAGTTGAATGATTTTCAAAGGAGTTATGGCCCATTCATGAATTTTTTGTCCACTCTATTTCTCAAGAACTGCTTGACAGATTTCAATCAAACTTCATGGAAAGTTCTATCATGAAGTGAAGATGTGCATATTATAATTTTGTTAGGGTTGAATGATTTCCAAAGGAGTTAAAGCCCTTTCATGATTTTTTTTCTCCACTCCATTTCTCGGTATCTACCGTGTTTTGGTGTGTATAACACGCATATTTTTTCAGCTCTGAATAATTTCAAACTGGGGACTGCGTGTTATACACTACAATAGGCAAAACCATGTTTTTCTCCTTGAAAATCGATCGGCCGTACACCTGTTCAAAGTGGGGGGTTGGGGGTTACAAAACGGCCAAGGTTCTCTCGCCACAGCCTTAACTGTCGTCATCATCCCATTTCAACTTTAACCGATTTAAAAAAAAAAGATTGTGTTTTAATTTTGTTAAAATGTACTTGTACATTCTTAATTTGTGGATTAGGATTCGTAATTTCCCGATTCTGTCAGCCATTTTGGCAATTGCGAAAGTACCCCAGAATGATAGATATTGATTTACTGTTTCGTTTTTTTTTTCATTGTTAATAGCTAAAATTGAACAATTATAAAAGAGTAAAACAATTATTCAGAAAGAAATTAATGATTTAAAAAAATTATCGCTACTTTCTACAAAAACCGTGATTTACATCATATAGATCTATGTTTAATTCACACCTGTCACATTTGTCGATTGAGGTGAGAAAATAGGAGATTAACTACAATATGTTCAATGTGTTAATTTGCAACATGCCATAAGCTGGCATGTTTTTATAATCCCTCGAGTATACATCAAATCATTGCCATTTCCACTTTGATTAAGAATGGTTATTTCCCTTTGATGAAGTACGGCCATTTACAATTTTTCAAGATAGCGACCTAAGCTTCACATATTACGATATTTTGGTCAATTTTTGATGCGTGTTGTACATCCGAACAACCTTTTTTACTCGGATCTGATGCTGAAAAAGGCCTGCATGTTATACATGCCTGCGTTGTATACACAGCGTTTTACGGTATTGGTTGGATTACAGCCAAACTTCATGGGAAGTTTTACTTTTAAGCTAAGATGTGCATTTTATAATTTGGTTATGGTTGAATGGTTTTCAAAGCAGTTACAGCCCTTTCATGAATGTTTTTGTCCAATCTATTTCTCAATAACTACTGACAGATTTCAGTTGTCCACTCTATTTCTCTGTATAAATTTCAGTCAAACTTCATGGGAAATTTCATTATGAAGTGAAGATGTATTATTGTAATTTGTTAAGGTTGAATGATTTTCAAAGCAGTTAGGGCGCTTCTTTGATTTTTTTTGTCCACTCTGTATCTCACAATCTAATGTGCATATTATAATTTGTTACAAAGTGAGAAATACTATTGACCTAATTTGCATTACACGCTTAGGGTATATGTGTGACCAATCTTAACTCTTTACCACACGACAAAATTTTAACTGGTTCAAATTGAAAGCATTTGCAGATGACAAAATAAAGGTGACTGAAACATTAAAATTTGGTCTGGGAAGGGTAGAAAACACTGTGGGAAAAGGAAAATTGCTGGTTACCAGCATTTTCTCCTTTTCCTACAGTGTTTTCAAAAGGCTTCTTTCTCAGGGGTGTCAAAAGTAGGAATTGTGTGGTAATGGGTTTACTCTTCTCAACACCTAAAATGACACAATAGCATGTTGGGTGGAAGTGGTATAAGTCTAAAAAAAAAATTCACAAGCACATCAAGACCAAAAAAATGTTAATACATCCCAGATTTTGTGCAGTCTAATCTTGATCTACACTGGCTGCAGAATCAACTAAAGTTGTGACATGCAAGGAATAGCTTCAAGTTATATATTTTTCTTTTCTGTCCTAGATATTTGTAGTAATGTCCTAAACAATGTCATTGCACCTATTTCAGAAATCTTGTGCTGACTCCTATACCTATCCAATGTATAAATCATTCACTTTATGCCTGATAAGATTGAGATTCTAGTTCCAGTGCCATATGTTGATTATTTATGCATATTAGCTGTTTTGAGTCATTATTGAGGAATAAAGGGCAGTTTGAAGGGTCTTTGAGCGGACTGTGTAAACTTGGCACCTGTTTGTTGTGGTTTTTTGTGTTTTGCCATGCCAAGTAATTTCGATTATGTAAAACGTGAAATTCAGGGGGAAAAAAATAGCGTACAGTCATTTTTTCAAACAGTTTAGGGAATTTTCATAATGTATTTTATGTGTAGTTCTGCTTAAAGTCTTAAAGTTTTGAAAAATCTTGCTCCAAAAGAAATATCCATTATTTGAAATCCTTTTAAGCATGTGCAGATGAAATGGATGCAAATTAAACAGGACAAAACACATGTTTTTGTTTTTTTTGGGGGTGGGGGGCAGAATTTTACTTTTTACTTAATTAAAATTACTCAGCACAGCAAACACGAAAAAAAAAACTCATAATTTATCCTAAAAAATTACTCAAAACACCTAATTGCAAACACAATTAGTAAATCATGATATTGGAGCTGCAATCTCAATCTTTTTACAGCGTAAAATCATTGATTTTGAATGATTACATTAGAAACGGGGAGGGATCGGTGTGAGGTTTCTGTTTAGGACATTCAAAAAATACCTAGGATGGAAAAAGAAAAATAAATAACTCAAAGCTATTCATCATGAAACTTTAAAGTGCCTGTCACAACTTATGTTGGTTCTGAAACCAGTATAGATCAATATTAAACTGCACAAAATGTGATCATTTGTTTGTTTGTATGAATATTTGTTTATCATTGGCCTAAAGATAATTGATATGTGACATTTTCTGATCTAATATGCATGTGGTTAGTTGAACATTGAAAGATCCGAGTAAGTAGTTTCAGAATCAGGGATTTATGAATATCTTTGGGTCTTGACATACTTCATCTTCACGAGCCAAGTCTACGATCACTACGTGGATCTTACCTTGGCTGATTGAGTCTGATTTCGAGATTCCTGAGATGCACCCTCTATTGGATGCTGGTTATTACCCCCTTTACATCATATTTCTAAAAGCAAATGAAATATCGTTTTACAAACCGCTTATGAATACACATGAAGCGATAAGCAGACATCCACGTGGGTTTCCATGTTTACCTTCTATTCAAAAGGTAGCGACCTTGTTCTATTTTTATCAAAGATGAAATGCTACAAGCAATTTCATTCGTTGCAGTTAGAGCTGTGTACACTCTTGGGTCATATTTTTTTTTATCAAATATGATGTAGAAGGTTTGTGCACATTCAGTGTGTTTGAAAATGGGTCATATTGGCTCAAAATTAGGTCACAGAGACTTCCTAGAAAAGGCTTGTGTACAGTCTAGAGGCTTTTTTTAATCCATTACTCATGAAAGTTTTTTTTAATAATGTTCTGCCTGAGGAGTTTGATATGGGTCATGCTGAGTCAGAAAAGCTCAGATGAGCAACTCCTGGTTTCTTATTTTTAACCCATTACCACACAATCCCTACTTTTGACAACCCTGAGAAAGAAGCCTATAGAAAACACTGTGGGAAACCAGCATTTTCTCCTTTTCCCACATGTTTTCTACCCTTCAAAAACAAATTTCAAATTTTCAGTCACTATTATTTTGTCATCTGCAAATACTTTCAATTTGGACAAGCCAAAAATTTTTGTTTTTGGTAATGAGTTAAGTAGATGACAAAGGCTTATGACCATAGTACATGTACATGTATCAGCACACACACATATATACTAGGACGAAAAAGAAACGCAGGGCACCATACGAGATATTGAGCAAGCTTTGAGTCTCCGTATGCAGTCAGTCACTACTTTTTTTCACTGAGGATGGGGTACTGTCAATAAGAAGCCATTTTCTCATTTTCTTTTGGCCACACTGAAATGAAATTTCATCAAAATATTCAAAACTGATCAGTGGTAAACATAAAATTTTTCAGGTGAAGAAGCGGTGGTTTAGAATAGAAGAGTTAAAGTGCATGGTGGACCTGGCTCCTACTTGCATTGCGCCATCATTGTACATGTTCAGATACAGGGATGTTGCAGTTGATTTGCATATGGAAATGTTAACAAATTGTAAGTCACAGTATTGCCTGTTTACACTCAAGAGGCCTTGTTTTTGGTCCAATACTCATGAAAAATTGTTAGAATGTTTATTTAGATAATATCTAGGATGAGTATATCAAGTCGAAAAGTAGGTCCGTGGGTCTAATATTTGAAAAAGCATTTGCACATATCACATTTTCCGTCTATTGAAAATTTTGTTTTTGTCGTCTGCATTTGCTTTGAGTTTGCACCAGTCTATGAATTTGTTGCTTGGTAAGCAAAAAGCTCGGATTGTTTGGTTTGGTTATATCGTGGATAAGTTTGAAAGGTATTTGAGTGGTGTGAAAAGTAGGTCGCTAGGCAAATCTAAACCAAAAAAAAGTATATTGTAGATGCCCATGGGGGTCACAAGTTTTAAATGGGCTGTTACAGTGAAAAATTTATAAATCGTCTTGTTACCATAAGACATATGGCTACAACATTTAGTCCTGTCTCAGGGTCTCTTACTGAGAAAGCTTTGAAAATCTTCATCTTTATAACCACATATTCTAGACCTGTATTATTTGGTATGGGGATTTATCTTGTGGACCTCTACCAGGAATCAAGTATTTATAGCTTTGTGGTCAAAAATGGCTTTGCCCTGGGGTTATAACTTTCTCAAAATTTTGTATGTCTTCTAGTTCTAAACCAGTTGGCCAAGTATTGTAAAGTTTGGCTAGTAGTGTTTTTACTTATTAGCCATTTGAGCGATACAGGGCCACATGGCCCTCTTGTTACTTTAATGCGAACGGAGTATTGATAAAGAAAACTCCAGGAAAGCACGGATAAATGCACTGGCTGCTACTATGTAACTGAAATAACGATAATGTTCAAAACTATATAATCAGTCGATGTATTTTCAATTTATCATAGTTCCTGAATGTTTTTGAATCGAGAATTTGTCTATCTTTAACTCTTTACCATAATTATGACAAATTTTTGGACTGGATGAAATTCAAAGCATCTGCTGAAAACAAATAAAATCTTGTTGATATGATGATTTCTGATTTTTAGCTCTACTGGCTGAAAGCCAGCAGAGCTTATGTTATGGTGGGGTTTCCGTCCACTTGTTCGTCAGTTAGTCCTTTTCTTGTTTACGTGATAAAGTCTGCATTTCTTGTCAGAATTTTATGAAACTTGCACAGTTTATTTATCTGAGCAGTAGCTTCAACCCTATTGATTTTAAGAAAAATCTAACAAATTGTATGGGAAAAGTAACCATTTCCAGTTGAAAATTTCCAATTCTTGTTTAGGCGAGAAAGTCTGCATTTGTTACTAGATTTAAGTGAAACTTGCACAGTTTGTTTATCTCATCAATAGCTGCAACCCTATTGATTTAAAAAAAAATCAAACAAACAGTATGGGAAAAGTAGCCATTTCAAATTGAAAATTTCAAATTCTTGTTTACAGGATTAAGTCTGCATTTCTTGTCAGATTTTTTCATGAAAATCAACAGTTTGTTTATCACATCAGTAGCTTCAAACCTATTAATTATGGAAAAAATCCAATAAACTATATGGGAAAAGTAGACATCTCAAGTTGAAAATTTCAAGTTCTTGTTTACACAATATAATATTTTTGGAAAAAAATCCAACAAGCAGTATGGGAAAAGTAGCCATTTCAAATTGACTGCCAGTAGAGCATATTCAGGCCCTTCAGGTCCTTCTAGTTATAGGGTGGAAAATATTGTAGGAAAAGGACAGAATGCTATATTTGCTTTATTATCTCTTGAACTTTTATTTGTTGTTTTCGAAATGATTTTGGATACATGCTCACCCTGACAAGGTGTATACCAAAAATAGTTTCAATTGCTAGGCTCAAAGGAAAAGGCAGGGAGACAAGGGTTACATATTCTTAAATCATGTTGGCTTTACTTACCTGTAACCTTGTTCATTGTGCATGAAAACATTTAACATATGTTTACTTAACTCTTTACCACACAATCCCGACTTTTAACAACCCTGAGAAAGAAGCCTTATGAAAACATTGTGGGAAAAGGAGAAAATGCTAGTAACCAGCATTTTCTCCTTTTCCTACAATGTTTTTCTACTCTTCACAAAACAATTTTCAAATTTTCAGTCACTTTTATTTTGTCATCTGCAATGCTTTCGATTTGAACAAACCTAAAACTTTATCGTTTGGTAGTGAGTTAACATATGTTTAATTGGTGAGATGATGCACAGCCTAGGTGTTAAACACAAGGCTCAAAGGTCAAGGTTACAGAAGTGGAGGAGTCAAAGATAATACTCTCATGATAGCATTGTTGTGATTGCCCAGCTTTGCAGAGCTGTTACTAATGTTTGTACAACATAATTTGCTTTTATACCATAAAATTGTTTATTTTAGAAGACCATGGCTCATACACTGTAGAAATCTTAATGTAATTCACATTACTACTTACTAGTATTTACCAGTTTTGATGTAATTTACTGTGTACCCTGTACCCTTTACAAGACAGTCACATGTTTAGACAAGCATTAGGAAGACGGCTTATGGAAATGTTATGGGTAACTAGCATTATCTCCTATTTTAATATTGTTTCCTACATTTCTGCAGACAATCCTATCATTTTAGCCATTTTTACTTTATCTCGCAAATGTTTGTAATTTGCACAAGAAAATAATTTTGAGTGGCAGAGTTGAATATGTTATATACGGTAATTTCATTTCAGCCATTACCATGAGAGAAATAATAGAGAAAGAAGTGTGGAAATTGGGCATCCTGAGGGAGCCATTTGCATTTTATACCCTGTGTGAAATGCTGAAGGCTGTGTCTGTGGTCCAGAAAGAAAACTGGTCACATAATGATTTACACGGTAACTGTTTATATTTTTATTGGTACTTTTGAAAATTTATCAAAATGTTTGTCTTGATAATTTCTCAGACCAATTCCAGATTTGGTCATGTCAGTTTTAAAAGTAGGTCACAGGGCTAACTATTAGAAAAGGTTGTATGCAATCTAAATGCCTCATTCTCAACCTGATGCTACTGACACTTAGTCAGAATGTTTGTCTTATTAGGTTATGTTGGGTCAAAAAGTATGTCACAGGGTCAAATCTGAGAAAACCTTGTGTGCTCTCTAGAGGCTACATTTTCAACCCTGCACTCTTGAAACTTTTTCAGTGTGTATATCTTGATAGTATCTAAGACAGGTTTGAAATTGGGTCAGAAAGGGTAAAAAAATATGTCACTGTGCTAAATCTCTTAACTCTTTACCACACAATCGCGACTTTTAATGACCCTGAAAAAAAAAAGCCTTGGAAAACAGTGTGGGAAAAGGAGCATTTTCTCCTTTTCCCACAATGTTTTCTGCTATTCCCAAATCAAATTTCAATTTTTCAGGCACATTGATTTTGTCATCTGCAATTGCTTTCAGTTTGCACCAGTCTATGAATTTGTCATTTGGTAAAGAGTTAAAAACCTTTTGTGCAGTCTATAGGCTACATTTACAGGCTGATCCTCAGGAAGTTTGGTCACAATATTTGTTTTGATGATGTCATGGACAGATTTGAGATGTCCAGTAAAAAAGTAGGTCACTGGGCTACCTTGTTTTCACTCTAGAGGTCACATTACAGCACTCATGACACTTGGTCAGAATACTTTTCTTGATAATTTATTTGAACAAGTTTGAAAGTGGGTCGTGTTTGGTAAAAAAAAATAGGTCACTGTGCCAGATTTTGAAAATAGCTTGAGTGCAGTCTAGAGGCCTCATTTTCAGCCTGATACTTATAAAACTAGGTCAAAAAGATTTTCTCTTCAAAATCACAGATAGGTTTGAAATTATGTGATAACGGTAAAAAGTATGCAGTGTAGAGGCCACAATATCAGTCTGATACCCATGAAATTTTACCAGAATGTCTATCAAAAGGCTCAAGTGAGTAATTCAGGGCCAAAAATTAATGGTCTTCTTAATTTTAAACACCATACAATCAATCAAACTTGTTTGCCTCCTTTTTAGATGAAAACTTCATGATGCAGCTGTCCGGAACTGACAGTCCAGCTTTGAAATTGATTGATTTCGGCAGTGCATTTGAATTAAAGAATGCTAAAATGAATGTCAGCAACTTGGAGAATGAAATTGCCCGTTTGATGATGATTTTCCTTGATGCTTTTGCACATATTTGTTTCAATAATGTTTATGATATGAAGAAAAGGTGGAGAGAATGTTTAGAGAAGGTAAGTCTGCTGGCGATAAGCAAAAACAACTGTTCTTATTATATGGTATATAGGGTTTGTTTGGCATCCCAAATTTTCATGAGTTTGGTCAAAATTAATATTTGATGTTTATTATTTTCACAGATTCATTGGTATTTTTCTCTGTTTTTCAGAGTTGTAAATCAAAATCTTAAAATTACTCCTTTTCCAAGTGATTCTGGTTGTATTTATAAATACATAAATAAGAAAAAGATTTTTTTCAAATCTTACACTATAAATATTTCCTAGTCAGTTTATTTACTCACAATTAACTCTTTACCACACAATCCCGACTTTTAACGACCCTGAGAAAGAAGCCTTTTGAAAACATTGTGGAAAAAGGAGAAAATGCTGGTAACCAGCATTTTCTCCTTTTTCCACCATGTTTTCTTCCCTTCACAAAACAAATTTCAAATTTTCAGTCACTTTTATTTTGTTGTCTGGAAATGCTGCCCATTTGTAACAGTCTAAAATTTTGTCATTTGGTATAGAGTTAATAGTATCATTTGACTACAAATAGAAACGTGGAAACTAACGGAACAAACTTTGCTTATGCACTATTATAATTACCGCTATGTATTGACAACTATACATGTATAGATCATTGTCTTAAGGCTATTAAGTCTATTTTTGGCTCACCTGAGCACAAAGTGCTGAAGGTGAGTTTTTGTGATTGTGCAGTGTCCGTCTTTCGTCATAATTGTTTACCTTTTGTACATTCTAGAGGCCACGATTTCAGTCCAATCTCATGAAACTTAGTAAGAATATTCAATATCTTGATAATAAATTGGGTCAGAGGAAAACCTTGTGTACGCTTTAGAGGCCACATTTTTGGTCCATTACTCCTGAAATTTGGTAAGAAAGTTTGTTTTAATAATACCTGGGATGAGTTTGAAAATGAGTCATGTCAGGTGAAAAACTAGGTCAGTAGATCAAGTCTTAGAAGAACAATGTGTATGCTCTAGAGGTCACACTTTCAGTTCAGTTCTCTTTAAAAGTTAGTCAGAATGTTTGTCCTGATTATATCTTTTACAAATTAGAAAATGGGTTATGTTAGGTCAAAAACTAGGTCACTGATCTTTGAAAAACCTTGTGTATGTTCTGGAGGCCATATTTTCACTTCAATACTCATGAAACTTTCCCTCAAAATATTTTTCATGATTAAAACTTGGACTACTTTGAAGATGAGTCACTCAGGGTGAAAAACTAAACTAGGTCACCAGGTTAAATCTTAGAAAAAGGTTTTGTACGCTCCAGATGCCACATTTTTAGTCTTAATACTCATGAAACTTGGTCAGATTGTTTGTCTTCAGATCTGGAAAGAGTTTGAAAATGGGTCATGTCAGGTCAAAAACTAGATCACTGGGTCAAATCTTAGAAAATCCTTGTGCACATAGAGGCCACATTTTCAGTCAGATATGCTTGAAGCTTGATGAGAATCTTTGTCTTGATGATATTGTGCATGACTTTGAAAATGGGTTATGTGCAGTCAAAGCTAGGTCACCAGGTTTAATCTTTGAAAAACCTTGAAAGAGGCCGCATTTTCAGTCCAATAATGTTGAAACAGGGTTAGAATGTTTCTCAAGATGATATCTTAGACTTGTTTGAAAATGGGTCATGTTGGATTAGAAACCGGGTCACTGATCAAATCCTTGAAAAAACTTCTGTACACCCTACGGGCCACATTTTCTCTCAAATACATCATGAAAGATGGTCTGAATGTTTGTCTGTATAATAACATGCGTTCTCGTAATTGAAGAAAAAAAAAAATTTGGAGGGAAGCTGTTTTTCTGTTAAAGCTTTTTGCCCTGCAGCTCCCACGATTTGTCTCTGTCAAGATGAATAAAGCAGACGATACATTTCTTTAAAAATCAGTGAAGGGATACAAGGCTATCATGGCCCTCTTGTTTAATTAATTTCACGTGCATTTTCAGGATGATCAAGGAAAGAAAGTATTGGATCTCGTAGATTTTGCTATGACTATTACAGACCAATTCCACTTCATTAAAGTTTTGGAAAGAGTTGAAGGACAATTAGAAAAATGTAAGTATTTTTGTTAACTATATAATCCTTCACTCTACAACATAGTGTTTTGAAATCCTGTGAAAGAATGCAAGAGAAGACATTTCCCAGTTTACCACATAGTTTCTACCCTTTTAAAGACCAACCCGTCCGTTCAAACCAAATTTATTTTGTTCTCTACTGATGCCGTTAATTTGGATAGTTCTGAACTATATTTCTTTGATAACAAATTTGACTGTAACAGAATTCCAATTGTTAGACTTTTTTCTATCGCTAAGGTCTTTAAGCTCACCAGAGCATATAGTGGTCAAGGTGAGCTTTTGTGATGGTGCTGTGTCCTTCAACTATCGTGTGTCGTCTGGCATCAACTTTTACCTTCTGTACGCTCAGCCACATTTTCAGTCCGATATTCATGAAACTTGGTCACTGACTATATCTCAGATGAATTTGAAAATGAGTCATAGATTCAAAACCTATGTCAAATCTAAGAAAAACCATGTGTATACTCTAGAGATTACTTTTTCTGTTCAATAATCTTGTAAGCTGGTGAGAATGTTTGTCTTGTTAATATCTTGGATGAGTTTGAAAATGGGTCATGTTGGTCAAAAACTAGGTCACTAGGTCATATCTTTGAAAAACCTTCTGTACATTTTAGAGACCAGTCCGATTCACATGCAACTTTGAATGTTTGTTCTAATGATATCTTGAGAGTTCAAAAATGGATCACATACGGTCAAAAACTAGGTTAATAGGTCAAGTTAAGAAAAAAAAAAATTGTGAACAGTCTAGAAGTCTCATTTCCGGTCCAGTATTCTTGAAAATTGGTCAGAACGTTTGTCTTGATAATGTCTAAAATACCTGGGAAAATGGGTCATGTCAGGTCAAAAACTACCATCTCAAATATTTGAAAAACCTTGTCTATGCTGTAAAGGCCATTTTCAGTTCTTTGTGTGAAACTTGTGTAAAATTCTTGTGAAAGTTGGCCAGAATGTTTATCATGATGATTTGTCGAATGAGTTCATTAATAGGTTACATCGGATCCACAACTTAATCACTATGTCAACTCAGAGAAAATCTTCTATACTCTCTAGAGGCTAAACTTTGTGTCAAATTCTCTTTAAAATTGGTCAGAATGTTTGTTCCAATAATGCCTCGGTTCAGTTAGTTAATTGGTCATGTTAGGTAAAAAATTAGGTCATCAGGTCAAAGCTTTGAAAAACCTTGAGTACAATCTAGAAGCCATAGTTTCAGTCTTGATCTTGACAGATTTGAAAAAGGTCATGTAGGGTCAAAAACAAGGTCACAAGGTCAAATCTTAGAAAGAGAAACCCTTTGTACACTGTAGCAATTTTCTCTCCAATACTCTTGAAAGTTGTTAAGAATGTTTGTCTTAATGACATTCTGGATAAACTGGATATTATATGGGGTTAAAAACTAGGTCACCAGTACAGGTTTTTTTTTTCCCCAAAAAAATTTGTGTATGCATAAGAGGCCTTTTTTTCAGTCCAATACTCATGAAAGAAAGTTAATGAAAATGTTTATTTTGATGATATCTCAGATATGAAAATAGGTTATTTGGGGAAAAAACTAAAGGTCACATTCTCTGTCCAATATTTTTGAAAGTTGGTTAGAATAATAGCCTTGATGATGTCAGATGAGTTTGAAAATGGGTCTCATGGAATCAAACAGTCAAGTCACTAGGTCAAAATTTAGAAAACATTGTATGCTCTCTAGAGGCCACATTTTCTGTTTAACTCTTTACCACACAAGAAAATTTTACACTGGTCCAAATTGAAAGCAGTTGCAGACGACAAAATAAAGGTGACTGAAAAATTGAAATTTGTTCTGGGAAGGGTAGAAAACACTGTGGGAAAAGGAGAAAATGCTGGTTACCAGCATTTTCTCTTTTTCCCATAGTGTTTTCAAAAGGCTTCTTTCTCAGGGGCGTCAAAAGTAGGTATTGTGTGGTAATGGGTTAATACTTACGAAAGTTCGTCAGAATGTTCGTCTTGACGACATCTCATACAAGGTGGAAAAATGGGTCACATCATATGAAAACTAGGTCACCAGGAAAAATCAGGAAAAAAACTGTGTGTCCACTCTAAAGGCCACATTTTGTCCCTATACTTATGAAAGGTTGTAAGAACGTTTGTCTAGGTAAATTCTACAAGAAGTATCTTTGTAGACAGTATGGTGGTTTCTAACTTACAACTTCACAGAAACTGTTATGTAAGTGATTTCTGTTTGACAGATGTGCTGTTTATTAATTGAACAAATGATTTTATTGTTTGCAGCCCTGAAGGACCTTGACATGACCAAGGCTGAATTTTTAAGGAAAGTAGTAGCAGTGTTGTCTACAGAAAAGTCGGATGTGAGTATAAATCTATTACTAGACAACTACAATTTTATACATAACATTAATGATAAAAAAAAAAGAACATTGTGGTAAAAAAGAAATTTCATCTATTCAATGTTGTACAAAATATCCTGCAGTTTCATCCAAACATTTGAAATAAAAACAACCTTGACCTTCACCACTGTTCCGGTGCCATTCTGAAATTGATGCATGTGACTTTGATGGTTCCCGTAAAAAAAAATCAGTAGAATTCAATATGTTTGACGGCGATTTGCAGTCACTTGGTTGGAAAATATTGCCACATGACCTAGTAGATGATCTAAACAAATATGTCACCGTACACATTTTTCAGTAAACTGCTTGTAATGAAGCATTTTAGAGGGTGGGGTAAATGGTGTTAAGCATGTAGTTGCCGATGATATTGTTTACAAGGACCTCTTTTTCTTATTCACTGCAAAATATTTTAATAGGAGTAGTTTTACACAGAGTGGATATACGAGGGCTGTTTGGAAATTATTGAGACAACCTGTGTTTTAAGAGCTAAACTTAACGTATGGGCATAAAATGTTCCATAAACATAAAGTAACCTTAAATAAATTGAAAGACCTAAATGAAATCTGTATTAGCTACACATCATAATCGTTTATCCTTTAAAATCAACAAGAGGTGTGAGTAACCGGAGCACGCCTTAAAAATGAGTTAGTTCAAATAAATGTCACTTGAATAAAAGCTTGAATAACATTAAAAAAGCAACGAAAAGTCAATTAAAAGTTTTAAAACGATACCATATACACTAAGTTATTCTGTTGAATTTTTGGTGAAGTTTCAAAAAGTTCATGTAATAGATAAGCAAGTTTTGACCATTTGCTGGAAGTTCGTGCAACCAAAGAAACAGTGACAAAATGGATAACAACGTAAAGGCGTAGCAGCGAGCTGAGATAAAGTTTTGAGTCAAGCTTGAACAAACCCCTATGAAACAAAAAAAGATGTTAAAACATGATACGGAGTGGAAGGGGTGTGTCTCAGGCTCTTGTTTATCGGTAGCACAATCGGTTAGTGAAAGATGCATCTCTCTGTACATCACAAAAGGAGGTTGGGACTCAAAATCATGAACATCTTTCCACATATCAGGTCCAAGTTTAGAGGTATAAGATTCAATAACTCGGTGAATTGAAGACTGAGGCACTAAATGTGGTGAGGTATTTAGATAGTGAATGATGTAAAACCACAACAAATGAATACAGCAACATAATTTATGAAGTTAGATTGAATTATTTTATTTTGAAAAGGAATGACATGCTACGGTGAAACACGCGTTAATGTTGATAGGACGTCATGTTCAAAACGGCGTTGTGCTTCAGGCCTAGCAAGATTGTGCATTTTCGATGGACCAACACTCATACAGAAGATGGAGCGAGCTGATATTTGGCATGAATAAAGTAATAAAATATATGTTAACGATGATGAGATATTTCGTTTGGAAGTCTTATAATTCTCATATTATAAGCATTGTCTCAATTTCTGAAAAGCCCTTGTATATCACATATTTTTAGTCACAGACAGAATTTTTAAACTTTTTGGGTGTTTAAATTTGAAAAAAAGCTGAGCTACATTATTATTACTCATAAGGTCATATTATTTAAAAATAAATAGAAATGGAAAAGTTGAAGTTTCTTCATATTCAGGTTTTCATATCAAACTTAAGTATGTGTTGTTTCAATATTCAGGATGGAGCCAAAGCAAGGGAAGACCGGGAAGAAGATATCAAATCTCCTGAAGGAAATATGGCTACACTACATGGAGAAGAGGGAGATAGAAACACAAAATTCCCTGAAGACGGCAACAGCAGCGCTCCTCTGCCTAAACCTGCTCTGTAGATTTCCCGCCAAAATGGAAAAAAACAATGTGGGAATGTTAACTCTTTACCACACGAGAAAATTTTAGACTGGTCCAAATTGAAAGCATTTGCAGACGACAAAATAAAGGTGACTGAACAATAGAAATTTGTTCTGAGAAGGGTAGAAAACACTGTGGGAAAAGGAGAAAATGCTGGTTACCAGCATTTTCTCCTTTTCCCATAGTGTTTTCTAAAGGCTTCTTTCTCAAGGGCGTCAAAAGTAGGGATTGTGTGGTAATGGGTTAAGGGACTTGCATATGACCAATGACTATTAAATTCTATAGCATAACAAACATGTAATTATTTTCCATAATGTCTAGAACCTCGGATGCTATGTTCGTCTGTATATTTCTGGTATGTAAATGAGCGAGTTGCTCATGTAAAAATAGACACTTCTTCCCTTCAGTGTCGACCTGGGTTGTAGTAAATCTTTAATTTATCTACTTGTTTGATGGTTTTCGACTACTGGGGTTTAATGAATGAAAATTATAAAGCTTTGGGAGTATAAAGATGATTTTTTTTGTATTTTTGTAAAATTTTTGCCCCAAAATCTGAAGGGCCACCTTTAACCACACAATGCAGAATTTTAACAACCTTAACCCTTTACCCCATAAAGCATTCCTATTGCATCTGTAATTGACCCTAAATAACAGCAAGGATGAAGCCGTTTCTTATGTGTATATGACACCTTTTGATAGCATAGAAAATATTGTGACAAAAGGTGAAATTGGTTGTCATGAGCAATTTCACCTTTTGCCACAATGTTTTCCAAAGGCTCCTGAAAGCAATGTGTAGAAATGAGTATCTATGGTATAAAGGGTTAAGAAAGAAGGCTTTTGAAAACATCGTTGGAAAAGAAGAAAATGCTGAGCAACCAGTGAGTTTGCCCATGGAAATCGAAGCAGGTTTTAAAAGTAACAGTTCCAAAGTACCAAGCATCATCCATGCTTGTGACACCAAATAAAGAACTGTAAATACTAAAACTGTCTTCGTCATTTCCAGGTATATAAAAATTGTTGTTTAATTTTGATTTATTAATTTATTATTATCCCCGCCAAAGGCGAGGGGATATAGTTGTTTTAGCATTGTCCTTCCTTCCGTCTGTTGGTCCGTCTGTCCGTCCCGGCAAATAGCTCCAATTCCTTTGGACGGAATTACGTGAAACTTTATACTGTACATGTGTACAACAACCCATTCTGCCGAGACTTTTTTTTCTTTCATTTTTTGATTCCATGCAAAATGGCTGACTGGGAGCAATTTTTAAGTTAACTTATGCGGTTCAGTGCACTTTTAATGTTTTTAGTCTTAACCTTGAAAACTAGTTACAGAGTTTTTAAATTCAACGTGTCACATCTATCTATCACCATTTGGAAATAAAGGGAAAAAAGTTTAACCCAGATTGACCTTGTAACTCTGTCAATGTTTTTGCGATTACTAGCTGCATCATGGAAAAAGGGGGCTTCATGTTATATTTCATTCCACTTCTTGTGAACACGATTCCTCTCAAACTTCTTGACGGATTTGAGTAAAATTTTCACAAAATGTTCCTCGTCATGTGCCCAATGGCATATTGTCAATGTTTTGCAATTTGTAGCTGCGTCATGGAAAAAGGGGGCTTCATTTTTTTCCATTTCTTGTGATCGCACTCCTCCCACATTTCCTTGACAGATTAGAATAGAATTTTCACAGAATGTTTCTCGTCATGTGACCATATTGTCAAGATTTTAACCCATTACCACACAATCCCTACTTTTAACGCCCCTGAGAAAGAAGCCTTTAGAAAACATTGTGGGAAAAGGAGAAAATGCTGGTGACCACAATGTTTCCTACCCTTCACAAAACAAATTCCAAATTTTCAGTCTCTTTTATTTTGTCGTCTGCAAATGCTTTTGATTTAGAGAAGCCTAAAATATTGTTGTTTGGTAATGAGTTAAGTAGAGTTCCTTTTTTATAGTTTTATTCATGTAGATGACAAGTGCCATTATACATTTGGATATTTTGTTGACTTTACTTGAAATTTTGATATAAGATCATTCATGCTTGTGACACCAAATAAAGAACTGTGTATATACTAAAACTGCCTTCGTCATTTCCAGCTGCTGATCCAGGCTTCCCTTTTAGGCTAGTTGCCCATACCTTTTAACCCTTTACCACACAATCCCTACTTTTGACGCCCCTTAGTAAGAAACGTATAGAAAACATTGTAGGAAAAGGAGAAAATGCTGGTAGCCAGCATTTTCTCCTTTTCCTACAATGTTTTCTACCCTTCACAAAACAAATTCAAATTTTCAGTCACTTTTATTTTGTGGTCTGCAAATGCTTTCCATTTGGACAAGCCTAAAATATTGTTGTTTGGTAATGAGTTAAGAGTAAAATGTTATAGGAGGTTTGAAGTTAAAAGAGCCTTTCATAATATTCGGAAAGAGTTAAATTAGGAAAATACTATTGAGAAAATTCTCTGTCTTGTCATTTAGTAAAGAGCTGGAGAAAAGAAAAAATTTCCTCCTATCATGTTGATATTTTTCCTACTGCAATGTTCTTAAATTAACCCTTTATCACACAATTATAAACAACCTTGTTGATGAAGACATTTGAAAACTTTTTCTTGTATATATAGTGTTGTCTACCATTCCACTACAAAATTCGATATTGTTTCACATTTAACTCTTCATCAAATGACAAACTTTTAGTCTGGTCAAAATTAAAAGCAGTTCCAGACTACATTTTGAATTTAACTGACATACATGTAGTGGTGTTTTGCAGTGAAAGTGTAAGAAATCTTGTGGAAAAAGAATAAAATGCAGGCTTCCCATCCTCGGATACCCCGGTGTCTCCCTATTCGCTACGCTACATCAACCCTTGAAAATCGATACGAAACGTCATAGCATACAGTCCACTCGCCTATCACAAAATGATGATGGAACCAATGAAAAGCCAGCATTCGGCCAGCGGTAAAGCGAGGGAAATTTTAATTAATTATCCCAGGGGTCGATGTAGCGTAGCAAATAGGGAGACCCCGGGGTATCCGAGGATGCAGGCTTCCAGCGTTTACTCCTTTCCCACTAGTTTTTCAAATGACAATTTTCTCAGGATGGTTAAAATTTGGACTGTGTATTAAATGTTAACCTTCCATCAGGAAATTATTTTAGTTGTATACACTGTCTGAATATCTGTCATTTGCTTTTAAAGAGTTAACGCTTTACCAGACAATCAAGTTTTAACGACCTCAAGTAAGAAAGCCTTTGAAAGTATTGTGGGAAAAGAAGAAAATGCTAGTACCCAGGATTTTCTCCTTTTCTCATAATGTTTTCTATTCTGCCAAAGACAAATCCCACTGATTGACTCGTGTTTAATTTGCTGTCTGCATTTTCTTTCAAAATGGCCCAGTCTGAGATTTTGTCAAGTGGTAAAGTGTTTTAAAAAGGATTATGCAGATTTTTGTTATCAAACCAAACTGTCTTGACTACTCTGAAAATGTTTCATTACTAACTTTAGAAATGGAAATGCTATCAAGCCACTATTAAAGTAATAAAAAAGGGTGAGAGAAAAATCAGTGTTTGAATAGCATTCCCTGGAACTTTTCACCACAAAATATTAAACTGGTCTAAATTGAAAGCATTTGCAGACGACAAATTAGATATGTCTCAAATTATTGAATTTGTTTCTGAAACCTTTTCTAAAAATTGGTAACCAACATTTTGTCCTTTTCCCACTATGTTTTCAAAAGCCATTATCCAAAATGTTGTTAAAACATGGGATTATACAGTAAATGGTTAAATACCTTTATTACTGGTTGTGTGTGCTTTTTTTTACGAAACTTTGCTCATAATGGATTTATGGATCAGGAATAAAATTACTTCTATTAGATTGTTTCTCAAACTTATTTTACTCCTTGTACAGTCAATTAACTTATTTCCAGACCATTCAGCTTTCTGTCTGTGAAAGACAGCCTTTGAAAACATTCTTGGAAAAGAAAGAAATACTAGATTAGTACAATAGTTGTTTCACCTAGCAGTGTAACAGCTTTTTTAGCCATTGCTCAATCTGAAGGCCAGTGATCTTTTAAATTGCGAGTTAAGGCTGTGTTAGCAAGTAAACTTTATTGCGGGATCAGCCAGAAATAAATAGGTGATTTTTATCAAGCCTGTTGTACCCAGCATTGGATTGATTAACCCTTTCACAAACGACAAATTTTGGACTCTTCCAAACCGAGAGAGCAGACGACAATTTTAGATTGTGAGAAAATGGCAGAAAGTTCTCAAAAAGGGTAGAAAACACTGTTGGAAAAGGAGAAATTGCCCAAAGTGTTTTCAAAAGCCTTGTTTTGGGAAAGGGTTAATATAGTAATTTGATGGATGTTATAGCCCAAAATATTTTGTGTCTGGTTTAATCAGAAATTTAAGGATTGTTGCAGTTGGAAATTTAAGAGCAGTTTAAGCTTGCACATAGCAGGGTGGAAATTATAGGCAGTTTGGGTTAGCAATGGGGGTGGGGGTATTCTTCAGTTATTTTCCCTGATTCCTTTTCAGTACTACATTTGTCCAGATCAGGTACATGTACTTGCTTGGTTTTTATCTTTGATTTTCTCGGACTATGCAGATATTCGTTTGAGGTCATGTCTCATTTAAATCTGGTTAAATTGTTTTACAAATACGCATAAACACAGAGCAGAGTTTGTATTAATCCATTACCACAAAATCCCTACTTTTGACGACCCTGAGAAAGAAGCCTGTAGAAAACATCGTGAGAAAAAGAGAAAATGCTGGTTACCACATTGTTTTCTACCCTTCACAAAACAAATCAAATTTTCAGTCCCTTTTATTTGTTTCGTCTGCAAATACTTTCGATTTGGATATGCCAAAAGTTTTGTCGTTTGGTAAAGAGTTAAATTTACATGGGACCCTCACATATAAATCGGATGATATTTAACATTCCAAAAAGGAATCGAGGATAAAAACAAATGAATACAGGTGAAAGGACCAATCTGTTATTTAGTTACCTTTGATCTTTATCTAGCAAGGAGGATAATTTGACTTAGAGAGATGGCCCTCGTTTGATGGTTTATTCAGCCACAAACACTTTACCAAACGACAAACGTTTAGACTTGCTCTGATAAAAAGGATTACTTTTAGAGATGACAAATAAGACTAAAAAATTGAAATTCGGTATGACAAGGGTAGAAAAGATAGTGATAAATGAAGAATATGTTGGTTATCAGTATTTTTCTTATTTTCTCACAATGTTTTCAATGGCATTTTTCTCTGGGGGCATTGTGTGAAGAGGTTTAATAAAGTCAATAATTAACTCTTTTATTACTGAATAAATAAACTGCATTTTCTGAAAGGCGAAAAATACAGTTCCTCTGCAAGATCAAGAGACAGTTCAGTCATAGTCTAGAATATAGCAGTGGACATTGTAGACCAAGATCAGACTGTACGCTCTGTGCAGTCTGATCTTGGTCCAGACTGTCCACCAAAAAGCCTCTGGTGTCATCTATGGTATCGAAAGAGTCTACTGTCTTTTTTTTTTTGAGCACTCGATTTGAAGGTCATTTTTGTCCATAATTTGAAGGCTGTGGTTGCCAGTAAACTGACGGTGGTTTTAGTATATGGTTTAACCCAAGAGTGACAACCTACGGAATAGCCGCCATTATGTGTGCAAAGTGCAAATTATTTTTTTTTTGAAAAATATATGTATATAAAATTTACTTAAAATACCTACTTCATCTGGTGACGGTAAATATATTTGTCCTACTCGTGAAATCAAAATGCCATGAAACAATGTTGTAGTTCTAAACACTTCAACACAATTATTCTTAACGGCATTGTATACGACATCTATTTTTAAATCGCACATGTGTCGCCGGCTTCGAAAATTGTGTGGAGGTAATTGCAAAATCAACGAAACTAATGAACAAAATACTAATGTAAACTAACGAAGAAAGTTGCCAGCTACCATATGCACTGCTTTGTTTGGACAGATCTTCAATAACAATAATGTACAAGCTGAAAAACTTACCTTTTTACAACGAAAATGGGGGGATTTAAAATGTCCCCGATGACGTATGCTATGACGTAGGTTGTTACCCCTGTTAACCCATAACCTGCTATATACAGGGGTAACAACTTACGTCATAGCATATGTCATCGGAGACATTTTAAATCCGCCATTTTCGTTTTAAAAAGGTAAGTTTTTCAGCTTGTACATTATTGTTATTGAAGATCTGTCAATGGACTAAGTGCATTGCCTTGAAGTGGGATTATATTGAAAAGTAATGACCGGATTTTCACTCCTTGGTAATCGGAAGCACTTGGGGCCGAGAACTTTTTTATCACACCTCGTAGGTGATGTCTTGCATGGTATAATGAACTATAGTGAAACATTTGGCCCCCTTTTGCCCGATGATGTCTCGGATCCTCATTTAACACTTAAGGTAAACATTTTCCTGTCGACTGCAGCAAAACAACTAGTTTTTTGTCAATAATTATCTTTTTAAACTTAAACAGAAAGGAATGGTGTAGAAGAAGATCAGATTGAAGACTGCAGACTTTTTGTAAACACTTTCTGTCGAATAATTGTCAGGGAAATCTGTCACATTAGGTTTTGTGCTACAGTAGACTGAATGCACCTATAATATATCCAGAATCATATTTCCTTTGTCTACTTTATTATGCTACATATGAAACAGTTAAACAGTAACAAAACATGATTTCCTCGGTTTGACAAGATTCTTGTCATTTTGCCCGTTGCAGAGATGTATGGTGAGAGTAACGAACAACAACTCTACTCGGAGATTGCAGTTAGAGCCGAGGTGGCTCCCGTCACCCGAGATATGCCGAATGACCCAACTTACCACAGCAGGTTTTCCACGTGCTTGATTCGGACATGTTTTGTATTCACTGTTAACCCATTACCACACAATCCCTACTTTTGACGCCCCTGAGAAAGAAGCCTTTTGAAAACAATGGGGGAAAAGGAGAAAATGCTAGTAACCAGCATTTTCTCCTTTTCCCACAGTGTTTTCTACCCTTCCCAGAACAAATTTCTATTTTTGAGTCACCTTTATTTTGTTGTCTGCGAATGCTTTCAATTTGAACCAGTCTAAACTTTTCTCGTGTGGTAAAGAGTTAAGTGTGTCAGTCAGTTGTGTAAACTGTTTCTTAATGGGATCTTTATAGTGTTCGGCTTTTATTTTGTACAGTTGATGGATTATGTCAGTTCAAAGATTAATTTTGGAAAGTATTAAACATCGAGGTGGGTGAATCTGTTGCTGTGGTTTTTCCCTTTCTCTTTATTAATTGTCATTTTCTGCGTAATCATTGTTATACACATTATGATCGTCTTCGTCACTTGTTTTCTCCTCACCCTCATCACCAAACGAGGATAAAATGATGGTCGCTGTGGTGGGCTCAGTCGGTAATGTAGATCTACGGGATTGTAAATTCGATGGTCGAGCCCGCCATACGGTAGCACAGTTAGTGACTACATGGGCTAGAAATTAAGGGTTCTGGGTTCAATGCCGAACCCGCCAGCTTAGGGACAACAGGGCTTGAAAGTTAGGGATTATGGGTCGTTGTAGGACAGATAACTGTCCCCAAAGGCGGTGTTACTTTTTGACTGGTCGCCTCAGATACGGTGCACAATAAATGTCCCAATTTGAAAAAAAAAAATCACTGTAGCGTCTCATTATTGAGACCAGGGTTCGGTGCAGAGTCAGGTGGCTCAGTCGGTGACGTAAAACATTGAAGTTCGACTCCTGGTTCGGCCAAAGGGAATCAGCATGGCCAAGTAGTCCAGACAGGGCCGTGGCTGGCCGCATGCAAAAACGCAGTAGCGTACTTTTAACCCTTAGACTGCCAAGCGCGACTCAGTAACCTTTTGCAGACAGCTCAGATCAAGATCAGACTGCACAGAACATGCAGGCTGATCTTGGATCCACACTGTTAGATAAGGAGATCATCAGATGTGATTCCCCAAACCATAATTTTGACATAGCAAATATTTGGGCTTTTACTAGAGAAATAGAAAAATCATTTTTAGTTATTCAGCAGGAAATGCAATATAGAAAAGGAAGAGAATTTCGCGGAAAAAAAAGTCATCAAAGGCCTCCAGGTAGCATCTGCGATTAACCATAAGCTACTTTGAGCGACTCATGGACCTTTTGCGGACAGTGTAGATTAAGATCAGACTGCACAGAACGTGCAGTCTGATCTTGAATCTGCACTGTCCGATTGGGAGATTTTTTTTTATTTATCCAAAATATATGTTTGAGTGGCCATTATGATTATTCGAGTATTTTCCATCAACTTGAAAGGGTCATTTGGCTGCTAAGCGCGACTCGCTGACTTCAAGCGGACTGCAGATCAAGATCAGACTGCACAGAACGTGCAGTCTGATCTTTGATCTACATTGTTTCGATAAGGATTTTTCATTAGCTCCCAAGACATAACTTTGAAACAGCAATATTTTGGTTATTAATATCGAAAAGAAAAAATTATTTTAGCTATTTTAACAGGGTAACTGTAAAACTTGTTTAGCAGGTTAACCCATTACCACACAATCCCTACTTTTCACGACCCTAAGAAAGAAGTCTTCAGATAACATTGTGGGAAAAGGAGAAAATGCTGGTAACCAGCATTTTTTCCCATTTCCCACAATGTTTTCTTCCCTTCACAAAACAAATTTCAAATTTTCAGTCACTTTTATTTTGTCGTCTGCAAATGCTTTCAATTTGAACCGATCTATAATATTGTCGTTTGGTAATGAGTTAAGGGGTAAAATAAATTGTAGTCCAGCCCGTCATACCCTTCACCCTTCTAGTTCTGGTGAAACCATTATCTCCCGCCAGATGGCATTCTGCAAATACTTATCTATCTAATATGGGCATCCTGGGTACAGAACCGGACCACATTTCTAAGCGACGACCGTTACTTTGAATTTCAAACTAAAATAAACGTTTACTCAATAATAACGCTACCTGTTGCGACTCGCTCAGCTATGATCAGCAGTTTAGAGAAATCTGGAACTAAAACAGGCCTAATATTTCCTCAAACGTATTGATAAAAGCCGTTTTCTCCATTGCTACTTCATTGCGCGTATTACTAGTCTCCCTGATGGTGAAACCAGGAAATACATGACTATGTGAGCTGTCGCCTGGATACGCTCAGCCCGAAATAATGTTGAAATCGGTGTAAAACGCTACTGAATCAACCAATCTTTAACTCTTCACCTAACAACAAAATTTTGGACTAGTCCAAAATCGAAAGCATTTGACAAAATAATTATGACTGAAAAATCGAAATTCGACTTGGAAAGGGTAGAAAACATTGTGGTAAAAGGAGAAAATTCTGGTTACCAGCATTTTCTCCTTTTCCCACAATGTTTTATACAGGCTTCTTTCTCAGGGCCGTCAAAAGTAGGGATTGTGTGGTAATGGGTTTAATGTCCGCCAGTGCAGACGACAAACTAAACGAGGCTCGATTCATTGTCAGCGAAGAAAACATTGTGGGATAGAGAAAATGTCGGTTGTCTAGCATTTTCTCTTTTTTCCACAATCTTTTTCTATAAGCCTTCTCTCTGTGGTAGTTAAACAATGTGACAGTTTTGTAATGTGTTTTGATTGAAGAAATTGAGTCACCTGGCGTTTATAGAGAGACTTTCGGTAATTTTTTTTTTTCTATGTTTTTACAAGACATCATATTCAAATATAAAGTACAACCATATTCCTATAGGCTCCAAATTGGTCTAATGGTCAGGGGAGTCGACTTGGGAACTCGGGTACCCGAGATCGAGCCGCGTCAGCTCCAGGAAAAAAAAATCGCACATACAGAGAAGGGGGGAAAGAGAAAGACACTTGGATAGAGGAAGAAATAGCTGGATAGAGGACGGGAAAGAAAGACACTTGGATAGGCGATGGGGGGACCCAGGGAAATTACCTTTTACTACTCTGTGTATTTGGATTTAAGAATTTCAATACAGAGGTGCTTAATGAAAGATAATTACTTTTTTTTTTCCCGAATTAAATTCTCTTTGCAAAGATCAAGTTTAAACAAGAGAAACACCAAAATAAAAGATGATTTTTTTTTAATATTCAAAATGAAATAATGTACACAACAGAAATATATAATACCCAAAGATCACATTCCAAAACTTTACAATAAAGGGAAGGTTTTAGTCTTTACCACATGACAAAATTTCAGACTGGTCCACAAAGAATTTGCAGAAAAATAAAAGCTGACTGAAAAATTTAAATTTGGTTTGGGAAAGCTAGAAAACACTGGGAAAAGGAGAAAAAACTTGTAACCAGCATTTTCTTCTATTCCCACAGTGTTTTCAAAAGGCTTCTTTCTCAGGGTCGTTAGAATTTGGGATTGTGTGGTAAAGGGTTAAGAAAAACATTGTGGGAAAAGGCAAAAATGCTTGTTACCAATATTTTCCCTTTTCTGCAATGTTTTTCTACACTTTCACACACAATTACCATTACTTAACCAAATTGCATACATTTTCTACTGGTACAAATTGGGAGCACTTGTAGAGAATTTGTTGAATTTTCCCTCCTCTGCAATATTTTTTATACACTTTTACATATAATTACCATTACTTAACTCTTTACTTAACAACAAAATTTCAGACAGGTCCAAATTGAAAACATTTGCAGATGGCAAAATAAAAGTGACTGAAAATTTGAAATTTGTTTTGTGAAGGGTAGAAAACATTGTGGGAAAAGGAGAAAATGCTGGTTATCAGCATTTTCTCCTTTTCCTTCAATGTTTTCTTGCAGGCTTCTTTCTCGGGGTCGTGAAAAGTAGGGATTGTGTGACAATGGGTTAACCCTTTACAAAATGGCATAATTTTTCCACTGGTCTAAATTGAAAGCATTTTGTGAAGTACTTGTTGAATTTAGCTGAAATAATGTAACTGTCAGTGAAAAGGTAGAAAACCAAGCAGGAAAAGGAGAAAATGCTTGTTACCAACATATTCTCCTTTTTCCACAAAATTTTCAAAATGCTATTTCCTGAGGGTCGAGTTGAACTTCGCTGAAATAATGGTAACTGTCTGTGACAGAGTAGAAAACCTTGTAGGAAAAAGAGAATAGGCTGGTAACCAGTATTTTCTCCTTTTCCCACAATATTTTCACAAGACCTTTTCCTCATGGTCATTAACTCTTTACCTCACGAAAAACTTTTAGACTGGTTCAAATTGAGAGCATTTGCAGACGACAAAATAAAAGTGACTGAAAATTCAAAATTTGTTTTGTGAAGGGTAGAAAACATTGTGAGAAAAGGAGAAAATGCTGGTTACCAGCATTTTCTCCTTTTCCCACAATGTTTTCTAAAGGCTTCTTTCACAGGGTCGTCAAAAGTAGGGATTGTGTGGTAATGGGTTAAAACTTGGGATTGTGTGGTAATGAGTTGAACCATTTGAAATATATATTGACAGTACATGAAAATTCCTTTAATAATGTACAAATTAACTTTCTACCAATGAACAAAACCATAGACTGATCCAAATTGAAAGCATTTGAGACAACAAATCAAAGGTGGCTAAGATGACTAAATTTGTCCAAGATAGGAGAAAATTGTGGGAAAAGGAGAAAAGTTTTGAATCTCGTTTATTGTGTCTTCTGCAAATGCTTTCAATTTTGCCTTGTCCAAATTAATGTTGTTGTAACTATGAAGAGTTAACCCATTACCACGCAATCCCTACTTTTGACGCCCCTGAGAAAGAAGCCTTTAGAAAACATTGTGGGAAAAGGAGAAAATGTTGGTAACCAGCATTTTCTCCTTTTCCCACAATGTTTACCCTTCACAAATCGAATTTCAAATTTTCAGTCACTTTCATTTTGTCGCCTGCAAATGCTTTCAATTTGGACAAGTTTAAAGTTTTGTCGTGTGGTAAAGAGTTAAAAAACAACAGTGAATTTGAGCAAAAGGTTAAATCAAGACAATTACCTCATCACAATATAATTTTTTAAGTCTTTAACCCTTTACTCCATAGATACTAATTTCTATGCATTGCTTGTAGGAGCCTTTGGAAAACATTGTAGCAAAAGGTGAAATTGCTCTTCACGAGCACCTTTTGCCATAATGTTTTCTATGTTATCAAAAGATACCATATACACATAAGAAATTGCATCATCATTGCTGTTATTTAGGGTCAATTAGAGATACCACAGAAATGCCTCATGGGGTAAAGGGTTAATAAACGATGAAATTCTAGACTTGTCCAAACTGAAAGCCTTTGCAGATGACAATTTCAATGTGGCTCAAATGATGTAATTTTTTTTTAAAGGGGTAGAAAACATTGCGGGCAAAGGAGAAAATGCTGATTACCAGCATTTTCTCCTTTTCCCACAATGTTTTCCAAAGGCTTCTTTCTGAGGGTCATGAGCCCTTGAGGGCCTGAATTGCTCACTAGCAAAAATCACATTTTCATGATGCAAAAATACAAAAAAAAAATGCACACACACACAAAAATGGGGATGGGTGGGTTTGCCACTTGGCTTTCGTGAACAAAGACAGCATAATAAGGAGGCATTGTGATTTGAAACTTTGCAAACTTTCATAAAATCCAGTCATTAATGCTGGCTATATTGTGTAAACAAGAAATGTAAATTTTCAATTTTAGACGGTTTAACTCTATAACAAATGTACAAATTTTACACTGGTCCAAATTGAAAGCATTTGCAGACAACATAATAAATGTAACCTAAAGATTTAAATATTGTTCTGGGAAGGTAGAAAACACTGTGGGAAAAGGAGAAATTGCTGGTTACCAGCATTTTCTCCTTTTCCAACTATATTTACTGAAGGTTTCTTTTTCAGGATCATGAAAACAAGGAATTGTCTGGGAAAGGGTTGGTTACCAGCATTTTCTCCTTTTCCTACAGTATTTTCTGAAGGTTTCTTTTTCAGGGTCATGAAAAGAAGGAACTATATCGGAAACGGTTGAATGGCTAGATTTCCCTTTCTAAATTTTCTTTTTTTTCCCAAAATCAATAGGTTTCAAGCAATTGATGATACAAAAAAAACTGTATAAATTTCATGAAAGTCAAATCACAAATGCAAGCTTTATCGCATAAACATGACATGTACAGTTTCAATTTTAAAATAATACATTTCCCTTACTAATTTTCTGATCTTTTTTCAAAATAAAAAGGTTTCAACAACTATTAAAATATTACTTTTCCCATACTAATTTTCCGATCTTTTTTCAAAATCAAAAGTTTTCAAGCTATTGATGATTATATAAAGACACTATGTAAGTTCCATGAAAATCTAACAACATAATTAACCCTTTCCCACACCGCAAAACTTTGGACCTATCCAAATTGTAAACATTTGCTGATGAAAATTTTCATAGTGGCTCAAATTACACAATCTATCTTTAACCCATTACCACACGACAAAATTTTAGACTGGTTCAAAATGAAAGCATTTGCAGACAACAAAATGAAAGGTGACTGAAAAATTGAAATTTGTTCTGGGAAGGGTAGAAAACACTGTGGGAAAAGGAGAAAATGCTGGTTACCAGCATTTTCTCCTTTTTCCTACAGTGTTTTCAAAAGGCTTCTTTCTAAGGGGTGTCAAAAGTAAGGATTGTGTGGTAATGGGTTAATAGGGTTGAACATTTTGTGGGAATAGGAGAAAATGCTGATTACTAGCATTTCCTCCTTTTCCCACAATGTTTATAAAAAGGCTTCTTTCTCCCAGTCATCAAAAGTGGTCATTGTATAATAAAGGGTTAACCCTTTATCAGACAACAAAAATATAGACAACTCCAAATTGAAAGTATTTGCAGACGACAAGTGATATTTGGCTCAACTCATAGAATTTGTCCCTCATGTGAAAAGGGGAAATAACCAGCATTTTTTATTCCTTTTCCCACAATGTTTTAACCCTTTACCACACACTCCAGACTTTTTACACCCCTATGAAAAAAGCCTTTTGAAAACATTGTGGGAAAAGGAGAAAATGCTGATAATCAGCATTTTCTCCATTTCCCTTCCAAAGATAAATTTCATTTTTTTTTTGGTCAAATTCATTTTGTTGTCTGCAATTACTTTCAATTTGGACCCATGTAAATTTTTTCTGTTTGGTGAAGAGTTAAAAAAGGTTTACTACCCAGGGTTGTTATTGTGTGGTAAAGGGTGAATCTTGTAAACAAGAGAAAGTTTGGTTTGTATTGGAGTTGAACGCCATTTTAACAGCTAATATCATGCCAGTCAGTGACGCACCCATGCAATTCCTGGCTTTCTAACATCAGTACTGACACAACTTTCTTTCCAAAGCTATTTTTCTCACATGCATAAGAGGTGAGAGGTGAAAAATCGCTGGAATATGTTAGAGAATTCACAGCAACCAGGTATCAAAGCTGCAACCTCATGGTCTCGAGATAGATTAACCACTAAGCTACCTGGCCAGGCAGTAAACAATACAAATCCTAGACTAACATTCTGACAAACACACAAGACAACAAAAACCATTGCATGACCTTTTTAGCGCTTAACCCTTTACTCCGTAGATACTCATTTCTACGCATTGCTTGTAGGAGCCTTTGGAAAACATTGTGGCAAAAGGTGAAGTAGCTCGTGACGAGCAATTTCACCTTTTGCCCCAATATTTTCTACACTATCAAAAGGTGACATATACACATACCATAAGTAACAGCTTCATCCTTGCTGTTATTTAGGGTCAATTAGAGATACCATAGAAATGCCTTATGGGGTAAAGGGTTAAAACTCTTGACCAAATAAAGAAATTTTGGACTTGTCCATATTGAAAGTATTTTCATACGATAATTAACTCATTACCACACAATCCCTACTTTTGACGCCCCTGAGAAAAAAGCCTGTTGAAAACACTGTAGGAAAAGGAGAAAATGCTGGTAACCAGCATTTTCTCCTTTTCCCACAGTGTTTTCTATCCTTCCCAGAACAAATTTCTATTTTTCAGTTACTTTTATTTTGTCGTCTGCAAATGCTTTCAATTTGGACTAGTCCAAAATTTTCTCATGTGGTAAAGAGTTAAGAGGTGGATGAAATGATGTGATAAGCCTATGACAGGGTAGAAAACACAATACAGACTGACAGGGTAGAAAACACAATACAGACTGACAGGGTAGAAAACACAATACAGACTGACAGGGTAGAAAACACAATACAGACTGACAGGGTAGAAAACACAATACAGACTGACAGGGTAGAAAACACAATACAGACTGACAGGGTAGAAAACACAATACAGACTGACAGGGTAGAAAACACAATACAGACTGACAGGGTAAAAAACACAATACAGACTGACAGGGTAAAAAACACAATACAGACTATTTCCACTTTTTAATCCTTTACCACACGATGCCCACTTTTGACGACCCTGACAGATAAAGCTTCAACCCTTTTCTAAACAGTCCCTGATTTTTATGAGCCCGAGATAGAAAACTTTTAAAAACATAGTGAGAAAAGAAGAAAAAGCTGGTAACCAGCATTTTCTCCTTTCCCCACAATGTTTTCTACCCTGCTGGAAACGAATTCCAATTTTTGAGTTGCGTTAATTTTGTCATCTGCAAAAGCTTCCAATTTGGATCAGTCTAAAATTTTGCCGTTTGGTAAAGAGTTAAAAAAATTTGTGGAAAAAAGAGAAAATGCTGATAACCACAATGTTTTCTAACCTACTAAAGACAGAAATCATCACTTAATTTGTCAACAATTAATTTGTCATTTGTAAATATACATGTATGCTATGAATTTAGTCCTGTCTAAAGTTTTATCATCTGGTAAAGGGTTAACATTGTGACAAAATGTTAGTATTGTCCACTTTAAACACACTTGCAGCTGAAAGATGAAAATTTGATGTGATTTATAACAGAATTTGTCTTTCAAAGAGGAAACTAGAGCTGTTACTGAATATGACTTAATACCCCCACCAGCGTTTTGACTGGAAAAAATGTCAAGTTCAATGGGAGATAATTCCTCAACCAGGAAGAGTTAACACTTGAAAATTGCGTCTTGCAAATCTTCAATATATGATCAATATATGTACGAAGTTTCAATACAATTGAAGGAAAACTGTAGGAGGAATTTATGGCACAAAATTACTAGTATTTTGTAGACAGATGAACTCTGGCAGACAGGCTGATTCTGGTATAGCCCAGAAAACATTCAAATTGCAGGGTTATAAAAAAATATAGCATAAAAGAAGAAAATGCTGGTGAAAAGCACTTCCACCATTTGCAAAAGAAGTTTAAAAAATTTGCCACTTAAACTTTTTTTGGAAAACAAAATGGTTTATGAAAGGTTAAAAATCACTAAAATAAACTTACCACAGTACAGACCATTTTAACCATTTACCACACAATCCCTACTTTTGACGACCCCGAGAATAAGCCTTTAGAAAACATTGTGGGAAAAGGAGAAAATGCTGGTTACCAGCATTTTCTTCTTTTTCCACAATGTTTTCTACTATATTAATAGACTAGTCTATCATTTAAGCCACACTGAAATTGCTATATGTATAATGCTTTCAACTTGGACAAGTCTAAATTTTTTGTGTGTGGTAATTAACCCTTTCCCAAATGACAAATTTTGGACTCTTCCAAATTGAAAGAGTTTGTAGACGACAATTTTAGATTTTGAGAAAATGGCAGAAAGTTCTCAAAAAGGGTAGAAAACACAGTGGGGAAAAAGGAGAAATTGCTCTTTACGAGCAATTTCTCCTTTTCCCACAGTGTTTTCAAAAGACTTACTGCAGACAGTCGTAAAAACCAGGGCTTGTTTGGGAAAGGGTTAAAGTGTTGAAACTACATAGTATTAGTTGTATGGTCAGGTGGCAGGGGCATTGACAGAGGCCTCCTTCAGTGAGGAGGCGACATTATTCACAACAGCCGTGAACAAGTTTCCAAGTCGCCTGCCCCCTGACCGTACAACAAATTTATTATACTGTAAAGTTTTACCCTTTCAATGCTCGTTAATCGAAATTTTCCTGTATTATAATCTCATGAATCGAGTATGCTGACGAAATAGAAATTCCCTCCCAATTCAATGAAAACTGACGTCACTGGAAACCGACTTCACTTAAACGTGCAGTTTGGTGCATAAATGTGCAGTGTGGTGATCCATCAATGCCGCCATTTTGGATGTTGTGTTGCACGTGTAGTAATGTTTACGGGGCACTCAAAAGGGAAACCGGCTTTACATGGTTTTTGCCAGGGAACATGATATATATGTTCTCGGCATGTTAACCAATAAGATCGTGAGAAATTTCTTTGCACTATAATAAAAAAACAACGTGTAGGCAGGCTGAACATTCTCATAGGAAGCACTGGCTACTTTACCCTGAACACTTTACAAAATAATCACATTTTAACAACTCTAAGGTTTTAGAAAATATTGCAGGAAAAGGAGAAAATGCTAGAAATCAGTACTCTCCCCACCCCCATATTTTCTTCCCTCTTTAACCCTTCACCAAACAGTTTTACGACCCTGAGAAAGAAGCCTTTTGAAAACATTGTGGGTAAAGGAGAAAATGCTGGAAACCAGCATTTTCTCCTTTTCCTACAATGTTTTCTACCCTTCCCAAATCAAATTGCTATCTTTGAGTCATATTTGTCCTCTGTAAATGTTTTCAATTTGGACTGGTCCAAAATTTTGTCCTTGGGTAAAGAGTTAACAGGCAGCAACAGATTATATCTTCACTCCTCTGTAAATACTCATAGCTGGAAAGATTCACACAGATACTCATCTTTACATCATACAGTCTTCCTGAAAGTAGAAAGCAAAATTCATGCTGATTTCAACTGTTCTTTCAAAACCCTCAAGTGCCTTTCACAACTATAGTTGCCTTTGCAGGGTGTGAACAACCAAGATCAGTCTGCATATATACTACCAACTGATCAAGAATCTACACAAACCATTAGGTTGTGACTAAATGTAGTTTCACAACTATATTTATTGATTGATTGCATGTTGAAAACACTGTCTTGAACATTATTTCAGTAATATCGCAGTGGCCAGTGCACCTATCCATGCTTTCCTTGTGTCCCTTTTACTAGTACTCCACACAATTTTCTTTCAAAACCACTGACTGCTTTTCCACGTCGCAATGACTATCATCACCTCGGAAAGAAAAAGGCCGAGCCGGGGCCGAACTCACAACTACCTGTTCTCAAGTCCTGTACAGTACCGACTGAGCTACCAGGGCTCCGCTTCACAGCTATAGCTAGCTTTGTAGCCAGAAGATCCAAGATCAGACTGTAACTTTACTGTAAACTGATCTGGATCTACACAAACCATTGTGTTCCAACAAAAAGCAGTGTAACAACTATAGTTGCCTTTTACAGGCAGTGAATATCCAAGATCTTGACGCACGGTGACTGCAGACTGATCTGAGATCTACACCAACCATAAAGTCTGTCTATATTTTAATCCTGGCTACACCTATGCTCCCTGACCTATATTTGGACAAATAGATACTGTTTGCTTTAATGTTCACAGGATGCCCATTACATACCTATGAACAGCAGGGATACAATATGCCATCTGCATGAAAAATGGTAGGAGCATCAAAAAAACTTTTAATTATGAACTCATTACCAAATGACAAAATTTTAGGTTTGTCCAAATCAAAAGCATTTGCAGAGGACAAAATAAAAGTGACTGAAAATTTAATATTTTTTAAGAAGGGTAGAAAATATTGTGGGAAAAGGAGAAAATGCTGGTTACCAGCATTTTCTCCTTCTCCCACAATGTTTTCTACAGGCTTCTTTCTCAGGGTCGTCAAAAGTAGGGATTGTGTGGTAATGGGTTAAGAAATCATAATTATCTTAAATGTTGAGAAAAATTTGCACATGTACCTCTATCCAACATTCATCTCTAACCAGTCACAGATCTGTCTCATCTAGTGTTTACACCACTTTCAACAGTGAACCATTAACATCATGGTAACAGCTAACTTGTTCATCTATTTCTTGGGTTTCACCAGGCTTACAGTACGGCTCGGCAGAGTAATTCCCCAAGATACATCCATGTTTACCACAGCTATCAGTGAGCAACAAAGCCATAACCTCTAAGAAACAACATGTTCTCTGTATCACCTGTAGGTAAATAAGAATTGTAGGATATATATGGTTGATTGATTGATTGATTGTATGTTGTTTAACACTGTTTTTAACAACATTATTTCAGTTATATCATGGCTGCCAGTGCACCTATCAATGCTTTCCTAGGGTCTATTTTACCAGTACTCCCCACAATATTCTTTCCAAGCCGCTGGCAGATAATTCATCTATCGATCCATGCCCTCTTTTACCAGTACTCCCCACAATATTCTTTCCACGCCGCTGCCAGATAATTCATCTATCGATTCATGCCCTCTTTTACCAGTATTCCCCACAATATTCTTTCCAAGCCGCTGGCAGTTAATTCATCTATCGATCCATGCCCATTTTATTAGCTGGAATTGGAAATTTTGTCATGTAGAGCCGTTTGAAAAGATGCCGGTAATTCCAGACATGTTTAAAGAAGGGCTGCTGTGAAGGTTTGCGGAGACCAAATAACAAAAATATCATCAGAGCAAGCCTTCAGACTGAAGGTTTGGTAAGCATAGCTGTATGTGGTCACGCATTATCATGCTGGAAAAAGCCATGAGGAAGACAGCCACAGACATGTCCATTTTTTCCCATCAGAATTGTGATGATGTGTAATCTAAGTATCGAGAAGTAAACAACAATGGAATAGAATCCAAGACTGTATGCTTGTTACAAATTGAACAGTTACAAAACATCAGAGAAGTAAATACATTTATCAAAAACTTTGATAAATTAACTTATTCACTCTCTGATACAGGCTTTATAATGATAATTGTTTTTTTAGTTAATGTTCTAGATCTTCTTGTAGTTTATAATATGGTAAATAATGAAGTAAACAATAACGTAGGGCGAAAAAGCCGGAACGAAACAGCCGAGGTACGAACAATATCGGAACCGAATAAAACGTGCATTTGGAAGGCCGCTTGTTCTTTCGACAGTTTCTTTTCAAATCTGTAATTCACTATGGCTTGAAGTTTGAATACCTTTCGGACTTTGTCTATTTGAGCATGGATCTTTTTGACTATAGAAAAAGGAGATTCGTCTATGACAGGAATCTGCACGTGCGCAATAAACTTGCTTGGTTCCCTGCATTAGGAACATATTTTTTCGTCCGTGGACTTGTCGCACTTACTTGTTCGTACCAACCTTCTGATACACAGATTAAAAAAAAACAAAACATTTTTCTCAGCGACCTACACTCTCATCAAACTTCATAATTATTGAATATTGTAAATTAATATCATAGATAAGGTTTATGCCCATTTGTGATTCACCCGTGTATTTATGAATTAAATTTATATGATGATTGTTTATTTGTTATTGGAATAACAAATTTCAATGGTTTGAGTTCTTACTTGTAAGTCTTGTCATCATGCAAAATCTTCGATATTTACTGTAGCTCTTTACCAAAGGACAAAATTTTAGGTTTGTGCAAATCGAAAACATTTGCAGACAACAAAAAATAAGTGAGTGAAAATTTGAAATTTGTTTTGTGAAGAGTAGAAAATGTTTTCAAAAGGCTTCTACCTCAGGGTTGTTCAAAGTCAGGATTGTGTGTTAAAGAGTTAACTTTTTACAAAACAACAAAATTTTAGACTGGTCCAAATTGAAAGCATTTGCAGACAACAAAATAAAAATGACTGAAAATTTGAATTTCGTTTTGGGAAGGAAAGAAAACATTGTGGGAAAAGGAGAAAATACTGGTTAGCAGCATTTTCTCCTTTTAACCCAGTGTTTTCATATGGCTTTTTTTTAAGAGTCACTAAGAGTCGGGATTGGGTGGTAAAGAGTTAACCCTTTACTCCACAGATACTAATTTCTACGCATTGCTTGTAGTAGCCTTTGGAAAACATTATGGCAAAAGATGAAATTGCTCGTGGCGAGCAATTTCACCTTTTGTCACAATGTTTTCTATGTTATCAAAAGGTGTCATACACACATAAGAAACAGCTTCATCCTAGCTGTAATTTAGAGTCAATTAGAGATACCATAGAAATGCCCCATGAGGTAGAAGGTTAAATTTGAGGGCTGTATCCGCAAGGAACATAATAGCTCGTTTTACCTGAAATTTGAATACTGTTTCAGGAAATAATTAAATGGCCCGTTTGAAAGATATTCAGATCAAACTGTAGTATTATCAGTTTAGAATTTCTTACGAACCAAGTCCGTAACAAAGAAACAAATGAACAAATGCATGACAGAAATAAGGGACCGGGCAGGATCAAACCCTAGAACAAGCCCCCATTTTATGAAAAAAGTCTGTAACAAAGAAATAAATGAACAAATGCATGGCAGAAATAAGGCACCGGGCAGGATTCGAACCCAAGAAAGAGCCCCCATTTTATGAACAAAGTCTGTAACAAAGAAATAAATGAACAAATGCATGGCATAAATAAGGGACCGGGCAGGATTTGAACCCTAGAATGAGCCCCCATTTTATGAATAAGGTCTGTAACAAAGAAATAAATGAACAAATGTATGGCAGAAATAAGGGACCAGGCAGGATCAAACCCTAGAAAGAGCCCCCATTTTATGAACAAAGTCTGTAGCAAAGAAAATAAATGAACAAATGCTTGGCATAAATAAGGGACTGGGCAGGATTTGAACCTTAGAACAAGCCCCCATTTTATGAACGAAGTCTGTAACAAAGAAATAAATGAACAAATGCTTGGCATAAATAAGGGACCCGGCAGGATTTGAACCCTAGAACCCCTGGACAAAAGGCCATTACCTTAACCACTGAGCCAATGAGATATCTCCCTCACACAGTAGTCAGGTATTGTATATAAATTGGGACAAAGCCATGCATGAAGGAGTGGTCTACCATAACAAATTAGTACTAGGGTACTGCATGGCACAGCTGTAAACTTTCGTTCTCGCAATCCGGAAGCCCCTTGTTTGAGCTGCACTGGTACCATTGGGATTTTTCATTGGAGTGTCCTTGGTCAAGATACTTCAGAGCCCTAGCCTAGTACTGGTGAAACCCAGGAAATACATGATTATGTGAGCTGTCGCTGTGATATGACTGAAATAATGTTGAAAGCAGTGTAAAACACTACTCATTCAATCATTAGAATTAGTATTGCTTATATATCATACATAAAATATACCTTTTACCATAACAACACAATTTCAGGTAGATTATTTTAACCCTTTACCACACAATCCCGACTTTAACTCATTACCACACAACCCCTACTTTTGAGGACCCTGAGAAAGAAGCCTTTAGAAAACATTGTGGGAAAAGGAGACAATGCTGGTAACCAGCATTTTCTCCATTTCCCACATTGTTTTCTATCCTTCCCAAACCAAATTTCATCTTTTGACTCGCATTGATTTTGTCGTGTGCAAATGCTTCCAATTTGGATATGTCTAAAGTTTTGCTGTGTGGTAACGGGTTAAACAACCCTCAGGGTAAAGACTTGTACTCAGTCATACGCATGTTCCATCATTTGGGCTGCATTTAATTTTTCGTCTGAATATGCTCTCAATTTACACCGATCTAAAGTTTTGTCATTTCGCAAAGGGTTAAGTCTTTACCAAATGACAAAATTATAGATTGGTCCAAATTAACAGCAGTTGCAGACAAAATTAATGTGACTAAAGAATTGAATTTGTTTTAGGAAGGGAAGAAAACCTTGTGGGAAAAGGAGAAAGTGCTGGTTACCAGCATTTTCTCCTTTTCCCTCAATGTTTTCTAAAGGCTTCTTTCTCAGGGTTGTCAAAAGTAGGGACTGTGTAGTAATGGGTTAAGACTTTACCAAACAGACAAAATTAATGTGACTAAAGAATTGAAATTTGTTTTAGGAAGGGGAAGATGACCAGTATTTTCTCCTTTATCCACAGTGTTTACTTAAGTTTCAAATACAAATATGTATCATCATTTTAGGTACACTCAATTTGCCATGTGCAATTACCATCTCTATGAATCTACAATATTTGGCATATTGTGTTTAGGATCGAACTTAGGACTGCCTGATTACAAATCTTATGCCTGCATTTTCTCCTTCACCAGGGCCCCATTTCACTGAAGTGGTTACGAACAAAATTTGCATAAGTTTTACCTAACTATAGTATAGTGGCATTTATCTGCCACGAGACACATGAAAACTATCATGATAATTTTCATGTATCTTGTAGCAGATTAATGCCACTAAACTATAGTAACACAAGTACAAAAGTTGCTGCAAAGATGCAGCAAATGGGTAAAAGCACGACGAAAAAATAATTTCGTATTTGGTAACCAGCATTTTCTCCTTTTCCCACAATGTTTTCTACCCTATCGTAGACAGAAATCATCTTTTCAGCAAGAGTTGAATTGTCGCCTGCAAATGCTTTCAATTTGGTCTAGTCCAAAAGTTTGTCGCTTGGGAAAGGGTTAAAAACCTGTTATGATCACACACACACAAAAATTATAATGATATGACATCTTTAAAAGAAATTAAAGTAACTTGATAATAAAAGGTCGAGTTTAAAAAGTGCTGTAAAAAAATAAGGTGTTGATATGACCAAAGTTTGCAAACATTTTTCCACCGGGGATCGAAATGACCAAAATGTGTCGAAATGACTGGGTGTCGAAATTACCGGATGTTCAAATGACGTTTTTACAAGTTTTTACAACTGTATTTATACCTACCTCTCTCAAATATGCTATTTCTTTATTTTCTTTCCAACTAACATAAAGTGTTGTATTGAACAAATTTCAAATTTTTCTCACAATTCAAACTTTTATCCGAATATATCTTCAATCCGGATACTGAACAGATGAATCTCGTTCATGTTTACTGTTTTATTGCCTTTGAGTTTGATATGGTTCATATGCAAAGATATACACGTGTTTATTTTGAAAAAGAAACATGCGACTAACAACCATCGGCACCCGTAGAATCGTAAAGAAATCATGGAACTAGTATCATATCTTCTCTACCAATCTTATTTGCTATTTCCGGTTTGTTCCTTTCACATCAATTTTTGTTTGTAACACAAATTTACATTGCTTTTTCTCCTCAGTTTGTTTAATTTATTGCTACTATCCCTTATTTCCGTCCATTTTATCGCGCTTTTGCTGTGCATTTTATTCCGGGCTGATATTCATTCAAAATATATGGGTCTTGGAAGAGAATGATGAACGACTAATGGTCAAAGGGAAACAACTCGTACAAAATTTTGGAATTAGTAATGCTACAGTTGCCTCCCTTATTGGAGAGGAAAAGGCTTATTTCTGACTGCTTCGCGTTGTGAGTACGTGCATACCATTGAATGGTACGCCTACAAAACAAAGACTCCGCCCAAAACCTCGCTTTGGCTACTTCCGGAGGTGCTAAATTACTGCGGCTAAAGTATGCGCATAGTATGTGCAGAAGGCGGGACATGGAACCGCCTCTTCCTGTCTCTGGTCCTTATATGCCTGTGCACCTTACAAAAAATGCCAGCCAAGAGCAAGCATAATGCCGAGGACGAATAAACACGGTTACGTCTGTAGAGTCGATCCGTTTGACGAACGATAATTTTTCATCTAGGTGTAACGACTTTCAATCAGTTCATAAGGTCAAATTGTTAATTTTAACCGTTCTAAAAACGACATGCCACCAGACAAAAAAAAAACCGGTCAAACTAATTATTTTTCTTAACAGGCGGCAGGTAGTCTCCCGTTTATTTCATGTTAATTATAACCGCCAATATTTGAATTTGGAATTCAATGTAAGATCGCGCTACAATAAAAATGCAACATTTGGTAATAGATATCATTTCATGAGGTAATAGATGTTCAGTAAATGAAATTAATGATTTATGATAACCACTACGATAACTTAACGCAAACTTACAAACAAAACTATGTTTTTTATCAATGACGATATCGACATATATCGCTAAATATGGAAGGTAATTTTATAGCTCAACTTCAAAACATTAGTTGGCTTATCACGGTAGGAAGATAATGTTTGTCAGTAAATTTAATCCCAATGGATATCAAACCATTCCCGTTACAAACCCATAGAGCGCCAAATAAACAAGAGATAACTTCAGTCTAGAAAAGGCTATCCAAACAAATAAAAATAAATTAAGGTTTTAAAGTCGCATAAAATTGTACAGAAAGTCTGAGTCAAAGTGGACGGTGTGGATCAAAGATCAGACTGCACGTTCTGTGCAGTCTGATCATGATCTACAAAGACTGTAAAGACAACTTTTATTATACATGTATATGGCACTTTGAAGTTTTCGTTTTTACGCGCCTTAGACATCAAACCTCTGTCGACGATTTGAACAGTGTACCGGAACTATATCTATCTGATAAAGATTTTAACTCTATCCAAACCCTTTCGGCGCCATAGGCGAAAGCAGAGACTTTTTCGGACGGCATAAATCAAGATCAGACTGCACAGAACATTCAGTCTGATCTTTGATCTATGTCATCCGCTGGTGTAGTCAAACCTATACAAACAAAATCTGTGCGAGTTTCAATAGAATGTGTTGAGAGCCGTCCGCTGGAATTTGAATTTATTTATTTTGCACTGAAAGGTTTACGAAACAAGTTAATCGCGTAGACTTGGAATCAGATCGTACATTCTGTGAAGGGTCATTTTAAACTATGCCGTCTGCAAACCTCATACCTTTGCAAATAGCGATTTTCAAAGATTAAAACTCTTCCCGGTGATCCCAATCGACTTTCAAGTAGAAAAAGCAGGAAATAATCTTATTTAAAACTTAGATTCTAGTGTTTTGTATTAAAATCAATGTCAATGACACTCTTTTGTTAAAATTAATTGAAATCTTCATCAAAAACAGATTAAAAACGTTACATGCATGTCACCTTTTTCTCAGTGTTGTGTTTAGTACTTTAATCCGTCAAGCGTCTAGGAGAAATGATGAAGGGCGGATCATTATAAGGGAGCCTACTCTTGTTTTACTCTTACTCTTAGACAGTACGAGTTTTCTCCCCTAGACCATATTTTTTAAAAAAAAAATTCCAGCTGCGATAGTTTTGCAGTACGAGTCTATGGGCATCATTTATTGGGTTGATTGATAAAAAATATAATTCGATATTGTATTTAACTGTATCTAATTGAGAAAAATGGCTATTTATCTAGTCTATTTAGTATTTTTTTTTGCCATATATGAATCAAGGAAAATCATATCTGCACATACGTATGTAGACTACACAGTGGCTTATTTAAATCAATGAAAAATTTTGTCAAACAGTATGCTTGTATATGACTCTTTCTTATACATTTTAATCAAATAATTCTCATGCAATTTAACCCTTTACAAGACAGTCCCGATACTTAGGGACACTGTTTAGGCTTTTGGAAAACATGATGAGAATCTTGAGGAAAACTGCTGGTTACATGCTATTTTCCTTTTGCCACAATAATTTCATATCCTTCACAAAGTCCTACTTTTGAGAAACTTTTGATCAAACACTATCCGTAAATGTTATTAATACTAAATAGTATAGAACTTTTATAGTTCTAGTCGATTTGTTCGTTTAAAATTCAACCCTTATCCTACTAAGTAACTGAGATGAAAAATTCAAACTGATAGTAAAAACCAAAATTTGGCCTTTTCAAAGGTATTTTTTTCAGGATTATACATGCTCTTATTGGACAGTGTAGATCAAAGATCAGACTACATGTTCTGTGCAATCTGATCTTGATCAACACTGTCTGCAAAAGGTCCTTGAGTTGCACGTGACAGCCTAAGAGTTGATACTATCCAAATATTTTCAATGATATCACAGCTGCAACCACTTCACCTATACATTTTTTTTCCAGCACTTCTCACTATGGTGTTCCTAAGTCATTGGCTGCTTTCCCACATAACCATCTAGGGCATCATACACAGGTTATTCAGAAGCAAAATAGGAATGTATCCTGTTGCAATGACTATCATAAATTCTCTGAGAGAAATTGGCAAGCTGGAATTTTGTACCAGCCACATGCTCACTCAAATGTTGTTACCAGCTGAGCTACAGAGCATTTTCATCTTTTCCCACAATGTTTTCAAAAGCTGTCTTTTTCTCAGAAGACTTCTCCTTTTCTGGTCACAAGCATTTTCTTCTTTTCCAACAATGTTTTCAAAAGCCATCCTTTTCTCTGAAAGACTTCTCTTCTGGTCTCCAGCATTTTCTTCTTTTTCCACAATGTTTCCAAAAACCTGCAATATTTCAACTCTTTACCAGATGGCAAAGTTTTGACCTTGCCCAACTTTTAAGTATTTGCAGACAACAATTTAAATGTGACTCAAATAATGAAATTTGATCCTGATACACTCTTGAAACACTGTTGGAAAAAGAGAAAATACTGTTTACCAATATTTTCTTCTTTTCCCACAGTGCTTCTTTTCCTACAATGTTTTAGAAAGCCTACAGTCTTTTCAAAAGCCTTCTCTATTTGGGGTTGTTAAAACTCAGGATTGTGTGGAATGGGGTAAGAGGGATGACAAGATAAAAGGATAAAAATTCATCAAATAAACCTTATTTATTTCACAGTGCAGTGCTGTACATAAATATATATATGCATGTATTTTACAAAAATATTCTGAGTGTAATTGCTAAACTCTGTACCAATGACAAAATTTTTAGACTGGTCCAAATTGAAAGCACTTGCAGACGACAATATAACTGTAACTAGAAATTTAAAATTTGTTTACAGGAGGGTAGAAAACATTGTGGGAAAACGAGAAAATTCTGGTTATCAGCATTTTCTCCTTTTCCCACAATGTTTTCAAACGGCTTCTCCCTCAGGGTCATAAAAACCAGGGATTGTACGGTAAAGGGTTAAGAATTATCATTAAAACAAAGTGAAGTCAGTTAATTCATATTCCTGTTTAAACCTTTACCACGAAATCCAAACTTTTAACAACCCTATGAAAGGAGCAGTTTGAAAACATTATGGGAAAAGAAGAAAATGCTAATAACCAGCATTTTCTCTTTTTCAGCTTTCATTTTGGACAAGTCTAAAATTATGTAGTTCGGTAAAGTTTAAAAAATTTGAATCTGTGTTTACATTCTCACTGTTTCCTGTACCTGAAGCTAATACTTTAACAAACAATACTGAAAGCATTTGCAACTGACAAATATAGGTCAAGGGATAATTACTGTTTTGAGTTGTTAAAAAAAAAACTTGGGGAAAAACAACATGTAGGTCATCTACATTTTCCTCTTTTCCCATAATCTTTTCAAAAGCTTTATACCTAACGGAAGCCAAGCCCTGGTAGCTGATTCGGTAGCAAGCAGGACTTGAGAACAAAAGGTCGTGGGTTTGATCCCTGGCTCGACCAATTTCTTTTAGGGGATAGCTGATAGTCATTGCCACAGGAATCATCATTCAGTCGAACTAAAATGGTCAGGTGATTTATTGTACTGCCATTTTAGTTTAGCCTCATTATGCTCCCAACACTGGCTATTGTCCTGACAATGGTTATGTGGGAAAGTAGCCAGTGGTTTGGAAAGGAAAACTGTTTGGAATACTGATAAAAGAGACTCCAGGAAAGCATGAATAGGTGAACTGGCCACTGTGACATAACTGAAATAATACTGAAAGTGGCTCTAGTCACCATACAATCAAAACAATCAATTGTACCAGCAGGTATTAAACTTTTACCACATAATCCTGTTTTATTAACCCTAAGGATGAAGGCTTTAGAAAATAATGAGGAAAAGGGAGAGAAACGCTGGTAATTAGCATTTTCTGTTTTTCTCACAATCTTTCTATCCATTCCAAGACATATCTCAACATCTGGTTGACATTTAATTTGTTGTCTGCAAATGATTTCAATATGTACTGGTCTAAAAGGCAGCATTCTCTCATTTTCCCACAATGTTTTCTATCTTTTCAAAGAAAACTTTTCTAATCTGTGCACCATGTGATTCGTCTTCTGCAAATGCTTTCAGTTTTGACCATCCTTTATTTTGTTTTCATTGTAAAGAGCTAAAAGAGACTACCGGTATTAACCTCAGTGAATACCTACTCTAAAACTTTTCCTATTTTCCTTTCAGTCACTATTTGCCTTTTCCCTACTCAAATATTCCTTTAGCTACAAATTGTTAATTTGTAATATATCTTAACTCTTTACCAGATGACAAAATTTTGGACTAGTCCAACTTGAAAGCATTTGCAGACGACATAATAAGCATGACTCAAAAACTGAAATTTCATTTGGAAAGGGTAGAAAACATTGTGGGAAAAGGAGAAAATGCTGGTTACCAGCATTTTCTCCTTTTCCCACAAGGTTTTTAAAGGTTTTCTTTCTCCGGGTCGTCAAAAGTCGTGATTGTGTGGTAAAGAATTAATCCATGTCAGTCATCCATAATTCAATTCTTCACCAAACAACAAAATTCTAGACTTGTCCAAACTGAAAGCATTTGCTGATAACAAAATAAACAAAACTCAAAAATTGAAATTTGTTTTCAGCAGGGTAGGAAACACTGTGGGAAAAAGAGAACATGCTGGTTACCAGCATTTTCTTCTTTTCAGAAGCCTTCTTTATCAGAATTGTTAAAAGTCCGGATGGCTTGGTATAGGGTTAAAGGTGGGTATTTAGAATTTTTACATCTCACCAAATTAAAAAATATATATATCAATGAAAATTATGCGAAAAAATAATACAAATCATCAATAATTAAGATTCATAAAATTACAAAAAAAATTTTTTTGATGGTATTCCCTTCAAAGGCTACGTAGCCTCTTAAGCTATTTTTAGATTTCGCGCCAAAAATCAATAAAGCAATGTGGTAATGTCAAGTGACTGGCATGATAAACATGTAATAATTATTTTCCATAATGTCTTCTTCGGACACTACATTTGAAGCTTCTTCTGTGTATTCCTGTAAGTAAATGAGCGAATTGATCCTCTAAAAATAGAACGTGTCTCCCGTTGGTGTCAACACTGGCCGTAGTAAATCTCTAATTTCTCGTGCTGTCAGACGGTTTTCGACCACGGGGGTTTAATGAATGAAAAAATGCGGTAACACGAGAAATTAGAGATTTATCACGGACCAGGTTGACACCAGCGGGAGACACATTCTATATTTAGATTATCAATTCGCTCATTTAAATACAGGAAAACATAGACGGAGTTTAAAACATCCGTCCGAAGAAGACATTATGGAAAATAATTATGACATGTTTGTTACGGAATGGAATTTAAGCGTTATTAGTCACGTGCCAGTCACTTGACAGTCCCACAATGCTTTCTTAATTTTTGGCACGAAATCTAAAAATAGCTTAAGAGGCTACGTAGCCTTTTAAGGGAATACCATCAAAAAAACTTTTTTTTGTAATTTGATGATTCTTAATTATTAATGATTTGTATTGTTTTTTCATATAAATTTCAATGATATATATATTTTTTAATTTTGTGGGATGTGAAAATTCTAAATACCCACCTTTAAAGCAGTTGAAGAGGACAGTTTGAATTCAGCTTCAGGTTTTAAGATTTGAAATTATTGATCGATGTAAAGGAGAAAAACCTTAGATACCAGCATTTCCTCCTTTTCCCTCAGTGTTTTCTGCTTTTTTAAATCATGAATCTCATAACTTAAGCGATATGTCATTTACAGAATGCAAAACCTTTTAACCCTTTACCAGACAAAAAAAAATTTAGCCTTTGTCCAAACTGAAAGCATTTGCAGACGACAATTTCAAAGTGGTTACAATTGTGCAAATTTTCTTTGACAGGGTAGAAAACTTTGTGGGAAAAGGACAAAATATGTTGTTACCACCATTTTCTCCTTTTCCCACGTCTTCCAAAGGCTTCTTTTCCAGGAGGATCAAAAGTTGGTATTTTGTGTTAAAGGGTTAACCTGGACAATTCTGTAGTCTCAGTTATCATGAGTAAACCCTATTCCAAACGACAAAATTTTAGACTGGTCCAAACTGAAACCACTTGCAGACGACAAAATAAAAACCCAATTGAAAAACTGAAATATGTTTCCAGCAGGGTAGAAAACATAGTGGGAAGAGGAGAAAATGCTGGTAACCAGCCTTTTCTCCTTTTCCCATAATGTGTTCAAAAGGCTTCTATCTCAGGGTCGTACAAACCAGGGATTGTTTGGTAAAGGGTTAGGCATTTTGTTCTTTTGTTACAGAATCAAAATACTGAATTTCAACACATGGTAGTTATCTTCTTATGAGAGGGACATACCACTAGCTGGTTCTGTTTCTTTATAAATGACTTCACAATGGCTCTATAATATGGTAGAGGTCTGAATTCTGTTTCTTCAGTGTTCCACATGTTTCTTATTGAACGTTCATGAAGTTTAAGTGCTGCAAAAATTCCTGGACAACAATTAACTCTCCAAGCAATTCTGTACTGAAAATCTGAAATGAAAAAAGAAATTTTCAAACCTTTCACACACTGTATCAGTAAAAAAAAAACACTCATGAGGTAGAGGGTTTTTTTGGAAGGTAGCTGAATGCACTGGCATTTGACCTACTTCTTTGTACATACTCAGATAGAACAAATAGATTTTAATTTGCGATTTGTGAAAAATATTCACACGCTTATTGGCAGGCCCTTGCCGCCATATTTTCTTGAACATTTATGAAACCATTATTTACGAGCACTGAGCATCACCCAATAACCCAATAGATATACTGCTTTTCAACAAAACAAAACAATGGTGATGATAAAAAGGTAATTGCTTTCCAGGTTACTTTTCATTATCTTACTTCATTTTGAACCATAAAAGAATATCAATGTTTCTATTTAACTTATAACTACACAACAATGTATTAGGCTTGTCAAAATCGAAAGCATTTGAAGATGACAAGATAAAAGTGACTTAAAATTTGAAATTTGTTTTGTGAGGGGTAGAAAACATTGTGGGAAAAGGAGAAAATGCTGGTAATGATTATCAGCATTTTCTCCTTTTCCCACAATGTTTTCTAAAGGCTTCTTTCTCAGGGTCTTCAAAAGTAGGGATTGTGTGGTAATGGGTTAAGTATCTTGTACGCAACAAGCCATCGTTTTTGAAGACATTCATTGTTTTCAAACCACCATAATAAATAGCATTTTCTCCTTTTCCAACAAGATTTTTCTACCCTTTTTATGGCAAATTTCATCATTCCAACCAAATTGTATTTTACACATAAAGAAATCATCTACATGTATCCATGGGCTGACAATGCTTCAGAACCCTGTGGCCAAAACAAAACATACAAAATGTTTTCTTCAGTCTGACAGTATGGTTTGATACCATCTTATAGAACTGACTTTAGATTTGTTGGTCAATAAGAAAAGGATCTATGTACAAAGCCTACATTCGATCCAAAGGGGAGCTTCGATGCCATTTTTAAATGTTTCTCCTCTCCGAGACCCAATTACAAAATGACACCTGGGAAATCCTTCAGTCTACATGTATATACAAAGCCTAGTGGCTGCATGCTTGCTCCAATGCTATTTTTGTTATTTGGTCTCCACAGCAAAGACTAAATAACAACAATAGCATCGGAGCAAACCTTCAGAGTCGGACTGAAGGTACACAGTCCCCAGCTTCAAAATATATCCTTGAGAACTCTATGTTCTTTTGAAACCACTATATAGAAATGGGATGAAATACTATTATCCAGCATTTTCTGGTTTTTCCTATCATTTCATTTTTCCTATCCTATCAAGGACAGAAGTCATCTTTTGACCAACTTTTAGATTTGTAGTCTGCTAAATTGCTTCCAATTTGATGCAGGCCTAAAGTTTGTCATCTTCTAAATAGTTAAATGTTTACCAAACTTTTCCTCCATTTTTTTGTGTTACTTATTTTTCAAAACTTAAATGAAGTGTTTTAAGAACAGAACTTTTACGCTTCTTCTACAAAGCCAAACTTTTATCCGAATATATGTACAACCCGGACACTGTGATAATAAAACTCATCAATGATTCCAGTATTTTGTGGATTGTTTTACGGTTTATATGTGAAGATACACGCGATTTTTTGTGTTACATTATGAAATGTTCGACTAACAACAAAAACCACCCGTCAAATCACAAGAAATCAAGGAAAACTATATCGCCTCCTTGTTTTTGTTTATTTCCGGTTCCTTCATGTCGTTTCAACTGATAGATCTATTTGTTAAAACATTATGAAGTATTTTTTGTCCATTGTTTTATTTACTTTCTTGCTCCCTTCCTTCGCTTATTTATTCCATTTTACCTGCGCTTGTGCTTGGTGTTATGTTCTAAACTGATTTTCTTTCACAATTTAAGGCCATTGCGATAGAATGGTGAACTACCAATGGTCAATGGGAGACAACTCGTACAAAATTTTGTTATTAGTAATGTCAGAGTTGCTTCCCTTATTGAAGAGGAAAGGGCTTATTTCTGACTGCTTCATGTCGTTACCTTTGGAGATAGGTCTACAAGAGACAGGCTCCACCCAAAGCCTCGCTTTGGCTTTTTCCGGTAGTGCTAAATGACTGCGGCTACAGTACCTGAATGGTAGAAGCAGTAGGCGGGACATGGAACCTCCTCCTCATGCCTGTGGTCCTTATACGCCTATGCACCTTACAAAAAATGCCAGCAAAGAGCAAGCGTAAAACCGAGGACGAATAAACACGGTAACGTCTGTAGCTCTACGATCGGTTTGACAAGCGATAATTTTTCATGTAGCTGTAACGACTTTGAATCAGTTCGTATGGTAAAATTGTTAATTTCAATTATTCTAAAAACGACATGCCACCCGACAGAAAATTTATAACGCCAATATTTGAATTTGGAATTAAGGTAAGATTTCACTAGAATAACAATTAATGCATCATTTGGTAACATATCTCTGAGGTAACAGATATTAATAAATCAAATTAGAGAGTATATGATATCACAATGATAAATAAACGCACACTTACCAACAAAAATATGTTTTAATTTACAGACAATGTCGACAGATACCGCTTAATATTGAAACGTTATCTTATAAACTATTTCAAAACAAAACTTCTGGTTTGCAGAAATATATGTGGTAGATTCAAAATTGAGCCCTAAAGCTGTCCCCTATACTGACAACTATCTAGGGCTTCAAATAAACCCAATAGAAATGTTCAGTCCAGAATCTTCTCCCAAACAGTTACATTATCAAGGTTGCTTTTGTGAAGAATGTCTAAGCAAAGCGGACAGTGTAGATCAAGACCAGACTGATCGTTCTGTGCAGTCTGATCTTAATCTACACTGTTTGCAAAGACAACTATTATTGTGTATGGCGGTTTGAAGTTTTTTCGCGCCTACATGTGGACCTCTTTCGACGGTTTAAATATATAGACTCTACAGTCCATTGAATGTATCTTGTAGAGATTTTAACACTACATAGGTTCAACAAAACAAGCGGACTATGTAAACAGAGAATCAGATCGTACACTCTATGGAGTATGATACTGAATGCCGTCCGCAAATCTCATAACTTTGCAAATGGCGATTTTCCAGGATTGAAAACTTTCTCGATAATTTCATTAGAATTTCAAGAAATAAAGCAGGAAATGTTCTTTCTTAAAAACTAGATTCTAGCGTTATTGTATCGAAATCAAAGTCAATGAAACTCTCTTGTTAAAATTAATTGAAATCTTCATTAAAAACAGATTAAAACCGATACATGCATGACACCTTTCCCCCCGTGTTGTGTTTAGTACTTTGATCCGTCAAGCGTCTAGGAGAAAGGGGGGGGAGATCATTATAAGGGAGATTACTCTTGGTTTTCTCTTACTCTTAGGCAGTACGAGTTTTCTCCCCTAGACCACAATTTTTTTATAAAAATCCCAACTGCGATAGTTTTGCATTACGGGTCTATAGGCTTCATTTATTGGGTCAATTGGTAAAGGATATAATTCGATATCGTAAATAAACTGTATCTAATTGAGAAAAATGACTATTTATCCATTTTTTTCGTCATATGTGAATCAAGGAAAATCATATTTACACATAATTATGTAGATTACGCCGTAGCTTTAAATCAATAGTATGCTTGTATATGATTATATTTCTTATACATTTTTTATCGAATAATTCTCATGCAATTTAACCCTTCACGTGACAGTCCGGATATTTAGGGACACTACGTAGGCTTTTGGAAAACATGTTTGGAATCTTGAGGAAAACTGCTGGTTACAAGCAATTTTCCTTCTGCCACAACAATTTCATATCCTTCGCAAAGTCCTTCTTTTGAGAAACTTTTGATCAAACAGTAGATCCCATCTGCAGATGCTATTTAAAACCAAAGGCTTCAAAACTTTGAATTTATAGTTTGGTAGATTTGTTGGTTAAGAATTTAACCCTTATCCTACTATGTAATTGAGATAAAACCTTCAAACTGATAGTAACTAGAGGCGCTTTAGCGCCTGTATCGCTCCACAGGCCTGATTTTTCTGTAACAGTGAAGAGAAGTTTTTAACAATTACCATTGAATCCTGCATTTTAGCTACCAACTGAAAAGAAAAAGCTAAGAAAAAGATTGTGAGAAAAGAAGAAAATGATGGTAACCAGCATGTTCTTAGTTTTCATCAATAATTTCTATCCTTTTTGATACAAGTTTTACTAATCTGAATTTTTAAGTTATATTATATTGTCTGCAACATCTTTCAATTATGAGCAGTCATCTGGTTATAGTTAAAGAGGGTCTTGTCACAAACCATTTTGGGTGGGGAAACATCTAAATATAGAAAACTAGGTCACCAGGATTAACACCCCTTCTGTTCACTTAGTCACCAGTAGGTCAACAAACCTTTACCAGAATAATAAAAGTGCAGAGGTTCTCTTGTTTTATATGAAAAGGACTATGGATTATGTAAAGCAACCCTCTTTAACCCTTTACCAAACAACAAAATTTGGGATGTGACCAAATTGAAAGCATTTGCAAACGACAAATTAAACATTGATGAAATGATGATTTCTCTCTTTGATAGAGTAGAAAACACTGAGGGAAAAGGAGAAAATGCTGATTACCAGCATTTTCTCCTTTTCCAACAGTGTTTTCCAAAGACTTCTCGTCTTTGGTTGATTATGAGTAATCTCACCTTTTCCCACAGTGAAAACAATGAAATCCAATGAATAGTTTGAGAGAAGAAATTTTTCAAAGATTTTACTTTATACCATAAAAGGAAAATGAGTCTCCCATAAAAGCAATGTTTTTTGACGGATCATTTTTTTTTAAAGAATTCTATGAACCTCTACCTAAGGAACATTCCTGCAAAATAATAATGCTATCCAATTAGCGGTTGGGGAGGAGAAGATTTTTAAAGCTTTTTTACTTTGGTTGCCATGGCAACCAGAATTCTTCATGGAACACAATTATTTGAAAAAATTTGAAACAGGACCACCTAAAGAACATTCCTGTAAAATTTGGTAAAAATCCAGTCAGTAGTTTCTGAGAGGAAGTTTTTTAAAGAAAAAGTTTACGGACGCACGCACGGACGAACGGACGAACGAACGGACGGACGGACGCATGACGGACACAACGCCATGACAATAGCTCGCTGGCCTTCGGCCAGTGGAGCTAAAAACCAAAATTTGGCCATTTCAAAGGTTTTTTTTTCAGGATTAGACATCCCCTTATTGGACAGTGTAGATCAAGGATCAGACAATATGTTCTGTGCAATCTGATCTTGATCAACACTGTCTGTAAAAGGTCCTTGAGTTGCACTTAACCCTTTACCCCATAAGGCATTTCTATGGTATCTCTAATTAACCCTAAATAACAGCAAGGATGAAGCTGTTTCTTATTTGTATATGACACCTTTTGATAGTGTAGAAAACATTGTGGCAAAAGGTGATATTGCTTTGCGAGTTTGCTAGTGTTTACTTCGAACCCTGGATTTAACCAATTTGCAATGGAAATAGGGACGTTTTAACCAAAAGTGGGATGTTTTGACTGTGGGACGTTTTATCTGGATACCGTCTGCGCATGTGCAGGATGCGCTTAAACATTTAACTGAAGGGATTCCTCATATCTGTAAACATATTCTTTATTTACTGAATACTACAATAATTATGAGGCATGAATAAAGTATTATGGCATATGTAGACAATATCAGGTATACAAAGAATCGGTAAATTCTGTGTTTTTGTCAAATATCATCCGGGTAATGAAAATATTTCATAAATAACGCCGCAAAAATCGAAGGGAGATTTCTGTGCGGAGTTAATCCATGGACAGGGAGAAAACCCATCAATATATGCACTGCGACTGATGTCGCCATGCATTTACACATGACCCTTTACCAAACAATCCCTGGTTTTTACAACCCTGAGATAGAAGCCTTTTGAAAACATTGTGGGAAAAGGAGAAAATGCTGGTAACTAGCATCTGCTCCTTTTCCTACAATGTTTTTTACCCTGTTGGAAACAAATTCCAATTTTTGATTTAACCCATTACCACTCAATCCCTACTTTTGACACCCCTGAGAAAGAAGCCTTTTGAAAACACTGTGGGAAAAGGAGAAAATGCTGGTAACCGGCATTTTCTCCTTTTCCCACAGTGTTTTCTACCCTTTCCAGAACAAATTTTTATTTTTTAGTCACCTTTATTTTGTCGTCTGCAAATGCTTTCAATTTGGACCAGTCCAAAATTTTCTCATGTGGTAATGAGTTAAGTTGATTTTGTCATCTGCAAGTGCTTTAAACTTGGACCAGTCTTAATCCTTCATCCCATAGGGCATTTCTATGGTATCTCTAATTGATCCTACATAACAGCGAGGATGAAGCCGTTTCTTGTGTAATATGACACCTTTTGATAGCATAGAAAACATCGTGACAAAAGGTGAAATTGCTCGTCATGAGCAATTTCACCTTTTGCCACAATGTTTTCTAAAGGCTCCTACAAGCAATGCGTAGAAATGAGTATCTGTGGAGTAAAGGGTTACATTTGGTCATTTGGTAAAGGGTTAACCCTTTACCAAACAATCCTGACTTTAAACGACCCTGAGAAAGAAGCCTTCTGAAAACATTGTGGGAAAAGGAGAAAATGCTGGTGACCAGCATTTTCTCCTTTTCCCACAATGTTTTCCTCACTTCCCAAAACAAATTTTAAATTTTCAGTCACTTTCACTCTGTCATCTGCAAATGCTTTCAATTTGGACTAGTCTAAAATTTTATGTGTGATTAAGGGTTAAGCAAATTTTGTTCGTAACTACTGGGTGAAACAGGGTCCAGGCCTTTCTTCCATGGTGGGAAAATGTTAAACCTTCATAGGGAAAAGTTGAACATTTAAAATTGGTGGATTATTTCTCAGATTTAGATTTTTATTCTTGAAAAATAAAACAGACATTTTAACAAAGAACAACTTATTTTGTTTTATTCAATACTCAACAATTACTAGGCATGACAAGATTTAACATTTTTTTTTTATAAATACAAAAACAAAAATATAATTACAATGTTTTGTGTTGAATATAAAAATTATCATTTAAGTTAATATCAAATAATATTCAAATGATTAGCTTGTTCAACATTTATCTATTTTCCACACTGGCACTTGGTATACATGTATTTGCTAAATTTCATCTGCTATTTGATTGTATATTAAGAGAACGATAAATATAAAATAATTTAAAACACTTTACCATTTTTACACATTTGTGTCACATAAGTTATATGCTTGTATTGGTATTCTGTATTTCATTTATCCGTAACTACCAACGTCAGCAGATACTTATTAATTTTAATGAGTCTCTAACTTTTTCATCCTGATTGCAGAAGGAACAAGTGAAAATATTACCAATGGTGTTCATGAGATGAAATAAATTTTGATCTTTCAACGAAAAAAACAAATATTCTATTCATTTCATGCTTTTAACCCTTTCTGGGAGGAGCTTTATCAAATCCTGTAGGCCTGTAGTTCTTTTCAGTTATTCCCCGTGGCGTACCCCCTCCGCATAGCAACACATTAAAATATTACGTCAAGCATGAGAAATGTAAGGTAAATGATGTAATATTTCCATCTAATTGTGAAGTCACAAGCATTTTACCTAGGTCACTAGAATATAAAAATCAGTATTTTCACTGATTGTACCTGTGTAATCATACCATTCGGCATTCCTCGTGTGATGGGAGCCATCAAATTCCTCCGCTGAATCTGATGGATAGATATGCAGCAGATCGGTACATTCATCGCCCGATAATATGCCGGTTTACCCTTCTGGAAATTGTCAGGCTCCTCTTACAAAAGAAAACTTGAGTTTCAATTTTCTATCAAAATCTTTCTTACTATATTTCAGTTGACACAGTTTGTACATTCATTTTTTGACGTAGTTTATCAATTCTGATTGAAGTTTTTACCGACAGATAGACAGATGTGAATAACTTCATCGAGGTTGTTTATATGCCTTTGCTAAAAAAACTGACATTGCCGTGCCATGTATAAGATCACGTGATTCAAATGGAAACAACCGGAATTGGCGGAGTTGTGACAAGTGAGAATCATACATTTTCATTCATCATTTAATTACCCTCCATTTCAGCGTGATATTCCCATTAGGAGCTTTTTAACCCTTTCCCAAATGACAAATTTAAGACTCTTCCAAACTCAAAGAGTTTGCAGACGACAATTTCAAATTTGATAAAAATGGCAGAAAGTTCCCGAAATGGGTAGAAAACACTGTGGGAAAAGGAGAAATTGCTCGTTACGAGCAATTTCTCCTTTTCTCTCAGTGTTTTCAAAAGAATTGTACTGCAAACACGTAAAAAGCAGGGCTTGTTTGGGAAAGGGTTAAATAAAAAAATCGCAAGCTTCTTTAGAACTATTTCCCTTTATGGGTACGGTATAATATTACAGACACATGTGTCAAGGAAGGGAGTTTACATGAACTTCAATTATTGAAGTTACCACATAATTATACTTGTAAGAATATTTTCACATATGGCTTGCAACACGCGGAAAGGGGCGTTTGGACATTTGCTTAAGTGTCGTATCAGATCAGTCTGCACAGTCCGTCCGCACAGGCTAATCCAAGAGAGCACTGAATGACTACACTAGATTTTTGTGCTAAGGTAGACTTGTGCAAAATAGTAAATTACATAAAAATAGAAAGTGTCGTTTCGGATTAGCCTGCGCGGATTGCACAGGCTGACCGGCGATGACACCTTAAACCTTTCCCAAACAAGCCTTGGTTTTTATGGTCTGCTGTAAAAGTCTTTTGAAAAAACAGTGGGAATAGGAGAAATTGCTCGTAGCGAGCAATTTCTCCTTTTCCCACAGTGTTTTCTACCCTCTTCGAGAACTTTCTCCCATTTTCTCAAATTCTAAAATTGTCCTCTGCAAACACTTTCGGTTTGGAAGAGTCCAAAATATGTCATTTGGGAAAGGGTTAAGAAAATGTCTAAATGCCCCTTTTCCTATGTTGCAGGCTGTATCATGATCAATACTTCTTGAAATAAAGCTATGTAAAATATTTGTAACATTGAAATATAATATATAAAAACATCTGAGCCATGCTCTGTGAAAAGGGGGCTTAACCCTTTACCAAACAATCCCTAGTTTTTACGACCCTGAGAAAGAAGCCTTTTGAAAACATTGTGGGAAAAGGAGAAAATGCTGGTAACCAGCATTTTCTCCTTTTCCCACAACGTTTTCCACCCAGTTGGAAACCAATGTCAATTTCTGAGTTATGTTCATTTTGTCATCTGCAAGTGCTTTCAATTTGGACCAGTCTAAAATTTTGTTGTGTGGGAAAGGGTTAAACCCTCTGCAAGCTTGTGCAGTCTACACAGGCTCACCTGAACCGTAACTTTTTTGCTGTTGATGATTTTTTTCCCAATTTTCTGCTTGTCAAAGGACCATTTTACCTTATTATTCATTTGGTTGTTAGACAAACTGGGTTTTATGGAACTTTAACTCATCATAGCTCCAGATAATGGGAGTGATTTTGATTTCAAAATTAAAAAAAAAAATCAATTATTCTCCACTAAACCCTAATTTGTGGGTACTCGTTAGAATCGTCTCTTTGAGACGATTCTAATGAGTACCCACAACATAGGGTTGCAAAGAGAAAAAAAATGACTCTGGAATACTGTCACTCCCTCTTATCTGGAACCTTGTTTAAACCTTTACTCTGTAGATACTCATTTCTACGAAATGCTTGTAGGAACCTTTGGAAAACATTGTGGCAACAGGTGAAATTGCTCGTTTTGTCACAATATTTTCTATGCTATCAAAAGGTGTCATATACACATAAGAAATGGCTTCATCCTTGCTGTTATTTAGGCACAATTAGAGATGGCATAGAAATGCCTTATGGGGTAAAGGGTTAATTTTGTAATGATTTGTTTTTTTTACAATGAACCATGGAGATGCATTAAGCCCCCTTTTGCCAGAGCATGGTCCATTTCACAATAAATGCTGATGGCAAAACAAAACAGGATGGCAAGTGGATGCAATTTACATATCAAACATAAGGCAAGAATTATAATCACCAACAGGTTGCTTTTTTAATCATTATCCTTGATAATTAACGCTTTTCAACATGCAGTAAAACATTTTTGAAAATGTCACAATTTTTTTCATCGTAAGAGTTAAGTCGTAACCCTTTACCACACAATGCCTACTTTTGACGATCCTGAGAATGTAGCCTTTTGAAAACATTGTGGGAAAAGGAGAAAATGTTCGTAACCAGCATTTTCTCCTTTTACCACAGTTTTCTACCCTTTCTAAAACAAATATTGATCTATTAGCCACATTAATTTTATCCACTGCAAATACTTTCAGTTGGACAGTTTTGAAATTTTGTCATGTGGTAAAGAGTTAACCCTGGTAATCAGCATTTTCTCCTTTTCCCACAATGTTTTCTACCCTACTGGAAACAAATTTCAATTTTTGAGTTAGGTTTATTTTGTCGTCTGTAAGTGCCTTCAATTTGGACCAGTCTAAAATTGTGTCGTTTGGTAAAGTGTAAACCAAGCAATCCCATAATTATGATGCATGGATATATGAGCTGACATTGTGACACAACTGAAATATTGATGAAAGTAGCATAAAAGACCATTCACTTAACCCTTTCCCAAACAAGCCCTGGTTATTACGTGTCTGCAGTACAAGTCTTTTGAAAACACTATGAGAAAAGGAGAAATTGCTCGTAACGAGCAATTTCTCCTTTTCTCACAGTATTTTCTACCCTTTAGGAGAACTTTCTACCATTTTCATCAAATTTAAATTGTCTGCAACTCTTTCAGTTTTGAAAAGTCTAAAATTTGTTGTTTGGGAAAGGGTTAATTAATTCACCAACAATGACTCAAATGCAAAATACCCATCATGCAACAGTATCAAATGCAGACTCAGTATGTACTTATTATGCTTAAGATGAAATCTCAATAAACAATAAATAAGTTTAAAACCACAAGGCATAAATGCACATACTTAAACATGTGTATAGCTAAAAAAAAAAACATGTAAAAATATATGTATCGAAAAATAAAAAAAAATACTGGAAATACATGTATATGTATATTAAAACTCTGCATGTGATAATAAAACATTAGGTACCATAATAAAACCCAAGGTTTTTAACCCTATACCTGACAATTAAAATTGTAGACTTATCCAAACTGAAAGCCCCTTCAGACAACAAAATGAATGTGACTCCAAAGATGTAAATTGTTTTAGAAGGGATAGAAAAATGTTATAAGAAAAGGAGAAAATGCTGGCAACATGCATTTTCTCCTTTTCCAACAATGCTTTCAACAGGCTTTTCCTAATGTTTGTTCAAACTAGGTATTTTGTTATAGAGGATTAAACCTTAGAGCAACTAGCACATATATTATTGCTTTAACCCATTACCACACAATCCCTTCTTTTGACGACCTTTAGAAAGAAAGCCTTTGAAAACATTGTGGGAAAAGGAGAAAATGCTGGTAACCAGCATTTTCTCCTTTTCCCGCAATGTTTTCTACCCTTCCCAAATCACATTTCAAATTTTAATTCACATTTAGTGTTTCGTCTGCAAGTGCTTTCAATTTGGGCTAGTCCAAAATTTTGTCGTTTGGTAAAGAGTTAAGATACATTGTAGATCAAGATCAGACTGCATGGAGTGTGTGATCTTCACAGTTTATAAACCACTTTAACTCATTACCAAATAAGAAAATGATAGACCAGTCCAAATTGAAAGCATTTGCAGATGAGAAAATAAATGAGACTCAAAAATTGAAATTCGATTTCGGAAGGGTAGAAAACATTATGGGAAAAGGAGAAAATGCCAATTACCAGCATTTTCTCCTTTTCCTACAATGTTTTCAGAAGCTTTCTTTCACAGGGTCATCGAAAGTCGGCATCGTATGGTACAGAGTTAAACAAGAGCACAGCACGTAGGTCCCAACACTCGGCTGCAAGTGAAAATTCTAAGTTAAAAGAAGGAGCATAACTTTTTCAAAAGTATTTTGATAGTTATCTGCCCTTGTAATATAGGTTTCCCTTTTGACAGTGAACAAGTTTTACAAGTTTTTTTGTGGAAAATATCTTTGGTAATAAGAGAAATATTAAAAAATGTCAAAGTTTTCGCACGACGATGACGCAGATGACAACACCAGGGTCCATATTCACCAACCATTCTTGAGAACCTTCTTTGTCTTACTCTTCAAGATTCTCTGACTGTGAAAGTAACGGGACTTCTGATTGGCTAAACCAATTGGTTCAGCCATTCAGAAGCTCTGTTACATTCACATTGACAGAATTCTGAAAAATAAGCCTAAGAATGTCCTTAATCCATTACCACCCTACTTTTGACTATCTTGAGAAATATGGCCTTTGAAAACATTGTGGGAAAAGGAGAAAATGCTGGTAACCAGCATTTTCTCCTTTTCACACAATGTTCTCTAATCTTTCCAAATCAATGTTCAATTTTCGATTCACATTAATTCTGTCGTCTGCAAATGCTTTCAATTTGGACATTCCAAATCAATTTTCAATTCATTATTCACATTAATTTTGTTGTCTGCAAATGCTTTCAATCTGGACAAGTCCAAAGTTTTGTCGTTTGGTAAAGACTTAAGAAAGATTGCTGAATACGGACCCAGGGTTACCATACTTCAACCTTTTCTTTAAAAAAAAGAAAAGATAAGCCAAGCTAAAAATCTCTTTTTTTTTCACTTTACTAGATATGTTTACTAAACCTTATTGTAAATGTGGCCCAATCGCAATGTTACTTTGCTATAGGTGGCAAACTTCCAATATCTAAAGTAGCATTTTCCTGCTTGTGACCATGACCATGCCCATGACCTTGACTGTGCCCGTGGGTGTGGCTCTGTGCACCCTGTAAGTTCAGTTTTGTGATATGTTCCTCTACGAGGTGTCCATCTCCCCCAGACTTCTTGGCACTCTTGGCTGACTTAGCACTTATTGCTGTAACAAAAGAATGAACTGAATGGTATACAATGCATAAAACAGAGAAAATCCCAAAAACTGATAAATGAAGCTGTTATAATGTCATGAACTCTTCAACACAAAATTCTGAGTTTTGACGGCCCAAAGGAAGAAACCCTTTAAAACATGGCAGAGAAATGAGCATTTTCTTTCTTTCCCACAATGATCTCTCCCAAATACAAGACAAATTTCACTTTGTGACCCACATTGAAATTGTTGTCTGTAGATGCTTTTTAATTTGTAACTTTTTTCATCCTGATTGCAGAAGGAACTCTCTATTCTCAACTTGCATTTTCTCCTCCCCCCCGCCCCCCTTCCCTTCACTGTTCATTACCAAACAACAAAATTTTCGCTTTGTCCAAATCCAAAGCATTTGCAGACGACAAAATAAAAGAGATTGAAAATTTTAAATTTGTTTTGTGGCCCGTAGAAAACATTGTGGGAACAGGAGAAAATGCTGGTTACCAGCATTTTCTCCTTTTCCCACAATGTTTTCCAAAGGCTTCTTTCTCAGGGTTGTCAAAAGTAGGGATTGTGTGGTAATGGGTTAAAAGCCCCTATTTTCACACATAATACTATTTGATAATTTGTTACACAATTTTGAAGGTTTCTGCTGTTACCTCTATTATTAAATGTTTTGATTTCATCCTGACTCTGTTCGGCTGACGCCCCGACCGGAGGAACTCTCTCTTCCTTCTTAGAACTCCGTCTTTCCTTCAATGTAAGCTTCCACTCGTCTGTTTTAGACTTTTCTGTGTATAGATAGAAAGACAATTAGATGTATAATACACCTGAACATTTTCAAGCTCAAATATATGTGTCCCATACATTTAACTTTTAACCAACCAACATAATTTTAGCCATGTCCAAATTGAAAGCAATTGCAGACGAAAATTTCAGTGCAGCTCAAACGGTGTAATTTTTCTTTGATAGAGTAGAAAACACAGTGGGAAAAGGAGAAAATGCTGGTTACCAGCATTTTCTTCTTTTCCCACTGTGTTTTTAGAAGGCTTCTTTTCCAGGACTGTCAAAAGTTGGTATTGTGTAGTAAAGGGTTAAAGGTTAACTCTTAACCACTCAATCCCAACTTTTAACGACCCTGACCAGGAAAGCTTTTGAAAACATTGTGGGAAAAGGAGAAAATGCTGGTAACCAACATTTTCTCCTTTTCCCACAATCTTTTCTACCCACCCCAAATCAAAGTTCAATTTTTGATTCACATTTATTTTGTTATCTGCAAATCCTTTCAATTTGGACTAGTGCAAAATTTTGTTGTTTGGTAAAGAGTTAAATATCTTTATCAACTGCTGAAAGAAGAAAATGTTGGTTACAGCTTTTCCTGCAATGTCTCCAAAAACATTTTCCCTCAGGGTCATTAGAAAAAAATGTATTGTTTGGTAATGGGTTAACTCTTTGCCAAGTGACAAAATTTTGGCTCAGACCAAATTGAAGAAATTTGCAGACACCAAAATAAATAAAACTCAAATGATGATTTCTGTCTTTGAATGGTAGAAATCACAGTGGGAAAAAGGAGAAAATGTTGGTTATCCACATTTTCTTCTTTTCCCGTACTGTTTTTCAAGAGACTTCGTCTTCAAGGTTGTTAAAACTCTAGTGTGATTAAACCTTTACCACACAATGATGACTTTTGACGACCCTGGTAAAGAAGCCTTTTGAAAACATTTTGAGAAAAGGAGAAAATGCTGGTAACCAGCATTTTCTCCTTTTTCCACAATGTTTTCTACCCTATCAATGATAAATTGCACTGTTTGAACCACACTTAGGTAGTCGTCTGCAAATGCTTTCATTTTGGACAAGGCTAAAATTTTATTGACTGGTAAAGGGTTAAGAGTAAAAACATGAAAGCAGACCTTTAACGGGTGGCTGTGCCGGTGTTTTGTACGGATCGGTAGAATGATCCGAGTGAGCTGAGGTAGTTTGTTTTGAGGCTGCTTGTTTGGACTGATCTTTACGCCGATGGACGAGACCTTCTTTGATCCATTCATGCTGCAGGGCTTCTTCAGGTGTGAGTCTTGTCGAGGGATCCCATCTAAATAAAAAACAGCGTTAATGATGACCAACTTTAGAAGACAAATTCACATCTTTATTTCTTCAATAGACCATTTTTTTAACTCTTTACCAAACAATAAAATTTTGGACTAGTCCAAAGAGAAAGCATTTGCAGACAAGAAATTAAATGTGAATCAAAAATAGAAATATGATTTGGGAAGGTAGAAAACATTGTTGGAAAAGGAGAAAATGCTGGTTTCCACAATGTTTTCAAAAGGCTTCTTTCTCAGGATCATTAAAAGTTGGCAAAGAGTTAATCCTTTGCTATGCCATCCCAAGTTTTAACAAACCCTGAGAAAGACACCACCGTTTTCTACTTTTCTCACAATTATTTAACCTTTTCAAAGACAAAACTATCAGTTGAAATAGATTTAATTCAGCGTCTACTTCATCGTACATTAGCATTCTAACCTTTTCCCAAAATGTACAACCAGTGAAAATACAGATTTTTATATTCTACTTACCTAGGTAAAATGCGCGTGACTTCACAACCAAATAGAAATATGACGTCATTTACCTTACATTTCTCACGCTTGGTGTTATATTGTAATGCGTTGCTCTGCAGAGAGAGTATGCCACAGGGAATAACTGAAAAGAACTGTACTGGATTTTGATAAAGCTTCTCCATGAAAGGGTTAAAAGCATGACATAAATCGAGTATTTGTTCTTTTTGGTGTAAGATCGAAATTTGTTTCTATCTTTCACCGAAAAAACAAATATCCTCTATATATTATATTTCATATGTCTATTTTTAGAAATGTTACGGGGAAAATAAATGTCGTAATTTAAGCTGGGGGGAATTATTTCCCCATCACATACCTTTCCCTTTTTTGGCAAATATTTCCCCATATTAACCACAAGCTAATGAAATAAACTCTATTACAATTATGTACTGGCAAATTTCCAGGCCCAAGTACATGCTTCATATGTAGATAAATCATATCACACACGACAGTAAAGAAATCAGATTGCTTTTCTGCAATGTTTGATATTTTATCACCAGTTGATAATTTGACAGATACAAATGTAAACATATAGTTTGACTTACTCCAAGCATCTGCGAATAAAGTCAAGAAAGTTAGCGTCACTAGTTTTGATTGCATGCTGAAGGTCTTTTGACGATACGCGTCGTTTCTTTCCTTTACTGTTTGTAATACATCTAGGGTTCCCCTTGGAGTCTAAAAAATATATACAGAGGTTTCCTAAATGTTTCAGTAAATCTAATATTTGACAACTGTATATCTGACACAGTCTACATAGCCTCATCTTCGCTAGCCAAGGTGGCAATCACTACATAGATCATACGCAAGATCTATGTAAAGATCATCACCTTGGCTAGCAATGATACCATAACCTAGAAATTCCCATTCAAATCTTTACAACAAAGCATAATTTCAGACTAAATTGAAACTAGTTGCAAACAACACAGTTTTTCATTCAAACGATATCTCACATAGAAAATGACTTATTTTGATAGAAACATATGAGAGGTATTGTGTTTTGCATGTTTGGGATGCTTTTCTATCTATATTGGATGATAATGAAATTATACATTAAAGCCCCGTTGCCATGAAATGGCATTTAATTAACCCTTTACCACACAATCCTGACTTTTAACGACCTTGAGAAAGAAGCTTTCTGAAAACATTGTGGGAAAAGGAGAAAATGCTGGTCTCCACTTCCCACAATGTTTTCTTCCCTTCCCATAAGACATTTCAAATTTTCAGTCACTTTTATTTTGTCGTCTGCAAATGCTTTCAATTTGGACCAGTCTAAAATTTTGTTGTTTGGTAAAGACTATAATGAGAACAAATAATGGTTGTTTTGAAGTCATTTCTGTTCTCTGCTTCTGCTGCTTCAGTGACAAGCTACTGGTGGGGGATATCTGTCCATTTTGCAACAGTTCTAATTTAAAGATGGTCACCCTTGGCTAGCAAATATGCTGATATTTGGTAGTGCGCAAAAAGTACTGGTATTCAAACAATCTGCATTAATGGGTAATCAATGAATTCTAACATGAAAAAAAAATGTAAAAAGATAGAATGGAAAATCCTTTGTGTTTTCTGCATTTTCTCCTTTTCCCACAGTGTTTTGCAAAAGCTGTCTACTACAGAATTGATGAATTATGGAAATGTAGAATAAAGCGTTGAAATACAACTCTATCTGATTCCTTACCAAAGAAGAGTCTCCGTCGGGTAGCCTGTTCTAATACTAAATTTGGAGGTAGTCCTAAAATTTCCATAATACACGCCAGTTGTTCAACTTCATTTTCCCCCGGGAACAGTGGGTACCCTGCATGAAAACAATACACATCTCTCTGTTTTAGATGTTTAACTCATTACCAAACGACAAAATTTTAGACTTGTCCAAATTGAAAGCATTTGCAGATCTTAAAATAAAAGTGATGGAAAAGTTGAAATTTGTTTTATGTTCTACTCTTCACCAAACAAATTTCAAATTTTCAGTCACTTTTATTTTGTCGTCTACAAATGCTTTCGATTTGGACAAGTCTAAAATATTGTCATTATGGTAATGAGTTAACTCTTTACCAAACAACAAAATTATAGACTGGTCCAAATCAAAAGCATTTGCAGATGACAAAAATAAAAGTGACTGAAAACTTGAAATTTGTTCTGGGAAGGGTAGAAAACACTATGGGAAAAGGAGAAAATGCTGGTTACCAGCATTTTCTCCTTTTCCCACAGTGTTTTCTAAAGGCTTCTTTCTCAGGGGCGTCAAAAGTAGGGATTGTGTGGTAATGGGTTAAATAACCATTTAACCCTTTCCCAAACGACAAATTTTAGACTCTTCCAAACTGAAAGAGTTTGCAGACAACAATTTTAAATTTGATGAAAATGGCAGAAAGTTCTTATACATGGTAGAAAACAATGTGAGAAAAGGAGAAATTGCTCATTATGAGCAATTTCTCCTTTTCTCACAGTGTTTTCAAAAGACTTGTACTTCAGACACGTAAAAGCCAGGGCTTGTTTGGGAGAGGGTTTACAGAAAGAGAAAGTTACCTGTATATAACTCGGCAAGTATACATCCAAAGCTCCACATATCTATGGGCATAGAGTACGGCAGACCTAGTATAACCTCTGGAGATCTGTAGAATCGGCTTTGTATATATGTATACACTGAAAAAAAAAAATTTATTATTTACATTACAATCGATTGATTGTATGGTGATTAACGCCTTTTTCAACATTATTTCAGTTATATCATGGCAGCCAGTGCAACTATCCATGTGTTCATGGAGTTTCTTTTACCAGTGCTTTGCACAATTTTCTTTCCAAGCCACTGGCTGCTTTCCCACATGTATTTACATTATGATACTTTATGAGAATTTCTATGAAGTCAACGCCCACAAATTTGAATAGGGAGGTATCTGTAATGAACTAGAACTGTCACAAAGCAGAAAAATACTCTTCATCATCACCTTGTCACTGAAGCAGCACAATAAGAGAATGGAAATGATTTTCAAAACAAAGTTCACCTATGACCTTGACCTTTGACCAATGTAACCCCAAAAAATAGGGCACCTTTTTCAGTCATAAGCAACACCTTAACTCATTACCAAACAATCCCAACTTTTAATGACCCTGAGACAGAAGCCTTTTGAAAACATTATGGGAAAAGGAGCAGTAACCAGCATTTTCTCCTTCTCCCACAATGTTTTCTACCCTGCTGGAAACAAATTTCAATTTTTGAGTACTACTGAATTTGTCGTCTGCAACTGCTTTCAATTTGGACCAGCCTAAAATTTTGTTGTTTGGTAAAGAGTTAATAAAGTTTCAGGGTCCTAGGTTAAACAAGTATTGAGTAAGACCACTGAAATGATTTTCATACAAAGTTCACTTATGACTGTCATCATTGATCATTGTGACCAAAAAAAAGATTGGGCACCTCTTTGAGCAAAACTTGTATAAAGTTTAAGAGTCCATGAATGACAGATGAAGCCTCTAAGGCACTAACTGCAATCGGAATTTGACTTGTTGTGGTGAGTTGAATTTTCTACCAGGTATATCAGTCTGTCTCAAAGCGATGCGATGTATTGAAGAGTTGGACATCATCATATGTGTGGTACCCTACACCTTCTGCCAGAAAGGCTGGTGCAAAATGGAGGTCGAATGGCTTTTGAGTTAGACAACGGAAATGAAAATATTGACAGATTGATGGACATACAGGTAGATGGATGGACAGACAGACACTCAACATGCAAAAGAGTCTGCCATTTTTTGTTGTTTTTTTTTTACAAATTTTGAATGTCTCATTGCTATCTCAAACAGTATTAATCGTTTACCAAACAATCCCTTGTTTTTTACAACCCTGAGATAGAAGCCTTTTGAAAACATTGTGGGATAAGGAGAAAATCCTGGTAACCAGCATTTTCTCCTTTACCCACAATGTTTTCCACCCTGCTGGAAACAAATTTCAATTTTTGAGTAACATTTATATGGAAGTCTGCAAGTGCTTTCAATTTGGACCAGTCTAAAATTTTGTCATTTGATTAAGGGTTAATTAAAACAGTGGTATGACTAATTTATGATTTTGTTGGAACATGTAGGTTTTCCAAATCTTACAAGCAATCAATCATGCAGCTAATATGAAACATGTTTTATAGTAAACTACATATTATAACAACTGTTTTTTGAACATTACCTCTCTGATGTTCGTAACAACTGGAACCAAAATCTATCACCTTAATTGAACTCTGACCCCTCTGTCTTAATAATATATTCTCCTGAAAATAGATACAAAAAGTCATGTAATTATAAACATCTACTAAATCATGTGTAAGTTCAAAGAAAGATTGTTCATTTTAGCAGTGTGTTCACCTGTAACCATAGTTTTCTATGTCTTGTTGGGTTGTTTGTGAACAAAGGTCAGAATTTATCAAGTTTTCATACAGCAGGACTCTGCCCAACCTTGTTGAAAATATGTTGACAGATGTAAATATGTGGAGAAATTTTATTTCCCTGTTAGCATCTTTGACAATTGAAAGTTGACGATTTACCACACACTCTAGATATACCACACACTCCTGATTTACCACACAATACCGAGTTACCACACTGTGTTACCAAACAATCATAACTTACTACACACTCCTAAGTCACCACACACTCATAAGTTACAACACAGTTCTGAGTTACCACATACTCCTGAGTTACTACACACTCCTGGGTTACCACAAAATCCTGAGTTACTACACATTTCTAAGTTACCACACACTTATGAGTTACCACACTATCACCATTTACCACACACTTCTGAGTTACCACATGATCCTGAATTACCACACACTCCTGAGTTATCACGCAATTCGGAGTTACCACACAATTATGACTTACTAGATTAACCTGATTTTAAAAGACCCTTTCAAAGTAAGCATTTTAAAACATTATTGGAAAAGGAGAAAATGCCGGTATACAGCATTTTCTCCTCTTCCAACAATATTTGCTACCATTTCAAAGACAGAAATCTTATGAGCCATATTAAAATTGTTGCTTGTATATAATAAAGGAATTATATGCTTTTAATCTGGACAGGTTTAAAATTTTGTCTTTTGGTAGAGAGTTAATAAAATGAAGACTCACAGGTTTGAGATCACAGTGTATAATCTTTTCCCGTTGTAACAGTTTAAGACATTGGAGCAGGGAGAAGGCAAAACGTCGAATAAGGGCGATACTAAATCCTTGAAAGTTGTTCTTCTTTATCAGTTCATACAAGTTCATTCTGAAAAAAAAAGAAGAAAAAATGAGACTTTTTATTTCTACTTTATTTTCAAAACCTGCAAAAGCTCATCAGAATATTTAACCCTTTACTACTCGAAAAATTTGGTCGTTTGGTAAAGAGTTAAACATGCAAGTTTTGTCACTCACAATGGTATGCGGAAATGTTCAGAAAAACTTTATTAAGAACAATGAAAACTAGAGCTGCCACTGAATGTGACTTAATAGTCCTGCCAGTGCTTTGACAGAAACAGGCAATTACTATATCTTGTACACAGATGGACACACAGACGGATGTACAGACACACTAACAGACAGGCTGATTCCAGTATATATTCCCGAAAACATTCATTTTGCGGGGGTATAATAAGTGCATGTACATGTAAATGATTGGTTGAATGTTTTCTATGCCACTTTTAACATTATTTAACCTTTTCCCAAACGACAGACTTTTGGACTAGACCAAATTGAAAGCATTTGCAGGCGACAATTCAACTGTTGCTTAAAAGATGATTTCTGTCTATGATAGGGTAGAAAATATTGTGGGAAAAGGAGAAAATGCTGATTATCAGCATTTTCTCCTAACCAGCATTTTCTCCTTTTCCCACAATGATTTCAAAACGCTACTATTCCAGACCCGTAAAAACCAGGGACTGTTTGGGAATGGGTTAAGTCATATAATCACAGCTCCCTTATATGTGTATGTTATAGGTTGTATCAATACCAGGCTGGGGATCTAAAGTTTCTTGCCAAAGGACACTCCAATTAAAAACATTGAACCTGAGGCCCCCAGGATAGGAGTCCTCCACTTTACCACAGAGGACCTTAGATTTCTAAATGAACAAAATATCCTATTTGTATATTTCCCTTATTTAACCCTTTCACACACAATGATGACTTTTGACGACCCTGAGGTTGATGCCTTTTGAAAACATTAATGGAAAAGGAAAAGATGCAGGTAAACAGCATTTTCTCCTTTTCCCATAATGTTTTCCACCCTTCTCAAATTAATTTCGATTTTTAAGTCCCATTCATTTTGTCATCTGCAAATGCTTTCAATTTGGACCAGTCTATGAATTTGTTTTTGGTAAAGAGTTAATGATAAACTGATACTTACCCCATTAGTTCAAAGGTAATACAGAGATGGTTTCTAAAATAAAAATATTCTCCCATGTGTATGATGTTATACTGGTTGTCTTTGTCCTTACGTCGTAAAGCATCTAAAATCTTCACTTCAACCAGAGCTTGGTGGTGAAATCTGGAAAGTAAAATAAGAACACTGCATACGAGTGCAACACTAAATTACAGTTCATCAGTTTACTTCAAAAACCTTGTAACTACAGCTTGTTTTTTAAGTAAACCAATGAGTTGCTTTTGGAATCCGACTGATTTGCAGTGAAAATTTAGCCTTAACTCTTTACCCCATAAGGCATTTCTATGGTATCTCTAATTGACCCTCAATAACAGCAAGGATAAAGCTGTTTCTTATGTGTATATGACACCTTTTGATACTGTAGAAAAAAATTGTGGCAAAAGGTGAAATGCTCGTCACGAGCAATTTCACCTTTTGCCACAATGTTTTCCAAAGGCTCCTACAAGCAATGCGTAGAAATGAGCATCTATGGAGTAAAGGCTTAAATACGGACATAACGGAGTCAAAAAATTTGATGGTTTCTATCCCTTGTTGTATGGATTCCCCTTTTTTAACCCTTTACCATGTGACAAGATTTTAGACCTGTTTGAATTGAAAGCATTTGCTGTTGACAGCTTCAGTACTACACAAAAATCTATTTACTCTTTACCACATGAGAAAATTTCAGACTGGTCCAAATTGAAAGCATTTGCAGACAACAAAATAGAGGTGACCAAAAAATTAAAATCTGGTTTGGGAAAGGTAGAAAACACTGTGTTAAAAGGATTCTTTCTCAGGGTCGATAAAAGTCAGGATTGTGTGGTAAAGGGTTAAACCCTTTTTTTTGTTCCAATATTTTAGAAATAATCTTCTTTCTATCATGGTTTATCTTTCAATAAACCACAGTTGTGAGTTACGAGGCACAATAAATAATCCACGAAGGCAATAGCCCAAGTAATTTATTCATTGTACCTCATTAATCACAACATGTTTTATTTAACACTAAACCACGATAGAAAGAAGCTTATTTCGATTCTTACATGACCAACTCTTAATCAAAGGAAAATAAGTCCATACTTAGATTAAAAACATGCATGCAAATTATAGATTTTACTCACTTACTTTTTATCACATAATCTCCCTTGTTTTCAGTGTAGGCTCTCTTAATAACATTTCCCTAGACTCTTCTACTCTTCTAAATCTTACCTCAAAAGCCCGTGTCAGATCCAATATATACAGAATGACGTCACTCTATATGAAATGACGTCACTCTACATAAAATAACGTAGATTTTACCACACTCTCGTTGCACTATGTTTATAGAGCCGATTTCAAATGTCATGTTAGAATAATAAATAAACAAAAACCAAACAAACCTTTTCTTGTTCCTGATGATTTTGATGGCCACCATCTGGTCAGTTTTGTAGTCATATGCCTTCACCACTTGACCAAATGACCCTTTACCCAGCACCTCAAAAATCTCGTATCTATATACCAGGTGATCATGCAAAACCTGCACAAAGAGAAACAAATCAACCCTTCAAACTTGTTTCATGACCATAGTTACCTTTGCCGCCAGTGTAGATTAAGATCAGGCTGCACAAAATGTGCAGCCTGATCTTTGATCTACACTGTCAGCCTTGCTGAAACATCTTTAGCTCAGCTGTTTTTGATGATAACCTTAGCTATTGTATATTTATTTATACAAGAGCACTGCAAAGAGCATAGATATTATAAAATGTCAAAGTTTTTGCCAAGTTTTAACCCTTTACCCCATAAGGCATTTCTATGGTATCTCTAACTGACCCTAAATAACAGCAAGGATGAAACCATTTCTTATGTGTATATGACACCTTTTGATAGCATAGAAAACTTTGTGACAAAAGGTGAAATTGCTCGTCACGAGCAATTTCACCTTTTGCCACAATGTTTTCCAAAGACTCCTACAAGCAATGCGTAGAAATGAGTATCTATGGAGTAAAGGGTTAAAACCCGCAATTGTATTGTAGAGCATTATCCATCTTTCCCCAGATCATGCCTCATGAAATTTCTATCAAAAATAAAGTAGAGTCAGGCTAACACAAGTAAGAAAAGTAAGCAAACAGGTACAAGTCCAGAGCTCTAGATAGATGTAGTGATTTTGATTTAAAATTTGAAAATATCAATTATTCTCCACTAAACTCTATGATTTGGGTACTCATTAGAATTGTCTTATTGAGATGATATTAATGAGTACCCATAACATAGGGTTTGGAAGAGAAATAATGCATTTAGAATACCATCACTCCCTCTTATCTGAAGGTCTGAAATCTTACCTTTATATAAGAACCATTGTCATCGTCATAGCCATTATTTTGAGCACTGCCTGGTTCCCCTTCTATTTTCTTGGCTTCAAGCCCAAGGAACCAGATTTCTGGATAGTCTAGAATTTCTGTCTGTTCAAACGCAGTCAGTTTCCCTCTGTATAACTTTAGTGCCTCTGGGTGAAAAAAGAAAGTTAGGCATGAGGCACACAATGAAATGTGTTTTGCATTGTTAACTCTTTACGAAAGACTAAATTTCGACTTGTTCAAATTGAAAGCATTTGCAAATGACAATATTAGTGTAGAAGCCTTTTGAAAACATTGTGGGAAAAGGAGAAAATGCTGGTAACCATTGTACAAATACGCACTATAAAAGCTATGGAGAAAATAGCTTTTATCAATACGTTTGAGGAGAAATAAGGCCTGTTTCAGCTCCAATTTCTCTAATCTGCTGATCATAGCTGAATGAATCTCACCAGGTAGCGTTTTATTGATTAAACATTCATTTTTGTTTGAAATTGACAGTAACAGTTGCCACATAGAAAAGTAGTCCGGTTCTGTACCAATGATGCCCAAATTGGAGTGCAACACGCAAAAAGGTGCATTCGGACATTTGCGTAAAGTGTCGTCCCGGATTAGCCTGCGCAGTCCGCGCAGGCTAATCCGAGACGGCACTTTACGACTACATTAGATTTTGTGCTACAGTAGACTTGCGTAAAACAAAAAATTGCATAAAATCGGAAATTGTCGTTTAGGATTAGCCTGTGCGGACTGCACACGTTGATCCGAGACGACACTTTACGCAAACGTCTGAATGACCCTTTTCGCGTGTTGCACTCCAATTAGATAGATGTGTATTTGTAGAATGCCATTCAGCAGGAGATAATGCACTTACCAGCAGGAGATAATGAACTTACCAGCAGGAGATAACGCACTTACCAGCAGGAGATAACGCACTTACCAGCAGGAGATAACGCACTTACCAGCAGGAGATAACGCACTTACCAGCAGGAGATAACGCACTTACCAGCAGGAGATAACTCACTTACCAGCAGGAGATAATTCACTTACCAGCAGGAGATAATTCACTTACCAGCAGGAGTCATGGGTAACTTGTTCCCATACTGATCCCTTTTGGACCTTTCAGGGCCTGGTGTTCCCACACTGGAGAAAGTTGTCTGTCGAGTCACAGACTCCGCTTTATTTAACGAGGGTAATGTGTTCCCGTCATCTTCTTTGTGTTTCTTGTGGTGGTGATGGTGTTCCGACTGATTCAGGTGGGGAAGCGTAGTTGGAGCCACCGTGGCAACCAATTTTCCCTGGAATGATGGAAATTTACAGTCAAGCTATTCATGCAAAACATTTCAATCCTGTAGTCTTCCCACTTGCTAAAATTCCTGTGTAAATCACATTATGAAATCCTGCCAATTCACATTGTGAATAATCCCGACTTTTAAAGACCCTGAGAAAGAAGCCTTTTAAAAACATCCTGGGAAAAGGAGAAAATGCTGGTAACCAGCATTTTCTCCTTTTCCCACAATGTTTTCTAACCTTCCAAAAACAAATTTTAAATTTTCAGTTGCTTTCATTTTGTCGTCTGCAAATGCTTTGTTTGGGACCAGTCTCGAATTTTGTCATTTGGTAAAGAGTTAAAATTCACACAACAAAATTTAATTAACTCTTTACCACACGAAAAAATTTTAGACTAGTCCAAATTGAAAGCATTTGCAGACGACAAAATAAAGGTGACTAAAAGATAGAAATTTGTTCTGGGAAGGGTAGAAAACACTGTGGGAAAAGGAGAAAATGCTGGTTACCAGCATTTTCTCCTTTTCCCATATTGTTTTCAAAAGGCTTCTTTCTCAGGGGCGTCAAAAGTAGGGATTGTGTGGTAATGGGTTAATACTGGTCACAGGTGAGACCTCCTGTAAGAAAAAGTGTAGACAAAAGAGCCAAAACATAAAAGTGCTGTAAATCCCCTTTTCCAACATTAACCTGTTACTACACAGCAACATTTTAGACCTGTCCAAATCAAAAGCATTTGCAGATAACAAAATAAAAGTGAATGAAAATTTCTAATTAGTTTTGTTAAAGAATAAAAAACATTGAGGGAAAAGGAGAAAATACTGGTTACCAGCATTTTCTCCTTTCCCCACATTTCTAAAGGCTTCTTTCTCAGAGGCGTCATAAGTAGGGATTGTGTGGTAATAGGTCAAAGAACAGGTTTTTGTTACCGTTTTATCAAATTTATGTCAAATCATGCTAAAAAACCTATCTAAGAATAAACCGACATGAAAATAAGTTGCTTCAAACAAGGCGAAACCCCATGCCGCAACAAAATGTCACTTTGACAATGTCTGACCTGTGATTTCAGACTGCCTGTAGAGCTTTTTTAATGACTTCAAGCAGTAAATTTACATAATTATGTACATAATTATATGTGACCAATCACATGAAAGGAACCATCTGAGAATTCTGTACATCAATTAGATGAAAACAACGATAGTGCAGGTGAGTTAAGTTGATAATTCAAAAAGGATTGTATTGCAAGGTACAACCACCACTTTTCAAACAGAAAATTGTCAACCCTTGTCAGCCTATGCAATTCGTGCAGCCTGACCAGGGTTGACACTTTTGGCAGTTCCCAGAAGGTCCCTTCTTGTGTGATGGGTCATGCACATATGTATAAAAAAATTCTCTTTACTGCAAATTATCAGTATGAATCATTCTATCACTGGTTCGGAACCATTATTTTATCACATAACCTCCCTTGTTTTCAGTGTAATATACCCATTACGAATTTTCTTATCCTATATACACGTTTGATATCACATTTGTGTGATGTCATTTTTGACGTCATATTGTACATATTTCATATAAGTTAATGGGTCTTGTGGATATTGATGCAGCTGCATTTATGAATGTTTTTGCATCTTCTGATCTTATTTTGTGAAATGTTATGTGATAAAAAGGATCTGAAATTTGTTGGTGTTTGAAATAAGATTTTATTAAGGAAAAACATTATTAAGCTCTAAGCTCACCAAAGGCTTGCTTAATAACATTTCTCTTGACTCGTTTAATAAAATCTTATCTCAAAAGCCCATTCATGTCAGATCCTATATATCATACCCTGTGATACGAAATCTTACTGCTAGATTTTCAGCCAAGGGGTAGGTGTGCTCTTGAAATAAAAAGTAAGTGGGAACATTGTCCTTTAACAAGCTATGTAACTACAGCTATAAACCCTTTATCATACTATCCCGACTTTTAACGACCCTGGGAAAAAGGCCTTATGAAAAATGGTTACCAGCATTTTCTCACTTTTCCACAATGATTTAAATAGGCTTCAAGATCTCGCCTTTGGCTCAGGATGACATGGGATGAGGCCAAAGCCATGAACAAGTTTCTAAGGGCCCTGCCAGCTCACCATAAAACTACCAGTGAAACTGTCACTAGTCACAAATTAATACCCCCAGCCAAATACTTAGATAGAGAAGACAGAACCTGATGTTGAAACCAAAGATACTGGTCCAAACTTGAAGCAGTTGCAGATGAAAAATTAAATGTTGCGATATAAGAATATAGAAACTATCATTACCTCTGAATATCCCATCCCACTTTTATGATGTTTCCCACTTTCTCCATGTTCTTTATGTTTATGACTTGTATGTTGAGACTGGGTTGTGACTGGTTGTTGAGAAGAGGACAAGTGTTGACTGTGATTGGTTGACTGGTTCTCCGACTGTTTGCTTCTGTGATGTCTGTGGGAACTGGTGTGGGTGGGGCTCTGAAATTAAGATATAAAATATGATGCTTATTATCTCTTAAAATCACTAAATATAACTTGTATCATTAAAAGATGAGTTTTTCTATTCTTGGCTCTTTTTATAACCCCTATTGCCCCCAATAAATCAAACAGACCTTTTAAATCTAGAAATAAGACCAACATACATGTAAATGTAATATCAAGGCTAATTTTGTTTTGAATCATAATGTCTTAGCACAGCAGACAGTATAAATGAAAGATCAGACTTCAAATCTTGTGTGGAAGGCACTTAATGGGTTAACTCTTTACCAAACGACAAAATTACAGACAAGTCCAAATTGAAAGTAATTGCAGACGACAAAATAAATGTGATTCAAAAATTGAATTTGGTTTGGGAAGGGTAGAAAACAATGCGGGAAAAGGAGAAAATGCTGGTAACCAGCATTTTCTCCTTTTCTCACAATGTTTTCAAAAGGCTTCTTCCTCAGAGTCGTTAAGAGTTGGGATTATGCGGTAAAGAGTTAATTTAATAACAAAACAATGAAGAAGTGAACAATTCAGGCCCATTTGATGATGCTTCATGCTTAGTATCAGCTTTCCTTGCTTTACAGTTTGAGACAAGTCGACTTTTTAATTCTTTACCAGAAGAGGTAATTTTGGTCTGCTGAAATTGAAAATATTTGCAGATGACAAATTCAGAGTGGCTAAAAGGGTAATATTTTTATCTGTATGTGAGGAAAACACTATGGAAAAAGTTGCTCGGTATGAGCATTTTCTCCTTTTTCGACAGTGTTTTTGAACACCTTCAACCTCAGAGCAATATTGGGGAATTATATTAGTTGATCATGCTAAACATACTACAGTTCAGTAAGGTCAATTACGGTTATCTGCAATCAACTATGTTCAAACTGCAGTCATTGTTCAGTCACAACATCATAGTTAACTGTAACAAATTTTTGAACATGTTCAAAACTCATGCGCTTACTTCAGGCAAATCTTAAGTTTAAACTGTGTTCATTACTACATTGAACTATGGTTAACTATGTGTGACTAGTTCAACTGTTTTTAAATACAGCCATCTACAGTCATTCCCCACTATTGTCAACTATGTAAGGTGTGACCATGGCTTTACAAGTTCAACTATGCGTGACTAGTTCAACTATGTTCAATATGTTTAACTATAGCCATCTACAGTCATTTCCCACTATGGTCAACTATGTAAGGTGTGACCATGGCTTTACAAGTTCAACTATGTATGACTAGTTCAACTATGTTCAATAAGTTTAACTACGGCCATCTACAGTCATTCCCCACTATGGTCAACTATGTAAGGTGTGACCATGGCTTTACAAGTTCAACTATGAGTGACTAGTTCAACTATGTTCAATGTGTTTAACTACGGCCATCTACAGTCATTCCCCACTATGGTCAACTACATAAGGTATGACCATGGCTTTACGAGTTTGCGCTTACAGAACAATCCCATGATTTAAAGCTTTATGACATAATCGGGAGTTTTACTGACCCTGTGAGAAAAAAACTTATGAAAACATTTTCATCACAATAATTTCCACACTTTAAATGATATAATTTAAATTTAAATTCATTTCAACACCCCCATTAACTACTTTTGGCTGACGTTGGGGCTTTAAGAGTTAATCTTCTATTTATGTTAAACAACAGAGAGAGCTCATTTATTACCATGGTGTGCGAGGACAACTGGGTCAAATTTTATAATACTTTAATCTCTTCAAATGCATTAATCCTTTACCACACAGTCCCTACTTTTGACGACCCTGAAAAAGAAGCCTGTAGAAAATATTGTGGGAAAAGGAGAAAATGCTGATTACCAGCATTTTCTCCTTTTCCCACAATATTTTCAATCCTTCACAAAACAAATTTCAACATTTTAGTCACTTTTATTTTGTCGTCTGCAAATGCTTTTGATTTGGACAAATCTAAAATTTTGTTGTTTGGTAATGAGTTAATTCCTCAACAAGTGACCCAGGTTTTAACGACCCTTAAGAAAAAAAGGCATTTTGAAATCATTGCAAGAAGAAGGAGAAAATGATGGTTAATCAGCATTTTCTCCTTTTCCCACAATGTTTTCTATCCTTTCAAAGACTGATCCCACCAAAAGAGCCTCATTAAATAATTACCAAACAATGCCATCTTTTAACTCTTTACTGAACAACTAAATTTTGGTCTAGACCAAATTGAAAGCACTTGCAGACGACAAATTAAACGTAAATCAAAACTTGAAATTTGTTTCCAGCAGGGTAGAAAACATTGTGGGAAAAGGAGAAAATGCTTGATACCGGCATTTTCTCCTTTTCCCCACTGTTTTCAAAAGTTATTTACCTCAAGGTTGTCAAAAGTCTAGATTATGTGGTGAAGAGCTATGGAAGAAAGGCTTCTTGAGAGCATTGCTTGAAAAGGAGAATTTCTACTTTTCCACAATAATTTCGCCCGTCCGGGTGGCTCAGTGGTGAGTGACCTGGTGGTTGTAAGTGCGATACCTGGTTGAGTCAAACTTTCTTTCTGGCGTATTTTTCCCTCTAACCTCCGCTGAAGCATGTGAGAAAAGTAGTCGGTGGCTTTGGAAAGGAAGTTGTGTTAGTACGGGTGTGAGAAAGCCAGGAAACACCTGTGCGTCACCGAACGCCATGATATGACCTTAGCTGTTAAAGTGGCGTTAATCCCCAATACAACCCACCAACCAATACAACCAGACAGACAGTCCACAATATTTTCTAGCCTACTAATGACAGAAACAATCATTTAATCCATTACCACACAATCCCTACTTTTGACGACTGAGAAAGAAGCCTTTAGAAAACGTTGTGGAAAAATACTATCGATGTAAGATGGGATGTTATGCATAATATCTGACAGAGTAGAATAGAACCAGGGTGGAATAAAACATCACAAGTGCTTATTCCTTCTGCTTTTGTACATGAACAGAGAAGCGAGAATGAACAGAGAAATGAGAACAGGCCACATAATCAGTATAAAGGTCAAAATCAGCTTAATCCATTACCACAAAATCCCTACTTTTGAAGCCCCTGAGTAAGAAGCCTTTTGAAAACACTGTAGGAAAAGGAGAAAATGCTGGTAACCAGCATTTTCTCCTTTTCCCACAGTGTTTTTCTACCCTTCCTAGAACAAATTTTAATTTTTCAGTCACGTTTTACTCTTTACCACACGAGAAAAATTTAGACTGGTCCAAATTGAAACCATCTGCAGACGACAAAATAAAGGTGACTGAAAAATTAAAATTTGGTTTGGGAAGGGTAAAAAACACTGTGGGGAAAAGGAGAAAATGCTGGTTACCAGCATTTTCTCCTTTGCCCACAGTGTTTTCAAATGGCTGCTTTCTCAGGGTTGTTAAAAGTCGGGATTGTGTGGTAAAGAGTTAACTCTTTACCAAACAACAAAAATTTAAACTCACTGGTCCAAATTGAAAGGATTTGCAGATGACAAATTAAATGTAACTGAAAGGATGATATTTGTTTTTGATAGGGAAGAAAACATTGTGGGAAAAGGAGAAAATGCTGGTTCCAGCATTTTCTCCTTTTCCCACAATGTTTTCAAAAGCCTTCTTCTACAGGGTCATTAAAACTTGGGGTTGTGTGGTAACAGGTTAAACTTACCTGCATCCCATGTTTAGGTTTCGTAATATTTTCCAGCCCAGGTACGCCTGGTAAACCTGGGATACGATGCTTTTTTTCCACGCCCACCATTGGTAATCTCATTCCGTACTCCATGATGCTTTTGGATGCAAATCCCAAAATTTTTCTATTTAAGTATCTTTGTATCAGTGTATTTGAGTTTTATGTCTAAGCATCAAGTTAATTTGAATGCATATCAGACACAGGCACTGTGGCACAGATGTCCTTAAAACAATTGTTTTGTCCACTTGGATGGGTTTGCAAAGCATACAATTGGTAAAAAAATTAACATGTCTTTTATTATCTTAATAGCATCAGCATCAGTTCATAGTTTTTTCTCATACAATCGATTGGCTGTGAATACTGATTAAAACATTCAATGTTCTAGAATTAAGTTTCCATCATGCACAGGTATATATTTCTTTTCTATTTTCTTGGACACACATTTTCAATCTTTGTGAAATACATGTACATGTAACTTGGATTCTTCATCATAATCTAAATGAACCATGTCAGACTCAGTCTCTAAGTCTGTAATTCAATGGTCATTTATCGTCCAGTTTGCTCAAATCCAATTCAAATATCTTATTTAACATCTAGTCTAAAACTAAAAGTTGGTGCAAGCCCCTTCCATCCCCACATCTTGATGTCTTTCTGACTCACTTTTAAAACACATATGTTTTGTCACATATATCTCCTAGGTAACTGTTTCAGTTTGTACGTAAAACATTGTCCGAGTAGTTCATGCTAGATAAAAAAAACAATTTTTGATTAGTTAATGGTAGCTAAAAACTACTTTATCGTTTTTGAGTAGCTAATCTAACTGAAAATACTTTATCATTTTTGAGTATTTAACTCATTACCAAACGACAATAGTTTATCATTGTCCAAATTAAAAGTATTTGCAGATGGCAAAATAAAAGTGGCTGAAAATTTGAAATTTGTTTTGTGAAGAGTAGAAAACATTGTGGGAAAAGGAGAAAATGCTGTTTACCAGCATTTTCTCCTTTTCCCACAATGTTTTCTAAAAGGCTTCTTTCTCTGGGTCATCAAAAGTAGGGATTGTGTGGTAATGGCTTAATCTAACTAAAAAATACCTTCTGTTACCAGCATTTTCTCCTTTTTCCCACAATGTTTTCAAAGGCCTTCTCTTACAGACTCATTATTACTAGAGATTTTGTGGTACAGGGTTAAAACATCAGTCAAATGTGGGAATTTATCTTTGACAGGTTAGAAAACAATGTGGGAGAAAGAGAAAATGCTGGTTTGAAAATGATAGGTTTTCTGAAGGCTTCTTCATGAGGACAGTTAAAACTCAGAATCGAAGTTTAAGCCTTTACCACACTATAACCATTTGAGGACCCTGAGCTAGAAGCCTTTTGAAAACATTGTAGGAAACGGAGAAAATGCTGGTAACCAGCATTTTCTCCTTTTCCCACAATGCTTTCTATTCTTCCCAAATCAAATTATGGATTTTCAGTCACACTTATTTTGTTGTTTGCAATTTGCACCATTTCTAAAATTTTGTTGTTTGGTAAACAGTTAACTCTTTTCCAAATGACAAAATTATAGACTGGTCCAAATTGAAAGTATTTGCATATGACAAGAGAATGTGACCTAAGAAATTAAATTTTCTCCTTTTCCCTCTGTGTTTTTTAAAGGCTTCTTCCTCAGGGTCGTTAAAACTTAGAATCATGTGATCAAAGTTTAAAGGACCTGTCACAAGGTGGGGCTACAGTTAATGGGGAAAGTAGTAGAACAAGAGATTGGCAGTTTTTGAAAAGGTGTTGATAAATATTTAGAAACTGTGATAATTTTTCTTCTCTGCTTAGTTACGATCAATATTTCAGTAAAGTGAGATTTGCAAATATCTATGATATTAATTGATTGGTTGAATGTTATTTAATGCCATTTTCAACATTATTTCAGTTATGTCCAGTTAGGGGAACAAACAAAAGCCCACTAGGACAAAGGCCCACTGGACAATTTATATCCATGATATATATGAAGCAGAACATCACACGTCATGATTATAAATCCATAAAATCCAATTGATCAAAGAACCAACTAAATCATGACGTAAAATGGTCCTTTGACATCAGAGAATTTAGAAATTTTAAAAAAGTTTCAACCCAGGTCAGCCTGTGTGGACTCTGATTATAAGGTGGGTTGACATGTTTTGCAGAATGCTTAAAAACCCCCTTTAACTTGTTGCCACACAATTCTGAATTTTGACAACCCTGAGAAAGAAATCTTTTGAAAACATTGTGGAAAAAGGGGTAACCAGCATTTTCTCCTTTTCCTACCATGTTTTCTTCCCTTCATGAAATAAATTTCAAATTTTAAGTCACTTTTATTTTGTCGTCTGCAAATGCTTTCAATTTGGACAAACCTAAAATTTTGTCGTATGGTAATGATAAACAGCATTTTCTCCTTATCCCACAATGTTTTCTACCCTTCTCAAAACAAAATTCAATTTTTGAGCCACATTTATTTTGTCGTCGGCAAATGATTTCAATTTGGATCAGTCTAAAATTTTGTTGTTTGGTAAAGAGTTAAAGCTGTTTTTCTCAAAATATCTAGCAATGAAGCAAATAATGTAGATCCAAGATCAGACTACACATTCTGTGCGGCCTGATCTTAATCTATACAGCCACATCAGCAATTAAATCCAAGATTAACACTACAATGGTCAAAACTTCATCTATAGTGTCTACTGAAAAAATAAAAAAAAATCAAATACACTGTCACATGACAACAGTTCTATTCACACATTACACTGTTTTTCACTGTACATGTCAATCCTTCACAATGTTTAGAAACAATCTCAAAAGAAGATTAACCCATTACCACTCGATGCCAATTTTTGACCACCCTGAGAAAGAAGCCTTTAGAAAACATTGTGGGAAAAGGAGAAAATGCTGGGAACCAGCATTTTCTCCTTTTTTCCACAATGTTTTCTACCCTTCACAAAACAAATTTCAAATTTTCAGTCACTTTTATTTTGTCATCTTGAAATGCTTTTGATTTGGACAAGCCTAAAATATAGTTGTGTGGTAATGAGTTAAACTTAGACATGATTTAAAAGATGTGTACTTTTGTTCTTGTTGGCTATCCACAATTTCTTAAGCTTTAACCTTCATCTTGCCAATTTTTGGCAGAATGTTAAACCAATACCATATTTACCCCAATAAACAGTCACACCTAAAGTTTTTATTATAACTGATCATTGATTTATTGACTTTTGTCTTTGGGATAAAAATCATCTTAAATGACTATCATGTTAGAATATGTGTCAAAACATTTCTACTAGTCTGTAAGGTACATTTAAAAGCTTAACTTCTGCCGCTTCAAGGATGTTACATAATCAACAAGAAAAACATTATACGAGAAAGTTGAAAAACAATAATATTTATTGCCAACTGATTTCTTCCATTAATAACGTTACCACAAAAGAAAATTTTTTGACTGGTCCAAATTAAAAGCATTTGCAGACGACAAAATAAAGGTAACTGAAAAATTGAAATTTGTTCTGGGAAGGGTAGAAAACACTGTGGGAAAAGGAGAAAATGCTGGTTACCAGCATTTTCTCCTTTTCCCACAGTGTTTTCAAAAGGCTTCTTTCTCAGGGGCATCAAAAGTAGGGATTCTGTGGTAATGGGTTAAGGAATCATCAGCATCACCTTCCTTAGTGGAAAAATTCTTATACTACTATCTAGCAGCAGGCACTGCATCACAGTCAGCAGCATACAGAACTTCAGACCAGGGGTTTGCTGGTTTGAACCCAATACTCAGCACCAGGCCCAGGCTGTAACTCAGTCGGTAGCGTGCAGGATTTGATAACACAGGGTCAAAGGTTCGATCCCTGGCTATGACCTATGGCTCTGCCAGTTTCTTTCTGAGCACTGATGATGGACACTGCAACAGGATTCATTCCTCTGCCACCATTGACCATTGTTGACCATTGATTCAACAATGACGATGTGGGAAAGCAGTAAGTGGCTTGGAAAGAAAATTGTACGAAGTGCTGGTAAAAGAAACTCAGGAAACTCAGGAAGGCATGGATAAGTGCTCTGGCCATCAGGAGATAACTGAAATAATGTTGAAAATGGCGTTAAATACCATACAACCAATCAAACAATCAATCAACCATACTCAGCAAATCTCATTCTGAGGACTAATCATAGTCATTATAACATCATTCACTCTTCTCTTATTGCTGATTATTGATTTTAGGAGAAGCAGCCAGTCGCTAGGAAAGAGTATTATGTGAAGTATTGATTGGGAAAAGGAGCCCCAAGAAAGCAAGGCTAGGTGCACTTGCTCTGCCATATAATTCAAATAGTGTTGGAAATTGAGTTAACTCTTTACCACACAATCCCAACTTTTAATGACCCTGAGAAAGAAGCCTTTTAAAAACAGGGAAAAGGAGAAAATGCTGGTAACCAGCATTTTTTTCACATTGTTTTTTACCCTTCCCAAAACAAGTTTCAATTTTTGAGTCATGCTTATTTTGTCGTCTGCATATACCTTGAATTTGGACAAGTCTAAAAATTTGTCATTTGGTAAAGTGTTAAAAACCATACAATCAAAAATAAAATAGTCCGGTGTTTTTACCAACCAGAAGAAGGAAACGGCCTTTAAAACCGTTATGGGAAAAGGAGAAAATGCTAATAACTGGCAATTTCTTCTTTCTTTCCCTATATTGTTTTCAACTGCCTTTATCTTACATGTTGTGAAAACAAAGCATTGTTTAGTAATGACTAAGAATGGGGGCAAACAGGTGGAGAATTACAGGGGGTGCCCTTATTACAGAAAGTACACCAACACTTAACTTGATTTACATATACCAAAACCCATCCCATTCATACTTTTTTCAGCAAATAGAGGCATTGATCAGACACAGCAATATTTACTGCTTTTGCCCCAATGTTTTCTACAATTATGTTCTCTTCATCAACTCATCAACATCTCTTTTTATCTCACCAGTATCTCATACAGATTTAGTCAAAATTAGACTTTATAGAGGGCAAGATTTGACTCTTTAACAAACGACATCTTTTAACTCTTTACCAAACAGTCCCTGGTTTATACGACCCTCTGAAAGAAGCCTTTTGAAAACATAGCGGGAGAAGGAGAAAATGCTGGTAACCAGCATTTTCTCCTTTTCCCACTGTGTTTCTATCCCTCTGAAAACAAATTCTAATTTTTGATTTATGCTTATTTGGTTGTCTGTAAGTGCTTTCAGTTTGGAACCAGTCTAAAATTTTGTCATTTGGTAAAGGGTTAAGACTTATCCAAATTGAAAGCTTTTGCAGACGAAAAAGTTAAGTGCCTGAAATAATAGAAACTGTTTTTGAAAGTGTGCAAACATTGTGGGAAAAGGAGAGAATGCTATATACCATTATTTTCTCCTTCTCCCACAATATCATTTCAAAAGCCATCTGCCTTTGCGTCACAAACATTTGATTGTTTTGGTACAGGGTAAGAACCCTTGAGAGCCTATAAACAATAAACTGACATTTTTCTGTAAGTCAAAAATAAACAAAAATTCACGCCATTCAAGTCTGGTTTTATAAGAAATACTGAACAAAAGTATTCAACTGTGTAAGTGTAAGATCAGGCTGCACACTAAATGTCACCTGATCATATACTCCATGCTCAACAAAGACAAATACAGTTATGGCCATTGTTAACACATTACCAAAAAACAAAATTTTTGACTGGTTCAAATTGAAAGCATTTGCAGACGACAAAATAAAGGTGACTGAAAAGTTGAAATTTGTTCTGGGAAGGGTAGAAAACACTGTGGGAAAAGGAGAAAATGCTGGTTACCAGCATTTTCTCCTTTTCTCACAATGTTTTCTAAAGCCTTCTTTCTCAGGGGCATCCAAAGTAGGGACTGCGTAGTAATGGGTTAAACTCTTTACTACATGACAAACATGTAGTCTTGTCCAAATTGAGAGCATAGTTATGCAGACAACTTTTTAAATACGACTCAAAAGGCGGAATATGCCTGTGATATCATAGAAAATACTGTGGGAAAAAGGAGGAAATGCTGGTTACCAGCATTTTCTCCTTTTCTCACATTGTTTTCCAAAGGCCCTTTTATTCAGGGTCGTTTAAAACCCCTGATGGCAAGGTAAAGAGTTTGGATCATAAAATAATTCGAACATAGACAAATATCAGTCAGGCAAAAAATTCAGTATTGATTCTAACCATATCTAACTTTAAATAGACACGGGAACACAATGCTATCTCGTCCCCATCAAAAATCCGAATTAATGAAACAATGAGACAAACGGATAATACAGACATGCTCCATTTTTTAACTCTTTACCGAATAAAAAAAATTTCAGACTGGTTCAAACTGAAAGCGACATCAGACAACATGTTTCTAGGTGAAAATGATTGTAACTGTTTGTGAAAATGTAGAAATCTTGTGGGTAATGGAGAAAATACTGGTAACCAGCATTTTCTCCTTTTCCCACAAGGTTTTCAAAAGGCTAGTTCCTCAGGGTCATTTAACCCTTTACTCCATAGATACTCATTTCTACCCATTACTTGTAGGAGCCTTTGGAAAACATTGTGGCAAAAGGTGAAATTGCTCGTGACGAGCAATTTCACCTTTTGTCACAATGTTTTCTACACCATCAAAAGGTGTCATATACACATAAGAAACGGCTTCATCCTTGATGTTATTAAGGGTCAATTAGAGATACCATAGAACTGCCTTATGGGGTAAAGGGTTAAACATGGGAGCTTGTGTTGGAGGGTTAACCCTTTACCACAAAATGCTCTGTTTTAATGACTTGAAAGAAGATGGCTTTTAGAAAACATTTTGGAAAAAGGAGAACATTTTTATAAGCTGTAAGCAGTTTTCTAACCTCCAAAAGCACAAATTTCAATTTTTTCAGTCATGTTTTTTTTGTTGTCTGCAGATTCTGTCATAAAGGACAAGTTTAAAATTTTGTCATTTGGAAAAGAGTTAAACAAATTGAATTCAACAGTTTTAAAAAAAAAATCTTCTTCATTCCACAAAATTTTTAGACTCCTCAGTAATTAAAAGCATTTGCAAACAAAACGATTATTATCCTTCAAACAATGACATTTTTCTTAGAGTAGAAAACACTGTGAAAGATGGAGAAATGCTAGTTCCAAGCTATTTCTTCTTTTCTAATGATTTTTTTTATAAGCTCCACTTCTTAGAGTCATTAAAATATTAAAATGTGGGGTTGTTTGATAAAGGGTTAAATTAAAGCATGGGTGTTGAAGTGTTAGGAGTTGGGCACAGAGAATCAACCCTACCTCAAAATCCCTCACCCCTTTGGGCCATGCATGTTCTGTACAATCTGATCTTGACCTACACTGTTTCAATAACTAATCAAGTCTAAATACAGTGCTACAAGGCTGTAGAGCCTTTTATTATATTTTTTAGATCCAATAATATTCTACTACAGAGGGAGTGCATTTGAAATACAATCTGTTATCAGGTCGGAGGGAGAGGGGAATGGTTAAATCAAGTCATAAAACACTTAAGAAAAAAATAAACAAGAGGGCCAAGATGGCCCTTGATCGCTCATCTGAATTTTTGAGAAGACCATAGCCAATTTCTTTGAGATATAGAAACTGTAAACAAATTTATTATTTTTCCAAGCAATTTTGAAAAGGTCACCTGTAAAAGTAATTTCAAAATCTGTCACCAACGCTACAATCATCACGACAGCAATGATTTTGATGAATCAAAATTCTGCAAATAATTTTTTGGATAGATCATCCAAAGACAATATCTTGAAGAAGAGCACATGCTCGATACTAACGAAAAACATAAGTCGAACAAGAGCACCACATGCAGCTGCCAATAATTGGCTGTTGTTTTTCAATAGATAAAAATTTCACTAACAATTTTTGGAAAAGGGTCACCCTAGGAATATTTCCGTGAAACTATTTCAAAATCTGACCAGCCATTCCAGAGAAGAAAAATTACGAAATTCTTCTTCATGTCCCTTTAGTGCAAATAGCCCTCACCTCCACTACCATGTTTCTTGACAGATCACAATTTTGTGAACAATTTTGGAAAAGGGTCATCCAAGGAACATTGTTGTGAAATTATTTCAAAATCTAACCATGGGTTTCAGAGAAGAAGAATTTTCAAGAATTTCTTCATGTCTGTATAGTGTAAATAGCCCACAGCCATCAGAGCCATTTTTCTTGATGGGTCAAAATTTCTGGAACTATTTTTGAAAAGGGTCACCCTAGAAACTTTTCTGTGAAATTATTTCAAAATCTGACCAATCGTTTCAGAGAAGAATTTTTAAGAATTTCTTCATGTCCATAGTTCATAAACAATTTTAAAAGGGTCACCCAAGGAACATCTCTTGAGAAATCATTTCAAAATCTTAGCAGCGGTTTCAGAAAAAAAGAATTTTTAGGAATTTCATTTCCATATAGTGCAAGTAGCCCCCATTCACCAGAGCCATGTTTCTTGACAAATCAGCATTTTGGGAACAATTTTTGAAAAGGGTCACCTAAGGAACATCTCTGCGAAATTATTTCAAAATCTGACTAGCAGTTTCAGAGCAGAAGATTTTTAAACAATTTCTTAGTAAATTCCATTTAGTTGCCATGGCATTCAGAGTTTTTTGACGGAATAAAATTCTGTGAACAACTTTTAATGAGGACCTCTAAAGGAATATTCCAGCCAAGTTTGGTCTAAATTGGCCTGGCAGTTTAGGAGAAGTTGCTGTTTAACCCTTTCCCAAACGCCAAATTTTGGACTCTTCCAAACCAAAAGAGTTTGGAGACAACAATTTTAGATTTGGAGTAAATGGCAGAAAGTTCTCAAAAAGGGTAGAAAACACTGTGGGAAAAGGAGAAATTGTTTGTTATGAGCAATTTCTCCTTTTCCCACAGTGTTTTCAAAAGACTTTTCCTGCAGACATGTAATAATCTGCATCAGTGTTTTTACTCTAAGAATGAACTTGTTTTACTTTAATGAAGAGTTGGTAATGTTACAATCAAAAGAATTTTCTGTCTATCATTGTTTATTGTTATCACAGTTGTGACTTACCAGGCGCGGTGAACAAACAACTCTGGCAATCATCCGCGTGGATTATCTATTGCGCTTCATAACTCACAACTGTGGTTTATTGAACAATAAACCACCATAGAAAGAAAATTATCTCTTAAATAACTTGCTTGGTATAACCTTTCACCAAACATAACCTTGCTTTGACGATCCTGGGGCAGAGGCTTTTTAAAAAAGAAAACATTGTGGACAAAAGAATAAAATGCTGGTAACCAGCATGGCTTCCCTTTTCTCACAATGTTTTTTACCTTGTCAAAGACCTCTCCTATGTATCATTTTGTTATTTATTGTTTCTAGGGGCTTTTCATTTTGCAGAAGCATAAACTTGTCATTTTCATAAAAGGGTAATGCATAATGGAAGGGCATTGTCCCTTTACCAGACAACAAAATTGGGCTAGTCCAAATTGAAAGCATTTGCAGACAACAAAAGATTTTTCTCTTTTTCCAACTATGTTTTCCAAATCCTATTTCTTTCAGGGTCATTAAAGGTCATTATTGTGTGTTGAAGGGTTTTAATCCCCTTTTTGCTTGAACATGGTCAAGCTTTATCGTCCTAAATAACTAAAATGGAATTTTTAATTCAATAATTAACCCATTACCACTCAATCCCTACTTTTGACACCACTGAGAAAGAAGCCTTTCGAAAACATTGGGGGAAAAGGGGAAAATGCTGGTAACCAGCATTTTCCCCGTTTCCCACAATGTTTTCTACCCTTCACAAAACAAATCTTAAATTTTCGGTCACTTTTATTTTGTCGTCTGCAAAATTAATGCTTTCAATTCGGACAAGCCTAAAATTTTCTCGTGTGGTAAAGATTTAAGGGTTAAAATATACTTGTTGACGACAACTTTATTTTACTTTGTTCCAAAGTTTATTGCACTTTTACTCTTTATGATACAACAAGGCTTTAGACAATATTGCACTAAAAATATACACATAACAAATTGAAACCTGCTCAAATGATCCCTCTAAAAGAGAAGAAAAAATTGGGGGAAAAGGAGCAAATGCTGGTTACCAGCATTTTCTCCTTTTCCCCCAATCATTTTATAAGCTTTTTTTCCTAAGGGTCGTTAGAAGTCAAGATTGTGTGTTAAAGAATACAGCTAGCCTTCTATGTGCTTTCTACTCAAGATGATTCATGGCCGTGCGAAAAGGGGTGCCGGGTTGTGCAGGCATGATGTGTGGGCTTTCTGCCCTTATCTCTTTACCAAACGACAAAATTTTTGACAAGTCAAATTCACATGCAGACAAAAAAAAGTAGACTAAGAAATTGAAATTTATTTTGGGAAGCACTGAAAACATTGTCGAAAAAGGAGAAAAAGCTGGTTACCAGCATTTTCTCCTTTTCCTACATTATTTTCAATGAGATTCTTTGTCAGAGTTGATTGGTGGGGTAAGGGGTTAAGTAATTTTAACTTTTATCAAACAAACCCAAGCTTACAGGACCCTTCGGAAAATGACTTCAGAGAACATATTGCAAGCAGCATTGCAGCTGGTAGGCAGCATTTTCTCCTTCTCCCACAATGATTTCTTCCCTTTTAGATATAAATCTCACTTTTTTAGGTCACATTATTTTGCTATGTAAAAATGCTTTGATGTTGGAGGCATCTAAAATTTTGTTGTATATTTTTCTATAGGATTGAACTCTTTCCCACACAGTCCCGACGTTTAGCCACCCTGAGAAAAGCTTTTGAAATTATTGTAGGAAAAGGAGAAAATGCTGGTAACCAGCATTTTCTCCTTTTCCTATAATGTTTTCCACCCGTCCCAAATCAATTTCCAATTTTGAGATCAAAACATTTTGGGAAGAGGAGAAAATGCTGGTTACCAGCATTTTCTCCTTTTCCCACAATGTTTTCAAAAGCTATCTTACTCAAGGGTCGTTACAAGTCAGGATTGTATGGTAAAGAGTTACAACCTTATGACTGAATGCAAAATATATTTGTTTCCAGCATGATCTTCTGTTTTCTTCTTACAGAGCTTTAAATTTTTTTGTCTAGTTAACTCTTTACCACACAATCCCTGGTAACCAGCATTTTCTCCTTTTCCCACAATATTTTCTACCCTTTGAAAAACAAATTTCAAATTTTCAGCCACTTTTATTTTGTTGTCTGCAAATGCTTTCGATTTGGACAAGCCTAAAATATTGTCCTTTGGTAGCGAGTTAATTTTTTACCACACAAGTATGAATTTTGATGTCTCTTCCGAAGAAACCTTTTGAAAACATTGCTGGTAACCAGCATTTTCACCTTTTCCAACAAAGTTTTCTACTCTATCAAAGAAAAATTGCATCATCGAACTCTTTACCCATAAGGCATTTCTATGGTATCTCTAATTGACCCTAAATAACAGCAAGGATGAAGCTGTTTCTTATGTGTACATGACACCTTTTAATAGCATAGAAAACATTGTGGCAAAAGGTGAAATTGCTCGTCACGAGCAATTTCACCTATTGCCACAATGTTTTCCAAAGGCTTCTACAAGCAATGCATAGAAATGAGTATCTACGGAGTAAAGGGTTAAGCCACTATGAAGTTATCGTCTGCAAATGATTTTAATTTGAACAGGTCTTAAAATTTTGTCATGTGGTTAAGAGTTAAAATTTCAACAAAAAATGCAAATATTGGTGTATGGATACTAACCTTTCTTGAGTAAGATGGTCGAAAACTAAATCCTGACTTTTCTGATGGAGCTAGGTTCGATTTTTCTGACTCAAGGATCAGGCCTTTTGTGTCATACATTCTGTGAACTTATACTACAGTGTCATTGAACAGGATCTGTCATTACTGTAACATCACAGTTTAAAGGCTTCTGAACACTGCTTAGTGATTCTATGATCTTAGAAACAGAATCTGTCCTTACTGTAACAGAATCTGTCCTTTCTGTAACAACACAGGCTCTAGAAATCTATAGGCTGCTTTCTTACTGATCCTGTAACCTTATAGACAGAATCTTTCCGTGATATAACAACACAGGTATAAGAATTCTATATACTCCTCACTGTGCTTATAATTGATGATGCGATCCTATAAATAAAATTCTTCACTTCTGTTACATCACAATGTCATATCCTATGATTTTATATGCTTTCTTTTTTATCCTATACTTTCACAAAGACCAGAGCAAAGAGTCTAGAACTGTGTGCACTGCTTCACTTTAGATCTTGTGATCCTTATTTTTTCACTTATGTAACACACACAGGATCTGTTAGTCTATATTTTCTTATTTATTGATACTGTAATCTTATATGTACCAGATTCTTTCCCTACTGTCACAACACAGGATTCTAAGTTTTGTTGTCTCTAAAGCATATTTACAGCTTGAAAATCTTAGTTACTGTCAAACCTCTGTAAAAGACCACCTATACTAAGAAACACGCTGCTTCCAGAGACAAATCCTCATCTCTTCTTAATGACCTCCTTCTCTATTGTGTATTAACTCCCTACTAAATGACACATCTTTGATTTGTCCAATTTGTCAGCATTTGCTTGTAACAAATTGAATGTTCTTAAAATAATTTGCTTTTGAAAACAGAACACAGGTTTGACTAAAATTTTTCTCATGACCTAAAGTATAAAAATTTTGTTGGAATTTTGTTAGATGGAGAGAAACTGCTGATTAACAGCATTTTCTGCTTCTCCTAAAATTCTTTAAATCCTATCATAGATAATTCCTATCATTTAGGCTACATTAACTCTTTACCAAATGACAAATTATTAGACTTGTCCAAATTGAAAGCACTTGCAGACGACAAAATAAATGCATAAACTGAAACATTGAAATTTGTTTTCTGCAGGATAGAAAACATTGTGGAAAAAGGAGAAAATGCTTGTAACCTGCATTTTCTCCTTTTCTCACCATGTTTTCTGAAGGCTTCTTTCTCAGGGTTGTGAAAACCAGGGATTGTTTGGGAAAGGGTTAAAATTGGTTGTCTAAATGTACTTTCAATACAGAGAGATCTACGGTTATGTCATCTACTATCGAGTTAACATCACACAGAATGATAGCAAAAGTAAGTCTTATCTACTTTTCAAAAGCATAAATACGCCTTTAAAAATTTTTTTCTTACATCACATAAATATAGTTTTATCACATCAGTTCACTGAACATTAAATCAACAATCCAAAATTATTCGCTACATTTGTTGACGAGCACAAACTTAGTAGCCACACATTTAAAGTTTTTTTCCGCTTGTACAAAAAATAAATCTCTGTACATATTAATCCTTTACCAAACGACAAAATTTTGAACATATCCAAATTGAAAGCATTTTCAGATGCCAATATAAATATGTCTGAAAAATCGAAATTTGGTTTGGGAAGGTTAGAAAATATTGTTGGAAAAGGAGAAAATGCTGGTTACCAGCATTTTCTCCATTTCCAACAATGTTTTCAAAAGACGTCTTTCTCAGGATCGTTTAAAGTCCTGTATTGTGTGGTAAAGAGTTATCGCTCCTTTACCAAATGAGAAACTTTTAGATTTCTCTGAAGGAAAAGAATTCGCAGTTGACAAATTAAATATGACATAAATGATGAGTGGTTGGTGATGGGTAGAAAACAATGTAGGAAAAATGGGAAAGTGCCAGTTGCCAATAATTTCTCCTTTTCCAACAACATATTTGCATGACCTCTTTGTCAGGGTTACTAAATCTCAGGACAATGTGGTAAAGGGTAATTTCTTTACCAAAAAATCCTGTATTTCACCAAACAATGAAAAAAAACAACTTTTGAAAACATTGTGGGAAAAAAGAAAAAAAAAAAATGCTGGTAACTAGCATTTTCTCTTTTTTCTACAATATTTTTAATCCTTTACTAAAATAAAAGTACTGTCATATTACCATCATTGGCAAACCCTGATCAATATGGATGTTTATAAAATGCTGTCACCTAGTAAAGTGTTAAATCTCTCCAACCTGTTTTAATTCCCACTTTTAGAAATGAAACCATATTTAAGCAGATTAAACAATACAATCTTTTAATCTCTATCCATTCAGGGTTGTTCAAGTTATATTGTTTGGCTGGACAACCAATGCACAGCCATAGGAATATTGTCAAAACTTCTTTTGAAGACTACCTGCATTTAGCAACCAACTGCATTAAGGAACCAGGTCTCCAGATAGAGGGAGTGTTTTGATTTCAAAATTGAAAATATTAATTATTCTCCACAAAATCCTTTGTTGTCTAAAAACTTCTTTTATAAGACTACCTGTATTAACCCATTACCACTCAATCCCTACTTTTGACGCCCCTGAGAAAGAAGCCTTTTGAAAACACTGTAGGAAACGGAGAAAATGCTGGTAACCAGCATTTTCTCCTTTTCCCACAGCGTTTTCTACCCTTTCCTGAACAAATTTCAATCTTTCAGTCACTTTTATTTTGTCGTCTGCAAATGCTTTCAATTTGAACCAGTCTAAAATTTTGTTGTGTGGTAAAGGGTTAAGCAACCAACTCCATAAAGAAACCAGAGCTCCAGATAGAAGGAATGATTCTGATTTCAAAATTGAAAATTTCAAAATTAAAAATATCAATTATTCTCTACCTAACCCTTTGTTGTGGGTACTCATTAGAATTGTCTCATCAAGACAATTCTACTCAGTACCCGCAACATAGGGTTTTAAAGAGAAATAATGGATTTAGAATACCATCACTCCCTCTCATCTGGAGCTCTGAGAAACCATCTGTATTAAGCTTTACCATTTACTGTCTAGAGTAGTTTGACTTATATTTTCTGGCTGAACAACATAGGAATAATGGCAAACTTCTGTTACAAACCACCTGTATTGAACAACTAACTGCAGCACAAAGAGACCATCTGTATAAGATGCTTTGAATTTCCACTGGTCCAAAATTTTGCCGTTTTGTTATGAGTGAATACAGACCCAGGTCTTTTCTCCTTTTCTAAGATGTTATCAAGTCTTCTTGACTGGGCCGTCAAAACCTGTTATTGTTTGTAAAAGAATAAAACATAGAAAACAATGTGGGAAAAGGTGAAAATGCTGGTAACCAGCATTTTCTCCTTTCCCACTATGTTTTGACAAAGCCTGTATTCCTCTCAAAAAGTACAGAATTTAATCCATTACCACACAATCCCTACTTCTGACACCACTGAGAAAGAAGCCTTTAGAAAACATTGTGGGAAAAGGAGAAAATGCTGGTAACCAGCATTTTCTCCTTTTCCCGTGCAATGTTTTCTACCCTTCACAAAACAAATTTCAAATTTTCAGTCACTTTTATTTTGTCGTCTGCAAATGCTTTCGATTTGGACAAGCCTAAAATATTGTCGCTTGGTAATGAGTTAAGGAAAAATACAAATTTGTATTACCATGTCTTGTCTAATAGATGAGAAATGCTGGAATTTGTTTCTTTGTATCCTCATAATTTATCAACTTCCTAATTCCAGCACTGTTTAGACAAAAATATGTTTAGTTCCAACATATGCAGCAAAACTATCAAACCTTTTTAAACAGTAGCTTATAATTCCAATATCTAGGAATTTGAACTTTTCACTCCGCAATAATGAGAGAATTTCATATTAATTCTCGTAAGATATCACCATGGAAACATATTCCATCAATAGTTGAAGTCTCCAAGACTGATATCTCGACCAATTATATACAATAATCAGTTCCTGTCTTTCTAAGACATGTATGATGCTCAGTTAAAAATACCTATATAGTTATTTCCCATCGGCCATTGACCAATTAGCTACAATTCCATATTTTAACCCTTTACCACAAAATGAGAACTTTTAACGACCCTGGGGAAGGAGCCTTTTGAAAACACTGAGGGAAAAGGAGAAAATGCAGGTAACCAGTATTTTCTCCTTTTCCCGCAAAGTGTTCTACCTTATCACAGAAAAATTGTGTCATTTGAGCCAGTATAAAATCTTTGTTTGCAAATGCTTTCAATTTGGATAGGTCTAAAATTTTGCCATGTGGTAAAGAGTTAAAAACCTGGAGGTTTTTTGAAAACATTGTGGGAAAAGGATAAAATGCTGGTTAGAGTTAAAGGCAGAGGGCTCAGCTGTATTCTCTACTAAATGGCAAAATTTAGAAACTTTGAAGTTGAAAGTATTGTACAGATGCCTATTTAACCCTTTACCACACAGCAAAACTTCAGACCTATCCAGATTGAAAGCATTTGCAGACCACAATTTCATTGTGGCTCAAATGACACAATTTATCTTTGGTAGGGTAGAAAATTTTGTGGGAAAAGGAGAAAATGCTGATTTTAAATTGTCATTCACTTTTACTTTGTTGTCCGCAAATGTTATCGATTTGGACAAACTTAAAATATTGTTGTTTGGTAATGAGTTAACCCTTTGCCAAATAATCCCAGTTTTTTACGACCGTGAGACCCTGAGACAGAAGCCTTTTGAAAACATTGTTGGAAAAGAAGAAAATGCTGGGAACCAGCATTTTCTCCTTTTCCCACTATGTTTTCTACCCTGCTGGAAACAAATTTCAATTTTCGTCGTCTGCAAATACTCTCAATTCTCTCTCAGTCTGGCTCCATGCTTATCAAAAAAAAAAATAAGACTGTCAAAAATATGCAGTCTGGCTCCATGCTAATTAAAAAAAAAAAACTGCCAAAAATATGCAGTCTGGATCCATGCTTGTCAAAAATATGTAGTCTGGTTCCATGCTTACCAAAAAAAAAGACTGTCAAAAATATGCACTCTGGCTCCATGCTTATATAAAAAAAAGACTGTCAAAAATATGCAGTCTGGCTCCATGCTTATCAAAAAAAAAAAAGCTGCCAAAAATTTGCAGTCTGGATCCATGCTTGTCAAAAATATGTAGTCTGGTTCCATGCTTACCAAAAAAAAAAGACTGTCAAAAATATGCAGTCTGGCTCCATGCTTGTCAAAAATATGCAGTCTGGCTCCATGCTTATCAAAAAAAAAACTGTCAAAAATATGTAGTCTGGCTCCATGCTTATCAAAAAAAAAAGACTGTCAAAAATATGCACTCTGGCTCCATGCTTATAAAAAAAAAAGACTGTCAAAAATATGCAGTCTGGCTCCATGCTTATCAGAAAAAAAAACTGCCAAAAATATGCAGTCTGGATCTATGCTTGTCAAAAATATGTAGTCAGGTTCCATGCTTATCAAAAAAAAAAGACTGTCAAAAATATGCAGTCTGGCTCCAAGCTTATCAAAAAAAAAAGACTGTCAAAAATATGCAGTCTGGCTCCATGTTTATAAAAAGAAAGTCTGAGAAATAGCAGTCTGGCTCCATGCTTATCAAAAATATGCAGTCTGACTCCATGCTTATCAAAAAAAAAGACTGTCAAAAATATGCAGTCTGGCTCCATGCTTATCAAAAATATCGTCGGTGTACTTCCAAAACCTCTTAACTATGTAGTTATGTACAGCTTGTAACAAGCTGTAGGTACGACGTTTTGGAAGTACACCGACGATATGCTGCCTGGCTCCATGCTTATCAAAAAAAAAAAGGCTGTCAAAAATATGCAGTTTGGCTCCATGCTTATCAAAAAAAGAGAGAATGATCTCATGCTCAGCACGAAACCATACAATCCAAATCCTTTTGGATTGTACCCAGATTTAATTCCTTATGCAACATTATAGGTCAAGTACCAGTGAAAAATTTACATGATAGGTTAGAAATTTTCATTACAATATTTAAAAACCCTTTTTTTAAAACCTCTGAGGCTGGATTGCTTGATAAAAGGTTAACAGTAAAATGTACAATAAAGCTAATAATACAACATGTCAGTTTTGTTTTTCTCACATTTTATAACACTGGAGACAAGACTACGTCAGGCCCTTTCACCCTTCACTACAAATACAGAATTTTAACAACCCTGAAAACGAAAGCTTTAGAAAACTTTGTTGAAAAAGGAGAATTACCAGCATTTTCTCTTTTTCAACAATGTTTTCAACTCTTTGAAAAATGAATTTTCAGATTGGACAAGTCTAAAATTGTGTCATCTCATACAGAGTAAAAGATCTTTTCTTCAATTTTTTCTAAGGGATCCTAATCTGGTACAAGTACCAAAATTTGTCAGGAGTCTGTGTGTTTCATTGGTATAGGAGTTGGGTTATTATTCCAAAGGTTATGGGTTTGATCCCCATTTCAGGCACTGGGTTCTTTGAGGAAGTGTCCATAGATCACACTTCAGGGCTCTTGCCTAGAAATTGTGAAACCCAGGACACACACAGATAGGTAAACTGTTGCTTTGATATTAAGATAATGACAATAAATAATAACAAAGAGGCATAAAACATAAATCAATAATGATTTGTTATCTTTTGTCCCTGTCAGAAAAAAAAGGCAAGACACTGTGATTTATTCTTTTTTTTTTATAGTTGCAAGGGAGATAAATCTTGCACAGCCTATCAAATACTGTTCAGTTCAGTCCCTTGTCTGATAGGAAGTCCTCTGGTATAACTCCACTTAACTGACCTGAAATTGACTTTTAAAGGTAATAGAGATCATTTATTTCATGTCAATTTGTTTGAGTAATACATAACATAAATATACACCATATATAATGCAACAAAAAACGTTAGCCCTTTACCAAACAACAAAATTTTAGACTGGTCCAAATTGAAAGGACTTGCAGAGGACAAAATAAACAGAAATTGAAATATGTTTCCAGAAGGGTGAAAAACAATGTAGAAAAAGGAGAAAATGCTGGTTACCAGCATTTTCTCCGTTTCCCACAATGTTTTCAAAAGGCTTCTTTCTCAGGGTCGCTAAAAGTCGGGATTGTGTGGTAAAGAGTTTAACATCTGGATCCAATCCAGCTCTTATTGGATGGCATGGGCAGATCCAGAGGGGGGGACCAGGGGTCTAGACCCCCCCTGGAATTTTGGCAAAATGTGGTTATCAACATTTATGTAAAATACAGTCATAAATTTAAAAAAAAAGGTTCTAAATGTGGAGAGCTTGGAGACTGGAAACATTGACTTTTCTTGTAAACGGTGTACATCCACTGAAATCCAAAACCAAAGTATCATATAATAAGACAAGTGCGTTTTCGGTGGGACACCCTCTGAGACAGATATCTGGATCTGCGCATGGATGGTATTGTATCACAAACAGCCATGCAGGATTACTGAATGGAAAAGAAGCTTATCAAATAAGAAGGATGCAGCATACATGTACTTGCCTATGTAGTTTTTGCCTATGTAGTTTGGATATGTATTCATGTATGACTGTTCAACTGAATGAACTCATTACCAAACAACAAAATTTTAGACCAGTCCACATTAAAAGCATTTGCAGATGAGAAAAACTGGCTGAATAATTGAAATTTTGTTTTGGGAAGGGAAGAAAACATTGTGCGAAAAGGAGAAAATGCTGGTTACCAGCGTTTTCTCCTTTTCCCCAAATATTTTTTAACCCATTACCAAACGACAATATTGTAGACTGGTCCAAACTGAAAGCGTTTGCAAACGACAAAATTAAAGTGACTAAAAATTTGAAATTTGTTTTGTGAAGGGTAGGAAACATTGTGGGAAAAGGAGAAAATGCTGGTTCCCAGCATTTTCTCCTTTTCCCACAATGTTTTCTAAAGGCTCCTTTCTCAGGGTAGTCAAAAGTAGGGATTGCATGGAAATGGGTTAAAAACAATTCAATGGATAAGAAAATTACTTACGAATACAGGATCCTAAGATTTGGTCAATACCTTATCATTTAATAATCGAAATCCATTTTGAGTGTCAACAGGTCACAGATCAAGCAGCTGCACCAGGTCAATCTGAAAGATAGATAAAAGCAAGATTGACCATTAGACTGACTGGTTTTAAACATTATTTCAATTATATCCTGGTGAGCTTTGAACCTATACAGTCTATCCTGGAATTTCCTGTTAGCAGTTCCTCTCACATTATCCTTCTAAAGCCACTGGCTGCTTTCCCACATAACCTTCGACGAAACACAGGAATTTGCCATTCTATAATAAAAATAATATGATACTATTAACCCTTTCCCAAACAAGCAATTGTTTTTATGTGTCAGCAGTGCAAGTCTTTTGAAAACACTGGGAAAAGGAGAAATTGGTCATAACGAGCAATTTCTCCTTTTCCCACAGTGCTTTCTAACCATTTGGAGAATTTTCTGCCATTTTTATAAAATTTGAAATTGTCTTCTGCAAACTCTTAGAGTTTGGAAGAGTCTAAAATTTGTCATTTCGGAAAGGGTTAATGTAAAAAAAAAATAGTCACCTATATATAAGGGGGTATTTTTTCATATTTTATCAATTTTTTTTCATTATAGAATGTCAAATTCCTGTGGTCAAAACAAATGACCAGCAGTGAGAGAGAAATGTATCCTGTTGCATTGACTATCATCAACCCTTGGAAAGAAATTAGCTGAGCTTTGAATTCTAACAAGTGCACCCTTGGTCTTAAATTATGTATGCTACCGACTGCGCTATCCAATCTTGATACAAGCATAAAGTGTAAAACAGTGTCATGTGTTTGAGTTTAAATTCAGGAAAAAAATAATTCTTCAGTTTAACCCTTTATCACACAATGATGACTTATAAGACCCTTGAAGGAGAAGGCTTCTGAAAAAATTGTGGGAAAAGGAGAAAATGCTGGTTACCAGCATTTTCTCCTTTTCCCACAATGTTTTCTACCCCTATTAAAACAATTTACCATTTTTCAGACACAAATGCTTTCAATTTAGACCAGCCTATAATTTTACGTTAGGTAATGAGTTAAGCAAAACTGTATCAGAGAATTCCCTCTCTGGGAAATGCATCAAAACTTTATCGCATGACAAAAATGTTAACTTGTCCCACATTTATTTTGGTTATAGAATGTCAAATTCCTGTGCTTGTCCAAATTGAAAGTACTTGCAGAGACAAATTTCTAAATTAGGCTAAAATGGTTATCAACATTTTTACCTTTTCTTATGTTTTCAATAGGGCTCTTCCTCAGGTTCGCTTCTGTAGAACTCAAGATTTTGTGGAAATGCATAGATCCTTGCTATTTGTGAGATAAGATAGATCCATTATCTCAAATTTCTAAAATTTATGATGTAAAACCCAGGGCCGTAGGAACAGGGGAAGGGAGGGGGGCAGGCCCCTCCCCCCAACAATTCGATCACCAATAACATGACTGTGGCAATGTTTGGCCGAATATTGCTAAACAATCATTGTGTATAAAGAAGATGAAATAATATTTCAGAGTAGCTTACTGACGATACGCTGATTGAAAATTTCAAACGAATTAAAATAGTTTTAAACAAATGGAGGCCAGCCACGAAAAGTTTTCTTCTACTTTTGTTATCTGACAGACACCAAACAATTTATGATGTCACATTTCATTCAGTGTGATGTTCAGCTTTATTTTTTCTCAAAATCTTATAATTCACCACATTATTGAACAAATTTCCTTCAATTTCCGTCCCTAGTATTAATAGGTGGGTTATTTCTCACTGCATGACCAAACGCAATATATATGTCAAATAGGGACAAGCCGATCCTGAAAATTTTGCCCCCCCTCCCCTCCATCCAAAATTGCTTCCTACGGGCCTGAAACCGTTACTCGTCATTTTCACACAGAAGCTTAGTCATATCGCGAATCATGCCTTGAGTAATTTCCATGCCACTGGTTTCTTTTCATAGAAAAGTTTCTAGATAAATCACGGAGACTGGAGAGCACATCAAGAATTGTATTTATGGACAAAAAACTGACTTTAAAAAGAAATCGCCGCATAATAAACTTGTCTACTAGCATACTGGATCCCGCCTTGATTCTCGCCGCATACACATGCCGGAATACTTTTCTACTCTCTACAAAAGAGAACATCGAAAAATTACAAAAGTGAAATTTACATGAATTTCGGCGTACATAACGAACGATTTTTACTTTGATCGTCAATAATTCTGTTTGGATATAGTAGAACCACAGAAATATTTCATTCGCCCTTTCCATACATTGAACAAAAATAGGTGGCAACGATGAGAAACAGAATGAATTAGCTCTTGCGCGAAACTATGTACTGTGATAAAAACCGGGCGAAAAACGGGGCGAAATTGCCAGTTCCTAAAATAGTGTCAATGCCAAGGTCACACAGATCAAAGAACTGTAGGTATTTTTGTCATTAAATAGGACATGAATAACCTGTTCCTTATGCTTTGGCGAGGTAAAAGGCATTATTAAGATAGCTAAACGGATAGTAAAGATAAAATCAGACTTAAATGTTGATCATACCTTTACGATATCTCCTTTTTAAAAATATTTATTTTATATCGATTGAGAAACGAGGTCGCAAAACTTATAGATCTACTCGTAGTTAGTCTCTTCCGAGTCTGCTTCACAAGATCCGCATCGGTAGGCCTACTCCAGCCGAAGAATTAGACCAAAGAACAGTCCCAGAGTTGACATCCGCTTCCGATTTTTAGTATCGAACTCAGAACCTATAATGATTACGAGGCCAACGCTCTAACTCACGGATGCAACACAATATGAGAATATTTTGAAACCCGTCCATAAGTGTAGGCTTGTACAAGCTTCTTTCATGACAATTTTAACATTTGACCTTCAAGTGTGACTCTGACCTTGGACTCACCTGAACACATTGTGTCAAATGGCATTTCCACTCAAAAGGAGAACGAATGTGCAAAGTCATTATGGAATCCATACATGCCATAAATGCACGCCGGACAGACATTACTGATGTACTCTTGTTTTAACCCATTACCAGACGACAATATTTTAGACTGGTCCAAAGTGAAAGCAAAAAATTGAAAAAAAAAAAAGTTTGAAATACAGGTATTATTAGGGTTTTAAGGTAAGACCTGTGTAATGCACTTCCGGTGAAAATTTTTATTTATCGATAAATAAGGATACAATTTTAATAAGGATTTATGCAGAAATATATTTTTGCATATTTCTAACGGATCAGAAATTCCTTTTATGTCTATCTGGAAATTATTTTTTGATACTTTTGTTAGTTTTCTGAAAAGGGAGGTAATTATTATCTCTTTTTTGAATTGAGAATATAGTGGTTTTAGATTTTAAAATGATAATTCAAAGAAGGAAAAAATGGAAAAAATGAATCGGTGAAAGTTGTTCAATAATACTCACTTTTAATCATAGCTAATTTTGCAGGATGATATTTTAGTGGAAATAGCTGTTTTCAATATTAAACAGGTCTTACCTTAACTAGGTCTATTGGATTAAAAGCTTAATTTAACTTTTTTAGCAGAATAAGGGTTAATGCAAACTGAGTGCGAAAAGTCTTGTCCTATATACCCTTGAACTTGACAACAAAATATTTTTGACACAAACAATACCGTCTCGAGAGCGAAAGAGATAAAGAGCAATGTATTTTTTCTGGGACCTAGAATAGAGGGGTGATCGAAAAGTATCCGGAAAACTTGTGTGTCAAAATCTGTTCAACTATTAATCAAGCCGTTTAGCTCTGCTCAGTGTGTTTTTATGGACAGTGTTGATCAGAATCAGACTGCGTTAACGTGTAGCCTGGTCTTTGTTCTGCACTGCCTGATGCGTCGTACATTTTACTATTTGGAAATTCTTACTTATTTTGAAATAGAAGCTTGCGAACATTTTTAACTCTTTACTCCATAGATACTCATTTCTACACATTGCTTGTAGGAGCCTTTGGAAAACATTATGGCAAAAGGTGAAAATGCTCATGACGAGCAATTTCACCTTTTGTCACTATGTTTTCTACACTATCAATAGGTGTAATTTTCACATAAGAAATGGCTTCATCCTTACTGTCATTTAGAGTCATTCAGAGATGCCACAGAAATGCCTTATGGGGTGAAGGGTTAATAGGACTTTTTATTCAAATAGGATGCCCATCAAAGATACTTTTATATGCGACTAATAGGGAAATTTGGCATATTCTTTAATTCTTTTATGAATAAATTTGTCAAATGGCTTGGAAAAACGATTGTGTGTATAGTACTAAATGGTAAAAGAAATTCATGTAAACATGGATAGGTGAACCGGCCGCCGCGATATAAAACTGAAACAATGTTGGAAACGGCGTAAAATACCATATAATTAATCAGAGGCATTGGCTAGTGGGTTATCTTCAGAACGGTGTCTGATCATCTGATCGATCATCAATCAATGAAAATTTTGGTGTTCCATGAGAAACCAATAGAATTTCAGTGGCAAACGCTTAGTCAAAATTTCGTTCCTAAAGTTGTAGGTTTGTTATTAAAATTTCAAAATTCTTTTCCAACGCCCCTCGTATGTTTAAATGAAAACCAGTCAAAACTTACCACTTTATCTTTTGACCTATAAATTCCTATTTGTCGTAGAACTCTTGGTATCATAGGAATTCGGTTTGAACAGAGCTCCAGATAGAAGGAGTGATTTTGATTCCAAATTGAACACATTAATAATTATCCACTAAACCCTATGTTGTGGGTGCTCATTAGAATCGTGTCATCGAAACATTTCTAATGAGTACCAACAATACAAGGTTTGGAAGAGAATTAAAAGATTTAGAATCCCATCAATCCCTCTTATCTGGAACTCTGCGGCTATTTAAGAAAAATGTCGGTCTCTTTCGAAATGTCAACGACCGATATTTCGACAGTTTCCGTGAGTCCTCGCTTGACCCCGTAGGAAGTTTCATGGCCAAGGACACAGAATAGATTTGACTTTTACTGTTTAAGTAATGTTATAATTATTAAATAGTTTTATATCGAGAAAAAAATGGCCGAGAGTTCTCAAGTCATGATTCTTTTTGGATGTTTAATTTGTTTGATAGTTGCATGTTGTTTTGCAGGTATGTAGATTAGATAAATTTTACGTCAATGTCAAAACAATTTTTATAAAATATGGTGTAACTTTCATCTGAAGCTCACGTAATCTGTATGGGTACGAAACTAAACACTTTTTTGCGATTAATACCGACTTTAGAAAGAAAGAAAGAAAGAAAGAAAAGAAGAGAGAAAATAAGAAAGAAAGAAAACAAAGTAAAATGCAAAAGAAAACGTTAAAGCTATGGGTATTCAGGGAAACGGGCGAAATTTGAGATGTAGTGCCATGAACGTAGTAGAAGTAGTAGTAATAATTTTTCTTATTCTTATTTTGAGAATATCTGTCATAATTACTGGATTGTAGATAAGACCTCACCTTCTGTGTAATTTTATCTTTGTCTAGACTGTTTGGAAACAGGCACCAACGTAACGACTTTTGATCCAATGATATAAATCATGACTGTCTTTCTATCAACAGATGATTGTGTGGACAAAGTGGCATGCCGGCTATACGCTAAAGAGACCTGCACAGACCAACAATACTACCAATGGGCCTCACAAAACTGTGCCAAGTACTGTGAATTTTGTCACAATGGTCCTTCAAGTAAGTTACTTATATATGAACCTGTCAATTGACGATGCTAGCAATCATAACTTGTTAGTAAGGTGTGCCAAGTATTGTTATTTTGTCAATTAAACATACAAAGTATTGTTATTTTGTCAATTAAACATACAAAGTATTGTTGTTTATTGATCGAATGTGTCAAGTATTGTAACTTGTCAGTAAAAATGTGCCAAGTATTGTCAAAATGGCCCTTTAAATAACGTTACATATAGCTTTTCAATTAACATTGCATATTATTCACTCTTCCAGTTAGTTACTTGTCAGTTTACCATGCAAAGTATTGTTTAACTCGCCAAAGTGAGTAGCGTGTGCATTATATGTGCAAATGATTGTATGGCTCTGCAAAAAAGTTTTTTGCTAATTTACTGTACAAGTTATTCTTGCCTTTCATCTAAATATGATAGGTATTGCTGTTTTTAAGTAACTCACATGTAAATTGTCAATAAATTGTGCCAAGCAAGTTATGGCATGTCAAGAACATCACTTCTCAATTCTCTATGCTAATTATTGTACGGCCCTTTAAGCTATTTACTTGTATCTGAAATTTGCCAGGTATTGTTACAATTCAACATTTCAACATGCGAGCCACTTTTAATGCGGAATCTGCAAATCTTTCCAAAGTAGGCAAATCTTACATTTTGTCGTCAGTCATAGTGTAAGTCGAATATATGTAGTATCCATGGCAGATTAATTACTTTGTATTTTCATTTATTTCAGCACAAGCCTCTGGTATAGGAAGGTTTTTGGACCAGAGTAATGAAATGAGTAAGTTTCTTTTTTTTAAATCACATGTATCATCATTTTTAATCGTATGTAGAACAGTTGTTGAATCTGTTGAAAACTTTGAAGTTTTCCATTATTATTCTTACTCATTGTCGTTACTGTGCTGGGCTTACACTACAGGAGTAACCAAAATCTTTCCAAAATTTAAGTGAAGGGTAGTCGGTACGGAAAGGGAGTCGTTCCTCACTCACAGACGAACCTTTGAATAAGTGTGACAGTAGCACTGACTTGAAAATGCTGTTGAAACAAAAAAGAATGTGTTTAAAAAAGAACCAGAACTGCTACGTAGAAATCAGAAGAGAAAACCAAATGCTTATAAATCTATGTATAATTATGATTACGATACTTGAATTAATAACAATTTTGCTTTCATATAAATTAAAATAAATACTGTGTAATCACTGAAAATGTGTACGAAATTTGCAAATGTCTTCTATGGAACATTTAACTTTATTCTATCCATTTTTTTTTTATCGTTGTCGTTGTCACAGGCAAGGAAAAAAATCCCGCTTATTGACTCGACTAGTGTTTATAATGGCGATAAACGCGAGGAAGGTCACCAAAAATTTAAATCATGTTTCGACTTCTGTTTGGCAGACAGAGAGGCAGAAATATGAGTAGTCTGAACACTATTTGGATCCATCTTTAAATTTTGCTATAAATATCGTGCTATTTTATGAAAAGCGCCATAGAGATGTTTTATAGCAAGAGGTATTGACTTCGCGTTTCTCTATCGTCGTCACCGATTGCCCATATGGGCGACCCCCCCCTTGAAGTCTGTGAGTTTTGTACACCTTTTTTGTGCTTAGTGTAAAGCACATGTTTCATTGTATCGTTCTTTTATCGTGTTCTATATTATAAGTAAATAGCATTACAAACAGGTATTACAGTACAGTGTGTTTTTCACCTGCAGAGTCCTGTAAAGATGCCATTTCTAACTGTAAAGACTATGGGCCAACAATATGTAATGACGTCAAGTTTTACACATGGACCACAGAAAACTGTAAAGCTCACTGCAACAGATGTAGTAAGTACCTTTGTTGGTCAATCCTTTTCTGTAAAATCTCGCCATTTTATAGCTGTGGAAAAGAAGGCTTTAATAACAATAAATGAAAAACTTAAGTCTTTATCAAACGACAAAATTTTAGACTCGTCCAAATTGAAAGCACTTACAGACGACAAAATAAAAGAGTCTAAAAAATTGAAACTTTACTTTGGAAGAGTAGAAAACACTGTGGGAAAAGGAGAAAATGCTGGTCACCAGCATTTTCTTCTTTTCCTACAATGTTTTCAGAAGGCTTTTTCCTAAGGGTCGTTAAAACCAGGGATTGTTTGGTAAACTGTTTAATGCTTTGCAAGCAGTATCGAGCCATGTCAGCCTGCACAGTACGTGCATGCTGACATGAATCGAAACTTTTTGTTATTTGAAAATTTTTTTCCTAAGTCCAAGGATCATCTTATCCGCAAGATTCGGTCAGTCGTAAGACGAAACAGATTTTTATGGATATGTGATGATGTAAATATAAACATGCATTATATGACTACGGCTCAATTGTTTTACAACCTTTCGGATAAAATATTTGTGGCCGGTTATTGGCTCATATATTGAAAACCCTCCCTTTCTGCCATTTCTGAGACGCTGGCATTCCTTTGCTTTTTCCTTCGACGACCCTTTGCCATAGATAATTCAGTTTAGCTTATCTTTGAAATATGTAACTTTTCTCCTCCCTGAAACAAACAACAAAATCGTTTCCCGTCAAGCCATCTCGTTCCCACTTTATACTTTCACGTTCCCACGCCATTATTTTCCTTCCCATGTCATTGTTTCTCGTTCTCACGTAGTTCTTTCTCGTTTCCACGTCATATTTTCTTATTTTCACTCTTAATTGTTGCATTTTACGTCATGCTTTCTCGTTCTTATGTCATGTCTTGTCTCGTTCCCAAAATATGCTTTCCCGTTTCACATGACTTGGTTAAACGTTTCTACATCATGTTTTTTCATTTCCTTTTTTAAACGGTTGAACTTTTACGCCATTCTTTCTTTTTCTCATCTTTTCTCGATCAGAAGTTATACTTTCTCGTTTACATGACTTAATTATTTCGATTCTAAGTCATGGTGTCTCGTTCCCATACATAAATTATTCATTTTCTTCCAAGAAACAATTGCTAGTCCAAACGACTAATTTATCTCGTTCCAAGAAATAAATATCCGCTATATATATGTTGTTTCCAAGTAAGCATTTATTTAGCTTCAACGACTTGCTCATCTTGTTTCCACGTCATGCTTTCTCGTGCCAATTGTTATGTCGCCTGCAGAGTGTTACAATTTTGACACTTTATCTCATATGCATCCAATAAAAAGAAGTAATTGCGCAGGCCTTGAAATAACAAATTCACCACACCGTTCGGTTTTCAGTACTTTCAGTGCTTTGATATTTGTCCAGTAACGAAGCTTTTGTTCTGTATTGCAGCTATTCCCTGCGAGGATAAAGTTACCAATTGCGCAGCTTACGGAGACACGCTCTGTACAGAGTTGTCTTACTACAACTGGGTGGAGATGAATTGCCGAAGATATTGTGCCCGCTGTTCTTGATTTGTGACAAAAATTAACATTGGAAAAGCGTAGAGTTAAGGGACTCTTCACCATCCAACTTCATAGTGACTGCCATTTTGGTCCTACATACAAAACCATTTGAAATTATTTGTGTTGTCTTAAAAGTTAATAAATAATGTCTGTCTATTTGATTTTCTTTGTTTTGATACACAGATAGCAATTCAGACTTCTGGATGTGTGGTGACTATGGTCTCTTTGCTATCACCCAATTAACTGACCATACTTCCGGCCTTGTACCACTTCCGGTTCTAGTTTCGGTTTACGAGATGTAATGTAGTTCTGCGAAAATGCAGTAAACGTACTGTTTTCTATCAATGTAAGCTACCATGTTTTTGTGGTGGACATGCCTTTTATTGTATGAACAACACAGCGAAAAACAGGTCTCTCTCCAGATTTTTTTTCCACAAAGTAAATTTATGCAGAGCTCGTTGAGAAATAAACAAAGGAGTTCTAAACTATCTTTGTTTTAAAAACTAAACTTAGAAAGAAGTAACCAATATAATGGTCAGATACAATTATAACCATCATACCCGTTCTTCGGTGGAATTTAGCACAAGTTCAGTAATGTACAATTTTAGCAGTGGTCATTCAACAAAAAACACACAAATAGTAGGAAAAACTATCTACAAAATAATCGAAATGATAATTAAACCTGTGTACGAAGTTTGTACGAAATGACCGACTGGGTACGAAATGACCAAAATCGTACGAAATGACCTAGGTACGAAATTAACAAGGTACGAAATGCGGACTGGAAACCTGTACAGCCTTGACCAATGGAAACAATGTTTTTATCTGGACGAGTCCATTTCTCACGAAAAGAGAAAATAAAAGTAATGATTGGGCGGATTTTTGATGTTGTAAATATTAACAGAACAAAAATAGTATCGTATTGCAATTTCGTAGTGTAAGAATGAATTATAAGGCCAGTTTAAGGCGAAGTAGAAAGATTTCTCGTTAACCTAACACCCCTATAAAAATGAAATTCCCACTATCCTTGTCCTAACTCAAAAAACGATTAAAAATATAGTCGCGCGCTTCTGCGCGGCGACTAATTGTTGATTCATTAAACCAATTTCGTCCAACAACCGACTGAATCTCGAAGTAGACTGGTTCTTTAACATGCAGAAACTTGACATACAGCAGAAAAAGTTTGGATCTAGGTCAGCCGTTGGTCGCAAAAAGACAAATTCTAGGAAAACTCCGTCCTTATCTGAATCAATACATGTATATTACAAACTTGTCCATCACAAATACATCTTATCTATTGGCGCCATGTCACGTGACATAAACTGAATGCGCACGATACAGAATGCACAATTACATGGGATGTTTGTAACAAAAATGATGAATATGTGGGATTTACTGTTGAAGGTATGTAACATTTTGAATGAAGTAACCTTGGGTATGACGCTGGGTATTGTTCTTATGTTGGTATTTAATTGGCTGTTGACCAATTTTCGGAACAAGTCTCGTGCGAATTTTAAATTCTCTATTTTATTTTGCCGGCTGGTGTCAATTTTCTGCACAGAGTGTCGTCAGCTTTAATCTTTAGAAGAAATAAACATTTTTGACTTTTTTGAAATTGAAAGAGTACGCAGATGAAGTGGTAAATCTTCTTGATTCAGCCAGGATCTGTCTTAGATTAACTGTAATACATCGTGCGAAATGTAAAAATGCTAGTAACCAGCATTTTTTGTCTTTTCCGAAAATGTTGTAAAAAGTCTCTTTCTCTCAGGATCGTTAAAACACGTGATTGTTTTTGGCAAAGCTTTAAGAATATTCGTAAAGTGATAAGGTGTATCCATTAATAAAGTGTATCAACTAAACGATAAGGTGTATACACTAAGTGATATGGTATATTCACTTTGCGATAAGGTGTATCCACTAAGTGATAAGGTGTATCAACTAAGTGATAAGGTTCGCCCACGGATATCCGTAAAGTGATAAGGTGTATCCACTAAGCAATAAAGTGTATCAACTATACAATGAAGTGTATCCACTATACAATAAGGTGTATCCACTAAGCGATAAGGTGTATCAACTAAGCGATAAGGTTTGTCCACTAAGTGATAAGCTGTGTCCACTAAGCAATAAAGTTTATCCACTGAGCGATAAGGTGTATCCACTAAGCTATAAGGTGTGTCCGCTAAGCGATAAGGGGTGTCGGCTAAGCGATAAGGGTGTCGACAAATGATAAGGGGTGTCAACTAAGTGATACAGGGTGTCGCCTTAGCAATAAGGGGTGTCGACTATGCGATAAGGTGTATCCACTAGGCGATAAGGTGTATCCACTAGGCGATAAGGTGTATCGACTAGGCGATAAGGTGTGTCCTCCGAGTGATAAGGTGTGTCGACTGAGCGATAAGGTGTGTCGATTAAGCGATAGGGTGTGTCCACTAAGAAATAAGGTGTATCGAGTAAGCCATAAGGTGTATCGACTAAAAGATAAGGTGTATTCACTAAGCGATAGGGCGTATCCACTAAGCGATAAGGCGTATCCACTAAGCGATAAGGCGTATCGACTAAGCGATAAGGTGTATCGACTAAAAGATAAGGTGTATCCATTAAGCGATAAGGTGTATACATTCAGCACGTATCGGTGATTCGTGAGCCAAGATTACTTAATTGGCCAAGCAGTGATGAATGAAGTTGTATAAAGCTCAATGTCAGCTAATGTTGAATGTTTTTTTGTTTCCGTAGCTTTTTACTTATTATAGACGACTCAGGTTCCTTTTAAGGATAGTGTAGATCAGAGATCAGACTGCACTCAACGTGCAGTCTGGTCTCTGATATACACTTTCCACTCTTCTATTCTAGGTTATGATAGAACTGTTTCTTCATCTTGCCGTGGAACTATACTTCTTGCCATTGAAAAGTTGTAGTTTATATATATTCAGCAATGAACGATTCAACAGATATTTCTTACGATACCTGATGTGATTTCACACGAGCTCAACATTAACAAAAAGGTTTTAAGTACAATGAAAACCAACTAGTACCTATCTTGAATTATGCATTTTTCAGTTCAAATTCTGCCAGTGACGTAGAGCCTAAAGCGCTGAACTTAAATAAAGGGCCGTTTGAAACTTAGGAGTTGTATGAGAGAGAGAGAGAGAGAGTCCGAGTTCAGGTCAATATAAATGAAATGGTGTTGGAACGGCGTTTAAACAAGTAAACGAACATGCAACCATTCAACCGAACAAGCAAAGCAAACAAAACAGTTGTGTTCTCTTACAGGTAACCACGTTGGTCACCATCACTAGTGTCGTAACTGCAGGTAAGTTGTCAACACCTCTTTATTTAATTAAAGATCTACTGCAGTTATCGTTCTAACGTAAACCATTTTCCTGGCGAGGTCAGATTTAGACTGGTACACAAACTGAAAGCATTTGCAGACGACAAATTAAATGCGTTTCCGACAATGGAATTTGTATCTGTAAGGGTTCAAAGGATCACTGGAAAAGGAGAAAAAGCTGGTAACAAACATTTTTCTCTTTTTCCTACGATATTTTAAGAAGAATCAATCCGCAAGGTTGTCAATACACGGGACTGTGTTGTAAAGAGTTAAAACTGGAAAATAATTTTACTATCACAAGTGTTTTCAGCGTTTGAGAGCCAAAGAGCTTCAACAATGCCATTTATGACTACATGTATATTCATGACTACCAACGTTTGGAAATTAATACAGATTGTACGAGGGGCAATCCAGAATTAGCGGTACTACTCTTATAACTTCCATGTTAATCCATAAATAACAACTAAATTTACATGACAAATGATTTATCATCAACCAACCCAGAAAATTTAATCAAAGTCAGACATAAAATTAGCAATATACAATAAAACAAAGTTTACATGTTACACTTATGTGGGGCAGGTATCAACGTCATAGCGTCAAACAAAGACGTTACTTCTGGGATGCCCAAACTCTTTGTTTCTTATTATCCAGGGTCAATAAACGAGGATCCAACGACTGCTGATCTTCCTCATATTCAAACTATCCGTAAATATCTGCTGAACAGTACCATAACTTAAGCCAGTTTCGCAAAAAATGTTTATAGCGATCTCCAGTAACAACGTCCCTAACAGCTTCAGTTGACGACGCGTTAAGACTGCCCTTCTGCTTTATCAACTTCCAATGATGTTCCGCGTTCTTTGAAGAAACAACACCAAACAAACATACAGTTTCTGATGTAAAATGTTTTGTGGGTGTTTCTCTAGGGACCTTGTAAGTTTCGGTTGCTGAATAACCACACCGCACACAAAACTTAATAACTGTGCAAGTTTCTATACTTTCAATTGACATCATGGCTGTCATTCACTAGGGAGGTAAACCGGCCCGTTGTGTTTACAAAAAACCAAAAATGACATGGAAATTTCGACTGTTTGTTGATTTGATGTCAAGATTGACATCCACAACATTGTAGCAAAAATGGGCTGTTAGAAAGGTTAGAAAACTCGTACTGTATATAAAAAGCGAAATAGATTTATACCTGCCCCGCCAAACCGTACATCTGTTGCTATGGTGACCCATTGGGTACTGACGTGACTGGAAGACGGCATTGATTTTTCTACATCATTTCGAATACGTTTGAAACTTGAATTGAGCCAAATTTTAGAGCAAAATTCAATCAAGTACATGTATTTTATTTAGAGTATCAGTACCGCTAATTCTGGATTGCCCCTCATACATCATTAGTTGTACGGTCAAGTTGCTGGGCACTTGAAAATCTGTTCACAGCTGTGGTGAGTCATGTCGCCACCTCGCCGAAGTAAGGCGAGATGGCGACATGATTCACTACAGCCGTGAACAAGTTTCCAAGTCTCCTACCTGATCGTAACAAAGTTTATATACTGCATAGTTTTACCATTCCAACGTGTATTCAGCGAAATTTCCCTGTAAATGGTCTCATGAATTGAGTGCGCTAACGACACAGAAGTTCCATTCTTGAATGCCTCAATTCAATGAAAACTGGCGTCACTGAGAAATGACGTCAGCGAAACCTTGATAAAGCGTGAAGTTTGGTGCATAAACATGATGAGGTCAATGCGATAGACGTTCGACGTTTTTTTTTTCTTTAAACGTGGATTTAAACAACTTCAAGGTAAGTGAAGTTCTAAACATTTTACTGATTTTTTTTTTTAAGTAAACGCCCATTAGTTGCCACAAACGCCCATAAGGTTTGATCTAAATCCTTTTGACGTTTTCAGTAACAGTGTATGAGTTTCGAGACTTCATATTTTGCTAAGCCTACCTGACGAAGGAATGGCTCGATATTCAGTTACATGCAAAAGCAATCCATTCTTTCCGCTTAAATGACAACCATCAAGGGAAACTAGTAATAATTTGGAGTAGAGTATTTGCTAGTGTACAGGAATGTATATTCGGGACATATTATCCAATCAGATCGCATGAAATTTCTTTGCACCTTCGTGATGCGTTGTACCATCCAATGTATCATATAATCATCAATCCATAAAAATGATATTGATTGGTTGAATGCAAACGCCGTTTTCAACATTATTTCACTTATATCGCGGCGGTCAGTGCACTTGCTTTCCTAGAGTCTCTTAGTCCAGTATTCCGCACAATCTTTTTTCCAAGCCACTATCTGCTTTCCCACGTAATCATCGTCAAAAACAAAATTGAGATAGGACGGTTCCTCGATATTCAGAAATTTTGCGAATGGCATTAAGTTTCGACTCACTCTAGCTTGTGCGTACTGCACAGACAGACACGAATGCAAATGTCTCGGTCAAGTCTTGTAAGCCAATGCTGTTACCTATAATAGGACAATGGAGGTGTTTCGTTGACGTGATTTTCCTCTTGGACTCGTCTGGCTCGATCGGAAGTACGGACTTCGGTCGGCAACTGGATTTTGTGAGAGGATTTGTGCAAGATTTCGACATTGGGCCGCAGGACGTTAGAGTTGGCATTGTTACATTCTCAGACAGCGCTCATAACCAGTTTAACCTGAATACGTACTCCACTAAACAAGAGATCTTGGCTGCTATTGATAGAATTCCGTAAGTTTGATCATTTTAACCCTTTACTTAATAATACAGAGCTTCACGACCTCTCAGGAACATTAAAACACATCTTTGAAGACGAATCCCAAAATTGAAGCCACATACTTTCAATATGGACGAGTTTTAGAAATTATCGTTTGGTTAAGAGTTAACTCTTACCCTAACTAGTACAGAATTTCTTTCGTCCTGGCGTGGGGAAGTTCTTGACCCGTGACCACACAATCCCTACTTTTGACGACCCTGAGAAAGAAGCCTTCAGAAAACATTGTGGGAAAAGGAGAAAATGCTGGTAACAATGTTTTCTACCCTTCACAAAACAAATTTAGAATTTTCAGTCACTTTTATTTTGTGGTCTGCAAATGCTTTCGATTTGGACAAACCTAATTTTTTTTCTTTTGGTAATAAGTTACAGCATAAGTGGAATGAAGACGACATAAGCCATATAACGACAAGAAAAACAACAACGAAGACGACGATGAGAATGTGGACAACAGTTTCAAGACCGATAGGACATGAACTACAGCGACACCACCATTCACCATACCTCGGGTGATGGGAGCCATCAAATCCCTCGGCCGTATCTGGTGGATTGATATGCAGCAGATCGGTTCATTCATCGCCCGGAAATACGCCGGTTTACCGTTCTGAAAATTGTCAGGCTTCTCTTACAAAAAAAAAAGTTCCCGAAGGCTCACGTGCTCAAGCCCATGAAGGCCCTGCTTAAGTCAGCGTCATCCATGGCAAAGAGGATGATATTGAAGAAGTCCATGTAATTGTAATAAGTGGACCCTGAGTTGGCTGGCTTTGCAAGCCACGTGTTTTCCATCTATGGCTCCGACGGAGTGGGGAAAGTCCCACCTCTGTTAGAAATATTCATCAAGCTGTCTCCAGCCTTGCTCAGTGGTGGGGCACTTGAGGATCTCGTCCACGTAATCTTCAACGATGGCCTCTACCACTTTTCTGACGACTTTGCTGATGCTGTTGTGTGGCACCCTCCATGCATACTGCTTGTTTCTGTATGTGGTTCCAGAGGCCAGGTGCCGCAGAGTCAATGCCACCTTTAGTCCAAGGTCCAGGTTGGGACGGAAGCTGGTGCTAGGCTTGGTCAACCTGGGTCCTAGACGCTCTACATGGCTGGTGGCATCCTCATGAAGTGATGGAATGCACGAGGGTCTTCATTCCTCAGCTCCGCCATCAACTGGTCATACAGCCCAAATTCCATTCTTCTCACGATCCATCCTCGGCACCATCCATCCACACAGCTCTTGGACCTCTCCTTTTTCGTCTTCTTCTCTCTCTCTCAAACTTGATACTAATTGAACAGGTTGTGGTTCTGCTGTTGAATAAGTAAAGCTACCATAATTATGGACTCTTTGATCATCCATGGTTGAGAACAACTGATGATGTTGAAGACCTAGACCAAGGGTGATAAGGTCTGTACACCACGTCAGTTCGACTCATACTGAGATCCAAATGATTTTCTCCCCATTTTTATACAAAATGTCAGTTGTCTTCTAGGTGTCCATCTACATACTCTAGACATACCACAGACATCCTAAATATACGAGATACATCCAGATACAAACGCTTTGTCAGTTTTGAATACTTTATTTACGAGATGCATACGCTTCCATCCTTTCTCTTTCCGTGCTACTAACGATGTATAGACGTTCGATGTACACTATCTTTCCCCCTCTTTCCTTTTTCAGCTGCAGTGGATGTGAGTTATGAGGATGCCCAGAGGATGCAGAGAGGATACAGCGGACGTTTAACGGATGATCTCGTATATGTTTCGGATTTACATCGTATACGGCGGACAGTTCATCCGTTCTAAAAGTTTTGTACAGCTCAAAACTTTTTGCGAGAATGAAATCACGATGGACGGATGCTCGATGGATAGAGCATATGAAACACGTATGCAATAAGTACACAACGGATGCATAGCGTTTTCCAACGGGTTGCAAGATTTTTTTTACGTTCTACATCCTCTTTGCATCCGTAAGTGCAGTGAGACCAGGTCTTAAACTACTGAGATCTATCTACAAGATCACGTGATTCCCTGTTCAAATGGAAACGACCGTTACCCGGAGGTAAGGAATCGACCGAGTTATGACGAGGGCGACACAAGAACAGAAACGACAACACCAACAACAGCAGTCGGAATAACAGCAGTAACAACCACGACGATGACAACATCGACAACAACAAGAAATGTATAAAGTAGCAGCAACAACAACAGCAAGGAATACGAACAATTATTCGTTCAATCAAGATTTGTCATGTTGTATTACTGGATGGTCAAATGACACTTTACTAAACGACCAAAATGGTTGTGTCCAAATCCAAGCATGGACATATGACATATCGTTGGTTTACCTCAAAAACATGCTAACTACAGCTTGAAACAAGCTGTAGTTACGAGGTTTTTGAAGCAAACCGACGATATAAATTGTTGTTCCAATGAATGAAATTGTCATAAAATGAGTGATGGTCGAATCTTTTTGCCAGTGGTCTCATAATTTTACGACACTGAGGTTTAGGCTTTCGAAAACGATGTTGGAAAAGGATAAAATGCTGATTATTTACATTTTCTCTTTTTTTTTCTTTCTATGTACCCTTTCATAGGCAAAACCATCGTATGAGGCCTTAAATATTTGCCGTCAACAAGTTCGCTTAACTTTTGAAACTCTACCATTGTTGTCTAGTAAAGATGTGAATTCCACACACTCAAGACGTGTAATCAGTAATATTCAATGTATATAATTGTTTATTTGTGTGTTTATTGGTTACAGCTATGTGAGCGGGGGTACTAATACAGCCGGCGGATTGGACTATGTTCGACAGAGTTTCACGAGAGGTAGGGGTGAAAGAGGTGATGCTACAAATATTGTTATCGTGATGACAGACGGACAGTCTAATAATCGAGCTCAAACTGTTGCTGCAGCATCCAGATTTAACAAAGACACACGGGTAAGTTAAATAAGATTTTTGTCTTATATTGGGATACAGCTTCGTCAGTCACAATGGTATCCGTTAGACTGGGATATTTCTAAGATTCGAGATAAATATTTAAACTAGACCGAATTACATTGATACTTTGGCTTTCTTCTGAATTATCGTTTATATGCAAATGTTCACATTTCTTCCGTTACAAAGGTGATTAGGAATTTATAAAAAACATCAAAAATTGTAAAGTAACTCGAAACAAACGTGTGTAAATATGAAAGTTAAAGTTTATAAAGAATGCTCTTTTCCTCTCCATTTATTAAATGATCTTTTTTTTTTCAAAATCGCGCAAGAAGCATCAGCCATTCCACATACCTCTCCGCAAGACATTGTTGCTACAATATAGATGGTGTCAAAATTATGAGGCCGAATCGTTTACTTCAGTACTTTTGTTTTATGTGATATTTAGAATAAAACGTATGTTACTCAACTCCTGAATTACTACCAGATTTGTGTATTCACTATTTCAACTTTTTCTTTGTACTTTTCCTCAAAATTACCAAGCCAAATTCATGGCAGACAGTTCTGTAGATCATGCCGAAATACGAGTTCTGGGTTGGATGAACTGTCTTTTTTGTAAGTCATAAATGTTGGTTTCGGCTGTCAAATCTCTCTTAGAGAGGAATGGCTGGTAAACATGGTACCAATGAACCGTCAGGTTAGGCTGTGTGTCTTTTGTCGTGTGCCGGGTATACAGACACTCAATCAATTAATTATCCTTTCAGATCGTGGCTGTAGGGGTGGGATCAAGTGTTGACTTGAGTGAACTGCAGCAAATAGCCGCCAGTAACCGATTAGTCTATCAGAGTACAAGTTACAGTAATCTACATAGCCTAACACAGAATCTTAAATCAAGCACTTGCTTAGGTAATCAGTTTTGAACCCTTTTTTGTTTTCATCATGAATACTAAATGCAAATTTCTGCCAAAGTACCTCTTCTGGGACTTGTATATGTATACTTATTATACTCCAAAGAAAATTCTCGTGATCTGGTTGGATGATATGCCCCGAACACACTAGTATATCATGTACACTGGCAAAACCAACGTAAAAGCAGTTTTCCCTTCGGGGGCCCCGTATACATGACTACACTATTAACACAACATCCAAAATGGCGGCGTCGATCAAGATTAACATTAACCTTAAGATTATGCGCAAAGCTGCACGTTTTAACATGTATTACCAAGGTTTCAGTGACGTAAGTTCCCAGTGACGTCAGTTTTCATTGAATTGGGGCACTCAGAAGGGAAATCCTACTCCGTAAGGATACTCATTCTTTTAAGCCAAAAGATCAGGTAAAATTCGCTTAACAAACGTTGCAATGGTAAAACTTTGCAGTATAATAAATTCGTTGAACGGTTTGTAACATCTCTTAATCACATTATACCCTAGAGTGGGATTCCATTTATTGTCATGAAAACTATCACTGTTCCATTTTTATCAGTCGTGTCTGACACCGGCAGCTTTCCTGAAATCATTTTTTGACGTTTAATGGCGAGTGTTTGTTGTTGTTTTTGTTGTTATTGTCGTTCATTTGAAAATTTACTATACCACAACAAAGAAACAAGAAAGTTGACGTGAAAATTTCACATGAAAAATGATCTTACAGTAAACTCAACAAAGCGTATTTTGAAGTATATTTAGACGATTAAATTAGACGTATTTAAAGTATAGGCAAGCGACAGATTGAAATTGGCTTAAATGACGAGATACGCATGTAAGAATATAGAGTACATTCTAGAAAAAGAAGAAAATGGTAGTTACCAGCATTTTCTTTTATTTTTACTGTGTTCATAGTAATCACCTCCTTCTGGGCCCTAAAATATTCAGTTACAGCATGAATAATCCATTACAGTGATATCGCATGTCGGGTTTCAAAATGGCACATCCACCAGTGAGAATCAGACTGGAGGCGTACCAATGGCTATGAAGAACGGAGTATGGGCGGAGATCTGTGGGGATGGGGTCGATGTTAAAGATGCCACGGTTATTTGTCGTACACTTGGCTATGGAAACTATCTGCATCAGAATAGAAGGTGTGAACATTTTTATCATCTGGTAGCATTTAGTTAAGTTTCGGAAAGAAATTATATTTTTTGTACAAAATCCATTTTGAACGAAATTTTCACAAGAGATATAGTTAAGTTTCTTTTTTTTTGTCAAAACCAGGGGCGCTCCTCACCAATCATACCAAAGTACATTTTTGTTCAAAGTAAAGCTGTTTCTGGCTCGCTAAACTACTTGGTTTAGCCAATCAGAAGTAGCGTGTCAGCATAGGAATGCAACAAAGAATGGGTTATGAATACGGACCTGGTCTAGATTAGGTTCTTGGTCTTATAAATTTTCATAAATAGAAAGTTACACAAATTCTGATTGGCTAAACCACCCGGCTTAGCGGATCATTAATTGCGTAAATTTCAATGAACTATGCAGAACTCTCAGATAAGAATGTTATTAAGAATGGTAGGTGATAACGGATGTGTATTTATCAACCATTCTAAGAGACAAATTTAGAAAGTAACACACAATTTCTGATTGGCTAAACCAGCTTGCTTAGCCAATCAGAAATTGCATTACCCGGGCAAAAACTAAAAAAGGCCCTTTGTCATATCTATCCAAGAAAGAAAGAAAGAAGGAGAGAAAACCCTATCATTTGAAACAGATTTTCGAAAGAGAAGCAAGTGGCCAGACTCATAAAAATAACCATAATTTTTAAATAGTATGAATTGAATTTGCCTGCAATTTAACTTTCGAAATGTTCACTGTTGGACGCTAGTGGCCATTATGGAACGGCTGAGTTAGGAGAGTTTTTTCCCCTGTGCTATTTCAGTGCCTACTTAACACAATACACGCCCTTTGTCCAGCCAGATTCGATTAACGTTATCACAGATCGACTCGAATGTACAGGAAATGAACCAAGGATAATCTTGTGTCCATTAAAGGAACAAACAGGCGTCAATACCTGTCACCAACGTGTTTTTGTCAACTGCAGTAAGTACGAGGGTTGCCCTGAAAGTTTTGAGACTGTTTTAATAAAATGAAATGTAGACGTCTGATTTTTCCCAGAGTTTTCTTCCCCCCCCCAAAAAAAAAGCACATTCGATGTATACCAGTATGTTTTGAAAATTTCATTGAAATCGGATTAGCAAAATAACCATTACAAGTATGTGAACATTCAACTGAACATGGGTCAGTTTGACGTTGACCTAGCCTGGTGCAACGTCAAATTAAAGTTCCTCAGTGTACTTTCCTTTCCACCAGTATCCAGACATTTCCTTTTCCCACAATGTTTTCTACCATTCACAAAACAAATTTCAAATTTTCAGTCACTTTTTTTTCTGTTGTCTGCAAATGCTTTGGATTTGGACAAACCTAAAATTTTGTTGTTTGGTAATGAGTTAAGGCGCGCTTAGCTACCGTTAACTAAGCGTTAACAGATCTTTCTTGTAACTTCCAGTCCCTACTCTGGTTGAAGCTATCACCTCACGCTGTACTACAACTCACTGGAACATTTCTGTCGATGTCGATTTACTCAGAATTACGTATGTGCTATAAATCAATCAATCATGCTCTCACAAAAATAGAGTTTATTTCATCAGCTTGTGGTTAATATGGGGAAATATTTGCCGAAAGGAGGAATATATTAGAAAATAACGAGTGCCGTAAGGCCGAGTGCCGTAAGGCACGAGTTATTTTCGCAGATGGTTGGTTGGTTGTATTGGGGTTAAATGCCACTTTAACAGCTAACGTCATATCATGGCGGTCGGTGACGCACATGTGTTTCCTGGCTTTCTCACACCAGTACTAACACAACTTTCTTTCCAAAGTCACCGACTACTTTTCTCACATGCTTCAGCAGAGGTGAGAGGCGAAAATACACCGGAAAGAAAGTTCGCCTTAACCGAGTATCGAACTCACAACCACCAGGTCATGAGTCCGACACGCTCACCACTGAGCCACCCGGGCGGGCTATTTTCGCAGACCTTTCCCTTTTTAGGCAAACAATTTTCCATATTAACCACAATCTGATGAAATAAATTATATATTATATTTCCTCTGATTACTTTGTCAACGAATGCCACGTTTAAAACTAGTGATCTCAAGTCAATTTTAAAAGCGGATAACCGGTATTTTCAAAAAAAAGTAGTTCCAGATTTCGGCAGGAGGAAAATATTCACTGTGACGGGGAAATAATCCCCTCCAGCTTAGATTACGACATTTCTTTACCCATAACAATTCTAAAAATAGACACATGAAACATAATATGTAGTTTTAAAGGTGGCCCTTCAGATTTTGGGACGAAAATTTTACAAAAATACAAAACAATCATCCTTATACTCCCAAAGCCATTTAATTTTCATTCATAAAACCCCAGTAGTCGAAAACCATCCGACAACACGAGAAATTAATGATTTACTACAGCCCAGGTCGACACCAACGGGAAACACGATCTATTTTTACATGAGCAACTCACTCATTTACATACCGGAAATATACAGACGAAGCTTCAAAGATAGCATCCGAAGAAGACATTATGGAAAATAATTACATGTTTGTTATGTTATGGAATTTAAGCGTCATTAGTCACGTGCCAGTCACTTAACATTCCCACAAGGCTTTTCTGATATTTGGCGGGAAATCTGAAAATAGTTTAGGAGGCTACGTAGCCTTTCAAGGGAATACCATCATTTTTTTTTTCTTTTTGTAATTTTATGATTCTTAAATATTGATGATTTCTATTGTTTTTTTCATATAAATTTCAGTGATTTGCTAAAAAAATGGTTAAACGTATGTACATGATTTTTTCGGCGGAATCGTGCTGGCCTATTTGCAGGCACATTTATCTCATCAAATAAGTTTGAGCAGTAACTCCTTTTTTTTTCTTCTTGGATTAACATCTAAGCTTGAAAAATTTCATTTGTGATGATGACTTTCTAAATAAAAATGAAAATTTCACTTTTCAACAATGTTAAAATCAACACTGAAAAAGAGGCATTTGAATGTGAGATCATTTTTCATTATTTCTATTCAAATTAAACCAAAAAAGAGTTTTTAAAGTCAAATTCCAGTACCTCTTACGATGTTTATCTTTTTCAAAAGACATTTCTTCTTTGCAGTTACCCTGGTTCCCATTACTCCTACGTTTACCTGGGTGAAAGTTCTTGTGTCGGTATGCTGCGAAATGGTAACCAGCTTGTGTTCAATCAGGACCTACATGCTTGTGGAACATCCGTTTCAGTAAGAGATACTAAGAATTTTAACGCTTTAACAAACAGTCCCGTCTTTTAACGGCCTTGAAAAAAAAAACAAAAACAAAAAAACAACTTTTGAAACATTATAAGAAAAGTGGGAAAAGCTGGTAATCATCATTTTGTCCAATCTTTATAATGTTTTCTATCCTATGAGAGACAAATGCTGTTCTTTTAGGCACTTTTCACGTATGCACATACTTTGAGTTTGGAAAAGTCTAAAATTTTGTTGTGTAGTAAAAGGCTTAAGTTTTATTTATGACCATAGTATGCTAGGCAACATGGATTAGTCTTTGAATGATATCAATTCCTAATGCTTTGTAGGTCAAAACTACAGTTTTACCTTTTGTATGCTTAGCAGCATTATTTTATTTTTTGTAACCTAGGCAACATATCTTTACCTCCTGTATTGTAGAAATATGTTTTTTCCGTTATTTATGTGCTAAGCAAAGTAATGTTTATTTCACCCTCGCCAAAAAAAAAAAAAAAACCCACTGATTTAACGACCCCTACGGAGAAAGCTTTCGAAATAAATGTGGTTGCTAGTTAACAGCATTTTCTTCTTTTCACACAATTTCTTTTATCCTTTAAAAGAACAATCCTATCGTTTTAGGCACATTCAATCTGTCGTCTTAAAATGCTTTGAATTTTCACAAGTCTAGAATTTAGTCGTTTGGTAAAGTGTAGTCGTTTGGTCAATACTTGACAACAATTTTGTTTCACACTTCATATGCCAGGCAATATTTATTTTTATATTATATATTTCTTTGCATGTTGGGCAATCGTTTTATCATTTTGAGTGCCAGGCAACATTTTGTACTATGTATAACGAGGTCCATATTCACCAACCATTCTTAAGAACATTCTCACTCTTATTCTTCAGAATTTTGTCGGTGTGAAAGTAACAGAACTTCTGATTGGCTAAACCAAATGGTTTTGCCAATCGTATTTGGTTTAGCCAATCAGAAGTTCTGTTACTTTCAAAGTCAGGAAATCTTGAAGAATAAGACCAAGAACGTTCTTAATTAAGAATGGTTGGTGCATACGGACCCAGGAAACGGTTTGTTCACTCTTTCTCCTGCCCGGCTACAATAATGTTCGGCGTGGCTGACTGCGCTGGCTTTTAACCCTCATCGTGCTAAATAACTTAAAAGAAATTTTCATTTTCACAGTAAAAACCCGAGTATTGCTATTTCAGAGTTATGTGTTAGGGAACAATATCTCCTGATCGGAAAGTGTAGATCATAGATCAGACTTAGCGACCTCAAGGTTAACCTATTTCTAAGTACTGATACAGAGTGAATAGATGCTGATTTTTGATTGGCCAAAAATATGAACATGTTTATTCGGCGAGCCCCTGCCGGCATATTTGCTCGTACATTTATGAAACCACTCATTACAAGTCTTGCCGTGTAACAAATCGATACTCTTGATTCATACCAAAGCAAATTAGTGTAACAGTGAATGGTCCTCTATTTCATCCTTTCCGGTAGGATATCGAGAAATACCAGTGAAATTATTTTTTGATATAACACGGGTACGACCAGTGAAAATACTGATTTTCATGTTCTTTTTGCCTAGGTAAATTGCGCATGCCTCACAACCAGATGGAAATATGATGTCATTTACATTACATTTCTCGCGCTGGATGAATTATTGTAATGCGTTGCTATGCGGGAGGGATACGCCATGGGGAATAACAGAAAAGAACTGTGCAAGATTTTGATAAAGGTCTTCCCAGAAAGGGTTAAAAGCATGAAATAGATAGAAAAAAAAAATTTCGGTGAAAGACCGAAATTTATTTCATCGAGTGAACACCATCGGTAATACTTTTAATGAGTGGCAGCACCACTCGTGAAAATATTACCGATGGTCTGCGCCACTCGTGAAAATATTACCGATGGTGTTCATTCTATGAAATAAATTTCGATCTTTCACCCCAAAAAACAAATATCCTGTATTTTTTTTTTTTGTTCTATTTGCAAATTTGATAATAATCAAGTAGAACTACTACTTTCCCCACTAAATAAGCAAAATTGAGGAGAAAGGGTTAATTAACATCTGTCTCTCCTCTCCTCTCCTCTCCTCTCCCTCTTGGCAGGGTCTTCACATATTTGAGGCAGGAGCACTTCCTTTTGGAAAGCTGACTGCTTTTACTTTTTATTACATGTCGTCAAAAATATGCATTATATATTAGCATTCTATATCTCCAGTGTATGGGCTTTCGATTTATAAATATTGGTAGCACCGATCGGTGGTACATTACCTTTAAATGTACCTTTAAAGTATGGTCCATCATAATTTCATGGTGCAAAGTAAATTTTATAATTTTATCAACTGAGAAAAACTTATTTCACAGCTGTGATTTTTAAATGAAGTAATTCTTAAAAACTGTGTAAACATGAGCAGAAAGAATATGTCTCTGTCACTAAAAATAGAATTAAAACCTTTCTTATCACGTTCATATTGAATAGCCCGAGGGGTCTTGATTATAATAGGCTTCATAGAGCATATAATTTATTGTGTTTTTTTAACTTTTTTTTTTAATTTCCAATTCTCAAAAGGAAAAAAACAAACACTCATTCATTCATTCATTTATTCATTTATTCGTTCTTTCCTTCCTTCCTGAGTAAGTCCGTTTGTTGCTTTATTCGTCCGTCCGCTCCTTCCTTCCTTCCTTTGGTCAGTCAGTCAGTCAGTCAGCTAGCCAGCCAGTCAGTCAGTCAGTCAGTCAGTCAGTCAGTCAGTCAGATAGCCAGCCAGCAATCCAGTCAGTCAGTCAGTCAGTCAGTCTTTCCAATTTCAGTTTATTCATCATAAAAGTATACGAATTTTTAGCTGCTAATATGTACATACAAACAACACGTGCATATGCACAGAAAAAAATAGATATAGAAGAAAGAAAAGATAGATCAAACTGTTGAATTGCCAATTTGGCAATGAGAAGCTGATTCTCACGGTAAAGAAATTCCAAGTACCGTAAGACGAGAAAAATCCATTTTCAACAACGCAACATGTCGCAAAAAACTGATCGTAACAAGGAGTTGGACGAAACTTCGACTTAATTATATACATGTAATAATGTCTGCGGGAGAAAGAAGGAAAAGAGCTAGAGAGAGCGAGAGGGACAGACAGACAGAAAGACAGAGAAACAAATAGTCGGAGAGTGGCAGAGAAGGGCAATCACAGTTAAAAACAAAGACAAAGGAAAGAGGTTGACGAGAAATTTGTTCATTTACTACACCGTTTCCTACCCTTTCGAAAGGACATCTCATTAAAACATTGTGTTGCTGACCGGCATTTTGTTATTTTCCTACACTGTTTCCTACCCTTTTGAGGGCAGACCTCATTAAAACTATGTGGTGCTAACCAGCATTTTATTATTTTCCTACACCGTTTCCAACCCTATCGAGGTCAGATCTCATTAAAACACTGTGGTGCTAACCAGCATTTTGTTATTTTCCTACACAGTTTCCTCTCCTTTAAAGGTGGCCCTTCAGATATATGGACGAAAAGTTTACAAAAATACAAAAAAATCATCCTTATACTCCCAAAGCCTTATCATTTTCATTCATTAAACCCCTGTAGTCGAAAACCATCTGACAACTAGATAAATTAGAGATTTACTACAGCCCAGGTCGACACTGAAGGGAAACACGGTCTATTTTTACATGAGCAACTCACTCATTTACATACTGGAAATATACAGACAATGCTTCAAACATAGCGTCCGAAGTTCTAGACATTATGGAAAATAATCACATGTTTGTTATGCTATGGAATTTAATAGTCATTAGTCACGTGCAGGTCACTTAAGATTCCCACAATGCTTTTTTGATTTTGGCGGGAAATCTAAAAATAGCTTAAGAAGCTACGTACCATAAAAAAATTTTTTTTGTAATTTTATGATTCTTAATTACTGATGATTTGTATTGTTTTTCATATAAATTTCAGTGACATATATATTTTTTAATTTGGTGTGATGTGAAAGTTCTAAATACCCACCTTTAAAGGGCAGATCTAATTAAAACATTGTCTGCTGACCAGCATTTTGTTCTTTTATTACACTGTTTCCCACGCTTTTGGAGACAGATCTCGTGTAAACATTGTGCTGCTGACCAGCATCTTGTTCTTTTACTACATTGTTTCCCACGCTTTTGGAGAGAGTCTCATTAAAACAGTGTGCTGTTGACCAGCAGTTTGTTATTTTCCTACACTATTTCATACCGTTTCGAGGGCAGATCTCATTTAAACATTATGCTGCAGACCAGCATTTTGTCATTTTCCTACACTGTTTCCTACCGTTTCGAGGGCAGATCTCATTTAAACATTGTGCTGCTGACCAGCATTTCGTTATTTTACTACACTATTTCCTACCCTATCGAGGTCAGATCTCATTAATACAGTACATTGTGCTATTAGGCAGCATTTTGTTATTTCCTACACTGTTTTCTATCGAAGTAAGATCTCAATAAGCATTGTGCTGTTGACCAGCATTTTATTTTCCTACACTGTTTCGTATTCTTTCGAAGGCAGATCTCATTAAACATTGTGCTGCTGACCAGCATTTTGTTATTTTTTTACACTGTTTTCTACCCTTTTGAGGGCGAATCTCATTTAAACATTATGGTGCTAACCAGCATTTTGTTATTTTACTACACTGTTTCCTACCCTTTCGAAGGCAGATCTTATTTAAACAATGTGCTGCTGACAAGAATTTTGTTATTTTCCTACAATGTTTCCTACCCTTTAGGAGACAGATCTCATTGAAAGCATTGTACTGCTGACCAGCATTTTGTTCTTTTACCACACTGTTTTTTACCCTTTCGAGGTCAGATCTCATTAAAACATTGTGGGGCTGACCAGCATTTTCTTCTTTTCCTATACTGTTTCCTACTCTTTCGAAAGCAGATATCATTAAAATATTGTACTGCTGACCAGCATTTTATTGTTTAGTCAATCAGTCAGTCAGTCAGTCAGTCAGTCGGTCTTTCCAATTTCAGTTTATTCAGCATAAAATTACGCAAAATTTTAGCTGCTAATATGTACATACAAACAACATGTGCACATGCACAGAAAAAAAAATAGATATAGAAGAAAGAAAAGATAGGTCAAACTGTTGAATTGCCGATTCGGCAAGTAACGGCCACATAACATATTTGTATTTGATCAAATAACTTGAGAATTTTATTTTATTTGTTTTGTCTGAGAAATATAAGAAAAATCATTGTAAAACTTCTGACATAAAGTGACTAAAACGTAGAAACATGAAAGTAATGAACAATATTTGATAGAAAATTAATAAGAGATCAGACTTCCACGGTTTCCGATCTTAACTCAAATGTAAAATTTCGATAAAGTCAGTCCGTCACATAATGAACATCCAAACAAAAGCATTTTCAGTAAGGTCTAAACTTAATTATAATAACACTTAGAGCGCCGAATAAACCCAACAGACATTTAAAACAAGACATTGAAAGGTGAAATTTTATTTTGACAAGAAAATCCTATCAAAGCGGGTATTATAGACCAAAGATTAGACTGCAATATTTTGTGCAGTCTGAATTCGATCTACATTCGCAAAATCAACTTAAAAGTTTTTAATGGTGCTTAAAGAGATAGTTGAGGTACTCTTTGCAGGTGAATGAGAAATCGAATGTGTTAAATTTGTTTTTGAGAAGCTGATTCTGTAAAAAAAGTCCAGGTACCGTAAGACGAGAAAAATCCATTTTCGACAACGCAACATGTCGCAAAAAAACTGATCGTAACAAGGAATTGGACGAAACTTCGACTAAAATATATACATGTAATAATGTCTGTGGGAGAAAGAAGAGAGAGAGAGAGAGAGAGAGAGAGAGAGAGATAGACAGACAGACAGACAGACCGTGGCAGAGAAGGGCAATCACAGATAAAAAACAGACACAAAGGAAAGAGTTTCCAGCATTTTGTTTTTTTACTATACCGTTTCCTTCCCTTTCGAGGGCAGATCTCACTAAAACATTGTACTGCTAACAGGCATTTTGGTCTTTTCCCACACTGTTTCCTACCCAGTCGAGGGCAGGTCTCATTAAAGCATTATGCTGATGACCAGCACTTTGTTATTTTTCTACACTGTTTCCTACCCTTTTGAGGGCAGATCTCATTAAAACACTGTGGTGTTAACCAGCATTTTGTTATTTTCCTACACAGTTTCCTCTCCTTTTGAGGGCGGATCTAATTAAAACATTCTGATGCTGACCAACATTTTGTTCTTTTACTACACTGTTTCCCACGTTTTTTAGGACAGATCTCATTCAAACATTGTGCTGCTGACCAGCATTTTGTTATTTTCTTCACTGTTTCCTACCCTTTCGAGGGCAGATCTCATTAAAACATTGTGCTGTTGACAAGCATTTTGTTATTTTCATACACTATTTCCTACCGTTTCGAGGGCAGATCTCATTAAAACATTATGCTGTTGACCAGCATTTTGTTATTTTCCTACACTTTTTCATACCGTTTCGAGGGCAGATCTCATTTAAACATTATGCTGCAGACCAGCATTTTGTCATTTTCCTACACTGTTTCCTACCGTTTCGAGGGCAGATCTCATTTAAACATTGTGCTGCTGACCAGCATTTCGTTATTTTACTACACTATTTCCTACCCTATCGAGGTCAGATCTCACTGATACAGTACGTTGTGCTATTAAGCAGAATTTTGTTATTTTCCTACACTGTTTTCTATCGAAGTAAGATCTCAATAAACATTGTGCCGTTGACCAGCATTTTATTTTCCTACACTGTTTCGTATCCTTTCGAAGGCAGATCTCATTAAAATATGTGCTGTTGACCAGCATTTTGTTCTTTTACTATACCGTTTCGTACCCTTTCGAGGCAGATCTCATTAAAACATTGTGCTGCTGACCAGCATTTTGTTATTTTCCTACACTGTTTTCTACCCTTTTGAGAGCGAATCACATTAAAACATTGTGGTGCTAACCAGCATTTTGTTATTTTACTACACTGTTTCCTACCCTTTCGAAGGCATATCTTATTTAAACAATGTGCTGCTGACAAGATTTTTGTTATTTTCCTACAATGTTTCCGACACTTTCGGAGACAGATCTCATTGAAAACATTGCACTGCTGACCAGCATTTTGTTCTTTTACCACACTTTTTCTTACCCTTTCGAGGTCAGATCTCATTAAAACATTGTGGGGCTGACCAGCATTTTGTTTTTCCTATACTGTTTCCTACTCTTTCGAAAGCAGATATCATTTAAATATTGTGCTGCTGACCAGCATTTTATTCTTTACCTACACTATTTCCTGCTTTTTCGAAGACAGATCTCATTATTTGACCCACAATTACTGTGTTGCCTGAAAAAGAAAACTAAAATGGGACGAATCCAAACTTTCACAGCTATTAATCTGTAGGCTGCCAAGTGCGACTCACTGATCATTTGCGGACAGCGTAGATCAGATCTGTGAAGTTATTGACTGTACGTATCTATAGTATCTAGACCGTGATATGAATGAATAATTTCCCACCCACACACTTTGCTATAAAGAAAGAAAGAGGAACTCATTTAGTTTAGGGGAAAAGCTATGAATATTGTACATACTTTAGTTTGGAGGAAAAGCTATGAATATTGTATATACACAATGCTGATTTTACGATATTATTGCACAGAGAATCAAGCAATTTATATACAAAATCAGACTGAACATTCTGCCCGATCCGATCCACGGATCTACACTGTCTGCAATACAATCTAGTGCAACGGTTTTGTGAGCCAAGAATTTTACTAATCCTGTATTGTAAACGTTTTTGCATGGTTTGAAACTAGATAATTAAAACCCAATCCTTGTTAGAGTTTGACAGCTTTTGGGGGCTATGTAGATTCAGATTAGACTGCACGAATGCTGAAGGCTAATCTTGGTCTACACTCACCCGTGTTTAGATATTTACTTAATGCGCTCTCTCTCTCTCTCTCTCTCTCTCTCTCTCTCTCTCTCTCTCTCTCTCTCTCTCTCTCTCTCTCTCTCTCTCTCTCTCTCTCTCTCTCTGGGGGGGGTGGGGGCAGGGTCTTCACAAATTTGAGGCAGGAGCACTTCCTTTTGGAAAGCTCGCTTTTACTTTTTATTACATGTCGTCAAAAATATGCATTATATATTAGCATTCTATATCTCCAGTGTGTGGGCTTTCGATTTATAAATATGGGTAGCAGCGATCGTTGGGTACATTACAATTTTATAAATTATAAATATACCTTTAAAGTATGGTCCATCATGATTTCATGGTGCAAAGTAAATTTTATAATTTTATCAACTGAGAAAAACTTATTTCACAGCTGTGATTTTTAAATGAAATAATTCTTAAAAACTGTGTAAACATGAGAAGAAAGAATATGTATCTGTCACTAAAGATAGAATTAAAACCTTTCTTATCCCGTTCATATTGAATAGTCCGAGGGGTCTTGATTATAATAGGCTTCATAGAGCATATAATTTATTATGTTTTCTTAACGTTTTTTTTTTTTAATTTCCAATTCTCAAAAGGAAAAAAAAAAACATTCATTCATTCATTCGTTCGTTCGTTCGTTCATCCTTTCTTCCTTATAAGTCCATTTGTTGGTTCATTCGTCAGTCTGTCCGTCCGCTCCTTTCTTCCTTCCTTTGGTCAGTCAGTCAGTCAGTCAGTCAGCTTGCTAGCCTGCCAGCCAATCAGTCAGTTAGTCAGTTAGCCAGCCATCCGGCCAGCTGGCGAGCCAGCCAGCCAGACAGTCAGTCAGTCTTTCCAATTTCAGTTTATTCAGCATAAAATTACATGAATTGTAGCTGATAATTTGTACATACAAACAACATGTGCACATGCAGAGAAAAAATAGATATAGAAGAAAGAAAAGATAGGTCAAACTGTTAAATTGCCGAATAACGGCCACGTAACATATTTGTAGTTGATCAAATAACTTGAAATTTCCCTTCTTTTGTTTTGGCTGAGAACTTGTAAGAAAAATCAATGTATAACTTCTTACATTAACTGATTAAAAGTCGAAACTTAACAATATTTGATAGAAAATTGATAAGAGATCAGACTCCTGCGGTTTCTGATCTTAACTCAAATGCAAAATTTCGATAAAGTCACTCCCCACATAATGAACATCAAAACAAAAGCATCTCCAGTAAGGTCTAAATTTAATTATAATAATACTTAGAGCGCCGAATAAACGCAACAAACATTGAAAGGTGAAATTTGATTTTGTCTAGAAAATCTCATCAAAGCGGGTATTATAGATCAAAGAAAAGTTTAATTTAAACATATTTTATTCAATTTATGAAATGGGGTTGGACCACAAGTCTACCAACTTAGAATAGGTCCATCCCCTACAATGAAAAGAACAAAATAATCATTCTATGGCAACAAGCAAAACACATATACACACATATATAACAAATTAGGGGGCAAAAGGTAGCTGAATATAAGAGAAAGAAATAGAGGGATGAAAATAGGAGAAAAAAAGGAAGAAAGGAAATTTCGGTAATGAACATTGAAAAAAAAGAAGATGAAAATCAAGTTACATGCGAAAAACAGGAGTGAGAGGGGATAGGGAAATACTCGATTAACCCATTACCACACAATCCCTACTTTTGACGCCCCTGAGAAAGAAGCCTTTTGAAAACACTGTGGGAAAAGGAGAAAATGCTGGTAACATTTTCTCCTTTTCCCACAGTGTTTTCTACTCTTTCCAGAACAAATTTCAATTTTTCAGTCACCTTTATTTTGTCGTCTGCAAATGCTTTCAATTTGAACCAGTCTAAAATTTTGTCGTCTGGTAAAGAGTTAAGATGCTCTGGGATCTACGCGATCAAAGATTAGACTGCAATATTTTGCGCAGTCTGAACTCGATCTACATTCGCAAAATGAACTTTAAAGTTTTTAATGCTGCTTAAAGAGATAGTTGAGGTACTCTTTGCAAGTGAATGAGAAATCCAATGTGTTAAATTTGTTTTTGCGAAGCTGATTCTGTAAAGAAATCCCAAGTACTGTAAGACGAGAAAAATCCATTTTCAACAACTCAACATGTCATCGATCTTATACGTAATTAATTATTTGGTGTATGTAAATTGTGTACTAGTGTATTACAGAGAAATAAACGAGGCCCTCTCTGACAGGACCTAAAAAGAAAAAAACTCAACATGTCCCAAAAACCTGATCGTAACAAGGAACGGGACGAAACTTCGACTAAAATATACACGTGTAATAATGTCCGTGGGAGAAAGAAGGAAAACAGCTGGAGAGAGACAGACAGACAGACACAAACAGATGGAGAGTGGCAGAGAAGGGCAATCACAGATAAAAAAAAAACAGACACAAAGGAAAGAGGTTGACCAGCATTTTGTTCTTTTACTACACCGTTTTCTTCCCTTTCGAGGGCAGATCTCACTAAAACATTGTACTGCTGACCAGTATTTTGTTCTTTTACTACACTGTTTCCTACCCTTTTCAAGGACAAATCTCATTAAAACATTGTGCTGCAGACCAGCATTTTGTTCTTTTCCTACACTGTTTCTTACCCTATCGAGGTCAGATTTCATTAAAACATTGGGCTGCTGACCAGGATTTTGTTATTTTCGTACACTGTTTCCTACCCTTTCGAGGGCGGATCTCATTAAAACATTGTGCTGTTGACCAGCATCTTGTAATTTTTGTACAATGTTTCCTACCTTCTCAAGGTCAGATCTCACTTCAACATTGTGCTGCTCATTAAAACATTGTGGTGCTAACCAGCATTTTGTTATTTTACTACACTGTTTCCTACCCTTTCGAAGGCAGATCTTACTTAAACGAAGTGATGCTGACAAGAATTTGTTATTTTCCCACAATGTTTCCTACCCTGTAGCACACAGTGCCGAGTATTGTCGACCCTGACGAAAAGTCCCTTTGAAAACATTTTAGGAAAAGGAGAAAATGCTGGTAAGCAGTCCTATAATTTGAAAGATATTATATTTGTCGTCTGCAAACGCTTTCAAATCGGACAAGTGTATAAAGTTGGTGTTTGCCAAAGAAGTCACAAGTATTGTCGCCATTTTCTAAATGGTTACTATTTAACCCTTGTCCTTCTAAATTAATCAATTATATTTGTCGTCTGCAAATGCTTTCAAATTAGACAGGTGTATAAATTTGGTGTATGGTAGAATAAATAACATGTTTAGATTTGAACCCATATTGTACTTTTCTCGAACTGTTTTTGTCCACAAATGCACGTAACAACTACATACTGAAACTATAAGTATTACGATAAACTTTATGACTGTATTGTATTTATTTTGTTATAGCAACAACATTGTATTATGTTATGCTAATAAAATATTGATTGATTGATTGATTGTAAACAAAAACAAAGGTTATTTCTTAAAATGGAAAAATGGAATGGTAAAGAATAAATAAGTATTGTGGCCATTTTCTAAATAGATATTATTTAATCATTGTCCTACTAAATAAATCAAAATTTAATGAAACTTTCAAGCAGACAGTCAAAACCTAAGTAATGTTACTTTAAACTTGTTCTTTTTTTTTTTTTTGGAGAAAAGTATCTCCTTATCGGAATGTGTAAATACAAGATCAGACTGCACGTTCTCTGCACTCTGATCTTGAACTACACTGTCCGCAAAAGTGAATCGCACTTAGCATCTATAGATTAATAGACCTGAAAATTTGGATTCGTCCAATTTAATTTTTTTTATACATCACAGTAATTGTAGGTCAAATAATGAGATCTGTCTTCGAAATAGTAGGAAAAAGTGTAGGTAAAGAACAAAATGCTGGTCAGCAGAACAATGTTTTAATGAGATCTACTTTCGAAAGTGCAGGAAACGGTGTAGAAAATAACGAAATGCTGGTCAGCAGCACAATGTTTTAATGAGATCTACTTTCGAAAGTGTAGGAAACGGTGTAGGAAAATAACAAAATGCTGACCCCGATAGTGTAGGAAACAGTGTAGGAAAATAACAAAATGCTGGTCAGCAACACAGTGTTTTAATATTAGTCAGCAACACAGTGTTTTAATGAGATCTCCCTTCGAAAGGGTAGGAAACGGTGTAGTAAAAGAACAAAATGCTCGTCAACCTCTTTCCTTTGTGTCAGTTTTTTATCTGTGATTGCTCTTTTCTGCCACTCTCCGTCTGTTTGTTTCTCTTCTCTGTCTGTCTGTCTGTCTGTCTGTCTCTCTCTCTCTCTCTCTAGCTCTTTTCCTTCTTTCTCCCGCGAACATTATTACATGTATACATTTTAATCGAAATTTCGTACAACCCCTTGTTACGATCAGTTTTTTTTGCGACATGTTGCGTTGTTGAAAATGGATTTTTCTCGTCTTACGGTACTTGGGATTTCTTTACAGAAACAGCGTCTCAAAAACAAATTTAACACATTCGATTTCTCATTCACCTGCAAAGAGTACCTCAACTATCTCTTTAAGCACCATTAAAAACTTTTAAGTTCATTTTGCGAATGTAGATCGAGTTCAGACTGCACAAAATGTTGCAGTCTAATCTTTGATCTATAATACCCACTTTGATGAGATTTTCTAGACAAAATCAACATTCACTTTTGAATGTATAGATTTTAAATACCTGTTGGGTTTATTCGGCGCTCTAAGTGTTATTATAATTAAATTTAGACCTCACTAAAGATGCTTTTGTCTGGATAATCAAATATTGTTCATTACTTTCATGTTTCTACTTTTAATCAGTTAATGTCAGAAGTTATACATTGATTTTTCTTACAACTTCCCATCCAAAACCAAAAAAAAGGAAATTTTCAAGTTATTTGATCAAATACGTAACAAATATATTATGTGACCGTCATTTGCCAAATCTGTTATTACTAATGTTTTATTTCTTCTATATATACATATTTTCTATGCATGTGCACATGTTGCTTGTATGTACATATTATCAGGTAAACATTTGTGTAAGTTTATGCTGAATAAACTGAAACTGGGATAACTGACTGACTGACTGGCTGGCTAAGTAGCGCGCTGGCTGACTAGCTGCTTGACTGACCAAAAAGAAGGAAGGAAGCAAGCAAGCAAGGAAAGAAGCAAGGAAAGAAGCAAGGAAGCAAGGAGCGGACGGACGGTCGAAGCAACAGACGGACTAACTAAGGAACGAACAAACGAATGATTGAATGAATGAATGTTTTATTTCCTTTGTTAAGTCTCTGCCCAGAGAGAGAGAGAGAGAGAGAGAGAGAGTTGATCTTCTGGATCATTTGGGATTTTTAAGTAAATGTTTGAAATACTTATCGACATGCAAACGGGAGTTACTGTCGGGTCCGTATTCACCTATCATTCATCAGGATGTTCGTAGTCTTTTCTCCAGATTTTCCAAAGTAAGAAAGTAACACAACTTCTGATTTGGTCGTTAAAACTCGAGATTGTGAAGTAAATGTTTGAAATACTTATTGACATGACAAACGGGAGTTACTGTCAGGGTCCGTATTCACCAACCATCCATAAGAATGATTTTAGTCTTATTCTCCAGTGTTTCCAAAGTATGAAAGTAACACAACTTCTGATAGGCTAAACCATTTGGCTCAGCCAATCAGAGGTTGTGTTACTTTCAATTCCAGGGAATCTTTGAAAATGAGACAAATAATATTCTTAAGAGTGGTTGGTGAGCACTGACCCAGGTGTTTGTTTGTTTTTTATTGTTTGTTTTGAACGTTTTTCCTTCCTTCCTTCTTTGTCTGTCTGTCTGCTTGTCTCAACCAGGCTCCAACGTCAGACAGAGTCTAATGGTTTTGTAATGGACTCTTGTGACCCATGCTCTAATGCCAGACAGGATCTAGTGGCTTAAAAAGGTTTTTTATGCAAAATATTCATGAAGAGACAATACAGGATAGTTGGTTGCGTTGATGTAGCTGTAATTCAGTGTTTAAAAAGGAGTTAACAAGCATTTTCATTTTTCAACCAATTTTTCCAGCCTATTGACCCATTACCACACAATCCCTTCTTTTGACGACCCTGAGAGAAAAAGCCTTTAGAAAACATTGTGTGAAAAGGAGAAAATGCTGGTAACAGCATTTTCTCCTCTACCCACAATCTTTTCTACTCTTCACAGAACAAATTTCAAGTTTTCAGTCACTTTTATTTTGTCGTCTGCAAATGCTTTCGATTTGGGCAAGCCTAAAATTTTGTCGTTTGGTAAAGAGTTAAATGAAAGATTCACGGTTTCTGCAACACAAGCTCTACATCTTCTTTTCCCACAATGTTTTCTACTTTTCACAAGACAAATTTCAAGTTTTCAGTCACTTTTATTTTGTCGTCTGCAAATGCTTTCGATCTGGACAAGCCTAAAATATTGTCGTTTGGTACAGAGTTAAAGACAGCACTTTATTATGTAAGCTACATTTTACCATCGTCTGTACATCCTTTCGATAAGGTTGGGTCCAAAATGTTACCATTTGGTAAAGAATTGAAAAGTCCATTTGTTGCTATTAGATATTGTGCGAATCGAAACATTAAACTCCAATTCACAAAAAAAGGACAAATTCACTCATGTTAGCCTGCAAGACAGAGGCTGACACGGGTCGGTACTTTTTACAGATGCTGTAAGTGCCCTTTTCACCAAACATGGCTCACATTTATATTTTCCTAGTATTCACAGACCAACAAGATCTACACGAACCAGCTGGTGTATGCCTTCCATGATCCTGCCAATCCACTGATCATACGGTATTATAATTGGACAATGGGAGTCACGTGTCTACACAGCAGGGACCAATCAGCACAGACTCCGTTGACGTACAACCAAACGCACACAACGAACACTACGTTTACATCATCCACACAGTATCATTTAGTGACGCAATTTTACAGTGATCCATACTTTGTCAATGTAAGAATGTTTTTTTTCAATTCATATCAGTCTCTTCGAGCCCAAATCGTTCATTAAGTAGAGTACAGGGCTTGAGAGAAGGGGGTCGCTTGTTCCATCCCCGGCTTGGGAAATTTCTTTCACAAATTTCCGGGAATTGATGATATCCATTGCGATAGGATCCATTCCTCTCTCACCGCTGACCGTTGTTTTCGACTGTGGTAATGTAGGAAAGTAGCCAGTACCTTGGAGAGAATATTGTTAAGAAAAGCTGACAAAAGAAAACTCCAGGAGAGCATGGCTATGTGTGTACTGGCCGCTGCAGTATAACTGAAATAATGTTGAAAGCAGCGTTAAACACCATAGAATCAAGTTATCAATCAATCTCATTTCTATCCCTAGTTTACACGATCTTGAGGAAGATGTCTGTTCAAAACATCAAGTGTATGTTGAACAAAAACGGAGAGTTTTAGAGTTTTAAATCGTTTTAGTCGTGAAAGTTGTCGCGAATCAAAGCAATAAGATCTCTTCCGAGTTAGTTTGTTTCCAACTAGATATTTCTTAGAATCTTGATATTTGAAGTTGTGACAACATTTTCTTGTTGTGGCGCCGCATGAGCGGCGACACTATACTTTTATTCGCCTTTGACATGTACCTCGGCTTCCAGTCATTTCGTACTAAGATCATTTCGTTCCTAGGCCATTTCGTACAACTTTGGTCATTTCGTACCCACCTATACTTTTTTGGGTCATTTCGTACTCACTTTGATCATTTCGTACCAACTTTGGTCATTTCATACCCAGTTTTTAATATCAATTTGGCAATATAGAACCTAGTCCTACTACTATTTTTTGTGGTGTTTGCCGAATGATAAATGCTTTTGAGCATAGATCTACATGAAATTATATTAAATTTCGCCAAAGAATGGCTATGACTGTGTCTTACCATTATTGCCTTTTTCTTTTTTAATTCTTTAGTTGGATTCTAAAGATTACTTATGGCTTCTCAGTTTATTTCTCACCGACTTTTGCGTAAATTTACTTTTGAAAATTTGAAATGTTGTAATGTGCCCTATTTCAGAAACAAGTGATTTGCGGTGCCATTGATGCTTTGCATCTAAATTTTCTTGTAGAAAATTGTTTTTGCCATCGCTTGGTAGAATGGACGTTCATGTTGCTTGTCAAGTGACTTGTAAACGGTGTGTAACCATGACCATTATCTCCCGCTAGACAGCATTCTATAAATACTCATCTGTCTAATTTGGGCATCCTGAGTACAGAACCGAACCACTTTCCTACGCGACAGCCGTTACTTTGAATTTTAAACTAAAATAAACGTGTACTCACTAAAACGCTACCTGGTGCTATTCACTAATCTATGATCAGGAGTTTAGAGAAATCTGGAGCTAAAATAGGCCTCGTTTCTCCTCAAACGTATCGATAAAAGCTATTTTCTCCATTGCTACTTTATAGCGCGTAATACTACAGTTTCCGGAATATCGGGGAGAGTGATGTGTCATATAAGACAGGTCGATTCTTCGAAGAATATGACATGCGCAGACAACGAACCCATGACTAATGTATTGAAAATACGTTACAGGTTGTTTACATTTCTCAGTATTTCAGTGTACATGTATACAACTCAAGACACTGTCTCTCATCCTTCGCCTGTGCTCCATCCTTCCATTTGTCTTTCCCTCCTTCCCTACTCCCTAGTTTCTTCTTATTATCTTCTCAATTTTACTGTAATAAGTCAGCTTCTTACAAACCAACGTAAAATTGCTTTACAGTTATGAAAGTATTAAAATAAACTAGAGCTGTCTTTGAATGTGACTTGATACCCCAGCCAGTGCTTTGACAAAAACAGGCAATTGAACACAAAAATGTTAAGTTTAAGGGGAGATTACCCTTGAATCATAGGCATTAGATGATTGAAAACTGCGTCTTGCACAACTTCAAAATATGATCAATATATCTGCAGTTTCAATACAATTGAAAGAAAACTATAGGAGGATTTTGCGACACATAATTACTATTATTTTATAGACAGATGGATGTTAAGGGGAAAAAAGGGTAAAGTTCAAGTGGAGATAATTTCTCAACCAGGAAGAGTTGACACTTGGTAATTGCGTCTTGCAAACCTTCAATATATGATTAATATATGTGCAAAGTTTCAATACAATTGAAGAAAAACTGTAGGAGGAGTGTGCGACACAAAGTTACTTTTATTTTGTACACAGACGGACACACAGACGGACGGACAGACAGACAGGCTGATTCCAGTATACCATCGAAAATGTTCCTTTTTGCTGGGGTATTTAAACCGATAAGTAATCATAATATGTACTCAATTTCAATGAAAACGCAACACTGACTTCCGACCATCGTACATCGCATGATTTGCATCATAAGATGTGCATGATTTGTGTCGAAAATCTTCAAATTGTGTTAGTTCAAAATTAAATTCTATGAATTCGAATGAGTCCTGAGAGTCGGTTTAGATGCAGGAGGACCAGTCCTTTACAGGACAATGCCAGATTCTGAGAATTCTAAATAAAAAGCTTTTGAAAATATGCTGGTAACCATCATTTTCTCCTTTTCTCACAATGTTTTCGATCCTTTCAAAGACAAATTCCATTACTTGAGCCACATTTTTATTGTCTTTTGCAATTGCTTTCAATTTGGATAGGTCTTCATTTTTTTCTGTGGGAAAGAACTACAAAATCTGTAAACCCTTTACCACACAATCCCGATTTTAACACCCCTGTACAAGAAGCCTTTTGAAAACATTGTGGGAAAAAGAGAAAATGCTGGTTGTCTTTTGCAATTGCTCTCAATTTGGACAGGTCTTCATTTTCTTCTGTGGGAAAGAACTATAAAAATCTGTCAACCCTTTACCACACAATCCCGATTTTTAACACCCCTGCACAAGAAGCCTTTTGAAAACATTGTTGGAAAAGGAGAAAATGCTGGGAGCATTTTCTCCTTTTCCCACTAAGTTTTTTCCTTCCTTCCTAAAACAAATTTTGATTTTTAGTCACATTTATTTTGTCGTCTACAAATACTTTCAGTTTGGACCAGTCTAAAATTTTGTCGTTCGGTAAAGAGTTAAGTGTAACACTCACGGTTTCTGTAACACAAGCTCTACATCTTCTCGACACGGATTTTTGTCTTTGGAATGTTTCTCAATCCATCATGTAATACTACACCTCAAAAGCACGGATTTGATATTGAAAACTAGATTTTGTCTGTGGAATGTTACTCAGTCCTTCATGTAATACTACACCTCAAAGGCACGAATTTGATATAAACTAGATTTTGTCTGTGGAATGTTTCTCAATAACTAACGTAACACTACACCTCAAAGGCACGGATTTGATTAAAAAAAACTAGATTTTTGTCTGTGGAATGTTTCTCAATCCCTCACGTAATACTTCATCTCAAAAGCACGGATTTGAAATTAAAAACCAGATTTTGTCTGTGGAATTTTCTCAATCGCTCTCCGAACACTACATCTCAAAGGCGCCAATTTGATAAAAACTAGATTTTGTCTGTGGCCAGCATTTCCTCCTCTTCCAACGATGTTTTCTAACCTGCTGGAATCAAATTTCAATTTTCGAGTCACGTTTCAATTTGTCAGCAAGTGCTTTTAATTAGGGTCAGTTTAAAAAATTGTCTATTGGTAAAGAGTTAAGAGACAGATGCCCACCATCAGTAACTCTAAAGTTGCCGCTGTTGATTGCACAGTACTCCATTTTGACGTCTCTGTGGTGTCAGATGGTTGCCACGGAAAGAAAGACGTGAACTTAATCCTGTATATAGCCGACTTCTACAGACAGTGTTTGGAGCAAAAGGTCTGTTGTGTATACCAATAAGTTTTCTGGCTGTTTCTGTACATAGCAGGTTGGAAGCGATCCTTGAGGTGTTGAACTCAAATACCCATCGTGCTGTTGCTTATCATATAATTACATGGCTGCCTTCCTTGAAATGGTCTATTGCTCAGCCAGTATGACGAACGCATTGACTATGCAGAGTCACTGCTGAGGCTCCATTGTTGATTTTTATAGGGATTCACGGATTCATAATCAGACAGCACCCATACCTCCTCGTGTTGTTGGTTTTCTATAAGTCGTGTCATTGTTTGCTCAGAAGAGATACTTTTTAAGATCTAAATTAATTGAACGTTTTTTGGCCTGCAACAGACTTACATATACAACTACACCATTTCATGGTCGCTCGTGTGTGTGTGTTTTTCTTATGAATGAAAATTCCCGTGGAAGTGGCCCTACCTGACATTGCCCTGTTGTCAGGGTGTCCTAATTCTATGTTTTAATATCACTCATTGTACCCCTCTTCGGCCAGTAGCATTCCTAGGGTTTTTTTTGTAGCAGTATTCCGCACAATATTTTTCCAAGCCACTGGCTGATTTCCCGCATAACCATGGCAATGAGTTTTCGTGGGAGTGTCCATGGGCAAGGCACTTAAGAGTCCTATCCCATTACTAGTAAAACCCAGGACATACATGAATATGTGAGCTGTGGTTATGATCTGACCATAGTAATGTTGAAAGTGGTGAAAAACAGCATTCAATCAATTTTATTTCAGCCAATGTCTGGGCATCCACTACAAGTACCGGTAGGAGGTAACGTCTACATAAAAGTAATGCTGGACAGCGATGATTGGTCAATCAGAATGCGGATTAACACATGTTACGTGCAAGGGTCACGTGACGCTGCATCGCAGAAGTACTACTTGATACAAAATGGGTAAATATCCTTGCTAAACATCGTCATTTCTAATAGTCTGATAGGAACTCGGACCAACCATTCTGATGCACTTTTTTAGTCTTATTCTCAAAGATTTTCTAAAAATGAAAATTATATAACTTTTGATTGGCTAAAACAAATGGTTTAGCCAATCAGAAGTTGTGCTGCTTTCTAGTAGAATAAATCCAAGAATATCAGAATACGAAAAGTTAGTGGGTGCAAATCCAGGTACATGTATTCTAACTTTTTAACACACAATGACGACTTTTAAAGATCCTGAGGAAGAAGCCTTTTGAAAACATTGCGGGAAAAGGAGAAAATGCTGGTAACCAGCATTTTCTCCTTTTCCCACAAAGTTTTCTACCCAATTAAACCAAAATTGCACCATTTAAGCCACTTTAAAATTGTCGTCTGCAAATGCTTTCCAATTTGGTTAAGTTACCAAACAAACCCTCTTGTAAGAGTCCCTTGAATAGAGGGCCTTTGGAATACTCTGGAAAAATGTTTTGATGGATTGATTGTATATGTGTTTAAAGCCGTTTCAACTTTAACAAAGATATATCTCGTCGGCTAATGCACCGATCAAGGCTTTCCTGGAGTTTTCTTTTACCAGTGCTTTGTACAGTAAACTGTCCAAGCCACTGGCTGCTTTCCTGTATTATCATCGTCAAAACTTAACCCTTTTCCTGCTAAGTAACTAAAATGATTTTTTTTCAATTCGATAGAAAAAAAAACAACAAAAAAATGTTGTTTCAAAGGTATGTTTCGGGGAAAAATATCTCCAGGTTGGACAGCGTAGATCCAAGATCAGACTGCACGTTCTGTGCAGTCTGATCTTGATCTACGCTGTCCGCAAAAGATCAATGAGTCGCGATAAGCAGCAAAAGGGTTAACATTGGTCAGCGGTGAGAGGAAGATGGATCCTGTCGCTGTAATTTTAATAAGTCGAGAGAAATATTGAGGGCCATTCTTCAGTTATTTCCCTTGATTCTTCTCCAATACTACATTGGTCCTGATAAGAGGATTACTTGGATTTTATACTTGATTTCCTTGCACTGAACAGCTATGTTCTTGAGATAATATCGCAGGTAAATGTAGTTAGATTGTTTTACAAATCAATGTATGTGTAGTTCCTGATGATTAAAAATCGAATTTGAATTGAATTACATGGCAGCCCTACACAAACATAATAAATCATTGTTATATTATCGCAACATCCCCAAGAGAACCAAGGATAAAAACAAAGGCATACAGTTAAAACGACCAATCTGTTCTTTGGATACCTTTAGTGTTTATCTGGTAAGGGAGATAATTTGATTTCCAAGAATGGCTCCCATTAGTCGAGCTTGGCATTCGATCGAGCGAACCCTGTTCTCACGTTCTCTTCGCTACAGACTGAACACTTAGATAAAGCTTAAATATCTATTGTATTTTGAAACAACAACAACAACAACAACAACAACAACAAAGAAAACAATAATAAGTAGGTACTTTATTATAAGCTGTAGTTCTTTGTCTTTGTTTAGTAATAGTATGGATTAATAACATGCACTTTTTTTTCCAGTTGTGAAACGGACGTAAGCACACACATAATATCAACAGCAGCACATGAAACCAAGTTTGTGTTTAAGATGATACAGCTGGCGAACGGCCATAACAGTGTGTTTGTACATTGTGACGCTGTGTTCTGTGACAACTCAGTACAACAATGTTCACATACATGTAACTAAACACAGTGTGTTCACATACATGTAACTATACACAATGTGTTTATGGTAGACTAATGGAAAAAAAATAAATTGTTATCGATCTTAAGTGTGTTTTTCCATTGTGACACGGTGTTCTGTGACAACTCAATACAACAATGTTCACATACATGTAACTTAACACAATGTGTTTATAGTAGACTAATAAAAAAGTCAAAAAGAAAATATAAATGCATAACATCAATGGCGCCGCAATTGTTTCTGAAATAAGGCACATTACAGCAATTCAAGGAAACCAAAGTAAATTTATGCAGAAACTAGGTGAGAAATGAACTGAGAAGTTCTATACGATCCTTAGAATGCAACTACAAACTTGAAAAAAAAAAAAAAAAATGGTAAGACACAATGATGGCCATTCTTCGGGGAAATTTATCATGATTTCAATTGGAGCTATGTACAAAAGCAGTTGTCATTCGAGAAACAACCCAAGAAATAGTTTTAAAACTAGGTTCTGAATTACCAGATTGATATGAAAAACTTGGTATGAAATGACCAAAGTGGGTACGAAATGATCGAAGTGACTACAAAATGACCAAAATATAAACAAAAGGTGGATTCGATAGACCAAAAATTATACGAAATGGCCTAGGTACGAAGTGACCTAGCTGCGAAATGACTGGAAGCCGAGTAAACAATATGGCTGCCTTCATGGGTACTTTTCAAAACCGAATGAAAATATAGTGTTATCGATCTTAAGTGTGTTTGTCCATTGTGACGTCGTGTTCTGTGACAACTCGATACAACAATGGTCACATACATCTTACCAAACACAATGTGTGTTTCAGGCATCAACAATCAATAAATTGTTATCAATCTTTGTTCAGTATTTTTGTAGCTTATGATGCCGTGTTCTGTAAAATCTCAATAATAAAATATGCCACTACAAGGAAATACTAAGAGTTCCGTGACAGCTCAATAAAGATTTAAAGGCCTGTGATCTAACCAAAAATGAACGTGAATATAACTCTAAAACAGAGCTTTGATGATCTAACAAAAAATCAACGTAATTTTAATACTTAAATCGTTCGTACGTGAGCTATCAAAAATAAAGAGAATGTAATTAGTAATCTAAAATTTGGCATACATAATCTAACAGAAAGTGAACGTAATTTTTAATCTTAAATCTGGCAAACATGATGTTACAAAAAAGTGAACAAAATTTTAAATCTAAAATCGGGCCTGCATAAGGTAACAAAAAAGTGGACGGAATTTTAAATCTAATGTTTGCCGTCGATGATCTAACGAAAAAGTAAATGTAATTTTTAATCTAAAATCTGGCAAACATGATGTAAAAATAAATAAAAAATGTACATAATTCTAAATCTAAAATCGGCAATGCATGATCTAACAAAAGATGAACGTAATTTGTAATTTGTATTCTAAGATCAGGCTTGGATGATCCAAAAAGCGTGAACGTAATTTTTAGTCTAAAATTTTGCATACATGATGTAACAAAAAAGGGACATAATTCTAAACCGGAAATCTGGCTTAACCCATTACCACACAACCCGACTTTTTGACTACTCAGAGAAAGAAGCCTTTTGAAAAAATTGTGAGAAAAAGAGAAAATGCTGGTAACAGCGTTTTCTCCATTTCCCAACATGTCTTTTACCCTTCCCAAGCCAAGTTTAGCTTTTTCAGTCACATTTATTATGTCATCTGCAAATGCATTCAATTTGGGCTAGTCTACAATTTTGTCGTTTGCTCAAGGGTTAAATGATCTAAGAAAAAGTGAACGTAATTTCTATCCTAAAATCGGATCTAGATGATCCAACATAAAAGTGAACGATACATTTAATCTTAAATCTGGCTAACTTGATGTAACCAAAAAAAGTGAAAGCAATTTCTAATTTAAGATAGGGCCAAGATGGTCTAAAAAAAAATGAACGTAATATTAAACCTAAAATCTGGCTTAGATCTATAGAAAAAGGGAACGTAATCTTTAATTTAAAGTCGGGTTAGATGATCTAACAAAAAAGTGAACATATTTTCTTAATCTAACTTAGGGCTTAGATGATATAATAAAAATGTGAACGTAATTCTTAATCTAAAATCGAACTTAAACACTATGTAATCAGTATAAATTGTATCTCAACAAATGTATACAAGTCATGTTCTGACAAAAGAATGCCCAGTAGCTCAGTCAGTGGCAGGCATGACTTGGGCAAGTATCATGTATAAGGGAGATGTATTAAGCCCTCTTTTGCTAGGGCATGGTTCATGTGTATGTGGCAATGAAATACGATTAAACAAAATCCCTTTTGCTGGAACATGGCTCAAATATGAAAGTGTTCTGGACATGTATTCACCAACCATTCTTAACCCATTACCACACAATCCCTACTTTTGACGCCCCTGAGAAAGAAGCCTTTTGAAAACACTGTAGGAAAAGGAGAAAATGCTGGTAACCAGCATTTTCTCCTTTTCCCACAGTGTTTTCTACCCTTCACAGAACAAATTTCAAATTTTCAGTCACCTTTAATTTGTCGTCGGCAAATGCTTTTAATTTGAACCAGTCTAAAATTTTGTCGTGTGGTAAAGAGTTAAGAATATTCTGTGTCATTCTCCAAGATTTTCTAAATTTGTAAGACAAACAACTTCTGATTGGCTAAACCGAATGGTTTAGCCAATCAGAAGTTGTGTTACTTATAAATGTAGAAAATTCTGGAGAACAAGACAAAGAACGTTCTTAAGAATGGTTGGTGAATACGGGCCCTGGTGTATTTACTTATTTGATAGTAAATTTCTTAAGTATAGAACCGCTTTTTCGAAGGACAAGTCTTTTAATCGGATTTTTAAGACATTTGTCGATATGTTTAAGAACTTGTGGCGATACATCACTGAGTCCAGTTTTACACTTTATCGCGAAATGCTCGCAATTGTTTCTCATCAAATTATAAGGTCCCCATAATTCTGGTTGATCGATCACCTCTTTTGCCATCGAAACCGTCATCTTTGGGTCTAAACACGTTCCAGTAGGATAATTTACTCGTAGAAGCGTCGCATTTTTCATAAAACGCGCCAAATCTACCTTGTGTATTTCCATTTTGGAGAACTTTTCACCTCCAAAATCTACCACACCTTCCTCTTGACTGAGATATATACCGTGATGATAGTATGATGCAAAGAGCTGATGGTGTTTGACAGCCAAATGGTCGCCTGGTACTAGTTGTCTGTAATAAAAAAAAAACCTGTTTCTAGTTGTTTTGGTTATGCTTAACAGACAGATTGTTTATTGTATCTAAAATTGGTGACACCTAAGTTCGATTTGGTAGAATTCTGCCCGATACGAGCCTTTACGAGGCATCGCGAGAAGTTTCGAGATTATAAGATTTAAAATGGGGTCATGTTACAAAGAATGAAGTTCATAAACTCAAGTACGTGCCATTTATATTAAGCATAATTATCTTGTTTACGTTATTTTTCGTCCAAGATATCCGAATTACGTTACTGTTCGTCCATGTACCGTAAGATATTTAGATGACATAGTCGCCATCGTTTTTAACCCAGGACGCTTGGTTTACTCGATTCTTTGTCCTTGTACTGTGACATTTGAGCAGACGAAATAGTTATCCGAGATTACTCACAACTCTTTCAATACGTTATATATCATCTCTGTACCGTGGGATATTTGGCTGGTAAAAATTTCAGTCTTCAGTAAGCCATGATGTCTAGATTGCACAACTCTTTGTCCATTTACCGTTGGACATTGGCCGCCGAAATTGTCATATTGTTACTTATATTACGGGAGACCACTCCTTCATGCATAGCTTCGTCCCGATTAAAATACAATACCTGACCACTGCGTTAGGGAAATAGCTCAGTGGTTATGGTGTTGCCCTTTAAAACCGAGAAAAACGAGGATATTTGCCAGTCATGGGTTAGAGTCCCGCCAAAGGCAGTTTGAATTTCAGCTGTGCACTTGTTCATTTGTTTCTTCGTTGTAGACTTTCTTCGTAAGATTGACGACACTTTGAATTCGTTACACATCATCTGTGTACCTTGAAATATCTGGATGACAAAATTCTGGAAATTCAATGGGAACCATTTTATTGGAGCATGTATCGTAGTCGCTTCCTTTCCATACTTTGGCAAAGTAACACGCCATTCATGTACTTTGAGATATTTGGCTGACAAAATCTCAAGGTCCAAAGTGTTATGTAGATAGGATATATAGTGATCTGTTAGAATATTGTAGAATCATCAGGAACATCTATTGGTTTTTTCGTTGTGGTTATTTTTAGAAACAGGTTGTTAGTAAACAAACTGTTTACGAATCCATGCTGTGATCTTTCTAGAAAAGATTAATCTAGAGTTTTCCAAGCCGATATAAATAGGAGTGACTTACTCGGTGATTTTGTATTTTGAAGTTAGACTTGGGGCTTGGAGGATACAGAATTAGTAAAAAGTGTTAGATTTAACTTGGGATATAAATCTGCAAGTTGGAGTTTTCGTTTATCAAAACGGGTTGCTCATACCAACTTGTAAGTTAAACTAATGTAAATTTAGATTTTAGGAACCAGGAACTTCATTCTTTTTGTAATCTAAACATAATTCTTAATTATGAGAGACTTATTTTATTTCTTGTTCTAAGATTAGAAGTTACAAAATTTCATTCAAACTATTGTGCTCTTTGTCTTTGTTCATCAATAAATAGTGTTGATTGTTAAAGGCTTGTTGCTGGTTTTCTTTCTCGTTACGCTTGGGTCGTGACAGAAATTGTGGGCATGTCCGGGATTAATCATCGAGTAATTTTGGATATACTTTGAAATTATTTTGAACTTGTTACAGTATTAAAAGATTTTCAGATCTGTTCGATCTTGCTTTTCATTATAGATTGACTGCCACTAAAGGTACTATGTTAAAGCATGAACTTAAAAGATTATATTCTTCAGTTTTTAGTTAATGAAGAAATACATGTATTGGACTCGTCTGCTCTGTATCTTATTCTTGTGTCTCAGACAGACATTAAAAGTAATATTGAGTTAGAAAAATTAAAATTACAGAAGGAAAGAGGGATTACAGGAGATAAAATTCGAATTAGAGCAAGAAGAAAGAATGAAAGAAAAGGAATTAGAATTAGAAGAAGAGGAAAGAATGGACGAAAGAAATAAGAGTTAAAATTGGAGTTAGAAAAAGAAAAAAAAAATGTTCCGGTATGCTGAATTAGATGAAAGAGAAAAAGGATAGGCAATTTCAGATCAGAGTGAAAGAATTAAGAATAGAAACTAAAATAATTATCTTCGCATGTGGTTAATGACTTTTGACATCACAAAACTTGTACCGCCACTTCAAGAACAGGAAGTTGATAAATAGTCTTCGCATTTTGAAAGATTTGCAGAAAATTTGAAATGACATAAAGAATACTGGACATTATTTTTGCAAAGCTTTGTAATTGGAAGGGCTCGTGATATTTATCTCAACTAAGTAATGAACAGTTTTGTAATTTTGGTTATTTTAAAGATTTGATTCTACAGGCTTATAAATTAGTACCTGAAGCATATGGACAAAAAATTTAGGAATTGCAGAAAAGAAAATGGTAAAACCTATGTAGAACTGCTAGAGCTACAGAACAATTTCGATAGGTGGTGCCATTCAAAGAAAATACGCTCAGATTATGGAAAACTTAGACAACTTCTGTTAGTTGAAGAATTTAAAAGGTGCATTAATTCAGATATAAAAAAGACTTTCTTAGACGAGAAAGAAGTTGAAACTTTAGAAGAAGCTCCTTGCTTAGCAGACAACTTTGCCTTGACGCATAAGGTCTCTTTCATGAATTAATCAAAACTCCGAAAACCTTTCTATTCATTTACTTAATCAACATAATGACAATTCCAATCAGAATAGTCCCAAACCCAAGGCTTCTTACAAAGCTAAAGGTCAAAATCCCTTCTCTCGACCCATTTGTAATTATTGCAAAGAATCAGGCCACATTATTTCTGAATGTCCTGTTTTAAAAAGAAAACGGGAAAAAACGAGAAAGGTTTAAGCCTACAGGCTTACCTTATTGAAGTATATACCTCAGTCATGTCTTGAAGACCAAAACCTGGTGAGGCCAAAGTAACTGAGATTGATTCTGTTATGGAGATTTATCAACCATTCTTATCAGATGGTTTCGTGTCACTAAAAATTGATTTTGCCCAGTCTACCCTTATTAAACGTTTACGTGATACTGGAGCTTGTCAATCTCTTATTTTAGCAGATGTCCAGCCTTTTTCTGAAAAGACTTCTTCTGGGATAAGTCTCGTCATTCGGGGTGTAGAATGCGGATTTGTTAATGTTTCGCTTCATAATTTTTCTTTGTGTTAAGACTGAAATGGTCCAGTGACTTTCTGTATTAGAAAAAAAAAAAAAACCTTTAAAGGTGTCCATTTGTTATTAGGCAATGATTTAGCCGGAGACAAGGTAATTGTTAATCCACTTGTAACTGACACACTTTGCATGGATCAGTCACCCGATCCGGATGAGGAAGAAATTCCTGACCTTTACCCTTCGTGTGCAGTTACCACAGCTATGGCAAAGATAGCCATTTGGACTGAAAATCATTCTGATATTGACTGATTCTTTGTTGGGTGATCTATTTAAAAAATTCACAAAACCCGTCTGAGAGTCAGACAAATTCTAAACATAATTCATCAGAATTGGATTACACATCTTCACCTTTAGTTAATGAAGGCCATGATACAAGGGCAAGGTCAAAACTAAGTGAAGATCAACATGATGATCCAAAAATAGCACCTTTATGTCAAAAAGCTGTTAGTGAAACTGATCTTTCACAGGAACTTATCTGTTTTTATTTAAAAAAAAAAAAAAAATGGAAAATTAATGAGAAAGTGGTGCCCTCCCGAAGTCTCTGTTGATGATGAGTGGGCTGTCAATCATCAAGTTGTCATCGATGTGTCACACCTAAATCTTACAGATCAGAAATATTAAGCTTAGGTCATGAAACATCTCTGTCAGGTCATTAAGGTATCAATAAAACCTATCATAAAATTCTTAACCATTTTTATTGGCCTGGGCCCGTATTCACCAACCATTCTCAAGAACGTTCTTGGTCTTATTCTTCAAGATTTCCTGACTGTGAAAGTAACAGAACGTCTGATTGGCTAAACCATCCGGTTTAGCCAATCAGACGTTCTGTTACTTTCACATTGGCAAAATTCTGAAGAATAAGCCTAAGAATATTCTCAAGAATGGTTGGTGAATACGGGCCCAGGTCTAAAGGCAGATGTATCAGATTATTGTAGGTCCTGTCATATGGTAGGCAAACCCAATCAAGTCATGCCTAAGGCTAAACTACAGCCTATCACTGCATTTGATGAACCTTTTAGCAGGATTATAATTGAATATGTGGCTCCATTGCCATAAACTAAGGCTGGTAATGAGTACCTTCTGACTATTATGTGTGCTTCCACCAGTTTGCCTGAAGCAATACCTTAAGAAATATAAAATCTAAAACAATTTTCAAAGCTTTAGTGGATTTTTTCACTTTTGTAGGACTTCGTAAATCTGTTCAATCTGATCAATTATCAAATTATCTGGCATTTTTCAACAAGTAATGCACGAGTTGGAAATTAAACAATATAGATCATCTGCATATCATCCTGTAAGCCAATGTGCCCTTGAATGGTTACACCAGACCTTAGAAAATATGATGAAGTCATATCGCTCAGACACACAAAAGGATTGGAATGAAGGTATACATCTTTTACTCATTGCAGTAAGGGAGTCTGTACAGGGATCTGTTGGTTTTAGTCCTCTTGAGCTTGTTTTTGGCCACGCAGTTCGTGAACCTTTAAAACTTTTAAAAGAAACATTTCTTTCACAAGAAGACTCTCCTTTAAATTTACTCCAGTATGTATCTGACTTTAGAAACAGGTAATTTAAAGCTTATGAGGTGGCAAAATCAAATTTAGAGATAACTCAATGTAAAATAAAAGAATGATATGACAAGAATAGTAAAGAAAGAAATTTTAAGCCTGGAGATGAAGCTTTAGCTCTTCTACCAGTTCCATGTAGGCCTCTGCAAGCAAGATAATTTGGTCCTTATTCTGTAGAGAAACAGGTTAGTGACTTAAATTATGTGATAACAACTGACAGGCGAAAGCAAAAGCAAATATTTTCATTTAAACTTAACTCCTATTGTGCTCTTTTGTCTTTCTTCATTAATAAACATTGTTAATTGTTAAAGGTTTGTAGCTGGTTTTCTTTCTCGTTACGCTTGAATCGTAACAAAAGGAAACCATGTCATTTTTGGTATCACTAAGTTATAGGTCATCAATGTACCATGGGATACTTAGCTAACAAAATATTCATCGTTCCTGTCCCACGAAACTTTAATTACATTAGACTTTCTCACCCTTAACTTAGAAACAAAATTCTCCTATTTGGAGCAAAAACTCTCCAGCTGACGTCTGAAGTAGATTCCGTTTAAGTGTGCGTGAGAGGGAAAGCGGGGTAGAACAGATACATGCATTGGTGGAAAGATTATTGACAGACGGACGGACAGACCTTATTTCTACTTCCTCACAAGTATACTCAAGCCCATGGTTTCCACTCTGTTCTTTAATATCTTTTACTGCTTTTATAAGGTTATTCTGTCCTCCTTCTGCCATACCTTTTTTATCTGTAAAACAAGTTATAAACACTAAGATTATCCTACAGTCGCTAAGTGCATACAATAACCGATTCGATCAGAGTCAAAAAAAAAAAAGACTAAGATCGTTATCAAACGCTCTGTACTACACGATACAGATTTCAACGACCTCACAAAAGTAGTACAGGGTGTTCAAAGAGAAAGTTTACTGTTTCAATGTCTATTTATCATATCTTATTATTCTGCTAGATCAGCTTAAAGTTGTACATGTATGGACAATAGGTGTTTTTGTTTCCGTATCACTTATAACATTTTACTACTCTACTTTTGAGAAAAATGTGAATTTACCAAAATGACCATATTTTGTCTGTGACGCTGTTTAGTTTATGACGCTCTTAAGATCATACACTAACGACTTAGACAGTCCGAGAGAAAGAAATCACAAGAATCGAGATCCGGAATGCTGGCGGGTTGAGTTAATAATGTCTGGTTCATGCAAGATGGCGCAACTTCGCACACTCAAACTGAGGTATTAGATGCAAATATATGAAAAGTGTGGTGATTTCATACTGATGCACCGAGCACATAGCACGGAGCACGCCTAAGCATCTGGCGAAACTTAGGATGGCTTTCGTTCTGCATGTGCACTGGGCCCCATAATGATAACAACTTTCGGGGAGGGGCGGGGTGGCCATATAGTCAACCGGTGGGGACGATAAATAACTGCAAAACCAATATCACGCCGCACATCTATTGTTTTACTCAGTGGTGCTTTATATCAACTTCCTGGTTGTAAAAGTAGGACTGATTGACTTTTGATGTTTGTTTTGATATAACCTTCGATAATGCTATTCTAATACTATCAAAAATGCGATTGAAAATCTTACCGTTGGAAAATCTGCTTAACATTTTACCAGACGATATATGTTATAACCACAAGCAGATCTTCTAACGGTAGGATTTTTATTTTTGTTTTTCGTGTGACTGAAATAAAGTCAATATCGACTTTTTTACTGAAACAAACATTGACACTTACTGCTATGTACAACCAGGAAGTTGAAAGAAAGCCGTGACTGCTGAGTAAGAAAAAAGAAGAACAAAAGCTGTGGTACTAAACGAAGCGGAAAAAAGGTATAGGACACTTCAAGCAGGTTTTAAATGTTTACGTACGAATGAGCCTTCTGTAAACTTGATATATCTGCAAAAAGTATCGATTCAGGTCAGCCTGCGCAGTCTGCGCAGGTTGACCTGAGTCGACATATTTTGCTTTCGGTGAATTAGGTGGAAGTACAATCCACCTTGGGATTCATCGGAACAATTACTTGTTGTTATGACATGTCTTATTGTTTGGTAGAGTGATAAGCAGATCTTCCAACGACAAGACTTTAAATCGCGTTTTTGTGGTATTTGTCGAAGACTATACCACTACGAGTTCAAAATTGAATTGTGAAAACCGTATATCGTATTTGTGCAAAGCCGTAGGAAATAAACCCAATTATACTATTTTTTTCTCAGGCAAATGAGTTTTTCCGTAGCACTCAGATATGTAATTGAAAATGGCATAATACACTAAATGAGGCCATCAATCTTGGAAATACTAAGTTTTGATTGAAAATAGTTTCACTCGCTTATAGCTTTCTCTTGGCGCAATTATACAAAATTTGTCTAATATGATCGCTTGGTCTGAAGCTTTTTCGTTCCAAAACCAGTTCGTCAAATGACTTTTTCATCCCATGATTGTGCATAATTCATTTGGTTGGGCATGAATATTTATAAATCGAAATAATTGACTGTAATGTTGTAATGTAGGGAATTAAATGTTAACGGCCAAAGATATTTCAAAATCATAGTTTTCATGTACGAACCTAATTTTATTCAATATATTCACATGGTTTCTTTATCCATCATGCATCGTACTGTCAAAGGACGTTACTCCTGACCATTCCTTATGATCAAAGGGAGACCACCAATACACAAATAATCCTAACTTTGTCATGAGTACGCTCCTTTCAACCAAAAAAGTATTCATTTGCTTTGTTAGTTGACTTTCAAGCCAATATTTGAATAATACTTCTTTTTTTCTTTCAACACAACGGCTTCCTTGACAAATACCACTTCAGCGTTCTTAATTCTTTTCGTGATAGAACTGAAATAAAGTCAATATGGACGTTGATGTTGATATCGACACAAACATTGGCATGCCGACCAGTCTTATTGTTACAACAGGAAGTCGAAATAAAGCGCCAATGAGTAAAACAAGGCAAGCACAAAAGCAATTCTTTCGAATTCCGGACTTTTGCGTAAAGTGTCGTTTTGGATCAGCCTGTGCAGTCCTCGCAGGCTAGTCCGAGACGGCACTTTACGACTATATAAGATTATGGTCTTCCAGTAGACTTTCGCAAAACAGAAAAGTACATCAAAAGGGAAAGTGTCGTCTCGGAAAAGTCTGCGCAGGCTGACACTTTACGCAAGTGTCTGAATGCCCTTTTTCGCGTGTTGCAGGCCATAAACGAATATAACGCAGACGTATTTCAAGATGACAAAGCATCCGGTTCAAAATACAACATACTAATACAATTTTACAGTTTTGAGAACTTTGTGTTTTATATTACAATGAATAGATCCATAAACTGTGTAACAAAAACTGCCAAGTTCTCATGAATAATAGACTCTGAGATCATGTACAGGGCATCGTTCTAGAATTGTATTGATTGATCGATTGATTAATTGATTAACTGACTGGCTTGCTGACTGGCTTGCTGGCTGACTGACAGACCTACTGACTGACTGTATGACTGACTGATTGATTGGTTGACTGATTGACTTGTTGGCAGACTGGTTGATTGGTTGGTTTGTTGATTAATTGATTGATTGATTGATTAGTTGATTGATTTGTTGGTTGGTCGATTGATTGATTGATTGATTAATCGACTGACTGGCTTGCTGACTGACTGGCCGACCTGTTGACTGACTGCCTGACTGTATGACTGATTGATTGATTTGTTGGTTGACTGGTTTATTGATTGATAGATTGATTAATTGGTTGATAATTGATTTACTGATCTGTTAATTGGCTGATTGATTGGTTGATAGATTGATTGATCGGTTGACTGCGTGGTTGACTGGTTGGTTAACTGACTGACTGACTGACTGACTGACTGACTGAATGAATGAATGAATGAATGAACGAATGACTGTCTGACTGTCTGACTTACTGGTTGGTTGGTTGATTGATTGATTGATTGATCGATCGATTGACAGAATATCCGTTTATTTATCGCCGCCACCGGTTGTCCTTTCGGGCGACGCCCCCCTTAAAGGTGGCCCTTCAGAATTTGGGACGAACATTTTACAAAAATACAAAAATATCATCCTTATACTCCAAAAGCCTTATAATCGTCATTTATAAAACCCCAGTAGCCCAAAACCATCCGACAACACGAGAAATTAGAGATTTACTACGGCCAAGGTCGACATCGACAGGAAACACGTTCTATTTTTAAATGAACAACTCGCTCATTTACATACTGGAAATACACAGACGAAGCTTCAATAACGTCTGAAGAAGATATGAAAAATAATTACATGTTTGTTATGTAATGGAATTTAAGCGTCATTAGTCACGTGCCAGTCACTTAACATTCCCACAATGCATTTTTTTATTTTTGGCGCGAAATATTTTAAGGGAATACCATCAAAAATTTTTTTGGGGGTCATTTTATAACTCTTAATTATTGATGATTTATATTGTTTTTTCATATAAATTTCAGTATATATTTTTTGATTCGGTGTGATGTGAAATTTCTAAGTACCCACCTTTAATTAAGACCGTTAGTTTTATCATGAAGGATAGCGCAGAATACAGGACGAAGCCCATCCTAAGTTACGCCTAGTTCTCGAACTTGCTTGGTGTATTGCCCCGTCTCCCGGGACCTCGGTTTACTGTCTCATCCGAAACACTATAAGTAATTTTCCTTCTGGTCAACATGGCTTGTAGATCACGAAAAGGGGGCTTCGTATATTTTCGCTAAGTGTCCTTTTGGATCAGCCTGCACAGTCCCCGGAAAGACTTTTGAAAAACATTGTGAGGAAAGAAAAAATGCTAGTAATTAGCATTTTTTTTCCTCATTTTTTTTTTATTTTCCTTTCAAAGATAAATTTTTTTAATCGAGACATAATTAGAATATTGTATGCAAATGCTTATAATTTGGATGAGTCCAGAACTTAACCCCTTGGAAAGGAGAATAATTTTTTTTCCAGCCAATCCCGGCGCAGGCTAATCCGCGATGATTCTTTTCATTTCTGTTTAGTTTTTTGCTTTGCGCAAGTCTTCTGTAGCAAAATATCCAAAATAGTAGTAAAGTGCCGTCTCGGATCAGCCTGTGCTGTCTGTGCAGGCTGATCTGAGACGTTCCTAAACACAAATATGTGAATGACCCTTTTCTTGTGTAGTAAGCCATATTTATCTATCTTTACACATTTGAGCCACATTACACACTTTCAAGTTTTACCAGCATCCCCCCTCTCTACCTGTTAGAATGTATCTTTAAAGATCGCTTTAAGGTCTATATAAAATATACTTAGAAATAAAGAATCCATAAAAATGATGCCACTATTACAAATAATAATAATAATGATGATAAGAAATAATAATCTTACGACAGTGCTGCCACGGTCCCGCTGGATGCAGTTTGCAATTAAAATGGTTTAGTTTCGTTTTCTCATAAATATCGGGGGATTTCCAACGACAGTGGTACAGTGCAGTTCTCAAATCGTATACCATCTTTGAGATAAATAAAATTTATCACATACTTTTTTGTGGTATTTGTGGCAGACAATACCACTATGAGTTCAATATTGAATTTTGAAGACCATGTATCGTATTGCAACTACAAAATTTCACATGGGACTACTTTTGATAACTGCGACCCGGAAGTAGTCTCGAAGTTGTGCGACTGTTGCCTGCGCATCTGATATTCTTCGAAGATTGGACCTGTCGGCTATGTAGCAATGGAGAAAATGGCTTGTATCATTACGTTTGAGGAGAAATCAGGTCTGTTTTAGCTCGATATTTCTCTAATTTGCTGGTCATAGCTGAATGAATCGCACCATGTAGCGTTTTATTGAGTAAATGTTCATTTTAGTTTGAAATTCAAAAGTAGTCCGGTTCTGTATCGAGAATGCCCAAATTAGATAGATGACTAATTGTAGAATGTCATCTAGCGGGAGAAAATGGTGGTGCGACACGTTATACAGCTACAACCATTATCTCCCGCTAGATGGCATTAGATACCAATACTAATCTATCTAATTTGGGCATCTTGGGTACAGAATCGGACTACTTTTCTACGCGACAACCGTTACTTTGAATTTCAAACTAAAATTAAACGTTTACTCAATAAAACACTATCTTGTGCGATTCATTCAGCTATAGTCAGTAGTTTGGAGAAATCTGGAGCTAAAACAGGTCTGATTTTTCCTCAAATGTATTGATAAAAGCCATTTTCTCCATTGCTACTTTATAGCGCGTATTTCTACAGTCTGCCCGATATCGGGGAGAGTGATGCGTCATATAAGACAAGTCGAATCTTCGAAGAATATGACATGCGCAGACAACGGGTGCGGCATCTTAAACAGCTACGCCGGAAGAAAAGTTACAGTATGTTCCTTCTCTCATCTCTATGACAAAGTGCAACAAAAGTACTACCGCAAAATTCCACATCGGACTACTTTTGATTACAACGACCCGGAAGTAGCCTCGCAGTGGTGCGTCACCTTATACAGCTACGCCGGAAGTAAAATTACAGTACGATGCCTCTCTCATCTTAATGACAAAGTGAAACAAAAGTGCTACGACAAAATTTCACATGGGACTACTTTTGATACTACGATCAGGAAGTAGTCTCGCAGTGGTGCGACACCTTATACAGCTACGCCGGAAAAAGTAGTATTACAGTATGATGGCTCTCTCATCTCAATGAAGAAGTGCAACAAAACTGCTATCGGCAAAATTTCACATGGGACTACTTTTTACTACAACGACCCGGAAGTAGTCTTGCAGCGGTGCGTCAACTTATACAGCTAAGTCGGAAGAAAAATTACAGTATGTTGCCTTCGTTCAAAGATATAGGGCGGCACTTGAAACTTTTCGTGAAAAAAAAAAATCTTAATGTAAAAATAGACAAGACATACTTTGTGTAAACGTGATATTATACATCAGCCGCAAAAGAATCGAAACCTTTTGTCACTGGTACTTTATTTCCGTGTCAAAGGGCCATTCCACTCCACGATTGTATCGGTTTTTGTTTTTTAAAGAAAAAGAAGGGTCATATCATGAAATGAATTCCTTTGTTTAACTCTTTACCAAACTACAAAATTGTACTAGTAGACATATCAAAATTGAATGTATTTTTAAATGATAAAAATAAATGTGATTAACACTTTCCCAAATGACACATTTTAGACTGTCCCAAACTCAAAGTGTTTGCAGATGACAATTTTAAATTTGATGAGAATGGCAGAAAGTTTTCCGATAGGCTAGAAAACACTGTGGGAAAAAGGAGAAATTGCTCGTTACGAGCAATTTCTCCTTTTCCCACAATGTTTTCTAAAGACTTGTACTGCAGACACGTAAAAACCAGGGCTTGTTTGGGAAAGGGTTAAAAACAATGTAATTTAATCTGGGAAGGGTTGACACAGTGTGGGAAAAGGAGAAAATGCTGGTAACCAGCATTTTCTCCTTTTCCCACAATGTTTTCAAGAGTCCTTTTCTTCTAGAGTGCTTAAAACTGGGGTTGTATTATAAAGACGGGTTTGCACTGAAATACCCCACTCCCCTTTTCCGCGAAACAATTAAATTATTTTGCACCAAAATGTGTAGAAAATACTTATGCTGATAGCTGATTGGTTGATTGTTGGATTACATGGTGTTTGACGCCGTTTTCAACATTATATCAGTTATATTACGGCGGCCAGTGCACCTATCCATGCTTTCCTGGGGTTTCTTTCACCAGTACTCCGCACAATTTTCCCTCCAAGCCTACTGGCTGCATTCCCACCTTATCGTCGTCGAGACAATGTTAAGAGGCGAGAAAGGAATGAAATCTGTTCCAATGACAAACTTTAATCCTTTTAATCCTTAGGGGAAAATAGCCGAGTTGGGGATCGAACCAGCGACCCATTGTTAACAAGTCCTTTATGCTACCGGCTGAGCTACCAGGCTCGACTTGCGAAAGACATGATGAAAAAAAAAAGAAAATATTGTCTTTGCTGACAGTTTCTTCTTTTGGCACAACGTTTGCAAATATAGTCTATCTGACGGAATGGGTCGTCCATTGTGTTAACCGTTTACTCTATAGATACTCATTTTGACGTATCAACAACAGACAGCTTTTGAAAAGATTGTGGGAAAAGGAGAAATTGCTCGTAACGAGCAATTTCTTCTTTTCCCACAATGTTTTCCAATCAATCAGACATCTGTATCCTCACTTGTCCATATTTTTGACATCATATCTTTATTTGCTGCTAAAATGGAAGAGTCTCAAATTGGCCTATCAGGTAAAGGGTTAAACCACTTAGCCACTTAACTCTTCTCAGCAGCACAAAATTTTTGGACTCTTCCAAATTCAAAGCCGGTGCAGACGACATTACAAATATGGCTGAACTTAAATTTCGTCCTGCTAAATAGCTAAGAGGAAATTTTCAATTCGATAGTAACCCTTCACTCCACAGATACTCATTTCTACACATTGATTTTAGGAGCCTTTAGAAAGCATTGTGGGAAAAGGTGAACTTGCTCCTCACGAGCAATTTCACCTTTTGTCACAATGTTTTCTATGCTATCAAAAGGTGTCATATACACATAAGAAACAGCTTCATCCTTGCTGTTATTTAGGGTCAATTAGAGATACCATAAAAATGCCTTATGGGGTTAAGGGGTAAAAACTCAAATATTGTTATTTCAAAGTTGTGTTTTTGGGGACTAATATCTCCTTATCGGACAGTTTAGATCCAAGATCACACTGCACGTTCTGTGCAGTCTGATCTTGATCTACACTGTCTATGAGAAAAAGATAACTACTGGTAACCAGCATTTTCTCCTTTTTTTCACAACGTTTTCAAGTCTTTTTCTTAGGGGTTATATTGCATTCAAAAACGTTATTGGTTGAAAAATGTTCTGCTCTTTACCATACAATGAAATGTTTGGCAATTTAGAATTTGCAAACGACAATGTCAGTACAACTCAGTTTTAAGAAGTTTTTCTATAAAAGGGAAGAAAAGATCGGGACAAAAGGAGAAACTGCTGGTAACCAGCATTTTTCTTCGTTTCTCATCATTTTTTCCCCCTTCACCAAACAATCCCTGTTTTTACGACCCTAAGGTAAAAGCCTTTTTGAAAATATTAAGGGAAAATGTGAAAATGCTGGTAACCAGCATTTTCTTCTTTTCCTACAATGTTTTTACCCTGCTGAAAACAAATCTCATTTCTTTATTTAAGTAAATTCTGTTGTCTGCCCTTGCTTTCAATTTGAACCAGTCTGAAAATTTGTCTTTTGGAAAAGAGTTAACTCCACACCAAACATCAACATTTTAGACTGGTCCAAACTGAAACCACTTGCAGACAAGAAATTAAAAGTAACTGAAAAACTGAAACTTGTTTTCAGCAGGGTAGAAAACATTGTGGGAAAAGGAGAAAATGCTGGTTACCAGCATTTTCTCATTTTCCCATAATGTTTCAAAAGGCTTCGATCTCTGGGCCGTAAAAACCAAGGACTGTTCGGTAAAGGGTAAAATACATTACTTTCCTTTTAGAAAATGTTTTTTGTTGGGAAAATATGCTCTACCCTTTACGATACGATTAGATTTGGATTCGTCCAAAGCAAAAGCATATGTGATAGATGTGGTGTCCGTGGTCGTGAGGTAGAGCGTTGGCCTCATAACCTAAAGATCCTGTCAACCTTGGGACTTTCCATTGGCCCACACATTCGGCGCGAGTACTAGTGTAGTTCCCAGGAAGCAGAATCGAGTGAGATTAGTATAAGTTGTTAGAACTTGTTTCTCAATCGATGTAAAAAAATATGTTTAAACTAAAAGCATATGCAGACGACTATCGTAATTAACAGGATTCGAGATCCGGATGTCCTGAGAAATTACTAACATAATAATTAGGCCATTTTTGAAAGCGTTGTCTGCGCATGTCATATTCTTCGAAGATTCGAATTGTCTTATATGACGCATCACTATACCCGATATCGTGGAGACTTTAATAATACGCGCTATAAAGTAGCAATAGAGAAAATTGGCTTTTAAATATACGTTTGAGGAAAAATCAGGCCTGTTTTAGCCCCGGATTTCTCTAAACTGCTGATCATAGCTGAGTGAATCGCAGTAGGTAGCATTTTATTGAGGAAACGTTTATTTTAGTTTGAAATTCAAAGTAACAGTTGTCGCGTAGAAATGTGGTCCGGTCCGGTGTACCCATGATGCCCAAATTAGATATGTATTTGTAGAGTGCCATCTAGCGGGAGATAATGTTTTGAAAGTTATGATAACGGGTGTGGGCGTGTAAAACTGCTCTTACATATTGAGGACATAGTCCAGTCCTGCGAAGTACTTTTCCTTCAAATCGAGCTGACCATTGATCAACAGTAGGATGTGACAGAGCATCATTTCTAAAAACTTAGTCCAAAACTGTCTTCTTTTCTTGTGCTGAACAGTTATGTAACATCTTATTTTGGTACAAGCCCTCTGCTCCTCGTAAGCCGTGTTTGTAATCAAAACGCAATAATCGCCAATGCGTAAAAACCACGCCTTTTTCAAGAGCATTAGTAAAAAAGCATCACGTTTATCACGAACAAAAGGTAAAAGTAGTATACATTGTTACGAGCCAAGCATAACGAGAAAGAAAACCAGCAACAAGCTTTCAAGTAACGATCAATAATATTAATAAATGAACATTTGTCTTTAGACAAAAGAGTACAGTAAGACTTAAGTTTGAATGAAATCTGATAATTTTCAAACTTAGAGCAAGAAATAGAATGAGTTCCTGAAAATTAAGAATTATGTTTAGACAAAAATATGAAATCCCTGGTTCCTAAATCTTAAATTACGAGGGGCGTTCAATAAGTAATGCCCGGACCCACTTTCAGTTGTCTGATATGGCTGAAATTTTGCATGTGTAATGATATATATCTCTATAGTTTATGTGGCAAATCACAGCTCTGAACTAATTGTGGTTTCTGATTAACAGTTGTTTGAACCTAGTCAAGCTTGAAATGGGCGTCTGTTGAGTGTCGCGCACCACAGGAGACTTTTGATGAAATTAAAGTTACTTATGGTGATAATGCCCCATCATATGACCTTGTAAAACGCTTGCATCGTGAATTAAAACATGGCCGGAAGTTTGTGCTAGAATTAAAATGACCATTGGGTTACAAGAAATGATTTTTACTCATTTTTCCATCAGATGTCAGTCACACACCTGACTGAGTTCAAACACCTGTTAATCAAAAACCACAATTGGTTCAGAGCTGTAATTTGCCACATAATCCATAGAAATATAAGTTATTGCACATGCAAAATTTCAGCCAGATAAGACAACTGGAAGTGGGTCAGAGGCATTACTTATTGAACGCCCCTCGTAACAATGAACAAGAAAATATTGATGCTGAACATCAATGGCCCCGCAAACCAGTTATTTCTGTAACAGGACACAATGCATTGAGCCGTAATAATCGTTTATAGAAATCACGTGATCGTTTGAAAGCTCAGTAGGAATCACATTGTTGATCACGTGACTCATTTTGTCCCGTTTACCATCCAATATTTGCATATGTAGAGAAAATCGTCGCCCTTGTAAGATTTTGTCTACACAAACAAACATTTGTCGCCAATGAATTACCAAACATTAACGAAAGAAAAAGTCTGTTACCGGATTGTGCTAAATCTGACACTCTAACACATATATGTCTGGTATCATACAACCCTTCTTTATAGATATAATTAAGACGTGAATGAAGTTCTTATTATATCTATATAGACTAGAGGAGTTGTATGAGACCATATATCTATATAGACTAGTGGCGTTGCATGATACCAGTCATGTCAGGCACTCTGGAACAACATTGACCTAGTTACAGTTAGCTGGTCTTAAAAACGCGATCGCGAAAGGAAAACAATATTTTTACAATCCATACAATACTAGAACAACAATATAACTGGGGTCACAAGTACCACATGGGGTACTCTAGGGTCAAAGAGCTCGAAAATACCTCTTTACCTCTTCCAGCGTAAGAAATTTAAAATGGTGGCTTCGAAAATTTGTGAAAGATAATCTTTTATCACGTGACTTCTCGATATGCATCTTTATTATTTTTCGAAAGGAAAATGTTAATTTGTTTACGATCCCAGTTTTTATCCATCTAACAATGAAATTGCAATATATCATATGTGAAAAAAAAAAAAAATCCCACAAATAAATAAAAAAGTTAATATGGACCCCGATCTGGTAATCAAAGAACAGTAGATAAAGATGGATGTTAAAACAAAGCATAGAACCAGTTCAATATGGCTGCCTCCATAGGCACTTTACAAAACCGAATAAAAATATAGTGGCACCGCTCAAGCGGCGCCACAACAATTCCAACTTAGAAATTTTAAGAAGAAACTGTTGGGCACACAATATCTGGTTTCCTACGGGGTTACGTCCCATTGAATATAAAAGTATCACGATTGATTGATTGTATGGTTTTTAATGCCGTTTTCAACATTATTTCAGTTATATCGCGGCGACCAGTGCACGTATGCATGCGTTCCTGGAGTTTCTTTTACCGGTACTTCACACAATTTTCTTTCCAGGCCGCTTTTTCACATGACCATCGTTGAAACAAGGGTCAGCGATGAATGAATCCTGTTGCAGTGACTATCATCAATCCTCGGAAAGAAATTGGCCGAGTCAGGCGGGTCGTAGAAAACGATCGAACCCTGGACCCTGTGTTCTCAAGTCCTACATGCTACCGACTGAGCTACCGGGGCCCAGCATCGCGAACATACACCTTGCATAAACACAAAATAATGTTCAAACCGTCGTCTAACCTCAAACGGACCAACAGACATTTCAACACCGATCACGAAAAAGAAACTCCTGCGAGTCTATCGTTTCACCCCCCGGTCTCACAGACCCCGATTTAATCCCGATTTCGAAAATTTCAAAATCGGCGCGAAATCGGCTAGCTTCGGGAGAGTCGTAGTGCCTCCTGACTAAAATCGGCATCAATTCGGGATCAAAAATAAATCGGGACAAAAATTTCAACATGCGCAAATTTTTCTCCCGATTTGGAAAATCGTGCCGAAATCGGCGCACCTCGGTGTACCTCGTACTAAGTCTTCGTTGTTCGTAGTAAGCAAATCGGCGTTATTCGGCGTTATTCGGTCCTATTTCGGCGTACCTACCTCGGCGATGAACCCCGAATAACGCCGATGTACTACGCGTAACTCCCGATTCTCGCCGATGAACTACGACGAGGTATGCCACTAGCATCACGAGCTACACCGACCTACACCGAACAACTACGAACTGCTAAGATATCATCCCGTAGTACTACGAAGTACCCCGAATTCCGATTGGTATAAAAAGGCGAATCAACTTTGAAAACAATTCATTTGCAGATTTTTTTCCAAACTTTTAAACGAGACGCTTCCCAATACTTCGATACAATGGGACCAAAAAGGGGCGTTCGAAGAAAAAGCAGTCAGCTACAACAGATATGCCTCCTCCATCGAGCACCCAAGCTCAACCATTAAGCACAGAGAACTAACCTGACCCTGATTTTATGCCGGATCAGCCAGTTGTCCTGCAAAATGAGTTTGAGGATGACGTCTAATATCCATATGATAACTGATTTTTTTTTTTTGCTGTTAATCACGGAATTTATACCCATTGGACGAAATCGGGGCATAATCCTGAAATAAGATTTGAAACTCGTAGTCGATTCGGATCTGTCGGCGTATGTCGCAGTAAATCTTTGTGCATCGTAGTCCATCGTAGTAAGAAATCGGGACAATCGGTCTAGATCGTACTGTTTCGTAGTAACTCGGCTCCTAAACTCGGCGTACTTCGGAACAAAATCGGGCCAAAAGCGTAGTAAATCGTATCGCATCGTAGTTTTTCGCAGCCCATCGGGAACACACCGATGTATGTCTAAAAATACCCCTCGTCCAAGGATGATCGCAGAAAAACGGCTTGAATTCGTGGTAAATCGGAGAAAATTCGCTCTCCCGAAGCACTACGATTATTTTGGAAATCGGGGTCTGTGAGACCGGGGGGTTATAGAAGAAATATAACTCTTAGACGTACAATACATGTATCTGATTTCCCACGGAGTTATGTCCCTTTGGTTAGCAAAGCAACCCTTACATGTATACACCTTCCACAAATATAAAATAGTGTTAAAACCGTCTCGCAACGCCAAACAAACACACACACACACAAAAAACAAACAAACAAGCAACAATTGAACACAGATCATGGGAAAAAAAACTCCTGCGAGAGTCTTTCTCTTTAACTCATTACCGAACGACAATATTTTAGGCTTATCCAAATCGTAAACATTTGCAGACGACCAAAATAAAAGTGACTGAAAAAATGAAATTTGTTTTAGGAAGGGAAGAAAACAGCATTTTCTTCATTTCCCACAATGTTTTCAAAAGACTTCTATCTCAAGGTCCTAAAAATAAGGGATTGTTTGGTAAAGGGTTAAAGAAGAAACATGACTGTTGGGCATACAATATCTGTTTCTCACGGGGTTACGTCCCTTTGAATAGCAAAGAATCGCTAACATAGACCTTTGTGCACAAACATAAAATACTGATAAATAGTCGTCTACAAAAATCCTTGGAACAAACTTGGTAGAGGTCTACTCAAAGATGCTACATACCAAGTATCAAAGCTCTACACCTTCCCGTTTAAGAGACAAATAAATTAAAAAATTTCCTTCTTTGTTCCTATATTCCAACCTTTGACCTCCGGGGCATGGTCAGTTTTGACAACAGGGACATCATATGACCAAGCTTGGTAGAGGTCCACTAGAAGATTCTGCATACCAAATATCAAAGCTCTGCACCTTCAAGTTTCAGAGAAGATTTCTAAAGTTTTCCTTCTTTGTTGCTATGTTCGAACCTGTGATCCCCCGGGACGGGGCCAGTTTTTACTCCAAAGGGCATAATATGAACAAACTTGATAGAGATCCACTAGGAATTGCTACATGCTAAATATCATAGCTCCGTGCCTTTTAGTTTTAGAGAAGAAGAATTTTAAAGTTTTTTTTCTTTGTTTCTATCTTCAAACTTGTGACCCCGGGGCGGGGCCAGTTTTGACCCCACGGGCATGATTTTAAAAACAAACTTGGTAGAAGTCTACTAGGAGATGCCATATACCAAATATCAAAGCTCTACGCCATCTAGTTTCAGAGGAGAAGAATTTTAAAGTTTTCCTGCTTTGTTCCTATGCTTAAATTTGTGACCCCTGAGGTGGGGCCAGTTTTGACCCCAGGGACATAATTTGAGCAAACTAGGTAGAGGTCCACTAGGAGATGCCACATACCAAATATCAAAGCTCTACGCCTTCAAGTTTCAGAGGAGAAGATTTTTTAAAGTTTTCTTTCTTTGTTACTATGCTCAAACTTGTGGGTGGGCCAGTTTTGACCACAGGGGCATAATTTGAACAAACTTGGTAGAGGTCCACTAGGAGATGTCACATACTAAATATCACAGCTCTACGCCTTCAAATTTCAGAGGAGAAGATTTTTTAAAGTTTTCCTTCTTTGTTCCTATGCTCAAACTTGTGACCCCAGGGATATGATTTGAACAAACTTTGTACAGGTCCACTAGGAGATGCTGTATACCAAAATATCAAAGCTCTACGCCTTAAAGTTTCAGAAGAGAAGATTTTTAAAGTTTTCCTTCTTTGTTCCTATGCTCAAACTCGTTCTCCCCCGGGGCAGGGCCAGTTTTGACCCTAGGGCATGATTTGAAGAAACTTGGTAGAGGTCCATTTGGAGATGCTACATACCAAACATCAAAGTTCTACGCCTTCTACTTTCAGAGGAGAAGATTTTCACACATTTAGCTTCTTTTTGTTGCCATGGCAATAAGATTTGTGGGTGGAATTAAATTCTTTGAACACTTTTGGTAGAGCTTCACGCGAGGAAGAGTCCTGCTAAGTTTCATGAAGATTTAGGAGAATATGTTTAAAGAAATTGTTGACGGACGACGCACGCCGGACATAGGGCGATCATAATAGCTCACCTTTAGCACTTTGTGCTAAGGTGAGCTAAAAAGAAAAATCTCTATGATTGACTTAAGGAACAGGCGTCGTCTGCTTGGAAATGTTCTGCAATCAATTTTTCATGTTTTCGCTGACACATGACTGGCACCTACAAGACGGTAGTCAACGTAAATGGATTTGTTGTCATGGTATAGAGATTTGAGAAAAAAATACATATATCAGAAATTTAGTTCCCTATATCTGGCTTAACAAACAGGTGTCGTCAGCTATGAAATGTCCCAAAAAACAATTTTTCATGTTTTCGCGGATACTTAACTGGCATCTATGAGACAGTAGTCAACGTAAATGGGTTTGTTGTCACACTATAAAGAGACTGGAGAAAAAAAAATACATTAAAAATTTAGTTCTCTTTAACTTATGCAACAGGAAGCACTTGCCACTGAAAGAGCCACTTGTCACATTATTTTCTGGTGTTTTCGCATGTGCGTAACTGGCACGTATGAAACGGTAGTCAACGAAACTGGGTTTCTTGTTGCGGTTTGAAGAGATTAGAAAAACTACACATCAGTTCCCTTTGTTTGATTCATGCAATAGGAAGCAATTGCTACTGAAAGAGTTTTCAGTCTTTTTTCAGTCACTTGTCACAATAACTTCTGGGTTTTTTTTACGCTGTACATTGATCATTTTGGCTTATTTAATGTGCAGAATTAAATGTTGCCTGAGTCAGAAAATCCAATTAAGTAATAAAGGGGGGCATCAAGGGTTTACTTTAAGGGAAGTATCTCTTGCAAGGTGCTTGAAAAGACCAAAACAAGGTCTTCTGCCACCCTGTTTTTTTTTTTTTTAAATTTTGGCTCTTTTTCAGTGAAATCTGGCATGTGTGGGTGGTGCATGCCTGGCAGTTTGCCAAGGACTGCAAAGAAGACTTGAAATCCACTTTTATGCCGTTTTTTGTTCCCCGTTTTCTTTCGATATATTAGGGCGCCATTTTGAAGTGATTTTGAAGCTCTCTGATTGGCTGGTTGAGCCCAATTTGAACTTCTCAAAGCCTCTCTGATAGACTGGTTGGTACCCATTCTGATTTCCATAAAGGTTTTACGATTGGATAATTTCACAGAGGGATGAGATATGATTGGCTGATTGGGAAGGGGGTATCTGTTTATCCTTATTCACCCTTTACCACACAATGTCGCCTTTTAACACCCCTGAAAGAGAAAGCTTTTGAAAAGAAATTTGAGGAAAGGAGACAATACACGTTACCAGCATTTTCTCATTTCCCACAATGTTTTCTATCCTATCAAAGAAAAATTTTATTATTAGTTATTCTTACATCTTCTTTTATCTTTATGGCCTATTTTTAAATTCTTCAAACAAGATTTTTTTTCTTTTTTTTTTAATCAGAAAAAGTTTCTGCAAAAGCATCAGGTTGCTTCTGAATTTTATAATTTTGCACATCGGTTACACATAAAATTGAATTTGACTTTCACGGTCATCGAAATCGACCCTGGTAAGAAAACTGGAAAAACATTTGGTTTACCTTTCTTTGATTTGTGCAACAGGTACCAGTTGCCTCCGAAGGGCCTAAGTTCATTTTACGATTTTATGCAAAGCACATAACCGTCACGTATGGGTGAAATAGTCATAACGAAATAACCAAATCAGATCATAACCAAATCAATGGCTCTAGTGTGAGAAAATGAAAAAGAAAAGTCCCTTTAATTGACTTAAGGAACAGGTGTCGTACGCTAGGAAATGTTCCGCGAGTTGATTTCTCATGTTTTTCGCGGTTACATAACTGGCACCTACAAGACGGTAGTCAATGTAAATGGGTTTGTTGTCACGGTATAAAGAGACTGCAGAAAAAAAAGTATATAAGAAATTTAGTTCCCTATATTTGACTTCAGAAACAGTTGTCGTCAGCTATGAAATGTCCCGTAAGTCAATTTTTCATTTTTGTGTGGATACGTAACTGGCACCTATGAGACAGTAGTCTATGTAAATTGGTTTGTTGTTACGTTATAAAGAGACTGGAGAAAAAAAAATATATTAAAAATTTAGTTCTCTTTGTTTGACTGATGCAACAGGAAGCAGTTGCTACTGAAAGAGCCATTTGTCACACTATTTTCTGGTGTTTTCGTATGTGCGTAACTGGCACGTATGAAACGGTAGTCAATGTAACTGGGTTTCTTGTTGCTGTTTGAAGAGATTAGCAAAAACTACACCTCAGTTCCCTTTGTTTGATTCATGCAATAGGAAGCAATTACTACTGAAAGAGTTTTCAGTCTTTTTTTAGCCACATATCACATTATTTCTGGTGTTTTCGCATGTGCATAACTGGCACGTATGAGAAGGTAGTCAGTGTAACTGGGTTTTTTGTTGCAGTTTGAAGAAATTAGAAAAATATCATTATGCAATAGGAAGCAATTGCCACTGAAAGGGTTTTCAGTCTTTTTTTAGTCACTTGTCACATTAATTTCTGTTGTTGTTTTTTTACACTGTACATTGATCATTTTGGCTTAATCAATGTGCAGAATTTAATGTTGCCTGAGTCAGAAAATCAAATTAAGGGGTAAAGGGGGGCATCAAGGTTTCACTTTATGGGAAGTATCTCTTGCAAGGTGCTTGAAAAGACCAAAACAAGGTCTTCTGCTTTTATGCCATTTTTAGTTCATTGCTTTCTATCGATATATTAGGGTGCCATTTTGAAGTGATTTTGAAGCTATCTGACTGGCTGGTTGGACCCAATTAGAATTTCTCAAAGCCTCCCTGATTGGCTGGTTGGGCCCAATTTTAATTTCTTAAAGTCTCTCTGATTGGCTGGTTGAGCCAAATTTGAATTTCTCAAAGCCTCACTGATTGGCTGGTGGGCTCACTGTTGAATTTCTCAAAGCCTCTCTGATTGGCGGATTGGCACCCATTCTGATTTATACTGCTACTGAATATATCGTACGTCGATTTTTTTTGTTTTCACGGGGGTGAAACCTAGACCCTTTTTTTTCAGAGTTTGAATTCTCAAATTTCCCATATTATCATTTTTATCTTAATTTGCTATAGATTACTCTTACATCTTATTGTTTCTTTAAGATCTATTTCTAAATTCTTCAAACAAGAACAAGATATTTTTTTACTGGAACAAGTTTATTCAACAGCAACTGGTTACTTCTCATTTTTTTTTTTATTTTACAGCGGTGAAACATTAAATCGACTTATGACTCGCACGGTCACCACATACAAGAACTAGATTTTTTATTAGAAAAGGTTTGTGCAACAGCAACCCGTTGCTCCTTGCTCCCGTTCTCCTTTTCCAACAATGTTTTCTAATCTGTCATGGACAATTTTGCAGTTTGAACCACAATGAAATTGTCATATGCAAATGTTTTCAATTTGGACCAGTCAGTTATTTTGTTGTGTTTCAAAGTCTGACCAGCGGTTTCAGAAAAGAAGAATTTTTAAGAATTTCTTCATTTCCCTATAGTGCAAGTAGCCCCAATTCACCAGAGCCATGTTTCTTGACGAATCAAAATTTCACAAACAAGTTTTAAAAAAGGTCACCCAAGGAATATCTCTGTGAAATTATTTTAAAGTCTGACTAGAGGTTTCAGAGAAAAAGAATTCTTAAGAATTTCTTCATTTCCCTATAGTGCAAGTAGCCCCCATTCACCAGAGCCACATTTTTGATGGATCAAAATTTCACAAACAATTTTTAAAACGGGTCATCGAAGGAAAGTATCTGTGAAATTATTTCAAAATCTGACAAGCGGTTTTAGAGAAGAAGAATTTTTAAGAACTTCTTCATTTCCTTATAGTGCAAGTATCCCCCATAAACCAGAGCCATGTTTCTTGACGGATCAAAATTTCGCGAACAATTTTTGAAAAGGGTCACCCAAGGAACATCTCTGTGAAATTATTTTAAAATCTGACAAGCGGTTTCAGAGTAGAAGAATTTTTAAGAATTTCGTCATTTCTGTAAAGTGCAAGTAGCCCCCATTCACGAAAACATTCTTGACCAATCAAAATTTCGCGAAAGGTTTTTCAAAAGGCTCACCCAAGGAACATCTCTGTGAAATCATTTTAAAATCTAGTCAGCGGTTTCAGAGAAGAAGATTTTTAAATAATTTCTTATTAAATTCCATTTGGTTGCCATGGCAACCACAGTTTTTGGCGGAATAAAATTCTGTGAACAATTTTTAAAGAGGAACTCCCAAGGAACAATCCAGCCAAGTTTGGTCCAAATTGGCCCAGCAGTTTAGGAGGAAAAGAGTTGATGTTTTAAGAATTGCTGACCACGCATGACGCACGACGGACACTGGGTGATCCTAAAAGCTCCCTTTGAGCACATTGTACTCAGGTGAGTTAAACAAGATGGCCCTGTATCGCTCCACTGGCTAATTCGTAAGAACACTACAAGCAAAACATTACATTATTTGGCCAACCGGTTTCAAACTTATGGACATACAAATTTTTTTCCATGAAGTCCTACGAGAAAGTTGTGACCCAAATTTGACCGCAAAGCTAAAATTACTTGAATCCTGGTGGAGGTCTACAAGATAAAGCCCCATACCAAATAATACAGGTCTAGAATATGTGGTTATAAACAAGATGATTTTCAAAGTTTTCTCAATAAAAGGCCCTGTAAGACATAAAACCCATGAGACAGGGCTACATTTAGTGGTCCTAGTCTTTATTATGGTTAGTAACAACGATTTAGAAAGTTTTCACCACAAAAGCTCATGTAAAACTTGTGACCCCTGAAGTGGGGACAAACTTGACCCCAAGGCTATAATTTTAGCCCTTCTAGTAGGGGCCAACTAGATAAAGCTACATGCAAAATTTGGTAGCCCTAGTTCTTACGGCTAGGTACAAGAAGATTGTTAAACAAGAGGGCCAAGATGGCCCTGAATCGCTCACCTGAATTTTTGAGAGGATCATAGATTTTTTTCATTTTTTTTGAAGAATTTGAAACATGGGAAATAAAATCATTATTTTGCCAAGTAATTTTCAAAAGGTCACCTGTAAAAGTCATTTCAAAATTTGAAAATCAGTTTCAGAATAGAAGAATTTTTAAGAATCTCTTAATTTCCATATAGAGCAAGCAGCCCCCCATTCACCACAGCCATGTTTCTAGATGGATCAAAATTTCGCGAACAAGTTTTGAAAAGGGTCATTCAGAAGCATTGCAGTGAAATTATTCTAAAATCTGGCCAGCCATTTCAGAGATTTTTCAAGAATTTCTTCATGCCCGTATAGTGCGAGTAGACCCCATTCACCAGAGCCATGTTTCTTGACGGATCAAAATTTCACGAACATTTATTAAGGGTCATCAATGGGATGTTGCTATGAAATTATTTCAAAATCTGACCAGGGGTTTCAGAGAAGAATTTTTTTAAAGAATTTCTTCTTTGCCTTATAGTGCAAGTAGCCCCCATTCACCAGAGCCATGCTTCTTGACGGATCAAAATTTCGCGAAGAATATTTGAAAAGGGTCACCCAAGGAACATATCTGTGAAATTATTTTAAATTCTGGTCAGCGGTTTCAGAGAAGAAGATATTTTGGTTGCCATGGCAACCAGAGTTTTTGACGGAATCAAATTCTGTGAACACTTTTTAAATAGGACCTCCCAAGGAACATTCCAGCCGAGTTTGGTCCAAATTGGCCCAGAGATTTAGGAGGAGTTGATATCTAAAGAATTGTTGACGACGCACGACGGACGACGCACGATGGGTGATCCTAAAAGCTCCCCTTGAGCACGTTGTGCTCAGGTGAGCTAAAAATTCCCAATAGGATCCCATGTAAAACTTGTGACCTCCAGGACGAGGCGAAAATTTAATCCCAGGGCTAAAATTTGGGCACCTTTGTTAGACAACAACTTGATAAAGCTAGATTCAAAATCGACTAGCTCTAGGCCTTATGGCTTGGTACGAGAATATTTTTAAAATTTTCCCTATATGAGCCCATATAAAAATTGTGACCTCTGGGGCCGGGCCAAATTTGACCCCTGGGCTATCGTTTGGGCATTCTGGGTAGAGGTCTACTAGATAAAGAAACATGCCAAATTTGGTAGTCCTAGGCCCTATGGCTTGGTACGAGAAGATATTTAAAGTTTTCCCTACATAAGCCCATATAAAAATTGTGACCGCCTGGGCCGGGCCAAATTTGACCCCTGGGCTATCGTTTGGGCATTCTGAGTAGAGGTCTACTAGATAAAGAAACATGCCAAATTTGGTCCTAGGCCCTATGGCTTGGTACGAGAAGATATTTAAAGTTTTCCCTACATAAGCCCATATAAAAATTGTGACCTCTGGGGCCAGAAATTTGACCCCTGGGCTATCGTTTGGGCATTCTGGGTAGAGGTCCACTAGATAAAGAAACATGCCAAATTCGGCAGTCTTAGGCCCTATGGCTTGGTACGAGAAGATATTTAAAGTTTTCCCTACATAAGCCCATATAAAAATTGTGACCGCCTGGGCCGGGCCAAATTTGACCCCTGGGCTATCCTTTGGGCACTCTGGGTAGAGGTATATTAGATAAAGTAACATGCCAAATTTGGTAGCCCTAGGCCCTATGGCTAGGTACCAGAAGGATCTTAAAGTTTTCCCTATATATAAGCCCATATATAACTTGTGACCCCCGGGCGGGGCCACTTTTGATCCCAGGGCTATTATTTGAAGGAACTTGGTAGAGGTCCACTAGATAAAGCTACATGCCAAATTTGGTAGCCCTAGACCTTATGGTTTCAGAGAAGAAGATTTTTAGAAATTATCTATATTTTTCAGTTTTGTTGCCATGGTAACCACAGTTTTTGGATAAATAAAATTCTTTCAAGGAATTCTGAAGAGGACCATGGCAGGATCATTTCTGTGAAGTTTCATCACAAATTGTACGGGTAATTTCAGAGAAGATGTTTGAAATAAAAGTTAACGCACGCACGGACGCACTCATGCCCGACGGACACCGGGCCATGACATAAGCCCGCTGGCCTTCGGCCAGTGGAGCATAAAATGACCTCTACTTTCTAAAATAGTTTGACCCTTTTATTTTAGTCAATTGACCTGAATTCAACCTGTCAAAAAATGTTTTACAAACTAAGACAGTACAGTTATTTTCTTTTAGAAAGACTTTCTATCAAAACATACTCGTAGCTGATTACCAAACAACAAAATTTTAGACCAGTCAAAACTGAAAGCAATAAAAGAAATGCAACTCAAAAATTGACATTTGTTTTGTGAAGAGTAGGAAATATTGTCGGAAAAGGAGAAAAAACATTGTGGAAAAAGGAGAAAATGCTGGTTACCACCAATTTCTCCTTTTCCCACATTGTTTTCAAAGGCTTTCTTTTTCTGGGTTGTTAGAAATCCTGATTTTGTTGTAAATAGATAGAGACTCACTGATGGCAGATTATCTCACAAAAATTGTCGTGAAGTATTGTTAAAGATTAGACTAGCTCTTTAAAATGAACTTTATATTCTTTATTAACTCTTTACCAAATAACAAAATTTTAGACTTGTCCAAATTGAAAGCATTTGCAGACGACAAAGTAAACATTACTTAAAAATTAATTTTTTTTTCCAGTAGGGTAGAAATCATTTTGTGAAAAGTTTGTAGATTTCTAACTCAGGGTCATATAAACCAGGGATTGTTTGGTAAAGGTAACGACACAATTTTAGACTTTCCCAAATTGAAAGGATTTGCAGACGACAAAACAAAGATGGCCCTAGCAATGGAACTAGTCTCCTATCTGATAGAGAATACCGTAGGAAAAGGGAAAAATGCTGTTAACTAGCATTATCTACTGTTCCCACAATGTTTTAAAAAAACCTATTTTAGCTCACCTGAGCACAACGTGCTCAAGGGGAGCTTTTAGGCTCACCCAATGTCCGTCGTCAACAATTCTTTAATCATCAACTCCTCCTAAACCACTAAGCCAATTTGGACCGAACTTGACTGGTTTTTCCTTGGGAGGTCCTCTTTAAAATGTGTTCACGGAATTTGATTTCGCCTAAAACTCCGGTTGCCATGGCATCAAAATAGAATTTTCAAAGAAATTCTTTAAAAATCTTCTTCTCTGAAACGGCTAGCCAGATTTTAAAATAATTTCACAGATATGTTCCTAGGGTGACCCTTTTCAAAAAGTGTTCGCGAAATTTTGATCCGTCAAGAAACATGGCTCTGGTGAATGGGGGCTACTTGCACTATACAGAAATGAAGAAATTCTTAAAAAATCTTCTTCTCTGAAACCGCTGATCAGATTTTAACATAATTTCTCAGGGATGTTCTTCAGGTGACCCTTTTCAAAAACTGTTCGTGAAATTTTGATACGTGGCTCCGGTGAATGGGGGATACTTGAACTATACAGAAATGAAGAAATTCTTAAAAATTCTTCTTCTCTGAAACCGCTGGTCAGATTTTGAAATAATTTTTCAAGGATGTTCCTTGGGTGACCCTTTTCAAAAGGTGTTCGTAACATTTTGATCCGTCAAGAAACATGGCTCTGGTGGGGCTACTTGCACTATGTGGAAATCAAGAAATTCTTGAAAATTTTTCTTCTCTTAAACGGCTTGTCTGATTTTAAAATAATTTCACAGCTATGTTCCTTGGGTGACCCTTTTCAAAAAAAGTGTTCGTGAAATTTGATCTGTCAAGAAACATGGCTCTGGTGTTTGGGGGCTATTTGCTCCATACAGAAATGAAGAAATTATTGAAAATTCATCTTCTCTGAAACAGCCTGTCAGATTTTAAAAAGAATTTCACAGAAATGTTACTTAAATGACCATTTTCAAAAATTGTTCGCTAAATTTTGATTCATCAAGAAACATGGCTCTGGCGAATGGGGGCTACTTGCACTATACAACAAGAGCAACAAATTGTCGCAAGATACGCCCGTCTTACCCCAAGTTGTAAAGCTGGGGCATGCACCGGACAAAATTCAAGTATGAAAAACAACAAAGGGCAATAACTCAAAAATTAAGCAAGCAAGAGTTGCGATTCCTGTGCACTGCACTCCCCATCGATGAGATCTATCCACCCATGAAATTTCATAACCCTAGCCAGTATAGTTTTGGAGATATGCTTCGGACAAAAATCAAGTATGAAAAACGATAAAGGGCAATAACTCAAAAATTAACCAAGCAAGAGTTATGATTCCTGTGCACTGCACTTCCCCTCCGTGAGATCTATCCACCCATGAAATTTCATAACCCTAGCTAGTATAGTTTTGGAGATATTCACCGGACAAAATTCAAGAATAAAAAATGACAAAGGGCAATGACTCAAAAATTAAGCAAGCAAGAGTTATCATTCCTGTGCACTGCACTCCCCCTCGATGAGATCTATCCACCCATGAAATTTCATAACCCTAGCTACTATAGTTCTGAAGATATGCTCCGGACAAAATTCAAGTATGAAAAACAACAATGGGCAAGAACTCATAAATTAAGTGAGAAAGAGTTATGATTTCTGTGCACTGCACTCTCCCTCGATGAGATCTATCCACCCATGAAATTTCATAACCGCAGCTAGTATAGTTTTGGAGATATACTCTGGACAAAATTCAAGTATGAAAAACAACAAAGGGCAATAACTCAAAAATTAACCAAGCAAGAGTTATGATTCCTGTGCACTGCACTCCCCCTCAATGAGATCTATCCACCCATGAAATTTCATAACCCTAGCTAGTATACTTTTGGAGATATGCTCCGGACAAAATTCAAGTATGAAAAACAACAAAGGGCAATAACTCAAAAATTAAGCAAGCAAGAGTTATGATTTCTGTGCACTGCACTCCCCCTCTATGCGATCTATGCATCCATGAAATTTCATAACCCTAGCTAGTATAGTTTTGGAGATATGCTCCGGACAAATTTCAAGTATGAAAAACAACAAAGGGCAATAATTCAAAAATTAAGCGAGCAAGAGTTATGATTCCTGTGCACTGCATTCCCCCTCGATGAGATCTATCCACCCATGAAATTTCATAACCCTAGCTTGTATAGTTTTGGAGATATGCTCCGGACAAAGAACTGGACGCCGCCCGCCTGCCACGGGTGATCCCATAATAAGGCCCGTCTTCGACGGGCGTATAAAAATGAAGAAATTCTTTAAAATTCTTCTTTTCTGAAACTGATGGTCAGATTTTGAAATGACTTTTAAAGGTGACCTTTTGAATTTGCTTGGCAAAATAATAATTTTGTTTCCAATGTTTCAATACCTCAAAAAAAATAATAGGCTATGGTCCTCTCAAAAATTTAGGTGAGTGATCCAGGGCCATCTTGGTCCTCTAGTCTATGCTTCTTAACCCATTACCACACAATCCCTGCTTTTGACAACACTGTGAAAGAAGCCTTTAGAAAACATTGTGGGGAAAGGAGAAAATGCTAGTAACCAGCATTTTCTACTTTTCCTACAATATTTTCTACCCTTCATAAAACAAATTTCAAATTTTCAGTCACTTTTATTTTTTCTTCTGCAAATGCTTTTAATTGGGACAAACCTAAAATATTGTTGTTTGGTTCTGAGTTAAAACTATATTAAATAACATGATTTATCTAGAACTGGCCAGTAAGCTTGTGTGATATGAACTGAATTTTCTCAACAAACAGTGTAAAAAAGGATTCAGAGACAATATTAAGTTCAGAAAAATGTATTATTTAATGATGATTTAAACTTAACAGTTTACATTCCTGTATTAATCCTGTACAATTTTCCAAAGGCTTTTGTCATTTGGGCTAACTACTCTTAACTCTTTACCAAAAAAGAATTTTAGACTGGTCCAAATTGAAACCATTTGCATGCGACAACATGAATGTGACTAAATATTGAAATTAGACAGGGACGAAAACACTGTGGGAAAAGGAGAATATGCTGGTTACCAGCATTTTCTTCGTTTCCTACAATGTTTTCAGAAGACTTCTTTCACAGGGTTGTTAAAAGTCGGAATTGTGTGATAAAGGGTTAACACACTGTAGCAAAATACTAGTTAGTATTATTATATCAAGGGCAATTTCTCTCTCTACCACAATGTTTTCAGCAACATTCATATACTGCAACTTAATTCATACAATTTTTACAAGGTTATATAAAATGATGGCAGAAAATGCCGTTGATCTTGACCTACATGCTATGCATATCCAAGATACTGCAATGCTATTTAACCCTTTCCCAAGCAAGCCCTAGTTTTTACGTGTCTGCAGTAAAAGTCCTTTGAAAACACTGTGGGAAAAGGAGAAATTGCTTGTAACGAGCAATTTCTCCTTTTCCCACAATGTTTTCTAACCTATCATATAGTAAAATCATCTATTTAGCAACTGTTAATTTGTCATCTGCAAAATGCTTTCAATTTGGTCTGGTCCAAAATTTGCCATTTGGGAAAGGGTTAAGACTGTAAATATTTGGGTCTTTTCTTTGGATAGTTTATCAAGTGACCTATGACTTAAGATTTTGTCAGCTGGATTCCTGCAAAATTGAACTTTTTGACTAAAAAAAACCAACAACAACTTTGTTCCAGTTACATACTGACACCAGATTAGGTTAACTTAGGTGAAGCTACCAGTGGTGCAAAGGAGGAGTGTACAACACAAACACACTGTACCTATTTCCTCATCACAACCACAGCTACTTTACCTTGACCCTTTTCCATACAATAAAATTTTGAAAGCATCTGCAGAAGACAAAATAAGTCTTTACCACACAGTCCCGACCTTTAACGACCCTGAAAAAGAAAGCCTTTGAAAACATTGTGGGAAAAGGAGAAAATGCTGGTTACCAGCATTTTCTCCTTTTTCCACAAAGTTTCCTACCCTTTCCAAATCAAATTTCAGTTTTTGATTCAGATTTATTTTGTCGTCTGCACATGCTTTCAATTTGGAGAAGACCAGAATTTTGTCATTTGGTAAAGAGATAAACATGATTCAAAAGATGAAGCTTGAATTTCAAAGAGTAGAAATCATTGTGGGAAAAGGTGAAAATGCTAATGACCAGCATTTTCTCCTTTTCCACGATATTTTCAGAGGGCTTCTTCCTAAGGGTTGTGAAAACCAGGGATTGTTTGGTAAAGGGTTAAATCTTAAGTTGATTGACCAATTGCCATATATACTTTCAATACTTAACTCTTTACCACATGATCCAGACTTTTAACGACCCTTTTCTGGTAACCAGCATTTTCTCTGATTCCCACAACTCTATATGACCCTACCCTATAAAAGTAAAAAATCATCATGTAACCAAGGTTTAATTTGTTGTCTGCAGATATTTTGAATTTGGTCCAGTCCAAAAGTTTTTTGTTTGGTTAAGAGTTAAACTGTCATTACTAGTACAATTTTCTTGCAATAAACAAGTTATAAGATGACCCTTATGAGATGACATGGTTAACTCTTTACCAAACGACAAAACTGTAGACTGGTCCAAATGGAAAACATTTGCAGACAACAAAATAAAATGTGACTGAAAAATGGAAATTTGGTTTGGGAAGGGTAGAAAACATTGTGGGAGAAGGAGAAAATGCTGGTTCACAGCATTTTCTCATTTTCCCACAATGTTTTCAAAAGGCCTCTTACTTAACCCATTACCAAATGACAATATTTCAGACTAGTCCAAATTGAAAGCATTTGCAGACTACAAAATAAAAGCAACTGAAAATTTTAAATTTGTTTTGTGAAGGGTAGAAAACATTGTGGGGAAAGGAGAAAATGCTGGTTACCAGCATTTTCTCCTTTTCCCACGATGTTTTCTAAAGGCTTCTTTCTCAGGAGCGTCAAAAGTAGGGATTGTGTGGTAATGGGTTAAGGTCGTTAAAAGTCAGAACTGTTTGGTATAGAGTTAAAGTTATAAAGAGCATTACATGCTGGTGCTCAGACTCGACTGTAGTTGCTTGACTTTCAGTGAAATCTTTAAGTCAAAAAAAGAGCACAACTGTTTCAGGCTGCCAGTGTTGTACAAGTTCCCTTTTTGATAGTATACAACTTGTCCTAGTTTGAAGTAAATATCTTCAGTAATAAAAGAAACATTACAAGAAGTCAGTTCTTGCACAATGATGCAAACAACAAAACACTGAGATGCCACTGCCACAAGAGCTACCACAATACCTCTGTGTTTTCTTTGAAAACAACCAAGCTAAAAACAAAACCGTTTTATCATTTTAACCCTTTCCCAAATGACAAATTTTTGGACTAGACCAAACCAAAAGCCTTTGCAGACAACAATTCCAGTCTTGCTGAAAAGATTATTTCTGTCTATGATAGGGTAGAAAACATTGTGGGAAAAGGAGAAAATGCTGGTTACCAGCATTTTCTCCTTTTCCCACAATGTTTTCAAAAGGCTACTATTCCAGACCCATAAAAACAGGGATTGTTTGAGAAATCTATAATACAGCATTTACACAGCATTCCCACCCAAAGGCAAATACATGAAGTATTGCACTACATTGCAGAAATATTTATGCATTTCTACCACATTCCAAACAGTTTTGACTCGGTAAAGTAAAAATTTATCTGCAGATTACAATCATGATCAAGAGGTGTCAAAATTGCACTACCAGGAACAGAGGGTACACTGCCTTTGTCTAATTTTCAACTCCTAGACTGCTAAGCACTAACTGTGGACATTTTGCAGATAGTGTAGATCAAGATCAGTCTACACATTCTGTGTGGTCTGATTTTGGATTGTTAAGTCCAATTAGCACATATTTTTCCCTCAAAAAATACCTTTGCAAAGCAAAATTCAGTTTTTTTTTTTTGTCTTGAAACTTTTATTTCACTGATTTGAAATCTGAAACTTATTTTCATTTGTCCATGACAGAAACATTGCTAATTTATTTATCTAACCCTTTACCAAATAATCCCTGGTATTTATGACCCGGAGATACAAGCTTTTTGAAAACATTGTGGGAAAAGGAGAAAATGCTGGTAACCAGCTTTTTATCTCCTTTTCTCATAATGTTTTCTACCTGTATGGTAACAAATTTCAAGTTATGATTTACTTTTTTTACATTCGTCTGCAAGTGCTTTCAATTTGAACCAGTCTTAAATTTTGTTGTTTGGTAAAGAGTTAACTTTTTACTACATGATCCCTATTTTTCTTTACCATAAAGAAAGGTTTGAAAAGCTGGCTACCAGCATTTTCTCCTTTTTCTCACAAATTTTTCTAAGCATTCCCAAACCAAATTCTGTCAACACAAATTTCCTCCTTTTCCAATCTTGCAAATTAATTTATAGTCTGAAATTTTTTTGTTTGGCAAACAGTCAAACACAAACAAATCTTGCAAATTAATTTACAGTTGACAAAAAAAAAAAATGTCTTATTTGCTCTAGTGATAGATTCCTTGTTGAGCGGCTTGAATGGCATCCTAAGATTTGGCCCTCCAACTCTGGTAGCATTTTCTGACCAGCATGTATTTAGCTGCTTCCCTCTCATTAGCCTCTGGCATAAATCTGTCAAAGCTGTTTAATGGTCTGTCCACGGAAGCATGGTAAGCCAGTGTCAAGCAGCAATGAAACAAGGGAGATAATTGCATTTGGTACGGTCTACAATAGAAAGATGAATGGGGCTTCGATGGTATTACAGTATGCAAATACTTAATGCTTTACCACACAATCCTAGGTTTTGACGTCCTTGAAGGAAAAGCTTTTTGAAAACACTATGGGAAAGTACTAAAAAAGATGTCTACAAAAGGCTTCTTTTTTAGGGGTCGTTAAAACTCCGGATTATACAGAAAAGGGTTATACTCATTACATTACTGTAATAAGACATCACCTTTAACAAAATGGACAAAGGAGTAAATAATTGTTTCAAAGGTTCCAAAAACAAAACTTTTCCCTAAAATATTTCTGCTTTTTTATAACTTAATGCTAATTTTTGAAATTACTGGAAGTATGATAAGCATATGACAAAATATTACATGTATATTCAGACTGCTCACATTGTGCAAAAAAAAAAACCCTTTGATCTAGATAGTCCACTGCCTGTAGGATAGCCCAGTCAAAACATCCCTGAATACATTGCAATTTTCAAGTTTTTGCACCCACTGAAAATGTTCCTTTCATTAACTCAATTACCAAACGACAATACTTTTGCCTTGTCTAAATGGAAAGCAATTGCGGACGACAAAATAAAAGTGACTGAAAATCTGAAATTTGTATTGGGAAGGGTAGGAAAAGTTGTAAGAAAAGACGAAAATGCTGATTACCAGCATTTTCTTCTTTTCCCTCAATGTTTTCGAAAGGCTTCTTTCTCAGGGTTGTAAAAAGTAGGGATTGTGTGGTAATGGATTAATCCATTACTCGTATATCCGACTGTATAAAATAAGGTTCATACCCAAAAACCTACCTGACTGCTAGGTATCCCTGGACACACAGCTCCATAAACCACTGGAAGGGCTCAGCCTCCATTTTACCACCCATAATCAGAATCAATTCATCTGTCAACCTCATATCAGGCTCCCATCCTAAATTACCCCCAGGGGAACTTTCAAACATAAATCCAAAATCTGGAAAAGAAACAAAGTTTGTTTAGGTATGGACTGATCCATAAGGACATCTTAACCCTTTATCACATTGTTCAGACTTTAACCCATTACCACACAATCCCTACTTTTGATGCCCCTGAGAAAGAAGCCTTTTGAAAACACTGTGGGAAAAGGAGAAAATGCTGGTAACCAACTTAGTGATCTAAAAAACCCAGTCGATCACTATGTTGGTTAGAGCATAAAAAAAGAGAATTCTTCGAGAAAATAAAAGCTATGGCACAGAGCGCCTTCGCTTTCATATCTTCGAAGAATTCTCTTTTTTGACCTCTAACCATTACTTGATACAGTAGCTTGTTTTTATAGTTTGTTCTGTCTATTTGCTTTCAAACATCAAGTTTTGTTTGGTAAAATATTAACCCTTGCACAACTTACTTAGCATGACTAAATGCTCTTTTGCAGACAGTGAAGATCAACATAGGAAAGCAAAGAGCAATGCTGTCTGATCTTGGATCTCCACAGTCTGATACAGTTGTTTTTTACCAGCATTTTCTCCTTTTCTCAAAATTTTTTCAAAGGTTTCCTTTCTCAGGGTCGTCAAAAGTCTGGATTGTGTGGTAAAGAGTTAAACAAAAACACTTTTAAACTCTTTACCAAATGACAAAATTTTAGACTTGTCCAAATTGAAAGCATTTGCAGATGTCAAAATAAAAGTGACTAAAAATTTAAAATTTGTATCAAAGAGTTGAGAAAACATAGTAGGAAAAGGTGAAAATGCATTTTCTCCTTTTCCCACAATGTTTTCAGAAAGCTTCTTCCTCGAGTCGTCAAAAGTCGGGATTGTGTGGTAAAGGGTTAACCCTTTCCCAAACGACAAATTTTGGACTTTTCCAAACTGAAAGAGTTTGCAGACGACAATTTTAGATTTTGAGAAAATGGCAGAAAGTTCTCAAAAAGGGTAAAAAACACTATGGGAAAAGGAGAAATTGCTCATTATGTGCAATTTCTCCTTTTCCCACAGTGTTTTCAAAAGACTTTCACTGCAGACACGTAAAAACCAGGGATTACGTGGCACAGGGTTAAGCTGTGTTTATATGATCTTAAATAATGATTGTGATGAGCAAATTTCACGAAAGCACTTTTGATAAGTTTGTTTTCTCTTTACTTACTGGTCTTACCAAACACAGAAATTAGGTGCCATTCCACATGACAGCTTGTCTTCATCTCTGTCTATACCTGGACATATGCACTAACTTGGCATTGTGCCTGATCTGGGTCTGGGACCTCAGGTGTTTGCTGCAATTACAACATATTGTATTTGATAACAAATTTAAAGTTTACATGCAGAGAATTGACCCTACTAATTTTACTAAGCTTACTAAGTTTTGATTCAGCTCAGCCTGGGCTATCTGCACAGGCTGACCTTGGTTGAATCTTTTCCCTATTAGTCAATTTTCTGTCTGTCAAAGGCACAATCTACCTCATGATTAAGTTAGTTGTAAAAAAAGTGGGTATGTGATGTCTTGCTTGGTTCTATGGATCACTAAGATCCATTTAGCTCCATTTTGTCAGATCATGGCCCATAAACATATGTAAAGAAAGTGGACAGTGCAGTTTCAATATCAGACTACATGTTTCTATGCAATCTGATCTTGACCTAAACTATGTGCAAAAGCAACTTGCATTGATCCTACCTCTCCAAGTTGGTGTATCTAAATGTATAGTCTCACACTTTGTCTCCACACAACATATAATGTCTTCTTAACTCTTTACCAAACGGCAAAATTTTGCACTCGTCCAGATCGAAAGCATTTGCAGAGAACAAAATAAATGTGAATCAAAAATTGAATTTTGAATTGGAAACGGTAGAAAACATTGTGGGAAAAGGAGAAAATGCTGGTTACCAGCATTTTCTCCATTTTCCACAATGTTTTCTTTCTCAGGGTTGTTAAAAGTATGTGGTAAAGAGTTAAATATGACCCATGTCCTTTGACCCATGTCCTTTAATTTATCTGCAAAAAGTAAAGACTGTGCCAGGCCCGAAGTTTCCACTATCAATCAATTTTTCTGTATGCCTAAAGACCACATTTCCTCTAGATTCAATCATTCATTAGGCTAAGTGAATTTTATGAATCCCTAATTATGTGATGGCTTGCTTTTTATTATGGAACACAGATACATGTATTTGTATTATTCCTTTACCAAACAATCCTCTGTTTTTGTGACCCAGAGATAAAAGCCTTTTGAAAACATTTGTTGGTAACCAGCATTTTCTCCTTTTCCCACAATATTTTCTAACCAGGAAAGAAATGTCAATTTTTGAGTTATGTTTCTTTTGTTGTCTGCAAATGCTTTCAGCTTAGACCACCCTAAATTTTTGTTGACTGGTAAAGGGGTTGCATGCTTTTGCAAGAGCATGCCCATTACCACACAATCCCTACTTTTTACACCCCTAAGAAAGAAGCCTTTAGAAAGCATTGTGGGAAAAGGAGAAAATGCTGGTAACCAGCATTTTCTCCTTTTCCCACAATGTTTTCTACTCTTCACAACACAAATTTCAAATTTTCAGTCACTTTTATTTTGTCGTCTGCAAATGCTTTCAATTTGGACAAGTCTATAATATTGTCGTTTGGTAATGAGTTAATAGACATTATGGATCCATGTGCTATATAGTATAATCTTCATCTACTGTATTATATAGGTTGATCTTACTTCGCGCCAAGTTGGTGTGTAGTCATAGTCTAGGTTTACAGTTGAAAATAAACAGGTTGTGTTGCATTTTACAAGCTCTGGGCTCTTAAGAATTATTCCACTCCAATACCAAACCAACAGTCTGTCATCATCTGTAAAACAGTGTGTAAGGTGGAAAAATAAATAGGATAATAAAGAAAATTATGAAATCTTGCTTATTCTATAAACAAGTTATAAACTATCTTTTTAAAACTGCTGCTTTACTCTTGACCCTTTACCCCATAAGGCATTTCTATGGTATCTCTAATTGACCCTAAATAACAGCAAGGATGAAGCCGTTTCTTATGTGTATATGACACCTTTTGATGTTTTAGCGTAGAAAACATTGTAGCAAAAGGTGAAATTGCTCGTTATGAAAAGCAATTTCACCTTTTGCCACAATGTTTTCCAAAGGCTCCTACAAGCAATGTGTAGAAATGAGTATCTATGGAGTAAAGGGTTAACAAAACAACCTGTGTTTTAATGATCCTGAGAAAGATGGCTTATGAAATATTGTGGAAAAAGGAAACAAGAGAGCCAAGATGGCCCTGGATCGCTCACCTGAATTTTTGAGATGACCATAGCCTATTTTTTTTTGAGGTATTGAAACATTGGTACCAAATTTATGATTTTGCTAAGCAATTTTCAAAAGGTCACCTGTAAAATTCATTTCGAAATCTGACCATCAGTTTCAAAAAGAAGAATTTTTAAGAATTCTTCATTTCTGTATAAGAGCAAGTTTCCCCCATCCACAAGAGCCATGTTTCTGAATGGATCAAAATTTACAAACAAGTTTTGAAAAGGGTCTTCCAAGGAACATTTCGGAAAATTTCTTTTAAAATCTGACCAGGGGTTTCAGAGAAAGAGAATTTTCAAGAATTTCATCATGTCCATATAGTGCAAGTAGCTACCATTCACAAGAGCAAGGATCACCAAAGGAACATCTCTGTCAAATTATTTTAAAATCTGACAAGGGGTTTCAGAGAAAAAGAATTTTCAAGAATTTCTTCATTTCCATATAGTGCAAGTAGCCCCCATTCACCAGAGCCCTGTTTCTTGACGGATCAAAATTTTGTGAACAGTTTTTGACAAAGGTCACCCAATGATCATCTCTGTGAAATCATTTCAAAATCTGTCCAGCCGTTTCAGAGAAGAAGAATTTTTAAGAATTTCTTCATTTCCCTTTTGTGCAAGTAGCCCCCATTCACCAGAGCCATGTTTCTTGACGGATCAAAATTTTGTGAACAATTTTTGAAAAGGGTCACCCAAGGAACATCCCTGGGAAATTATTTCAAAATCTGACAAGCGGTTTCAGAGAAAAGATTTTTTTAAGAATTTCCTCATTTCCCTATAGTGCAAGTAGCCCCCATTCACCAGAGCCATGTTTCTTGACGGATCAAAATTTTGCGAACAATTTTTGAAAAGGGTCACCCAAGGAACAATTCTGTGAAATTATTTCAAAATCTGACCAGCGGTTTCAGAGAAGAAGATTTTTTAAGAATTCCTTCATTGCTGTATAGTGCAAGTAGCCCCCATTCACCAGAGCCACATTTTTTGACGGATCAAAATTTCACGAACAATTTTTGAAAAGGGTCACCCAAGGAACATATCTGTGAAATTATTTCAAAATCCGACCAGCGGTTTCAGAGAAGAAGATTTTTTAAGAATTCCTTCACTTCTATATAGAGCAAGTAGCCCCCATTCACCAGAGCCACAATTTTTGACGGATCAAAATTTCACGAACAATTTTTGAAAAGGGTCACACAAGGAACATATCTGTGAAATTATTTCAAAATCCGACCAGCGGTTTCAGAGGAGAAGATTTTTAAAGAATTTGCTAAAAAATTCCATTTGGTTGCCATGGCAACCGGAGTTTTTGACGGAATCAAATTCTGTGAACAATTTTTAAAGAGGACCTCCCAAGGAACATTCCTGCCAAGTTTGGTCCAAATTGGCCCAGTGGTTTAGGAGGAGTTGATGTTTAAAGAATTGTTGACGACGCACGACGGACGACGGACGACGCACGACGGACGACGGACACCCAGTGACCCTAAAAGCTCCCCTTGAGCACGTTGTGCTCAGGTGAGCTAAAAAATGCTGGTAACCAGCAATGCTACAATGCTCTCTGCCCTTTCAGAGAAAAATACCATTATTGAAACCTCATTCAGTCTTTTATCTACAGTAACTGTTGCTTTCAAAGGACAAAGCAAACACTTTGTCATCTGTCACAGAATTAAATACAAGTCTATTTATTTTCAGAAATTTTATGTCTTGGATTTAACTGTTTTTCTTGCATCTGCAGCTCAGCATGAAAATCAAAAATATTTTCAAAAAATTCTGCACAATTTTTTGTAGTCTTGCAGGAAACAGCTGCCCCCTTCCAAAATAATTTGTTGAGCTGCATTGGATTTGTCATCTGCAAATGATTTCAGTTTGGATGAGTCTAAAATTTTGTTGCGGTGTTTGTGAGGTAGAGCATCGGCCTCATAAGCAAAAGGTTTCAAGTTCGGTATGTGGGGGCAGGTGTCAACTTCGGGATTTTTCATTGGTCCACATATTCCGCATGAGTACTGGTGTAGTTCTCAGGAAGCAGAATCTAAAAAGATCAGTACAAGTTGTAAGAACTTGTTTCTCAATCAATGTAAAATAGATTTGGTTAGCCCTTTGCCAGACAATCCCTGGTTTTAACAACCCTGAGGTAGAAGTCTTTTGAAAACATTGTGGGAAAAGGAGAAAATGCTGGTAACCAGTATTTTCTCCTTTTCCAATAATGTTTTCTACCCTGCAGGAAACAAATTTCAATTTTTGAGTTTCCTTTGTCGTCTGCAAATGCTTTGAATTTGGACCAGTCTAAAAATTTGTTGTTTGGTAATGAGTTAGACTAAACCTACCGGTAAACTAAAATTTTGTTGTGGGAAAGGGTTAAAAGTAATAAAACTGAAACTCTCTGAGCTTCATAAACTTAACCCTTTCCTAAACAATCTCCTCTTTTTCTACCCTGCTGGAAACAAATTTCAATTCTTGAGTTACATTTGTCATCAGCAAGTGCTTTAAATTTGGAAATTTGGATCTGTCTAAAATTTTGTTTTAGAAAGGCTTAATAACCTGTTTTATGGTGAAACAAGTCCAATGCAGCTCAACAGATTATTTCTATCTTTTAAATGGTAGAAAACACTGTGAAAAAAGAAGAAAATGATTGTTACCAGCATTTTCTCCCTTTTCCACAATGTCTTCAAAATGCTACCCCCTCAAAGTTGAAAAAACTATGATTGTTAAGAAATAGCTTAATGTAGTTTAACCCATTACCACACAATCCCTACTTTAGACGACCCTGAAAAAGAAGCCTCTAGAAAACATTGTGGGAAAAGGAGAAAATGCTGGTGACCAGCATTTTCTCCTTTTCTCACAATGTTTTCTACCCTTCACAAAACAAATTTTAAATTTTCACTCTTATTTTGTTATCTGCAAATGCTTTTGATTTGGACAAACCTATAATTTTGTTATTTGAAAAGAGTTGAGAGTAAAGGATAATGCATAATGTTATGTGAAGGGCAGATAGAATGACTGTGTACACTACGTAGGTTTTAAAAGTTTAAAACGGTCCAATTGTTTAGTGACAGGGTAGAAAACATTGTGGGAAAAGAAGAAAATATTGGTTACCAGCATTTTCTCCTTTGCCCAAAATGTTTTCAAAAGGCTTCTTTTCGAAGATCGTTAAAGGTCATCATTGCGTGATTATGGGTTAAATGTTCTATTGGAGTGAAGAGTCATGTGTGTGTGTGTGTGTGTGTGTGTTTGTGTGTTATCTATTTGAAGGGTTGTGCTTGTTGCATTGGCACATAGATTCTGTGTATCATGGGATAGCAAGTCATGTTTAGCTATAAACTGAGGGGACAGCAAGCATCTTTGGGCATGTACTGTTGCAAGGGATATACGTGAATAGTGTGTGGCAGTGCTGGAAAGAGTTCTGGGGGTAAGCTTTATCTTAGAGATTTTCAGTTATAGAGCGTGTTTTTTGAGGGTAGACTTTGAAACCATTTTTGTTGAAAGGTTGTCCTGTTTTTTAGTAGTTTGACAGTGCTGAAGAAGGAGCAGTGCTGTTTTTCTTGCAGTGCATTCATGGGTATCAGAAGCATGTTGTTAAAATTTGTAAATACTGTATTGAATTATGAAATTATGTGTTTTGGTACTATGGCTTGGTATATAGTATTAATTATTTAATGAAAAGAAACACTGTGACAAAAGGTAAAAGAAATTGGCAAACACATTGTGATTTGAATGAGAGTGTGTAACACTTACAGTTTCAGAAAACAAATGTGAGGAGAGTTGTACTGATTTATTACTGAGTGTTTTTTCTCATCTACTGTGCTTTAAAAAAAGATATTGTGGAGGATAGCACTACTGGCAGTAAAATCAGTGATGTAACAGTTGTATTTCATGTTTATATTTAACGTTTGGTATAAATGTTCACGCGCATCAATACTGCGCTCATGTATTTCTCACAGGTAGTAAAACTATCAGCGCTACTGTGTGTCTTTCACACAAATGGCAATAGTAACAGCGGACCGACAGTGCATTTTTACAAGTAGAAAATTGTACGGATGGTACTAGTACGGTTGCACCAGCCACGTTATTCTATGGTTGAAATAAAATGGGGAAGTTTTCATCAAAACGAATGCTTATTTGTCATGGAAAAGGGAAAGTTTTACGCAATGTCAGCCATCCAACAGGGAAAATGATACAGCTTCTGATGTTTTCCTGACAATGCTATCCTTTCAGAAATATGATGATAGCATTAAAACTGGCCTGCCAGTGTAAGGATGATATGACTGGTAAAGAATTATTTGGAAAAAAAGTCCAGTTACACAGCAAACAATGAAACGGGCAGAAAATTGAAGCTGTGGAAGTATACCTATTTCTTGAAGTACAGCTATTTCCTCTTTGAAAAATACTGTGGGAAAAGGAGAAATTTCTTTCACTGAATAATTTTTCCTTTTTCCATCATGTCTGCTGAGCTATTATCCCATTTTTTTCCACAGACATTTTTTTTTTTTTTGTATATCTATGAGCCGTATGGCCATAATCACGTATTCAAATTTATAACAAGAGGACCATGATGGTCCTATATCGCTCACCTGCGTACTAAGCAGTAAAGGTCTACAATTAAGATAATGACCAAATATTGAAGTTCAAGGTCAAATGATAATGAGACAAGAGCAGCAATTTGTCGCAAGATATGCAATCCCACTGCCAATTGTCAAGGAGGTATAACAGTTGCAAAGGGCAACAAACATGTTAACCAAGTCTAAAATCAATTTGACTTGAGACTTCAAAATTCCACACTGGACAAGCAAAAACTACTGTAAGAATGAAGATCAAAGTGAAAATATTCAAAATCCTTGCTAGGTATAATTATTGTTCATGCACACAGTACTCGGTAATATTGCAAAAAATATGCATACCAATTTTGAAGTCGTTCTGATTTGAGATGACAAAGTTATAAAACCGAGAATGTCTTTTTGCTTAAAATATTGTGACAATATTGTAAACAAGATAGTCTTCATGTATTAAGTTTATAAAGATGTTGTATTCTGCACTTTAATTAGTTGAAATACATTACAATTAAGTTTTCCAAATGAGTTAAAAAAAAGAAACAGACATATAACTAATAGTTCAAACATTTGCAGACGACCTCTCTCTCTCAACCCCCCCCCCCCACTTTTTTCATTTCATAAAACAAACATTTTTTCCACTCATGAACAGAATTTTAGCTTCAACTTATTGCTTTATTCAGAAATTTGTGTGAATTCACTTTTGAAATTCATTATAAAGATAAGAAGAGAATTTGAAGTCCTTCTGATCAGATGACGCCATGCTGCTCATTGTAGTGTCATGGGTTTTCGTGCTCTTTTGGCGATCTATTTTTTCTTGACAGTTAGTTTCTGGAGAGGTATTACTACATGATTTGACATCATTTACTCAGTTTAAATAGCAAGTAACTTAAAAAGCTGTCACTTTACACTAGATAAGAGGAATAACACCTACATTACTCTGTCATAAATGACATAAATGTCATAAATGCCAGCTTCACTATCATCCAGGTGTCCTTCGCATTTTATACTGATTGTGTTTAACCCATATCTATGTCAGATGCATGCAAGCTAGGTTATATAAAGTTCTAGGCGATAATTTCATGCCTCAGATTGACATTTAAGCAGACATCTTTCACCGTCAAATACAGGTCATTTCAAATTTCCAAATGTCAAAACCCGGGCTCAGGGAAGCTTGCCGAGTTGTCAATTTTTGTCAAGACATTCATGGACAAACATCTGTTCCTCATTTTTCAGCAAGTTTTCCTGTTTGTTATCCACTATGTTTAATCCAAGATTGTGATTAACAATAGTCATGAAACCAAGTGCTTAAAACCAGAATTCAAATTTTGGCACCAAGCCAGCTTAGCAACTGACTACAATCGATTCCGGGTTTTCTCAATCAATTATAGGAATCGGAAGCCAAAACCAACTGACTTTCGACTATAGTCGATCATCCGCCCACCACTAGTTTTTATGGTCCAGCATACAACAACAGATGCTCTAGGATATTCTTTACTTCCTCACCCATTGATAAATAATTTTTAGCGACAAGTGGACAATGTACAGGTGAAATAGAAAGTAGCAGTCTGAAATAAAAATTGGAAAAATACCTTGGTCCTGTTCTTAACTCGATACATATTTATGCAATAAATATTTCATAGAAAAATATCTTAAACTCAGGACAAGTACATTCACTCACCAATTTGTGGAATTAACAGCCATCCAACACACACTCAGCCGCCACAAGCCACAAGCCATCCATTCAAGTTAGTCTGCAATAAAAGGTGATTGTATTAAAATCATGCAAGAATTGGTTAGTTACGACAGGTTTTGGATCAGACTAAATATCATCGACATCGGGCTCGAAAACCAATGGCAAACATAACAAACTGTCAAAATTGCAAAATACATGTAAGAACAGAGAACAAAAGACAGTCAAACATTTTTAGATAGTTACAACTGACAAAACATGGCTGCAAACCAAGACAATACAAAGTTTTAACACCACAAGAGTACAATAATTTCTTTTTTCCTTCTATTGGCAATGAAACAAAAGAAGTCATGTGAGCATGTTCCTGGTGAAAATTCAAATTGGAACAGAAACAATAAAACCTGTGACCAATCATCCAGTTACATAAGTAATTTAGTAGAGGGCCACTAGATGATGCTGCATGCCAAATATGAAAGCTCTAGCCCTTACGGTTTGGAACAAGTAGATTTTTAAAGATTTCCTTCTTTATCTCTGTGAAATCAGAGACCCCACAACATAGGGCCATTGTCAACATTAGGCCCGAAATTTGAAGTATTTTAGCAAAAGCAGAATGACTCCACTTGGGAACGTTTTGACTTCAATTGGGTATGTTTTGACTCCGCTTAGATACGTTTTGAAATGGGTACGTTTTGGTTTGGGTACGTTTTGACAGAAAAAAAAGTCTATTTTGCCTGTTTCTAGGCTTTGCCTATTTTCATTTTAATTAGATCTACAGTAACGGCCGTAATATGACATCAGCTGCGTTTAACTCTAGACAATCAACCAAACAAACTGTAATTTCTAAAATTAGATTAACCTGTTTCTTGGAAACTTCTGTGAATCTGTCTCCACTTTCTGTTCAGTTGGAGCCAACAAATCCGGATGAGTGTCACAAAGACACAATTTTTTTCGGATTAGCCATGTATTCGAATTGGCCATGGCTAGAATTAAAAATAATAAAGAAAGATAAGTTTTGAATCCAATTCTGATTAGAAGAGAACTTATAATACACATAAATTGTGCAAGATTGGGAATTCTACGGTTCCTTCTTCCTTCAAGTTTAAGCGAAAATACGAAACGGAGGTGAGGGATTTGGCAGTAGGTGTCACACCACTAGAAAGCAAAATCGACTATCCTTAACCCTTTCCCAAACAATCCCTGGTTTTTACGGGTCTCTAATAGTAGCCGTTTGAAAACATTGTGGGAAAAGGAGGAAATGATGGTAAACAGCATTTTCTCCTTTCCCCACAATGTTTTCTACCCTATAATAGACAGAAATAATCTTTTCAGTAAGAGTTGAACTGTCGTCTGCAAATGCTTTCAGTTTGGTCAAGTCAAAAAAATTTGTCATTGGGGAAAATGTTAAAGCTTGCCAGATTCCATAACCCTTCACCAAACGACAAAAATTAAGACTAGTTAAAAAAATAAAAGCCCCAGAAATTAATGCGATAAGTGGCTAAAAAAAGACTGAAGCTTTTAGGAAAGCAGAATGGGTGCCAACAGCCAATCAGAGAGGCTGTGAGAAATTCAAAAATGGGCCCGGTCTGCCAGTCAGAGAGGCTTTGAAAATCAAAATGGGCCCAGTCAGCCAATCAGAGCGCTTCAAAATGGCGCCCTTATATAGCGATAAAAAACAGTGAACAAAAAACGGCATAAAAGTGGATTTAAAATCTTTCTTAAAGGCTTCTGTGCAGTCCTTGGCAAATTGCCAGGCATGCACCATCCACACATGCCAGATTTCACTGAAAAAAGGCCAAAATTCAAGAAAACAAGGTGGCAGAAGACCTTGTTTTGGTCTTTTCAAGCCCCTTGCAAGAGTTACTTCCCTTACAGTAAACCCTTGATGCCCCCCCTTTACCCTTTAATTTGATTTTCTGACTCGGGCCACATCAAACTCATATAGGCCTAAATGATCAATGTACAGTGTAAAAAAAAACACCGAAATTAATGTGACAAGTTGCTAAAAAAGAGACTGGAAACTCTTTCTGTAGCAATTGTTTCCTATTGCATAAATCGAACAAAGGGATCTGAAATGTAATTTTTTCTAATCGCTTCAAACCACGACAAGAAAGCCAGTTACGTTGATTACCATCTCATACGGCAGTTACGCACATGCGAAAAGCACAGAAAACAATGTGACAAGTGGCTAAAAAGAGACTAAAAACTCTTTCAGTAGCAAGGAACTGAAGCATAATTTTTCTAATATCTTCAAACCGCAACAAGAAATCCAATTATGTTGACTACCGTTTCGTACGTGCCAGTTAGGCACATGCGAGAACACCAGAAAATGATGTGACAAGTGGCTAAAAAAAGACTTGAAGACTCTTTTCAGTAGCAACTGCTTCCTATTGCATAAGTCAAACAAAGAGAACTGATTTTTTTTATTTTATTTTTTTTTTTCTCCAATCGACAACAAACCCATTTACGTTGACTACCGTCTCGTAGGTGCCGGTTACGTATCCGCGAAAACATAAAAAAATCGACTGACGGGACGTTTCATAGCAGACGACACCTGTTTCTCAAGTCAAATATAGGGATTTTTCTTTTTTCGTTTTCTCTCACTAGGGCCATTGATTCGGTTGCGATGACTATCTCACCAATATGAGGCGGTTACGTGCTGCGCATGAAATTGTAAAATCAACTTAGACACTTTCGGAGGCAACTGATACCTGTTGCACAAATCAAAGAAAGGTAAATCAAACACTTCCCTGTTTTCATACCAGGGTCAGTTTTGGTGACCGTGCGAGTCAAAAGTCAATGTTATGTTGAACCGCTGCACAAAAAAATAAAATTCAGAAGCAACCGGTTGCTGTTGCAGAAACTTTTTCCGATGAAAAAGAAATCTTGTTTTCGTTTGAAGAATTAAAAAAATAGGCCATAAAGATATAAATAAGATGTAAGAATAACTTATAATAAAAATTTTCTTTGATAGGGTAGAAAACATTGTGGGAAAAGGAGAAAATGCTGGTAACCTGCATTGTCTCCTTTTCTCAGATTATTTTCCAAAGCCTTCTCTTTTAGGGGTGTTAAAAGGCGTCACTGTATGGTAAGGGGTCAATAAGGATAAACATATACCCTCCCCTCCCAATCATCCAATCAAATCTCATCCCTCTGTGAAATTATCCAATCACAGAAGCTTTTAGGAAAGCAGAATGGGTGCCAACAGCCAATCAGAGAGGCTGTGAGAAATTCAAAAATGGGCCCGGTCTGCCAGTCAGAGAGGCTTTGAAAATCAAAATGGGCCCAGTCAGCCAATCAGAGCGCTTCAAAATGGCGCCCTTATATAGCGATAAAAAACAGTGAACAAAAAACGGCATAAAAGTGGATTTAAAGTCTTTCTTAAAGGCTGCTGTGCAGTCCTTGGCAAATTGCCAGGCATGCACCATCCACACATGCCAGATTTCACTGAAAAAAGGCCAAAATTCAAGAAAACAAGGTGGCAGAAGACCTTGTTTTGGTCTTTTCAAGCCCCTTGCAAGAGTTACTTCCCTTACAGTAAACCCTTGATGCCCCCCCCTTTACCCTTTAATTTGATTTTCTGACTCGGGCCACATCAAACTCGTATAAGCCTAAATGATCAATGTACAGTGTAAAAAAAAACACCGAAATTAATGTGACAAGTTGCTAAAAAAGAGACTGGAAACTCTTTCTGTAGCAATTGTTTCCTATTGCATAAATCGAACAAAGGGATCTGAAATGTAATTTTTTCTAATCGCTTCAAACCACGACAAGAAAGCCAGTTACGTTGATTACCATCTCATACGGCAGTTACGCACATGCGAAAAGCACAGAAAACAATGTGACAAGTGGCTAAAAAGAGACTAAAAACTCTTTCAGTAGCAAGGAACTGAAGCATAATTTTTCTAATATCTTCAAACCGCAACAAGAAATCCAATTATGTTGACTACCGTTTCGTACGTGCCAGTTAGGCACATGCGAGAACACCAGAAAATGATGTGACAAGTGGCTAAAAAAAGACTTGAAGACTCTTTTCAGTAGCAACTGCTTCCTATTGCATAAGTCAAACAAAGAGAACTGATTTTTTTTATTTTATTTTTTTTTTCTCCAATCGACAACAAACCCATTTACGTTGACTACCGTCTCGTAGGTGCCCGTTTATGTATCCGCGAAAACATAAAAAAATCGACTGACGGGACGTTTCATAGCAGACGACACGTCAAATATAGGGATTTTTCTTTTTTCGTTTTCTCTCACTAGGGCCATTGATTTGGTTGCGATGACTATCTCACCAATATGAGGCGGTTACGTGCTGCGCATGAAATTGTAAAATCAACTTAGACACTTTCGGAGGCAACTGATACCTGTTGCACAAATCAAAGAAAGGTAAATCAAACACTTCCCTGTTTTCATACCAGGGTCAGTTTTGGTGACCGTGCGAGTCAAAAGTCAATGTTATGTTGAACCGCTGCACAAAAAAATAAAATTCAGAAGCAACCGGTTGCTGTTGCAGAAACTTTTTCCGATGAAAAAGAAATCTTGTTTTCGTTTGAAGAATTAAAAAAATAGGCCATAAAGATATAAATAAGATGTAAGAATAACTTATAATAAAAATTTTCTTTGATAGGGTAGAAAACATTGTGGGAAAAGGAGAAAATGCTGGTAACCTGCATTGTCTCCTTTTCTCAGATTATTTTCCAAAGCCTTCTCTTTTAGGGGTGTTAAAAGGCGTCACTGTATGGTAAGGGGTCAATAAGGATAAACATATACCCTCCCCTCCCAATCATCCAATCAAATCTCATCCCTCTGTGAAATTATCCAATCACAGAAGCTTTTAGGAAAGCAGAATGGGTGCCAACAGCCAATCAGAGAGGCTGTGAGAAATTCAAAAATGGGCCCGGTCTGCCAGTCAGAGAGGCTTTGAAAATCAAAATGGGCCCAGTCAGCCAATCAGAGCGCTTCAAAATGGCGCCCTTATATAGCGATAAAAAACAGTGAACAAAAAACGGCATAAAAGTGGATTTAAAGTCTTTCTTAAAGGCTGCTGTGCAGTCCTTGGCAAATTGCCAGGCATGCACCATCCACACATGCCAGATTTCACTGAAAAAAGGCCAAAATTCAAGAAAACAAGGTGGCAGAAGACCTTGTTTTGGTCTTTTCAAGCCCCTTGCAAGAGTTACTTCCCTTACAGTAAACCCTTGATGCCCCCCCTTTACCCTTTAATTTGATTTTCTGACTCGGGCCACATCAAACTCGTATAAGCCTAAATGATCAATGTACAGTGTAAAAAAAAACACCGAAATTAATGTGACAAGTTGCTAAAAAAGAGACTGGAAACTCTTTCTGTAGCAATTGTTTCCTATTGCATAAATCGAACAAAGGGATCTGAAATGTAATTTTTTCTAATCGCTTCAAACCACGACAAGAAAGCCAGTTACGTTGATTACCATCTCATACGGCAGTTACGCACATGCGAAAAGCACAGAAAATAATGTGACAAGTGGCTAAAAAGAGACTAAAAACTCTTTCAGTAGCAAGGAACTGAAGCATAATTTTTCTAATATCTTCAAACCGCAACAAGAAATCCAATTATGTTGACTACCGTTTCGTACGTGCCAGTTAGGCACATGCGAGAACACCAGAAAATGATGTGACAAGTGGCTAAAAAAAGACTTGAAGACTCTTTTCAGTAGCAACTGCTTCCTATTGCATAAGTCAAACAAAGAGAACTGATTTTTTTTATTTTATTTTATTTTTTCTCCAATCGACAACAAACCCATTTACGTTGACTACCGTCTCGTAGGTGCCCCTTTATGTATCCGCGAAAACATAAAAAAATCGACTGACGGGACGTTTCATAGCAGACGACACCTGTTTCTCAAGTCAAATATAGGGATTTTTCTTTTTTCGTTTTCTCTCACTAGGGCCATTGTTTTGGTTGCGATGACTATCTCACCAATATGAGGCGGTTACGTGCTGCGCATGAAATTGTAAAATCAACTTAGACACTTTCGGAGGCAACTGATACCTGTTGCACAAATCAAAGAAAGGTAAATCAAACACTTCCCTGTTTTCATACCAGGGTCAGTTTTGGTGACCGTGCGAGTCAAAAGTCAATGTTATGTTGAACCGCTGCACAAAAAAATAAAATTCAGAAGCAACCGGTTGCTGTTGCAGAAACTTTTTCCGATGAAAAAGAAATCTTGTTTTCGTTTGAAGAATTAAAAAAATAGGCCATAAAGATATAGATAAGATGTAAGAATAACTTATAATAAAAATTTTCTTTGATAGGGTAGAAAACATTGTGGGAAAAGGAGAAAATGCTGGTAACCTGCATTGTCTCCTTTTCTCAGATTATTTTCCAAAGCCTTCTCTTTTAGGGGTGTTAAAAGGCGTCACTGTATGGTAAGGGGTCAATAAGGATAAACATATACCCTCCCCTCCCAATCATCCAATCAAATCTCATCCCTCTGTGAAATTATCCAATCACAGAAGCTTTTAGGAAAGCAGAATGGGTGCCAACAGCCAATCAGAGAGGCTGTGAGAAATTCAAAAATGGGCCCGGTCTGCCAGTCAGAGAGGCTTTGAAAATCAAAATGGGCCCAGTCAGCCAATCAGAGCGCTTCAAAATGGCGCCCTTATATAGCGATAAAAAACAGTGAACAAAAAACGGCATAAAAGTGGATTTAAAGTCTTTCTTAAAGGCTGCTGTGCAGTCCTTGGCAAATTGCCAGGCATGCACCATCCACACATGCCAGATTTCACTGAAAAAAGGCCAAAATTCAAGAAAACAAGGTGGCAGAAGACCTTGTTTTGGTCTTTTCAAGCCCCTTGCAAGAGTTACTTCCCTTACAGTAAACCCTTGATGCCCCCCCTTTACCCTTTAATTTGATTTTCTGACTCGGGCCACATCAAACTCATATAAGCCTAAATGATCAATGTACAGTGTAAAAAAAAACACCGAAATTAATGTGACAAGTTGCTAAAAAAGAGACTGGAAACTCTTTCTGTAGCAATTGTTTCCTATTGCATAAATCGAACAAAGGGATCTGAAATGTAATTTTTTCTAATCGCTTCAAACCACGACAAGAAAGCCAGTTACGTTGATTACCATCTCATACGGCAGTTACGCACATGCGAAAAGCACAGAAAACAATGTGACAAGTGGCTAAAAAGAGACTAAAAACTCTTTCAGTAGCAAGGAACTGAAGCATAATTTTTCTAATATCTTCAAACCACAACAAGAAATCCAATTATGTTGACTACCGTTTCGTACGTGCCAGTTAGGCACATGCGAGAACACCAGAAAATGATGTGACAAGTGGCTAAAAAAAGACTTGAAGACTCTTTTCAGTAGCAACTGCTTCCTATTGCATAAGTCAAACAAAGAGAACTGATTTTTTTTATTTTATTTTTTTTTTCTCCAATCGACAACAAACCCATTTACGTTGACTACCGTCTCGTAGGTGCCGGTTACGTATCCGCGAAAACATAAAAAAATCGACTGACGGGACGTTTCATAGCAGACGACACTTGTTTCTCAAGTCAAATATAGGGATTTTTCTTTTTTCGTTTTCTCTCACTAGGGCCATTGATTCGGTTGCGATGACTATCTCACCAATATGAGGCGGTTACGTGCTGCGCATGAAATTGTAAAATCAACTTAGACACTTTCGGAGGCAACTGATACCTGTTGCATAAATCAAAGAAAGGTAAATCAAACACTTCCCTGTTTTCATACCAGGGTCAGTTTTGGTGACCGTGCGAGTCAAAAGTCAATGTTATGTTGAACCGCTGCACAAAAAAATAAAATTCAGAAGCAACCGGTTGCTGTTGCAGAAACTTTTTCCGATGAAAAAGAAATCTTGTTTTCGTTTGAAGAATTAAAAAAATAGGCCATAAAGATATAAATAAGATGTAAGAATAACTTATTATAAAAATTTTCTTTGATAGGGTAGAAAACATTGTGGGAAAAGGAGAAAATGCTGGTAACCTGCATTGTCTCCTTTTCTCAGATTATTTTCCAAAGCCTTCTCTTTTAGGGGTGTTAAAAGGCGTCACTGTATGGTAAGGGGTCAATAAGGATAAACATATACCCTCCCCTCCCAATCATCCAATCAAATCTCATCCCTCTGTGAAATTATCCAATCACAGAAGCTTTTAGGAAAGCAGAATGGGTGCCAACAGCCAATCAGAGAGGCTGTGAGAAATTCAAAAATGGGCCCGGTCTGCCAGTCAGAGAGGCTTTGAAAATCAAAATGGGCCCAGTCAGCCAATCAGAGCGCTTCAAAATGGCGCCCTTATATAGCGATAAAAAACAGTGAACAAAAAACGGCATAAAAGTGGATTTAAAGTCTTTCTTAAAGGCTGCTGTGCAGTCCTTGGCAAATTGCCAGGCATGCACCATCCACACATGCCAGATTTCACTGAAAAAAGGCCAAAATTCAAGAAAACAAGGTGGCAGAAGACCTTGTTTTGGTCTTTTCAAGCCCCTTGCAAGAGTTACTTCCCTTACAGTAAACCCTTGATGCCCCCCCTTTACCCTTTAATTTGATTTTCTGACTCGGGCCACATCAAACTCGTATAAGCCTAAATGATCAATGTACAGTGTAAAAAAAAACACCGAAATTAATGTGACAAGTTGCTAAAAAAGAGACTGGAAACTCTTTCTGTAGCAATTGTTTCCTATTGCATAAATCGAACAAAGGGATCTGAAATGTAATTTTTTCTAATCGCTTCAAACCACGACAAGAAAGCCAGTTACGTTGATTACCATCTCATACGGCAGTTACGCACATGCGAAAAGCACAGAAAACAATGTGACAAGTGGCTAAAAAGAGACTAAAAACTCTTTCAGTAGCAAGGAACTGAAGCATAATTTTTCTAATATCTTCAAACCGCAACAAGAAATCCAATTATGTTGACTACCGTTTCGTACGTGCCAGTTAGGCACATGCGAGAACACCAGAAAATGATGTGACAAGTGGCTAAAAAAAGACTTGAAGACTCTTTTCAGTAGCAACTGCTTCCTATTGCATAAGTCAAACAAAGAGAACTGATTTTTTTTATTTTATTTTTTTTTTCTCCAATCGACAACAAACCCATTTACGTTGACTACCGTCTCGTAGGTGCCCGTTTATGTATCCGCGAAAACATAAAAAAATCGACTGACGGGACGTTTCATAGCAGACGACACCTGTTTCTCAAGTCAAATATAGGGATTTTTCTTTTTTCGTTTTCTCTCACTAGGGCCATTGATTTGGTTGCGATGACTATCTCACCAATATGAGGCGGTTACGTGCTGCGCATGAAATTGTAAAATCAACTTAGACACTTTCGGAGGCAACTGATACCTGTTGCACAAATCAAAGAAAGGTAAATCAAACACTTCCCTGTTTTCATACCAGGGTCAGTTTTGGTGACCGTGCGAGTCAAAAGTCAATGTTATGTTGAACCGCTGCACAAAAAAATAAAATTCAGAAGCAACCGGTTGCTGTTGCAGAAACTTTTTCCGATGAAAAAGAAATCTTGTTTTCGTTTGAAGAATTAAAAAAATAGGCCATAAAGATATAAATAAGATGTAAGAATAACTTATAATAAAAATTTTCTTTGATAGGGTAGAAAACATTGTGGGAAAAGGAGAAAATGCTGGTAACCTGCATTGTCTCCTTTTCTCAGATTATTTTCCAAAGCCTTCTCTTTTAGGGGTGTTAAAAGGCGTCACTGTATGGTAAGGGGTCAATAAGGATAAACATATACCCTCCCCTCCCAATCATCCAATCAAATCTCATCCCTCTGTGAAATTATCCAATCACAGAAGCTTTTAGGAAAGCAGAATGGGTGCCAACAGCCAATCAGAGAGGCTGTGAGAAATTCAAAAATGGGCCCGGTCTGCCAGTCAGAGAGGCTTTGAAAATCAAAATGGGCCCAGTCAGCCAATCAGAGCGCTTCAAAATGGCGCCCTTATATAGCGATAAAAAACAGTGAACAAAAAACGGCATAAAAGTGGATTTAAAGTCTTTCTTAAAGGCTGCTGTGCAGTCCTTGGCAAATTGCCAGGCATGCACCATCCACACATGCCAGATTTCACTGAAAAAAGGCCAAAATTCAAGAAAACAAGGTGGCAGAAGACCTTGTTTTGGTCTTTTCAAGCCCCTTGCAAGAGTTACTTCCCTTACAGTAAACCCTTGATGCCCCCCCTTTACCCTTTAATTTGATTTTCTGACTCGGGCCACATCAAACTCGTATAAGCCTAAATGATCAATGTACAGTGTAAAAAAAAACACCGAAATTAATGTGACAAGTTGCTAAAAAAGAGACTGGAAACTCTTTCTGTAGCAATTGTTTCCTATTGCATAAATCGAACAAAGGGATCTGAAATGTAATTTTTTCTAATCGCTTCAAACCACGACAAGAAAGCCAGTTACGTTGATTACCATCTCATACGGCAGTTACGCACATGCGAAAAGCACAGAAAATAATGTGACAAGTGGCTAAAAAGAGACTAAAAACTCTTTCAGTAGCAAGGAACTGAAGCATAATTTTTCTAATATCTTCAAACCGCAACAAGAAATCCAATTATGTTGACTACCGTTTCGTACGTGCCAGTTAGGCACATGCGAGAACACCAGAAAATGATGTGACAAGTGGCTAAAAAAAGACTTGAAGACTCTTTTCAGTAGCAACTGCTTCCTATTGCATAAGTCAAACAAAGAGAACTGATTTTTTTTATTTTATTTTATTTTTTCTCCAATCGACAACAAACCCATTTACGTTGACTACCGTCTCGTAGGTGCCCCTTTATGTATCCGCGAAAACATAAAAAAATCGACTGACGGGACGTTTCATAGCAGACGACACCTGTTTCTCAAGTCAAATATAGGGATTTTTCTTTTTTCGTTTTCTCTCACTAGGGCCATTGTTTTGGTTGCGATGACTATCTCACCAATATGAGGCGGTTACGTGCTGCGCATGAAATTGTAAAATCAACTTAGACACTTTCGGAGGCAACTGATACCTGTTGCATAAATCAAAGAAAGGTAAATCAAACACTTCCCTGTTTTCATACCAGGGTCAGTTTTGGTGACCGTGCGAGTCAAAAGTCAATGTTATGTTGAACCGCTGCACAAAAAAATAAAATTCAGAAGCAACCGGTTGCTGTTGCAGAAACTTTTTCCGATGAAAAAGAAATCTTGTTTTCGTTTGAAGAATTAAAAACATAGGCCATAAAGATATAGATAAGATGTAAGAATAACTTATAATAAAAATTTTCTTTGATAGGGTAGAAAACATTGTGGGAAAAGGAGAAAATGCTGGTAACCTGCATTGTCTCCTTTTCTCAGATTATTTTCCAAAGCCTTCTCTTTTAGGGGTGTTAAAAGGCGTCACTGTATGGTAAGGGGTCAATAAGGATAAACATATACCCTCCCCTCCCAATCATCCAATCAAATCTCATCCCTCTGTGAAATTATCCAATCACAGAAGCTTTTAGGAAAGCAGAATGGGTGCCAACAGCCAATCAGAGAGGCTGTGAGAAATTCAAAAATGGGCCCGGTCTGCCAGTCAGAGAGGCTTTGAAAATCAAAATGGGCCCAGTCAGCCAATCAGAGCGCTTCAAAATGGCGCCCTTATATAGCGATAAAAAACAGTGAACAAAAAACGGCATAAAAGTGGATTTAAAGTCTTTCTTAAAGGCTGCTGTGCAGTCCTTGGCAAATTGCCAGGCATGCACCATCCACACATGCCAGATTTCACTGAAAAAAGGCCAAAATTCAAGAAAACAAGGTGGCAGAAGACCTTGTTTTGGTCTTTTCAAGCCCCTTGCAAGAGTTACTTCCCTTACAGTAAACCCTTGATGCCCCCCCTTTACCCTTTAATTTGATTTTCTGACTCGGGCCACATCAAACTCATATAAGCCTAAATGATCAATGTACAGTGTAAAAAAAAACACCGAAATTAATGTGACAAGTTGCTAAAAAAGAGACTGGAAACTCTTTCTGTAGCAATTGTTTCCTATTGCATAAATCGAACAAAGGGATCTGAAATGTAATTTTTTCTAATCGCTTCAAACCACGACAAGAAAGCCAGTTACGTTGATTACCATCTCATACGGCAGTTACGCACATGCGAAAAGCACAGAAAACAATGTGACAAGTGGCTAAAAAGAGACTAAAAACTCTTTCAGTAGCAAGGAACTGAAGCATAATTTTTCTAATATCTTCAAACCACAACAAGAAATCCAATTATGTTGACTACCGTTTCGTACGTGCCAGTTAGGCACATGCGAGAACACCAGAAAATGATGTGACAAGTGGCTAAAAAAAGACTTGAAGACTCTTTTCAGTAGCAACTGCTTCCTATTGCATAAGTCAAACAAAGAGAACTGATTTTTTTTATTTTATTTTTTTTTTCTCCAATCGACAACAAACCCATTTACGTTGACTACCGTCTCGTAGGTGCCAGTTACGTATCCGCGAAAACATAAAAAAATCGACTGACGGGACGTTTCATAGCAGACGACACTTGTTTCTCAAGTCAAATATAGGGATTTTTCTTTTTTCGTTTTCTCTCACTAGGGCCATTGATTCGGTTGCGATGACTATCTCACCAATATGAGGCGGTTACGTGCTGCGCATGAAATTGTAAAATCAACTTAGACACTTTCGGAGGCAACTGATACCTGTTGCATAAATCAAAGAAAGGTAAATCAAACACTTCCCTGTTTTCATACCAGGGTCAGTTTTGGTGACCGTGCGAGTCAAAAGTCAATGTTATGTTGAACCGCTGCACAAAAAAATAAAATTCAGAAGCAACCGGTTGCTGTTGCAGAAACTTTTTCCGATGAAAAAGAAATCTTGTTTTCGTTTGAAGAATTAAAAAAATAGGCCATAAAGATATAAATAAGATGTAAGAATAACTTATTATAAAAATTTTCTTTGATAGGGTAGAAAACATTGTGGGAAAAGGAGAAAATGCTGGTAACCTGCATTGTCTCCTTTTCTCAGATTATTTTCCAAAGCCTTCTCTTTTAGGGGTGTTAAAAGGCGTCACTGTATGGTAAGGGGTCAATAAGGATAAACATATACCCTCCCCTCCCAATCATCCAATCAAATCTCATCCCTCTGTGAAATTATCCAATCACAGAAGCTTTTAGGAAAGCAGAATGGGTGCCAACAGCCAATCAGAGAGGCTGTGAGAAATTCAAAAATGGGCCCGGTCTGCCAGTCAGAGAGGCTTTGAAAATCAAAATGGGCCCAGTCAGCCAATCAGAGCGCTTCAAAATGGCGCCCTTATATAGCGATAAAAAACAGTGAACAAAAAACGGCATAAAAGTGGATTTAAAGTCTTTCTTAAAGGCTGCTGTGCAGTCCTTGGCAAATTGCCAGGCATGCACCATCCACACATGCCAGATTTCACTGAAAAAAGGCCAAAATTCAAGAAAACAAGGTGGCAGAAGACCTTGTTTTGGTCTTTTCAAGCCCCTTGCAAGAGTTACTTCCCTTACAGTAAACCCTTGATGCCCCCCCTTTACCCTTTAATTTGATTTTCTGACTCGGGCCACATCAAACTCGTATAAGCCTAAATGATCAATGTACAGTGTAAAAAAAAACACCGAAATTAATGTGACAAGTTGCTAAAAAAGAGACTGGAAACTCTTTCTGTAGCAATTGTTTCCTATTGCATAAATCGAACAAAGGGATCTGAAATGTAATTTTTTCTAATCGCTTCAAACCACGACAAGAAAGCCAGTTACGTTGATTACCATCTCATACGGCAGTTACGCACATGCGAAAAGCACAGAAAACAATGTGACAAGTGGCTAAAAAGAGACTAAAAACTCTTTCAGTAGCAAGGAACTGAAGCATAATTTTTCTAATATCTTCAAACCGCAACAAGAAATCCAATTATGTTGACTACCGTTTCGTACGTGCCAGTTAGGCACATGCGAGAACACCAGAAAATGATGTGACAAGTGGCTAAAAAAAGACTTGAAGACTCTTTTCAGTAGCAACTGCTTCCTATTGCATAAGTCAAACAAAGAGAACTGATTTTTTTTATTTTATTTTTTTTTTCTCCAATCGACAACAAACCCATTTACGTTGACTACCGTCTCGTAGGTGCCCGTTTATGTATCCGCGAAAACATAAAAAAATCGACTGACGGGACGTTTCATAGCAGACGACACGTCAAATATAGGGATTTTTCTTTTTTCGTTTTCTCTCACTAGGGCCATTGATTTGGTTGCGATGACTATCTCACCAATATGAGGCGGTTACGTGCTGCGCATGAAATTGTAAAATCAACTTAGACACTTTCGGAGGCAACTGATACCTGTTGCACAAATCAAAGAAAGGTAAATCAAACACTTCCCTGTTTTCATACCAGGGTCAGTTTTGGTGACCGTGCGAGTCAAAAGTCAATGTTATGTTGAACCGCTGCACAAAAAAATAAAATTCAGAAGCAACCGGTTGCTGTTGCAGAAACTTTTTCCGATGAAAAAGAAATCTTGTTTTCGTTTGAAGAATTAAAAAAATAGGCCATAAAGATATAAATAAGATGTAAGAATAACTTATAATAAAAATTTTCTTTGATAGGGTAGAAAACATTGTGGGAAAAGGAGAAAATGCTGGTAACCTGCATTGTCTCCTTTTCTCAGATTATTTTCCAAAGCCTTCTCTTTTAGGGGTGTTAAAAGGCGTCACTGTATGGTAAGGGGTCAATAAGGATAAACATATACCCTCCCCTCCCAATCATCCAATCAAATCTCATCCCTCTGTGAAATTATCCAATCACAGAAGCTTTTAGGAAAGCAGAATGGGTGCCAACAGCCAATCAGAGAGGCTGTGAGAAATTCAAAAATGGGCCCGGTCTGCCAGTCAGAGAGGCTTTGAAAATCAAAATGGGCCCAGTCAGCCAATCAGAGCGCTTCAAAATGGCGCCCTTATATAGCGATAAAAAACAGTGAACAAAAAACGGCATAAAAGTGGATTTAAAGTCTTTCTTAAAGGCTGCTGTGCAGTCCTTGGCAAATTGCCAGGCATGCACCATCCACACATGCCAGATTTCACTGAAAAAAGGCCAAAATTCAAGAAAACAAGGTGGCAGAAGACCTTGTTTTGGTCTTTTCAAGCCCCTTGCAAGAGTTACTTCCCTTACAGTAAACCCTTGATGCCCCCCCTTTACCCTTTAATTTGATTTTCTGACTCGGGCCACATCAAACTCGTATAAGCCTAAATGATCAATGTACAGTGTAAAAAAAAACACCGAAATTAATGTGACAAGTTGCTAAAAAAGAGACTGGAAACTCTTTCTGTAGCAATTGTTTCCTATTGCATAAATCGAACAAAGGGATCTGAAATGTAATTTTTTCTAATCGCTTCAAACCACGACAAGAAAGCCAGTTACGTTGATTACCATCTCATACGGCAGTTACGCACATGCGAAAAGCACAGAAAATAATGTGACAAGTGGCTAAAAAGAGACTAAAAACTCTTTCAGTAGCAAGGAACTGAAGCATAATTTTTCTAATATCTTCAAACCGCAACAAGAAATCCAATTATGTTGACTACCGTTTCGTACGTGCCAGTTAGGCACATGCGAGAACACCAGAAAATGATGTGACAAGTGGCTAAAAAAAGACTTGAAGACTCTTTTCAGTAGCAACTGCTTCCTATTGCATAAGTCAAACAAAGAGAACTGATTTTTTTTATTTTATTTTATTTTTTCTCCAATCGACAACAAACCCATTTACGTTGACTACCGTCTCGTAGGTGCCCCTTTATGTATCCGCGAAAACATAAAAAAATCGACTGACGGGACGTTTCATAGCAGACGACACCTGTTTCTCAAGTCAAATATAGGGATTTTTCTTTTTTCGTTTTCTCTCACTAGGGCCATTGTTTTGGTTGCGATGACTATCTCACCAATATGAGGCGGTTACGTGCTGCGCATGAAATTGTAAAATCAACTTAGACACTTTCGGAGGCAACTGATACCTGTTGCACAAATCAAAGAAAGGTAAATCAAACACTTCCCTGTTTTCATACTAGGGTCAGTTTTGGTGACCGTGCGAGTCAAAAGTCAATGTTATGTTGAACCGCTGCACAAAAAAATAAAATTCAGAAGCAACCGGTTGCTGTTGCAGAAACTTTTTCCGATGAAAAAGAAATCTTGTTTTCGTTTGAAGAATTAAAAAAATAGGCCATAAAGATATAAATAAGATGTAAGAATAACTTATAATAAAAATTTTCTTTGATAGGGTAGAAAACATTGTGGGAAAAGGAGAAAATGCTGGTAACCTGCATTGTCTCCTTTTCTCAGATTATTTTCCAAAGCCTTCTCTTTTAGGGGTGTTAAAAGGCGTCACTGTATGGTAAGGGGTCAATAAGGATAAACATATACCCTCCCCTCCCAATCATCCAATCAAATCTCATCCCTCTGTGAAATTATCCAATCACAGAAGCTTTTAGGAAAGCAGAATGGGTGCCAACAGCCAATCAGAGAGGCTGTGAGAAATTCAAAAATGGGCCCGGTCTGCCAGTCAGAGAGGCTTTGAAAATCAAAATGGGCCCAGTCAGCCAATCAGAGCGCTTCAAAATGGCGCCCTTATATAGCGATAAAAAACAGTGAACAAAAAACGGCATAAAAGTGGATTTAAAGTCTTTCTTAAAGGCTGCTGTGCAGTCCTTGGCAAATTGCCAGGCATGCACCATCCACACATGCCAGATTTCACTGAAAAAAGGCCAAAATTCAAGAAAACAAGGTGGCAGAAGACCTTGTTTTGGTCTTTTCAAGCCCCTTGCAAGAGTTACTTCCCTTACAGTAAACCCTTGATGCCCCCCCTTTACCCTTTAATTTGATTTTCTGACTCGGGCCACATCAAACTCATATAAGCCTAAATGATCAATGTACAGTGTAAAAAAAAACACCGAAATTAATGTGACAAGTTGCTAAAAAAGAGACTGGAAACTCTTTCTGTAGCAATTGTTTCCTATTGCATAAATCGAACAAAGGGATCTGAAATGTAATTTTTTCTAATCGCTTCAAACCACGACAAGAAAGCCAGTTACGTTGATTACCATCTCATACGGCAGTTACGCACATGCGAAAAGCACAGAAAACAATGTGACAAGTGGCTAAAAAGAGACTAAAAACTCTTTCAGTAGCAAGGAACTGAAGCATAATTTTTCTAATATCTTCAAACCACAACAAGAAATCCAATTATGTTGACTACCGTTTCGTACGTGCCAGTTAGGCACATGCGAGAACACCAGAAAATGATGTGACAAGTGGCTAAAAAAAGACTTGAAGACTCTTTTCAGTAGCAACTGCTTCCTATTGCATAAGTCAAACAAAGAGAACTGATTTTTTTTATTTTATTTTTTTTTTCTCCAATCGACAACAAACCCATTTACGTTGACTACCGTCTCGTAGGTGCCGGTTACGTATCCGCGAAAACATAAAAAAATCGACTGACGGGACGTTTCATAGCAGACGACACTTGTTTCTCAAGTCAAATATAGGGATTTTTCTTTTTTCGTTTTCTCTCACTAGGGCCATTGATTCGGTTGCGATGACTATCTCACCAATATGAGGCGGTTACGTGCTGCGCATGAAATTGTAAAATCAACTTAGACACTTTCGGAGGCAACTGATACCTGTTGCATAAATCAAAGAAAGGTAAATCAAACACTTCCCTGTTTTCATACCAGGGTCAGTTTTGGTGACCGTGCGAGTCAAAAGTCAATGTTATGTTGAACCGCTGCACAAAAAAATAAAATTCAGAAGCAACCGGTTGCTGTTGCAGAAACTTTTTCCGATGAAAAAGAAATCTTGTTTTCGTTTGAAGAATTAAAAAAATAGGCCATAAAGATATAAATAAGATGTAAGAATAACTTATAATAAAAATTTTCTTTGATAGGGTAGAAAACATTGTGGGAAAAGGAGAAAATGCTGGTAACCTGCATTGTCTCCTTTTCTCAGATTATTTTCCAAAGCCTTCTCTTTTAGGGGTGTTAAAAGGCGTCACTGTATGGTAAGGGGTCAATAAGGATAAACATATACCCTCCCCTCCCAATCATCCAATCAAATCTCATCCCTCTGTGAAATTATCCAATCACAGAAGCTTTTAGGAAAGCAGAATGGGTGCCAACAGCCAATCAGAGAGGCTGTGAGAAATTCAAAAATGGGCCCGGTCTGCCAGTCAGAGAGGCTTTGAAAATCAAAATGGGCCCAGTCAGCCAATCAGAGCGCTTCAAAATGGCGCCCTTATATAGCGATAAAAAACAGTGAACAAAAAACGGCATAAAAGTGGATTTAAAGTCTTTCTTAAAGGCTGCTGTGCAGTCCTTGGCAAATTGCCAGGCATGCACCATCCACACATGCCAGATTTCACTGGAAAAAGGCCAAAATTCAAGAAAACAAGGTGGCAGAAGACCTTGTTTTGGTCTTTTCAAGCCCCTTGCAAGAGTTACTTCCCTTACAGTAAACCCTTGATGCCCCCCCTTTACCCTTTAATTTGATTTTCTGACTCGGGCCACATCAAACTGGTGTAAGCCTAAATGATCAATGTACAGTGTAAAAAAAAACACCGAAATTAATGTGACAAGTTGCTAAAAAAGAGACTGGAAACTCTTTCTGTAGCAATTGTTTCCTATTGCATAAATCGAACAAAGGGATCTGAAATGTAATTTTTTCTAATCGCTTCAAACCACGACAAGAAAGCCAGTTACGTTGATTACCATCTCATACGGCAGTTACGCACATGCGAAAAGCACAGAAAACAATGTGACAAGTGGCTAAAAAGAGACTAAAAACTCTTTCAGTAGCAAGGAACTGAAGCATAATTTTTCTAATATCTTCAAACCGCAACAAGAAATCCAATTATGTTGACTACCGTTTCGTACGTGCCAGTTAGGCACATGCGAGAACACCAGAAAATGATGTGACAAGTGGCTAAAAAAAGACTTGAAGACTCTTTTCAGTAGCAACTGCTTCCTATTGCATAAGTCAAACAAAGAGAACTGATTTTTTTTATTTTATTTTTTTTTTCTCCAATCGACAACAAACCCATTTACGTTGACTACCGTCTCGTAGGTGCCCGTTTATGTATCCGCGAAAACATAAAAAAATCGACTGACGGGACGTTTCATAGCAGACGACACCTGTTTCTCAAGTCAAATATAGGGATTTTTCTTTTTTCGTTTTCTCTCACTAGGGCCATTGATTTGGTTGCGATGACTATCTCACCAATATGAGGCGGTTACGTGCTGCGCATGAAATTGTAAAATCAACTTAGACACTTTCGGAGGCAACTGATACCTGTTGCACAAATCAAAGAAAGGTAAATCAAACACTTCCCTGTTTTCATACCAGGGTCAGTTTTGGTGACCGTGCGAGTCAAAAGTCAATGTTATGTTGAACCGCTGCACAAAAAAATAAAATTCAGAAGCAACCGGTTGCTGTTGCAGAAACTTTTTCCGATGAAAAAGAAATCTTGTTTTCGTTTGAAGAATTAAAAAAATAGGCCATAAAGATATAAATAAGATGTAAGAATAACTTATAATAAAAATTTTCTTTGATAGGGTAGAAAACATTGTGGGAAAAGGAGAAAATGCTGGTAACCTGCATTGTCTCCTTTTCTCAGATTATTTTCCAAAGCCTTCTCTTTTAGGGGTGTTAAAAGGCGTCACTGTATGGTAAGGGGTCAATAAGGATAAACATATACCCTCCCCTCCCAATCATCCAATCAAATCTCATCCCTCTGTGAAATTATCCAATCACAGAAGCTTTTAGGAAAGCAGAATGGGTGCCAACAGCCAATCAGAGAGGCTGTGAGAAATTCAAAAATGGGCCCGGTCTGCCAGTCAGAGAGGCTTTGAAAATCAAAATGGGCCCAGTCAGCCAATCAGAGCGCTTCAAAATGGCGCCCTTATATAGCGATAAAAAACAGTGAACAAAAAACGGCATAAAAGTGGATTTAAAGTCTTTCTTAAAGGCTGCTGTGCAGTCCTTGGCAAATTGCCAGGCATGCACCATCCACACATGCCAGATTTCACTGAAAAAAGGCCAAAATTCAAGAAAACAAGGTGGCAGAAGACCTTGTTTTGGTCTTTTCAAGCCCCTTGCAAGAGTTACTTCCCTTACAGTAAACCCTTGATGCCCCCCCTTTACCCTTTAATTTGATTTTCTGACTCGGGCCACATCAAACTCGTATAAGCCTAAATGATCAATGTACAGTGTAAAAAAAAACACCGAAATTAATGTGACAAGTTGCTAAAAAAGAGACTGGAAACTCTTTCTGTAGCAATTGTTTCCTATTGCATAAATCGAACAAAGGGATCTGAAATGTAATTTTTTCTAATCGCTTCAAACCACGACAAGAAAGCCAGTTACGTTGATTACCATCTCATACGGCAGTTACGCACATGCGAAAAGCACAGAAAATAATGTGACAAGTGGCTAAAAAGAGACTAAAAACTCTTTCAGTAGCAAGGAACTGAAGCATAATTTTTCTAATATCTTCAAACCGCAACAAGAAATCCAATTATGTTGACTACCGTTTCGTACGTGCCAGTTAGGCACATGCGAGAACACCAGAAAATGATGTGACAAGTGGCTAAAAAAAGACTTGAAGACTCTTTTCAGTAGCAACTGCTTCCTATTGCATAAGTCAAACAAAGAGAACTGATTTTTTTTATTTTATTTTATTTTTTCTCCAATCGACAACAAACCCATTTACGTTGACTACCGTCTCGTAGGTGCCCCTTTATGTATCCGCGAAAACATAAAAAAATCGACTGACGGGACGTTTCATAGCAGACGACACCTGTTTCTCAAGTCAAATATAGGGATTTTTCTTTTTTCGTTTTCTCTCACTAGGGCCATTGTTTTGGTTGCGATGACTATCTCACCAATATGAGGCGGTTACGTGCTGCGCATGAAATTGTAAAATCAACTTAGACACTTTCGGAGGCAACTGATACCTGTTGCACAAATCAAAGAAAGGTAAATCAAACACTTCCCTGTTTTCATACCAGGGTCAGTTTTGGTGACCGTGCGAGTCAAAAGTCAATGTTATGTTGAACCGCTGCACAAAAAAATAAAATTCAGAAGCAACCGGTTGCTGTTGCAGAAACTTTTTCCGATGAAAAAGAAATCTTGTTTTCGTTTGAAGAATTAAAAAAATAGGCCATAAAGATATAGATAAGATGTAAGAATAACTTATAATAAAAATTTTCTTTGATAGGGTAGAAAACATTGTGGGAAAAGGAGAAAATGCTGGTAACCTGCATTGTCTCCTTTTCTCAGATTATTTTCCAAAGCCTTCTCTTTTAGGGGTGTTAAAAGGCGTCACTGTATGGTAAGGGGTCAATAAGGATAAACATATACCCTCCCCTCCCAATCATCCAATCAAATCTCATCCCTCTGTGAAATTATCCAATCACAGAAGCTTTTAGGAAAGCAGAATGGGTGCCAACAGCCAATCAGAGAGGCTGTGAGAAATTCAAAAATGGGCCCGGTCTGCCAGTCAGAGAGGCTTTGAAAATCAAAATGGGCCCAGTCAGCCAATCAGAGCGCTTCAAAATGGCGCCCTTATATAGCGATAAAAAACAGTGAACAAAAAACGGCATAAAAGTGGATTTAAAGTCTTTCTTAAAGGCTGCTGTGCAGTCCTTGGCAAATTGCCAGGCATGCACCATCCACACATGCCAGATTTCACTGAAAAAAGGCCAAAATTCAAGAAAACAAGGTGGCAGAAGACCTTGTTTTGGTCTTTTCAAGCCCCTTGCAAGAGTTACTTCCCTTACAGTAAACCCTTGATGCCCCCCCTTTACCCTTTAATTTGATTTTCTGACTCGGGCCACATCAAACTCATATAAGCCTAAATGATCAATGTACAGTGTAAAAAAAAACACCGAAATTAATGTGACAAGTTGCTAAAAAAGAGACTGGAAACTCTTTCTGTAGCAATTGTTTCCTATTGCATAAATCGAACAAAGGGATCTGAAATGTAATTTTTTCTAATCGCTTCAAACCACGACAAGAAAGCCAGTTACGTTGATTACCATCTCATACGGCAGTTACGCACATGCGAAAAGCACAGAAAACAATGTGACAAGTGGCTAAAAAGAGACTAAAAACTCTTTCAGTAGCAAGGAACTGAAGCATAATTTTTCTAATATCTTCAAACCACAACAAGAAATCCAATTATGTTGACTACCGTTTCGTACGTGCCAGTTAGGCACATGCGAGAACACCAGAAAATGATGTGACAAGTGGCTAAAAAAAGACTTGAAGACTCTTTTCAGTAGCAACTGCTTCCTATTGCATAAGTCAAACAAAGAGAACTGATTTTTTTTATTTTATTTTTTTTTTCTCCAATCGACAACAAACCCATTTACGTTGACTACCGTCTCGTAAGTGCCGGTTACGTATCCGCGAAAACATAAAAAAATCGACTGACGGGACGTTTCATAGCAGACGACACTTGTTTCTCAAGTCAAATATAGGGATTTTTCTTTTTTCGTTTTCTCTCACTAGGGCCATTGATTCGGTTGCGATGACTATCTCACCAATATGAGGCGGTTACGTGCTGCGCATGAAATTGTAAAATCAACTTAGACACTTTCGGAGGCAACTGATACCTGTTGCATAAATCAAAGAAAGGTAAATCAAACACTTCCCTGTTTTCATACCAGGGTCAGTTTTGGTGACCGTGCGAGTCAAAAGTCAATGTTATGTTGAACCGCTGCACAAAAAAATAAAATTCAGAAGCAACCGGTTGCTGTTGCAGAAACTTTTTCCGATGAAAAAGAAATCTTGTTTTCGTTTGAAGAATTAAAAAAATAGGCCATAAAGATATAAATAAGATGTAAGAATAACTTATTATAAAAATTTTCTTTGATAGGGTAGAAAACATTGTGGGAAAAGGAGAAAATGCTGGTAACCTGCATTGTCTCCTTTTCTCAGATTATTTTCCAAAGCCTTCTCTTTTAGGGGTGTTAAAAGGCGTCACTGTATGGTAAGGGGTCAATAAGGATAAACATATACCCTCCCCTCCCAATCATCCAATCAAATCTCATCCCTCTGTGAAATTATCCAATCACAGAAGCTTTTAGGAAAGCAGAATGGGTGCCAACAGCCAATCAGAGAGGCTGTGAGAAATTCAAAAATGGGCCCGGTCTGCCAGTCAGAGAGGCTTTGAAAATCAAAATGGGCCCAGTCAGCCAATCAGAGCGCTTCAAAATGGCGCCCTTATATAGCGATAAAAAACAGTGAACAAAAAACGGCATAAAAGTGGATTTAAAGTCTTTCTTAAAGGCTGCTGTGCAGTCCTTGGCAAATTGCCAGGCATGCACCATCCACACATGCCAGATTTCACTGAAAAAAGGCCAAAATTCAAGAAAACAAGGTGGCAGAAGACCTTGTTTTGGTCTTTTCAAGCCCCTTGCAAGAGTTACTTCCCTTACAGTAAACCCTTGATGCCCCCCCTTTACCCTTTAATTTGATTTTCTGACTCGGGCCACATCAAACTCGTATAAGCCTAAATGATCAATGTACAGTGTAAAAAAAAACACCGAAATTAATGTGACAAGTTGCTAAAAAAGAGACTGGAAACTCTTTCTGTAGCAATTGTTTCCTATTGCATAAATCGAACAAAGGGATCTGAAATGTAATTTTTTCTAATCGCTTCAAACCACGACAAGAAAGCCAGTTACGTTGATTACCATCTCATACGGCAGTTACGCACATGCGAAAAGCACAGAAAATAATGTGACAAGTGGCTAAAAAGAGACTAAAAACTCTTTCAGTAGCAAGGAACTGAAGCATAATTTTTCTAATATCTTCAAACCGCAACAAGAAATCCAATTATGTTGACTACCGTTTCGTACGTGCCAGTTAGGCACATGCGAGAACACCAGAAAATGATGTGACAAGTGGCTAAAAAAAGACTTGAAGACTCTTTTCAGTAGCAACTGCTTCCTATTGCATAAGTCAAACAAAGAGAACTGATTTTTTTTATTTTATTTTATTTTTTCTCCAATCGACAACAAACCCATTTACGTTGACTACCGTCTCGTAGGTGCCCCTTTATGTATCCGCGAAAACATAAAAAAATCGACTGACGGGACGTTTCATAGCAGACGACACCTGTTTCTCAAGTCAAATATAGGGATTTTTCTTTTTTCGTTTTCTCTCACTAGGGCCATTGTTTTGGTTGCGATGACTATCTCACCAATATGAGGCGGTTACGTGCTGCGCATGAAATTGTAAAATCAACTTAGACACTTTCGGAGGCAACTGATACCTGTTGCACAAATCAAAGAAAGGTAAATCAAACACTTCCCTGTTTTCATACCAGGGTCAGTTTTGGTGACCGTGCGAGTCAAAAGTCAATGTTATGTTGAACCGCTGCACAAAAAAATAAAATTCAGAAGCAACCGGTTGCTGTTGCAGAAACTTTTTCCGATGAAAAAGAAATCTTGTTTTCGTTTGAAGAATTAAAAAAATAGGCCATAAAGATATAGATAAGATGTAAGAATAACTTATAATAAAAATTTTCTTTGATAGGGTAGAAAACATTGTGGGAAAAGGAGAAAATGCTGGTAACCTGCATTGTCTCCTTTTCTCAGATTATTTTCCAAAGCCTTCTCTTTTAGGGGTGTTAAAAGGCGTCACTGTATGGTAAGGGGTCAATAAGGATAAACATATACCCTCCCCTCCCAATCATCCAATCAAATCTCATCCCTCTGTGAAATTATCCAATCACAGAAGCTTTTAGGAAAGCAGAATGGGTGCCAACAGCCAATCAGAGAGGCTGTGAGAAATTCAAAAATGGGCCCGGTCTGCCAGTCAGAGAGGCTTTGAAAATCAAAATGGGCCCAGTCAGCCAATCAGAGCGCTTCAAAATGGCGCCCTTATATAGCGATAAAAAACAGTGAACAAAAAACGGCATAAAAGTGGATTTAAAGTCTTTCTTAAAGGCTGCTGTGCAGTCCTTGGCAAATTGCCAGGCATGCACCATCCACACATGCCAGATTTCACTGAAAAAAGGCCAAAATTCAAGAAAACAAGGTGGCAGAAGACCTTGTTTTGGTCTTTTCAAGCCCCTTGCAAGAGTTACTTCCCTTACAGTAAACCCTTGATGCCCCCCCTTTACCCTTTAATTTGATTTTCTGACTCGGGCCACATCAAACTCATATAAGCCTAAATGATCAATGTACAGTGTAAAAAAAAACACCGAAATTAATGTGACAAGTTGCTAAAAAAGAGACTGGAAACTCTTTCTGTAGCAATTGTTTCCTATTGCATAAATCGAACAAAGGGATCTGAAATGTAATTTTTTCTAATCGCTTCAAACCACGACAAGAAAGCCAGTTACGTTGATTACCATCTCATACGGCAGTTACGCACATGCGAAAAGCACAGAAAACAATGTGACAAGTGGCTAAAAAGAGACTAAAAACTCTTTCAGTAGCAAGGAACTGAAGCATAATTTTTCTAATATCTTCAAACCACAACAAGAAATCCAATTATGTTGACTACCGTTTCGTACGTGCCAGTTAGGCACATGCGAGAACACCAGAAAATGATGTGACAAGTGGCTAAAAAAAGACTTGAAGACTCTTTTCAGTAGCAACTGCTTCCTATTGCATAAGTCAAACAAAGAGAACTGATTTTTTTTATTTTATTTTTTTTTTCTCCAATCGACAACAAACCCATTTACGTTGACTACCGTCTCGTAGGTGCCAGTTACGTATCCGCGAAAACATAAAAAAATCGACTGACGGGACGTTTCATAGCAGACGACACTTGTTTCTCAAGTCAAATATAGGGATTTTTCTTTTTTCGTTTTCTCTCACTAGGGCCATTGATTCGGTTGCGATGACTATCTCACCAATACGGGGCGGTTACGTGCTGCGCATGAAATTGTAAAATCAACTTAGACACTTTCGGAGGCAACTGATACCTGTTGCATAAATCAAAGAAAGGTAAATCAAACACTTCCCTGTTTTCATACCAGGGTCAGTTTTGGTGACCGTGCGAGTCAAAAGTCAATGTTATGTTGAACCGCTGCACAAAAAAATAAAATTCAGAAGCAACCAGTTGCTGTTGCAGAAACTTTTTCCGATGAAAAAGAAATCTTGTTTTCGTTTGAAGAATTAAAAAAATAGGCCATAAAGATATAAATAAGATGTAAGAATAACTTATTATAAAAATTTTCTTTGATAGGGTAGAAAACATTGTGGGAAAAGGAGAAAATGCTGGTAACCTGCATTGTCTCCTTTTCTCAGATTATTTTCCAAAGCCTTCTCTTTTAGGGGTGTTAAAAGGCGTCACTGTATGGTAAGGGGTCAATAAGGATAAACATATACCCTCCCCTCCCAATCATCCAATCAAATCTCATCCCTCTGTGAAATTATCCAATCACAGAAGCTTTTAGGAAAGCAGAATGGGTGCCAACAGCCAATCAGAGAGGCTGTGAGAAATTCAAAAATGGGCCCGGTCTGCCAGTCAGAGAGGCTTTGAAAATCAAAATGGGCCCAGTCAGCCAATCAGAGCGCTTCAAAATGGCGCCCTTATATAGCGATAAAAAACAGTGAACAAAAAACGGCATAAAAGTGGATTTAAAGTCTTTCTTAAAGGCTGCTGTGCAGTCCTTGGCAAATTGCCAGGCATGCACCATCCACACATGCCAGATTTCACTGAAAAAAGGCCAAAATTCAAGAAAACAAGGTGGCAGAAGACCTTGTTTTGGTCTTTTCAAGCCCCTTGCAAGAGTTACTTCCCTTACAGTAAACCCTTGATGCCCCCCCTTTACCCTTTAATTTGATTTTCTGACTCGGGCCACATCAAACTCGTATAAGCCTAAATGATCAATGTACAGTGTAAAAAAAAACACCGAAATTAATGTGACAAGTTGCTAAAAAAGAGACTGGAAACTCTTTCTGTAGCAATTGTTTCCTATTGCATAAATCGAACAAAGGGATCTGAAATGTAATTTTTTCTAATCGCTTCAAACCACGACAAGAAAGCCAGTTACGTTGATTACCATCTCATACGGCAGTTACGCACATGCGAAAAGCACAGAAAACAATGTGACAAGTGGCTAAAAAGAGACTAAAAACTCTTTCAGTAGCAAGGAACTGAAGCATAATTTTTCTAATATCTTCAAACCGCAACAAGAAATCCAATTATGTTGACTACCGTTTCGTACGTGCCAGTTAGGCACATGCGAGAACACCAGAAAATGATGTGACAAGTGGCTAAAAAAAGACTTGAAGACTCTTTTCAGTAGCAACTGCTTCCTATTGCATAAGTCAAACAAAGAGAACTGATTTTTTTTATTTTATTTTTTTTTTCTCCAATCGACAACAAACCCATTTACGTTGACTACCGTCTCGTAGGTGCCCCTTTATGTATCCGCGAAAACATAAAAAAATCGACTGACGGGACGTTTCATAGCAGACGACACCTGTTTCTCAAGTCAAATATAGGGATTTTTCTTTTTTCGTTTTCTCTCACTAGGGCCATTGTTTTGGTTGCGATGACTATCTCACCAATATGAGGCGGTTACGTGCTGCGCATGAAATTGTAAAATCAACTTAGACACTTTCGGAGGCAACTGATACCTGTTGCACAAATCAAAGAAAGGTAAATCAAACACTTCCCTGTTTTCATACCAGGGTCAGTTTTGGTGACCGTGCGAGTCAAAAGTCAATGTTATGTTGAACCGCTGCACAAAAAAATAAAATTCAGAAGCAACCGGTTGCTGTTGCAGAAACTTTTTCCGATGAAAAAGAAATCTTGTTTTCGTTTGAAGAATTAAAAAAATAGGCCATAAAGATATAGATAAGATGTAAGAATAACTTATAATAAAAATTTTCTTTGATAGGGTAGAAAACATTGTGGGAAAAGGAGAAAATGCTGGTAACCTGCATTGTCTCCTTTTCTCAGATTATTTTCCAAAGCCTTCTCTTTTAGGGGTGTTAAAAGGCGTCACTGTATGGTAAGGGGTCAATAAGGATAAACATATACCCTCCCCTCCCAATCATCCAATCAAATCTCATCCCTCTGTGAAATTATCCAATCACAGAAGCTTTTAGGAAAGCAGAATGGGTGCCAACAGCCAATCAGAGAGGCTGTGAGAAATTCAAAAATGGGCCCGGTCTGCCAGTCAGAGAGGCTTTGAAAATCAAAATGGGCCCAGTCAGCCAATCAGAGCGCTTCAAAATGGCGCCCTTATATAGCGATAAAAAACAGTGAACAAAAAACGGCATAAAAGTGGATTTAAAGTCTTTCTTAAAGGCTGCTGTGCAGTCCTTGGCAAATTGCCAGGCATGCACCATCCACACATGCCAGATTTCACTGAAAAAAGGCCAAAATTCAAGAAAACAAGGTGGCAGAAGACCTTGTTTTGGTCTTTTCAAGCCCCTTGCAAGAGTTACTTCCCTTACAGTAAACCCTTGATGCCCCCCCTTTACCCTTTAATTTGATTTTCTGACTCGGGCCACATCAAACTCATATAAGCCTAAATGATCAATGTACAGTGTAAAAAAAAACACCGAAATTAATGTGACAAGTTGCTAAAAAAGAGACTGGAAACTCTTTCTGTAGCAATTGTTTCCTATTGCATAAATCGAACAAAGGGATCTGAAATGTAATTTTTTCTAATCGCTTCAAACCACGACAAGAAAGCCAGTTACGTTGATTACCATCTCATACGGCAGTTACGCACATGCGAAAAGCACAGAAAACAATGTGACAAGTGGCTAAAAAGAGACTAAAAACTCTTTCAGTAGCAAGGAACTGAAGCATAATTTTTCTAATATCTTCAAACCACAACAAGAAATCCAATTATGTTGACTACCGTTTCGTACGTGCCAGTTAGGCACATGCGAGAACACCAGAAAATGATGTGACAAGTGGCTAAAAAAAGACTTGAAGACTCTTTTCAGTAGCAACTGCTTCCTATTGCATAAGTCAAACAAAGAGAACTGATTTTTTTTATTTTATTTTTTTTTTCTCCAATCGACAACAAACCCATTTACGTTGACTACCGTCTCGTAGGTGCCGGTTACGTATCCGCGAAAACATAAAAAAATCGACTGACGGGACGTTTCATAGCAGACGACACTTGTTTCTCAAGTCAAATATAGGGATTTTTCTTTTTTCGTTTTCTCTCACTAGGGCCATTGATTCGGTTGCGATGACTATCTCACCAATATGAGGCGGTTACGTGCTGCGCATGAAATTGTAAAATCAACTTAGACACTTTCGGAGGCAACTGATACCTGTTGCATAAATCAAAGAAAGGTAAATCAAACACTTCCCTGTTTTCATACCAGGGTCAGTTTTGGTGACCGTGCGAGTCAAAAGTCAATGTTATGTTGAACCGCTGCACAAAAAAATAAAATTCAGAAGCAACCGGTTGCTGTTGCAGAAACTTTTTCCGATGAAAAAGAAATCTTGTTTTCGTTTGAAGAATTAAAAAAATAGGCCATAAAGATATAAATAAGATGTAAGAATAACTTATTATAAAAATTTTCTTTGATAGGGTAGAAAACATTGTGGGAAAAGGAGAAAATGCTGGTAACCTGCATTGTCTCCTTTTCTCAGATTATTTTCCAAAGCCTTCTCTTTTAGGGGTGTTAAAAGGCGTCACTGTATGGTAAGGGGTCAATAAGGATAAACATATACCCTCCCCTCCCAATCATCCAATCAAATCTCATCCCTCTGTGAAATTATCCAATCACAGAAGCTTTTAGGAAAGCAGAATGGGTGCCAACAGCCAATCAGAGAGGCTGTGAGAAATTCAAAAATGGGCCCGGTCTGCCAGTCAGAGAGGCTTTGAAAATCAAAATGGGCCCAGTCAGCCAATCAGAGCGCTTCAAAATGGCGCCCTTATATAGCGATAAAAAACAGTGAACAAAAAACGGCATAAAAGTGGATTTAAAGTCTTTCTTAAAGGCTGCTGTGCAGTCCTTGGCAAATTGCCAGGCATGCACCATCCACACATGCCAGATTTCACTGAAAAAAGGCCAAAATTCAAGAAAACAAGGTGGCAGAAGACCTTGTTTTGGTCTTTTCAAGCCCCTTGCAAGAGTTACTTCCCTTACAGTAAACCCTTGATGCCCCCCCTTTACCCTTTAATTTGATTTTCTGACTCGGGCCACATCAAACTCGTATAAGCCTAAATGATCAATGTACAGTGTAAAAAAAAACACCGAAATTAATGTGACAAGTTGCTAAAAAAGAGACTGGAAACTCTTTCTGTAGCAATTGTTTCCTATTGCATAAATCGAACAAAGGGATCTGAAATGTAATTTTTTCTAATCGCTTCAAACCACGACAAGAAAGCCAGTTACGTTGATTACCATCTCATACGGCAGTTACGCACATGCGAAAAGCACAGAAAATAATGTGACAAGTGGCTAAAAAGAGACTAAAAACTCTTTCAGTAGCAAGGAACTGAAGCATAATTTTTCTAATATCTTCAAACCGCAACAAGAAATCCAATTATGTTGACTACCGTTTCGTACGTGCCAGTTAGGCACATGCGAGAACACCAGAAAATGATGTGACAAGTGGCTAAAAAAAGACTTGAAGACTCTTTTCAGTAGCAACTGCTTCCTATTGCATAAGTCAAACAAAGAGAACTGATTTTTTTTATTTTATTTTATTTTTTCTCCAATCGACAACAAACCCATTTACGTTGACTACCGTCTCGTAGGTGCCCCTTTATGTATCCGCGAAAACATAAAAAAATCGACTGACGGGACGTTTCATAGCAGACGACACCTGTTTCTCAAGTCAAATATAGGGATTTTTCTTTTTTCGTTTTCTCTCACTAGGGCCATTGTTTTGGTTGCGATGACTATCTCACCAATATGAGGCGGTTACGTGCTGCGCATGAAATTGTAAAATCAACTTAGACACTTTCGGAGGCAACTGATACCTGTTGCACAAATCAAAGAAAGGTAAATCAAACACTTCCCTGTTTTCATACCAGGGTCAGTTTTGGTGACCGTGCGAGTCAAAAGTCAATGTTATGTTGAACCGCTGCACAAAAAAATAAAATTCAGAAGCAACCGGTTGCTGTTGCAGAAACTTTTTCCGATGAAAAAGAAATCTTGTTTTCGTTTGAAGAATTAAAAAAATAGGCCATAAAGATATAGATAAGATGTAAGAATAACTTATAATAAAAATTTTCTTTGATAGGGTAGAAAACATTGTGGGAAAAGGAGAAAATGCTGGTAACCTGCATTGTCTCCTTTTCTCAGATTATTTTCCAAAGCCTTCTCTTTTAGGGGTGTTAAAAGGCGTCACTGTATGGTAAGGGGTCAATAAGGATAAACATATACCCTCCCCTCCCAATCATCCAATCAAATCTCATCCCTCTGTGAAATTATCCAATCACAGAAGCTTTTAGGAAAGCAGAATGGGTGCCAACAGCCAATCAGAGAGGCTGTGAGAAATTCAAAAATGGGCCCGGTCTGCCAGTCAGAGAGGCTTTGAAAATCAAAATGGGCCCAGTCAGCCAATCAGAGCGCTTCAAAATGGCGCCCTTATATAGCGATAAAAAACAGTGAACAAAAAACGGCATAAAAGTGGATTTAAAGTCTTTCTTAAAGGCTGCTGTGCAGTCCTTGGCAAATTGCCAGGCATGCACCATCCACACATGCCAGATTTCACTGAAAAAAGGCCAAAATTCAAGAAAACAAGGTGGCAGAAGACCTTGTTTTGGTCTTTTCAAGCCCCTTGCAAGAGTTACTTCCCTTACAGTAAACCCTTGATGCCCCCCCTTTACCCTTTAATTTGATTTTCTGACTCGGGCCACATCAAACTCATATAAGCCTAAATGATCAATGTACAGTGTAAAAAAAAACACCGAAATTAATGTGACAAGTTGCTAAAAAAGAGACTGGAAACTCTTTCTGTAGCAATTGTTTCCTATTGCATAAATCGAACAAAGGGATCTGAAATGTAATTTTTTCTAATCGCTTCAAACCACGACAAGAAAGCCAGTTACGTTGATTACCATCTCATACGGCAGTTACGCACATGCGAAAAGCACAGAAAACAATGTGACAAGTGGCTAAAAAGAGACTAAAAACTCTTTCAGTAGCAAGGAACTGAAGCATAATTTTTCTAATATCTTCAAACCACAACAAGAAATCCAATTATGTTGACTACCGTTTCGTACGTGCCAGTTAGGCACATGCGAGAACACCAGAAAATGATGTGACAAGTGGCTAAAAAAAGACTTGAAGACTCTTTTCAGTAGCAACTGCTTCCTATTGCATAAGTCAAACAAAGAGAACTGATTTTTTTTATTTTATTTTTTTTTTCTCCAATCGACAACAAACCCATTTACGTTGACTACCGTCTCGTAGGTGCCGGTTACGTATCCGCGAAAACATAAAAAAATCGACTGACGGGACGTTTCATAGCAGACGACACTTGTTTCTCAAGTCAAATATAGGGATTTTTCTTTTTTCGTTTTCTCTCACTAGGGCCATTGATTCGGTTGCGATGACTATCTCACCAATATGAGGCGGTTACGTGCTGCGCATGAAATTGTAAAATCAACTTAGACACTTTCGGAGGCAACTGATACCTGTTGCATAAATCAAAGAAAGGTAAATCAAACACTTCCCTGTTTTCATACCAGGGTCAGTTTTGGTGACCGTGCGAGTCAAAAGTCAATGTTATGTTGAACCGCTGCACAAAAAAATAAAATTCAGAAGCAACCGGTTGCTGTTGCAGAAACTTTTTCCGATGAAAAAGAAATCTTGTTTTCGTTTGAAGAATTAAAAAAATAGGCCATAAAGATATAAATAAGATGTAAGAATAACTTATTATAAAAATTTTCTTTGATAGGGTAGAAAACATTGTGGGAAAAGGAGAAAATGCTGGTAACCTGCATTGTCTCCTTTTCTCAGATTATTTTCCAAAGCCTTCTCTTTTAGGGGTGTTAAAAGGCGTCACTGTATGGTAAGGGGTCAATAAGGATAAACATATACCCTCCCCTCCCAATCATCCAATCAAATCTCATCCCTCTGTGAAATTATCCAATCACAGAAGCTTTTAGGAAAGCAGAATGGGTGCCAACAGCCAATCAGAGAGGCTGTGAGAAATTCAAAAATGGGCCCGGTCTGCCAGTCAGAGAGGCTTTGAAAATCAAAATGGGCCCAGTCAGCCAATCAGAGCGCTTCAAAATGGCGCCCTTATATAGCGATAAAAAACAGTGAACAAAAAACGGCATAAAAGTGGATTTAAAGTCTTTCTTAAAGGCTGCTGTGCAGTCCTTGGCAAATTGCCAGGCATGCACCATCCACACATGCCAGATTTCACTGAAAAAAGGCCAAAATTCAAGAAAACAAGGTGGCAGAAGACCTTGTTTTGGTCTTTTCAAGCCCCTTGCAAGAGTTACTTCCCTTACAGTAAACCCTTGATGCCCCCCCTTTACCCTTTAATTTGATTTTCTGACTCGGGCCACATCAAACTGGTGTAAGCCTAAATGATCAATGTACAGTGTAAAAAAAAACACCGAAATTAATGTGACAAGTTGCTAAAAAAGAGACTGGAAACTCTTTCTGTAGCAATTGTTTCCTATTGCATAAATCGAACAAAGGGATCTGAAATGTAATTTTTTCTAATCGCTTCAAACCACGACAAGAAAGCCAGTTACGTTGATTACCATCTCATACGGCAGTTACGCACATGCGAAAAGCACAGAAAACAATGTGACAAGTGGCTAAAAAGAGACTAAAAACTCTTTCAGTAGCAAGGAACTGAAGCATAATTTTTCTAATATCTTCAAACCGCAACAAGAAATCCAATTATGTTGACTACCGTTTCGTACGTGCCAGTTAGGCACATGCGAGAACACCAGAAAATGATGTGACAAGTGGCTAAAAAAAGACTTGAAGACTCTTTTCAGTAGCAACTGCTTCCTATTGCATAAGTCAAACAAAGAGAACTGATTTTTTTTATTTTATTTTTTTTTCTCCAATCGACAACAAACCCATTTACGTTGACTACCGTCTCGTAGGTGCCCGTTTATGTATCCGCGAAAACATAAAAAAATCGACTGACGGGACGTTTCATAGCAGACGACACCTGTTTCTCAAGTCAAATATAGGGATTTTTCTTTTTTCGTTTTCTCTCACTAGGGCCATTGATTTGGTTGCGATGACTATCTCACCAATATGAGGCGGTTACGTGCTGCGCATGAAATTGTAAAATCAACTTAGACACTTTCGGAGGCAACTGATACCTGTTGCACAAATCAAAGAAAGGTAAATCAAACACTTCCCTGTTTTCATACCAGGGTCAGTTTTGGTGACCGTGCGAGTCAAAAGTCAATGTTATGTTGAACCGCTGCACAAAAAAATAAAATTCAGAAGCAACCGGTTGCTGTTGCAGAAACTTTTTCCGATGAAAAAGAAATCTTGTTTTCGTTTGAAGAATTAAAAAAATAGGCCATAAAGATATAAATAAGATGTAAGAATAACTTATAATAAAAATTTTCTTTGATAGGGTAGAAAACATTGTGGGAAAAGGAGAAAATGCTGGTAACCTGCATTGTCTCCTTTTCTCAGATTATTTTCCAAAGCCTTCTCTTTTAGGGGTGTTAAAAGGCGTCACTGTATGGTAAGGGGTCAATAAGGATAAACATATACCCTCCCCTCCCAATCATCCAATCAAATCTCATCCCTCTGTGAAATTATCCAATCACAGAAGCTTTTAGGAAAGCAGAATGGGTGCCAACAGCCAATCAGAGAGGCTGTGAGAAATTCAAAAATGGGCCCGGTCTGCCAGTCAGAGAGGCTTTGAAAATCAAAATGGGCCCAGTCAGCCAATCAGAGCGCTTCAAAATGGCGCCCTTATATAGCGATAAAAAACAGTGAACAAAAAACGGCATAAAAGTGGATTTAAAGTCTTTCTTAAAGGCTGCTGTGCAGTCCTTGGCAAATTGCCAGGCATGCACCATCCACACATGCCAGATTTCACTGAAAAAAGGCCAAAATTCAAGAAAACAAGGTGGCAGAAGACCTTGTTTTGGTCTTTTCAAGCCCCTTGCAAGAGTTACTTCCCTTACAGTAAACCCTTGATGCCCCCCCTTTACCCTTTAATTTGATTTTCTGACTCGGGCCACATCAAACTCGTATAAGCCTAAATGATCAATGTACAGTGTAAAAAAAAACACCGAAATTAATGTGACAAGTTGCTAAAAAAGAGACTGGAAACTCTTTCTGTAGCAATTGTTTCCTATTGCATAAATCGAACAAAGGGATCTGAAATGTAATTTTTTCTAATCGCTTCAAACCACGACAAGAAAGCCAGTTACGTTGATTACCATCTCATACGGCAGTTACGCACATGCGAAAAGCACAGAAAATAATGTGACAAGTGGCTAAAAAGAGACTAAAAACTCTTTCAGTAGCAAGGAACTGAAGCATAATTTTTCTAATATCTTCAAACCGCAACAAGAAATCCAATTATGTTGACTACCGTTTCGTACGTGCCAGTTAGGCACATGCGAGAACACCAGAAAATGATGTGACAAGTGGCTAAAAAAAGACTTGAAGACTCTTTTCAGTAGCAACTGCTTCCTATTGCATAAGTCAAACAAAGAGAACTGATTTTTTTTATTTTATTTTATTTTTTCTCCAATCGACAACAAACCCATTTACGTTGACTACCGTCTCGTAGGTGCCCCTTTATGTATCCGCGAAAACATAAAAAAATCGACTGACGGGACGTTTCATAGCAGACGACACCTGTTTCTCAAGTCAAATATAGGGATTTTTCTTTTTTCGTTTTCTCTCACTAGGGCCATTGTTTTGGTTGCGATGACTATCTCACCAATATGAGGCGGTTACGTGCTGCGCATGAAATTGTAAAATCAACTTAGACACTTTCGGAGGCAACTGATACCTGTTGCACAAATCAAAGAAAGGTAAATCAAACACTTCCCTGTTTTCATACCAGGGTCAGTTTTGGTGACCGTGCGAGTCAAAAGTCAATGTTATGTTGAACCGCTGCACAAAAAAATAAAATTCAGAAGCAACCGGTTGCTGTTGCAGAAACTTTTTCCGATGAAAAAGAAATCTTGTTTTCGTTTGAAGAATTAAAAAAATAGGCCATAAAGATATAAATAAGATGTAAGAATAACTTATTATAAAAATTTTCTTTGATAGGGTAGAAAACATTGTGGGAAAAGGAGAAAATGCTGGTAACCTGCATTGTCTCCTTTTCTCAGATTATTTTCCAAAGCCTTCTCTTTTAGGGGTGTTAAAAGGCGTCACTGTATGGTAAGGGGTCAATAAGGATAAACATATACCCTCCCCTCCCAATCATCCAATCAAATCTCATCCCTCTGTGAAATTATCCAATCACAGAAGCTTTTAGGAAAGCAGAATGGGTGCCAACAGCCAATCAGAGAGGCTGTGAGAAATTCAAAAATGGGCCCGGTCTGCCAGTCAGAGAGGCTTTGAAAATCAAAATGGGCCCAGTCAGCCAATCAGAGCGCTTCAAAATGGCGCCCTTATATAGCGATAAAAAACAGTGAACAAAAAACGGCATAAAAGTGGATTTAAAGTCTTTCTTAAAGGCTGCTGTGCAGTCCTTGGCAAATTGCCAGGCATGCACCATCCACACATGCCAGATTTCACTGAAAAAAGGCCAAAATTCAAGAAAACAAGGTGGCAGAAGACCTTGTTTTGGTCTTTTCAAGCCCCTTGCAAGAGTTACTTCCCTTACAGTAAACCCTTGATGCCCCCCCTTTACCCTTTAATTTGATTTTCTGACTCGGGCCACATCAAACTCGTATAAGCCTAAATGATCAATGTACAGTGTAAAAAAAAACACCGAAATTAATGTGACAAGTTGCTAAAAAAGAGACTGGAAACTCTTTCTGTAGCAATTGTTTCCTATTGCATAAATCGAACAAAGGGATCTGAAATGTAATTTTTTCTAATCGCTTCAAACCACGACAAGAAAGCCAGTTACGTTGATTACCATCTCATACGGCAGTTACGCACATGCGAAAAGCACAGAAAACAATGTGACAAGTGGCTAAAAAGAGACTAAAAACTCTTTCAGTAGCAAGGAACTGAAGCATAATTTTTCTAATATCTTCAAACCGCAACAAGAAATCCAATTATGTTGACTACCGTTTCGTACGTGCCAGTTAGGCACATGCAAGAACACCAGAAAATGATGTGACAAGTGGCTAAAAAAAGACTTGAAGACTCTTTTCAGTAGCAACTGCTTCCTATTGCATAAGTCAAACAAAGAGAACTGATTTTTTTTATTTTATTTTTTTTTTCTCCAATCGACAACAAACCCATTTACGTTGACTACCGTCTCGTAGGTGCCCGTTTATGTATCCGCGAAAACATAAAAAAATCGACTGACGGGACGTTTCATAGCAGACGACACCTGTTTCTCAAGTCAAATATAGGGATTTTTCTTTTTTCGTTTTCTCTCACTAGGGCCATTGATTTGGTTGCGATGACTATCTCACCAATATGAGGCGGTTACGTGCTGCGCATGAAATTGTAAAATCAACTTAGACACTTTCGGAGGCAACTGATACCTGTTGCACAAATCAAAGAAAGGTAAATCAAACACTTCCCTGTTTTCATACCAGGGTCAGTTTTGGTGACCGTGCGAGTCAAAAGTCAATGTTATGTTGAACCGCTGCACAAAAAAATAAAATTCAGAAGCAACCGGTTGCTGTTGCAGAAACTTTTTCCGATGAAAAAGAAATCTTGTTTTCGTTTGAAGAATTAAAAAAATAGGCCATAAAGATATAAATAAGATGTAAGAATAACTTATAATAAAAATTTTCTTTGATAGGGTAGAAAACATTGTGGGAAAAGGAGAAAATGCTGGTAACCTGCATTGTCTCCTTTTCTCAGATTATTTTCCAAAGCCTTCTCTTTTAGGGGTGTTAAAAGGCGTCACTGTATGGTAAGGGGTCAATAAGGATAAACATATACCCTCCCCTCCCAATCATCCAATCAAATCTCATCCCTCTGTGAAATTATCCAATCACAGAAGCTTTTAGGAAAGCAGAATGGGTGCCAACAGCCAATCAGAGAGGCTGTGAGAAATTAAAAAATGGGCCCGGTCTGCCAGTCAGAGAGGCTTTGAAAATCAAAATGGGCCCAGTCAGCCAATCAGAGCGCTTCAAAATGGCGCCCTTATATAGCGATAAAAAACAGTGAACAAAAAACGGCATAAAAGTGGATTTAAAGTCTTTCTTAAAGGCTGCTGTGCAGTCCTTGGCAAATTGCCAGGCATGCACCATCCACACATGCCAGATTTCACTGAAAAAAGGCCAAAATTCAAGAAAACAAGGTGGCAGAAGACCTTGTTTTGGTCTTTTCAAGCCCCTTGCAAGAGTTACTTCCCTTACAGTAAACCCTTGATGCCCCCCCTTTACCCTTTAATTTGATTTTCTGACTCGGGCCACATCAAACTCGTATAAGCCTAAATGATCAATGTACAGTGTAAAAAAAAACACCGAAATTAATGTGACAAGTTGCTAAAAAAGAGACTGGAAACTCTTTCTGTAGCAATTGTTTCCTATTGCATAAATCGAACAAAGGGATCTGAAATGTAATTTTTTCTAATCGCTTCAAACCACGACAAGAAAGCCAGTTACGTTGATTACCATCTCATACGGCAGTTACGCACATGCGAAAAGCACAGAAAATAATGTGACAAGTGGCTAAAAAGAGACTAAAAACTCTTTCAGTAGCAAGGAACTGAAGCATAATTTTTCTAATATCTTCAAACCGCAACAAGAAATCCAATTATGTTGACTACCGTTTCGTACGTGCCAGTTAGGCACATGCGAGAACACCAGAAAATGATGTGACAAGTGGCTAAAAAAAGACTTGAAGACTCTTTTCAGTAGCAACTGCTTCCTATTGCATAAGTCAAACAAAGAGAACTGATTTTTTTTATTTTATTTTATTTTTTCTCCAATCGACAACAAACCCATTTACGTTGACTACCGTCTCGTAGGTGCCCGTTTATGTATCCGCGAAAACATAAAAAAATCGACTGACGGGACGTTTCATAGCAGACGACACCTGTTTCTCAAGTCAAATATAGGGATTTTTCTTTTTTCGTTTTCTCTCACTAGGGCCATTGTTTTGGTTGCGATGACTATCTCACCAATATGAGGCGGTTACGTGCTGCGCATGAAATTGTAAAATCAACTTAGACACTTTCGGAGGCAACTGATACCTGTTGCACAAATCAAAGAAAGGTAAATCAAACACTTCCCTGTTTTCATACCAGGGTCAGTTTTGGTGACCGTGCGAGTCAAAAGTCAATGTTATGTTGAACCGCTGCACAAAAAAATAAAATTCAGAAGCAACCGGTTGCTGTTGCAGAAACTTTTTCCGATGAAAAAGAAATCTTGTTTTCGTTTGAAGAATTAAAAAAATAGGCCATAAAGATATAGATAAGATGTAAGAATAACTTATAATAAAAATTTTCTTTGATAGGGTAGAAAACATTGTGGGAAAAGGAGAAAATGCTGGTAACCTGCATTGTCTCCTTTTCTCAGATTATTTTCCAAAGCCTTCTCTTTTAGGGGTGTTAAAAGGCGTCACTGTATGGTAAGGGGTCAATAAGGATAAACATATACCCTCCCCTCCCAATCATCCAATCAAATCTCATCCCTCTGTGAAATTATCCAATCACAGAAGCTTTTAGGAAAGCAGAATGGGTGCCAACAGCCAATCAGAGAGGCTGTGAGAAATTCAAAAATGGGCCCGGTCTGCCAGTCAGAGAGGCTTTGAAAATCAAAATGGGCCCAGTCAGCCAATCAGAGCGCTTCAAAATGGCGCCCTTATATAGCGATAAAAAACAGTGAACAAAAAACGGCATAAAAGTGGATTTAAAGTCTTTCTTAAAGGCTGCTGTGCAGTCCTTGGCAAATTGCTAGGCATGCACCATCCACACATGCCAGATTTCACTGAAAAAAGGCCAAAATTCAAGAAAACAAGGTGGCAGAAGACCTTGTTTTGGTCTTTTCAAGCCCCTTGCAAGAGTTACTTCCCTTACAGTAAACCCTTGATGCCCCCCCTTTACCCTTTAATTTGATTTTCTGACTCGGGCCACATCAAACTCATATAAGCCTAAATGATCAATGTACAGTGTAAAAAAAAACACCGAAATTAATGTGACAAGTTGCTAAAAAAGAGACTGGAAACTCTTTCTGTAGCAATTGTTTCCTATTGCATAAATCGAACAAAGGGATCTGAAATGTAATTTTTTCTAATCGCTTCAAACCACGACAAGAAAGCCAGTTACGTTGATTACCATCTCATACGGCAGTTACGCACATGCGAAAAGCACAGAAAACAATGTGACAAGTGGCTAAAAAGAGACTAAAAACTCTTTCAGTAGCAAGGAACTGAAGCATAATTTTTCTAATATCTTCAAACCACAACAAGAAATCCAATTATGTTGACTACCGTTTCGTACGTGCCAGTTAGGCACATGCGAGAACACCAGAAAATGATGTGACAAGTGGCTAAAAAAAGACTTGAAGACTCTTTTCAGTAGCAACTGCTTCCTATTGCATAAGTCAAACAAAGAGAACTGATTTTTTTTATTTTATTTTTTTTTTCTCCAATCGACAACAAACCCATTTACGTTGACTACCGTCTCGTAGGTGCCGGTTACGTATCCGCGAAAACATAAAAAAATCGACTGACGGGACGTTTCATAGCAGACGACACTTGTTTCTCAAGTCAAATATAGGGATTTTTCTTTTTTCGTTTTCTCTCACTAGGGCCATTGATTCGGTTGCGATGACTATCTCACCAATATGAGGCGGTTACGTGCTGCGCATGAAATTGTAAAATCAACTTAGACACTTTCGGAGGCAACTGATACCTGTTGCATAAATCAAAGAAAGGTAAATCAAACACTTCCCTGTTTTCATACCAGGGTCAGTTTTGGTGACCGTGCGAGTCAAAAGTCAATGTTATGTTGAACCGCTGCACAAAAAAATAAAATTCAGAAGCAACCGGTTGCTGTTGCAGAAACTTTTTCCGATGAAAAAGAAATCTTGTTTTCGTTTGAAGAATTAAAAAAATAGGCCATAAAGATATAAATAAGATGTAAGAATAACTTATTATAAAAATTTTCTTTGATAGGGTAGAAAACATTGTGGGAAAAGGAGAAAATGCTGGTAACCTGCATTGTCTCCTTTTCTCAGATTATTTTCCAAAGCCTTCTCTTTTAGGGGTGTTAAAAGGCGTCACTGTATGGTAAGGGGTCAATAAGGATAAACATATACCCTCCCCTCCCAATCATCCAATCAAATCTCATCCCTCTGTGAAATTATCCAATCACAGAAGCTTTTAGGAAAGCAGAATGGGTGCCAACAGCCAATCAGAGAGGCTGTGAGAAATTCAAAAATGGGCCCGGTCTGCCAGTCAGAGAGGCTTTGAAAATCAAAATGGGCCCAGTCAGCCAATCAGAGCGCTTCAAAATGGCGCCCTTATATAGCGATAAAAAACAGTGAACAAAAAACGGCATAAAAGTGGATTTAAAGTCTTTCTTAAAGGCTGCTGTGCAGTCCTTGGCAAATTGCCAGGCATGCACCATCCACACATGCCAGATTTCACTGAAAAAAGGCCAAAATTCAAGAAAACAAGGTGGCAGAAGACCTTGTTTTGGTCTTTTCAAGCCCCTTGCAAGAGTTACTTCCCTTACAGTAAACCCTTGATGCCCCCCCTTTACCCTTTAATTTGATTTTCTGACTCGGGCCACATCAAACTCGTATAAGCCTAAATGATCAATGTATAGTGTAAAAAAAAACACCGAAATTAATGTGACAAGTTGCTAAAAAAGAGACTGGAAACTCTTTCTGTAGCAATTGTTTCCTATTGCATAAATCGAACAAAGGGATCTGAAATGTAATTTTTTCTAATCGCTTCAAACCACGACAAGAAAGCCAGTTACGTTGATTACCATCTCATACGGCAGTTACGCACATGCGAAAAGCACAGAAAATAATGTGACAAGTGGCTAAAAAGAGACTAAAAACTCTTTCAGTAGCAAGGAACTGAAGCATAATTTTTCTAATATCTTCAAACCGCAACAAGAAATCCAATTATGTTGACTACCGTTTCGTACGTGCCAGTTAGGCACATGCGAGAACACCAGAAAATGATGTGACAAGTGGCTAAAAAAAGACTTGAAGACTCTTTTCAGTAGCAACTGCTTCCTATTGCATAAGTCAAACAAAGAGAACTGATTTTTTTTATTTTATTTTATTTTTTCTCCAATCGACAACAAACCCATTTACGTTGACTACCGTCTCGTAGGTGCCCCTTTATGTATCCGCGAAAACATAAAAAAATCGACTGACGGGACGTTTCATAGCAGACGACACCTGTTTCTCAAGTCAAATATAGGGATTTTTCTTTTTCGTTTTCTCTCACTAGGGCCATTGTTTTGGTTGCGATGACTATCTCACCAATATGAGGCGGTTACGTGCTGCGCATGAAATTGTAAAATCAACTTAGACACTTTCGGAGGCAACTGATACCTGTTGCACAAATCAAAGAAAGGTAAATCAAACACTTCCCTGTTTTCATACCAGGGTCAGTTTTGGTGACCGTGCGAGTCAAAAGTCAATGTTATGTTGAACCGCTGCACAAAAAAATAAAATTCAGAAGCAACCGGTTGCTGTTGCAGAAACTTTTTCCGATGAAAAAGAAATCTTGTTTTCGTTTGAAGAATTAAAAAAATAGGCCATAAAGATATAGATAAGATGTAAGAATAACTTATAATAAAAATTTTCTTTGATAGGGTAGAAAACATTGTGGGAAAAGGAGAAAATGCTGGTAACCTGCATTGTCTCCTTTTCTCAGATTATTTTCCAAAGCCTTCTCTTTTAGGGGTGTTAAAAGGCGTCACTGTATGGTAAGGGGTCAATAAGGATAAACATATACCCTCCCCTCCCAATCATCCAATCAAATCTCATCCCTCTGTGAAATTATCCAATCACAGAAGCTTTTAGGAAAGCAGAATGGGTGCCAACAGCCAATCAGAGAGGCTGTGAGAAATTCAAAAATGGGCCCGGTCTGCCAGTCAGAGAGGCTTTGAAAATCAAAATGGGCCCAGTCAGCCAATCAGAGCGCTTCAAAATGGCGCCCTTATATAGCGATAAAAAACAGTGAACAAAAAACGGCATAAAAGTGGATTTAAAGTCTTTCTTAAAGGCTGCTGTGCAGTCCTTGGCAAATTGCCAGGCATGCACCATCCACACATGCCAGATTTCACTGAAAAAAGGCCAAAATTCAAGAAAACAAGGTGGCAGAAGACCTTGTTTTGGTCTTTTCAAGCCCCTTGCAAGAGTTACTTCCCTTACAGTAAACCCTTGATGCCCCCCCTTTACCCTTTAATTTGATTTTCTGACTCGGGCCACATCAAACTCGTATAAGCCTAAATGATCAATGTACAGTGTAAAAAAAAACACCGAAATTAATGTGACAAGTTGCTAAAAAAGAGACTGGAAACTCTTTCTGTAGCAATTGTTTCCTATTGCATAAATCGAACAAAGGGATCTGAAATGTAATTTTTTCTAATCGCTTCAAACCACGACAAGAAAGCCAGTTACGTTGATTACCATCTCATACGGCAGTTACGCACATGCGAAAAGCACAGAAAACAATGTGACAAGTGGCTAAAAAGAGACTAAAAACTCTTTCAGTAGCAAGGAACTGAAGCATAATTTTTCTAATATCTTCAAACCGCAACAAGAAATCCAATTATGTTGACTACCGTTTCGTACGTGCCAGTTAGGCACATGCGAGAACACCAGAAAATGATGTGACAAGTGGCTAAAAAAAGACTTGAAGACTCTTTTCAGTAGCAACTGCTTCCTATTGCATAAGTCAAACAAAGAGAACTGATTTTTTTTATTTTATTTTTTTTTTCTCCAATCGACAACAAACCCATTTACGTTGACTACCGTCTCGTAGGTGCCCGTTTATGTATCCGCGAAAACATAAAAAAATCGACTGACGGGACGTTTCATAGCAGACGACACCTGTTTCTCAAGTCAAATATAGGGATTTTTCTTTTTTCGTTTTCTCTCACTAGGGCCATTGATTTGGTTGCGATGACTATCTCACCAATATGAGGCGGTTACGTGCTGCGCATGAAATTGTAAAATCAACTTAGACACTTTCGGAGGCAACTGATACCTGTTGCACAAATCAAAGAAAGGTAAATCAAACACTTCCCTGTTTTCATACCAGGGTCAGTTTTGGTGACCGTGCGAGTCAAAAGTCAATGTTATGTTGAACCGCTGCACAAAAAAATAAAATTCAGAAGCAACCGGTTGCTGTTGCAGAAACTTTTTCCGATGAAAAAGAAATCTTGTTTTCGTTTGAAGAATTAAAAAAATAGGCCATAAAGATATAAATAAGATGTAAGAATAACTTATAATAAAAATTTTCTTTGATAGGGTAGAAAACATTGTGGGAAAAGGAGAAAATGCTGGTAACCTGCATTGTCTCCTTTTCTCAGATTATTTTCCAAAGCCTTCTCTTTTAGGGGTGTTAAAAGGCGTCACTGTATGGTAAGGGGTCAATAAGGATAAACATATACCCTCCCCTCCCAATCATCCAATCAAATCTCATCCCTCTGTGAAATTATCCAATCACAGAAGCTTTTAGGAAAGCAGAATGGGTGCCAACAGCCAATCAGAGAGGCTGTGAGAAATTAAAAAATGGGCCCGGTCTGCCAGTCAGAGAGGCTTTGAAAATCAAAATGGGCCCAGTCAGCCAATCAGAGCGCTTCAAAATGGCGCCCTTATATAGCGATAAAAAACAGTGAACAAAAAACGGCATAAAAGTGGATTTAAAGTCTTTCTTAAAGGCTGCTGTGCAGTCCTTGGCAAATTGCCAGGCATGCACCATCCACACATGCCAGATTTCACTGAAAAAAGGCCAAAATTCAAGAAAACAAGGTGGCAGAAGACCTTGTTTTGGTCTTTTCAAGCCCCTTGCAAGAGTTACTTCCCTTACAGTAAACCCTTGATGCCCCCCCTTTACCCTTTAATTTGATTTTCTGACTCGGGCCACATCAAACTCGTATAAGCCTAAATGATCAATGTACAGTGTAAAAAAAAACACCGAAATTAATGTGACAAGTTGCTAAAAAAGAGACTGGAAACTCTTTCTGTAGCAATTGTTTCCTATTGCATAAATCGAACAAAGGGATCTGAAATGTAATTTTTTCTAATCGCTTCAAACCACGACAAGAAAGCCAGTTACGTTGATTACCATCTCATACGGCAGTTACGCACATGCGAAAAGCACAGAAAATAATGTGACAAGTGGCTAAAAAGAGACTAAAAACTCTTTCAGTAGCAAGGAACTGAAGCATAATTTTTCTAATATCTTCAAACCGCAACAAGAAATCCAATTATGTTGACTACCGTTTCGTACGTGCCAGTTAGGCACATGCGAGAACACCAGAAAATGATGTGACAAGTGGCTAAAAAAAGACTTGAAGACTCTTTTCAGTAGCAACTGCTTCCTATTGCATAAGTCAAACAAAGAGAACTGATTTTTTTTATTTTATTTTATTTTTTCTCCAATCGACAACAAACCCATTTACGTTGACTACCGTCTCGTAGGTGCCCGTTTATGTATCCGCGAAAACATAAAAAAATCGACTGACGGGACGTTTCATAGCAGACGACACCTGTTTCTCAAGTCAAATATAGGGATTTTTCTTTTTTCGTTTTCTCTCACTAGGGCCATTGTTTTGGTTGCGATGACTATCTCACCAATATGAGGCGGTTACGTGCTGCGCATGAAATTGTAAAATCAACTTAGACACTTTCGGAGGCAACTGATACCTGTTGCACAAATCAAAGAAAGGTAAATCAAACACTTCCCTGTTTTCATACCAGGGTCAGTTTTGGTGACCGTGCGAGTCAAAAGTCAATGTTATGTTGAACCGCTGCACAAAAAAATAAAATTCAGAAGCAACCGGTTGCTGTTGCAGAAACTTTTTCCGATGAAAAAGAAATCTTGTTTTCGTTTGAAGAATTAAAAAAATAGGCCATAAAGATATAGATAAGATGTAAGAATAACTTATAATAAAAATTTTCTTTGATAGGGTAGAAAACATTGTGGGAAAAGGAGAAAATGCTGGTAACCTGCATTGTCTCCTTTTCTCAGATTATTTTCCAAAGCCTTCTCTTTTAGGGGTGTTAAAAGGCGTCACTGTATGGTAAGGGGTCAATAAGGATAAACATATACCCTCCCCTCCCAATCATCCAATCAAATCTCATCCCTCTGTGAAATTATCCAATCACAGAAGCTTTTAGGAAAGCAGAATGGGTGCCAACAGCCAATCAGAGAGGCTGTGAGAAATTCAAAAATGGGCCCGGTCTGCCAGTCAGAGAGGCTTTGAAAATCAAAATGGGCCCAGTCAGCCAATCAGAGCGCTTCAAAATGGCGCCCTTATATAGCGATAAAAAACAGTGAACAAAAAACGGCATAAAAGTGGATTTAAAGTCTTTCTTAAAGGCTGCTGTGCAGTCCTTGGCAAATTGCCAGGCATGCACCATCCACACATGCCAGATTTCACTGAAAAAAGGCCAAAATTCAAGAAAACAAGGTGGCAGAAGACCTTGTTTTGGTCTTTTCAAGCCCCTTGCAAGAGTTACTTCCCTTACAGTAAACCCTTGATGCCCCCCCTTTACCCTTTAATTTGATTTTCTGACTCGGGCCACATCAAACTCATATAAGCCTAAATGATCAATGTACAGTGTAAAAAAAAACACCGAAATTAATGTGACAAGTTGCTAAAAAAGAGACTGGAAACTCTTTCTGTAGCAATTGTTTCCTATTGCATAAATCGAACAAAGGGATCTGAAATGTAATTTTTTCTAATCGCTTCAAACCACGACAAGAAAGCCAGTTACGTTGATTACCATCTCATACGGCAGTTACGCACATGCGAAAAGCACAGAAAACAATGTGACAAGTGGCTAAAAAGAGACTAAAAACTCTTTCAGTAGCAAGGAACTGAAGCATAATTTTTCTAATATCTTCAAACCACAACAAGAAATCCAATTATGTTGACTACCGTTTCGTACGTGCCAGTTAGGCACATGCGAGAACACCAGAAAATGATGTGACAAGTGGCTAAAAAAAGACTTGAAGACTCTTTTCAGTAGCAACTGCTTCCTATTGCATAAGTCAAACAAAGAGAACTGATTTTTTTTATTTTATTTTTTTTTTCTCCAATCGACAACAAACCCATTTACGTTGACTACCGTCTCGTAGGTGCCGGTTACGTATCCGCGAAAACATAAAAAAATCGACTGACGGGACGTTTCATAGCAGACGACACTTGTTTCTCAAGTCAAATATAGGGATTTTTCTTTTTTCGTTTTCTCTCACTAGGGCCATTGATTCGGTTGCGATGACTATCTCACCAATATGAGGCGGTTACGTGCTGCGCATGAAATTGTAAAATCAACTTAGACACTTTCGGAGGCAACTGATACCTGTTGCATAAATCAAAGAAAGGTAAATCAAACACTTCCCTGTTTTCATACCAGGGTCAGTTTTGGTGACCGTGCGAGTCAAAAGTCAATGTTATGTTGAACCGCTGCACAAAAAAATAAAATTCAGAAGCAACCGGTTGCTGTTGCAGAAACTTTTTCCGATGAAAAAGAAATCTTGTTTTCGTTTGAAGAATTAAAAAAATAGGCCATAAAGATATAAATAAGATGTAAGAATAACTTATTATAAAAATTTTCTTTGATAGGGTAGAAAACATTGTGGGAAAAGGAGAAAATGCTGGTAACCTGCATTGTCTCCTTTTCTCAGATTATTTTCCAAAGCCTTCTCTTTTAGGGGTGTTAAAAGGCGTCACTGTATGGTAAGGGGTCAATAAGGATAAACATATACCCTCCCCTCCCAATCATCCAATCAAATCTCATCCCTCTGTGAAATTATCCAATCACAGAAGCTTTTAGGAAAGCAGAATGGGTGCCAACAGCCAATCAGAGAGGCTGTGAGAAATTCAAAAATGGGCCCGGTCTGCCAGTCAGAGAGGCTTTGAAAATCAAAATGGGCCCAGTCAGCCAATCAGAGCGCTTCAAAATGGCGCCCTTATATAGCGATAAAAAACAGTGAACAAAAAACGGCATAAAAGTGGATTTAAAGTCTTTCTTAAAGGCTGCTGTGCAGTCCTTGGCAAATTGCCAGGCATGCACCATCCACACATGCCAGATTTCACTGAAAAAAGGCCAAAATTCAAGAAAACAAGGTGGCAGAAGACCTTGTTTTGGTCTTTTCAAGCCCCTTGCAAGAGTTACTTCCCTTACAGTAAACCCTTGATGCCCCCCCTTTACCCTTTAATTTGATTTTCTGACTCGGGCCACATCAAACTCGTATAAGCCTAAATGATCAATGTACAGTGTAAAAAAAAACACCGAAATTAATGTGACAAGTTGCTAAAAAAGAGACTGGAAACTCTTTCTGTAGCAATTGTTTCCTATTGCATAAATCGAACAAAGGGATCTGAAATGTAATTTTTTCTAATCGCTTCAAACCACGACAAGAAAGCCAGTTACGTTGATTACCATCTCATACGGCAGTTACGCACATGCGAAAAGCACAGAAAATAATGTGACAAGTGGCTAAAAAGAGACTAAAAACTCTTTCAGTAGCAAGGAACTGAAGCATAATTTTTCTAATATCTTCAAACCGCAACAAGAAATCCAATTATGTTGACTACCGTTTCGTACGTGCCAGTTAGGCACATGCGAGAACACCAGAAAATGATGTGACAAGTGGCTAAAAAAAGACTTGAAGACTCTTTTCAGTAGCAACTGCTTCCTATTGCATAAGTCAAACAAAGAGAACTGATTTTTTTTATTTTATTTTATTTTTTCTCCAATCGACAACAAACCCATTTACGTTGACTACCGTCTCGTAGGTGCCCCTTTATGTATCCGCGAAAACATAAAAAAATCGACTGACGGGACGTTTCATAGCAGACGACACCTGTTTCTCAAGTCAAATATAGGGATTTTTCTTTTTTCGTTTTCTCTCACTAGGGCCATTGTTTTGGTTGCGATGACTATCTCACCAATATGAGGCGGTTACGTGCTGCGCATGAAATTGTAAAATCAACTTAGACACTTTCGGAGGCAACTGATACCTGTTGCACAAATCAAAGAAAGGTAAATCAAACACTTCCCTGTTTTCATACCAGGGTCAGTTTTGGTGACCGTGCGAGTCAAAAGTCAATGTTATGTTGAACCGCTGCACAAAAAAATAAAATTCAGAAGCAACCGGTTGCTGTTGCAGAAACTTTTTCCGATGAAAAAGAAATCTTGTTTTCGTTTGAAGAATTAAAAAAATAGGCCATAAAGATATAGATAAGATGTAAGAATAACTTATAATAAAAATTTTCTTTGATAGGGTAGAAAACATTGTGGGAAAAGGAGAAAATGCTGGTAACCTGCATTGTCTCCTTTTCTCAGATTATTTTCCAAAGCCTTCTCTTTTAGGGGTGTTAAAAGGCGTCACTGTATGGTAAGGGGTCAATAAGGATAAACATATACCCTCCCCTCCCAATCATCCAATCAAATCTCATCCCTCTGTGAAATTATCCAATCACAGAAGCTTTTAGGAAAGCAGAATGGGTGCCAACAGCCAATCAGAGAGGCTGTGAGAAATTCAAAAATGGGCCCGGTCTGCCAGTCAGAGAGGCTTTGAAAATCAAAATGGGCCCAGTCAGCCAATCAGAGCGCTTCAAAATGGCGCCCTTATATAGCGATAAAAAACAGTGAACAAAAAACGGCATAAAAGTGGATTTAAAGTCTTTCTTAAAGGCTGCTGTGCAGTCCTTGGCAAATTGCCAGGCATGCACCATCCACACATGCCAGATTTCACTGAAAAAAGGCCAAAATTCAAGAAAACAAGGTGGCAGAAGACCTTGTTTTGGTCTTTTCAAGCCCCTTGCAAGAGTTACTTCCCTTACAGTAAACCCTTGATGCCCCCCCTTTACCCTTTAATTTGATTTTCTGACTCGGGCCACATCAAACTCATATAAGCCTAAATGATCAATGTACAGTGTAAAAAAAAACACCGAAATTAATGTGACAAGTTGCTAAAAAAGAGACTGGAAACTCTTTCTGTAGCAATTGTTTCCTATTGCATAAATCGAACAAAGGGATCTGAAATGTAATTTTTTCTAATCGCTTCAAACCACGACAAGAAAGCCAGTTACGTTGATTACCATCTCATACGGCAGTTACGCACATGCGAAAAGCACAGAAAACAATGTGACAAGTGGCTAAAAAGAGACTAAAAACTCTTTCAGTAGCAAGGAACTGAAGCATAATTTTTCTAATATCTTCAAACCACAACAAGAAATCCAATTATGTTGACTACCGTTTCGTACGTGCCAGTTAGGCACATGCGAGAACACCAGAAAATGATGTGACAAGTGGCTAAAAAAAGACTTGAAGACTCTTTTCAGTAGCAACTGCTTCCTATTGCATAAGTCAAACAAAGAGAACTGATTTTTTTTATTTTATTTTTTTTTTCTCCAATCGACAACAAACCCATTTACGTTGACTACCGTCTCGTAGGTGCCGGTTACGTATCCGCGAAAACATAAAAAAATCGACTGACGGGACGTTTCATAGCAGACGACACTTGTTTCTCAAGTCAAATATAGGGATTTTTCTTTTTTCGTTTTCTCTCACTAGGGCCATTGATTCGGTTGCGATGACTATCTCACCAATATGAGGCGGTTACGTGCTGCGCATGAAATTGTAAAATCAACTTAGACACTTTCGGAGGCAACTGATACCTGTTGCATAAATCAAAGAAAGGTAAATCAAACACTTCCCTGTTTTCATACCAGGGTCAGTTTTGGTGACCGTGCGAGTCAAAAGTCAATGTTATGTTGAACCGCTGCACAAAAAAATAAAATTCAGAAGCAACCGGTTGCTGTTGCAGAAACTTTTTCCGATGAAAAAGAAATCTTGTTTTCGTTTGAAGAATTAAAAAAATAGGCCATAAAGATATAAATAAGATGTAAGAATAACTTATTATAAAAATTTTCTTTGATAGGGTAGAAAACATTGTGGGAAAAGGAGAAAATGCTGGTAACCTGCATTGTCTCCTTTTCTCAGATTATTTTCCAAAGCCTTCTCTTTTAGGGGTGTTAAAAGGCGTCACTGTATGGTAAGGGGTCAATAAGGATAAACATATACCCTCCCCTCCCAATCATCCAATCAAATCTCATCCCTCTGTGAAATTATCCAATCACAGAAGCTTTTAGGAAAGCAGAATGGGTGCCAACAGCCAATCAGAGAGGCTGTGAGAAATTCAAAAATGGGCCCGGTCTGCCAGTCAGAGAGGCTTTGAAAATCAAAATGGGCCCAGTCAGCCAATCAGAGCGCTTCAAAATGGCGCCCTTATATAGCGATAAAAAACAGTGAACAAAAAACGGCATAAAAGTGGATTTAAAGTCTTTCTTAAAGGCTGCTGTGCAGTCCTTGGCAAATTGCCAGGCATGCACCATCCACACATGCCAGATTTCACTGAAAAAAGGCCAAAATTCAAGAAAACAAGGTGGCAGAAGACCTTGTTTTGGTCTTTTCAAGCCCCTTGCAAGAGTTACTTCCCTTACAGTAAACCCTTGATGCCCCCCCTTTACCCTTTAATTTGATTTTCTGACTCGGGCCACATCAAACTCGTATAAGCCTAAATGATCAATGTACAGTGTAAAAAAAAACACCGAAATTAATGTGACAAGTTGCTAAAAAAGAGACTGGAAACTCTTTCTGTAGCAATTGTTTCCTATTGCATAAATCGAACAAAGGGATCTGAAATGTAATTTTTTCTAATCGCTTCAAACCACGACAAGAAAGCCAGTTACGTTGATTACCATCTCATACGGCAGTTACGCACATGCGAAAAGCACAGAAAATAATGTGACAAGTGGCTAAAAAGAGACTAAAAACTCTTTCAGTAGCAAGGAACTGAAGCATAATTTTTCTAATATCTTCAAACCGCAACAAGAAATCCAATTATGTTGACTACCGTTTCGTACGTGCCAGTTAGGCACATGCGAGAACACCAGAAAATGATGTGACAAGTGGCTAAAAAAAGACTTGAAGACTCTTTTCAGTAGCAACTGCTTCCTATTGCATAAGTCAAACAAAGAGAACTGATTTTTTTTATTTTATTTTATTTTTTCTCCAATCGACAACAAACCCATTTACGTTGACTACCGTCTCGTAGGTGCCCCTTTATGTATCCGCGAAAACATAAAAAAATCGACTGACGGGACGTTTCATAGCAGACGACACCTGTTTCTCAAGTCAAATATAGGGATTTTTCTTTTTTCGTTTTCTCTCACTAGGGCCATTGTTTTGGTTGCGATGACTATCTCACCAATATGAGGCGGTTACGTGCTGCGCATGAAATTGTAAAATCAACTTAGACACTTTCGGAGGCAACTGATACCTGTTGCACAAATCAAAGAAAGGTAAATCAAACACTTCCCTGTTTTCATACCAGGGTCAGTTTTGGTGACCGTGCGAGTCAAAAGTCAATGTTATGTTGAACCGCTGCACAAAAAAATAAAATTCAGAAGCAACCGGTTGCTGTTGCAGAAACTTTTTCCGATGAAAAAGAAATCTTGTTTTCGTTTGAAGAATTAAAAAAATAGGCCATAAAGATATAGATAAGATGTAAGAATAACTTATAATAAAAATTTTCTTTGATAGGGTAGAAAACATTGTGGGAAAAGGAGAAAATGCTGGTAACCTGCATTGTCTCCTTTTCTCAGATTATTTTCCAAAGCCTTCTCTTTTAGGGGTGTTAAAAGGCGTCACTGTATGGTAAGGGGTCAATAAGGATAAACATATACCCTCCCCTCCCAATCATCCAATCAAATCTCATCCCTCTGTGAAATTATCCAATCACAGAAGCTTTTAGGAAAGCAGAATGGGTGCCAACAGCCAATCAGAGAGGCTGTGAGAAATTCAAAAATGGGCCCGGTCTGCCAGTCAGAGAGGCTTTGAAAATCAAAATGGGCCCAGTCAGCCAATCAGAGCGCTTCAAAATGGCGCCCTTATATAGCGATAAAAAACAGTGAACAAAAAACGGCATAAAAGTGGATTTAAAGTCTTTCTTAAAGGCTGCTGTGCAGTCCTTGGCAAATTGCCAGGCATGCACCATCCACACATGCCAGATTTCACTGAAAAAAGGCCAAAATTCAAGAAAACAAGGTGGCAGAAGACCTTGTTTTGGTCTTTTCAAGCCCCTTGCAAGAGTTACTTCCCTTACAGTAAACCCTTGATGCCCCCCCTTTACCCTTTAATTTGATTTTCTGACTCGGGCCACATCAAACTCATATAAGCCTAAATGATCAATGTACAGTGTAAAAAAAAACACCGAAATTAATGTGACAAGTTGCTAAAAAAGAGACTGGAAACTCTTTCTGTAGCAATTGTTTCCTATTGCATAAATCGAACAAAGGGATCTGAAATGTAATTTTTTCTAATCGCTTCAAACCACGACAAGAAAGCCAGTTACGTTGATTACCATCTCATACGGCAGTTACGCACATGCGAAAAGCACAGAAAACAATGTGACAAGTGGCTAAAAAGAGACTAAAAACTCTTTCAGTAGCAAGGAACTGAAGCATAATTTTTCTAATATCTTCAAACCACAACAAGAAATCCAATTATGTTGACTACCGTTTCGTACGTGCCAGTTAGGCACATGCGAGAACACCAGAAAATGATGTGACAAGTGGCTAAAAAAAGACTTGAAGACTCTTTTCAGTAGCAACTGCTTCCTATTGCATAAGTCAAACAAAGAGAACTGATTTTTTTTATTTTATTTTTTTTTTCTCCAATCGACAACAAACCCATTTACGTTGACTACCGTCTCGTAGGTGCCGGTTACGTATCCGCGAAAACATAAAAAAATCGACTGACGGGACGTTTCATAGCAGACGACACTTGTTTCTCAAGTCAAATATAGGGATTTTTCTTTTTTCGTTTTCTCTCACTAGGGCCATTGATTCGGTTGCGATGACTATCTCACCAATATGAGGCGGTTACGTGCTGCGCATGAAATTGTAAAATCAACTTAGACACTTTCGGAGGCAACTGATACCTGTTGCATAAATCAAAGAAAGGTAAATCAAACACTTCCCTGTTTTCATACCAGGGTCAGTTTTGGTGACCGTGCGAGTCAAAAGTCAATGTTATGTTGAACCGCTGCACAAAAAAATAAAATTCAGAAGCAACCGGTTGCTGTTGCAGAAACTTTTTCCGATGAAAAAGAAATCTTGTTTTCGTTTGAAGAATTAAAAAAATAGGCCATAAAGATATAAATAAGATGTAAGAATAACTTATTATAAAAATTTTCTTTGATAGGGTAGAAAACATTGTGGGAAAAGGAGAAAATGCTGGTAACCTGCATTGTCTCCTTTTCTCAGATTATTTTCCAAAGCCTTCTCTTTTAGGGGTGTTAAAAGGCGTCACTGTATGGTAAGGGGTCAATAAGGATAAACATATACCCTCCCCTCCCAATCATCCAATCAAATCTCATCCCTCTGTGAAATTATCCAATCACAGAAGCTTTTAGGAAAGCAGAATGGGTGCCAACAGCCAATCAGAGAGGCTGTGAGAAATTCAAAAATGGGCCCGGTCTGCCAGTCAGAGAGGCTTTGAAAATCAAAATGGGCCCAGTCAGCCAATCAGAGCGCTTCAAAATGGCGCCCTTATATAGCCATAAAAAACAGTGAACAAAAAACGGCATAAAAGTGGATTTAAAGTCTTTCTTAAAGGCTGCTGTGCAGTCCTTGGCAAATTGCCAGGCATGCACCATCCACACATGCCAGATTTCACTGAAAAAAGGCCAAAATTCAAGAAAACAAGGTGGCAGAAGACCTTGTTTTGGTCTTTTCAAGCCCCTTGCAAGAGTTACTTCCCTTACAGTAAACCCTTGATGCCCCCCCTTTACCCTTTAATTTGATTTTCTGACTCGGGCCACATCAAACTCGTATAAGCCTAAATGATCAATGTACAGTGTAAAAAAAAACACCGAAATTAATGTGACAAGTTGCTAAAAAAGAGACTGGAAACTCTTTCTGTAGCAATTGTTTCCTATTGCATAAATCGAACAAAGGGATCTGAAATGTAATTTTTTCTAATCGCTTCAAACCACGACAAGAAAGCCAGTTACGTTGATTACCATCTCATACGGCAGTTACGCACATGCGAAAAGCACAGAAAATAATGTGACAAGTGGCTAAAAAGAGACTAAAAACTCTTTCAGTAGCAAGGAACTGAAGCATAATTTTTCTAATATCTTCAAACCGCAACAAGAAATCCAATTATGTTGACTACCGTTTCGTACGTGCCAGTTAGGCACATGCGAGAACACCAGAAAATGATGTGACAAGTGGCTAAAAAAAGACTTGAAGACTCTTTTCAGTAGCAACTGCTTCCTATTGCATAAGTCAAACAAAGAGAACTGATTTTTTTTATTTTATTTTATTTTTTCTCCAATCGACAACAAACCCATTTACGTTGACTACCGTCTCGTAGGTGCCCCTTTATGTATCCGCGAAAACATAAAAAAATCGACTGACGGGACGTTTCATAGCAGACGACACCTGTTTCTCAAGTCAAATATAGGGATTTTTCTTTTTTCGTTTTCTCTCACTAGGGCCATTGTTTTGGTTGCGATGACTATCTCACCAATATGAGGCGGTTACGTGCTGCGCATGAAATTGTAAAATCAACTTAGACACTTTCGGAGGCAACTGATACCTGTTGCACAAATCAAAGAAAGGTAAATCAAACACTTCCCTGTTTTCATACCAGGGTCAGTTTTGGTGACCGTGCGAGTCAAAAGTCAATGTTATGTTGAACCGCTGCACAAAAAAATAAAATTCAGAAGCAACCGGTTGCTGTTGCAGAAACTTTTTCCGATGAAAAAGAAATCTTGTTTTCGTTTGAAGAATTAAAAAAATAGGCCATAAAGATATAAATAAGATGTAAGAATAACTTATAATAAAAATTTTCTTTGATAGGGTAGAAAACATTGTGGGAAAAGGAGAAAATGCTGGTAACCTGCATTGTCTCCTTTTCTCAGATTATTTTCCAAAGCCTTCTCTTTTAGGGGTGTTAAAAGGCGTCACTGTATGGTAAGGGGTCAATAAGGATAAACATATACCCTCCCCTCCCAATCATCCAATCAAATCTCATCCCTCTGTGAAATTATCCAATCACAGAAGCTTTTAGGAAAGCAGAATGGGTGCCAACAGCCAATCAGAGAGGCTGTGAGAAATTCAAAAATGGGCCCGGTCTGCCAGTCAGAGAGGCTTTGAAAATCAAAATGGGCCCAGTCAGCCAATCAGAGCGCTTCAAAATGGCGCCCTTATATAGCGATAAAAAACAGTGAACAAAAAACGGCATAAAAGTGGATTTAAAGTCTTTCTTAAAGGCTGCTGTGCAGTCCTTGGCAAATTGCCAGGCATGCACCATCCACACATGCCAGATTTCACTGAAAAAAGGCCAAAATTCAAGAAAACAAGGTGGCAGAAGACCTTGTTTTGGTCTTTTCAAGCCCCTTGCAAGAGTTACTTCCCTTACAGTAAACCCTTGATGCCCCCCCTTTACCCTTTAATTTGATTTTCTGACTCGGGCCACATCAAACTCATATAAGCCTAAATGATCAATGTACAGTGTAAAAAAAAACACCGAAATTAATGTGACAAGTTGCTAAAAAAGAGACTGGAAACTCTTTCTGTAGCAATTGTTTCCTATTGCATAAATCGAACAAAGGGATCTGAAATGTAATTTTTTCTAATCGCTTCAAACCACGACAAGAAAGCCAGTTACGTTGATTACCATCTCATACGGCAGTTACGCACATGCGAAAAGCACAGAAAACAATGTGACAAGTGGCTAAAAAGAGACTAAAAACTCTTTCAGTAGCAAGGAACTGAAGCATAATTTTTCTAATATCTTCAAACCACAACAAGAAATCCAATTATGTTGACTACCGTTTCGTACGTGCCAGTTAGGCACATGCGAGAACACCAGAAAATGATGTGACAAGTGGCTAAAAAAAGACTTGAAGACTCTTTTCAGTAGCAACTGCTTCCTATTGCATAAGTCAAACAAAGAGAACTGATTTTTTTTATTTTATTTTTTTTTTCTCCAATCGACAACAAACCCATTTACGTTGACTACCGTCTCGTAGGTGCCGGTTACGTATCCGCGAAAACATAAAAAAATCGACTGACGGGACGTTTCATAGCAGACGACACTTGTTTCTCAAGTCAAATATAGGGATTTTTCTTTTTTCGTTTTCTCTCACTAGGGCCATTGATTCGGTTGCGATGACTATCTCACCAATATGAGGCGGTTACGTGCTGCGCATGAAATTGTAAAATCAACTTAGACACTTTCGGAGGCAACTGATACCTGTTGCATAAATCAAAGAAAGGTAAATCAAACACTTCCCTGTTTTCATACCAGGGTCAGTTTTGGTGACCGTGCGAGTCAAAAGTCAATGTTATGTTGAACCGCTGCACAAAAAAATAAAATTCAGAAGCAACCGGTTGCTGTTGCAGAAACTTTTTCCGATGAAAAAGAAATCTTGTTTTCGTTTGAAGAATTAAAAAAATAGGCCATAAAGATATAAATAAGATGTAAGAATAACTTATTATAAAAATTTTCTTTGATAGGGTAGAAAACATTGTGGGAAAAGGAGAAAATGCTGGTAACCTGCATTGTCTCCTTTTCTCAGATTATTTTCCAAAGCCTTCTCTTTTAGGGGTGTTAAAAGGCGTCACTGTATGGTAAGGGGTCAATAAGGATAAACATATACCCTCCCCTCCTAATCATCCAATCAAATCTCATCCCTCTGTGAAATTATCCAATCACAGAAGCTTTTAGGAAAGCAGAATGGGTGCCAACAGCCAATCAGAGAGGCTGTGAGAAATTCAAAAATGGGCCCGGTCTGCCAGTCAGAGAGGCTTTGAAAATCAAAATGGGCCCAGTCAGCCAATCAGAGCGCTTCAAAATGGCGCCCTTATATAGCGATAAAAAACAGTGAACAAAAAACGGCATAAAAGTGGATTTAAAGTCTTTCTTAAAGGCTGCTGTGCAGTCCTTGGCAAATTGCCAGGCATGCACCATCCACACATGCCAGATTTCACTGAAAAAAGGCCAAAATTCAAGAAAACAAGGTGGCAGAAGACCTTGTTTTGGTCTTTTCAAGCCCCTTGCAAGAGTTACTTCCCTTACAGTAAACCCTTGATGCCCCCCCTTTACCCTTTAATTTGATTTTCTGACTCGGGCCACATCAAACTCGTATAAGCCTAAATGATCAATGTACAGTGTAAAAAAAAACACCGAAATTAATGTGACAAGTTGCTAAAAAAGAGACTGGAAACTCTTTCTGTAGCAATTGTTTCCTATTGCATAAATCGAACAAAGGGATCTGAAATGTAATTTTTTCTAATCGCTTCAAACCACGACAAGAAAGCCAGTTACGTTGATTACCATCTCATACGGCAGTTACGCACATGCGAAAAGCACAGAAAACAATGTGACAAGTGGCTAAAAAGAGACTAAAAACTCTTTCAGTAGCAAGGAACTGAAGCATAATTTTTCTAATATCTTCAAACCGCAACAAGAAATCCAATTATGTTGACTACCGTTTCGTACGTGCCAGTTAGGCACATGCGAGAACACCAGAAAATGATGTGACAAGTGGCTAAAAAAAGACTTGAAGACTCTTTTCAGTAGCAACTGCTTCCTATTGCATAAGTCAAACAAAGAGAACTGATTTTTTTTATTTTATTTTTTTTTTCTCCAATCGACAACAAACCCATTTACGTTGACTACCGTCTCGTAGGTGCCCGTTTATGTATCCGCGAAAACATAAAAAAATCGACTGACGGGACGTTTCATAGCAGACGACACCTGTTTCTCAAGTCAAATATAGGGATTTTTCTTTTTTCGTTTTCTCTCACTAGGGCCATTGATTTGGTTGCGATGACTATCTCACCAATATGAGGCGGTTACGTGCTGCGCATGAAATTGTAAAATCAACTTAGACACTTTCGGAGGCAACTGATACCTGTTGCACAAATCAAAGAAAGGTAAATCAAACACTTCCCTGTTTTCATACCAGGGTCAGTTTTGGTGACCGTGCGAGTCAAAAGTCAATGTTATGTTGAACCGCTGCACAAAAAAATAAAATTCAGAAGCAACCGGTTGCTGTTGCAGAAACTTTTTCCGATGAAAAAGAAATCTTGTTTTCGTTTGAAGAATTAAAAAAATAGGCCATAAAGATATAAATAAGATGTAAGAATAACTTATAATAAAAATTTTCTTTGATAGGGTAGAAAACATTGTGGGAAAAGGAGAAAATGCTGGTAACCTGCATTGTCTCCTTTTCTCAGATTATTTTCCAAAGCCTTCTCTTTTAGGGGTGTTAAAAGGCGTCACTGTATGGTAAGGGGTCAATAAGGATAAACATATACCCTCCCCTCCCAATCATCCAATCAAATCTCATCCCTCTGTGAAATTATCCAATCACAGAAGCTTTTAGGAAAGCAGAATGGGTGCCAACAGCCAATCAGAGAGGCTGTGAGAAATTAAAAAATGGGCCCGGTCTGCCAGTCAGAGAGGCTTTGAAAATCAAAATGGGCCCAGTCAGCCAATCAGAGCGCTTCAAAATGGCGCCCTTATATAGCGATAAAAAACAGTGAACAAAAAACGGCATAAAAGTGGATTTAAAGTCTTTCTTAAAGGCTGCTGTGCAGTCCTTGGCAAATTGCCAGGCATGCACCATCCACACATGCCAGATTTCACTGAAAAAAGGCCAAAATTCAAGAAAACAAGGTGGCAGAAGACCTTGTTTTGGTCTTTTCAAGCCCCTTGCAAGAGTTACTTCCCTTACAGTAAACCCTTGATGCCCCCCTTTACCCTTTAATTTGATTTTCTGACTCGGGCCACATCAAACTCGTATAAGCCTAAATGATCAATGTACAGTGTAAAAAAAAACACCGAAATTAATGTGACAAGTTGCTAAAAAAGAGACTGGAAACTCTTTCTGTAGCAATTGTTTCCTATTGCATAAATCGAACAAAGGGATCTGAAATGTAATTTTTTCTAATCGCTTCAAACCACGACAAGAAAGCCAGTTACGTTGATTACCATCTCATACGGCAGTTACGCACATGCGAAAAGCACAGAAAATAATGTGACAAGTGGCTAAAAAGAGACTAAAAACTCTTTCAGTAGCAAGGAACTGAAGCATAATTTTTCTAATATCTTCAAACCGCAACAAGAAATCCAATTATGTTGACTACCGTTTCGTACGTGCCAGTTAGGCACATGCGAGAACACCAGAAAATGATGTGACAAGTGGCTAAAAAAAGACTTGAAGACTCTTTTCAGTAGCAACTGCTTCCTATTGCATAAGTCAAACAAAGAGAACTGATTTTTTTTATTTTATTTTATTTTTTCTCCAATCGACAACAAACCCATTTACGTTGACTACCGTCTCGTAGGTGCCCGTTTATGTATCCGCGAAAACATAAAAAAATCGACTGACGGGACGTTTCATAGCAGACGACACCTGTTTCTCAAGTCAAATATAGGGATTTTTCTTTTTTCGTTTTCTCTCACTAGGGCCATTGTTTTGGTTGCGATGACTATCTCACCAATATGAGGCGGTTACGTGCTGCGCATGAAATTGTAAAATCAACTTAGACACTTTCGGAGGCAACTGATACCTGTTGCACAAATCAAAGAAAGGTAAATCAAACACTTCCCTGTTTTCATACCAGGGTCAGTTTTGGTGACCGTGCGAGTCAAAAGTCAATGTTATGTTGAACCGCTGCACAAAAAAATAAAATTCAGAAGCAACCGGTTGCTGTTGCAGAAACTTTTTCCGATGAAAAAGAAATCTTGTTTTCGTTTGAAGAATTAAAAAAATAGGCCATAAAGATATAGATAAGATGTAAGAATAACTTATAATAAAAATTTTCTTTGATAGGGTAGAAAACATTGTGGGAAAAGGAGAAAATGCTGGTAACCTGCATTGTCTCCTTTTCTCAGATTATTTTCCAAAGCCTTCTCTTTTAGGGGTGTTAAAAGGCGTCACTGTATGGTAAGGGGTCAATAAGGATAAACATATACCCTCCCCTCCCAATCATCCAATCAAATCTCATCCCTCTGTGAAATTATCCAATCACAGAAGCTTTTAGGAAAGCAGAATGGGTGCCAACAGCCAATCAGAGAGGCTGTGAGAAATTCAAAAATGGGCCCGGTCTGCCAGTCAGAGAGGCTTTGAAAATCAAAATGGGCCCAGTCAGCCAATCAGAGCGCTTCAAAATGGCGCCCTTATATAGCGATAAAAAACAGTGAACAAAAAACGGCATAAAAGTGGATTTAAAGTCTTTCTTAAAGGCTGCTGTGCAGTCCTTGGCAAATTGCCAGGCATGCACCATCCACACATGCCAGATTTCACTGAAAAAAGGCCAAAATTCAAGAAAACAAGGTGGCAGAAGACCTTGTTTTGGTCTTTTCAAGCCCCTTGCAAGAGTTACTTCCCTTACAGTAAACCCTTGATGCCCCCCCTTTACCCTTTAATTTGATTTTCTGACTCGGGCCACATCAAACTCATATAAGCCTAAATGATCAATGTACAGTGTAAAAAAAAACACCGAAATTAATGTGACAAGTTGCTAAAAAAGAGACTGGAAACTCTTTCTGTAGCAATTGTTTCCTATTGCATAAATCGAACAAAGGGATCTGAAATGTAATTTTTTCTAATCGCTTCAAACCACGACAAGAAAGCCAGTTACGTTGATTACCATCTCATACGGCAGTTACGCACATGCGAAAAGCACAGAAAACAATGTGACAAGTGGCTAAAAAGAGACTAAAAACTCTTTCAGTAGCAAGGAACTGAAGCATAATTTTTCTAATATCTTCAAACCACAACAAGAAATCCAATTATGTTGACTACCGTTTCGTACGTGCCAGTTAGGCACATGCGAGAACACCAGAAAATGATGTGACAAGTGGCTAAAAAAAGACTTGAAGACTCTTTTCAGTAGCAACTGCTTCCTATTGCATAAGTCAAACAAAGAGAACTGATTTTTTTTATTTTATTTTTTTTTTCTCCAATCGACAACAAACCCATTTACGTTGACTACCGTCTCGTAGGTGCCGGTTACGTATCCGCGAAAACATAAAAAAATCGACTGACGGGACGTTTCATAGCAGACGACACTTGTTTCTCAAGTCAAATATAGGGATTTTTCTTTTTTCGTTTTCTCTCACTAGGGCCATTGATTCGGTTGCGATGACTATCTCACCAATATGAGGCGGTTACGTGCTGCGCATGAAATTGTAAAATCAACTTAGACACTTTCGGAGGCAACTGATACCTGTTGCATAAATCAAAGAAAGGTAAATCAAACACTTCCCTGTTTTCATACCAGGGTCAGTTTTGGTGACCGTGCGAGTCAAAAGTCAATGTTATGTTGAACCGCTGCACAAAAAAATAAAATTCAGAAGCAACCGGTTGCTGTTGCAGAAACTTTTTCCGATGAAAAAGAAATCTTGTTTTCGTTTGAAGAATTAAAAAAATAGGCCATAAAGATATAAATAAGATGTAAGAATAACTTATTATAAAAATTTTCTTTGATAGGGTAGAAAACATTGTGGGAAAAGGAGAAAATGCTGGTAACCTGCATTGTCTCCTTTTCTCAGATTATTTTCCAAAGCCTTCTCTTTTAGGGGTGTTAAAAGGCGTCACTGTATGGTAAGGGGTCAATAAGGATAAACATATACCCTCCCCTCCCAATCATCCAATCAAATCTCATCCCTCTGTGAAATTATCCAATCACAGAAGCTTTTAGGAAAGCAGAATGGGTGCCAACAGCCAATCAGAGAGGCTGTGAGAAATTCAAAAATGGGCCCGGTCTGCCAGTCAGAGAGGCTTTGAAAATCAAAATGGGCCCAGTCAGCCAATCAGAGCGCTTCAAAATGGCGCCCTTATATAGCGATAAAAAACAGTGAACAAAAAACGGCATAAAAGTGGATTTAAAGTCTTTCTTAAAGGCTGCTGTGCAGTCCTTGGCAAATTGCCAGGCATGCACCATCCACACATGCCAGATTTCACTGAAAAAAGGCCAAAATTCAAGAAAACAAGGTGGCAGAAGACCTTGTTTTGGTCTTTTCAAGCCCCTTGCAAGAGTTACTTCCCTTACAGTAAACCCTTGATGCCCCCCCTTTACCCTTTAATTTGATTTTCTGACTCGGGCCACATCAAACTCATATAAGCCTAAATGATCAATGTACAGTGTAAAAAAAAACACCGAAATTAATGTGACAAGTTGCTAAAAAAGAGACTGGAAACTCTTTCTGTAGCAATTGTTTCCTATTGCATAAATCGAACAAAGGGATCTGAAATGTAATTTTTTCTAATCGCTTCAAACCACGACAAGAAAGCCAGTTACGTTGATTACCATCTCATACGGCAGTTACGCACATGCGAAAAGCACAGAAAACAATGTGACAAGTGGCTAAAAAGAGACTAAAAACTCTTTCAGTAGCAAGGAACTGAAGCATAATTTTTCTAATATCTTCAAACCGCAACAAGAAATCCAATTATGTTGACTACCGTTTCGTACGTGCCAGTTAGGCACATGCGAGAACACCAGAAAATGATGTGACAAGTGGCTAAAAAAAGACTTGAAGACTCTTTTCAGTAGCAACTGCTTCCTATTGCATAAGTCAAACAAAGAGAACTGATTTTTTTTATTTTATTTTTTTTTTCTCCAATCGACAACAAACCCATTTACGTTGACTACCGTCTCGTAGGTGCCCGTTTATGTATCCGCGAAAACATAAAAAAATCGACTGACGGGACGTTTCATAGCAGACGACACCTGTTTCTCAAGTCAAATATAGGGATTTTTCTTTTTTCGTTTTCTCTCACTAGGGCCATTGATTTGGTTGCGATGACTATCTCACCAATATGAGGCGGTTACGTGCTGCGCATGAAATTGTAAAATCAACTTAGACACTTTCGGAGGCAACTGATACCTGTTGCACAAATCAAAGAAAGGTAAATCAAACACTTCCCTGTTTTCATACCAGGGTCAGTTTTGGTGACCGTGCGAGTCAAAAGTCAATGTTATGTTGAACCGCTGCACAAAAAAATAAAATTCAGAAGCAACCGGTTGCTGTTGCAGAAACTTTTTCCGATGAAAAAGAAATCTTGTTTTCGTTTGAAGAATTAAAAAAATAGGCCATAAAGATATAAATAAGATGTAAGAATAACTTATAATAAAAATTTTCTTTGATAGGGTAGAAAACATTGTGGGAAAAGGAGAAAATGCTGGTAACCTGCATTGTCTCCTTTTCTCAGATTATTTTCCAAAGCCTTCTCTTTTAGGGGTGTTAAAAGGCGTCACTGTATGGTAAGGGGTCAATAAGGATAAACATATACCCTCCCCTCCCAATCATCCAATCAAATCTCATCCCTCTGTGAAATTATCCAATCACAGAAGCTTTTAGGAAAGCAGAATGGGTGCCAACAGCCAATCAGAGAGGCTGTGAGAAATTCAAAAATGGGCCCGGTCTGCCAGTCAGAGAGGCTTTGAAAATCAAAATGGGCCCAGTCAGCCAATCAGAGCGCTTCAAAATGGCGCCCTTATATAGCGATAAAAAACAGTGAACAAAAAACGGCATAAAAGTGGATTTAAAGTCTTTCTTAAAGGCTGCTGTGCAGTCCTTGGCAAATTGCCAGGCATGCACCATCCACACATGCCAGATTTCACTGAAAAAAGGCCAAAATTCAAGAAAACAAGGTGGCAGAAGACCTTGTTTTGGTCTTTTCAAGCCCCTTGCAAGAGTTACTTCCCTTACAGTAAACCCTTGATGCCCCCCCTTTACCCTTTAATTTGATTTTCTGACTCGGGCCACATCAAACTCGTATAAGCCTAAATGATCAATGTACAGTGTAAAAAAAAACACCGAAATTAATGTGACAAGTTGCTAAAAAAGAGATTGGAAACTCTTTCTGTAGCAATTGTTTCCTATTGCATAAATCGAACAAAGGGATCTGAAATGTAATTTTTTCTAATCGCTTCAAACCACGACAAGAAAGCCAGTTACGTTGATTACCATCTCATACGGCAGTTACGCACATGCGAAAAGCACAGAAAATAATGTGACAAGTGGCTAAAAAGAGACTAAAAACTCTTTCAGTAGCAAGGAACTGAAGCATAATTTTTCTAATATCTTCAAACCGCAACAAGAAATCCAATTATGTTGACTACCGTTTCGTACGTGCCAGTTAGGCACATGCGAGAACACCAGAAAATGATGTGACAAGTGGCTAAAAAAAGACTTGAAGACTCTTTTCAGTAGCAACTGCTTCCTATTGCATAAGTCAAACAAAGAGAACTGATTTTTTTTATTTTATTTTATTTTTTCTCCAATCGACAACAAACCCATTTACGTTGACTACCGTCTCGTAGGTGCCCGTTTATGTATCCGCGAAAACATAAAAAAATCGACTGACGGGACGTTTCATAGCAGACGACACCTGTTTCTCAAGTCAAATATAGGGATTTTTCTTTTTTCGTTTTCTCTCACTAGGGCCATTGTTTTGGTTGCGATGACTATCTCACCAATATGAGGCGGTTACGTGCTGCGCATGAAATTGTAAAATCAACTTAGACACTTTCGGAGGCAACTGATACCTGTTGCACAAATCAAAGAAAGGTAAATCAAACACTTCCCTGTTTTCATACCAGGGTCAGTTTTGGTGACCGTGCGAGTCAAAAGTCAATGTTATGTTGAACCGCTGCACAAAAAAATAAAATTCAGAAGCAACCGGTTGCTGTTGCAGAAACTTTTTCCGATGAAAAAGAAATCTTGTTTTCGTTTGAAGAATTAAAAAAATAGGCCATAAAGATATAGATAAGATGTAAGAATAACTTATAATAAAAATTTTCTTTGATAGGGTAGAAAACATTGTGGGAAAAGGAGAAAATGCTGGTAACCTGCATTGTCTCCTTTTCTCAGATTATTTTCCAAAGCCTTCTCTTTTAGGGGTGTTAAAAGGCGTCACTGTATGGTAAGGGGTCAATAAGGATAAACATATACCCTCCCCTCCCAATCATCCAATCAAATCTCATCCCTCTGTGAAATTATCCAATCACAGAAGCTTTTAGGAAAGCAGAATGGGTGCCAACAGCCAATCAGAGAGGCTGTGAGAAATTCAAAAATGGGCCCGGTCTGCCAGTCAGAGAGGCTTTGAAAATCAAAATGGGCCCAGTCAGCCAATCAGAGCGCTTCAAAATGGCGCCCTTATATAGCGATAAAAAACAGTGAACAAAAAACGGCATAAAAGTGGATTTAAAGTCTTTCTTAAAGGCTGCTGTGCAGTCCTTGGCAAATTGCCAGGCATGCACCATCCACACATGCCAGATTTCACTGAAAAAAGGCCAAAATTCAAGAAAACAAGGTGGCAGAAGACCTTGTTTTGGTCTTTTCAAGCCCCTTGCAAGAGTTACTTCCCTTACAGTAAACCCTTGATGCCCCCCCTTTACCCTTTAATTTGATTTTCTGACTCGGGCCACATCAAACTCATATAAGCCTAAATGATCAATGTACAGTGTAAAAAAAAACACCGAAATTAATGTGACAAGTTGCTAAAAAAGAGACTGGAAACTCTTTCTGTAGCAATTGTTTCCTATTGCATAAATCGAACAAAGGGATCTGAAATGTAATTTTTTCTAATCGCTTCAAACCACGACAAGAAAGCCAGTTACGTTGATTACCATCTCATACGGCAGTTACGCACATGCGAAAAGCACAGAAAACAATGTGACAAGTGGCTAAAAAGAGACTAAAAACTCTTTCAGTAGCAAGGAACTGAAGCATAATTTTTCTAATATCTTCAAACCACAACAAGAAATCCAATTATGTTGACTACCGTTTCGTACGTGCCAGTTAGGCACATGCGAGAACACCAGAAAATGATGTGACAAGTGGCTAAAAAAAGACTTGAAGACTCTTTTCAGTAGCAACTGCTTCCTATTGCATAAGTCAAACAAAGAGAACTGATTTTTTTTATTTTATTTTTTTTTTCTCCAATCGACAACAAACCCATTTACGTTGACTACCGTCTCGTAGGTGCCGGTTACGTATCCGCGAAAACATAAAAAAATCGACTGACGGGACGTTTCATAGCAGACGACACTTGTTTCTCAAGTCAAATATAGGGATTTTTCTTTTTTCGTTTTCTCTCACTAGGGCCATTGATTCGGTTGCGATGACTATCTCACCAATATGAGGCGGTTACGTGCTGCGCATGAAATTGTAAAATCAACTTAGACACTTTCGGAGGCAACTGATACCTGTTGCATAAATCAAAGAAAGGTAAATCAAACACTTCCCTGTTTTCATACCAGGGTCAGTTTTGGTGACCGTGCGAGTCAAAAGTCAATGTTATGTTGAACCGCTGCACAAAAAAATAAAATTCAGAAGCAACCGGTTGCTGTTGCAGAAACTTTTTCCGATGAAAAAGAAATCTTGTTTTCGTTTGAAGAATTAAAAAAATAGGCCATAAAGATATAAATAAGATGTAAGAATAACTTATTATAAAAATTTTCTTTGATAGGGTAGAAAACATTGTGGGAAAAGGAGAAAATGCTGGTAACCTGCATTGTCTCCTTTTCTCAGATTATTTTCCAAAGCCTTCTCTTTTAGGGGTGTTAAAAGGCGTCACTGTATGGTAAGGGGTCAATAAGGATAAACATATACCCTCCCCTCCCAATCATCCAATCAAATCTCATCCCTCTGTGAAATTATCCAATCACAGAAGCTTTTAGGAAAGCAGAATGGGTGCCAACAGCCAATCAGAGAGGCTGTGAGAAATTCAAAAATGGGCCCGGTCTGCCAGTCAGAGAGGCTTTGAAAATCAAAATGGGCCCAGTCAGCCAATCAGAGCGCTTCAAAATGGCGCCCTTATATAGCGATAAAAAACAGTGAACAAAAAACGGCATAAAAGTGGATTTAAAGTCTTTCTTAAAGGCTGCTGTGCAGTCCTTGGCAAATTGCCAGGCATGCACCATCCACACATGCCAGATTTCACTGAAAAAAGGCCAAAATTCAAGAAAACAAGGTGGCAGAAGACCTTGTTTTGGTCTTTTCAAGCCCCTTGCAAGAGTTACTTCCCTTACAGTAAACCCTTGATGCCCCCCCTTTACCCTTTAATTTGATTTTCTGACTCGGGCCACATCAAACTCGTATAAGCCTAAATGATCAATGTACAGTGTAAAAAAAAACACCGAAATTAATGTGACAAGTTGCTAAAAAAGAGACTGGAAACTCTTTCTGTAGCAATTGTTTCCTATTGCATAAATCGAACAAAGGGATCTGAAATGTAATTTTTTCTAATCGCTTCAAACCACGACAAGAAAGCCAGTTACGTTGATTACCATCTCATACGGCAGTTACGCACATGCGAAAAGCACAGAAAACAATGTGACAAGTGGCTAAAAAGAGACTAAAAACTCTTTCAGTAGCAAGGAACTGAAGCATAATTTTTCTAATATCTTCAAACCGCAACAAGAAATCCAATTATGTTGACTACCGTTTCGTACGTGCCAGTTAGGCACATGCGAGAACACCAGAAAATGATGTGACAAGTGGCTAAAAAAAGACTTGAAGACTCTTTTCAGTAGCAACTGCTTCCTATTGCATAAGTCAAACAAAGAGAACTGATTTTTTTTATTTTATTTTTTTTTTCTCCAATCGACAACAAACCCATTTACGTTGACTACCGTCTCGTAGGTGCCCGTTTATGTATCCGCGAAAACATAAAAAAATCGACTGACGGGACGTTTCATAGCAGACGACACCTGTTTCTCAAGTCAAATATAGGGATTTTTCTTTTTTCGTTTTCTCTCACTAGGGCCATTGATTTGGTTGCGATGACTATCTCACCAATATGAGGCGGTTACGTGCTGCGCATGAAATTGTAAAATCAACTTAGACACTTTCGGAGGCAACTGATACCTGTTGCACAAATCAAAGAAAGGTAAATCAAACACTTCCCTGTTTTCATACCAGGGTCAGTTTTGGTGACCGTGCGAGTCAAAAGTCAATGTTATGTTGAACCGCTGCACAAAAAAATAAAATTCAGAAGCAACCGGTTGCTGTTGCAGAAACTTTTTCCGATGAAAAAGAAATCTTGTTTTCGTTTGAAGAATTAAAAAAATAGGCCATAAAGATATAAATAAGATGTAAGAATAACTTATAATAAAAATTTTCTTTGATAGGGTAGAAAACATTGTGGGAAAAGGAGAAAATGCTGGTAACCTGCATTGTCTCCTTTTCTCAGATTATTTTCCAAAGCCTTCTCTTTTAGGGGTGTTAAAAGGCGTCACTGTATGGTAAGGGGTCAATAAGGATAAACATATACCCTCCCCTCCCAATCATCCAATCAAATCTCATCCCTCTGTGAAATTATCCAATCACAGAAGCTTTTAGGAAAGCAGAATGGGTGCCAACAGCCAATCAGAGAGGCTGTGAGAAATTAAAAAATGGGCCCGGTCTGCCAGTCAGAGAGGCTTTGAAAATCAAAATGGGCCCAGTCAGCCAATCAGAGCGCTTCAAAATGGCGCCCTTATATAGCGATAAAAAACAGTGAACAAAAAACGGCATAAAAGTGGATTTAAAGTCTTTCTTAAAGGCTGCTGTGCAGTCCTTGGCAAATTGCCAGGCATGCACCATCCACACATGCCAGATTTCACTGAAAAAAGGCCAAAATTCAAGAAAACAAGGTGGCAGAAGACCTTGTTTTGGTCTTTTCAAGCCCCTTGCAAGAGTTACTTCCCTTACAGTAAACCCTTGATGCCCCCCCTTTACCCTTTAATTTGATTTTCTGACTCGGGCCACATCAAACTCGTATAAGCCTAAATGATCAATGTACAGTGTAAAAAAAAACACCGAAATTAATGTGACAAGTTGCTAAAAAAGAGACTGGAAACTCTTTCTGTAGCAATTGTTTCCTATTGCATAAATCGAACAAAGGGATCTGAAATGTAATTTTTTCTAATCGCTTCAAACCACGACAAGAAAGCCAGTTACGTTGATTACCATCTCATACGGCAGTTACGCACATGCGAAAAGCACAGAAAATAATGTGACAAGTGGCTAAAAAGAGACTAAAAACTCTTTCAGTAGCAAGGAACTGAAGCATAATTTTTCTAATATCTTCAAACCGCAACAAGAAATCCAATTATGTTGACTACCGTTTCGTACGTGCCAGTTAGGCACATGCGAGAACACCAGAAAATGATGTGACAAGTGGCTAAAAAAAGACTTGAAGACTCTTTTCAGTAGCAACTGCTTCCTATTGCATAAGTCAAACAAAGAGAACTGATTTTTTTTATTTTATTTTATTTTTTCTCCAATCGACAACAAACCCATTTACGTTGACTACCGTCTCGTAGGTGCCCCTTTATGTATCCGCGAAAACATAAAAAAATCGACTGACGGGACGTTTCATAGCAGACGACACCTGTTTCTCAAGTCAAATATAGGGATTTTTCTTTTTTCGTTTTCTCTCACTAGGGCCATTGATTCGGTTGCGATGACTATCTCACCAATATGAGGCGGTTACGTGCTGCGCATGAAATTGTAAAATCAACTTAGACACTTTCGGAGGCAACTGATACCTGTTGCACAAATCAAAGAAAGGTAAATCAAACACTTCCCTGTTTTCATACCAGGGTCAGTTTTGGTGACCGTGCGAGTCAAAAGTCAATGTTATGTTGAACCGCTGCACAAAAAAATAAAATTCAGAAGCAACCGGTTGCTGTTGCAGAAACTTTTTCCGATGAAAAAGAAATCTTGTTTTCGTTTGAAGAATTAAAAAAATAGGCCATAAAGATATAGATAAGATGTAAGAATAACTTATAATAAAAATTTTCTTTGATAGGGTAGAAAACATTGTGGGAAAAGGAGAAAATGCTGGTAACCTGCATTGTCTCCTTTTCTCAGATTATTTTCCAAAGCCTTCTCTTTTAGGGGTGTTAAAAGGCGTCACTGTATGGTAAGGGGTCAATAAGGATAAACATATACCCTCCCCTCCCAATCATCCAATCAAATCTCATCCCTCTGTGAAATTATCCAATCACAGAAGCTTTTAGGAAAGCAGAATGGGTGCCAACAGCCAATCAGAGAGGCTGTGAGAAATTCAAAAATGGGCCCGGTCTGCCAGTCAGAGAGGCTTTGAAAATCAAAATGGGCCCAGTCAGCCAATCAGAGCGCTTCAAAATGGCGCCCTTATATAGCGATAAAAAACAGTGAACAAAAAACGGCATAAAAGTGGATTTAAAGTCTTTCTTAAAGGCTGCTGTGCAGTCCTTGGCAAATTGCCAGGCATGCACCATCCACACATGCCAGATTTCACTGAAAAAAGGCCAAAATTCAAGAAAACAAGGTGGCAGAAGACCTTGTTTTGGTCTTTTCAAGCCCCTTGCAAGAGTTACTTCCCTTACAGTAAACCCTTGATGCCCCCCCCTTTACCCTTTAATTTGATTTTCTGACTCGGGCCACATCAAACTCATATAAGCCTAAATGATCAATGTACAGTGTAAAAAAAAACACCGAAATTAATGTGACAAGTTGCTAAAAAAGAGACTGGAAACTCTTTCTGTAGCAATTGTTTCCTATTGCATAAATCGAACAAAGGGATCTGAAATGTAATTTTTTCTAATCGCTTCAAACCACGACAAGAAAGCCAGTTACGTTGATTACCATCTCATACGGCAGTTACGCACATGCGAAAAGCACAGAAAACAATGTGACAAGTGGCTAAAAAGAGACTAAAAACTCTTTCAGTAGCAAGGAACTGAAGCATAATTTTTCTAATATCTTCAAACCACAACAAGAAATCCAATTATGTTGACTACCGTTTCGTACGTGCCAGTTAGGCACATGCGAGAACACCAGAAAATGATGTGACAAGTGGCTAAAAAAAGACTTGAAGACTCTTTTCAGTAGCAACTGCTTCCTATTGCATAAGTCAAACAAAGAGAACTGATTTTTTTTATTTTATTTTTTTTTTCTCCAATCGACAACAAACCCATTTACGTTGACTACCGTCTCGTAGGTGCCGGTTACGTATCCGCGAAAACATAAAAAAATCGACTGACGGGACGTTTCATAGCAGACGACACTTGTTTCTCAAGTCAAATATAGGGATTTTTCTTTTTTCGTTTTCTCTCACTAGGGCCATTGATTCGGTTGCGATGACTATCTCACCAATATGAGGCGGTTACGTGCTGCGCATGAAATTGTAAAATCAACTTAGACACTTTCGGAGGCAACTGATACCTGTTGCATAAATCAAAGAAAGGTAAATCAAACACTTCCCTGTTTTCATACCAGGGTCAGTTTTGGTGACCGTGCGAGTCAAAAGTCAATGTTATGTTGAACCGCTGCACAAAAAAATAAAATTCAGAAGCAACCGGTTGCTGTTGCAGAAACTTTTTCCGATGAAAAAGAAATCTTGTTTTCGTTTGAAGAATTAAAAAAATAGGCCATAAAGATATAAATAAGATGTAAGAATAACTTATTATAAAAATTTTCTTTGATAGGGTAGAAAACATTGTGGGAAAAGGAGAAAATGCTGGTAACCTGCATTGTCTCCTTTTCTCAGATTATTTTCCAAAGCCTTCTCTTTTAGGGGTGTTAAAAGGCGTCACTGTATGGTAAGGGGTCAATAAGGATAAACATATACCCTCCCCTCCCAATCATCCAATCAAATCTCATCCCTCTGTGAAATTATCCAATCACAGAAGCTTTTAGGAAAGCAGAATGGGTGCCAACAGCCAATCAGAGAGGCTGTGAGAAATTCAAAAATGGGCCCGGTCTGCCAGTCAGAGAGGCTTTGAAAATCAAAATGGGCCCAGTCAGCCAATCAGAGCGCTTCAAAATGGCGCCCTTATATAGCGATAAAAAACAGTGAACAAAAAACGGCATAAAAGTGGATTTAAAGTCTTTCTTAAAGGCTGCTGTGCAGTCCTTGGCAAATTGCCAGGCATGCACCATCCACACATGCCAGATTTCACTGAAAAAAGGCCAAAATTCAAGAAAACAAGGTGGCAGAAGACCTTGTTTTGGTCTTTTCAAGCCCCTTGCAAGAGTTACTTCCCTTACAGTAAACCCTTGATGCCCCCCCCTTTACCCTTTAATTTGATTTTCTGACTCGGGCCACATCAAACTCGTATAAGCCTAAATGATCAATGTACAGTGTAAAAAAAAACACCGAAATTAATGTGACAAGTTGCTAAAAAAGAGACTGGAAACTCTTTCTGTAGCAATTGTTTCCTATTGCATAAATCGAACAAAGGGATCTGAAATGTAATTTTTTCTAATCGCTTCAAACCACGACAAGAAAGCCAGTTACGTTGATTACCATCTCATACGGCAGTTACGCACATGCGAAAAGCACAGAAAACAATGTGACAAGTGGCTAAAAAGAGACTAAAAACTCTTTCAGTAGCAAGGAACTGAAGCATAATTTTTCTAATATCTTCAAACCGCAACAAGAAATCCAATTATGTTGACTACCGTTTCGTACGTGCCAGTTAGGCACATGCGAGAACACCAGAAAATGATGTGACAAGTGGCTAAAAAAAGACTTGAAGACTCTTTTCAGTAGCAACTGCTTCCTATTGCATAAGTCAAACAAAGAGAACTGATTTTTTTTATTTTATTTTTTTTTTCTCCAATCGACAACAAACCCATTTACGTTGACTACCGTCTCGTAGGTGCCCGTTTATGTATCCGCGAAAACATAAAAAAATCGACTGACGGGACGTTTCATAGCAGACGACACCTGTTTCTCAAGTCAAATATAGGGATTTTTCTTTTTTCGTTTTCTCTCACTAGGGCCATTGATTTGGTTGCGATGACTATCTCACCAATATGAGGCGGTTACGTGCTGCGCATGAAATTGTAAAATCAACTTAGACACTTTCGGAGGCAACTGATACCTGTTGCACAAATCAAAGAAAGGTAAATCAAACACTTCCCTGTTTTCATACCAGGGTCAGTTTTGGTGACCGTGCGAGTCAAAAGTCAATGTTATGTTGAACCGCTGCACAAAAAAATAAAATTCAGAAGCAACCGGTTGCTGTTGCAGAAACTTTTTCCGATGAAAAAGAAATCTTGTTTTCGTTTGAAGAATTAAAAAAATAGGCCATAAAGATATAAATAAGATGTAAGAATAACTTATAATAAAAATTTTCTTTGATAGGGTAGAAAACATTGTGGGAAAAGGAGAAAATGCTGGTAACCTGCATTGTCTCCTTTTCTCAGATTATTTTCCAAAGCCTTCTCTTTTAGGGGTGTTAAAAGGCGTCACTGTATGGTAAGGGGTCAATAAGGATAAACATATACCCTCCCCTCCCAATCATCCAATCAAATCTCATCCCTCTGTGAAATTATCCAATCACAGAAGCTTTTAGGAAAGCAGAATGGGTGCCAACAGCCAATCAGAGAGGCTGTGAGAAATTCAAAAATGGGCCCGGTCTGCCAGTCAGAGAGGCTTTGAAAATCAAAATGGGCCCAGTCAGCCAATCAGAGCGCTTCAAAATGGCGCCCTTATATAGCGATAAAAAACAGTGAACAAAAAACGGCATAAAAGTGGATTTAAAGTCTTTCTTAAAGGCTGCTGTGCAGTCCTTGGCAAATTGCCAGGCATGCACCATCCACACATGCCAGATTTCACTGAAAAAAGGCCAAAATTCAAGAAAACAAGGTGGCAGAAGACCTTGTTTTGGTCTTTTCAAGCCCCTTGCAAGAGTTACTTCCCTTACAGTAAACCCTTGATGCCCCCCCTTTACCCTTTAATTTGATTTTCTGACTCGGGCCACATCAAACTCGTATAAGCCTAAATGATCAATGTACAGTGTAAAAAAAAACACCGAAATTAATGTGACAAGTTGCTAAAAAAGAGACTGGAAACTCTTTCTGTAGCAATTGTTTCCTATTGCATAAATCGAACAAAGGGATCTGAAATGTAATTTTTTCTAATCGCTTCAAACCACGACAAGAAAGCCAGTTACGTTGATTACCATCTCATACGGCAGTTACGCACATGCGAAAAGCACAGAAAATAATGTGACAAGTGGCTAAAAAGAGACTAAAAACTCTTTCAGTAGCAAGGAACTGAAGCATAATTCTTCTAATATCTTCAAACCGCAACAAGAAATCCAATTATGTTGACTACCGTTTCGTACGTGCCAGTTAGGCACATGCGAGAACACCAGAAAATGATGTGACAAGTGGCTAAAAAAAGACTTGAAGACTCTTTTCAGTAGCAACTGCTTCCTATTGCATAAGTCAAACAAAGAGAACTGATTTTTTTTATTTTATTTTATTTTTTCTCCAATCGACAACAAACCCATTTACGTTGACTACCGTCTCGTAGGTGCCCCTTTATGTATCCGCGAAAACATAAAAAAATCGACTGACGGGACGTTTCATAGCAGACGACACCTGTTTCTCAAGTCAAATATAGGGATTTTTCTTTTTTCGTTTTCTCTCACTAGGGCCATTGTTTTGGTTGCGATGACTATCTCACCAATATGAGGCGGTTACGTGCTGCGCATGAAATTGTAAAATCAACTTAGACACTTTCGGAGGCAACTGATACCTGTTGCACAAATCAAAGAAAGGTAAATCAAACACTTCCCTGTTTTCATACCAGGGTCAGTTTTGGTGACCGTGCGAGTCAAAAGTCAATGTTATGTTGAACCGCTGCACAAAAAAATAAAATTCAGAAGCAACCGGTTGCTGTTGCAGAAACTTTTTCCGATGAAAAAGAAATCTTGTTTTCGTTTGAAGAATTAAAAAAATAGGCCATAAAGATATAGATAAGATGTAAGAATAACTTATAATAAAAATTTTCTTTGATAGGGTAGAAAACATTGTGGGAAAAGGAGAAAATGCTGGTAACCTGCATTGTCTCCTTTTCTCAGATTATTTTCCAAAGCCTTCTCTTTTAGGGGTGTTAAAAGGCGTCACTGTATGGTAAGGGGTCAATAAGGATAAACATATACCCTCCCCTCCCAATCATCCAATCAAATCTCATCCCTCTGTGAAATTATCCAATCACAGAAGCTTTTAGGAAAGCAGAATGGGTGCCAACAGCCAATCAGAGAGGCTGTGAGAAATTCAAAAATGGGCCCGGTCTGCCAGTCAGAGAGGCTTTGAAAATCAAAATGGGCCCAGTCAGCCAATCAGAGCGCTTCAAAATGGCGCCCTTATATAGCGATAAAAAACAGTGAACAAAAAACGGCATAAAAGTGGATTTAAAGTCTTTCTTAAAGGCTGCTGTGCAGTCCTTGGCAAATTGCCAGGCATGCACCATCCACACATGCCAGATTTCACTGAAAAAAGGCCAAAATTCAAGAAAACAAGGTGGCAGAAGACCTTGTTTTGGTCTTTTCAAGCCCCTTGCAAGAGTTACTTCCCTTACAGTAAACCCTTGATGCCCCCCCTTTACCCTTTAATTTGATTTTCTGACTCGGGCCACATCAAACTCATATAAGCCTAAATGATCAATGTACAGTGTAAAAAAAAACACCGAAATTAATGTGACAAGTTGCTAAAAAAGAGACTGGAAACTCTTTCTGTAGCAATTGTTTCCTATTGCATAAATCGAACAAAGGGATCTGAAATGTAATTTTTTCTAATCGCTTCAAACCACGACAAGAAAGCCAGTTACGTTGATTACCATCTCATACGGCAGTTACGCACATGCGAAAAGCACAGAAAACAATGTGACAAGTGGCTAAAAAGAGACTAAAAACTCTTTCAGTAGCAAGGAACTGAAGCATAATTTTTCTAATATCTTCAAACCACAACAAGAAATCCAATTATGTTGACTACCGTTTCGTACGTGCCAGTTAGGCACATGCGAGAACACCAGAAAATGATGTGACAAGTGGCTAAAAAAAGACTTGAAGACTCTTTTCAGTAGCAACTGCTTCCTATTGCATAAGTCAAACAAAGAGAACTGATTTTTTTTATTTTATTTTTTTTTTCTCCAATCGACAACAAACCCATTTACGTTGACTACCGTCTCGTAGGTGCCGGTTACGTATCCGCGAAAACATAAAAAAATCGACTGACAGGACGTTTCATAGCAGACGACACTTGTTTCTCAAGTCAAATATAGGGATTTTTCTTTTTTCGTTTTCTCTCACTAGGGCCATTGATTCGGTTGCGATGACTATCTCACCAATATGAGGCGGTTACGTGCTGCGCATGAAATTGTAAAATCAACTTAGACACTTTCGGAGGCAACTGATACCTGTTGCATAAATCAAAGAAAGGTAAATCAAACACTTCCCTGTTTTCATACCAGGGTCAGTTTTGGTGACCGTGCGAGTCAAAAGTCAATGTTATGTTGAACCGCTGCACAAAAAAATAAAATTCAGAAGCAACCGGTTGCTGTTGCAGAAACTTTTTCCGATGAAAAAGAAATCTTGTTTTCGTTTGAAGAATTAAAAAAATAGGCCATAAAGATATAAATAAGATGTAAGAATAACTTATTATAAAAATTTTCTTTGATAGGGTAGAAAACATTGTGGGAAAAGGAGAAAATGCTGGTAACCTGCATTGTCTCCTTTTCTCAGATTATTTTCCAAAGCCTTCTCTTTTAGGGGTGTTAAAAGGCGTCACTGTATGGTAAGGGGTCAATAAGGATAAACATATACCCTCCCCTCCCAATCATCCAATCAAATCTCATCCCTCTGTGAAATTATCCAATCACAGAAGCTTTTAGGAAAGCAGAATGGGTGCCAACAGCCAATCAGAGAGGCTGTGAGAAATTCAAAAATGGGCCCGGTCTGCCAGTCAGAGAGGCTTTGAAAATCAAAATGGGCCCAGTCAGCCAATCAGAGCGCTTCAAAATGGCGCCCTTATATAGCGATAAAAAACAGTGAACAAAAAACGGCATAAAAGTGGATTTAAAGTCTTTCTTAAAGGCTGCTGTGCAGTCCTTGGCAAATTGCCAGGCATGCACCATCCACACATGCCAGATTTCACTGAAAAAAGGCCAAAATTCAAGAAAACAAGGTGGCAGAAGACCTTGTTTTGGTCTTTTCAAGCCCCTTGCAAGAGTTACTTCCCTTACAGTAAACCCTTGATGCCCCCCCTTTACCCTTTAATTTGATTTTCTGACTCGGGCCACATCAAACTCGTATAAGCCTAAATGATCAATGTACAGTGTAAAAAAAAACACCGAAATTAATGTGACAAGTTGCTAAAAAAGAGACTGGAAACTCTTTCTGTAGCAATTGTTTCCTATTGCATAAATCGAACAAAGGGATCTGAAATGTAATTTTTTCTAATCGCTTCAAACCACGACAAGAAAGCCAGTTACGTTGATTACCATCTCATACGGCAGTTACGCACATGCGAAAAGCACAGAAAACAATGTGACAAGTGGCTAAAAAGAGACTAAAAACTCTTTCAGTAGCAAGGAACTGAAGCATAATTTTTCTAATATCTTCAAACCGCAACAAGAAATCCAATTATGTTGACTACCGTTTCGTACGTGCCAGTTAGGCACATGCGAGAACACCAGAAAATGATGTGACAAGTGGCTAAAAAAAGACTTGAAGACTCTTTTCAGTAGCAACTGCTTCCTATTGCATAAGTCAAACAAAGAGAACTGATTTTTTTTATTTTATTTTTTTTTTCTCCAATCGACAACAAACCCATTTACGTTGACTACCGTCTCGTAGGTGCCCGTTTATGTATCCGCGAAAACATAAAAAAATCGACTGACGGGACGTTTCATAGCAGACGACACCTGTTTCTCAAGTCAAATATAGGGATTTTTCTTTTTTCGTTTTCTCTCACTAGGGCCATTGATTTGGTTGCGATGACTATCTCACCAATATGAGGCGGTTACGTGCTGCGCATGAAATTGTAAAATCAACTTAGACACTTTCGGAGGCAACTGATACCTGTTGCACAAATCAAAGAAAGGTAAATCAAACACTTCCCTGTTTTCATACCAGGGTCAGTTTTGGTGACCGTGCGAGTCAAAAGTCAATGTTATGTTGAACCGCTGCACAAAAAAATAAAATTCAGAAGCAACCGGTTGCTGTTGCAGAAACTTTTTCCGATGAAAAAGAAATCTTGTTTTCGTTTGAAGAATTAAAAAAATAGGCCATAAAGATATAAATAAGATGTAAGAATAACTTATAATAAAAATTTTCTTTGATAGGGTAGAAAACATTGTGGGAAAAGGAGAAAATGCTGGTAACCTGCATTGTCTCCTTTTCTCAGATTATTTTCCAAAGCCTTCTCTTTTAGGGGTGTTAAAAGGCGTCACTGTATGGTAAGGGGTCAATAAGGATAAACATATACCCTCCCCTCCCAATCATCCAATCAAATCTCATCCCTCTGTGAAATTATCCAATCACAGAAGCTTTTAGGAAAGCAGAATGGGTGCCAACAGCCAATCAGAGAGGCTGTGAGAAATTCAAAAATGGGCCCGGTCTGCCAGTCAGAGAGGCTTTGAAAATCAAAATGGGCCCAGTCAGCCAATCAGAGCGCTTCAAAATGGCGCCCTTATATAGCGATAAAAAACAGTGAACAAAAAACGGCATAAAAGTGGATTTAAAGTCTTTCTTAAAGGCTGCTGTGCAGTCCTTGGCAAATTGCCAGGCATGCACCATCCACACATGCCAGATTTCACTGAAAAAAGGCCAAAATTCAAGAAAACAAGGTGGCAGAAGACCTTGTTTTGGTCTTTTCAAGCCCCTTGCAAGAGTTACTTCCCTTACAGTAAACCCTTGATGCCCCCCCTTTACCCTTTAATTTGATTTTCTGACTCGGGCCACATCAAACTCGTATAAGCCTAAATGATCAATGTACAGTGTAAAAAAAAACACCGAAATTAATGTGACAAGTTGCTAAAAAAGAGACTGGAAACTCTTTCTGTAGCAATTGTTTCCTATTGCATAAATCGAACAAAGGGATCTGAAATGTAATTTTTTCTAATCGCTTCAAACCACGACAAGAAAGCCAGTTACGTTGATTACCATCTCATACGGCAGTTACGCACATGCGAAAAGCACAGAAAATAATGTGACAAGTGGCTAAAAAGAGACTAAAAACTCTTTCAGTAGCAAGGAACTGAAGCATAATTTTTCTAATATCTTCAAACCGCAACAAGAAATCCAATTATGTTGACTACCGTTTCGTACGTGCCAGTTAGGCACATGCGAGAACACCAGAAAATGATGTGACAAGTGGCTAAAAAAAGACTTGAAGACTCTTTTCAGTAGCAACTGCTTCCTATTGCATAAGTCAAACAAAGAGAACTGATTTTTTTTATTTTATTTTTTTTTTCTCCAATCGACAACAAACCCATTTACGTTGACTACCGTCTCGTAGGTGCCCCTTTATGTATCCGCGAAAACATAAAAAAATCGACTGACGGGACGTTTCATAGCAGACGACACCTGTTTCTCAAGTCAAATATAGGGATTTTTCTTTTTTCGTTTTCTCTCACTAGGGCCATTGATTCGGTTGCGATGACTATCTCACCAATATGAGGCGGTTACGTGCTGCGCATGAAATTGTAAAATCAACTTAGACACTTTCGGAGGCAACTGATACCTGTTGCACAAATCAAAGAAAGGTAAATCAAACACTTCCCTGTTTTCATACCAGGGTCAGTTTTGGTGACCGTGCGAGTCAAAAGTCAATGTTATGTTGAACCGCTGCACAAAAAAATAAAATTCAGAAGCAACCGGTTGCTGTTGCAGAAACTTTTTCCGATGAAAAAGAAATCTTGTTTTCGTTTGAAGAATTAAAAAAATAGGCCATAAAGATATAGATAAGATGTAAGAATAACTTATAATAAAAATTTTCTTTGATAGGGTAGAAAACATTGTGGGAAAAGGAGAAAATGCTGGTAACCTGCATTGTCTCCTTTTCTCAGATTATTTTCCAAAGCCTTCTCTTTTAGGGGTGTTAAAAGGCGTCACTGTATGGTAAGGGGTCAATAAGGATAAACATATACCCTCCCCTCCCAATCATCCAATCAAATCTCATCCCTCTGTGAAATTATCCAATCACAGAAGCTTTTAGGAAAGCAGAATGGGTGCCAACAGCCAATCAGAGAGGCTGTGAGAAATTCAAAAATGGGCCCGGTCTGCCAGTCAGAGAGGCTTTGAAAATCAAAATGGGCCCAGTCAGCCAATCAGAGCGCTTCAAAATGGCGCCCTTATATAGCGATAAAAAACAGTGAACAAAAAACGGCATAAAAGTGGATTTAAAGTCTTTCTTAAAGGCTGCTGTGCAGTCCTTGGCAAATTGCCAGGCATGCACCATCCACACATGCCAGATTTCACTGAAAAAAGGCCAAAATTCAAGAAAACAAGGTGGCAGAAGACCTTGTTTTGGTCTTTTCAAGCCCCTTGCAAGAGTTACTTCCCTTACAGTAAACCCTTGATGCCCCCCCCTTTACCCTTTAATTTGATTTTCTGACTCGGGCCACATCAAACTCATATAAGCCTAAATGATCAATGTACAGTGTAAAAAAAAACACCGAAATTAATGTGACAAGTTGCTAAAAAAGAGACTGGAAACTCTTTCTGTAGCAATTGTTTCCTATTGCATAAATCGAACAAAGGGATCTGAAATGTAATTTTTTCTAATCGCTTCAAACCACGACAAGAAAGCCAGTTACGTTGATTACCATCTCATACGGCAGTTACGCACATGCGAAAAGCACAGAAAACAATGTGACAAGTGGCTAAAAAGAGACTAAAAACTCTTTCAGTAGCAAGGAACTGAAGCATAATTTTTCTAATATCTTCAAACCACAACAAGAAATCCAATTATGTTGACTACCGTTTCGTACGTGCCAGTTAGGCACATGCGAGAACACCAGAAAATGATGTGACAAGTGGCTAAAAAAAGACTTGAAGACTCTTTTCAGTAGCAACTGCTTCCTATTGCATAAGTCAAACAAAGAGAACTGATTTTTTTTATTTTATTTTTTTTTTCTCCAATCGACAACAAACCCATTTACGTTGACTACCGTCTCGTAGGTGCCGGTTACGTATCCGCGAAAACATAAAAAAATCGACTGACGGGACGTTTCATAGCAGACGACACTTGTTTCTCAAGTCAAATATAGGGATTTTTCTTTTTTCGTTTTCTCTCACTAGGGCCATTGATTCGGTTGCGATGACTATCTCACCAATATGAGGCGGTTACGTGCTGCGCATGAAATTGTAAAATCAACTTAGACACTTTCGGAGGCAACTGATACCTGTTGCATAAATCAAAGAAAGGTAAATCAAACACTTCCCTGTTTTCATACCAGGGTCAGTTTTGGTGACCGTGCGAGTCAAAAGTCAATGTTATGTTGAACCGCTGCACAAAAAAATAAAATTCAGAAGCAACCGGTTGCTGTTGCAGAAACTTTTTCCGATGAAAAAGAAATCTTGTTTTCGTTTGAAGAATTAAAAAAATAGGCCATAAAGATATAAATAAGATGTAAGAATAACTTATTATAAAAATTTTCTTTGATAGGGTAGAAAACATTGTGGGAAAAGGAGAAAATGCTGGTAACCTGCATTGTCTCCTTTTCTCAGATTATTTTCCAAAGCCTTCTCTTTTAGGGGTGTTAAAAGGCGTCACTGTATGGTAAGGGGTCAATAAGGATAAACATATACCCTCCCCTCCCAATCATCCAATCAAATCTCATCCCTCTGTGAAATTATCCAATCACAGAAGCTTTTAGGAAAGCAGAATGGGTGCCAACAGCCAATCAGAGAGGCTGTGAGAAATTCAAAAATGGGCCCGGTCTGCCAGTCAGAGAGGCTTTGAAAATCAAAATGGGCCCAGTCAGCCAATCAGAGCGCTTCAAAATGGCGCCCTTATATAGCGATAAAAAACAGTGAACAAAAAACGGCATAAAAGTGGATTTAAAGTCTTTCTTAAAGGCTGCTGTGCAGTCCTTGGCAAATTGCCAGGCATGCACCATCCACACATGCCAGATTTCACTGAAAAAAGGCCAAAATTCAAGAAAACAAGGTGGCAGAAGACCTTGTTTTGGTCTTTTCAAGCCCCTTGCAAGAGTTACTTCCCTTACAGTAAACCCTTGATGCCCCCCCCTTTACCCTTTAATTTGATTTTCTGACTCGGGCCACATCAAACTCGTATAAGCCTAAATGATCAATGTACAGTGTAAAAAAAAACACCGAAATTAATGTGACAAGTTGCTAAAAAAGAGACTGGAAACTCTTTCTGTAGCAATTGTTTCCTATTGCATAAATCGAACAAAGGGATCTGAAATGTAATTTTTTCTAATCGCTTCAAACCACGACAAGAAAGCCAGTTACGTTGATTACCATCTCATACGGCAGTTACGCACATGCGAAAAGCACAGAAAACAATGTGACAAGTGGCTAAAAAGAGACTAAAAACTCTTTCAGTAGCAAGGAACTGAAGCATAATTTTTCTAATATCTTCAAACCGCAACAAGAAATCCAATTATGTTGACTACCGTTTCGTACGTGCCAGTTAGGCACATGCAAGAACACCAGAAAATGATGTGACAAGTGGCTAAAAAAAGACTTGAAGACTCTTTTCAGTAGCAACTGCTTCCTATTGCATAAGTCAAACAAAGAGAACTGATTTTTTTTATTTTATTTTTTTTTTCTCCAATCGACAACAAACCCATTTACGTTGACTACCGTCTCGTAGGTGCCCGTTTATGTATCCGCGAAAACATAAAAAAATCGACTGACGGGACGTTTCATAGCAGACGACACCTGTTTCTCAAGTCAAATATAGGGATTTTTCTTTTTTCGTTTTCTCTTACTAGGGCCATTGATTTGGTTGCGATGACTATCTCACCAATATGAGGCGGTTACGTGCTGCGCATGAAATTGTAAAATCAACTTAGACACTTTCGGAGGCAACTGATACCTGTTGCACAAATCAAAGAAAGGTAAATCAAACACTTCCCTGTTTTCATACCAGGGTCAGTTTTGGTGACCGTGCGAGTCAAAAGTCAATGTTATGTTGAACCGCTGCACAAAAAAATAAAATTCAGAAGCAACCGGTTGCTGTTGCAGAAACTTTTTCCGATGAAAAAGAAATCTTGTTTTCGTTTGAAGAATTAAAAAAATAGGCCATAAAGATATAAATAAGATGTAAGAATAACTTATAATAAAAATTTTCTTTGATAGGGTAGAAAACATTGTGGGAAAAGGAGAAAATGCTGGTAACCTGCATTGTCTCCTTTTCTCAGATTATTTTCCAAAGCCTTCTCTTTTAGGGGTGTTAAAAGGCGTCACTGTATGGTAAGGGGTCAATAAGGATAAACATATACCCTCCCCTCCCAATCATCCAATCAAATCTCATCCCTCTGTGAAATTATCCAATCACAGAAGCTTTTAGGAAAGCAGAATGGGTGCCAACAGCCAATCAGAGAGGCTGTGAGAAATTCAAAAATGGGCCCGGTCTGCCAGTCAGAGAGGCTTTGAAAATCAAAATGGGCCCAGTCAGCCAATCAGAGCGCTTCAAAATGGCGCCCTTATATAGCGATAAAAAACAGTGAACAAAAAACGGCATAAAAGTGGATTTAAAGTCTTTCTTAAAGGCTGCTGTGCAGTCCTTGGCAAATTGCCAGGCATGCACCATCCACACATGCCAGATTTCACTGAAAAAAGGCCAAAATTCAAGAAAACAAGGTGGCAGAAGACCTTGTTTTGGTCTTTTCAAGCCCCTTGCAAGAGTTACTTCCCTTACAGTAAACCCTTGATGCCCCCCCTTTACCCTTTAATTTGATTTTCTGACTCGGGCCACATCAAACTCGTATAAGCCTAAATGATCAATGTACAGTGTAAAAAAAAACACCGAAATTAATGTGACAAGTTGCTAAAAAAGAGACTGGAAACTCTTTCTGTAGCAATTGTTTCCTATTGCATAAATCGAACAAAGGGATCTGAAATGTAATTTTTTCTAATCGCTTCAAACCACGACAAGAAAGCCAGTTACGTTGATTACCATCTCATACGGCAGTTACGCACATGCGAAAAGCACAGAAAATAATGTGACAAGTGGCTAAAAAGAGACTAAAAACTCTTTCAGTAGCAAGGAACTGAAGCATAATTCTTCTAATATCTTCAAACCGCAACAAGAAATCCAATTATGTTGACTACCGTTTCGTACGTGCCAGTTAGGCACATGCGAGAACACCAGAAAATGATGTGACAAGTGGCTAAAAAAAGACTTGAAGACTCTTTTCAGTAGCAACTGCTTCCTATTGCATAAGTCAAACAAAGAGAACTGATTTTTTTTATTTTATTTTATTTTTTCTCCAATCGACAACAAACCCATTTACGTTGACTACCGTCTCGTAGGTGCCCCTTTATGTATCCGCGAAAACATAAAAAAATCGACTGACGGGACGTTTCATAGCAGACGACACCTGTTTCTCAAGTCAAATATAGGGATTTTTCTTTTTTCGTTTTCTCTCACTAGGGCCATTGTTTTGGTTGCGATGACTATCTCACCAATATGAGGCGGTTACGTGCTGCGCATGAAATTGTAAAATCAACTTAGACACTTTCGGAGGCAACTGATACCTGTTGCACAAATCAAAGAAAGGTAAATCAAACACTTCCCTGTTTTCATACCAGGGTCAGTTTTGGTGACCGTGCGAGTCAAAAGTCAATGTTATGTTGAACCGCTGCACAAAAAAATAAAATTCAGAAGCAACCGGTTGCTGTTGCAGAAACTTTTTCCGATGAAAAAGAAATCTTGTTTTCGTTTGAAGAATTAAAAAAATAGGCCATAAAGATATAGATAAGATGTAAGAATAACTTATAATAAAAATTTTCTTTGATAGGGTAGAAAACATTGTGGGAAAAGGAGAAAATGCTGGTAACCTGCATTGTCTCCTTTTCTCAGATTATTTTCCAAAGCCTTCTCTTTTAGGGGTGTTAAAAGGCGTCACTGTATGGTAAGGGGTCAATAAGGATAAACATATACCCTCCCCTCCCAATCATCCAATCAAATCTCATCCCTCTGTGAAATTATCCAATCACAGAAGCTTTTAGGAAAGCAGAATGGGTGCCAACAGCCAATCAGAGAGGCTGTGAGAAATTCAAAAATGGGCCCGGTCTGCCAGTCAGAGAGGCTTTGAAAATCAAAATGGGCCCAGTCAGCCAATCAGAGCGCTTCAAAATGGCGCCCTTATATAGCGATAAAAAACAGTGAACAAAAAACGGCATAAAAGTGGATTTAAAGTCTTTCTTAAAGGCTGCTGTGCAGTCCTTGGCAAATTGCCAGGCATGCACCATCCACACATGCCAGATTTCACTGAAAAAAGGCCAAAATTCAAGAAAACAAGGTGGCAGAAGACCTTGTTTTGGTCTTTTCAAGCCCCTTGCAAGAGTTACTTCCCTTACAGTAAACCCTTGATGCCCCCCCTTTACCCTTTAATTTGATTTTCTGACTCGGGCCACATCAAACTCATATAAGCCTAAATGATCAATGTACAGTGTAAAAAAAAACACCGAAATTAATGTGACAAGTTGCTAAAAAAGAGACTGGAAACTCTTTCTGTAGCAATTGTTTCCTATTGCATAAATCGAACAAAGGGATCTGAAATGTAATTTTTTCTAATCGCTTCAAACCACGACAAGAAAGCCAGTTACGTTGATTACCATCTCATACGGCAGTTACGCACATGCGAAAAGCACAGAAAACAATGTGACAAGTGGCTAAAAAGAGACTAAAAACTCTTTCAGTAGCAAGGAACTGAAGCATAATTTTTCTAATATCTTCAAACCACAACAAGAAATCCAATTATGTTGACTACCGTTTCGTACGTGCCAGTTAGGCACATGCGAGAACACCAGAAAATGATGTGACAAGTGGCTAAAAAAAGACTTGAAGACTCTTTTCAGTAGCAACTGCTTCCTATTGCATAAGTCAAACAAAGAGAACTGATTTTTTTTATTTTATTTTTTTTTTCTCCAATCGACAACAAACCCATTTACGTTGACTACCGTCTCGTAGGTGCCGGTTACGTATCCGCGAAAACATAAAAAAATCGACTGACGGGACGTTTCATAGCAGACGACACTTGTTTCTCAAGTCAAATATAGGGATTTTTCTTTTTTCGTTTTCTCTCACTAGGGCCATTGATTCGGTTGCGATGACTATCTCACCAATATGAGGCGGTTACGTGCTGCGCATGAAATTGTAAAATCAACTTAGACACTTTCGGAGGCAACTGATACCTGTTGCATAAATCAAAGAAAGGTAAATCAAACACTTCCCTGTTTTCATACCAGGGTCAGTTTTGGTGACCGTGCGAGTCAAAAGTCAATGTTATGTTGAACCGCTGCACAAAAAAATAAAATTCAGAAGCAACCGGTTGCTGTTGCAGAAACTTTTTCCGATGAAAAAGAAATCTTGTTTTCGTTTGAAGAATTAAAAAAATAGGCCATAAAGATATAAATAAGATGTAAGAATAACTTATTATAAAAATTTTCTTTGATAGGGTAGAAAACATTGTGGGAAAAGGAGAAAATGCTGGTAACCTGCATTGTCTCCTTTTCTCAGATTATTTTCCAAAGCCTTCTCTTTTAGGGGTGTTAAAAGGCGTCACTGTATGGTAAGGGGTCAATAAGGATAAACATATACCCTCCCCTCCCAATCATCCAATCAAATCTCATCCCTCTGTGAAATTATCCAATCACAGAAGCTTTTAGGAAAGCAGAATGGGTGCCAACAGCCAATCAGAGAGGCTGTGAGAAATTCAAAAATGGGCCCGGTCTGCCAGTCAGAGAGGCTTTGAAAATCAAAATGGGCCCAGTCAGCCAATCAGAGCGCTTCAAAATGGCGCCCTTATATAGCGATAAAAAACAGTGAACAAAAAACGGCATAAAAGTGGATTTAAAGTCTTTCTTAAAGGCTGCTGTGCAGTCCTTGGCAAATTGCCAGGCATGCACCATCCACACATGCCAGATTTCACTGAAAAAAGGCCAAAATTCAAGAAAACAAGGTGGCAGAAGACCTTGTTTTGGTCTTTTCAAGCCCCTTGCAAGAGTTACTTCCCTTACAGTAAACCCTTGATGCCCCCCCCTTTACCCTTTAATTTGATTTTCTGACTCGGGCCACATCAAACTCGTATAAGCCTAAATGATCAATGTACAGTGTAAAAAAAAACACCGAAATTAATGTGACAAGTTGCTAAAAAAGAGACTGGAAACTCTTTCTGTAGCAATTGTTTCCTATTGCATAAATCGAACAAAGGGATCTGAAATGTAATTTTTTCTAATCGCTTCAAACCACGACAAGAAAGCCAGTTACGTTGATTACCATCTCATACGGCAGTTACGCACATGCGAAAAGCACAGAAAACAATGTGACAAGTGGCTAAAAAGAGACTAAAAACTCTTTCAGTAGCAAGGAACTGAAGCATAATTTTTCTAATATCTTCAAACCGCAACAAGAAATCCAATTATGTTGACTACCGTTTCGTACGTGCCAGTTAGGCACATGCGAGAACACCAGAAAATGATGTGACAAGTGGCTAAAAAAAGACTTGAAGACTCTTTTCAGTAGCAACTGCTTCCTATTGCATAAGTCAAACAAAGAGAACTGATTTATTTTATTTTATTTTTTTTTTCTCCAATCGACAACAAACCCATTTACGTTGACTACCGTCTCGTAGGTGCCCGTTTATGTATCCGCGAAAACATAAAAAAATCGACTGACGGGACGTTTCATAGCAGACGACACCTGTTTCTCAAGTCAAATATAGGGATTTTTCTTTTTTCGTTTTCTCTCACTAGGGCCATTGATTTGGTTGCGATGACTATCTCACCAATATGAGGCGGTTACGTGCTGCGCATGAAATTGTAAAATCAACTTAGACACTTTCGGAGGCAACTGATACCTGTTGCACAAATCAAAGAAAGGTAAATCAAACACTTCCCTGTTTTCATACCAGGGTCAGTTTTGGTGACCGTGCGAGTCAAAAGTCAATGTTATGTTGAACCGCTGCACAAAAAAATAAAATTCAGAAGCAACCGGTTGCTGTTGCAGAAACTTTTTCCGATGAAAAAGAAATCTTGTTTTCGTTTGAAGAATTAAAAAAATAGGCCATAAAGATATAAATAAGATGTAAGAATAACTTATAATAAAAATTTTCTTTGATAGGGTAGAAAACATTGTGGGAAAAGGAGAAAATGCTGGTAACCTGCATTGTCTCCTTTTCTCAGATTATTTTCCAAAGCCTTCTCTTTTAGGGGTGTTAAAAGGCGTCACTGTATGGTAAGGGGTCAATAAGGATAAACATATACCCTCCCCTCCCAATCATCCAATCAAATCTCATCCCTCTGTGAAATTATCCAATCACAGAAGCTTTTAGGAAAGCAGAATGGGTGCCAACAGCCAATCAGAGAGGCTGTGAGAAATTCAAAAATGGGCCCGGTCTGCCAGTCAGAGAGGCTTTGAAAATCAAAATGGGCCCAGTCAGCCAATCAGAGCGCTTCAAAATGGCGCCCTTATATAGCGATAAAAAACAGTGAACAAAAAACGGCATAAAAGTGGATTTAAAGTCTTTCTTAAAGGCTGCTGTGCAGTCCTTGGCAAATTGCCAGGCATGCACCATCCACACATGCCAGATTTCACTGAAAAAAGGCCAAAATTCAAGAAAACAAGGTGGCAGAAGACCTTGTTTTGGTCTTTTCAAGCCCCTTGCAAGAGTTACTTCCCTTACAGTAAACCCTTGATGCCCCCCCTTTACCCTTTAATTTGATTTTCTGACTCGGGCCACATCAAACTCGTATAAGCCTAAATGATCAATGTACAGTGTAAAAAAAAACACCGAAATTAATGTGACAAGTTGCTAAAAAAGAGACTGGAAACTCTTTCTGTAGCAATTGTTTCCTATTGCATAAATCGAACAAAGGGATCTGAAATGTAATTTTTTCTAATCGCTTCAAACCACGACAAGAAAGCCAGTTACGTTGATTACCATCTCATACGGCAGTTACGCACATGCGAAAAGCACAGAAAATAATGTGACAAGTGGCTAAAAAGAGACTAAAAACTCTTTCAGTAGCAAGGAACTGAAGCATAATTTTTCTAATATCTTCAAACCGCAACAAGAAATCCAATTATGTTGACTACCGTTTCGTACGTGCCAGTTAGGCACATGCGAGAACACCAGAAAATGATGTGACAAGTGGCTAAAAAAAGACTTGAAGACTCTTTTCAGTAGCAACTGCTTCCTATTGCATAAGTCAAACAAAGAGAACTGATTTTTTTTATTTTATTTTATTTTTTCTCCAATCGACAACAAACCCATTTACGTTGACTACCGTCTCGTAGGTGCCCCTTTATGTATCCGCGAAAACATAAAAAAATCGACTGACGGGACGTTTCATAGCAGACGACACCTGTTTCTCAAGTCTAATATAGGGATTTTTCTTTTTTCGTTTTCTCTCACTAGGGCCATTGATTCGGTTGCGATGACTATCTCACCAATATGAGGCGGTTACGTGCTGCGCATGAAATTGTAAAATCAACTTAGACACTTTCGGAGGCAACTGATACCTGTTGCACAAATCAAAGAAAGGTAAATCAAACACTTCCCTGTTTTCATACCAGGGTCAGTTTTGGTGACCGTGCGAGTCAAAAGTCAATGTTATGTTGAACCGCTGCACAAAAAAATAAAATTCAGAAGCAACCGGTTGCTGTTGCAGAAACTTTTTCCGATGAAAAAGAAATCTTGTTTTCGTTTGAAGAATTAAAAAAATAGGCCATAAAGATATAGATAAGATGTAAGAATAACTTATAATAAAAATTTTCTTTGATAGGGTAGAAAACATTGTGGGAAAAGGAGAAAATGCTGGTAACCTGCATTGTCTCCTTTTCTCAGATTATTTTCCAAAGCCTTCTCTTTTAGGGGTGTTAAAAGGCGTCACTGTATGGTAAGGGGTCAATAAGGATAAACATATACCCTCCCCTCCCAATCATCCAATCAAATCTCATCCCTCTGTGAAATTATCCAATCACAGAAGCTTTTAGGAAAGCAGAATGGGTGCCAACAGCCAATCAGAGAGGCTGTGAGAAATTCAAAAATGGGCCCGGTCTGCCAGTCAGAGAGGCTTTGAAAATCAAAATGGGCCCAGTCAGCCAATCAGAGCGCTTCAAAATGGCGCCCTTATATAGCGATAAAAAACAGTGAACAAAAAACGGCATAAAAGTGGATTTAAAGTCTTTCTTAAAGGCTGCTGTGCAGTCCTTGGCAAATTGCCAGGCATGCACCATCCACACATGCCAGATTTCACTGAAAAAAGGCCAAAATTCAAGAAAACAAGGTGGCAGAAGACCTTGTTTTGGTCTTTTCAAGCCCCTTGCAAGAGTTACTTCCCTTACAGTAAACCCTTGATGCCCCCCCTTTACCCTTTAATTTGATTTTCTGACTCGGGCCACATCAAACTCATATAAGCCTAAATGATCAATGTACAGTGTAAAAAAAAACACCGAAATTAATGTGACAAGTTGCTAAAAAAGAGACTGGAAACTCTTTCTGTAGCAATTGTTTCCTATTGCATAAATCGAACAAAGGGATCTGAAATGTAATTTTTTCTAATCGCTTCAAACCACGACAAGAAAGCCAGTTACGTTGATTACCATCTCATACGGCAGTTACGCACATGCGAAAAGCACAGAAAACAATGTGACAAGTGGCTAAAAAGAGACTAAAAACTCTTTCAGTAGCAAGGAACTGAAGCATAATTTTTCTAATATCTTCAAACCACAACAAGAAATCCAATTATGTTGACTACCGTTTCGTACGTGCCAGTTAGGCACATGCGAGAACACCAGAAAATGATGTGACAAGTGGCTAAAAAAAGACTTGAAGACTCTTTTCAGTAGCAACTGCTTCCTATTGCATAAGTCAAACAAAGAGAACTGATTTTTTTTATTTTATTTTTTTTTTCTCCAATCGACAACAAACCCATTTACGTTGACTACCGTCTCGTAGGTGCCGGTTACGTATCCGCGAAAACATAAAAAAATCGACTGACGGGACGTTTCATAGCAGACGACACTTGTTTCTCAAGTCAAATATAGGGATTTTTCTTTTTTCGTTTTCTCTCACTAGGGCCATTGATTCGGTTGCGATGACTATCTCACCAATATGAGGCGGTTACGTGCTGCGCATGAAATTGTAAAATCAACTTAGACACTTTCGGAGGCAACTGATACCTGTTGCATAAATCAAAGAAAGGTAAATCAAACACTTCCCTGTTTTCATACCAGGGTCAGTTTTGGTGACCGTGCGAGTCAAAAGTCAATGTTATGTTGAACCGCTGCACAAAAAAATAAAATTCAGAAGCAACCGGTTGCTGTTGCAGAAACTTTTTCCGATGAAAAAGAAATCTTGTTTTCGTTTGAAGAATTAAAAAAATAGGCCATAAAGATATAAATAAGATGTAAGAATAACTTATTATAAAAATTTTCTTTGATAGGGTAGAAAACATTGTGGGAAAAGGAGAAAATGCTGGTAACCTGCATTGTCTCCTTTTCTCAGATTATTTTCCAAAGCCTTCTCTTTTAGGGGTGTTAAAAGGCGTCACTGTATGGTAAGGGGTCAATAAGGATAAACATATACCCTCCCCTCCCAATCATCCAATCAAATCTCATCCCTCTGTGAAATTATCCAATCACAGAAGCTTTTAGGAAAGCAGAATGGGTGCCAACAGCCAATCAGAGAGGCTGTGAGAAATTCAAAAATGGGCCCGGTCTGCCAGTCAGAGAGGCTTTGAAAATCAAAATGGGCCCAGTCAGCCAATCAGAGCGCTTCAAAATGGCGCCCTTATATAGCGATAAAAAACAGTGAACAAAAAACGGCATAAAAGTGGATTTAAAGTCTTTCTTAAAGGCTGCTGTGCAGTCCTTGGCAAATTGCCAGGCATGCACCATCCACACATGCCAGATTTCACTGAAAAAAGGCCAAAATTCAAGAAAACAAGGTGGCAGAAGACCTTGTTTTGGTCTTTTCAAGCCCCTTGCAAGAGTTACTTCCCTTACAGTAAACCCTTGATGCCCCCCCTTTACCCTTTAATTTGATTTTCTGACTCGGGCCACATCAAACTCGTATAAGCCTAAATGATCAATGTACAGTGTAAAAAAAAACACCGAAATTAATGTGACAAGTTGCTAAAAAAGAGACTGGAAACTCTTTCTGTAGCAATTGTTTCCTATTGCATAAATCGAACAAAGGGATCTGAAATGTAATTTTTTCTAATCGCTTCAAACCACGACAAGAAAGCCAGTTACGTTGATTACCATCTCATACGGCAGTTACGCACATGCGAAAAGCACAGAAAACAATGTGACAAGTGGCTAAAAAGAGACTAAAAACTCTTTCAGTAGCAAGGAACTGAAGCATAATTTTTCTAATATCTTCAAACCGCAACAAGAAATCCAATTATGTTGACTACCGTTTCGTACGTGCCAGTTAGGCACATGCGAGAACACCAGAAAATGATGTGACAAGTGGCTAAAAAAAGACTTGAAGACTCTTTTCAGTAGCAACTGCTTCCTATTGCATAAGTCAAACAAAGAGAACTGATTTTTTTTATTTTATTTTTTTTTTCTCCAATCGACAACAAACCCATTTACGTTGACTACCGTCTCGTAGGTGCCCGTTTATGTATCCGCGAAAACATAAAAAAATCGACTGACGGGACGTTTCATAGCAGACGACACCTGTTTCTCAAGTCAAATATAGGGATTTTTCTTTTTTCGTTTTCTCTCACTAGGGCCATTGATTCGGTTGCGATGACTATCTCACCAATATGAGGCGGTTACGTGCTGCGCATGAAATTGTAAAATCAACTTAGACACTTTTGGAGGCAACTGATACCTGTTGCACAAATCAAAGAAAGGTAAATCAAACACTTCCCTGTTTTCATACCAGGGTCAGTTTTGGTGACCGTGCGAGTCAAAAGTCAATGTTATGTTGAACCGCTGCACAAAAAAATAAAATTCAGAAGCAACCGGTTGCTGTTGCAGAAACTTTTTCCGATGAAAAAGAAATCTTGTTTTCGTTTGAAGAATTAAAAAAATAGGCCATAAAGATATAAATAAGATGTAAGAATAACTTATAATAAAAATTTTCTTTGATAGGGTAGAAAACATTGTGGGAAAAGGAGAAAATGCTGGTAACCTGCATTGTCTCCTTTTCTCAGATTATTTTCCAAAGCCTTCTCTTTTAGGGGTGTTAAAAGGCGTCACTGTATGGTAAGGGGTCAATAAGGATAAACATATACCCTCCCCTCCCAATCATCCAATCAAATCTCATCCCTCTGTGAAATTATCCAATCACAGAAGCTTTTAGGAAAGCAGAATGGGTGCCAACAGCCAATCAGAGAGGCTGTGAGAAATTCAAAAATGGGCCCGGTCTGCCAGTCAGAGAGGCTTTGAAAATCAAAATGGGCCCAGTCAGCCAATCAGAGCGCTTCAAAATGGCGCCCTTATATAGCGATAAAAAACAGTGAACAAAAAACGGCATAAAAGTGGATTTAAAGTCTTTCTTAAAGGCTGCTGTGCAGTCCTTGGCAAATTGCCAGGCATGCACCATCCACACATGCCAGATTTCACTGAAAAAAGGCCAAAATTCAAGAAAACAAGGTGGCAGAAGACCTTGTTTTGGTCTTTTCAAGCCCCTTGCAAGAGTTACTTCCCTTACAGTAAACCCTTGATGCCCCCCCTTTACCCTTTAATTTGATTTTCTGACTCGGGCCACATCAAACTCGTATAAGCCTAAATGATCAATGTACAGTGTAAAAAAAAACACCGAAATTAATGTGACAAGTTGCTAAAAAAGAGACTGGAAACTCTTTCTGTAGCAATTGTTTCCTATTGCATAAATCGAACAAAGGGATCTGAAATGTAATTTTTTCTAATCGCTTCAAACCACGACAAGAAAGCCAGTTACGTTGATTACCATCTCATACGGCAGTTACGCACATGCGAAAAGCACAGAAAACAATGTGACAAGTGGCTAAAAAGAGACTAAAAACTCTTTCAGTAGCAAGGAACTGAAGCATAATTTTTCTAATATCTTCAAACCGCAACAAGAAATCCAATTATGTTGACTATCGTTTTGTACGTGCCAGTTAGGCACATGCGAGAACACCAGAAAATGATGTGACAAGTGGCTAAAAAAAGACTTGAAGACTCTTTTCAGTAGCAACTGCTTCCTATTGCATAAGTCAAACAAAGAGAACTGATTTTTTTTATTTTATTTTTTTTTTCTCCAATCGACAACAAACCCATTTACGTTGACTACCGTCTCGTAGGTGCCCGTTTATGTATCCGCGAAAACATAAAAAAATCGACTGACGGGACGTTTCATAGCAGACGACACCTGTTTCTCAAGTCAAATATAGGGATTTTTCTTTTTTCGTTTTCTCTCACTAGGGCCATTGATTCGGTTGCGATGACTATCTCACCAATATGAGGCGGTTACGTGCTGCGCATGAAATTGTAAAATCAACTTAGACACTTTCGGAGGCAACTGATACCTGTTGCACAAATCAAAGAAAGGTAAATCAAACACTTCCCTGTTTTCATACCAGGGTCAGTTTTGGTGACCGTGCGAGTCAAAAGTCAATGTTATGTTGAACCGCTGCACAAAAAAATAAAATTCAGAAGCAACCGGTTGCTGTTGCAGAAACTTTTTCCGATGAAAAAGAAATCTTGTTTTCGTTTGAAGAATTAAAAAAATAGGCCATAAAGATATAAATAAGATGTAAGAATAACTTATAATAAAAATTTTCTTTGATAGGGTAGAAAACATTGTGGGAAAAGGAGAAAATGCTGGTAACCTGCATTGTCTCCTTTTCTCAGATTATTTTCCAAAGCCTTCTCTTTTAGGGGTGTTAAAAGGCGTCACTGTATGGTAAGGGGTCAATAAGGATAAACATATACCCTCCCCTCCCAATCATCCAATCAAATCTCATCCCTCTGTGAAATTATCCAATCACAGAAGCTTTTAGGAAAGCAGAATGGGTGCCAACAGCCAATCAGAGAGGCTGTGAGAAATTCAAAAATGGGCCCGGTCTGCCAGTCAGAGAGGCTTTGAAAATCAAAATGGGCCCAGTCAGCCAATCAGAGCGCTTCAAAATGGCGCCCTTATATAGCGATAAAAAACAGTGAACAAAAAACGGCATAAAAGTGGATTTAAAGTCTATCTTAAAGGCTGCTGTGCAGTCCTTGGCAAATTGCCAGGCATGCACCATCCACACATGCCAGATTTCACTGAAAAAAGGCCAAAATTCAAGAAAACAAGGTGGCAGAAGACCTTGTTTTGGTCTTTTCAAGCCCCTTGCAAGAGTTACTTCCCTTACAGTAAACCCTTGATGCCCCCCCTTTACCCTTTAATTTGATTTTCTGACTCGGGCCACATCAAACTCGTATAAGCCTAAATGATCAATGTACAGTGTAAAAAAAAACACCGAAATTAATGTGACAAGTTGCTAAAAAAGAGACTGGAAACTCTTTCTGTAGCAATTGTTTCCTATTGCATAAATCGAACAAAGGGATCTGAAATGTAATTTTTTCTAATCGCTTCAAACCACGACAAGAAAGCCAGTTACGTTGATTACCATCTCATACGGCAGTTACGCACATGCGAAAAGCACAGAAAACAATGTGACAAGTGGCTAAAAAGAGACTAAAAACTCTTTCAGTAGCAAGGAACTGAAGCATAATTTTTCTAATATCTTCAAACCGCAACAAGAAATCCAATTATGTTGACTACCGTTTTGTATGTGCCAGTTAGGCACATGCGAGAACACCAGAAAATGATGTGACAAGTGGCTAAAAAAAGACTTGAAGACTCTTTTCAGTAGCAACTGCTTCCTATTGCATAAGTCAAACAAAGAGAACTGATTTTTTTTATTTTATTTTTTTTTTCTCCAATCGACAACAAACCCATTTACGTTAACTACCGTCTCGTAGGTGCCCGTTTATGTATCCGCGAAAACATAAAAAAATCGACTGACGGGACGTTTCATAGCAGACGACACCTGTTTCTCAAGTCAAATATAGGGATTTTTCTTTTTTCGTTTTCTCTCACTAGGGCCATTGATTCGGTTGCGATGACTATCTCACCAATATGAGGCGGTTACGTGCTGCGCATGAAATTGTAAAATCAACTTAGACACTTTCGGAGGCAACTGATACCTGTTGCACAAATCAAAGAAAGGTAAATCAAACACTTCCCTGTTTTCATACCAGGGTCAGTTTTGGTGACCGTGCGAGTCAAAAGTCAATGTTATGTTGAACCGCTGCACAAAAAAATAAAATTCAGAAGCAACCGGTTGCTGTTGCAGAAACTTTTTCCGATGAAAAAGAAATCTTGTTTTCGTTTGAAGAATTAAAAAAATAGGCCATAAAGATATAAATAAGATGTAAGAATAACTTATAATAAAAATTTTCTTTGATAGGGTAGAAAACATTGTGGGAAAAGGAGAAAATGCTGGTAACCTGCATTGTCTCCTTTTCTCAGATTATTTTCCAAAGCCTTCTCTTTTAGGGGTGTTAAAAGGCGTCACTGTATGGTAAGGGGTCAATAAGGATAAACATATACCCTCCCCTCCCAATCATCCAATCAAATCTCATCCCTCTGTGAAATTATCCAATCACAGAAGCTTTTAGGAAAGCAGAATGGGTGCCAACAGCCAATCAGAGAGGCTGTGAGAAATTCAAAAATGGGCCCGGTCTGCCAGTCAGAGAGGCTTTGAAAATCAAAATGGGCCCAGTCAGCCAATCAGAGCGCTTCAAAATGGCGCCCTTATATAGCGATAAAAAACAGTGAACAAAAAACGGCATAAAAGTGGATTTAAAGTCTTTCTTAAAGGCTGCTGTGCAGTCCTTGGCAAATTGCCAGGCTGGCAAATTGCCAGGCATGCACCATCCACACATGCCAGATTTCACTGAAAAAAGGCCAAAATTCAAGAAAACAAGGTGGCAGAAGACCTTGTTTTGGTCTTTTCAAGCCCCTTGCAAGAGTTACTTCCCTTACAGTAAACCCTTGATGCCCCCCCTTTACCCTTTAATTTGATTTTCTGACTCGGGCCACATCAAACTCATATAAGCCTAAATGATCAATGTACAGTGTAAAAAAAAACACCGGAATTAATGTGACAAGTTGCTAAAAAAGAGACTGGAAACTCTTTCTGTAGCAATTGTTTCCTATTGCATAAATCGAACAAAGGGATCTGAAATGTAATTTTTTCTAATCGCTTCAAACCACGACAAGAAAGCCAGTTACGTTGATTACCATCTCATACGGCAGTTACGCACATGCGAAAAGCACAGAAAACAATGTGACAAGTGGCTAAAAAGAGACTAAAAACTCTTTCAGTAGCAAGGAACTGAAGCATAATTTTTCTAATATCTTCAAACCGCAACAAGAAATCCAATTATGTTGACTACCGTTTCGTACGTGCCAGTTAGGCACATGCGAGAACACCAGAAAATGATGTGACAAGTGGCTAAAAAAAGACTTGAAGACTCTTTTCAGTAGCAACTGCTTCCTATTGCATAAGTCAAACAAAGAGAACTGATTTTTTTTATTTTATTTTTTTTTTCTCCAATCGACAACAAACCCATTTACGTTGACTACCGTCTCGTAGGTGCCGGTTACGTATCCGCGAAAACATAAAAAAATCGACTGACGGGACGTTTCATAGCAGACGACACCTGTTTCTCAAGTCAAATATAGGGATTTTTCTTTTTTCGTTTTCTCTCACTAGGGCCATTGATTCGGTTGCGATGACTATCTCACCAATATGAGGCGGTTACGTGCTGCGCATGAAATTGTAAAATCAACTTAGACACTTTCGGAGGCAACTGATACCTGTTGCACAAATCAAAGAAAGGTAAATCAAACACTTCCCTGTTTTCATACCAGGGTCAGTTTTGGTGACCGTGCGAGTCAAAAGTCAATGTTATGTTGAACCGCTGCACAAAAAAATAAAATTCAGAAGCAACCGGTTGCTGTTGCAGAAACTTTTTCCGATGAAAAAGAAATCTTGTTTTCGTTTGAAGAATTAAAAAAATAGGCCATAAAGATATAAATAAGATGTAAGAATAACTTATAATAAAAATTTTCTTTGATAGGGTAGAAAACATTGTGGGAAAAGGAGAAAATGCTGGTAACCTGCATTGTCTCCTTTTCTCAGATTATTTTCCAAAGCCTTCTCTTTTAGGGGTGTTAAAAGGCGTCACTGTATGGTAAGGGGTCAATAAGGATAAACATATACCCTCCCCTCCCAATCATCCAATCAAATCTCATCCCTCTGTGAAATTATCCAATCACAGAAGCTTTTAGGAAAGCAGAATGGGTGCCAACAGCCAATCAGAGAGGCTGTGAGAAATTCAAAAATGGGCCCGGTCTGCCAGTCAGAGAGGCTTTGAAAATCAAAATGGGCCCAGTCAGCCAATCAGAGCGCTTCAAAATGGCGCCCTTATATAGCGATAAAAAACAGTGAACAAAAAACGGCATAAAAGTGGATTTAAAGTCTTTCTTAAAGGCTGCTGTGCAGTCCTTGGCAAATTGCCAGGCATGCACCATCCACACATGCCAGATTTCACTGAAAAAAGGCCAAAATTCAAGAAAACAAGGTGGCAGAAGACCTTGTTTTGGTCTTTTCAAGCCCCTTGCAAGAGTTACTTTCCTTACAGTAAACCCTTGATGCCCCCCCTTTACCCTTTAATTTGATTTTCTGACTCGGGCCACATCAAACTCATATAAGCCTAAATGATCAATGTACAGTGTAAAAAAAAACACCGAAATTAATGTGACAAGTTGCTAAAAAAGAGACTGGAAACTCTTTCTGTAGCAATTGTTTCCTATTGCATAAATCGAACAAAGGGATCTGAAATGTAATTTTTTCTAATCGCTTCAAACCACGACAAGAAAGCCAGTTACGTTGATTACCATCTCATACGGCAGTTACGCACATGCGAAAAGCACAGAAAACAATGTGACAAGTGGCTAAAAAGAGACTAAAAACTCTTTCAGTAGCAAGGAACTGAAGCATAATTTTTCTAATATCTTCAAACCGCAACAAGAAATCCAATTATGTTGACTACCGTTTCGTACGTGCCAGTTAGGCACATGCGAGAACACCAGAAAATGATGTGACAAGTGGCTAAAAAAAGACTTGAAGACTCTTTTCAGTAGCAACTGCTTCCTATTGCATAAGTCAAACAAAGAGAACTGATTTTTTTTATTTTATTTTTTTTTTCTCCAATCGACAACAAACCCATTTACGTTGACTACCGTCTCGTAGGTGCCGGTTACGTATCCGCGAAAACATAAAAAAATCGACTGACGGGACGTTTCATAGCAGACGACACCTGTTTCTCAAGTCAAATATAGGGATTTTTCTTTTTTCGTTTTCTCTCACTAGGGCCATTGATTCGGTTGCGATGACTATCTCACCAATATGAGGCGGTTACGTGCTGCGCATGAAATTGTAAAATCAACTTAGACACTTTCGGAGGCAACTGATACCTGTTGCACAAATCAAAGAAAGGTAAATCAAACACTTCCCTGTTTTCATACCAGGGTCAGTTTTGGTGACCGTGCGAGTCAAAAGTCAATGTTATGTTGAACCGCTGCACAAAAAAATAAAATTCAGAAGCAACCGGTTGCTGTTGCAGAAACTTTTTCCGATGAAAAAGAAATCTTGTTTTCATTTGAAGAATTAAAAAAATAGGCCATAAAGATATAAATAAGATGTAAGAATAACTTATTATAAAAATTTTCTTTGATAGGGTAGAAAACATTGTGGGAAAAGGAGAAAATGCTGGTAACCTGCATTGTCTCCTTTTCTCAGATTATTTTCCAAAGCCTTCTCTTTTAGGGGTGTTAAAAGGCGTCACTGTATGGTAAGGGGTCAATAAGGATAAACATATACCCTCCCCTCCCAATCATCCAATCAAATCTCATCCCTCTGTGAAATTATCCAATCACAGAAGCTTTTAGGAAAGCAGAATGGGTGCCAACAGCCAATCAGAGAGGCTGTGAGAAATTCAAAAATGGGCCCGGTCTGCCAGTCAGAGAGGCTTTGAAAATCAAAATGGGCCCAGTCAGCCAATCAGAGCGCTTCAAAATGGCGCCCTTATATAGCGATAAAAAACAGTGAACAAAAAACGGCATAAAAGTGGATTTAAAGTCTTTCTTAAAGGCTGCTGTGCAGTCCTTGGCAAATTGCCAGGCATGCACCATCCACACATGCCAGATTTCACTGAAAAAAGGCCAAAATTCAAGAAAACAAGGTGGCAGAAGACCTTGTTTTGGTCTTTTCAAGCCCCTTGCAAGAGTTACTTCCCTTACAGTAAACCCTTGATGCCCCCCCTTTACCCTTTAATTTGATTTTCTGACTCGGGCCACATCAAACTCATATAAGCCTAAATGATCAATGTACAGTGTAAAAAAAAACACCGGAATTAATGTGACAAGTTGCTAAAAAAGAGACTGGAAACTCTTTCTGTAGCAATTGTTTCCTATTGCATAAATCGAACAAAGGGATCTGAAATGTAATTTTTTCTAATCGCTTCAAACCACGACAAGAAAGCCAGTTACGTTGATTACCATCTCATACGGCAGTTACGCACATGCGAAAAGCACAGAAAACAATGTGACAAGTGGCTAAAAAGAGACTAAAAACTCTTTCAGTAGCAAGGAACTGAAGCATAATTTTTCTAATATCTTCAAACCGCAACAAGAAATCCAATTATGTTGACTACCGTTTCGTACGTGCCAGTTAGGCACATGCGAGAACACCAGAAAATGATGTGACAAGTGGCTAAAAAAAGACTTGAAGACTCTTTTCAGTAGCAACTGCTTCCTATTGCATAAGTCAAACAAAGAGAACTGATTTTTTTTATTTTATTTTTTTTTTCTCCAATCGACAACAAACCCATTTACGTTGACTACCGTCTCGTAGGTGCCGGTTACGTATCCGCGAAAACATAAAAAAATCGACTGACGGGACGTTTCATAGCAGACGACACCTGTTTCTCAAGTCAAATATAGGGATTTTTCTTTTTTCGTTTTCTCTCACTAGGGCCATTGATTCGGTTGCGATGACTATCTCACCAATATGAGGCGGTTACGTGCTGCGCATGAAATTGTAAAATCAACTTAGACACTTTCGGAGGCAACTGATACCTGTTGCACAAATCAAAGAAAGGTAAATCAAACACTTCCCTGTTTTCATACCAGGGTCAGTTTTGGTGACCGTGCGAGTCAAAAGTCAATGTTATGTTGAACCGCTGCACAAAAAAATAAAATTCAGAAGCAACCGGTTGCTGTTGCAGAAACTTTTTCCGATGAAAAAGAAATCTTGTTTTCGTTTGAAGAATTAAAAAAATAGGCCATAAAGATATAAATAAGATGTAAGAATAACTTATAATAAAAATTTTCTTTGATAGGGTAGAAAACATTGTGGGAAAAGGAGAAAATGCTGGTAACCTGCATTGTCTCCTTTTCTCAGATTATTTTCCAAAGCCTTCTCTTTTAGGGGTGTTAAAAGGCGTCACTGTATGGTAAGGGGTCAATAAGGATAAACATATACCCTCCCCTCCCAATCATCCAATCAAATCTCATCCCTCTGTGAAATTATCCAATCACAGAAGCTTTTAGGAAAGCAGAATGGGTGCCAACAGCCAATCAGAGAGGCTGTGAGAAATTCAAAAATGGGCCCGGTCTGCCAGTCAGAGAGGCTTTGAAAATCAAAATGGGCCCAGTCAGCCAATCAGAGCGCTTCAAAATGGCGCCCTTATATAGCGATAAAAAACAGTGAACAAAAAACGGCATAAAAGTGGATTTAAAGTCTTTCTTAAAGGCTGCTGTGCAGTCCTTGGCAAATTGCCAGGCATGCACCATCCACACATGCCAGATTTCACTGAAAAAAGGCCAAAATTCAAGAAAACAAGGTGGCAGAAGACCTTGTTTTGGTCTTTTCAAGCCCCTTGCAAGAGTTACTTTCCTTACAGTAAACCCTTGATGCCCCCCCTTTACCCTTTAATTTGATTTTCTGACTCGGGCCACATCAAACTCATATAAGCCTAAATGATCAATGTACAGTGTAAAAAAAAACACCGAAATTAATGTGACAAGTTGCTAAAAAAGAGACTGGAAACTCTTTCTGTAGCAATTGTTTCCTATTGCATAAATCGAACAAAGGGATCTGAAATGTAATTTTTTCTAATCGCTTCAAACCACGACAAGAAAGCCAGTTACGTTGATTACCATCTCATACGGCAGTTACGCACATGCGAAAAGCACAGAAAACAATGTGACAAGTGGCTAAAAAGAGACTAAAAACTCTTTCAGTAGCAAGGAACTGAAGCATAATTTTTCTAATATCTTCAAACCGCAACAAGAAATCCAATTATGTTGACTACCGTTTCGTACGTGCCAGTTAGGCACATGCGAGAACACCAGAAAATGATGTGACAAGTGGCTAAAAAAAGACTTGAAGACTCTTTTCAGTAGCAACTGCTTCCTATTGCATAAGTCAAACAAAGAGAACTGATTTTTTTTATTTTATTTTTTTTTTCTCCAATCGACAACAAACCCATTTACGTTGACTACCGTCTCGTAGGTGCCGGTTACGTATCCGCGAAAACATAAAAAAATCGACTGACGGGACGTTTCATAGCAGACGACACCTGTTTCTCAAGTCAAATATAGGGATTTTTCTTTTTTCGTTTTCTCTCACTAGGGCCATTGATTCGGTTGCGATGACTATCTCACCAATATGAGGCGGTTACGTGCTGCGCATGAAATTGTAAAATCAACTTAGACACTTTCGGAGGCAACTGATACCTGTTGCACAAATCAAAGAAAGGTAAATCAAACACTTCCCTGTTTTCATACCAGGGTCAGTTTTGGTGACCGTGCGAGTCAAAAGTCAATGTTATGTTGAACCGCTGCACAAAAAAATAAAATTCAGAAGCAACCGGTTGCTGTTGCAGAAACTTTTTCCGATGAAAAAGAAATCTTGTTTTCATTTGAAGAATTAAAAAAATAGGCCATAAAGATATAAATAAGATGTAAGAATAACTTATTATAAAAATTTTCTTTGATAGGGTAGAAAACATTGTGGGAAAAGGAGAAAATGCTGGTAACCTGCATTGTCTCCTTTTCTCAGATTATTTTCCAAAGCCTTCTCTTTTAGGGGTGTTAAAAGGCGTCACTGTATGGTAAGGGGTCAATAAGGATAAACATATACCCTCCCCTCCCAATCATCCAATCAAATCTCATCCCTCTGTGAAATTATCCAATCACAGAAGCTTTTAGGAAAGCAGAATGGGTGCCAACAGCCAATCAGAGAGGCTGTGAGAAATTCAAAAATGGGCCCGGTCTGCCAGTCAGAGAGGCTTTGAAAATCAAAATGGGCCCAGTCAGCCAATCAGAGCGCTTCAAAATGGCGCCCTTATATAGCGATAAAAAACAGTGAACAAAAAACGGCATAAAAGTGGATTTAAAGTCTTTCTTAAAGGCTGCTGTGCAGTCCTTGGCAAATTGCCAGGCATGCACCATCCACACATGCCAGATTTCACTGAAAAAAGGCCAAAATTCAAGAAAACAAGGTGGCAGAAGACCTTGTTTTGGTCTTTTCAAGCCCCTTGCAAGAGTTACTTCCCTTACAGTAAACCCTTGATGCCCCCCCTTTACCCTTTAATTTGATTTTCTGACTCGGGCCACATCAAACTCATATAAGCCTAAATGATCAATGTACAGTGTAAAAAAAAACACCGGAATTAATGTGACAAGTTGCTAAAAAAGAGACTGGAAACTCTTTCTGTAGCAATTGTTTCCTATTGCATAAATCGAACAAAGGGATCTGAAATGTAATTTTTTCTAATCGCTTCAAACCACGACAAGAAAGCCAGTTACGTTGATTACCATCTCATACGGCAGTTACGCACATGCGAAAAGCACAGAAAACAATGTGACAAGTGGCTAAAAAGAGACTAAAAACTCTTTCAGTAGCAAGGAACTGAAGCATAATTTTTCTAATATCTTCAAACCGCAACAAGAAATCCAATTATGTTGACTACCGTTTCGTACGTGCCAGTTAGGCACATGCGAGAACACCAGAAAATGATGTGACAAGTGGCTAAAAAAAGACTTGAAGACTCTTTTCAGTAGCAACTGCTTCCTATTGCATAAGTCAAACAAAGAGAACTGATTTTTTTTATTTTATTTTTTTTTTCTCCAATCGACAACAAACCCATTTACGTTGACTACCGTCTCGTAGGTGCCGGTTACGTATCCGCGAAAACATAAAAAAATCGACTGACGGGACGTTTCATAGCAGACGACACCTGTTTCTCAAGTCAAATATAGGGATTTTTCTTTTTTCGTTTTCTCTCACTAGGGCCATTGATTCGGTTGCGATGACTATCTCACCAATATGAGGCGGTTACGTGCTGCGCATGAAATTGTAAAATCAACTTAGACACTTTCGGAGGCAACTGATACCTGTTGCACAAATCAAAGAAAGGTAAATCAAACACTTCCCTGTTTTCATACCAGGGTCAGTTTTGGTGACCGTGCGAGTCAAAAGTCAATGTTATGTTGAACCGCTGCACAAAAAAATAAAATTCAGAAGCAACCGGTTGCTGTTGCAGAAACTTTTTCCGATGAAAAAGAAATCTTGTTTTCGTTTGAAGAATTAAAAAAATAGGCCATAAAGATATAAATAAGATGTAAGAATAACTTATAATAAAAATTTTCTTTGATAGGGTAGAAAACATTGTGGGAAAAGGAGAAAATGCTGGTAACCTGCATTGTCTCCTTTTCTCAGATTATTTTCCAAAGCCTTCTCTTTTAGGGGTGTTAAAAGGCGTCACTGTATGGTAAGGGGTCAATAAGGATAAACATATACCCTCCCCTCTCAATCATCCAATCAAATCTCATCCCTCTGTGAAATTATCCAATCACAGAAGCTTTTAGGAAAGCAGAATGGGTGCCAACAGCCAATCAGAGAGGCTGTGAGAAATTCAAAAATGGGCCCGGTCTGCCAGTCAGAGAGGCTTTGAAAATCAAAATGGGCCCAGTCAGCCAATCAGAGCGCTTCAAAATGGCGCCCTTATATAGCGATAAAAAACAGTGAACAAAAAACGGCATAAAAGTGGATTTAAAGTCTTTCTTAAAGGCTGCTGTGCAGTCCTTGGCAAATTGCCAGGCATGCACCATCCACACATGCCAGATTTCACTGAAAAAAGGCCAAAATTCAAGAAAACAAGGTGGCAGAAGACCTTGTTTTGGTCTTTTCAAGCCCCTTGCAAGAGTTACTTCCCTTACAGTAAACCCTTGATGCCCCCCCTTTACCCTTTAATTTGATTTTCTGACTCGGGCCACATCAAACTCATATAAGCCTAAATGATCAATGTACAGTGTAAAAAAAAACACCGAAATTAATGTGACAAGTTGCTAAAAAAGAGACTGGAAACTCTTTCTGTAGCAATTGTTTCCTATTGCATAAATCGAACAAAGGGATCTGAAATGTAATTTTTTCTAATCGCTTCAAACCACGACAAGAAAGCCAGTTACGTTGATTACCATCTCATACGGCAGTTACGCACATGCGAAAAGCACAGAAAACAATGTGACAAGTGGCTAAAAAGAGACTAAAAACTCTTTCAGTAGCAAGGAACTGAAGCATAATTTTTCTAATATCTTCAAACCGCAACAAGAAATCCAATTATGTTGACTACCGTTTCGTACGTGCCAGTTAGGCACATGCGAGAACACCAGAAAATGATGTGACAAGTGGCTAAAAAAAGACTTGAAGACTCTTTTCAGTAGCAACTGCTTCCTATTGCATAAGTCAAACAAAGAGAACTGATTTTTTTTATTTTATTTTTTTTTTCTCCAATCGACAACAAACCCATTTACGTTGACTACCGTCTCGTAGGTGCCGGTTACGTATCCGCGAAAACATAAAAAAATCGACTGACGGGACGTTTCATAGCAGACGACACCTGTTTCTCAAGTCAAATATAGGGATTTTTCTTTTTTCGTTTTCTCTCACTAGGGCCATTGATTCGGTTGCGATGACTATCTCACCAATATGAGGCGGTTACGTGCTGCGCATGAAATTGTAAAATCAACTTAGACACTTTCGGAGGCAACTGATACCTGTTGCACAAATCAAAGAAAGGTAAATCAAACACTTCCCTGTTTTCATACCAGGGTCAGTTTTGGTGACCGTGCGAGTCAAAAGTCAATGTTATGTTGAACCGCTGCACAAAAAAATAAAATTCAGAAGCAACCGGTTGCTGTTGCAGAAACTTTTTCCGATGAAAAAGAAATCTTGTTTTCGTTTGAAGAATTAAAAAATAGGCCATAAAGATATAAATAAGATGTAAGAATAACTTATTATAAAAATTTTCTTTAATAGGGTAGAAAACATTGTGGGAAAAGGAGAAAATGCTGGTAACCTGCATTGTCTCCTTTTCTCAGATTATTTTCCAAAGCCTTCTCTTTTAGGGGTGTTAAAAGGCGTCACTGTATGGTAAGGGGTCAATAAGGATAAACATATACCCTCCCCTCCCAATCATCCAATCAAATCTCATCCCTCTGTGAAATTATCCAATCACAGAAGCTTTTAGGAAAGCAGAATGGGTGCCAACAGCCAATCAGAGAGGCTGTGAGAAATTCAAAAATGGGCCCGGTCTGCCAGTCAGAGAGGCTTTGAAAATCAAAATGGGCCCAGTCAGCCAATCAGAGCGCTTCAAAATGGCGCCCTTATATAGCGATAAAAAACAGTGAACAAAAAACGGCATAAAAGTGGATTTAAAGTCTTTCTTAAAGGCTGCTGCGCAGTCCTTGGCAAATTGCCAGGCATGCACCATCCACACATGCCAGATTTCACTGAAAAAAGGCCAAAATTCAAGAAAACAAGGTGGCAGAAGACCTTGTTTTGGTCTTTTCAAGCCCCTTGCAAGAGTTACTTCCCTTACAGTAAACCCTTGATGCCCCCCCTTTACCCTTTAATTTGATTTTCTGACTCGGGCCACATCAAACTCATATAAGCCTAAATGATCAATGTACAGTGTAAAAAAAAACACCGGAATTAATGTGACAAGTTGCTAAAAAAGAGACTGGAAACTCTTTCTGTAGCAATTGTTTCCTATTGCATAAATCGAACAAAGGGATCTGAAATGTAATTTTTTCTAATCGCTTCAAACCACGACAAGAAAGCCAGTTACGTTGATTACCATCTCATACGGCAGTTACGCACATGCGAAAAGCACAGAAAACAATGTGACAAGTGGCTAAAAAGAGACTAAAAACTCTTTCAGTAGCAAGGAACTGAAGCATAATTTTTCTAATATCTTCAAACCGCAACAAGAAATCCAATTATGTTGACTACCGTTTCGTACGTGCCAGTTAGGCACATGCGAGAACACCAGAAAATGATGTGACAAGTGGCTAAAAAAAGACTTGAAGACTCTTTTCAGTAGCAACTGCTTCCTATTGCATAAGTCAAACAAAGAGAACTGATTTTTTTTATTTTATTTTTTTTTTCTCCAATCGACAACAAACCCATTTACGTTGACTACCGTCTCGTAGGTGCCGGTTACGTATCCGCGAAAACATAAAAAAATCGACTGACGGGACGTTTCATAGCAGACGACACCTGTTTCTCAAGTCAAATATAGGGATTTTTCTTTTTTCGTTTTCTCTCACTAGGGCCATTGATTCGGTTGCGATGACTATCTCACCAATATGAGGCGGTTACGTGCTGCGCATGAAATTGTAAAATCAACTTAGACACTTTCGGAGGCAACTGATACCTGTTGCACAAATCAAAGAAAGGTAAATCAAACACTTCCCTGTTTTCATACCAGGGTCAGTTTTGGTGACCGTGCGAGTCAAAAGTCAATGTTATGTTGAACCGCTGCACAAAAAAATAAAATTCAGAAGCAACCGGTTGCTGTTGCAGAAACTTTTTCCGATGAAAAAGAAATCTTGTTTTCGTTTGAAGAATTAAAAAAATAGGCCATAAAGATATAAATAAGATGTAAGAATAACTTATAATAAAAATTTTCTTTGATAGGGTAGAAAACATTGTGGGAAAAGGAGAAAATGCTGGTAACCTGCATTGTCTCCTTTTCTCAGATTATTTTCCAAAGCCTTCTCTTTTAGGGGTGTTAAAAGGCGTCACTGTATGGTAAGGGGTCAATAAGGATAAACATATACCCTCCCCTCTCAATCATCCAATCAAATCTCATCCCTCTGTGAAATTATCCAATCACAGAAGCTTTTAGGAAAGCAGAATGGGTGCCAACAGCCAATCAGAGAGGCTGTGAGAAATTCAAAAATGGGCCCGGTCTGCCAGTCAGAGAGGCTTTGAAAATCAAAATGGGCCCAGTCAGCCAATCAGAGCGCTTCAAAATGGCGCCCTTATATAGCGATAAAAAACAGTGAACAAAAAACGGCATAAAAGTGGATTTAAAGTCTTTCTTAAAGGCTGCTGTGCAGTCCTTGGCAAATTGCCAGGCATGCACCATCCACACATGCCAGATTTCACTGAAAAAAGGCCAAAATTCAAGAAAACAAGGTGGCAGAAGACCTTGTTTTGGTCTTTTCAAGCCCCTTGCAAGAGTTACTTCCCTTACAGTAAACCCTTGATGCCCCCCCTTTACCCTTTAATTTGATTTTCTGACTCGGGCCACATCAAACTCATATAAGCCTAAATGATCAATGTACAGTGTAAAAAAAAACACCGAAATTAATGTGACAAGTTGCTAAAAAAGAGACTGGAAACTCTTTCTGTAGCAATTGTTTCCTATTGCATAAATCGAACAAAGGGATCTGAAATGTAATTTTTTCTAATCGCTTCAAACCACGACAAGAAAGCCAGTTACGTTGATTACCATCTCATACGGCAGTTACGCACATGCGAAAAGCACAGAAAACAATGTGACAAGTGGCTAAAAAGAGACTAAAAACTCTTTCAGTAGCAAGGAACTGAAGCATAATTTTTCTAATATCTTCAAACCGCAACAAGAAATCCAATTATGTTGACTACCGTTTCGTACGTGCCAGTTAGGCACATGCGAGAACACCAGAAAATGATGTGACAAGTGGCTAAAAAAAGACTTGAAGACTCTTTTCAGTAGCAACTGCTTCCTATTGCATAAGTCAAACAAAGAGAACTGATTTTTTTTATTTTATTTTTTTTTTCTCCAATCGACAACAAACCCATTTACGTTGACTACCGTCTCGTAGGTGCCGGTTACGTATCCGCGAAAACATAAAAAAATCGACTGACGGGACGTTTCATAGCAGACGACACCTGTTTCTCAAGTCAAATATAGGGATTTTTCTTTTTTCGTTTTCTCTCACTAGGGCCATTGATTCGGTTGCGATGACTATCTCACCAATATGAGGCGGTTACGTGCTGCGCATGAAATTGTAAAATCAACTTAGACACTTTCGGAGGCAACTGATACCTGTTGCACAAATCAAAGAAAGGTAAATCAAACACTTCCCTGTTTTCATACCAGGGTCAGTTTTGGTGACCGTGCGAGTCAAAAGTCAATGTTATGTTGAACCGCTGCACAAAAAAATAAAATTCAGAAGCAACCGGTTGCTGTTGCAGAAACTTTTTCCGATGAAAAAGAAATCTTGTTTTCGTTTGAAGAATTAAAAAATAGGCCATAAAGATATAAATAAGATGTAAGAATAACTTATTATAAAAATTTTCTTTGATAGGGTAGAAAACATTGTGGGAAAAGGAGAAAATGCTGGTAACCTGCATTGTCTCCTTTTCTCAGATTATTTTCCAAAGCCTTCTCTTTTAGGGGTGTTAAAAGGCGTCACTGTATGGTAAGGGGTCAATAAGGATAAACATATACCCTCCCCTCCCAATCATCCAATCAAATCTCATCCCTCTGTGAAATTATCCAATCACAGAAGCTTTTAGGAAAGCAGAATGGGTGCCAACAGCCAATCAGAGAGGCTGTGAGAAATTCAAAAATGGGCCCGGTCTGCCAGTCAGAGAGGCTTTGAAAATCAAAATGGGCCCAGTCAGCCAATCAGAGCGCTTCAAAATGGCGCCCTTATATAGCGATAAAAAACAGTGAACAAAAAACGGCATAAAAGTGGATTTAAAGTCTTTCTTAAAGGCTGCTGTGCAGTCCTTGGCAAATTGCCAGGCATGCACCATCCACACATGCCAGATTTCACTGAAAAAAGGCCAAAATTCAAGAAAACAAGGTGGCAGAAGACCTTGTTTTGGTCTTTTCAAGCCCCTTGCAAGAGTTACTTCCCTTACAGTAAACCCTTGATGCCCCCCCTTTACCCTTTAATTTGATTTTCTGACTCGGGCCACATCAAACTCATATAAGCCTAAATGATCAATGTACAGTGTAAAAAAAAACACCGAAATTAATGTGACAAGTTGCTAAAAAAGAGACTGGAAACTCTTTCTGTAGCAATTGTTTCCTATTGCATAAATCGAACAAAGGGATCTGAAATGTAATTTTTTCTAATCGCTTCAAACCACGACAAGAAAGCCAGTTACGTTGATTACCATCTCATACGGCAGTTACGCACATGCCAAAAGCACAGAAAACAATGTGACAAGTGGCTAAAAAGAGACTAAAAACTCTTTCAGTAGCAAGGAACTGAAGCATAATTTTTCTAATATCTTCAAACCGCAACAAGAAATCCAATTATGTTGACTACCGTTTCGTACGTGCCAGTTAGGCACATGCGAGAACACCAGAAAATGATGTGACAAGTGGCTAAAAAAAGACTTGAAGACTCTTTTCAGTAGCAACTGCTTCCTATTGCATAAGTCAAACAAAGAGAACTGATTTTTTTTATTTTTTTTTTTTTTTCTCCAATCGACAACAAACCCATTTACGTTGACTACCGTCTCGTAGGTGCCGGTTACGTATCCGCGAAAACATAAAAAAATCGACTGACGGGACGTTTCATAGCAGACGACGCCTGTTTCTCAAGTCAAATATAGGGATTTTTCTTTTTTCGTTTTCTCTCACTAGGGCCATTGATTCGGTTGCGATGACTATCTCACCAATATGAGGCGGTTACGTGCTGCGCATGAAATTGTAAAATCAACTTAGACACTTTCGGAGGCAACTGATACCTGTTGCACAAATCAAAGAAAGGTAAATCAAACACTTCCCTGTTTTCATACCAGGGTCAGTTTTGGTGACCGTGCGAGTCAAAAGTCAATGTTATGTTGAACCGCTGCACAAAAAAATAAAATTCAGAAGCAACCGGTTGCTGTTGCAGAAACTTTTTCCGATGAAAAAGAAATCTTGTTTTCATTTGAAGAATTAAAAAAATAGGCCATAAAGATATAAATAAGATGTAAGAATAACTTATTATAAAAATTTTCTTTGATAGGGTAGAAAACATTGTGGGAAAAGGAGAAAATGCTGGTAACCTGCATTGTCTCCTTTTCTCAGATTATTTTCCAAAGCCTTCTCTTTTAGGGGTGTTAAAAGGCGTCACTGTATGGTAAGGGGTCAATAAGGATAAACATATACCCTCCCCTCCCAATCATCCAATCAAATCTCATCCCTCTGTGAAATTATCCAATCACAGAAGCTTTTAGGAAAGCAGAATGGGTGCCAACAGCCAATCAGAGAGGCTGTGAGAAATTCAAAAATGGGCCCGGTCTGCCAGTCAGAGAGGCTTTGAAAATCAAAATGGGCCCAGTCAGCCAATCAGAGCGCTTCAAAATGGCGCCCTTATATAGCGATAAAAAACAGTGAACAAAAAACGGCATAAAAGTGGATTTAAAGTCTTTCTTAAAGGCTGCTGTGCAGTCCTTGGCAAATTGCCAGGCATGCACCATCCACACATGCCAGATTTCACTGAAAAAAGGCCAAAATTCAAGAAAACAAGGTGGCAGAAGACCTTGTTTTGGTCTTTTCAAGCCCCTTGCAAGAGTTACTTCCCTTACAGTAAACCCTTGATGCCCCCCCTTTACCCTTTAATTTGATTTTCTGACTCGGGCCACATCAAACTCATATAAGCCTAAATGATCAATGTACAGTGTAAAAAAAAACACCGAAATTAATGTGACAAGTTGCTAAAAAAGAGACTGGAAACTCTTTCTGTAGCAATTGTTTCCTATTGCATAAATCGAACAAAGGGATCTGAAATGTAATTTTTTCTAATCGCTTCAAACCACGACAAGAAAGTCAGTTACGTTGATTACCATCTCATACGGCAGTTACGCACATGCGAAAAGCACAGAAAACAATGTGACAAGTGGCTAAAAAGAGACTAAAAACTCTTTCAGTAGCAAGGAACTGAAGCATAATTTTTCTAATATCTTCAAACCGCAACAAGAAATCCAATTATGTTGACTACCGTTTCGTACGTGCCAGTTAGGCACATGCGAGAACACCAGAAAATGATGTGACAAGTGGCTAAAAAAAGACTTGAAGACTCTTTTCAGTAGCAACTGCTTCCTATTGCATAAGTCAAACAAAGAGAACTGATTTTTTTTATTTTATTTTTTTTTTCTCCAATCGACAACAAACCCATTTACGTTGACTACCGTCTCGTAGGTGCCGGTTACGTATCCGCGAAAACATAAAAAAATCGACTGACGGGACGTTTCATAGCAGACGACACCTGTTTCTCAAGTCAAATATAGGGATTTTTCTTTTTGCGTTTTCTCTCACTAGGGCCATTGATTCGGTTGCGATGACTATCTCACCAATATGAGGCGGTTACGTGCTGCGCATGAAATTGTAAAATCAACTTAGACACTTTCGGAGGCAACTGATACCTGTTGCACAAATCAAAGAAAGGTAAATCAAACACTTCCCTGTTTTCATACCAGGGTCAGTTTTGGTGACCGTGCGAGTCAAAAGTCAATGTTATGTTGAACCGCTGCACAAAAAAATAAAATTCAGAAGCAACCGGTTGCTGTTGCAGAAACTTTTTCCGATGAAAAAGAAATCTTGTTTTCGTTTGAAGAATTAAAAAAATAGGCCATAAAGATATAAATAAGATGTAAGAATAACTTATTATAAAAATTTTCTTTGATAGGGTAGAAAACATTGTGGGAAAAGGAGAAAATGCTGGTAACCTGCATTGTCTCCTTTTCTCAGATTATTTTCCAAAGCCTTCTCTTTTAGGGGTGTTAAAAGGCGTCACTGTATGGTAAGGGGTCAATAAGGATAAACATATACCCTCCCCTCCCAATCATCCAATCAAATCTCATCCCTCTGTGAAATTATCCAATCACAGAAGCTTTTAGGAAAGCAGAATGGGTGCCAACAGCCAATCAGAGAGGCTGTGAGAAATTCAAAAATGGGCCCGGTCTGCCAGTCAGAGAGGCTTTGAAAATCAAAATGGGCCCAGTCAGCCAATCAGAGCGCTTCAAAATGGCGCCCTTATATAGCGATAAAAAACAGTGAACAAAAAACGGCATAAAAGTGGATTTAAAGTCTTTCTTAAAGGCTGCTGTGCAGTCCTTGGCAAATTGCCAGGCATGCACCATCCACACATGCCAGATTTCACTGAAAAAAGGCCAAAATTCAAGAAAACAAGGTGGCAGAAGACCTTGTTTTGGTCTTTTCAAGCCCCTTGCAAGAGTTACTTCCCTTACAGTAAACCCTTGATGCCCCCCCTTTACCCTTTAATTTGATTTTCTGACTCGGGCCACATCAAACTCATATAAGCCTAAATGATCAATGTACAGTGTAAAAAAAAACACCGGAATTAATGTGACAAGTTGCTAAAAAAGAGACTGGAAACTCTTTCTGTAGCAATTGTTTCCTATTGCATAAATCGAACAAAGGGATCTGAAATGTAATTTTTTCTAATCGCTTCAAACCACGACAAGAAAGCCAGTTACGTTGATTACCATCTCATACGGCAGTTACGCACATGCGAAAAGCACAGAAAACAATGTGACAAGTGGCTAAAAAGAGACTAAAAACTCTTTCAGTAGCAAGGAACTGAAGCATAATTTTTCTAATATCTTCAAACCGCAACAAGAAATCCAATTATGTTGACTACCGTTTCGTACGTGCCAGTTAGGCACATGCGAGAACACCAGAAAATGATGTGACAAGTGGCTAAAAAAAGACTTGAAGACTCTTTTCAGTAGCAACTGCTTCCTATTGCATAAGTCAAACAAAGAGAACTGATTTTTTTTATTTTATTTTTTTTTTCTCCAATCGACAACAAACCCATTTACGTTGACTACCGTCTCGTAGGTGCCGGTTACGTATCCGCGAAAACATAAAAAAATCGACTGACGGGACGTTTCATAGCAGACGACACCTGTTTCTCAAGTCAAATATAGGGATTTTTCTTTTTTCGTTTTCTCTCACTAGGGCCATTGATTCGGTTGCGATGACTATCTCACCAATATGAGGCGGTTACGTGCTGCGCATGAAATTGTAAAATCAACTTAGACACTTTCGGAGGCAACTGATACCTGTTGCACAAATCAAAGAAAGGTAAATCAAACACTTCCCTGTTTTCATACCAGGGTCAGTTTTGGTGACCGTGCGAGTCAAAAGTCAATGTTATGTTGAACCGCTGCACAAAAAAATAAAATTCAGAAGCAACCGGTTGCTGTTGCAGAAACTTTTTCCGATGAAAAAGAAATCTTGTTTTCGTTTGAAGAATTAAAAAAATAGGCCATAAAGATATAAATAAGATGTAAGAATAACTTATAATAAAAATTTTCTTTAATAGGGTAGAAAACATTGTGGGAAAAGGAGAAAATGCTGGTAACCTGCATTGTCTCCTTTTCTCAGATTATTTTCCAAAGCCTTCTCTTTTAGGGGTGTTAAAAGGCGTCACTGTATGGTAAGGGGTCAATAAGGATAAACATATACCCTCCCCTCCCAATCATCCAATCAAATCTCATCCCTCTGTGAAATTATCCAATCACAGAAGCTTTTAGGAAAGCAGAATGGGTGCCAACAGCCAATCAGAGAGGCTGTGAGAAATTCAAAAATGGGCCCGGTCTGCCAGTCAGAGAGGCTTTGAAAATCAAAATGGGCCCAGTCAGCCAATCAGAGCGCTTCAAAATGGCGCCCTTATATAGCGATAAAAAACAGTGAACAAAAAACGGCATAAAAGTGGATTTAAAGTCTTTCTTAAAGGCTGCTGTGCAGTCCTTGGCAAATTGCCAGGCATGCACCATCCACACATGCCAGATTTCACTGAAAAAAGGCCAAAATTCAAGAAAACAAGGTGGCAGAAGACCTTGTTTTGGTCTTTTCAAGCCCCTTGCAAGAGTTACTTCCCTTACAGTAAACCCTTGATGCCCCCCCTTTACCCTTTAATTTGATTTTCTGACTCGGGCCACATCAAACTCATATAAGCCTAAATGATCAATGTACAGTGTAAAAAAAAACACCGAAATTAATGTGACAAGTTGCTAAAAAAGAGACTGGAAACTCTTTCTGTAGCAATTGTTTCCTATTGCATAAATCGAACAAAGGGATCTGAAATGTAATTTTTTCTAATCGCTTCAAACCACGACAAGAAAGCCAGTTACGTTGATTACCATCTCATACGGCAGTTACGCACATGCGAAAAGCACAGAAAACAATGTGACAAGTGGCTAAAAAGAGACTAAAAACTCTTTCAGTAGCAAGGAACTGAAGCATAATTTTTCTAATATCTTCAAACCGCAACAAGAAATCCAATTATGTTGACTACCGTTTCGTACGTGCCAGTTAGGCACATGCGAGAACACCAGAAAATGATGTGACAAGTGGCTAAAAAAAGACTTGAAGACTCTTTTCAGTAGCAACTGCTTCCTATTGCATAAGTCAAACAAAGAGAACTGATTTTTTTTATTTTATTTTTTTTTTCTCCAATCGACAACAAACCCATTCACGTTGACTACCGTCTCGTAGGTGCCGGTTACGTATCCGCGAAAACATAAAAAAATCGACTGACGGGACGTTTCATAGCAGACGACACCTATTTCTCAAGTCAAATATAGGGATTTTTCTTTTTTCGTTTTCTCTCACTAGGGCCATTGATTCGGTTGCGATGACTATCTCACCAATATGAGGCGGTTACGTGCTGCGCATGAAATTGTAAAATCAACTTAGACACTTTCGGAGGCAACTGATACCTGTTGCACAAATCAAAGAAAGGTAAATCAAACACTTCCCTGTTTTCATACCAGGGTCAGTTTTGGTGACCGTGCGAGTCAAAAGTCAATGTTATGTTGAACCGCTGCACAAAAAAATAAAATTCAGAAGCAACCGGTTGCTGTTGCAGAAACTTTTTCCGATGAAAAAGAAATCTTGTTTTCGTTTGAAGAATAAAAAAAAATAGGCCATAAAGATATAAATAAGATGTAAGAATAACTTATTATAAAAATTTTCTTTGATAGGGTAGAAAACATTGTGGGAAAAGGAGAAAATGCTGGTAACCTGCATTGTCTCCTTTTCTCAGATTATTTTCCAAAGCCTTCTCTTTTAGGGGTGTTAAAAGGCGTCACTGTATGGTAAGGGGTCAATAAGGATAAACATATACCCTCCCCTCCCAATCATCCAATCAAATCTCATCCCTCTGTGAAATTATCCAATCACAGAAGCTTTTAGGAAAGCAGAATGGGTGCCAACAGCCAATCAGAGAGGCTTTGAAAATCAAAATGGGCCCAGTCAGCCAATCAGAGCGCTTCAAAATGGCGCCCTTATATAGCGATAAAAAACAGTGAACAAAAAACGGCATAAAAGTGGATTTAAAGTCTTTCTTAAAGGCTGCTGTGCAGTCCTTGGCAAATTGCCAGGCATGCACCATCCACACATGCCAGATTTCACTGAAAAAAGGCCAAAATTCAAGAAAACAAGGTGGCAGAAGACCTTGTTTTGGTCTTTTCAAGCCCCTTGCAAGAGTTACTTCCCTTACAGTAAACCCTTGATGCCCCCCCTTTACCCTTTAATTTGATTTTCTGACTCGGGCCACATCAAACTCGTATAAGCCTAAATGATCAATGTACAGTGTAAAAAAAAACACCGAAATTAATGTGACAAGTTGCTAAAAAAGAGACTGGAAACTCTTTCTGTAGCAATTGTTTCCTATTGCATAAATCGAACAAAGGGATCTGAAATGTAATTTTTTCTAATCGCTTCAAACCACGACAAGAAAGCCAGTTACGTTGATTACCATCTCATACGGCAGTTACGCACATGCGAAAAGCACAGAAAACAATGTGACAAGTGGCTAAAAAGAGACTAAAAACTCTTTCAGTAGCAAGGAACTGAAGCATAATTTTTCTAATATCTTCAAACCGCAACAAGAAATCCAATTATGTTGACTACCGTTTCGTACGTGCCAGTTAGGCACATGCGAGAACACCAGAAAATGATGTGACAAGTGGCTAAAAAAAGACTTGAAGACTCTTTTCAGTAGCAACTGCTTCCTATTGCATAAGTCAAACAAAGAGAACTGATTTTTTTTATTTTATTTTTTTTTTCTCCAATCGACAACAAACCCATTTACGTTGACTACCGTCTCGTAGGTGCCCGTTTATGTATCCGCGAAAACATAAAAAAATCGACTGACGGGACGTTTCATAGCAGACGACACCTGTTTCTCAAGTCAAATATAGGGATTTTTCTTTTTTCGTTTTCTCTCACTAGGGCCATTGATTCGGTTGCGATGACTATCTCACCAATATGAGGCGGTTACGTGCTGCGCATGAAATTGTAAAATCAACTTAGACACTTTCGGAGGCAACTGATACCTGTTGCACAAATCAAAGAAAGGTAAATCAAACACTTCCCTGTTTTCATACCAGGGTCAGTTTTGGTGACCGTGCGAGTCAAAAGTCAATGTTATGTTGAACCGCTGCACAAAAAAATAAAATTCAGAAGCAACCGGTTGCTGTTGCAGAAACTTTTTCCGATGAAAAAGAAATCTTGTTTTCGTTTGAAGAATTAAAAAAATAGGCCATAAAGATATAAATAAGATGTAAGAATAACTTATAATAAAAACTTTCTTTGATAGGGTAGAAAACATTGTGGGAAAAGGAGAAAATGCTGGTAACCTGCATTGTCTCCTTTTCTCAGATTATTTTCCAAAGCCTTCTCTTTTAGGGGTGTTAAAAGGCGTCACTGTATGGTAAGGGGTCAATAAGGATAAACATATACCCTCCCCTCCCAATCATCCAATCAAATCTCATCCCTCTGTGAAATTATCCAATCACAGAAGCTTTTAGGAAAGCAGAATGGGTGCCAACAGCCAATCAGAGAGGCTGTGAGAAATTCAAAAATGGGCCCGGTCTGCCAGTCAGAGAGGCTTTGAAAATCAAAATGGGCCCAGTCAGCCAATCAGAGCGCTTCAAAATGGCGCCCTTATATAGCGATAAAAAACAGTGAACAAAAAACGGCATAAAAGTGGATTTAAAGTCTTTCTTAAAGGCTGCTGTGCAGTCCTTGGCAAATTGCCAGGCATGCACCATCCACACATGCCAGATTTCACTGAAAAAAGGCCAAAATTCAAGAAAACAAGGTGGCAGAAGACCTTGTTTTGGTCTTTTCAAGCCCCTTGCAAGAGTTACTTCCCTTACAGTAAACCCTTGATGCCCCCCCTTTACCCTTTAATTTGATTTTCTGACTCGGGCCACATCAAACTCATATAAGCCTAAATGATCAATGTACAGTGTAAAAAAAAACACCGAAATTAATGTGACAAGTTGCTAAAAAAGAGACTGGAAACTCTTTCTGTAGCAATTGTTTCCTATTGCATAAATCGAACAAAGGGATCTGAAATGTAATTTTTTCTAATCGCTTCAAACCACGACAAGAAAGCCAGTTACGTTGATTACCATCTCATACGGCAGTTACGCACATGCGAAAAGCACAGAAAACAATGTGACAAGTGGCTAAAAAGAGACTAAAAACTCTTTCAGTAGCAAGGAACTGAAGCATAATTTTTCTAATATCTTCAAACCGCAACAAGAAATCCAATTATGTTGACTACCGTTTCGTACGTGCCAGTTAGGCACATGCGAGAACACCAGAAAATGATGTGACAAGTGGCTAAAAAAAGACTTGAAGACTCTTTTCAGTAGCAACTGCTTCCTATTGCATAAGTCAAACAAAGAGAACTGATTTTTTTTATTTTATTTTTTTTTTCTCCAATCGACAACAAACCCATTTACGTTGACTACCGTCTCGTAGGTGCCCGTTTATGTATCCGCGAAAACATAAAAAAATCGACTGACGGGACGTTTCATAGCAGACGACACCTGTTTCTCAAGTCAAATATAGGGATTTTTCTTTTTTCGTTTTCTCTCACTAGGGCCATTGATTCGGTTGCGATGACTATCTCACCAATATGAGGCGGTTACGTGCTGCGCATGAAATTGTAAAATCAACTTAGACACTTTCGGAGGCAACTGATACCTGTTGCACAAATCAAAGAAAGGTAAATCAAACACTTCCCTGTTTTCATACCAGGGTCAGTTTTGGTGACCGTGCGAGTCAAAAGTCAATGTTATGTTGAACCGCTGCACAAAAAAATAAAATTCAGAAGCAACCGGTTGCTGTTGCAGAAACTTTTTCCGATGAAAAAGAAATCTTGTTTTCGTTTGAAGAATTAAAAAAATAGGCCATAAAGATATAAATAAGATGTAAGAATAACTTATAATAAAAATTTTCTTTGATAGGGTAGAAAACATTGTGGGAAAAGGAGAAAATGCTGGTAACCTGCATTTTCTCCTTTTCTCAGATTATTTTCCAAAGCCTTCTCTTTTAGGGGTGTTAAAAGGCGTCACTGTATGGTAAGGGGTCAATAAGGATAAACATATACCCTCCCCTCCCAATCATCCAATCAAATCTCATCCCTCTGTGAAATTATCCAATCACAGAAGCTTTTAGGAAAGCAGAATGGGTGCCAACAGCCAATCAGAGAGGCTGTGAGAAATTCAAAAATGGGCCCGGTCTGCCAGTCAGAGAGGCTTTGAAAATCAAAATGGGCCCAGTCAGCCAATCAGAGCGCTTCAAAATGGCGCCCTTATATAGCGATAAAAAACAGTGAACAAAAAACGGCATAAAAGTGGATTTAAAGTCTTTCTTAAAGGCTGCTGTGCAGTCCTTGGCAAATTGCCAGGCATGCACCATCCACACATGCCAGATTTCACTGAAAAAAGGCCAAAATTCAAGAAAACAAGGTGGCAGAAGACCTTGTTTTGGTCTTTTCAAGCCCCTTGCAAGAGTTACTTCCCTTACAGTAAACCCTTGATGCCCCCCCTTTACCCTTTAATTTGATTTTCTGACTCGGGCCACATCAAACTCGTATAAGCCTAAATGATCAATGTACAGTGTAAAAAAAAACACCGAAATTAATGTGACAAGTTGCTAAAAAAGAGACTGGAAACTCTTTCTGTAGCAATTGTTTCCTATTGCATAAATCGAACAAAGGGATCTGAAATGTAATTTTTTCTAATCGCTTCAAACCACGACAAGAAAGCCAGTTACGTTGATTACCATCTCATACGGCAGTTACGCACATGCGAAAAGCACAGAAAACAATGTGACAAGTGGCTAAAAAGAGACTAAAAACTCTTTCAGTAGCAAGGAACTGAAGCATAATTTTTCTAATATCTTCAAACCGCAACAAGAAATCCAATTATGTTGACTACCGTTTCGTACGTGCCAGTTAGGCACATGCGAGAACACCAGAAAATGATGTGACAAGTGGCTAAAAAAAGACTTGAAGACTCTTTTCAGTAGCAACTGCTTCCTATTGCATAAGTCAAACAAAGAGAACTGATTTTTTTTATTTTATTTTTTTTTTCTCCAATCGACAACAAACCCATTTACGTTGACTACCGTCTCGTAGGTGCCCGTTTATGTATCCGCGAAAACATAAAAAAATCGACTGACGGGACGTTTCATAGCAGACGACACCTGTTTCTCAAGTCAAATATAGGGATTTTTCTTTTTTCGTTTTCTCTCACTAGGGCCATTGATTCGGTTGCGATGACTATCTCACCAATATGAGGCGGTTACGTGCTGCGCATGAAATTGTAAAATCAACTTAGACACTTTCGGAGGCAACTGATACCTGTTGCACAAATCAAAGAAAGGTAAATCAAACACTTCCCTGTTTTCATACCAGGGTCAGTTTTGGTGACCGTGCGAGTCAAAAGTCAATGTTATGTTGAACCGCTGCACAAAAAAATAAAATTCAGAAGCAACCGGTTGCTGTTGCAGAAACTTTTTCCGATGAAAAAGAAATCTTGTTTTCGTTTGAAGAATTAAAAAAATAGGCCATAAAGATATAAATAAGATGTAAGAATAACTTATAATAAAAATTTTCTTTGATAGGGTAGAAAACATTGTGGGAAAAGGAGAAAATGCTGGTAACCTGCATTGTCTCCTTTTCTCAGATTATTTTCCAAAGCCTTCTCTTTTAGGGGTGTTAAAAGGCGTCACTGTATGGTAAGGGGTCAATAAGGATAAACATATACCCTCCCCTCCCAATCATCCAATCAAATCTCATCCCTCTGTGAAATTATCCAATCACAGAAGCTTTTAGGAAAGCAGAATGGGTGCCAACAGCCAATCAGAGAGGCTGTGAGAAATTCAAAAATGGGCCCGGTCTGCCAGTCAGAGAGGCTTTGAAAATCAAAATGGGCCCAGTCAGCCAATCAGAGCGCTTCAAAATGGCGCCCTTATATAGCGATAAAAAACAGTGAACAAAAAACGGCATAAAAGTGGATTTAAAGTCTTTCTTAAAGGCTGCTGTGCAGTCCTTGGCAAATTGCCAGGCATGCACCATCCACACATGCCAGATTTCACTGAAAAAAGGCCAAAATTCAAGAAAACAAGGTGGCAGAAGACCTTGTTTTGGTCTTTTCAAGCCCCTTGCAAGAGTTACTTCCCTTACAGTAAACCCTTGATGCCCCCCCTTTACCCTTTAATTTGATTTTCTGACTCGGGCCACATCAAACTCGTATAAGCCTAAATGATCAATGTACAGTGTAAAAAAAAACACCGAAATTAATGTGACAAGTTGCTAAAAAAGAGACTGGAAACTCTTTCTGTAGCAATTGTTTCCTATTGCATAAATCGAACAAAGGGATCTGAAATGTAATTTTTTCTAATCGCTTCAAACCACGACAAGAAAGCCAGTTACGTTGATTACCATCTCATACGGCAGTTACGCACATGCGAAAAGCACAGAAAACAATGTGACAAGTGGCTAAAAAGAGACTAAAAACTCTTTCAGTAGCAAGGAACTGAAGCATAATTTTTCTAATATCTTCAAACCGCAACAAGAAATCCAATTATGTTGACTACCGTTTCGTACGTGCCAGTTAGGCACATGCGAGAACACCAGAAAATGATGTGACAAGTGGCTAAAAAAAGACTTGAAGACTCTTTTCAGTAGCAACTGCTTCCTATTGCATAAGTCAAACAAAGAGAACTGATTTTTTTTATTTTATTTTTTTTTTCTCCAATCGACAACAAACCCATTTACGTTGACTACCGTCTCGTAGGTGCCCGTTTATGTATCCGCGAAAACATAAAAAAATCGACTGACGGGACGTTTCATAGCAGACGACACCTGTTTCTCAAGTCAAATATAGGGATTTTTCTTTTTTCGTTTTCTCTCACTAGGGCCATTGATTCGGTTGCGATGACTATCTCACCAATATGAGGCGGTTACGTGCTGCGCATGAAATTGTAAAATCAACTTAGACACTTTCGGAGGCAACTGATACCTGTTGCACAAATCAAAGAAAGGTAAATCAAACACTTCCCTGTTTTCATACCAGGGTCAGTTTTGGTGACCGTGCGAGTCAAAAGTCAATGTTATGTTGAACCGCTGCACAAAAAAATAAAATTCAGAAGCAACCGGTTGCTGTTGCAGAAACTTTTTCCGATGAAAAAGAAATCTTGTTTTCGTTTGAAGAATTAAAAAAATAGGCCATAAAGATATAAATAAGATGTAAGAATAACTTATAATAAAAATTTTCTTTGATAGGGTAGAAAACATTGTGGGAAAAGGAGAAAATGCTGGTAACCTGCATTGTCTCCTTTTCTCAGATTATTTTCCAAAGCCTTCTCTTTTAGGGGTGTTAAAAGGCGTCACTGTATGGTAAGGGGTCAATAAGGATAAACATATACCCTCCCCTCCCAATCATCCAATCAAATCTCATCCCTCTGTGAAATTATCCAATCACAGAAGCTTTTAGGAAAGCAGAATGGGTGCCAACAGCCAATCAGAGAGGCTGTGAGAAATTCAAAAATGGGCCCGGTCTGCCAGTCAGAGAGGCTTTGAAAATCAAAATGGGCCCAGTCAGCCAATCAGAGCGCTTCAAAATGGCGCCCTTATATAGCGATAAAAAACAGTGAACAAAAAACGGCATAAAAGTGGATTTAAAGTCTTTCTTAAAGGCTGCTGTGCAGTCCTTGGCAAATTGCCAGGCATGCACCATCCACACATGCCAGATTTCACTGAAAAAAGGCCAAAATTCAAGAAAACAAGGTGGCAGAAGACCTTGTTTTGGTCTTTTCAAGCCCCTTGCAAGAGTTACTTCCCTTACAGTAAACCCTTGATGCCCCCCCTTTACCCTTTAATTTGATTTTCTGACTCGGGCCACATCAAACTCGTATAAGCCTAAATGATCAATGTACAGTGTAAAAAAAACCACCGAAATTAATGTGACAAGTTGCTAAAAAAGAGACTGGAAACTCTTTCTGTAGCAATTGTTTCCTATTGCATAAATCGAACAAAGGGATCTGAAATGTAATTTTTTCTAATCGCTTCAAACCACGACAAGAAAGCCAGTTACGTTGATTACCATCTCATACGGCAGTTACGCACATGCGAAAAGCACAGAAAACAATGTGACAAGTGGCTAAAAAGAGACTAAAAACTCTTTCAGTAGCAAGGAACTGAAGCATAATTTTTCTAATATCTTCAAACCGCAACAAGAAATCCAATTATGTTGACTACCGTTTCGTACGTACCAGTTAGGCACATGCGAGAACACCAGAAAATGATGTGACAAGTGGCTAAAAAAAGACTTGAAGACTCTTTTCAGTAGCAACTGCTTCCTATTGCATAAGTCAAACAAAGAGAACTGATTTTTTTTATTTTTTTTTTTTTTTCTCCAATCGACAACAAACCCATTTACGTTGACTACCGTCTCGTAGGTGCCGGTTACGTATCCGCGAAAACATAAAAAAATCGACTGACGGGACGTTTCATAGCAGACAACACCTGTTTCTCAAGTCAAATATAGGGATTTTTCTTTTTTCGTTTTCTCTCACTAGGGCCATTGATTCGGTTGCGATGACTATCTCACCAATATGAGGCGGTTACGTGCTGCGCATGAAATTGTAAAATCAACTTAGACACTTTCGGAGGCAACTGATACCTGTTGCACAAATCAAAGAAAGGTAAATCAAACACTTCCCTGTTTTCATACCAGGGTCAGTTTTGGTGACCGTGCGAGTCAAAAGTCAATGTTATGTTGAACCGCTGCACAAAAAAATAAAATTCAGAAGTAACCGGTTGCTGTTGCAGAAACTTTTTCCGATGAAAAAGAAATCTTGTTTTCGTTTGAAGAATTAAAAAAATAGGCCATAAAGATATAAATAAGATGTAAGAATAACTTATTATAAAAATTTTCTTTGATAGGGTAGAAAACATTGTGGGAAAAGGAGAAAATGCTGGTAACCTGCATTGTCTCCTTTTCTCAGATTATTTTCCAAAGCCTTCTCTTTTAGGGGTGTTAAAAGGCGTCACTGTATGGTAAGGGGTCAATAAGGATAAACATATACCCTCCCCTCCCAATCATCCAATCAAATCTCATCCCTCTGTGAAATTATCCAATCACAGAAGCTTTTAGGAAAGCAGAATGGGTGCCAACAGCCAATCAGAGAGGCTGTGAGAAATTCAAAAATGGGCCCGGTCTGCCAGTCAGAGAGGCTTTGAAAATCAAAATGGGCCCAGTCAGCCAATCAGAGCGCTTCAAAATGGCGCCCTTATATAGCGATAAAAAACAGTGAACAAAAAACGGCATAAAAGTGGATTTAAAGTCTTTCTTAAAGGCTGCTGTGCAGTCCTTGGCAAATTGCCAGGCATGCACCATCCACACATGCCAGATTTCACTGAAAAAAGGCCAAAATTCAAGAAAACAAGGTGGCAGAAGACCTTGTTTTGGTCTTTTCAAGCCCCTTGCAAGAGTTACTTCCCTTACAGTAAACCCTTGATGCCCCCCCTTTACCCTTTAATTTGATTTTCTGACTCGGGCCACATCAAACTCATATAAGCCTAAATGATCAATGTACAGTGTAAAAAAAAACACCGAAATTAATGTGACAAGTTGCTAAAAAAGAGACTGGAAACTCTTTCTGTAGCAATTGTTTCCTATTGCATAAATCGAACAAAGGGATCTGAAATGTAATTTTTTCTAATCGCTTCAAACCACGACAAGAAAGCCAGTTACGTTGATTACCATCTCATACGGCAGTTATGCACATGTGAAAAGCACAGAAAACAATGTGACAAGTGGCTAAAAAGAGACTAAAAACTCTTTCAGTAGCAAGGAACTGAAGCATAATTTTTCTAATATCTTCAAACCGCAACAAGAAATCCAATTATGTTGACTACCGTTTCGTACGTGCTGGTTAGGCACATGCGAGAACACCAGAAAATGATGTGACAAGTGGCTAAAAAAAGACTTGAAGACTCTTTTCAGTAGCAACTGCTTCCTATTGCATAAGTCAAACAAAGAGAACTGATTTTTTTTATTTTATTTTTTTTTTCTCCAATCGACAACAAACCCATTTACGTTGACTACCGTCTCGTAGGTGCCGGTTACGTATCCGCGAAAACATAAAAAAATCGACTGACGGGACGTTTCATAGCAGACGACACCTGTTTCTCAAGTCAAATATAGGGATTTTTCTTTTTTCGTTTTCTCTCACTAGGGCCATTGATTCGGTTGCGATGACTATCTCACCAATATGAGGCGGTTACGTGCTGCGCATGAAATTGTAAAATCAACTTAGACACTTTCGGAGGCAACTGATACCTGTTGCACAAATCAAAGAAAGGTAAATCAAACACTTCCCTGTTTTCATACCAGGGTCAGTTTTGGTGACCGTGCGAGTCAAAAGTCAATGTTATGTTGAACCGCTGCACAAAAAAATAAAATTCAGAAGCAACCGGTTGCTGTTGCAGAAACTTTTTCCGATGAAAAAGAAATCTTGTTTTCGTTTGAAGAATTAAAAAAATAGGCCATAAAGATATAAATAAGATGTAAGAATAACTTATAATAAAAATTTTCTTTGATAGGGTAGAAAACATTGTGGGAAAAGGAGAAAATGCTGGTAACCTGCATTGTCTCCTTTTCTCAGATTATTTTCCAAAGCCTTCTCTTTTAGGGGTGTTAAAAGGCGTCACTGTATGGTAAGGGGTCAATAAGGATAAACATATACCCTCCCCTCCCAATCATCCAATCAAATCTCATCCCTCTGTGAAATTATCCAATCACAGAAGCTTTTAGGAAAGCAGAATGGGTGCCAACAGCCAATCAGAGAGGCTGTGAGAAATTCAAAAATGGGCCCGGTCTGCCAGTCAGAGAGGCTTTGAAAATCAAAATGGGCCCAGTCAGCCAATCAGAGCGCTTCAAAATGGCGCCCTTATATAGCGATAAAAAACAGTGAACAAAAAACGGCATAAAAGTGGATTTAAAGTCTTTCTTAAAGGCTGCTGTGCAGTCCTTGGCAAATTGCCAGGCATGCACCATCCACACATGCCAGATTTCACTGAAAAAAGGCCAAAATTCAAGAAAACAAGGTGGCAGAAGACCTTGTTTTGGTCTTTTCAAGCCCCTTGCAAGAGTTACTTCCCTTACAGTAAACCCTTGATGCCCCCCCTTTACCCTTTAATTTGATTTTCTGACTCGGGCCACATCAAACTCATATAAGCCTAAATGATCAATGTACAGTGTAAAAAAAAACACCGAAATTAATGTGACAAGTTGCTAAAAAAGAGACTGGAAACTCTTTCTGTAGCAATTGTTTCCTATTGCATAAATCGAACAAAGGGATCTGAAATGTAATTTTTTCTAATCGCTTCAAACCACGACAAGAAAGCCAGTTACGTTGATAACCATCTCATACGGCAGTTACGCACATGCGAAAAGCACAGAAAACAATGTGACAAGTGGCTAAAAAGAGACTAAAAACTCTTTCAGTAGCAAGGAACTGAAGCATAATTTTTCTAATATCTTCAAACCGCAACAAGAAATCCAATTATGTTGACTACCGTTTCGTACGTGCCAGTTAGGCACATGCGAGAACACCAGAAAATGATGTGACAAGTGGCTAAAAAAAGACTTGAAGACTCTTTTCAGTAGCAACTGCTTCCTATTGCATAAGTCAAACAAAGAGAACTGATTTTTTTTATTTTATTTTTTTTTTCTCCAATCGACAACAAACCCATTTACGTTGACTACCGTCTCGTAGGTGCCGGTTACGTATCCGCGAAAACATAAAAAAATCGACTGACGGGACGTTTCATAGCAGACGACACCTGTTTCTCAAGTCAAATATAGGGATTTTTCTTTTTTCGTTTTCTCTCACTAGGGCCATTGATTCGGTTGCGATGACTATCTCACCAATATGAGGCGGTTACGTGCTGCGCATGAAATTGTAAAATCAACTTAGACACTTTCGGAGGCAACTGATACCTGTTGCACAAATCAAAGAAAGGTAAATCAAACACTTCCCTGTTTTCATACCAGGGTCAGTTTTGGTGACCGTGCGAGTCAAAAGTCAATGTTATGTTGAACCGCTGCACAAAAAAATAAAATTCAGAAGCAACCGGTTGCTGTTGCAGAAACTTTTTCCGATGAAAAAGAAATCTTGTTTTCGTTTGAAGAATTAAAAAAATAGGCCATAAAGATATAAATAAGATGTAAGAATAACTTATAATAAAAATTTTCTTTGATAGGGTAGAAAACATTGTGGGAAAAGGAGAAAATGCTGGTAACCTGCATTGTCTCCTTTTCTCAGATTATTTTCCAAAGCCTTCTCTTTTAGGGGTGTTAAAAGGCGTCACTGTATGGTAAGGGGTCAATAAGGATAAACATATACCCTCCCCTCCCAATCATCCAATCAAATCTCATCCCTCTGTGAAATTATCCAATCACAGAAGCTTTTAGGAAAGCAGAATGGGTGCCAACAGCCAATCAGAGAGGCTGTGAGAAATTCAAAAATGGGCCCGGTCTGCCAGTCAGAGAGGCTTTGAAAATCAAAATGGGCCCAGTCAGCCAATCAGAGCGCTTCAAAATGGCGCCCTTATATAGCGATAAAAAACAGTGAACAAAAAACGGCATAAAAGTGGATTTAAAGTCTTTCTTAAAGGCTGCTGTGCAGTCCTTGGCAAATTGCCAGGCATGCACCATCCACACATGCCAGATTTCACTGAAAAAAGGCCAAAATTCAAGAAAACAAGGTGGCAGAAGACCTTGTTTTGGTCTTTTCAAGCCCCTTGCAAGAGTTACTTCCCTTACAGTAAACCCTTGATGCCCCCCCCTTTACCCTTTAATTTGATTTTCTGACTCGGGCCACATCAAACTCATATAAGCCTAAATGATCAATGTACAGTGTAAAAAAAAACACCGAAATTAATGTGACAAGTTGCTAAAAAAGAGACTGGAAACTCTTTCTGTAGCAATTGTTTCCTATTGCATAAATCGAACAAAGGGATCTGAAATGTAATTTTTTCTAATCGCTTCAAACCACGACAAGAAAGCCAGTTACGTTGATTACCATCTCATACGGCAGTTACGCACATGCGAAAAGCACAGAAAACAATGTGACAAGTGGCTAAAAAGAGACTAAAAACTCTTTCAGTAGCAAGGAACTGAAGCATAATTTTTCTAATATCTTCAAACCGCAACAAGAAATCCAATTATGTTGACTACCGTTTCGTACGTGCCAGTTAGGCACATGCGAGAACACCAGAAAATGATGTGACAAGTGGCTAAAAAAAGACTTGAAGACTCTTTTCAGTAGCAACTGCTTCCTATTGCATAAGTCAAACAAAGAGAACTGATTTTTTTTATTTTATTTTTTTTTTCTCCAATCGACAACAAACCCATTTACGTTGACTACCGTCTCGTAGGTGCCGGTTACGTATCCGCGAAAACATAAAAAAATCGACTGACGGGACGTTTCATAGCAGACGACACCTGTTTCTCAAGTCAAATATAGGGATTTTTCTTTTTTCGTTTTCTCTCACTAGGGCCATTGATTCGGTTGCGATGACTATCTCACCAATATGAGGCGGTTACGTGCTGCGCATGAAATTGTAAAATCAACTTAGACACTTTCGGAGGCAACTGATACCTGTTGCACAAATCAAAGAAAGGTAAATCAAACACTTCCCTGTTTTCATACCAGGGTCAGTTTTGGTGACCGTGCGAGTCAAAAGTCAATGTTATGTTGAACCGCTGCACAAAAAAATAAAATTCAGAAGCAACCGGTTGCTGTTGCAGAAACTTTTTCCGATGAAAAAGAAATCTTGTTTTCGTTTGAAGAATTAAAAAAATAGGCCATAAAGATATAAATAAGATGTAAGAATAACTTATTATAAAAATTTTCTTTGATAGGGTAGAAAACATTGTGGGAAAAGGAGAAAATGCTGGTAACCTGCATTGTCTCCTTTTCTCAGATTATTTTCCAAAGCCTTCTCTTTTAGGGGTGTTAAAAGGCGTCACTGTATGGTAAGGGGTCAATAAGGATAAACATATACCCTCCCCTCCCAATCATCCAATCAAATCTCATCCCTCTGTGAAATTATCCAATCACAGAAGCTTTTAGGAAAGCAGAATGGGTGCCAACAGCCAATCAGAGAGGCTGTGAGAAATTCAAAAATGGGCCCGGTCTGCCAGTCAGAGAGGCTTTGAAAATCAAAATGGGCCCAGTCAGCCAATCAGAGCGCTTCAAAATGGCGCCCTTATATAGCGATAAAAAACAGTGAACAAAAAACGGCATAAAAGTGGATTTAAAGTCTTTCTTAAAGGCTGCTGTGCAGTCCTTGGCAAATTGCCAGGCATGCACCATCCACACATGCCAGATTTCACTGAAAAAAGGCCAAAATTCAAGAAAACAAGGTGGCAGAAGACCTTGTTTTGGTCTTTTCAAGCCCCTTGCAAGAGTTACTTCCCTTACAGTAAACCCTTGATGCCCCCCCTTTACCCTTTAATTTGATTTTCTGACTCGGGCCACATCAAACTCATATAAGCCTAAATGATCAATGTACAGTGTAAAAAAAAACACCGAAATTAATGTGACAAGTTGCTAAAAAAGAGACTGGAAACTCTTTCTGTAGCAATTGTTTCCTATTGCATAAATCGAACAAAGGGATCTGAAATGTAATTTTTTCTAATTGCTTCAAACCACGACAAGAAAGCCAGTTACGTTGATTACCATCTCATACGGCAGTTACGCACATGCGAAAAGCACAGAAAACAATGTGACAAGTGGCTAAAAAGAGACTAAAAACTCTTTCAGTAGCAAGGAACTGAAGCATAATTTTTCTAATATCTTCAAACCGCAACAAGAAATCCAATTATGTTGACTACCGTTTCGTACGTGCCAGTTAGGCACATGCGAGAACACCAGAAAATGATGTGACAAGTGGCTAAAAAAAGACTTGAAGACTCTTTTCAGTAGCAACTGCTTCCTATTGCATAAGTCAAACAAAGAGAACTGATTTTTTTTATTTTATTTTTTTTTTCTCCAATCGACAACAAACCCATTTACGTTGACTACCGTCTCGTAGGTGCCGGTTACGTATCCGCGAAAACATAAAAAAATCGACTGACGGGACGTTTCATAGCAGACAACACCTGTTTCTCAAGTCAAATATAGGGATTTTTCTTTTTTCGTTTTCTCTCACTAGGGCCATTGATTTGGTTGCGATGACTATCTCACCAATATGAGGCGGTTACGTGCTGCGCATGAAATTGTAAAATCAACTTAGACACTTTCGGAGGCAACTGATACCTGTTGCACAAATCAAAGAAAGGTAAATCAAACACTTCCCTGTTTTCATACCAGGGTCAGTTTTGGTGACCGTGCGAGTCAAAAGTCAATGTTATGTTGAACCGCTGCACAAAAAAATAAAATTCAGAAGCAACCGGTTGCTGTTGCAGAAACTTTTTCCGATGAAAAAGAAATCTTGTTTTCGTTTGAAGAATTAAAAAAATAGGCCATAAAGATATAAATAAGATGTAAGAATAACTTATAATAAAAATTTTCTTTGATAGGGTAGAAAACATTGTGGGAAAAGGAGAAAATGCTGGTAACCTGCATTGTCTCCTTTTCTCAGATTATTTTCCAAAGCCTTCTCTTTTAGGGGTGTTAAAAGGCGTCACTGTATGGTAAGGGGTCAATAAGGATAAACATATACCCTCCCCTCCCAATCATCCAATCAAATCTCATCCCTCTGTGAAATTATCCAATCACAGAAGCTTTTAGGAAAGCAGAATGGGTGCCAACAGCCAATCAGAGAGGCTGTGAGAAATTCAAAAATGGGCCCGGTCTGCCAGTCAGAGAGGCTTTGAAAATCAAAATGGGCCCAGTCAGCCAATCAGAGCGCTTCAAAATGGCGCCCTTATATAGCGATAAAAAACAGTGAACAAAAAACGGCATAAAAGTGGATTTAAAGTCTTTCTTAAAGGCTGCTGTGCAGTCCTTGGCAAATTGCCAGGCATGCACCATCCACACATGCCAGATTTCACTGAAAAAAGGCCAAAATTCAAGAAAACAAGGTGGCAGAAGACCTTGTTTTGGTCTTTTCAAGCCCCTTGCAAGAGTTACTTCCCTTACAGTAAACCCTTGATGCCCCCCCCTTTACCCTTTAATTTGATTTTCTGACTCGGGCCACATCAAACTCATATAAGCCTAAATGATCAATGTACAGTGTAAAAAAAAACACCGAAATTAATGTGACAAGTTGCTAAAAAAGAGACTGGAAACTCTTTCTGTAGCAATTGTTTCCTATTGCATAAATCGAACAAAGGGATCTGAAATGTAATTTTTTCTAATCGCTTCAAACCACGACAAGAAAGCCAGTTACGTTGATTACCATCTCATACGGCAGTTACGCACATGCGAAAAGCACAGAAAACAATGTGACAAGTGGCTAAAAAGAGACTAAAAACTCTTTCAGTAGCAAGGAACTGAAGCATAATTTTTCTAATATCTTCAAACCGCAACAAGAAATCCAATTATGTTGACTACCGTTTCGTACGTGCCAGTTAGGCACATGCGAGAACACCAGAAAATGATGTGACAAGTGGCTAAAAAAAGACTTGAAGACTCTTTTCAGTAGCAACTGCTTCCTATTGCATAAGTCAAACAAAGAGAACTGATTTTTTTTATTTTATTTTTTTTTTCTCCAATCGACAACAAACCCATTTACGTTGACTACCGTCTCGTAGGTGCCGGTTACGTATCCGCGAAAACATAAAAAAATCGACTGACGGGACGTTTCATAGCAGACGACACCTGTTTCTCAAGTCAAATATAGGGATTTTTCTTTTTTCGTTTTCTCTCACTAGGGCCATTGATTCGGTTGCGATGACTATCTCACCAATATGAGGCGGTTACGTGCTGCGCATGAAATTGTAAAATCAACTTAGACACTTTCGGAGGCAACTGATACCTGTTGCACAAATCAAAGAAAGGTAAATCAAACACTTCCCTGTTTTCATACCAGGGTCAGTTTTGGTGACCGTGCGAGTCAAAAGTCAATGTTATGTTGAACCGCTGCACAAAAAAATAAAATTCAGAAGCAACCGGTTGCTGTTGCAGAAACTTTTTCCGATGAAAAAGAAATCTTGTTTTCGTTTGAAGAATTAAAAAAATAGGCCATAAAGATATAAATAAGATGTAAGAATAACTTATTATAAAAATTTTCTTTGATAGGGTAGAAAACATTGTGGGAAAAGGAGAAAATGCTGGTAACCTGCATTGTCTCCTTTTCTCAGATTATTTTCCAAAGCCTTCTCTTTTAGGGGTGTTAAAAGGCGTCACTGTATGGTAAGGGGTCAATAAGGATAAACATATACCCTCCCCTCCCAATCATCCAATCAAATCTCATCCCTCTGTGAAATTATCCAATCACAGAAGCTTTTAGGAAAGCAGAATGGGTGCCAACAGCCAATCAGAGAGGCTGTGAGAAATTCAAAAATGGGCCCGGTCTGCCAGTCAGAGAGGCTTTGAAAATCAAAATGGGCCCAGTCAGCCAATCAGAGCGCTTCAAAATGGCGCCCTTATATAGCGATAAAAAACAGTGAACAAAAAACGGCATAAAAGTGGATTTAAAGTCTTTCTTAAAGGCTGCTGTGCAGTCCTTGGCAAATTGCCAGGCATGCACCATCCACACATGCCAGATTTCACTGAAAAAAGGCCAAAATTCAAGAAAACAAGGTGGCAGAAGACCTTGTTTTGGTCTTTTCAAGCCCCTTGCAAGAGTTACTTCCCTTACAGTAAACCCTTGATGCCCCCCCTTTACCCTTTAATTTGATTTTCTGACTCGGGCCACATCAAACTCATATAAGCCTAAATGATCAATGAACAGTGTAAAAAAAAACACCGAAATTAATGTGACAAGTTGCTAAAAAAGAGACTGGAAACTCTTTCTGTAGCAATTGTTTCCTATTGCATAAATCGAACAAAGGGATCTGAAATGTAATTTTTTCTAATCGCTTCAAACCACGACAAGAAAGCCAGTTATGTTGATTACCATCTCATACGGCAGTTACGCACATGCGAAAAGCACAGAAAACAATGTGACAAGTGGCTAAAAAGAGACTAAAAACTCTTTCAGTAGCAAGGAACTGAAGCATAATTTTTCTAATATCTTCAAACCGCAACAAGAAATCCAATTATGTTGACTACCGTTTCGTACGTGCCAGTTAGGCACATGCGAGAACACCAGAAAATGATGTGACAAGTGGCTAAAAAAAGACTTGAAGACTCTTTTCAGTAGCAACTGCTTCCTATTGCATAAGTCAAACAAAGAGAACTGATTTTTTTTATTTTATTTTTTTTTTCTCCAATCGACAACAAACCCATTTACGTTGACTACCGTCTCGTAGGTGCCGGTTACGTATCCGCGAAAACATAAAAAAATCGACTGACGGGACGTTTCATAGCAGACGACACCTGTTTCTCAAGTCAAATATAGGGATTTTTCTTTTTTCGTTTTCTCTCACTAGGGCCATTGATTCGGTTGCGATGACTATCTCACCAATATGAGGCGGTTACGTGCTGCGCATGAAATTGTAAAATCAACTTAGACACTTTCGGAGGCAACTGATACCTGTTGCACAAATCAAAGAAAGGTAAATCAAACACTTCCCTGTTTTCATACCAGGGTCAGTTTTGGTGACCGTGCGAGTCAAAAGTCAATGTTATGTTGAACCGCTGCACAAAAAAATAAAATTCAGAAGCAACCGGTTGCTGTTGCAGAAACTTTTTCCGATGAAAAAGAAATCTTGTTTTCGTTTGAAGAATTAAAAAAATAGGCCATAAAGATATAAATAAGATGTAAGAATAACTTATAATAAAAATTTTCTTTGATAGGGTAGAAAACATTGTGGGAAAAGGAGAAAATGCTGGTAACCTGCATTGTCTCCTTTTCTCAGATTATTTTCCAAAGCCTTCTCTTTTAGGGGTGTTAAAAGGCGTCACTGTATGGTAAGGGGTCAATAAGGATAAACATATACCCTCCCCTCCCAATCATCCAATCAAATCTCATCCCTCTGTGAAATTATCCAATCACAGAAGCTTTTAGGAAAGCAGAATGGGTGCCAACAGCCAATCAGAGAGGCTGTGAGAAATTCAAAAATGGGCCCGGTCTGCCAGTCAGAGAGGCTTTGAAAATCAAAATGGGCCCAGTCAGCCAATCAGAGCGCTTCAAAATGGCGCCCTTATATAGCGATAAAAAACAGTGAACAAAAAACGGCATAAAAGTGGATTTAAAGTCTTTCTTAAAGGCTGCTGTGCAGTCCTTGGCAAATTGCCAGGCATGCACCATCCACACATGCCAGATTTCACTGAAAAAAGGCCAAAATTCAAGAAAACAAGGTGGCAGAAGACCTTGTTTTGGTCTTTTCAAGCCCCTTGCAAGAGTTACTTCCCTTACAGTAAACCCTTGATGCCCCCCCCTTTACCCTTTAATTTGATTTTCTGACTCGGGCCACATCAAACTCATATAAGCCTAAATGATCAATGTACAGTGTAAAAAAAAACACCGAAATTAATGTGACAAGTTGCTAAAAAAGAGACTGGAAACTCTTTCTGTAGCAATTGTTTCCTATTGCATAAATCGAACAAAGGGATCTGAAATGTAATTTTTTCTAATCGCTTCAAACCACGACAAGAAAGCCAGTTACGTTGATTACCATCTCATACGGCAGTTACGCACATGCGAAAAGCACAGAAAACAATGTGACAAGTGGCTAAAAAGAGACTAAAAACTCTTTCAGTAGCAAGGAACTGAAGCATAATTTTTCTAATATCTTCAAACCGCAACAAGAAATCCAATTATGTTGACTACCGTTTCGTACGTGCCAGTTAGGCACATGCGAGAACACCAGAAAATGATGTGACAAGTGGCTAAAAAAAGACTTGAAGACTCTTTTCAGTAGCAACTGCTTCCTATTGCATAAGTCAAACAAAGAGAACTGATTTTTTTTATTTTATTTTTTTTTTCTCCAATCGACAACAAACCCATTTACGTTGACTACCGTCTCGTAGGTGCCGGTTACGTATCCGCGAAAACATAAAAAAATCGACTGACGGGACGTTTCATAGCAGACGACACCTGTTTCTCAAGTCAAATATAGGGATTTTTCTTTTTTCGTTTTCTCTCACTAGGGCCATTGATTCGGTTGCGATGACTATCTCACCAATATGAGGCGGTTACGTGCTGCGCATGAAATTGTAAAATCAACTTAGACACTTTCGGAGGCAACTGATACCTGTTGCACAAATCAAAGAAAGGTAAATCAAACACTTCCCTGTTTTCATACCAGGGTCAGTTTTGGTGACCGTGCGAGTCAAAAGTCAATGTTATGTTGAACCGCTGCACAAAAAAATAAAATTCAGAAGCAACCGGTTGCTGTTGCAGAAACTTTTTCCGATGAAAAAGAAATCTTGTTTTCGTTTGAAGAATTAAAAAAATAGGCCATAAAGATATAAATAAGATGTAAGAATAACTTATTATAAAAATTTTCTTTGATAGGGTAGAAAACATTGTGGGAAAAGGAGAAAATGCTGGTAACCTGCATTGTCTCCTTTTCTCAGATTATTTTCCAAAGCCTTCTCTTTTAGGGGTGTTAAAAGGCGTCACTGTATGGTAAGGGGTCAATAAGGATAAACATATACCCTCCCCTCCCAATCATCCAATCAAATCTCATCCCTCTGTGAAATTATCCAATCACAGAAGCTTTTAGGAAAGCAGAATGGGTGCCAACAGCCAATCAGAGAGGCTGTGAGAAATTCAAAAATGGGCCCGGTCTGCCAGTCAGAGAGGCTTTGAAAATCAAAATGGGCCCAGTCAGCCAATCAGAGCGCTTCAAAATGGCGCCCTTATATAGCGATAAAAAACAGTGAACAAAAAACGGCATAAAAGTGGATTTAAAGTCTTTCTTAAAGGCTGCTGTGCAGTCCTTGGCAAATTGCCAGGCATGCACCATCCACACATGCCAGATTTCACTGAAAAAAGGCCAAAATTCAAGAAAACAAGGTGGCAGAAGACCTTGTTTTGGTCTTTTCAAGCCCCTTGCAAGAGTTACTTCCCTTACAGTAAACCCTTGATGCCCCCCCTTTACCCTTTAATTTGATTTTCTGACTCGGGCCACATCAAACTCATATAAGCCTAAATGATCAATGAACAGTGTAAAAAAAAACACCGAAATTAATGTGACAAGTTGCTAAAAAAGAGACTGGAAACTCTTTCTGTAGCAATTGTTTCCTATTGCATAAATCGAACAAAGGGATCTGAAATGTAATTTTTTCTAATCGCTTCAAACCACGACAAGAAAGCCAGTTACGTTGATTACCATCTCATACGGCAGTTACGCACATGCGAAAAGCACAGAAAACAATGTGACAAGTGGCTAAAAAGAGACTAAAAACTCTTTCAGTAGCAAGGAACTGAAGCATAATTTTTCTAATATCTTCAAACCGCAACAAGAAATCCAATTATGTTGACTACCGTTTCGTACGTGCCAGTTAGGCACATGCGAGAACACCAGAAAATGATGTGACAAGTGGCTAAAAAAAGACTTGAAGACTCTTTTCAGTAGCAACTGCTTCCTATTGCATAAGTCAAACAAAGAGAACTGATTTTTTTTATTTTATTTTTTTTTTCTCCAATCGACAACAAACCCATTTACGTTGACTACCGTCTCGTAGGTGCCGGTTACGTATCCGCGAAAACATAAAAAAATCGACTGACGGGACGTTTCATAGCAGACGACACCTGTTTCTCAAGTCAAATATAGGGATTTTTCTTTTTTCGTTTTCTCTCACTAGGGCCATTGATTTGGTTGCGATGACTATCTCACCAATATGAGGCGGTTACGTGCTGCGCATGAAATTGTAAAATCAACTTAGACACTTTCGGAGGCAACTGATACCTGTTGCACAAATCAAAGAAAGGTAAATCAAACACTTCCCTGTTTTCATACCAGGGTCAGTTTTGGTGACCGTGCGAGTCAAAAGTCAATGTTATGTTGAACCGCTGCACAAAAAAATAAAATTCAGAAGCAACCGGTTGCTGTTGCAGAAACTTTTTCCGATGAAAAAGAAATCTTGTTTTCGTTTGAAGAATTAAAAAAATAGGCCATAAAGATATAAATAAGATGTAAGAATAACTTATAATAAAAATTTTCTTTGATAGGGTAGAAAACATTGTGGGAAAAGGAGAAAATGCTGGTAACCTGCATTGTCTCCTTTTCTCAGATTATTTTCCAAAGCCTTCTCTTTTAGGGGTGTTAAAAGGCGTCACTGTATGGTAAGGGGTCAATAAGGATAAACATATACCCTCCCCTCCCAATCATCCAATCAAATCTCATCCCTCTGTGAAATTATCCAATCACAGAAGCTTTTAGGAAAGCAGAATGGGTGCCAACAGCCAATCAGAGAGGCTGTGAGAAATTCAAAAATGGGCCCGGTCTGCCAGTCAGAGAGGCTTTGAAAATCAAAATGGGCCCAGTCAGCCAATCAGAGCGCTTCAAAATGGCGCCCTTATATAGCGATAAAAAACAGTGAACAAAAAACGGCATAAAAGTGGATTTAAAGTCTTTCTTAAAGGCTGCTGTGCAGTCCTTGGCAAATTGCCAGGCATGCACCATCCACACATGCCAGATTTCACTGAAAAAAGGCCAAAATTCAAGAAAACAAGGTGGCAGAAGACCTTGTTTTGGTCTTTTCAAGCCCCTTGCAAGAGTTACTTCCCTTACAGTAAACCCTTGATGCCCCCCCCTTTACCCTTTAATTTGATTTTCTGACTCGGGCCACATCAAACTCATATAAGCCTAAATGATCAATGTACAGTGTAAAAAAAAACACCGAAATTAATGTGACAAGTTGCTAAAAAAGAGACTGGAAACTCTTTCTGTAGCAATTGTTTCCTATTGCATAAATCGAACAAAGGGATCTGAAATGTAATTTTTTCTAATCGCTTCAAACCACGACAAGAAAGCCAGTTACGTTGATTACCATCTCATACGGCAGTTACGCACATGCGAAAAGCACAGAAAACAATGTGACAAGTGGCTAAAAAGAGACTAAAAACTCTTTCAGTAGCAAGGAACTGAAGCATAATTTTTCTAATATCTTCAAACCGCAACAAGAAATCCAATTATGTTGACTACCGTTTCGTACGTGCCAGTTAGGCACATGCGAGAACACCAGAAAATGATGTGACAAGTGGCTAAAAAAAGACTTGAAGACTCTTTTCAGTAGCAACTGCTTCCTATTGCATAAGTCAAACAAAGAGAACTGATTTTTTTTATTTTATTTTTTTTTTCTCCAATCGACAACAAACCCATTTACGTTGACTACCGTCTCGTAGGTGCCGGTTACGTATCCGCGAAAACATAAAAAAATCGACTGACGGGACGTTTCATAGCAGACGACACCTGTTTCTCAAGTCAAATATAGGGATTTTTCTTTTTTCGTTTTCTCTCACTAGGGCCATTGATTCGGTTGCGATGACTATCTCACCAATATGAGGCGGTTACGTGCTGCGCATGAAATTGTAAAATCAACTTAGACACTTTCGGAGGCAACTGATACCTGTTGCACAAATCAAAGAAAGGTAAATCAAACATTTCCCTGTTTTCATACCAGGGTCAGTTTTGGTGACCGTGCGAGTCAAAAGTCAATGTTATGTTGAACCGCTGCACAAAAAAATAAAATTCAGAAGCAACCGGTTGCTGTTGCAGAAACTTTTTCCGATGAAAAAGAAATCTTGTTTTCGTTTGAAGAATTAAAAAAATAGGCCATAAAGATATAAATAAGATGTAAGAATAACTTATTATAAAAATTTTCTTTGATAGGGTAGAAAACATTGTGGGAAAAGGAGAAAATGCTGGTAACCTGCATTGTCTCCTTTTCTCAGATTATTTTCCAAAGCCTTCTCTTTTAGGGGTGTTAAAAGGCGTCACTGTATGGTAAGGGGTCAATAAGGATAAACATATACCCTCCCCTCCCAATCATCCAATCAAATCTCATCCCTCTGTGAAATTATCCAATCACAGAAGCTTTTAGGAAAGCAGAATGGGTGCCAACAGCCAATCAGAGAGGCTGTGAGAAATTCAAAAATGGGCCCGGTCTGCCAGTCAGAGAGGCTTTGAAAATCAAAATGGGCCCAGTCAGCCAATCAGAGCGCTTCAAAATGGCGCCCTTATATAGCGATAAAAAACAGTGAACAAAAAACGGCATAAAAGTGGATTTAAAGTCTTTCTTAAAGGCTGCTGTGCAGTCCTTGGCAAATTGCCAGGCATGCACCATCCACACATGCCAGATTTCACTGAAAAAAGGCCAAAATTCAAGAAAACAAGGTGGCAGAAGACCTTGTTTTGGTCTTTTCAAGCCCCTTGCAAGAGTTACTTCCCTTACAGTAAACCCTTGATGCCCCCCCTTTACCCTTTAATTTGATTTTCTGACTCGGGCCACATCAAACTCATATAAGCCTAAATGATCAATGAACAGTGTAAAAAAAAACACCGAAATTAATGTGACAAGTTGCTAAAAAAGAGACTGGAAACTCTTTCTGTAGCAATTGTTTCCTATTGCATAAATCGAACAAAGGGATCTGAAATGTAATTTTTTCTAATCGCTTCAAACCACGACAAGAAAGCCAGTTATGTTGATTACCATCTCATACGGCAGTTACGCACATGCGAAAAGCACAGAAAACAATGTGACAAGTGGCTAAAAAGAGACTAAAAACTCTTTCAGTAGCAAGGAACTGAAGCATAATTTTTCTAATATCTTCAAACCGCAACAAGAAATCCAATTATGTTGACTACCGTTTCGTACGTGCCAGTTAGGCACATGCGAGAACACCAGAAAATGATGTGACAAGTGGCTAAAAAAAGACTTGAAGACTCTTTTCAGTAGCAACTGCTTCCTATTGCATAAGTCAAACAAAGAGAACTGATTTTTTTTATTTTATTTTTTTTTTCTCCAATCGACAACAAACCCATTTACGTTGACTACCGTCTCGTAGGTGCCGGTTACGTATCCGCGAAAACATAAAAAAATCGACTGACGGGACGTTTCATAGCAGACGACACCTGTTTCTCAAGTCAAATATAGGGATTTTTCTTTTTTCGTTTTCTCTCACTAGGGCCATTGATTCGGTTGCGATGACTATCTCACCAATATGAGGCGGTTACGTGCTGCGCATGAAATTGTAAAATCAACTTAGACACTTTCGGAGGCAACTGATACCTGTTGCACAAATCAAAGAAAGGTAAATCAAACACTTCCCTGTTTTCATACCAGGGTCAGTTTTGGTGACCGTGCGAGTCAAAAGTCAATGTTATGTTGAACCGCTGCACAAAAAAATAAAATTCAGAAGCAACCGGTTGCTGTTGCAGAAACTTTTTCCGATGAAAAAGAAATCTTGTTTTCGTTTGAAGAATTAAAAAAATAGGCCATAAAGATATAAATAAGATGTAAGAATAACTTATAATAAAAATTTTCTTTGATAGGGTAGAAAACATTGTGGGAAAAGGAGAAAATGCTGGTAACCTGCATTGTCTCCTTTTCTCAGATTATTTTCCAAAGCCTTCTCTTTTAGGGGTGTTAAAAGGCGTCACTGTATGGTAAGGGGTCAATAAGGATAAACATATACCCTCCCCTCCCAATCATCCAATCAAATCTCATCCCTCTGTGAAATTATCCAATCACAGAAGCTTTTAGGAAAGCAGAATGGGTGCCAACAGCCAATCAGAGAGGCTGTGAGAAATTCAAAAATGGGCCCGGTCTGCCAGTCAGAGAGGCTTTGAAAATCAAAATGGGCCCAGTCAGCCAATCAGAGCGCTTCAAAATGGCGCCCTTATATAGCGATAAAAAACAGTGAACAAAAAACGGCATAAAAGTGGATTTAAAGTCTTTCTTAAAGGCTGCTGTGCAGTCCTTGGCAAATTGCCAGGCATGCACCATCCACACATGCCAGATTTCACTGAAAAAAGGCCAAAATTCAAGAAAACAAGGTGGCAGAAGACCTTGTTTTGGTCTTTTCAAGCCCCTTGCAAGAGTTACTTCCCTTACAGTAAACCCTTGATGCCCCCCCCTTTACCCTTTAATTTGATTTTCTGACTCGGGCCACATCAAACTCATATAAGCCTAAATGATCAATGTACAGTGTAAAAAAAAACACCGAAATTAATGTGACAAGTTGCTAAAAAAGAGACTGGAAACTCTTTCTGTAGCAATTGTTTCCTATTGCATAAATCGAACAAAGGGATCTGAAATGTAATTTTTTCTAATCGCTTCAAACCACGACAAGAAAGCCAGTTACGTTGATTACCATCTCATACGGCAGTTACGCACATGCGAAAAGCACAGAAAACAATGTGACAAGTGGCTAAAAAGAGACTAAAAACTCTTTCAGTAGCAAGGAACTGAAGCATAATTTTTCTAATATCTTCAAACCGCAACAAGAAATCCAATTATGTTGACTACCGTTTCGTACGTGCCAGTTAGGCACATGCGAGAACACCAGAAAATGATGTGACAAGTGGCTAAAAAAAGACTTGAAGACTCTTTTCAGTAGCAACTGCTTCCTATTGCATAAGTCAAACAAAGAGAACTGATTTTTTTTATTTTATTTTTTTTTTCTCCAATCGACAACAAACCCATTTACGTTGACTACCGTCTCGTAGGTGCCGGTTACGTATCCGCGAAAACATAAAAAAATCGACTGACGGGACGTTTCATAGCAGACGACACCTGTTTCTCAAGTCAAATATAGGGATTTTTCTTTTTTCGTTTTCTCTCACTAGGGCCATTGATTCGGTTGCGATGACTATCTCACCAATATGAGGCGGTTACGTGCTGCGCATGAAATTGTAAAATCAACTTAGACACTTTCGGAGGCAACTGATACCTGTTGCACAAATCAAAGAAAGGTAAATCAAACACTTCCCTGTTTTCATACCAGGGTCAGTTTTGGTGACCGTGCGAGTCAAAAGTCAATGTTATGTTGAACCGCTGCACAAAAAAATAAAATTCAGAAGCAACCGGTTGCTGTTGCAGAAACTTTTTCCGATGAAAAAGAAATCTTGTTTTCGTTTGAAGAATTAAAAAAATAGGCCATAAAGATATAAATAAGATGTAAGAATAACTTATTATAAAAATTTTCTTTGATAGGGTAGAAAACATTGTGGGAAAAGGAGAAAATGCTGGTAACCTGCATTGTCTCCTTTTCTCAGATTATTTTCCAAAGCCTTCTCTTTTAGGGGTGTTAAAAGGCGTCACTGTATGGTAAGGGGTCAATAAGGATAAACATATACCCTCCCCTCCCAATCATCCAATCAAATCTCATCCCTCTGTGAAATTATCCAATCACAGAAGCTTTTAGGAAAGCAGAATGGGTGCCAACAGCCAATCAGAGAGGCTGTGAGAAATTCAAAAATGGGCCCGGTCTGCCAGTCAGAGAGGCTTTGAAAATCAAAATGGGCCCAGTCAGCCAATCAGAGCGCTTCAAAATGGCGCCCTTATATAGCGATAAAAAACAGTGAACAAAAAACGGCATAAAAGTGGATTTAAAGTCTTTCTTAAAGGCTGCTGTGCAGTCCTTGGCAAATTGCCAGGCATGCACCATCCACACATGCCAGATTTCACTGAAAAAAGGCCAAAATTCAAGAAAACAAGGTGGCAGAAGACCTTGTTTTGGTCTTTTCAAGCCCCTTGCAAGAGTTACTTCCCTTACAGTAAACCCTTGATGCCCCCCCTTTACCCTTTAATTTGATTTTCTGACTCGGGCCACATCAAACTCATATAAGCCTAAATGATCAATGAACAGTGTAAAAAAAAACACCGAAATTAATGTGACAAGTTGCTAAAAAAGAGACTGGAAACTCTTTCTGTAGCAATTGTTTCCTATTGCATAAATCGAACAAAGGGATCTGAAATGTAATTTTTTCTAATCGCTTCAAACCACGACAAGAAAGCCAGTTACGTTGATTACCATCTCATACGGCAGTTACGCACATGCGAAAAGCACAGAAAACAATGTGACAAGTGGCTAAAAAGAGACTAAAAACTCTTTCAGTAGCAAGGAACTGAAGCATAATTTTTCTAATATCTTCAAACCGCAACAAGAAATCCAATTATGTTGACTACCGTTTCGTACGTGCCAGTTAGGCACATGCGAGAACACCAGAAAATGATGTGACAAGTGGCTAAAAAAAGACTTGAAGACTCTTTTCAGTAGCAACTGCTTCCTATTGCATAAGTCAAACAAAGAGAACTGATTTTTTTTATTTTATTTTTTTTTTCTCCAATCGACAACAAACCCATTTACGTTGACTACCGTCTCGTAGGTGCCGGTTACGTATCCGCGAAAACATAAAAAAATCGACTGACGGGACGTTTCATAGCAGACGACACCTGTTTCTCAAGTCAAATATAGGGATTTTTCTTTTTTCGTTTTCTCTCACTAGGGCCATTGATTCGGTTGCGATGACTATCTCACCAATATGAGGCGGTTACGTGCTGCGCATGAAATTGTAAAATCAACTTAGACACTTTCGGAGGCAACTGATACCTGTTGCACAAATCAAAGAAAGGTAAATCAAACACTTCCCTGTTTTCATACCAGGGTCAGTTTTGGTGACCGTGCGAGTCAAAAGTCAATGTTATGTTGAACCGCTGCACAAAAAAATAAAATTCAGAAGCAACCGGTTGCTGTTGCAGAAACTTTTTCCGATGAAAAAGAAATCTTGTTTTCGTTTGAAGAATTAAAAAAATAGGCCATAAAGATATAAATAAGATGTAAGAATAACTTATTATAAAAATTTTCTTTGATAGGGTAGAAAACATTGTGGGAAAAGGAGAAAATGCTGGTAACCTGCATTGTCTCCTTTTCTCAGATTATTTTCCAAAGCCTTCTCTTTTAGGGGTGTTAAAAGGCGTCACTGTATGGTAAGGGGTCAATAAGGATAAACATATACCCTCCCCTCCCAATCATCCAATCAAATCTCATCCCTCTGTGAAATTATCCAATCACAGAAGCTTTTAGGAAAGCAGAATGGGTGCCAACAGCCAATCAGAGAGGCTGTGAGAAATTCAAAAATGGGCCCGGTCTGCCAGTCAGAGAGGCTTTGAAAATCAAAATGGGCCCAGTCAGCCAATCAGAGCGCTTCAAAATGGCGCCCTTATATAGCGATAAAAAACAGTGAACAAAAAACGGCATAAAAGTGGATTTAAAGTCTTTCTTAAAGGCTGCTGTGCAGTCCTTGGCAAATTGCCAGGCATGCACCATCCACACATGCCAGATTTCACTGAAAAAAGGCCAAAATTCAAGAAAACAAGGTGGCAGAAGACCTTGTTTTGGTCTTTTCAAGCCCCTTGCAAGAGTTACTTCCCTTACAGTAAACCCTTGATGCCCCCCCTTTACCCTTTAATTTGATTTTCTGACTCGGGCCACATCAAACTCTCATAAGCCTAAATGATCAATGTACAGTGTAAAAAAAAACACCGAAATTAATGTGACAAGTTGCTAAAAAAGAGACTGGAAACTCTTTCTGTAGCAATTGTTTCCTATTGCATAAATCGAACAAAGGGATCTGAAATGTAATTTTTTCTAATCGCTTCAAACCACGACAAGAAAGCCAGTTACGTTGATTACCATCTCATACGGCAGTTACGCACATGCGAAAAGCACAGAAAACAATGTGACAAGTGGCTAAAAAGAGACTAAAAACTCTTTCAGTAGCAAGGAACTGAAGCATAATTTTTCTAATATCTTCAAACCGCAACAAGAAATCCAATTATGTTGACTACCGTTTCGTACGTGCCAGTTAGGCACATGCGAGAACACCAGAAAATGATGTGACAAGTGGCTAAAAAAAGACTTGAAGACTCTTTTCAGTAGCAACTGCTTCCTATTGCATAAGTCAAACAAAGAGAACTGATTTTTTTTATTTTATTTTTTTTTTCTCCAATCGACAACAAACCCATTTACGTTGACTACCGTCTCGTAGGTGCCGGTTACGTATCCGCGAAAACATAAAAAAATCGACTGACGGGACGTTTCATAGCAGACGACACCTGTTTCTCAAGTCAAATATAGGGATTTTTCTTTTTTCGTTTTCTCTCACTAGGGCCATTGATTCGGTTGCGATGACTATCTCACCAATATGAGGCGGTTACGTGCTGCGCATGAAATTGTAAAATCAACTTAGACACTTTCGGAGGCAACTGATACCTGTTGCACAAATCAAAGAAAGGTAAATCAAACACTTCCCTGTTTTCATACCAGGGTCAGTTTTGGTGACCGTGCGAGTCAAAAGTCAATGTTATGTTGAACCGCTGCACAAAAAAATAAAATTCAGAAGCAACCGGTTGCTGTTGCAGAAACTTTTTCCGATGAAAAAGAAATCTTGTTTTCGTTTGAAGAATTAAAAAAATAGGCCATAAAGATATAAATAAGATGTAAGAATAACTTATTATAAAAATTTTCTTTGATGGGGTAGAAAACATTGTGGGAAAAGGAGAAAATGCTGGTAACCTGCATTGTCTCCTTTTCTCAGATTATTTTCCAAAGCCTTCTCTTTTAGGGGAAGGCGTCACTGTATGGTAAGGGGTCAATAAGGATAAACATATACCCTCCCCTCCCAATCATCCAATCAAATCTCATCCCTCTGTGAAATTATCCAATCACAGAAGCTTTTAGGAAAGCAGAATGGGTGCCAACAGCCAATCAGAGAGGCTGTGAGAAATTCAAAAATGGGCCCGGTCTGCCAGTCAGAGAGGCTTTGAAAATCAAAATGGGCCCAGTCAGCCAATCAGAGCGCTTCAAAATGGCGCCCTTATATAGCGATAAAAAACAGTGAACAAAAAACGGCATAAAAGTGGATTTAAAGTCTTTCTTAAAGGCTGCTGTGCAGTCCTTGGCAAATTGCCAGGCATGCACCATCCACACATGCCAGATTTCACTGAAAAAAGGCCAAAATTCAAGAAAACAAGGTGGCAGAAGACCTTGTTTTGGTCTTTTCAAGCCCCTTGCAAGAGTTACTTCCCTTACAGTAAACCCTTGATGCCCCCCCTTTACTCTTTAATTTGATTTTCTGACTCGGGCCACATCAAACTCATATAAGCCTAAATGATCAATGTACAGTGTAAAAAAAAACACCGAAATTAATGTGACAAGTTGCTAAAAAAGAGACTGGAAACTCTTTCTGTAGCAATTGTTTCCTATTGCATAAATCGAACAAAGGGATCTGAAATGTAATTTTTTCTAATCGCTTCAAACCACGACAAGAAAGCCAGTTACGTTGATTACCATCTCATACGGCAGTTACGCACATGCGAAAAGCACAGAAAACAATGTGACAAGTGGCTAAAAAGAGACTAAAAACTCTTTCAGTAGCAAGGAACTGAAGCATAATTTTTCTAATATCTTCAAACCGCAACAAGAAATCCAATTATGTTGACTACCGTTTCGTACGTGCCAGTTAGGCACATGCGAGAACACCAGAAAATGATGTGACAAGTGGCTAAAAAAAGACTTGAAGACTCTTTTCAGTAGCAACTGCTTCCTATTGCATAAGTCAAACAAAGAGAACTGATTTTTTTTATTTTATTTTTTTTTTCTCCAATCGACAACAAACCCATTTACGTTGACTACCGTCTCGTAGGTGCCCGTTTATGTATCCGCGAAAACATAAAAAAATCGACTGACGGGACGTTTCATAGCAGACGACACCTGTTTCTCAAGTCAAATATAGGGATTTTTCTTTTTTCGTTTTCTCTCACTAGGGCCATTGATTCGGTTGCGATGACTATCTCACCAATATGAGGCGGTTACGTGCTGCGCATGAAATTGTAAAATCAACTTAGACACTTTCGGAGGCAACTGATACCTGTTGCACAAATCAAAGAAAGGTAAATCAAACACTTCCCTGTTTTCATACCAGGGTCAGTTTTGGTGACCGTGCGAGTCAAAAGTCAATGTTATGTTGAACCGCTGCACAAAAAAATAAAATTCAGAAGCAACCGGTTGCTGTTGCAGAAACTTTTTCCGATGAAAAAGAAATCTTGTTTTCGTTTGAAGAATTAAAAAAATAGGCCATAAAGATATAAATAAGATGTAAGAATAACTTATAATAAAAATTTTCTTTGATAGGGTAGAAAACATTGTGGGAAAAGGAGAAAATGCTGGTAACCTGCATTGTCTCCTTTTCTCAGATTATTTTCCAAAGCCTTCTCTTTTAGGGGTGTTAAAAGGCGTCACTGTATAGTAAGGGGTCAATAAGGATAAACATATACCCTCCCCTCCCAATCATCCAATCAAATCTCATCCCTCTGTGAAATTATCCAATCACAGAAGCTTTTAGGAAAGCAGAATGGGTGCCAACAGCCAATCAGAGAGGCTGTGAGAAATTCAAAAATGGGCCCGGTCTGCCAGTCAGAGAGGCTTTGAAAATCAAAATGGGCCCAGTCAGCCAATCAGAGCGCTTCAAAATGGCGCCCTTATATAGCGATAAAAAACAGTGAACAAAAAACGGCATAAAAGTGGATTTAAAGTCTTTCTTAAAGGCTGCTGTGCAGTCCTTGGCAAATTGCCAGGCATGCACCATCCACACATGCCAGATTTCACTGAAAAAAGGCCAAAATTCAAGAAAACAAGGTGGCAGAAGACCTTGTTTTGGTCTTTTCAAGCCCCTTGCAAGAGTTACTTCCCTTACAGTAAACCCTTGATGCCCCCCCTTTACTCTTTAATTTGATTTTCTGACTCGGGCCACATCAAACTCATATAAGCCTAAATGATCAATGTACAGTGTAAAAAAAAACACCGAAATTAATGTGACAAGTTGCTAAAAAAGAGACTGGAAACTCTTTCTGTAGCAATTGTTTCCTATTGCATAAATCGAACAAAGGGATCTGAAATGTAATTTTTTCTAATCGCTTCAAACCACGACAAGAAAGCCAGTTACGTTGATTACCATCTCATACGGCAGTTACGCACATGCGAAAAGCACAGAAAACAATGTGACAAGTGGCTAAAAAGAGACTAAAAACTCTTTCAGTAGCAAGGAACTGAAGCATAATTTTTCTAATATCTTCAAACCGCAACAAGAAATCCAATTATGTTGACTACCGTTTCGTACGTGCCAGTTAGGCACATGCGAGAACACCAGAAAATGATGTGACAAGTGGCTAAAAAAAGACTTGAAGACTCTTTTCAGTAGCAACTGCTTCCTATTGCATAAGTCAAACAAAGAGAACTGATTTTTTTTATTTTATTTTTTTTTTCTCCAATCGACAACAAACCCATTTACGTTGACTACCGTCTCGTAGGTGCCGGTTACGTATCCGCGAAAACATAAAAAAATCGACTGACGGGACGTTTCATAGCAGACGACACCTGTTTCTCAAGTCAAATATAGGGATTTTTCTTTTTTCGTTTTCTCTCACTAGGGCCATTGATTCGGTTGCGATGACTATCTCACCAATATGAGGCGGTTACGTGCTGCGCATGAAATTGTAAAATCAACTTAGACACTTTCGGAGGCAACTGATACCTGTTGCACAAATCAAAGAAAGGTAAATCAAACACTTCCCTGTTTTCATACCAGGGTCAGTTTTGGTGACCGTGCGAGTCAAAAGTCAATGTTATGTTGAACCGCTGCACAAAAAAATAAAATTCAGAAGCAACCGGTTGCTGTTGCAGAAACTTTTTCCGATGAAAAAGAAATCTTGTTTTCGTTTGAAGAATTAAAAAAGTAGGCCATAAAGATATAAATAAGATGTAAGAATAACTTATAATAAAAATTTTCTTTGATAGGGTAGAAAACATTGTGGGAAAAGGAGAAAATGCTGGTAACCTGCATTGTCTCCTTTTCTCAGATTATTTTCCAAAGCCTTCTCTTTTAGGGGTGTTAAAAGGCGTCACTGTATGGTAAGGGGTCAATAAGGATAAACATATACCCTCCCCTCCCAATCATCCAATCAAATCTCATCCCTCTGTGAAATTATCCAATCACAGAAGCTTTTAGGAAAGCAGAATGGGTGCCAACAGCCAATCAGAGAGGCTGTGAGAAATTCAAAAATGGGCCCGGTCTGCCAGTCAGAGAGGCTTTGAAAATCAAAATGGGCCCAGTCAGCCAATCAGAGCGCTTCAAAATGGCGCCCTTATATAGCGATAAAAAACAGTGAACAAAAAACGGCATAAAAGTGGATTTAAAGTCTTTCTTAAAGGCTGCTGTGCAGTCCTTGGCAAATTGCCAGGCATGCACCATCCACACATGCCAGATTTCACTGAAAAAAGGCCAAAATTCAAGAAAACAAGGTGGCAGAAGACCTTGTTTTGGTCTTTTCAAGCCCCTTGCAAGAGTTACTTCCCTTACAGTAAACCCTTGATGCCCCCCCCTTTACCCTTTAATTTGATTTTCTGACTCGGGCCACATCAAACTCGTATAAGCCTAAATGATCAATGTACAGTGTAAAAAAAAACACCGAAATTAATGTGACAAGTTGCTAAAAAAGAGACTGGAAACTCTTTCTGTAGCAATTGTTTCCTATTGCATAAATCGAACAAAGGGATCTGAAATGTAATTTTTTCTAATCGCTTCAAACCACGACAAGAAAGCCAGTTACGTTGATTACCATCTCATACGGCAGTTACGCACATGCGAAAAGCACAGAAAACAATGTGACAAGTGGCTAAAAAGAGACTAAAAACTCTTTCAGTAGCAAGGAACTGAAGCATAATTTTTCTAATATCTTCAAACCGCAACAAGAAATCCAATTATGTTGACTACCGTTTCGTACGTGCCAGTTAGGCACATGCGAGAACACCAGAAAATGATGTGACAAGTGGCTAAAAAAAGACTTGAAGACTCTTTTCAGTAGCAACTGCTTCCTATTGCATAAGTCAAACAAAGAGAACTGATTTTTTTTATTTTATTTTTTTTTCTCCAATCGACAACAAACCCATTTACGTTGACTACCGTCTCGTAGGTGCCCGTTTATGTATCCGCGAAAACATAAAAAAATCGACTGACGGGACGTTTCATAGCAGACGACACCTGTTTCTCAAGTCAAATATAGGGATTTTTCTTTTTTCGTTTTCTCTCACTAGGGCCATTGATTCGGTTGCGATGACTATCTCACCAATATGAGGCGGTTACGTGCTGCGCATGAAATTGTAAAATCAACTTAGACACTTTCGGAGGCAACTGATACCTGTTGCACAAATCAAAGAAAGGTAAATCAAACACTTCCCTGTTTTCATACCAGGGTCAGTTTTGGTGACCGTGCGAGTCAAAAGTCAATGTTATGTTGAACCGCTGCACAAAAAAATAAAATTCAGAAGCAACCGGTTGCTGTTGCAGAAACTTTTTCCGATGAAAAAGAAATCTTGTTTTCGTTTGAAGAATTAAAAAAATAGGCCATAAAGATATAAATAAGATGTAAGAATAACTTATAATAAAAATTTTCTTTGATAGGGTAGAAAACATTGTGGGAAAAGGAGAAAATGCTGGTAACCTGCATTGTCTCCTTTTCTCAGATTATTTTCCAAAGCCTTCTCTTTTAGGGGTGTTAAAAGGCGTCACTGTATGGTAAGGGGTCAATAAGGATAAACATATACCCTCCCCTCCCAATCATCCAATCAAATCTCATCCCTCTGTGAAATTATCCAATCACAGAAGCTTTTAGGAAAGCAGAATGGGTGCCAACAGCCAATCAGAGAGGCTGTGAGAAATTCAAAAATGGGCCCGGTCTGCCAGTCAGAGAGGCTTTGAAAATCAAAATGGGCCCAGTCAGCCAATCAGAGCGCTTCAAAATGGCGCCCTTATATAGCGATAAAAAACAGTGAACAAAAAACGGCATAAAAGTGGATTTAAAGTCTTTCTTAAAGGCTGCTGTGCAGTCCTTGGCAAATTGCCAGGCATGCACCATCCACACATGCCAGATTTCACTGAAAAAAGGCCAAAATTCAAGAAAACAAGGTGGCAGAAGACCTTGTTTTGGTCTTTTCAAGCCCCTTGCAAGAGTTACTTCCCTTACAGTAAACCCTTGATGCCCCCCCTTTACTCTTTAATTTGATTTTCTGACTCGGGCCACATCAAACTCATATAAGCCTAAATGATCAATGTACAATGTAAAAAAAACCATCGAAATTAATGTGACAAGTTGCTAAAAAAGAGACTGGAAACTCTTTCTGTAGCAATTGTTTCCTATTGCATAAATCGAACAAAGGGATCTGAAATGTAATTTTTTTTAATCGCTTCAAACCACGACAAGAAAGCCAGTTACGTTGATTACCATCTCATACGGCAGTTACGCACATGCGAAAAGCACAGAAAACAATGTGACAAGTGGCTAAAAAGAGACTAAAAACTCTTTCAGTAGCAAGGAACTGAAGCATAATTTTTCTAATATCTTCAAACCGCAACAAGAAATCCAATTATGTTGACTACCGTTTCGTACGTGCCAGTTAGGCACATGCGAGAACACCAGAAAATGATGTGACAAGTGGCTAAAAAAAGACTTGAAGACTCTTTTCAGTAGCAACTGCTTCCTATTGCATAAGTCAAACAAAGAGAACTGATTTTTTTTATTTTATTTTTTTTTTCTCCAATCGACAACAAACCCATTTACGTTGACTACCGTCTCGTAGGTGCCGGTTACGTATCCGCGAAAACATAAAAAAATCGACTGACGGGACGTTTCATAGCAGACGACACCTGTTTCTCAAGTCAAATATAGGGATTTTTCTTTTTTCGTTTTCTCTCACTAGGGCCATTGATTCGGTTGCGATGACTATCTCACCAATATGAGGCGGTTACGTGCTGCGCATGAAATTGTAAAATCAACTTAGACACTTTCGGAGGCAACTGATACCTGTTGCACAAATCAAAGAAAGGTAAATCAAACACTTCCCTGTTTTCATACCAGGGTCAGTTTTGGTGACCGTGCGAGTCAAAAGTCAATGTTATGTTGAACCGCTGCACAAAAAAATAAAATTCAGAAGCAACCGGTTGCTGTTGCAGAAACTTTTTCCGATGAAAAAGAAATCTTGTTTTCGTTTGAAGAATTAAAAAAGTAGGCCATAAAGATATAAATAAGATGTAAGAATAACTTATAATAAAAATTTTCTTTGATAGGGTAGAAAACATTGTGGGAAAAGGAGAAAATGCTGGTAACCTGCATTGTCTCCTTTTCTCAGATTATTTTCCAAAGCCTTCTCTTTTAGGGGTGTTAAAAGGCGTCACTGTATGGTAAGGGGTCAATAAGGATAAACATATACCCTCCCCTCCCAATCATCCAATCAAATCTCATCCCTCTGTGAAATTATCCAATCACAGAAGCTTTTAGGAAAGCAGAATGGGTGCCAACAGCCAATCAGAGAGGCTGTGAGAAATTCAAAAATGGGCCCGGTCTGCCAGTCAGAGAGGCTTTGAAAATCAAAATGGGCCCAGTCAGCCAATCAGAGCGCTTCAAAATGGCGCCCTTATATAGCGATAAAAAACAGTGAACAAAAAACGGCATAAAAGTGGATTTAAAGTCTTTCTTAAAGGCTGCTGTGCAGTCCTTGGCAAATTGCCAGGCATGCACCATCCACACATGCCAGATTTCACTGAAAAAAGGCCAAAATTCAAGAAAACAAGGTGGCAGAAGACCTTGTTTTGGTCTTTTCAAGCCCCTTGCAAGAGTTACTTCCCTTACAGTAAACCCTTGATGCCCCCCCTTTACCCTTTAATTTGATTTTCTGACTCGGGCCACATCAAACTCGTATAAGCCTAAATGATCAATGTACAGTGTAAAAAAAAACACCGAAATTAATGTGACAAGTTGCTAAAAAAGAGACTGGAAACTCTTTCTGTAGCAATTGTTTCCTATTGCATAAATCGAACAAAGGGATCTGAAATGTAATTTTTTCTAATCGCTTCAAACCACGACAAGAAAGCCAGTTACGTTGATTACCATCTCATACGGCAGTTACGCACATGCGAAAAGCACAGAAAACAATGTGACAAGTGGCTAAAAAGAGACTAAAAACTCTTTCAGTAGCAAGGAACTGAAGCATAATTTTTCTAATATCTTCAAACCGCAACAAGAAATCCAATTATGTTGACTACCGTTTCGTACGTGCCAGTTAGGCACATGCGAGAACACCAGAAAATGATGTGACAAGTGGCTAAAAAAAGACTTGAAGACTCTTTTCAGTAGCAACTGCTTCCTATTGCATAAGTCAAACAAAGAGAACTGATTTTTTTTATTTTATTTTTTTTTTCTCCAATCGACAACAAACCCATTTACGTTGACTACCGTCTCGTAGGTGCCGGTTACGTATCCGCGAAAACATAAAAAAATCGACTGACGGGACGTTTCATAGCAGACGACACCTGTTTCTCAAGTCAAATATAGGGATTTTTCTTTTTTCGTTTTCTCTCACTAGGGCCATTGATTCGGTTGCGATGACTATCTCACCAATATGAGGCGGTTACGTGCTGCGCATGAAATTGTAAAATCAACTTAGACACTTTCGGAGGCAACTGATACCTGTTGCACAAATCAAAGAAAGGTAAATCAAACACTTCCCTGTTTTCATACCAGGGTCAGTTTTGGTGACCGTGCGAGTCAAAAGTCAATGTTATGTTGAACCGCTGCACAAAAAAATAAAATTCAGAAGCAACCGGTTGCTGTTGCAGAAACTTTTTCCGATGAAAAAAGAAATCTTGTTTTCGTTTGAAGAATTAAAAAAATAGGCCATAAAGATATAAATAAGATGTAAGAATAACTTATAATAAAAATTTTCTTTGATAGGGTAGAAAACATTGTGGGAAAAGGAGAAAATGCTGGTAACCTGCATTGTCTCCTTTTCTCAGATTATTTTCCAAAGCCTTCTCTTTTAGGGGTGTTAAAAGGCGTCACTGTATGGTAAGGGGTCAATAAGGATAAACATATACCCTCCCCTCCCAATCATCCAATCAAATCTCATCCCTCTGTGAAATTATCCAATCACAGAAGCTTTTAGGAAAGCAGAATGGGTGCCAACAGCCAATCAGAGAGGCTGTGAGAAATTCAAAAATGGGCCCGGTCTGCCAGTCAGAGAGGCTTTGAAAATCAAAATGGGCCCAGTCAGCCAATCAGAGCGCTTCAAAATGGCGCCCTTATATAGCGATAAAAAACAGTGAACAAAAAACGGCATAAAAGTGGATTTAAAGTCTTTCTTAAAGGCTGCTGTGCAGTCCTTGGCAAATTGCCAGGCATGCACCATCCACACATGCCAGATTTCACTGAAAAAAGGCCAAAATTCAAGAAAACAAGGTGGCAGAAGACCTTGTTTTGGTCTTTTCAAGCTCCTTGCAAGAGTTACTTCCCTTACAGTAAACCCTTGATGCCCCCCCTTTACTCTTTAATTTGATTTTCTGACTCGGGCCACATCAAACTCATATAAGCCTAAATGATCAATGTACAGTGTAAAAAAAAACACCGAAATTAATGTGACAAGTTGCTAAAAAAGAGACTGGAAACTCTTTCTGTAGCAATTGTTTCCTATTGCATAAATCGAACAAAGGGATCTGAAATGTAATTTTTTCTAATCGCTTCAAACCACGACAAGAAAGCCAGTTACGTTGATTACCATCTCATACGGCAGTTACGCACATGCGAAAAGCACAGAAAACAATGTGACAAGTGGCTAAAAAGAGACTAAAAACTCTTTCAGTAGCAAGGAACTGAAGCATAATTTTTCTAATATCTTCAAACCGCAACAAGAAATCCAATTATGTTGACTACCGTTTCGTACGTGCCAGTTAGGCACATGCGAGAACACCAGAAAATGATGTGACAAGTGGCTAAAAAAAGACTTGAAGACTCTTTTCAGTAGCAACTGCTTCCTATTGCATAAGTCAAACAAAGAGAACTGATTTTTTTTATTTTATTTTTTTTTTCTCCAATCGACAACAAACCCATTTACGTTGACTACCGTCTCGTAGGTGCCGGTTACGTATCCGCGAAAACATAAAAAAATCGACTGACGGGACGTTTCATAGCAGACGACACCTGTTTCTCAAGTCAAATATAGGGATTTTTCTTTTTTCGTTTTCTCTCACTAGGGCCATTGATTCGGTTGCGATGACTATCTCACCAATATGAGGCGGTTACGTGCTGCGCATGAAATTGTAAAATCAACTTAGACACTTTCGGAGGCAACTGATACCTGTTGCACAAATCAAAGAAAGGTAAATCAAACACTTCCCTGTTTTCATACCAGGGTCAGTTTTGGTGACCGTGCGAGTCAAAAGTCAATGTTATGTTGAACCGCTGCACAAAAAAATAAAATTCAGAAGCAACCGGTTGCTGTTGCAGAAACTTTTTCCGATGAAAAAGAAATCTTGTTTTCGTTTGAAGAATTAAAAAAGTAGGCCATAAAGATATAAATAAGATGTAAGAATAACTTATAATAAAAATTTTCTTTGATAGGGTAGAAAACATTGTGGGAAAAGGAGAAAATGCTGGTAACCTGCATTGTCTCCTTTTCTCAGATTATTTTCCAAAGCCTTCTCTTTTAGGGGTGTTAAAAGGCGTCACTGTATGGTAAGGGGTCAATAAGGATAAACATATACCCTCCCCTCCCAATCATCCAATCAAATCTCATCCCTCTGTGAAATTATCCAATCACAGAAGCTTTTAGGAAAGCAGAATGGGTGCCAACAGCCAATCAGAGAGGCTGTGAGAAATTCAAAAATGGGCCCGGTCTGCCAGTCAGAGAGGCTTTGAAAATCAAAATGGGCCCAGTCAGCCAATCAGAGCGCTTCAAAATGGCGCCCTTATATAGCGATAAAAAACAGTGAACAAAAAACGGCATAAAAGTGGATTTAAAGTCTTTCTTAAAGGCTGCTGTGCAGTCCTTGGCAAATTGCCAGGCATGCACCATCCACACATGCCAGATTTCACTGAAAAAAGGCCAAAATTCAAGAAAACAAGGTGGCAGAAGACCTTGTTTTGGTCTTTTCAAGCCCCTTGCAAGAGTTACTTCCCTTACAGTAAACCCTTGATGCCCCCCCCTTTACCCTTTAATTTGATTTTCTGACTCGGGCCACATCAAACTCGTATAAGCCTAAATGATCAATGTACAGTGTAAAAAAAAACACCGAAATTAATGTGACAAGTTGCTAAAAAAGAGACTGGAAACTCTTTCTGTAGCAATTGTTTCCTATTGCATAAATCGAACAAAGGGATCTGAAATGTAATTTTTTCTAATCGCTTCAAACCACGACAAGAAAGCCAGTTACGTTGATTACCATCTCATACGGCAGTTACGCACATGCGAAAAGCACAGAAAACAATGTGACAAGTGGCTAAAAAGAGACTAAAAACTCTTTCAGTAGCAAGGAACTGAAGCATAATTTTTCTAATATCTTCAAACCGCAACAAGAAATCCAATTATGTTGACTACCGTTTCGTACGTGCCAGTTAGGCACATGCGAGAACACCAGAAAATGATGTGACAAGTGGCTAAAAAAAGACTTGAAGACTCTTTTCAGTAGCAACTGCTTCCTATTGCATAAGTCAAACAAAGAGAACTGATTTTTTTTATTTTATTTTTTTTTTCTCCAATCGACAACAAACCCATTTACGTTGACTACCGTCTCGTAGGTGCCCGTTTATGTATCCGCGAAAACATAAAAAAATCGACTGACGGGACGTTTCATAGCAGACGACACCTGTTTCTCAAGTCAAATATAGGGATTTTTCTTTTTTCGTTTTCTCTCACTAGGGCCATTGATTCGGTTGCGATGACTATCTCACCAATATGAGGCGGTTACGTGCTGCGCATGAAATTGTAAAATCAACTTAGACACTTTCGGAGGCAACTGATACCTGTTGCACAAATCAAAGAAAGGTAAATCAAACACTTCCCTGTTTTCATACCAGGGTCAGTTTTGGTGACCGTGCGAGTCAAAAGTCAATGTTATGTTGAACCGCTGCACAAAAAAATAAAATTCAGAAGCAACCGGTTGCTGTTGCAGAAACTTTTTCCGATGAAAAAGAAATCTTGTTTTCGTTTGAAGAATTAAAAAAATAGGCCATAAAGATATAAATAAGATGTAAGAATAACTTATAATAAAAATTTTCTTTGATAGGGTAGAAAACATTGTGGGAAAAGGAGAAAATGCTGGTAACCTGCATTGTCTCCTTTTCTCAGATTATTTTCCAAAGCCTTCTCTTTTAGGGGTGTTAAAAGGCGTCACTGTATGGTAAGGGGTCAATAAGGATAAACATATACCCTCCCCTCCCAATCATCCAATCAAATCTCATCCCTCTGTGAAATTATCCAATCACAGAAGCTTTTAGGAAAGCAGAATGGGTGCCAACAGCCAATCAGAGAGGCTGTGAGAAATTCAAAAATGGGCCCGGTCTGCCAGTCAGAGAGGCTTTGAAAATCAAAATGGGCCCAGTCAGCCAATCAGAGCGCTTCAAAATGGCGCCCTTATATAGCGATAAAAAACAGTGAACAAAAAACGGCATAAAAGTGGATTTAAAGTCTTTCTTAAAGGCTGCTGTGCAGTCCTTGGCAAATTGCCAGGCATGCACCATCCACACATGCCAGATTTCACTGAAAAAAGGCCAAAATTCAAGAAAACAAGGTGGCAGAAGACCTTGTTTTGGTCTTTTCAAGCCCCTTGCAAGAGTTACTTCCCTTACAGTAAACCCTTGATGCCCCCCCTTTACTCTTTAATTTGATTTTCTGACTCGGGCCACATCAAACTCATATAAGCCTAAATGATCAATGTACAGTGTAAAAAAAAACACCGAAATTAATGTGACAAGTTGCTAAAAAAGAGACTGGAAACTCTTTCTGTAGCAATTGTTTCCTATTGCATAAATCGAACAAAGGGATCTGAAATGTAATTTTTTCTAATCGCTTCAAACCACGACAAGAAAGCCAGTTACGTTGATTACCATCTCATACGGCAGTTACGCACATGCGAAAAGCACAGAAAACAATGTGACAAGTGGCTAAAAAGAGACTAAAAACTCTTTCAGTAGCAAGGAACTGAAGCATAATTTTTCTAATATCTTCAAACCGCAACAAGAAATCCAATTATGTTGACTACCGTTTCGTACGTGCCAGTTAGGCACATGCGAGAACACCAGAAAATGATGTGACAAGTGGCTAAAAAAAGACTTGAAGACTCTTTTCAGTAGCAACTGCTTCCTATTGCATAAGTCAAACAAAGAGAACTGATTTTTTTTATTTTATTTTTTTTTTCTCCAATCGACAACAAACCCATTTACGTTGACTACCGTCTCGTAGGTGCCGGTTACGTATCCGCGAAAACATAAAAAAATTGACTGACGGGACGTTTCATAGCAGACGACACCTGTTTCTCAAGTCAAATATAGGGATTTTTCTTTTTTCGTTTTCTCTCACTAGGGCCATTGATTCGGTTGCGATGACTATCTCACCAATATGAGGCGGTTACGTGCTGCGCATGAAATTGTAAAATCAACTTAGACACTTTCGGAGGCAACTGATACCTGTTGCACAAATCAAAGAAAGGTAAATCAAACACTTCCCTGTTTTCATACCAGGGTCAGTTTTGGTGACCGTGCGAGTCAAAAGTCAATGTTATGTTGAACCGCTGCACAAAAAAATAAAATTCAGAAGCAACCGGTTGCTGTTGCAGAAACTTTTTCCGATGAAAAAGAAATCTTGTTTTCGTTTGAAGAATTAAAAAAGTAGGCCATAAAGATATAAATAAGATGTAAGAATAACTTATAATAAAAATTTTCTTTGATAGGGTAGAAAACATTGTGGGAAAAGGAGAAAATGCTGGTAACCTGCATTGTCTCCTTTTCTCAGATTATTTTCCAAAGCCTTCTCTTTTAGGGGTGTTAAAAGGCGTCACTGTATGGTAAGGGGTCAATAAGGATAAACATATACCCTCCCCTCCCAATCATCCAATCAAATCTCATCCCTCTGTGAAATTATCCAATCACAGAAGCTTTTAGGAAAGCAGAATGGGTGCCAACAGCCAATCAGAGAGGCTGTGAGAAATTCAAAAATGGGCCCGGTCTGCCAGTCAGAGAGGCTTTGAAAATCAAAATGGGCCCAGTCAGCCAATCAGAGCGCTTCAAAATGGCGCCCTTATATAGCGATAAAAAACAGTGAACAAAAAACGGCATAAAAGTGGATTTAAAGTCTTTCTTAAAGGCTGCTGTGCAGTCCTTGGCAAATTGCCAGGCATGCACCATCCACACATGCCAGATTTCACTGAAAAAAGGCCAAAATTCAAGAAAACAAGGTGGCAGAAGACCTTGTTTTGGTCTTTTCAAGCCCCTTGCAAGAGTTACTTCCCTTACAGTAAACCCTTGATGCCCCCCCCTTTACCCTTTAATTTGATTTTCTGACTCGGGCCACATCAAACTCGTATAAGCCTAAATGATCAATGTACAGTGTAAAAAAAAACACCGAAATTAATGTGACAAGTTGCTAAAAAAGAGACTGGAAACTCTTTCTGTAGCAATTGTTTCCTATTGCATAAATCGAACAAAGGGATCTGAAATGTAATTTTTTCTAATCGCTTCAAACCACGACAAGAAAGCCAGTTACGTTGATTACCATCTCATACGGCAGTTACGCACATGCGAAAAGCACAGAAAACAATGTGACAAGTGGCTAAAAAGAGACTAAAAACTCTTTCAGTAGCAAGGAACTGAAGCATAATTTTTCTAATATCTTCAAACCGCAACAAGAAATCCAATTATGTTGACTACCGTTTCGTACGTGCCAGTTAGGCACATGCGAGAACACCAGAAAATGATGTGACAAGTGGCTAAAAAAAGACTTGAAGACTCTTTTCAGTAGCAACTGCTTCCTATTGCATAAGTCAAACAAAGAGAACTGATTTTTTTTATTTTATTTTTTTTTTCTCCAATCGACAACAAACCCATTTACGTTGACTACCGTCTCGTAGGTGCCCGTTTATGTATCCGCGAAAACATAAAAAAATCGACTGACGGGACGTTTCATAGCAGACGACACCTGTTTCTCAAGTCAAATATAGGGATTTTTCTTTTTTCGTTTTCTCTCACTAGGGCCATTGATTCGGTTGCGATGACTATCTCACCAATATGAGGCGGTTACGTGCTGCGCATGAAATTGTAAAATCAACTTAGACACTTTCGGAGGCAACTGATACCTGTTGCACAAATCAAAGAAAGGTAAATCAAACACTTCCCTGTTTTCATACCAGGGTCAGTTTTGGTGACCGTGCGAGTCAAAAGTCAATGTTATGTTGAACCGCTGCACAAAAAAATAAAATTCAGAAGCAACCGGTTGCTGTTGCAGAAACTTTTTCCAATGAAAAAGAAATCTTGTTTTCGTTTGAAGAATTAAAAAAATAGGCCATAAAGATATAAATAAGATGTAAGAATAACTTATAATAAAAATTTTCTTTGATAGGGTAGAAAACATTGTGGGAAAAGGAGAAAATGCTGGTAACCTGCATTGTCTCCTTTTCTCAGATTATTTTCCAAAGCCTTCTCTTTTAGGGGTGTTAAAAGGCGTCACTGTATGGTAAGGGGTCAATAAGGATAAACATATACCCTCCCCTCCCAATCATCCAATCAAATCTCATCCCTCTGTGAAATTATCCAATCACAGAAGCTTTTAGGAAAGCAGAATGGGTGCCAACAGCCAATCAGAGAGGCTGTGAGAAATTCAAAAATGGGCCCGGTCTGCCAGTCAGAGAGGCTTTGAAAATCAAAATGGGCCCAGTCAGCCAATCAGAGCGCTTCAAAATGGCGCCCTTATATAGCGATAAAAAACAGTGAACAAAAAACGGCATAAAAGTGGATTTAAAGTCTTTCTTAAAGGCTGCTGTGCAGTCCTTGGCAAATTGCCAGGCATGCACCATCCACACATGCCAGATTTCACTGAAAAAAGGCCAAAATTCAAGAAAACAAGGTGGCAGAAGACCTTGTTTTGGTCTTTTCAAGCCCCTTGCAAGAGTTACTTCCCTTACAGTAAACCCTTGATGCCCCCCCTTTACTCTTTAATTTGATTTTCTGACTCGGGCCACATCAAACTCATATAAGCCTAAATGATCAATGTACAGTGTAAAAAAAAACACCGAAATTAATGTGACAAGTTGCTAAAAAAGAGACTGGAAACTCTTTCTGTAGCAATTGTTTCCTATTGCATAAATCGAACAAAGGGATCTGAAATGTAATTTTTTCTAATCGCTTCAAACCACGACAAGAAAGCCAGTTACGTTGATTACCATCTCATACGGCAGTTACGCACATGCGAAAAGCACAGAAAACAATGTGACAAGTGGCTAAAAAGAGACTAAAAACTCTTTCAGTAGCAAGGAACTGAAGCATAATTTTTCTAATATCTTCAAACCGCAACAAGAAATCCAATTATGTTGACTACCGTTTCGTACGTGCCAGTTAGGCACATGCGAGAACACCAGAAAATGATGTGACAAGTGGCTAAAAAAAGACTTGAAGACTCTTTTCAGTAGCAACTGCTTCCTATTGCATAAGTCAAACAAAGAGAACTGATTTTTTTTATTTTATTTTTTTTTTCTCCAATCGACAACAAACCCATTTACGTTGACTACCGTCTCGTAGGTGCCGGTTACGTATCCGCGAAAACATAAAAAAATCGACTGACGGGACGTTTCATAGCAGACGACACCTGTTTCTCAAGTCAAATATAGGGATTTTTCTTTTTTCGTTTTCTCTCACTAGGGCCATTGATTCGGTTGCGATGACTATCTCACCAATATGAGGCGGTTACCTGCTGCGCATGAAATTGTAAAATCAACTTAGACACTTTCGGAGGCAACTGATACCTGTTGCACAAATCAAAGAAAGGTAAATCAAACACTTCCCTGTTTTCATACCAGGGTCAGTTTTGGTGACCGTGCGAGTCAAAAGTCAATGTTATGTTGAACCGCTGCACAAAAAAATAAAATTCAGAAGCAACCGGTTGCTGTTGCAGAAACTTTTTCTGATGAAAAAGAAATCTTGTTTTCGTTTGAAGAATTAAAAAAGTAGGCCATAAAGATATAAATAAGATGTAAGAATAACTTATAATAAAAATTTTCTTTGATAGGGTAGAAAACATTGTGGGAAAAGGAGAAAATGCTGGTAACCTGCATTGTCTCCTTTTCTCAGATTATTTTCCGAAGCCTTCTCTTTTAGGGGTGTTAAAAGGCGTCACTGTATGGTAAGGGGTCAATAAGGATAAACATATACCCTCCCCTCCCAATCATCCAATCAAATCTCATCCCTCTGTGAAATTATCCAATCACAGAAGCTTTTAGGAAAGCAGAATGGGTGCCAACAGCCAATCAGAGAGGCTGTGAGAAATTCAAAAATGGGCCCGGTCTGCCAGTCAGAGAGGCTTTGAAAATCAAAATGGGCCCAGTCAGCCAATCAGAGCGCTTCAAAATGGCGCCCTTATATAGCGATAAAAAACAGTGAACAAAAAACGGCATAAAAGTGGATTTAAAGTCTTTCTTAAAGGCTGCTGTGCAGTCCTTGGCAAATTGCCAGGCATGCACCATCCACACATGCCAGATTTCACTGAAAAAAGGCCAAAATTCAAGAAAACAAGGTGGCAGAAGACCTTGTTTTGGTCTTTTCAAGCCCCTTGCAAGAGTTACTTCCCTTACAGTAAACCCTTGATGCCCCCCCCTTTACCCTTTAATTTGATTTTCTGACTCGGGCCACATCAAACTCGTATAAGCCTAAATGATCAATGTACAGTGTAAAAAAAAACACCGAAATTAATGTGACAAGTTGCTAAAAAAGAGACTGGAAACTCTTTCTGTAGCAATTGTTTCCTATTGCATAAATCGAACAAAGGGATCTGAAATGTAATTTTTTCTAATCGCTTCAAACCACGACAAGAAAGCCAGTTACGTTGATTACCATCTCATACGGCAGTTACGCACATGCGAAAAGCACAGAAAACAATGTGACAAGTGGCTAAAAAGAGACTAAAAACTCTTTCAGTAGCAAGGAACTGAAGCATAATTTTTCTAATATCTTCAAACCGCAACAAGAAATCCAATTATGTTGACTACCGTTTCGTACGTGCCAGTTAGGCACATGCGAGAACACCAGAAAATGATGTGACAAGTGGCTAAAAAAAGACTTGAAGACTCTTTTCAGTAGCAACTGCTTCCTATTGCATAAGTCAAACAAAGAGAACTGATTTTTTTTATTTTATTTTTTTTTTCTCCAATCGACAACAAACCCATTTACGTTGACTACCGTCTCGTAGGTGCCCGTTTATGTATCCGCGAAAACATAAAAAAATCGACTGACGGGACGTTTCATAGCAGACGACACCTGTTTCTCAAGTCAAATATAGGGATTTTTCTTTTTTCGTTTTCTCTCACTAGGGCCATTGATTCGGTTGCGATGACTATCTCACCAATATGAGGCGGTTACATGCTGCGCATGAAATTGTAAAATCAACTTAGACACTTTCGGAGGCAACTGATACCTGTTGCACAAATCAAAGAAAGGTAAATCAAACACTTCCCTGTTTTCATACCAGGGTCAGTTTTGGTGACCGTGCGAGTCAAAAGTCAATGTTATGTTGAACCGCTGCACAAAAAAATAAAATTCAGAAGCAACCGGTTGCTGTTGCAGAAACTTTTTCCGATGAAAAAGAAATCTTGTTTTCGTTTGAAGAATTAAAAAAGTAGGCCATAAAGATATAAATAAGATGTAAGAATAACTTATAATAAAAATTTTCTTTGATAGGGTAGAAAACATTGTGGGAAAAGGAGAAAATGCTGGTAACCTGCATTGTCTCCTTTTCTCAGATTATTTTCCAAAGCCTTCTCTTTTAGGGGTGTTAAAAGGCGTCACTGTATGGTAAGGGGTCAATAAGGATAAACATATACCCTCCCCTCCCAATCATCCAATCAAATCTCATCCCTCTGTGAAATTATCCAATCACAGAAGCTTTTAGGAAAGCAGAATGGGTGCCAACAGCCAATCAGAGAGGCTGTGAGAAATTCAAAAATGGGCCCGGTCTGCCAGTCAGAGAGGCTTTGAAAATCAAAATGGGCCCAGTCAGCCAATCAGAGCGCTTCAAAATGGCGCCCTTATATAGCGATAAAAAACAGTGAACAAAAAACGGCATAAAAGTGGATTTAAAGTCTTTCTTAAAGGCTGCTGTGCAGTCCTTGGCAAATTGCCAGGCATGCACCATCCACACATGCCAGATTTCACTGAAAAAAGGCCAAAATTCAAGAAAACAAGGTGGCAGAAGACCTTGTTTTGGTCTTTTCAAGCCCCTTGCAAGAGTTACTTCCCTTACAGTAAACCCTTGATGCCCCCCCTTTACTCTTTAATTTGATTTTCTGACTCGGGCCACATCAAACTCATATAAGCCTAAATGATCAATGTACAGTGTAAAAAAAAACACCGAAATTAATGTGACAAGTTGCTAAAAAAGAGACTGGAAACTCTTTCTGTAGCAATTGTTTCCTATTGCATAAATCGAACAAAGGGATCTGAAATGTAATTTTTTCTAATCGCTTCAAACCACGACAAGAAAGCCAGTTACGTTGATTACCATCTCATACGGCAGTTACGCACATGCGAAAAGCACAGAAAACAATGTGACAAGTGGCTAAAAAGAGACTAAAAACTCTTTCAGTAGCAAGGAACTGAAGCATAATTTTTCTAATATCTTCAAACCGCAACAAGAAATCCAATTATGTTGACTACCGTTTCGTACGTGCCAGTTAGGCACATGCGAGAACACCAGAAAATGATGTGACAAGTGGCTAAAAAAAGACTTGAAGACTCTTTTCAGTAGCAACTGCTTCCTATTGCATAAGTCAAACAAAGAGAACTGATTTTTTTTATTTTATTTTTTTTTTCTCCAATCGACAACAAACCCATTTACGTTGACTACCGTCTCGTAGGTGCCCGTTTATGTATCCGCGAAAACATAAAAAAATCGACTGACGGGACGTTTCATAGCAGACGACACCTGTTTCTCAAGTCAAATATAGGGATTTTTCTTTTTTCGTTTTCTCTCACTAGGGCCATTGATTCGGTTGCGATGACTATCTCACCAATATGAGGCGGTTACGTGCTGCGCATGAAATTGTAAAATCAACTTAGACACTTTCGGAGGCAACTGATACCTGTTGCACAAATCAAAGAAAGGTAAATCAAACACTTCCCTGTTTTCATACCAGGGTCAGTTTTGGTGACCGTGCGAGTCAAAAGTCAATGTTATGTTGAACCGCTGCACAAAAAAATAAAATTCAGAAGCAACCGGTTGCTGTTGCAGAAACTTTTTCTGATGAAAAAGAAATCTTGTTTTCGTTTGAAGAATTAAAAAAATAGGCCATAAAGATATAAATAAGATGTAAGAATAACTTATAATAAAAATTTTCTTTGATAGGGTAGAAAACATTGTGGGAAAAGGAGAAAATGCTGGTAACCTGCATTGTCTCCTTTTCTCAGATTATTTTCCAAAGCCTTCTCTTTTAGGGGTGTTAAAAGGCGTCACTGTATGGTAAGGGGTCAATAAGGATAAACATATACCCTCCCCTCCCAATCATCCAATCAAATCTCATCCCTCTGTGAAATTATCCAATCACAGAAGCTTTTAGGAAAGCAGAATGGGTGCCAACAGCCAATCAGAGAGGCTGTGAGAAATTCAAAAATGGGCCCGGTCTGCCAGTCAGAGAGGCTTTGAAAATCAAAATGGGCCCAGTCAGCCAATCAGAGCGCTTCAAAATGGCGCCCTTATATAGCGATAAAAAACAGTGAACAAAAAACGGCATAAAAGTGGATTTAAAGTCTTTCTTAAAGGCTGCTGTGCAGTCCTTGGCAAATTGCCAGGCATGCACCATCCACACATGCCAGATTTCACTGAAAAAAGGCCAAAATTCAAGAAAACAAGGTGGCAGAAGACCTTGTTTTGGTCTTTTCAAGCCCCTTGCAAGAGTTACTTCCCTTACAGTAAACCCTTGATGCCCCCCCTTTACTCTTTAATTTGATTTTCTGACTCGGGCCACATCAAACTCATATAAGCCTAAATGATCAATGTACAGTGTAAAAAAAAACACCGAAATTAATGTGACAAGTTGCTAAAAAAGAGACTGGAAACTCTTTCTGTAGCAATTGTTTCCTATTGCATAAATCGAACAAAGGGATCTGAAATGTAATTTTTTCTAATCGCTTCAAACCACGACAAGAAAGCCAGTTACGTTGATTACCATCTCATACGGCAGTTACGCACATGCGAAAAGCACAGAAAACAATGTGACAAGTGGCTAAAAAGAGACTAAAAACTCTTTCAGTAGCAAGGAACTGAAGCATAATTTTTCTAATATCTTCAAACCGCAACAAGAAATCCAATTATGTTGACTACCGTTTCGTACGTGCCAGTTAGGCACATGCGAGAACACCAGAAAATGATGTGACAAGTGGCTAAAAAAAGACTTGAAGACTCTTTTCAGTAGCAACTGCTTCCTATTGCATAAGTCAAACAAAGAGAACTGATTTTTTTTATTTTATTTTTTTTTTCTCCAATCGACAACAAACCCATTTACGTTGACTACCGTCTCGTAGGTGCCCGTTTATGTATCCGCGAAAACATAAAAAAATCGACTGACGGGACGTTTCATAGCAGACGACACCTGTTTCTCAAGTCAAATATAGGGATTTTTCTTTTTTCGTTTTCTCTCACTAGGGCCATTGATTCGGTTGCGATGACTATCTCACCAATATGAGGCGGTTACGTGCTGCGCATGAAATTGTAAAATCAACTTAGACACTTTCGGAGGCAACTGATACCTGTTGCACAAATCAAAGAAAGGTAAATCAAACACTTCCCTGTTTTCATACCAGGGTCAGTTTTGGTGACCGTGCGAGTCAAAAGTCAATGTTATGTTGAACCGCTGCACAAAAAAATAAAATTCAGAAGCAACCGGTTGCTGTTGCAGAAACTTTTTCCGATGAAAAAGAAATCTTGTTTTCGTTTGAAGAATTAAAAAAGTAGGCCATAAAGATATAAATAAGATGTAAGAATAACTTATAATAAAAATTTTCTTTGATAGGGTAGAAAACATTGTGGGAAAAGGAGAAAATGCTGGTAACCTGCATTGTCTCCTTTTCTCAGATTATTTTCCAAAGCCTTCTCTTTTAGGGGTGTTAAAAGGCGTCACTGTATGGTAAGGGGTCAATAAGGATAAACATATACCCTCCCCTCCCAATCATCCAATCAAATCTCATCCCTCTGTGAAATTATCCAATCACAGAAGCTTTTAGGAAAGCAGAATGGGTGCCAACAGCCAATCAGAGAGGCTGTGAGAAATTCAAAAATGGGCCCGGTCTGCCAGTCAGAGAGGCTTTGAAAATCAAAATGGGCCCAGTCAGCCAATCAGAGCGCTTCAAAATGGCGCCCTTATATAGCGATAAAAAACAGTGAACAAAAAACGGCATAAAAGTGGATTTAAAGTCTTTCTTAAAGGCTGCTGTGCAGTCCTTGGCAAATTGCCAGGCATGCACCATCCACACATGCCAGATTTCACTGAAAAAAGGCCAAAATTCAAGAAAACAAGGTGGCAGAAGACCTTGTTTTGGTCTTTTCAAGCCCCTTGCAAGAGTTACTTCCCTTACAGTAAACCCTTGATGCCCCCCCCTTTACCCTTTAATTTGATTTTCTGACTCGGGCCACATCAAACTCGTATAAGCCTAAATGATCAATGTACAGTGTAAAAAAAAACACCGAAATTAATGTGACAAGTTGCTAAAAAAGAGACTGGAAACTCTTTCTGTAGCAATTGTTTCCTATTGCATAAATCGAACAAAGGGATCTGAAATGTAATTTTTTCTAATCGCTTCAAACCACGACAAGAAAGCCAGTTACGTTGATTACCATCTCATACGGCAGTTACGCACATGCGAAAAGCACAGAAAACAATGTGACAAGTGGCTAAAAAGAGACTAAAAACTCTTTCAGTAGCAAGGAACTGAAGCATAATTTTTCTAATATCTTCAAACCGCAACAAGAAATCCAATTATGTTGACTACCGTTTCGTACGTGCCAGTTAGGCACATGCGAGAACACCAGAAAATGATGTGACAAGTGGCTAAAAAAAGACTTGAAGACTCTTTTCAGTAGCAACTGCTTCCTATTGCATAAGTCAAACAAAGAGAACTGATTTTTTTTATTTTATTTTTTTTTTCTCCAATCGACAACAAACCCATTTACGTTGACTACCGTCTCGTAGGTGCCCGTTTATGTATCCGCGAAAACATAAAAAAATCGACTGACGGGACGTTTCATAGCAGACGACACCTGTTTCTCAAGTCAAATATAGGGATTTTTCTTTTTTCGTTTTCTCTCACTAGGGCCATTGATTCAGTTGCGATGACTATCTCACCAATATGAGGCGGTTACGTGCTGCGCATGAAATTGTAAAATCAACTTAGACACTTTCGGAGGCAACTGATACCTGTTGCACAAATCAAAGAAAGGTAAATCAAACACTTCCCTGTTTTCATACCAGGGTCAGTTTTGGTGACCGTGCGAGTCAAAAGTCAATGTTATGTTGAACCGCTGCACAAAAAAATAAAATTCAGAAGCAACCGGTTGCTGTTGCAGAAACTTTTTTCCGATGAAAAAGAAATCTTGTTTTCGTTTGAAGAATTAAAAAAATAGGCCATAAAGATATAAATAAGATGTAAGAATAACTTATAATAAAAATTTTCTTTGATAGGGTAGAAAACATTGTGGGAAAAGGAGAAAATGCTGGTAACCTGCATTGTCTCCTTTTCTCAGATTATTTTCCAAAGCCTTCTCTTTTAGGGGTGTTAAAAGGCGTCACTGTATGGTAAGGGGTCAATAAGGATAAACATATACCCTCCCCTCCCAATCATCCAATCAAATCTCATCCCTCTGTGAAATTATCCAATCACAGAAGCTTTTAGGAAAGCAGAATGGGTGGCAACAGCCAATCAGAGAGGCTGTGAGAAATTCAAAAATGGGCCCGGTCTGCCAGTCAGAGAGGCTTTGAAAATCAAAATGGGCCCAGTCAGCCAATCAGAGCGCTTCAAAATGGCGCCCTTATATAGCGATAAAAAACAGTGAACAAAAAACGGCATAAAAGTGGATTTAAAGTCTTTCTTAAAGGCTGCTGTGCAGTCCTTGGCAAATTGCCAGGCATGCACCATCCACACATGCCAGATTTCACTGAAAAAAGGCCAAAATTCAAGAAAACAAGGTGGCAGAAGACCTTGTTTTGGTCTTTTCAAGCCCCTTGCAAGAGTTACTTCCCTTACAGTAAACCCTTGATGCCCCCCCTTTACTCTTTAATTTGATTTTCTGACTCGGGCCACATCAAACTCATATAAGCCTAAATGATCAATGTACAGTGTAAAAAAAAACACCGAAATTAATGTGACAAGTTGCTAAAAAAGAGACTGGAAACTCTTTCTGTAGCAATTGTTTCCTATTGCATAAATCGAACAAAGGGATCTGAAATGTAATTTTTTCTAATCGCTTCAAACCACGACAAGAAAGCCAGTTACGTTGATTACCATCTCATACGGCAGTTACGCACATGCGAAAAGCACAGAAAACAATGTGACAAGTGGCTAAAAAGAGACTAAAAACTCTTTCAGTAGCAAGGAACTGAAGCATAATTTTTCTAATATCTTCAAACCGCAACAAGAAATCCAATTATGTTGACTACCGTTTCGTACGTGCCAGTTAGGCACATGCGAGAACACCAGAAAATGATGTGACAAGTGGCTAAAAAAAGACTTGAAGACTCTTTTCAGTAGCAACTGCTTCCTATTGCATAAGTCAAACAAAGAGAACTGATTTTTTTTATTTTATTTTTTTTTTCTCCAATCGACAACAAACCCATTTACGTTGACTACCGTCTCGTAGGTGCCGGTTACGTATCCGCGAAAACATAAAAAAATCGACTGACGGGACGTTTCATAGCAGACGACACCTGTTTCTCAAGTCAAATATAGGGATTTTTCTTTTTTCGTTTTCTCTCACTAGGGCCATTGATTCGGTTGCGATGACTATCTCACCAATATGAGGCGGTTACGTGCTGCGCATGAAATTGTAAAATCAACTTAGACACTTTCGGAGGCAACTGATACCTGTTGCACAAATCAAAGAAAGGTAAATCAAACACTTCCCTGTTTTCATACCAGGGTCAGTTTTGGTGACCGTGCGAGTCAAAAGTCAATGTTATGTTGAACCGCTGCACAAAAAAATAAAATTCAGAAGCAACCAGTTGCTGTTGCAGAAACTTTTTCCGATGAAAAAGAAATCTTGTTTTCGTTTGAAGAATTAAAAAAGTAGGCCATAAAGATATAAATAAGATGTAAGAATAACTTATAATAAAAATTTTCTTTGATAGGGTAGAAAACATTGTGGGAAAAGGAGAAAATGCTGGTAACCTGCATTGTCTCCTTTTCTCAGATTATTTTCCAAAGCCTTCTCTTTTAGGGGTGTTAAAAGGCGTCACTGTATGGTAAGGGGTCAATAAGGATAAACATATACCCTCCCCTCCCAATCATCCAATCAAATCTCATCCCTCTGTGAAATTATCCAATCACAGAAGCTTTTAGGAAAGCAGAATGGGTGCCAACAGCCAATCAGAGAGGCTGTGAGAAATTCAAAAATGGGCCCGGTCTGCCAGTCAGAGAGGCTTTGAAAATCAAAATGGGCCCAGTCAGCCAATCAGAGCGCTTCAAAATGGCGCCCTTATATAGCGATAAAAAACAGTGAACAAAAAACGGCATAAAAGTGGATTTAAAGTCTTTCTTAAAGGCTGCTGTGCAGTCCTTGGCAAATTGCCAGGCATGCACCATCCACACATGCCAGATTTCACTGAAAAAAGGCCAAAATTCAAGAAAACAAGGTGGCAGAAGACCTTGTTTTGGTCTTTTCAAGCCCCTTGCAAGAGTTACTTCCCTTACAGTAAACCCTTGATGCCCCCCCCTTTACCCTTTAATTTGATTTTCTGACTCGGGCCACATCAAACTCGTATAAGCCTAAATGATCAATGTACAGTGTAAAAAAAAACACCGAAATTAATGTGACAAGTTGCTAAAAAAGAGACTGGAAACTCTTTCTGTAGCAATTGTTTCCTATTGCATAAATCGAACAAAGGGATCTGAAATGTAATTTTTTCTAATCGCTTCAAACCACGACAAGAAAGCCAGTTACGTTGATTACCATCTCATACGGCAGTTACGCACATGCGAAAAGCACAGAAAACAATGTGACAAGTGGCTAAAAAGAGACTAAAAACTCTTTCAGTAGCAAGGAACTGAAGCATAATTTTTCTAATATCTTCAAACCGCAACAAGAAATCCAATTATGTTGACTACCGTTTCGTACGTGCCAGTTAGGCACATGCGAGAACACCAGAAAATGATGTGACAAGTGGCTAAAAAAAGACTTGAAGACTCTTTTCAGTAGCAACTGCTTCCTATTGCATAAGTCAAACAAAGAGAACTGATTTTTTTTATTTTATTTTTTTTTTCTCCAATCGACAACAAACCCATTTACGTTGACTACCGTCTCGTAGGTGCCGGTTACGTATCCGCGAAAACATAAAAAAATCGACTGACGGGACGTTTCATAGCAGACGACACCTGTTTCTCAAGTCAAATATAGGGATTTTTCTTTTTTCGTTTTCTCTCACTAGGGCCATTGATTCGGTTGCGATGACTATCTCACCAATATGAGGCGGTTACGTGCTGCGCATGAAATTGTAAAATCAACTTAGACACTTTCGGAGGCAACTGATACCTGTTGCACAAATCAAAGAAAGGTAAATCAAACACTTCCCTGTTTTCATACCAGGGTCAGTTTTGGTGACCGTGCGAGTCAAAAGTCAATGTTATGTTGAACCGCTGCACAAAAAAATAAAATTCAGAAGCAACCGGTTGCTGTTGCAGAAACTTTTTCCGATGAAAAAGAAATCTTGTTTTCGTTTGAAGAATTAAAAAAGTAGGCCATAAAGATATAAATAAGATGTAAGAATAACTTATAATAAAAATTTTCTTTGATAGGGTAGAAAACATTGTGGGAAAAGGAGAAAATGCTGGTAACCTGCATTGTCTCCTTTTCTCAGATTATTTTCCAAAGCCTTCTCTTTTAGGGGTGTTAAAAGGCGTCACTGTATGGTAAGGGGTCAATAAGGATAAACATATACCCTCCCCTCCCAATCATCCAATCAAATCTCATCCCTCTGTGAAATTATCCAATCACAGAAGCTTTTAGGAAAGCAGAATGGGTGCCAACAGCCAATCAGAGAGGCTGTGAGAAATTCAAAAATGGGCCCGGTCTGCCAGTCAGAGAGGCTTTGAAAATCAAAATGGGCCCAGTCAGCCAATCAGAGCGCTTCAAAATGGCGCCCTTATATAGCGATAAAAAACAGTGAACAAAAAACGGCATAAAAGTGGATTTAAAGTCTTTCTTAAAGGCTGCTGTGCAGTCCTTGGCAAATTGCCAGGCATGCACCATCCACACATGCCAGATTTCACTGAAAAAAGGCCAAAATTCAAGAAAACAAGGTGGCAGAAGACCTTGTTTTGGTCTTTTCAAGCCCCTTGCAAGAGTTACTTCCCTTACAGTAAACCCTTGATGCCCCCCCCTTTACCCTTTAATTTGATTTTCTGACTCGGGCCACATCAAACTCGTATAAGCCTAAATGATCAATGTACAGTGTAAAAAAAAACACCGAAATTAATGTGACAAGTTGCTAAAAAAGAGACTGGAAACTCTTTCTGTAGCAATTGTTTCCTATTGCATAAATCGAACAAAGGGATCTGAAATGTAATTTTTTCTAATCGCTTCAAACCACGACAAGAAAGCCAGTTACGTTGATTACCATCTCATACGGCAGTTACGCACATGCGAAAAGCACAGAAAACAATGTGACAAGTGGCTAAAAAGAGACTAAAAACTCTTTCAGTAGCAAGGAACTGAAGCATAATTTTTCTAATATCTTCAAACCGCAACAAGAAATCCAATTATGTTGACTACCGTTTCGTACGTGCCAGTTAGGCACATGCGAGAACACCAGAAAATGATGTGACAAGTGGCTAAAAAAAGACTTGAAGACTCTTTTCAGTAGCAACTGCTTCCTATTGCATAAGTCAAACAAAGAGAACTGATTTTTTTTATTTTATTTTTTTTTTCTCCAATCGACAACAAACCCATTTACGTTGACTACCGTCTCGTAGGTGCCCGTTTATGTATCCGCGAAAACATAAAAAAATCGACTGACGGGACGTTTCATAGCAGACGACACCTGTTTCTCAAGTCAAATATAGGGATTTTTCTTTTTTCGTTTTCTCTCACTAGGGCCATTGATTCAGTTGCGATGACTATCTCACCAATATGAGGCGGTTACGTGCTGCGCATGAAATTGTAAAATCAACTTAGACACTTTCGGAGGCAACTGATACCTGTTGCACAAATCAAAGAAAGGTAAATCAAACACTTCCCTGTTTTCATACCAGGGTCAGTTTTGGTGACCGTGCGAGTCAAAAGTCAATGTTATGTTGAACCGCTGCACAAAAAAATAAAATTCAGAAGCAACCGGTTGCTGTTGCAGAAACTTTTTCCGATGAAAAAGAAATCTTGTTTTCGTTTGAAGAATTAAAAAAATAGGCCATAAAGATATAAATAAGATGTAAGAATAACTTATAATAAAAATTTTCTTTGATAGGGTAGAAAACATTGTGGGAAAAGGAGAAAATGCTGGTAACCTGCATTGTCTCCTTTTCTCAGATTATTTTCCAAAGCCTTCTCTTTTAGGGGTGTTAAAAGGCGTCACTGTATGGTAAGGGGTCAATAAGGATAAACATATACCCTCCCCTCCCAATCATCCAATCAAATCTCATCCCTCTGTGAAATTATCCAATCACAGAAGCTTTTAGGAAAGCAGAATGGGTGCCAACAGCCAATCAGAGAGGCTGTGAGAAATTCAAAAATGGGCCCGGTCTGCCAGTCAGAGAGGCTTTGAAAATCAAAATGGGCCCAGTCAGCCAATCAGAGCGCTTCAAAATGGCGCCCTTATATAGCGATAAAAAACAGTGAACAAAAAACGGCATAAAAGTGGATTTAAAGTCTTTCTTAAAGGCTGCTGTGCAGTCCTTGGCAAATTGCCAGGCATGCACCATCCACACATGCCAGATTTCACTGAAAAAAGGCCAAAATTCAAGAAAACAAGGTGGCAGAAGACCTTGTTTTGGTCTTTTCAAGCCCCTTGCAAGAGTTACTTCCCTTACAGTAAACCCTTGATGCCCCCCCTTTACTCTTTAATTTGATTTTCTGACTCGGGCCACATCAAACTCATATAAGCCTAAATGATCAATGTACAGTGTAAAAAAAAACACCGAAATTAATGTGACAAGTTGCTAAAAAAGAGACTGGAAACTCTTTCTGTAGCAATTGTTTCCTATTGCATAAATCGAACAAAGGGATCTGAAATGTAATTTTTTCTAATCGCTTCAAACCACGACAAGAAAGCCAGTTACGTTGATTACCATCTCATACGGCAGTTACGCACATGCGAAAAGCACAGAAAACAATGTGACAAGTGGCTAAAAAGAGACTAAAAACTCTTTCAGTAGCAAGGAACTGAAGCATAATTTTTCTAATATCTTCAAACCGCAACAAGAAATCCAATTATGTTGACTACCGTTTCGTACGTGCCAGTTAGGCACATGCGAGAACACCAGAAAATGATGTGACAAGTGGCTAAAAAAAGACTTGAAGACTCTTTTCAGTAGCAACTGCTTCCTATTGCATAAGTCAAACAAAGAGAACTGATTTTTTTTATTTTATTTTTTTTTTCTCCAATCGACAACAAACCCATTTACGTTGACTACCGTCTCGTAGGTGCCGGTTACGTATCCGCGAAAACATAAAAAAATCGACTGACGGGACGTTTCATAGCAGACGACACCTGTTTCTCAAGTCAAATATAGGGATTTTTCTTTTTTCGTTTTCTCTCACTAGGGCCATTGATTCGGTTGCGATGACTATCTCACCAATATGAGGCGGTTACGTGCTGCGCATGAAATTGTAAAATCAACTTAGACACTTTCGGAGGCAACTGATACCTGTTGCACAAATCAAAGAAAGGTAAATCAAACACTTCCCTGTTTTCATACCAGGGTCAGTTTTGGTGACCGTGCGAGTCAAAAGTCAATGTTATGTTGAACCGCTGCACAAAAAAATAAAATTCAGAAGCAACCAGTTGCTGTTGCAGAAACTTTTTCCGATGAAAAAGAAATCTTGTTTTCGTTTGAAGAATTAAAAAAGTAGGCCATAAAGATATAAATAAGATGTAAGAATAACTTATAATAAAAATTTTCTTTGATAGGGTAGAAAACATTGTGGGAAAAGGAGAAAATGCTGGTAACCTGCATTGTCTCCTTTTCTCAGATTATTTTCCAAAGCCTTCTCTTTTAGGGGTGTTAAAAGGCGTCACTGTATGGTAAGGGGTCAATAAGGATAAACATATACCCTCCCCTCCCAATCATCCAATCAAATCTCATCCCTCTGTGAAATTATCCAATCACAGAAGCTTTTAGGAAAGCAGAATGGGTGCCAACAGCCAATCAGAGAGGCTGTGAGAAATTCAAAAATGGGCCCGGTCTGCCAGTCAGAGAGGCTTTGAAAATCAAAATGGGCCCAGTCAGCCAATCAGAGCGCTTCAAAATGGCGCCCTTATATAGCGATAAAAAACAGTGAACAAAAAACGGCATAAAAGTGGATTTAAAGTCTTTCTTAAAGGCTGCTGTGCAGTCCTTGGCAAATTGCCAGGCATGCACCATCCACACATGCCAGATTTCACTGAAAAAAGGCCAAAATTCAAGAAAACAAGGTGGCAGAAGACCTTGTTTTGGTCTTTTCAAGCCCCTTGCAAGAGTTACTTCCCTTACAGTAAACCCTTGATGCCCCCCCCTTTACCCTTTAATTTGATTTTCTGACTCGGGCCACATCAAACTCGTATAAGCCTAAATGATCAATGTACAGTGTAAAAAAAAACACCGAAATTAATGTGACAAGTTGCTAAAAAAGAGACTGGAAACTCTTTCTGTAGCAATTGTTTCCTATTGCATAAATCGAACAAAGGGATCTGAAATGTAATTTTTTCTAATCGCTTCAAACCATGACAAGAAAGCCAGTTACGTTGATTACCATCTCATACGGCAGTTACGCACATGCGAAAAGCACAGAAAACAATGTGACAAGTGGCTAAAAAGAGACTAAAAACTCTTTCAGTAGCAAGGAACTGAAGCATAATTTTTCTAATATCTTCAAACCGCAACAAGAAATCCAATTATGTTGACTACCGTTTCGTACGTGCCAGTTAGGCACATGCGAGAACACCAGAAAATGATGTGACAAGTGGCTAAAAAAAGACTTGAAGACTCTTTTCAGTAGCAACTGCTTCCTATTGCATAAGTCAAACAAAGAGAACTGATTTTTTTTATTTTATTTTTTTTTTCTCCAATCGACAACAAACCCATTTACGTTGACTACCGTCTCGTAGGTGCCGGTTACGTATCCGCGAAAACATAAAAAAATCGACTGACGGGACGTTTCATAGCAGACGACACCTGTTTCTCAAGTCAAATATAGGGATTTTTCTTTTTTCGTTTTCTCTCACTAGGGCCATTGATTCGGTTGCGATGACTATCTCACCAATATGAGGCGGTTACGTGCTGCGCATGAAATTGTAAAATCAACTTAGACACTTTCGGAGGCAACTGATACCTGTTGCACAAATCAAAGAAAGGTAAATCAAACACTTCCCTGTTTTCATACCAGGGTCAGTTTTGGTGACCGTGCGAGTCAAAAGTCAATGTTATGTTGAACCGCTGCACAAAAAAATAAAATTCAGAAGCAACCGGTTGCTGTTGCAGAAACTTTTTCCGATGAAAAAGAAATCTTGTTTTCGTTTGAAGAATTAAAAAAGTAGGCCATAAAGATATAAATAAGATGTAAGAATAACTTATAATAAAAATTTTCTTTGATAGGGTAGAAAACATTGTGGGAAAAGGAGAAAATGCTGGTAACCTGCATTGTCTCCTTTTCTCAGATTATTTTCCAAAGCCTTCTCTTTTAGGGGTGTTAAAAGGCGTCACTGTATGGTAAGGGGTCAATAAGGATAAACATATACCCTCCCCTCCCAATCATCCAATCAAATCTCATCCCTCTGTGAAATTATCCAATCACAGAAGCTTTTAGGAAAGCAGAATGGGTGCCAACAGCCAATCAGAGAGGCTGTGAGAAATTCAAAAATGGGCCCGGTCTGCCAGTCAGAGAGGCTTTGAAAATCAAAATGGGCCCAGTCAGCCAATCAGAGCGCTTCAAAATGGCGCCCTTATATAGCGATAAAAAACAGTGAACAAAAAACGGCATAAAAGTGGATTTAAAGTCTTTCTTAAAGGCTGCTGTGCAGTCCTTGGCAAATTGCCAGGCATGCACCATCCACACATGCCAGATTTCACTGAAAAAAGGCCAAAATTCAAGAAAACAAGGTGGCAGAAGACCTTGTTTTGGTCTTTTCAAGCCCCTTGCAAGAGTTACTTCCCTTACAGTAAACCCTTGATGCCCCCCCCTTTACCCTTTAATTTGATTTTCTGACTCGGGCCACATCAAACTCGTATAAGCCTAAATGATCAATGTACAGTGTAAAAAAAAACACCGAAATTAATGTGACAAGTTGCTAAAAAAGAGACTGGAAACTCTTTCTGTAGCAATTGTTTCCTATTGCATAAATCGAACAAAGGGATCTGAAATGTAATTTTTTCTAATCGCTTCAAACCACGACAAGAAAGCCAGTTACGTTGATTACCATCTCATACGGCAGTTACGCACATGCGAAAAGCACAGAAAACAATGTGACAAGTGGCTAAAAAGAGACTAAAAACTCTTTCAGTAGCAAGGAACTGAAGCATAATTTTTCTAATATCTTCAAACCGCAACAAGAAATCCAATTATGTTGACTACCGTTTCATACGTGCCAGTTAGGCACATGCGAGAACACCAGAAAATGATGTGACAAGTGGCTAAAAAAAGACTTGAAGACTCTTTTCAGTAGCAACTGCTTCCTATTGCATAAGTCAAACAAAGAGAACTGATTTTTTTTATTTTATTTTTTTTTTCTCCAATCGACAACAAACCCATTTACGTTGACTACCGTCTCGTAGGTGCCCGTTTATGTATCCGCGAAAACATAAAAAAATCGACTGACGGGACGTTTCATAGCAGACGACACCTGTTTCTCAAGTCAAATATAGGGATTTTTCTTTTTTCGTTTTCTCTCACTAGGGCCATTGATTCGGTTGCGATGACTATCTCACCAATATGAGGCGGTTACGTGCTGCGCATGAAATTGTAAAATCAACTTAGACACTTTCGGAGGCAACTGATACCTGTTGCACAAATCAAAGAAAGGTAAATCAAACACTTCCCTGTTTTCATACCAGGGTCAGTTTTGGTGACCGTGCGAGTCAAAAGTCAATGTTATGTTGAACCGCTGCACAAAAAAATAAAATTCAGAAGCAACCGGTTGCTGTTGCAGAAACTTTTTCCGATGAAAAAGAAATCTTGTTTTCGTTTGAAGAATTAAAAAAATAGGCCATAAAGATATAAATAAGATGTAAGAATAACTTATAATAAAAATTTTCTTTGATAGGGTAGAAAACATTGTGGGAAAAGGAGAAAATGCTGGTAACCTGCATTGTCTCCTTTTCTCAGATTATTTTCCAAAGCCTTCTCTTTTAGGGGTGTTAAAAGGCGTCACTGTATGGTAAGGGGTCAATAAGGATAAACATATACCCTCCCCTCCCAATCATCCAATCAAATCTCATCCCTCTGTGAAATTATCCAATCACAGAAGCTTTTAGGAAAGCAGAATGGGTGCCAACAGCCAATCAGAGAGGCTGTGAGAAATTCAAAAATGGGCCCGGTCTGCCAGTCAGAGAGGCTTTGAAAATCAAAATGGGCCCAGTCAGCCAATCAGAGCGCTTCAAAATGGCGCCCTTATATAGCGATAAAAAACAGTGAACAAAAAACGGCATAAAAGTGGATTTAAAGTCTTTCTTAAAGGCTGCTGTGCAGTCCTTGGCAAATTGCCAGGCATGCACCATCCACACATGCCAGATTTCACTGAAAAAAGGCCAAAATTCAAGAAAACAAGGTGGCAGAAGACCTTGTTTTGGTCTTTTCAAGCCCCTTGCAAGAGTTACTTCCCTTACAGTAAACCCTTGATGCCCCCCCTTTACTCTTTAATTTGATTTTCTGACTCGGGCCACATCAAACTCATATAAGCCTAAATGATCAATGTACAGTGTAAAAAAAAACACCGAAATTAATGTGACAAGTTGCTAAAAAAGAGACTGGAAACTCTTTCTGTAGCAATTGTTTCCTATTGCATAAATCGAACAAAGGGATCTGAAATGTAATTTTTTCTAATCGCTTCAAACCATGACAAGAAAGCCAGTTACGTTGATTACCATCTCATACGGCAGTTACGCACATGCGAAAAGCACAGAAAACAATGTGACAAGTGGCTAAAAAGAGACTAAAAACTCTTTCAGTAGCAAGGAACTGAAGCATAATTTTTCTAATATCTTCAAACCGCAACAAGAAATCCAATTATGTTGACTACCGTTTCGTACGTGCCAGTTAGGCACATGCGAGAACACCAGAAAATGATGTGACAAGTGGCTAAAAAAAGACTTGAAGACTCTTTTCAGTAGCAACTGCTTCCTATTGCATAAGTCAAACAAAGAGAACTGATTTTTTTTATTTTATTTTTTTTTCTCCAATCGACAACAAACCCATTTACGTTGACTACCGTCTCGTAGGTGCCGGTTACGTATCCGCGAAAACATAAAAAAATCGACTGACGGGACGTTTCATAGCAGACGACACCTGTTTCTCAAGTCAAATATAGGGATTTTTCTTTTTTCGTTTTCTCTCACTAGGGCCATTGATTCGGTTGCGATGACTATCTCACCAATATGAGGCGGTTACGTGCTGCGCATGAAATTGTAAAATCAACTTAGACACTTTCGGAGGCAACTGATACCTGTTGCACAAATCAAAGAAAGGTAAATCAAACACTTCCCTGTTTTCATACCAGGGTCAGTTTTGGTGACCGTGCGAGTCAAAAGTCAATGTTATGTTGAACCGCTGCACAAAAAAATAAAATTCAGAAGCAACCGGTTGCTGTTGCAGAAACTTTTTCCGATGAAAAAGAAATCTTGTTTTCGTTTGAAGAATTAAAAAAGTAGGCCATAAAGATATAAATAAGATGTAAGAATAACTTATAATAAAAATTTTCTTTGATAGGGTAGAAAACATTGTGGGAAAAGGAGAAAATGCTGGTAACCTGCATTGTCTCCTTTTCTCAGATTATTTTCCAAAGCCTTCTCTTTTAGGGGTGTTAAAAGGCGTCACTGTATGGTAAGGGGTCAATAAGGATAAACATATACCCTCCCCTCCCAATCATCCAATCAAATCTCATCCCTCTGTGAAATTATCCAATCACAGAAGCTTTTAGGAAAGCAGAATGGGTGCCAACAGCCAATCAGAGAGGCTGTGAGAAATTCAAAAATGGGCCCGGTCTGCCAGTCAGAGAGGCTTTGAAAATCAAAATGGGCCCAGTCAGCCAATCAGAGCGCTTCAAAATGGCGCCCTTATATAGCGATAAAAAACAGTGAACAAAAAACGGCATAAAAGTGGATTTAAAGTCTTTCTTAAAGGCTGCTGTGCAGTCCTTGGCAAATTGCCAGGCATGCACCATCCACACATGCCAGATTTCACTGAAAAAAGGCCAAAATTCAAGAAAACAAGGTGGCAGAAGACCTTGTTTTGGTCTTTTCAAGCCCCTTGCAAGAGTTACTTCCCTTACAGTAAACCCTTGATGCCCCCCCTTTACCCTTTAATTTGATTTTCTGACTCGGGCCACATCAAACTCGTATAAGCCTAAATGATCAATGTACAGTGTAAAAAAAAACACCGAAATTAATGTGACAAGTTGCTAAAAAAGAGACTGGAAACTCTTTCTGTAGCAATTGTTTCCTATTGCATAAATCGAACAAAGGGATCTGAAATGTAATTTTTTCTAATCGCTTCAAACCACGACAAGAAAGCCAGTTACGTTGATTACCATCTCATACGGCAGTTACGCACATGCGAAAAGCACAGAAAACAATGTGACAAGTGGCTAAAAAGAGACTAAAAACTCTTTCAGTAGCAAGGAACTGAAGCATAATTTTTCTAATATCTTCAAACCGCAACAAGAAATCCAATTATGTTGACTACCGTTTCGTACGTGCCAGTTAGGCACATGCGAGAACACCAGAAAATGATGTGACAAGTGGCTAAAAAAAGACTTGAAGACTCTTTTCAGTAGCAACTGCTTCCTATTGCATAAGTCAAACAAAGAGAACTGATTTTTTTTATTTTATTTTTTTTTTCTCCAATCGACAACAAACCCATTTACGTTGACTACCGTCTCGTAGGTGCCGGTTACGTATCCGCGAAAACATAAAAAAATCGACTGACGGGACGTTTCATAGCAGACGACACCTGTTTCTCAAGTCAAATATAGGGATTTTTCTTTTTTCGTTTTCTCTCACTAGGGCCATTGATTCGGTTGCGATGACTATCTCACCAATATGAGGCGGTTACGTGCTGCGCATGAAATTGTAAAATCAACTTAGACACTTTCGGAGGCAACTGATACCTGTTGCACAAATCAAAGAAAGGTAAATCAAACACTTCCCTGTTTTCATACCAGGGTCAGTTTTGGTGACCGTGCGAGTCAAAAGTCAATGTTATGTTGAACCGCTGCACAAAAAAATAAAATTCAGAAGCAACCGGTTGCTGTTGCAGAAACTTTTTCCGATGAAAAAGAAATCTTGTTTTCGTTTGAAGAATTAAAAAAGTAGGCCATAAAGATATAAATAAGATGTAAGAATAACTTATAATAAAAATTTTCTTTGATAGGGTAGAAAACATTGTGGGAAAAGGAGAAAATGCTGGTAACCTGCATTGTCTCCTTTTCTCAGATTATTTTCCAAAGCCTTCTCTTTTAGGGGTGTTAAAAGGCGTCACTGTATGGTAAGGGGTCAATAAGGATAAACATATACCCTCCCCTCCCAATCATCCAATCAAATCTCATCCCTCTGTGAAATTATCCAATCACAGAAGCTTTTAGGAAAGCAGAATGGGTGCCAACAGCCAATCAGAGAGGCTGTGAGAAATTCAAAAATGGGCCCGGTCTGCCAGTCAGAGAGGCTTTGAAAATCAAAATGGGCCCAGTCAGCCAATCAGAGCGCTTCAAAATGGCGCCCTTATATAGCGATAAAAAACAGTGAACAAAAAACGGCATAAAAGTGGATTTAAAGTCTTTCTTAAAGGCTGCTGTGCAGTCCTTGGCAAATTGCCAGGCATGCACCATCCACACATGCCAGATTTCACTGAAAAAAGGCCAAAATTCAAGAAAACAAGGTGGCAGAAGACCTTGTTTTGGTCTTTTCAAGCCCCTTGCAAGAGTTACTTCCCTTACAGTAAACCCTTGATGCCCCCCCCTTTACCCTTTAATTTGATTTTCTGACTCGGGCCACATCAAACTCGTATAAGCCTAAATGATCAATGTACAGTGTAAAAAAAAACACCGAAATTAATGTGACAAGTTGCTAAAAAAGAGACTGGAAACTCTTTCTGTAGCAATTGTTTCCTATTGCATAAATCGAACAAAGGGATCTGAAATGTAATTTTTTCTAATCGCTTCAAACCACGACAAGAAAGCCAGTTACGTTGATTACCATCTCATACGGCAGTTACGCACATGCGAAAAGCACAGAAAACAATGTGACAAGTGGCTAAAAAGAGACTAAAAACTCTTTCAGTAGCAAGGAACTGAAGCATAATTTTTCTAATATCTTCAAACCGCAACAAGAAATCCAATTATGTTGACTACCGTTTCATACGTGCCAGTTAGGCACATGCGAGAACACCAGAAAATGATGTGACAAGTGGCTAAAAAAAGACTTGAAGACTCTTTTCAGTAGCAACTGCTTCCTATTGCATAAGTCAAACAAAGAGAACTGATTTTTTTTATTTTATTTTTTTTTTCTCCAATCGACAACAAACCCATTTACGTTGACTACCGTCTCGTAGGTGCCCGTTTATGTATCCGCGAAAACATAAAAAAATCGACTGACGGGACGTTTCATAGCAGACGACACCTGTTTCTCAAGTCAAATATAGGGATTTTTCTTTTTTCGTTTTCTCTCACTAGGGCCATTGATTCGGTTGCGATGACTATCTCACCAATATGAGGCGGTTACGTGCTGCGCATGAAATTGTAAAATCAACTTAGACACTTTCGGAGGCAACTGATACCTGTTGCACAAATCAAAGAAAGGTAAATCAAACACTTCCCTGTTTTCATACCAGGGTCAGTTTTGGTGACCGTGCGAGTCAAAAGTCAATGTTATGTTGAACCGCTGCACAAAAAAATAAAATTCAGAAGCAACCGGTTGCTGTTGCAGAAACTTTTTCCGATGAAAAAGAAATCTTGTTTTCGTTTGAAGAATTAAAAAAGTAGGCCATAAAGATATAAATAAGATGTAAGAATAACTTATAATAAAAATTTTCTTTGATAGGGTAGAAAACATTGTGGGAAAAGGAGAAAATGCTGGTAACCTGCATTGTCTCCTTTTCTCAGATTATTTTCCAAAGCCTTCTCTTTTAGGGGTGTTAAAAGGCGTCACTGTATGGTAAGGGGTCAATAAGGATAAACATATACCCTCCCCTCCCAATCATCCAATCAAATCTCATCCCTCTGTGAAATTATCCAATCACAGAAGCTTTTAGGAAAGCAGAATGGGTGCCAACAGCCAATCAGAGAGGCTGTGAGAAATTCAAAAATGGGCCCGGTCTGCCAGTCAGAGAGGCTTTGAAAATCAAAATGGGCCCAGTCAGCCAATCAGAGCGCTTCAAAATGGCGCCCTTATATAGCGATAAAAAACAGTGAACAAAAAACGGCATAAAAGTGGATTTAAAGTCTTTCTTAAAGGCTGCTGTGCAGTCCTTGGCAAATTGCCAGGCATGCACCATCCACACATGCCAGATTTCACTGAAAAAAGGCCAAAATTCAAGAAAACAAGGTGGCAGAAGACCTTGTTTTGGTCTTTTCAAGCCCCTTGCAAGAGTTACTTCCCTTACAGTAAACCCTTGATGCCCCCCCTTTACTCTTTAATTTGATTTTCTGACTCGGGCCACATCAAACTCATATAAGCCTAAATGATCAATGTACAGTGTAAAAAAAAACACCGAAATTAATGTGACAAGTTGCTAAAAAAGAGACTGGAAACTCTTTCTGTAGCAATTGTTTCCTATTGCATAAATCGAACAAAGGGATCTGAAATGTAATTTTTTCTAATCGCTTCAAACCACGACAAGAAAGCCAGTTACGTTGATTACCATCTCATACGGCAGTTACGCACATGCGAAAAGCACAGAAAACAATGTGACAAGTGGCTAAAAAGAGACTAAAAACTCTTTCAGTAGCAAGGAACTGAAGCATAATTTTTCTAATATCTTCAAACCGCAACAAGAAATCCAATTATGTTGACTACCGTTTCGTACGTGCCAGTTAGGCACATGCGAGAACACCAGAAAATGATGTGACAAGTGGCTAAAAAAAGACTTGAAGACTCTTTTCAGTAGCAACTGCTTCCTATTGCATAAGTCAAACAAAGAGAACTGATTTTTTTTATTTTATTTTTTTTTTCTCCAATCGACAACAAACCCATTTACGTTGACTACCGTCTCGTAGGTGCCGGTTACGTATCCGCGAAAACATAAAAAAATTGACTGACGGGACGTTTCATAGCAGACGACACCTGTTTCTCAAGTCAAATATAGGGATTTTTCTTTTTTCGTTTTCTCTCACTAGGGCCATTGATTCGGTTGCGATGACTATCTCACCAATATGAAGCGGTTACGTGCTGCGCATGAAATTGTAAAATCAACTTAGACACTTTCGGAGGCAACTGATACCTGTTGCACAAATCAAAGAAAGGTAAATCAAACACTTCCCTGTTTTCATACCAGGGTCAGTTTTGGTGACCGTGCGAGTCAAAAGTCAATGTTATGTTGAACCGCTGCACAAAAAAATAAAATTCAGAAGCAACCGGTTGCTGTTGCAGAAACTTTTTCCGATGAAAAAGAAATCTTGTTTTCGTTTGAAGAATTAAAAAAATAGGCCATAAAGATATAAATAAGATGTAAGAATAACTTATAATAAAAATTTTCTTTGATAGGGTAGAAAACATTGTGGGAAAAGGAGAAAATGCTGGTAACCTGCATTGTCTCCTTTTCTCAGATTATTTTCCAAAGCCTTCTCTTTTAGGGGTGTTAAAAGGCGTCACTGTATGGTAAGGGGTCAATAAGGATAAACATATACCCTCCCCTCCCAATCATCCAATCAAATCTCATCCCTCTGTGAAATTATCCAATCACAGAAGCTTTTAGGAAAGCAGAATGGGTGCCAACAGCCAATCAGAGAGGCTGTGAGAAATTCAAAAATGGGCCCGGTCTGCCAGTCAGAGAGGCTTTGAAAATCAAAATGGGCCCAGTCAGCCAATCAGAGCGCTTCAAAATGGCGCCCTTATATAGCGATAAAAAACAGTGAACAAAAAACGGCATAAAAGTGGATTTAAAGTCTTTCTTAAAGGCTGCTGTGCAGTCCTTGGCAAATTGCCAGGCATGCACCATCCACACATGCCAGATTTCACTGAAAAAAGGCCAAAATTCAAGAAAACAAGGTGGCAGAAGACCTTGTTTTGGTCTTTTCAAGCCCCTTGCAAGAGTTACTTCCCTTACAGTAAACCCTTGATGCCCCCCCTTTACTCTTTAATTTGATTTTCTGACTCGGGCCACATCAAACTCATATAAGCCTAAATGATCAATGTACAGTGTAAAAAAAAACACCGAAATTAATGTGACAAGTTGCTAAAAAAGAGACTGGAAACTCTTTCTGTAGCAATTGTTTCCTATTGCATAAATCGAACAAAGGGATCTGAAATGTAATTTTTTCTAATCGCTTCAAACCACGACAAGAAAGCCAGTTACGTTGATTACCATCTCATACGGCAGTTACGCACATGCGAAAAGCACAGAAAACAATGTGACAAGTGGCTAAAAAGAGACTAAAAACTCTTTCAGTAGCAAGGAACTGAAGCATAATTTTTCTAATATCTTCAAACCGCAACAAGAAATCCAATTATGTTGACTACCGTTTCGTACGTGCCAGTTAGGCACATGCGAGAACACCAGAAAATGATGTGACAAGTGGCTAAAAAAAGACTTGAAGACTCTTTTCAGTAGCAACTGCTTCCTATTGCATAAGTCAAACAAAGAGAACTGATTTTTTTTATTTTATTTTTTTTTTCTCCAATCGACAACAAACCCATTTACGTTGACTACCGTCTCGTAGGTGCCGGTTACGTATCCGCGAAAACATAAAAAAATTGACTGACGGGACGTTTCATAGCAGACGACACCTGTTTCTCAAGTCAAATATAGGGATTTTTCTTTTTTCGTTTTCTCTCACTAGGGCCATTGATTCGGTTGCGATGACTATCTCACCAATATGAGGCGGTTACGTGCTGCGCATGAAATTGTAAAATCAACTTAGACACTTTCGGAGGCAACTGATACCTGTTGCACAAATCAAAGAAAGGTAAATCAAACACTTCCCTGTTTTCATACCAGGGTCAGTTTTGGTGACCGTGCGAGTCAAAAGTCAATGTTATGTTGAACCGCTGCACAAAAAAATAAAATTCAGAAGCAACCGGTTGCTGTTGCAGAAACTTTTTCCGATGAAAAAGAAATCTTGTTTTCGTTTGAAGAATTAAAAAAGTAGGCCATAAAGATATAAATAAGATGTAAGAATAACTTATAATAAAAATTTTCTTTGATAGGGTAGAAAACATTGTGGGAAAAGGAGAAAATGCTGGTAACCTGCATTGTCTCCTTTTCTCAGATTATTTTCCAAAGCCTTCTCTTTTAGGGGTGTTAAAAGGCGTCACTGTATGGTAAGGGGTCAATAAGGATAAACATATACCCTCCCCTCCCAATCATCCAATCAAATCTCATCCCTCTGTGAAATTATCCAATCACAGAAGCTTTTAGGAAAGCAGAATGGGTGCCAACAGCCAATCAGAGAGGCTGTGAGAAATTCAAAAATGGGCCCGGTCTGCCAGTCAGAGAGGCTTTGAAAATCAAAATGGGCCCAGTCAGCCAATCAGAGCGCTTCAAAATGGCGCCCTTATATAGCGATAAAAAACAGTGAACAAAAAACGGCATAAAAGTGGATTTAAAGTCTTTCTTAAAGGCTGCTGTGCAGTCCTTGGCAAATTGCCAGGCATGCACCATCCACACATGCCAGATTTCACTGAAAAAAGGCCAAAATTCAAGAAAACAAGGTGGCAGAAGACCTTGTTTTGGTCTTTTCAAGCCCCTTGCAAGAGTTACTTCCCTTACAGTAAACCCTTGATGCCCCCCCCTTTACCCTTTAATTTGATTTTCTGACTCGGGCCACATCAAACTCGTATAAGCCTAAATGATCAATGTACAGTGTAAAAAAAACACCGAAATTAATGTGACAAGTTGCTAAAAAAGAGACTGGAAACTCTTTCTGTAGCAATTGTTTCCTATTGCATAAATCGAACAAAGGGATCTGAAATGTAATTTTTTCTAATCGCTTCAAACCACGACAAGAAAGCCAGTTACGTTGATTACCATCTCATACGGCAGTTACGCACATGCGAAAAGCACAGAAAACAATGTGACAAGTGGCTAAAAAGAGACTAAAAACTCTTTCAGTAGCAAGGAACTGAAGCATAATTTTTCTAATATCTTCAAACCGCAACAAGAAATCCAATTATGTTGACTACCGTTTCGTACGTGCCAGTTAGGCACATGCGAGAACACCAGAAAATGATGTGACAAGTGGCTAAAAAAAGACTTGAAGACTCTTTTCAGTAGCAACTGCTTCCTATTGCATAAGTCAAACAAAGAGAACTGATTTTTTTTATTTTATTTTTTTTTTCTCCAATCGACAACAAACCCATTTACGTTGACTACCGTCTCGTAGGTGCCCGTTTATGTATCCGCGAAAACATAAAAAAATCGACTGACGGGACGTTTCATAGCAGACGACACCTGTTTCTCAAGTCAAATATAGGGATTTTTCTTTTTTCGTTTTCTCTCACTAGGGCCATTGATTCGGTTGCGATGACTATCTCACCAATATGAGGCGGTTACGTGCTGCGCATGAAATTGTAAAATCAACTTAGACACTTTCGGAGGCAACTGATACCTGTTGCACAAATCAAAGAAAGGTAAATCAAACACTTCCCTGTTTTCATACCAGGGTCAGTTTTGGTGACCGTGCGAGTCAAAAGTCAATGTTATGTTGAACCGCTGCACAAAAAAATAAAATTCAGAAGCAACCGGTTGCTGTTGCAGAAACTTTTTCCGATGAAAAAGAAATCTTGTTTTCGTTTGAAGAATTAAAAAAATAGGCCATAAAGATATAAATAAGATGTAAGAATAACTTATAATAAAAATTTTCTTTGATAGGGTAGAAAACATTGTGGGAAAAGGAGAAAATGCTGGTAACCTGCATTGTCTCCTTTTCTCAGATTATTTTCCAAAGCCTTCTCTTTTAGGGGTGTTAAAAGGCGTCACTGTATGGTAAGGGGTCAATAAGGATAAACATATACCCTCCCCTCCCAATCATCCAATCAAATCTCATCCCTCTGTGAAATTATCCAATCACAGAAGCTTTTAGGAAAGCAGAATGGGTGCCAACAGCCAATCAGAGAGGCTGTGAGAAATTCAAAAATGGGCCCGGTCTGCCAGTCAGAGAGGCTTTGAAAATCAAAATGGGCCCAGTCAGCCAATCAGAGCGCTTCAAAATGGCGCCCTTATATAGCGATAAAAAACAGTGAACAAAAAACGGCATAAAAGTGGATTTAAAGTCTTTCTTAAAGGCTGCTGTGCAGTCCTTGGCAAATTGCCAGGCATGCACCATCCACACATGCCAGATTTCACTGAAAAAAGGCCAAAATTCAAGAAAACAAGGTGGCAGAAGACCTTGTTTTGGTCTTTTCAAGCCCCTTGCAAGAGTTACTTCCCTTACAGTAAACCCTTGATGCCCCCCCTTTACTCTTTAATTTGATTTTCTGACTCGGGCCACATCAAACTCATATAAGCCTAAATGATCAATGTACAATGTAAAAAAAAACACCGAAATTAATGTGACAAGTTGCTAAAAAAGAGACTGGAAACTCTTTCTGTAGCAATTGTTTCCTATTGCATAAATCGAACAAAGGGATCTGAAATGTAATTTTTTCTAATCGCTTCAAACCACGACAAGAAAGCCAGTTACGTTGATTACCATCTCATACGGCAGTTACGCACATGCGAAAAGCACAGAAAACAATGTGACAAGTGGCTAAAAAGAGACTAAAAACTCTTTCAGTAGCAAGGAACTGAAGCATAATTTTTCTAATATCTTCAAACCGCAACAAGAAATCCAATTATGTTGACTACCGTTTCGTACGTGCCAGTTAGGCACATGCGAGAACACCAGAAAATGATGTGACAAGTGGCTAAAAAAAGACTTGAAGACTCTTTTCAGTAGCAACTGCTTCCTATTGCATAAGTCAAACAAAGAGAACTGATTTTTTTTATTTTATTTTTTTTTTCTCCAATCGACAACAAACCCATTTACGTTGACTACCGTCTCGTAGGTGCCGGTTACGTATCCGCGAAAACATAAAAAAATCGACTGACGGGACGTTTCATAGCAGACGACACCTGTTTCTCAAGTCAAATATAGGGATTTTTCTTTTTTCGTTTTCTCTCACTAGGGCCATTGATTCGGTTGCGATGACTATCTCACCAATATGAGGCGGTTACGTGCTGCGCATGAAATTGTAAAATCAACTTAGACACTTTCGGAGGCAACTGATACCTGTTGCACAAATCAAAGAAAGGTAAATCAAACACTTCCCTGTTTTCATACCAGGGTCAGTTTTGGTGACCGTGCGAGTCAAAAGTCAATGTTATGTTGAACAGCTGCACAAAAAAATAAAATTCAGAAGCAACCGGTTGCTGTTGCAGAAACTTTTTCCGATGAAAAAGAAATCTTGTTTTCGTTTGAAGAATTAAAAAAGTAGGCCATAAAGATATAAATAAGATGTAAGAATAACTTATAATAAAAATTTTCTTTGATAGGGTAGAAAACATTGTGGGAAAAGGAGAAAATGCTGGTAACCTGCATTGTCTCCTTTTCTCAGATTATTTTCCAAAGCCTTCTCTTTTAGGGGTGTTAAAAGGCGTCACTGTATGGTAAGGGGTCAATAAGGATAAACATATACCCTCCCCTCCCAATCATCCAATCAAATCTCATCCCTCTGTGAAATTATCCAATCACAGAAGCTTTTAGGAAAGCAGAATGGGTGCCAACAGCCAATCAGAGAGGCTGTGAGAAATTCAAAAATGGGCCCGGTCTGCCAGTCAGAGAGGCTTTGAAAATCAAAATGGGCCCAGTCAGCCAATCAGAGCGCTTAAAAATGGCGCCCTTATATAGCGATAAAAAACAGTGAACAAAAAACGGCATAAAAGTGGATTTAAAGTCTTTCTTAAAGGCTGCTGTGCAGTCCTTGGCAAATTGCCAGGCATGCACCATCCACACATGCCAGATTTCACTGAAAAAAGGCCAAAATTCAAGAAAACAAGGTGGCAGAAGACCTTGTTTTGGTCTTTTCAAGCCCCTTGCAAGAGTTACTTCCCTTACAGTAAACCCTTGATGCCCCCCCCTTTACCCTTTAATTTGATTTTCTGACTCGGGCCACATCAAACTCGTATAAGCCTAAATGATCAATGTACAGTGTAAAAAAAAACACCGAAATTAATGTGACAAGTTGCTAAAAAAGAGACTGGAAACTCTTTCTGTAGCAATTGTTTCCTATTGCATAAATCGAACAAAGGGATCTGAAATGTAATTTTTTCTAATCGCTTCAAACCACGACAAGAAAGCCAGTTACGTTGATTACCATCTCATACGGCAGTTACGCACATGCGAAAAGCACAGAAAACAATGTGACAAGTGGCTAAAAAGAGACTAAAAACTCTTTCAGTAGCAAGGAACTGAAGCATAATTTTTCTAATATCTTCAAACCGCAACAAGAAATCCAATTATGTTGACTACCGTTTCGTACGTGCCAGTTAGGCACATGCGAGAACACCAGAAAATGATGTGACAAGTGGCTAAAAAAAGACTTGAAGACTCTTTTCAGTAGCAACTGCTTCCTATTGCATAAGTCAAACAAAGAGAACTGATTTTTTTTATTTTATTTTTTTTTTCTCCAATCGACAACAAACCCATTTACGTTGACTACCGTCTCGTAGGTGCCCGTTTATGTATCCGCGAAAACATAAAAAAATCGACTGACGGGACGTTTCATAGCAGACGACACCTGTTTCTCAAGTCAAATATAGGGATTTTTCTTTTTTCGTTTTCTCTCACTAGGGCCATTGATTCGGTTGCGATGACTATCTCACCAATATGAGGCGGTTACGTGCTGCGCATGAAATTGTAAAATCAACTTAGACACTTTCGGAGGCAACTGATACCTGTTGCACAAATCAAAGAAAGGTAAATCAAACACTTCCCTGTTTTCATACCAGGGTCAGTTTTGGTGACCGTGCGAGTCAAAAGTCAATGTTATGTTGAACCGCTGCACAAAAAAATAAAATTCAGAAGCAACCGGTTGCTGTTGCAGAAACTTTTTCCGATGAAAAAGAAATCTTGTTTTCGTTTGAAGAATTAAAAAAATAGGCCATAAAGATATAAATAAGATGTAAGAATAACTTATAATAAAAATTTTCTTTGATAGGGTAGAAAACATTGTGGGAAAAGGAGAAAATGCTGGTAACCTGCATTGTCTCCTTTTCTCAGATTATTTTCCAAAGCCTTCTCTTTTAGGGGTGTTAAAAGGCGTCACTGTATGGTAAGGGGTCAATAAGGATAAACATATACCCTCCCCTCCCAATCATCCAATCAAATCTCATCCCTCTGTGAAATTATCCAATCACAGAAGCTTTTAGGAAAGCAGAATGGGTGCCAACAGCCAATCAGAGAGGCTGTGAGAAATTCAAAAATGGGCCCGGTCTGCCAGTCAGAGAGGCTTTGAAAATCAAAATGGGCCCAGTCAGCCAATCAGAGCGCTTCAAAATGGCGCCCTTATATAGCGATAAAAAACAGTGAACAAAAAACGGCATAAAAGTGGATTTAAAGTCTTTCTTAAAGGCTGCTGTGCAGTCCTTGGCAAATTGCCAGGCATGCACCATCCACACATGCCAGATTTCACTGAAAAAAGGCCAAAATTCAAGAAAACAAGGTGGCAGAAGACCTTGTTTTGGTCTTTTCAAGCCCCTTGCAAGAGTTACTTCCCTTACAGTAAACCCTTGATGCCCCCCCTTTACTCTTTAATTTGATTTTCTGACTCGGGCCACATCAAACTCATATAAGCCTAAATGATCAATGTACAGTGTAAAAAAAAACACCGAAATTAATGTGACAAGTTGCTAAAAAAGAGACTGGAAACTCTTTCTGTAGCAATTGTTTCCTATTGCATAAATCGAACAAAGGGATCTGAAATGTAATTTTTTCTAATCGCTTCAAACCACGACAAGAAAGCCAGTTACGTTGATTACCATCTCATACGGCAGTTACGCACATGCGAAAAGCACAGAAAACAATGTGACAAGTGGCTAAAAAGAGACTAAAAACTCTTTCAGTAGCAAGGAACTGAAGCATAATTTTTCTAATATCTTCAAACCGCAACAAGAAATCCAATTATGTTGACTACCGTTTCGTACGTGCCAGTTAGGCACATGCGAGAACACCAGAAAATGATGTGACAAGTGGCTAAAAAAAGACTTGAAGACTCTTTTCAGTAGCAACTGCTTCCTATTGCATAAGTCAAACAAAGAGAACTGAGTTTTTTTATTTTATTTTTTTTTCTCCAATCGACAACAAACCCATTTACGTTGACTACCGTCTCGTAGGTGCCGGTTACGTATCCGCGAAAACATAAAAAAATCGACTGACGGGACGTTTCATAGCAGACGACACCTGTTTCTCAAGTCAAATATAGGGATTTTTCTTTTTTCGTTTTCTCTCACTAGGGCCATTGATTCGGTTGCGATGACTATCTCACCAATATGAGGCGGTTACGTGCTGCGCATGAAATTGTAAAATCAACTTAGACACTTTCGGAGGCAACTGATACCTGTTGCACAAATCAAAGAAAGGTAAATCAAACACTTCCCTGTTTTCATACCAGGGTCAGTTTTGGTGACCGTGCGAGTCAAAAGTCAATGTTATGTTGAACCGCTGCACAAAAAAATAAAATTCAGAAGCAACCGGTTGCTGTTGCAGAAACTTTTTCCGATGAAAAAGAAATCTTGTTTTCGTTTGAAGAATTAAAAAAGTAGGCCATAAAGATATAAATAAGATGTAAGAATAACTTATAATAAAAATTTTCTTTGATAGGGTAGAAAACATTGTGGGAAAAGGAGAAAATGCTGGTAACCTGCATTGTCTCCTTTTCTCAGATTATTTTCCAAAGCCTTCTCTTTTAGGGGTGTTAAAAGGCGTCACTGTATGGTAAGGGGTCAATAAGGATAAACATATACCCTCCCCTCCCAATCATCCAATCAAATCTCATCCCTCTGTGAAATTATCCAATCACAGAAGCTTTTAGGAAAGCAGAATGGGTGCCAACAGCCAATCAGAGAGGCTGTGAGAAATTCAAAAATGGGCCCGGTCTGCCAGTCAGAGAGGCTTTGAAAATCAAAATGGGCCCAGTCAGCCAATCAGAGCGCTTCAAAATGGCGCCCTTATATAGCGATAAAAAACAGTGAACAAAAAACGGCATAAAAGTGGATTTAAAGTCTTTCTTAAAGGCTGCTGTGCAGTCCTTGGCAAATTGCCAGGCATGCACCATCCACACATGCCAGATTTCACTGAAAAAAGGCCAAAATTCAAGAAAACAAGGTGGCAGAAGACCTTGTTTTGGTCTTTTCAAGCCCCTTGCAAGAGTTACTTCCCTTACAGTAAACCCTTGATGCCCCCCCCTTTACCCTTTAATTTGATTTTCTGACTCGGGCCACATCAAACTCGTATAAGCCTAAATGATCAATGTACAGTGTAAAAAAAAACACCGAAATTAATGTGACAAGTTGCTAAAAAAGAGACTGGAAACTCTTTCTGTAGCAATTGTTTCCTATTGCATAAATCGAACAAAGGGATCTGAAATGTAATTTTTTCTAATCGCTTCAAACCACGACAAGAAAGCCAGTTACGTTGATTACCATCTCATACGGCAGTTACGCACATGCGAAAAGCACAGAAAACAATGTGACAAGTGGCTAAAAAGAGACTAAAAACTCTTTCAGTAGCAAGGAACTGAAGCATAATTTTTCTAATATCTTCAAACCGCAACAAGAAATCCAATTATGTTGACTACCGTTTCGTACGTGCCAGTTAGGCACATGCGAGAACACCAGAAAATGATGTGACAAGTGGCTAAAAAAAGACTTGAAGACTCTTTTCAGTAGCAACTGCTTCCTATTGCATAAGTCAAACAAAGAGAACTGATTTTTTTTATTTTATTTTTTTTTTCTCCAATCGACAACAAACCCATTTACGTTGACTACCGTCTCGTAGGTGCCCGTTTATGTATCCGCGAAAACATAAAAAAATCGACTGACGGGACGTTTCATAGCAGACGACACCTGTTTCTCAAGTCAAATATAGGGATTTTTCTTTTTTCGTTTTCTCTCACTAGGGCCATTGATTCGGTTGCGATGACTATCTCACCAATATGAGGCGGTTACGTGCTGCGCATGAAATTGTAAAATCAACTTAGACACTTTCGGAGGCAACTGATACCTGTTGCACAAATCAAAGAAAGGTAAATCAAACACTTCCCTGTTTTCATACCAGGGTCAGTTTTGGTGACCGTGCGAGTCAAAAGTCAATGTTATGTTGAACCGCTGCACAAAAAAATAAAATTCAGAAGCAACCGGTTGCTGTTGCAGAAACTTTTTCCGATGAAAAAGAAATCTTGTTTTCGTTTGAAGAATTAAAAAAATAGGCCATAAAGATATAAATAAGATGTAAGAATAACTTATAATAAAAATTTTCTTTGATAGGGTAGAAAACATTGTGGGAAAAGGAGAAAATGCTGGTAACCTGCATTGTCTCCTTTTCTCAGATTATTTTCCAAAGCCTTCTCTTTTAGGGGTGTTAAAAGGCGTCACTGTATGGTAAGGGGTCAATAAGGATAAACATATACCCTCCCCTCCCAATCATCCAATCAAATCTCATCCCTCTGTGAAATTATCCAATCACAGAAGCTTTTAGGAAAGCAGAATGGGTGCCAACAGCCAATCAGAGAGGCTGTGAGAAATTCAAAAATGGGCCCGGTCTGCCAGTCAGAGAGGCTTTGAAAATCAAAATGGGCCCAGTCAGCCAATCAGAGCGCTTCAAAATGGCGCCCTTATATAGCGATAAAAAACAGTGAACAAAAAACGGCATAAAAGTGGATTTAAAGTCTTTCTTAAAGGCTGCTGTGCAGTCCTTGGCAAATTGCCAGGCATGCACCATCCACACATGCCAGATTTCACTGAAAAAAGGCCAAAATTCAAGAAAACAAGGTGGCAGAAGACCTTGTTTTGGTCTTTTCAAGCCCCTTGCAAGAGTTACTTCCCTTACAGTAAACCCTTGATGCCCCCCCTTTACTCTTTAATTTGATTTTCTGACTCGGGCCACATCAAACTCATATAAGCCTAAATGATCAATGTACAGTGTAAAAAAAAACACCGAAATTAATGTGACAAGTTGCTAAAAAAGAGACTGGAAACTCTTTCTGTAGCAATTGTTTCCTATTGCATAAATCGAACAAAGGGATCTGAAATGTAATTTTTTCTAATCGCTTCAAACCACGACAAGAAAGCCAGTTACGTTGATTACCATCTCATACGGCAGTTACGCACATGCGAAAAGCACAGAAAACAATGTGACAAGTGGCTAAAAAGAGACTAAAAACTCTTTCAGTAGCAAGGAACTGAAGCATAATTTTTCTAATATCTTCAAACCGCAACAAGAAATCCAATTATGTTGACTACCGTTTCGTACGTGCCAGTTAGGCACATGCGAGAACACCAGAAAATGATGTGACAAGTGGCTAAAAAAAGACTTGAAGACTCTTTTCAGTAGCAACTGCTTCCTATTGCATAAGTCAAACAAAGAGAACTGAGTTTTTTTATTTTATTTTTTTTTCTCCAATCGACAACAAACCCATTTACGTTGACTACCGTCTCGTAGGTGCCGGTTACGTATCCGCGAAAACATAAAAAAATCGACTGACGGGACGTTTCATAGCAGACGACACCTGTTTCTCAAGTCAAATATAGGGATTTTTCTTTTTTCGTTTTCTCTCACTAGGGCCATTGATTCGGTTGCGATGACTATCTCACCAATATGAGGCGGTTACGTGCTGCGCATGAAATTGTAAAATCAACTTAGACACTTTCGGAGGCAACTGATACCTGTTGCACAAATCAAAGAAAGGTAAATCAAACACTTCCCTGTTTTCATACCAGGGTCAGTTTTGGTGACCGTGCGAGTCAAAAGTCAATGTTATGTTGAACCGCTGCACAAAAAAATAAAATTCAGAAGCAACCGGTTGCTGTTGCAGAAACTTTTTCCGATGAAAAAGAAATCTTGTTTTCGTTTGAAGAATTAAAAAAGTAGGCCATAAAGATATAAATAAGATGTAAGAATAACTTATAATAAAAATTTTCTTTGATAGGGTAGAAAACATTGTGGGAAAAGGAGAAAATGCTGGTAACCTGCATTGTCTCCTTTTCTCAGATTATTTTCCAAAGCCTTCTCTTTTAGGGGTGTTAAAAGGCGTCACTGTATGGTAAGGGGTCAATAAGGATAAACATATACCCTCCCCTCCCAATCATCCAATCAAATCTCATCCCTCTGTGAAATTATCCAATCACAGAAGCTTTTAGGAAAGCAGAATGGGTGCCAACAGCCAATCAGAGAGGCTGTGAGAAATTCAAAAATGGGCCCGGTCTGCCAGTCAGAGAGGCTTTGAAAATCAAAATGGGCCCAGTCAGCCAATCAGAGCGCTTCAAAATGGCGCCCTTATATAGCGATAAAAAACAGTGAACAAAAAACGGCATAAAAGTGGATTTAAAGTCTTTCTTAAAGGCTGCTGTGCAGTCCTTGGCAAATTGCCAGGCATGCACCATCCACACATGCCAGATTTCACTGAAAAAAGGCCAAAATTCAAGAAAACAAGGTGGCAGAAGACCTTGTTTTGGTCTTTTCAAGCCCCTTGCAAGAGTTACTTCCCTTACAGTAAACCCTTGATGCCCCCCCCTTTACCCTTTAATTTGATTTTCTGACTCGGGCCACATCAAACTCGTATAAGCCTAAATGATCAATGTACAGTGTAAAAAAAAACACCGAAATTAATGTGACAAGTTGCTAAAAAAGAGACTGGAAACTCTTTCTGTAGCAATTGTTTCCTATTGCATAAATCGAACAAAGGGATCTGAAATGTAATTTTTTCTAATCGCTTCAAACCACGACAAGAAAGCCAGTTACGTTGATTACCATCTCATACGGCAGTTACGCACATGCGAAAAGCACAGAAAACAATGTGACAAGTGGCTAAAAAGAGACTAAAAACTCTTTCAGTAGCAAGGAACTGAAGCATAATTTTTCTAATATCTTCAAACCGCAACAAGAAATCCAATTATGTTGACTACCGTTTCGTACGTGCCAGTTAGGCACATGCGAGAACACCAGAAAATGATGTGACAAGTGGCTAAAAAAAGACTTGAAGACTCTTTTCAGTAGCAACTGCTTCCTATTGCATAAGTCAAACAAAGAGAACTGATTTTTTTTATTTTATTTTTTTTTTCTCCAATCGACAACAAACCCATTTACGTTGACTACCGTCTCGTAGGTGCCCGTTTATGTATCCGCGAAAACATAAAAAAATCGACTGACGGGACGTTTCATAGCAGACGACACCTGTTTCTCAAGTCAAATATAGGGATTTTTCTTTTTTCGTTTTCTCTCACTAGGGCCATTGATTCGGTTGCGATGACTATCTCACCAATATGAGGCGGTTACGTGCTGCGCATGAAATTGTAAAATCAACTTAGACACTTTCGGAGGCAACTGATACCTGTTGCACAAATCAAAGAAAGGTAAATCAAACACTTCCCTGTTTTCATACCAGGGTCAGTTTTGGTGACCGTGCGAGTCAAAAGTCAATGTTATGTTGAACCGCTGCACAAAAAAATAAAATTCAGAAGCAACCGGTTGCTGTTGCAGAAACTTTTTCTGATGAAAAAGAAATCTTGTTTTCGTTTGAAGAATTAAAAAAATAGGCCATAAAGATATAAATAAGATGTAAGAATAACTTATAATAAAAATTTTCTTTGATAGGGTAGAAAACATTGTGGGAAAAGGAGAAAATGCTGGTAACCTGCATTGTCTCCTTTTCTCAGATTATTTTCCAAAGCCTTCTCTTTTAGGGGTGTTAAAAGGCGTCACTGTATGGTAAGGGGTCAATAAGGATAAACATATACCCTCCCCTCCCAATCATCCAATCAAATCTCATCCCTCTGTGAAATTATCCAATCACAGAAGCTTTTAGGAAAGCAGAATGGGTGCCAACAGCCAATCAGAGAGGCTGTGAGAAATTCAAAAATGGGCCCGGTCTGCCAGTCAGAGAGGCTTTGAAAATCAAAATGGGCCCAGTCAGCCAATCAGAGCGCTTCAAAATGGCGCCCTTATATAGCGATAAAAAACAGTGAACAAAAAACGGCATAAAAGTGGATTTAAAGTCTTTCTTAAAGGCTGCTGTGCAGTCCTTGGCAAATTGCCAGGCATGCACCATCCACACATGCCAGATTTCACTGAAAAAAGGCCAAAATTCAAGAAAACAAGGTGGCAGAAGACCTTGTTTTGGTCTTTTCAAGCCCCTTGCAAGAGTTACTTCCCTTACAGTAAACCCTTGATGCCCCCCCTTTACTCTTTAATTTGATTTTCTGACTCGGGCCACATCAAACTCATATAAGCCTAAATGATCAATGTACAGTGTAAAAAAAAACACCGAAATTAATGTGACAAGTTGCTAAAAAAGAGACTGGAAACTCTTTCTGTAGCAATTGTTTCCTATTGCATAAATCGAACAAAGGGATCTGAAATGTAATTTTTTCTAATCGCTTCAAACCACGACAAGAAAGCCAGTTACGTTGATTACCATCTCATACGGCAGTTACGCACATGCGAAAAGCACAGAAAACAATGTGACAAGTGGCTAAAAAGAGACTAAAAACTCTTTCAGTAGCAAGGAACTGAAGCATAATTTTTCTAATATCTTCAAACCGCAACAAGAAATCCAATTATGTTGACTACCGTTTCGTACGTGCCAGTTAGGCACATGCGAGAACACCAGAAAATGATGTGACAAGTGGCTAAAAAAAGACTTGAAGACTCTTTTCAGTAGCAACTGCTTCCTATTGCATAAGTCAAACAAAGAGAACTGATTTTTTTTATTTTATTTTTTTTTTCTCCAATCGACAACAAACCCATTTACGTTGACTACCGTCTCGTAGGTGCCGGTTACGTATCCGCGAAAACATAAAAAAATCGACTGACGGGACGTTTCATAGCAGACGACACCTGTTTCTCAAGTCAAATATAGGGATTTTTCTTTTTTCGTTTTCTCTCACTAGGGCCATTGATTCGGTTGCGATGACTATCTCACCAATATGAGGCGGTTACGTGCTGCGCATGAAATTGTAAAATCAACTTAGACACTTTCGGAGGCAACTGATACCTGTTGCACAAATCAAAGAAAGGTAAATCAAACACTTCCCTGTTTTCATACCAGGGTCAGTTTTGGTGACCGTGCGAGTCAAAAGTCAATGTTATGTTGAACCGCTGCACAAAAAAATAAAATTCAGAAGCAACCGGTTGCTGTTGCAGAAACTTTTTCCGATGAAAAAGAAATCTTGTTTTCGTTTGAAGAATTAAAAAAGTAGGCCATAAAGATATAAATAAGATGTAAGAATAACTTATAATAAAAATTTTCTTTGATAGGGTAGAAAACATTGTGGGAAAAGGAGAAAATGCTGGTAACCTGCATTGTCTCCTTTTCTCAGATTATTTTCCAAAGCCTTCTCTTTTAGGGGTGTTAAAAGGCGTCACTGTATGGTAAGGGGTCAATAAGGATAAACATATACCCTCCCCTCCCAATCATCCAATCAAATCTCATCCCTCTGTGAAATTATCCAATCACAGAAGCTTTTAGGAAAGCAGAATGGGTGCCAACAGCCAATCAGAGAGGCTGTGAGAAATTCAAAAATGGGCCCGGTCTGCCAGTCAGAGAGGCTTTGAAAATCAAAATGGGCCCAGTCAGCCAATCAGAGCGCTTCAAAATGGCGCCCTTATATAGCGATAAAAAACAGTGAACAAAAAACGGCATAAAAGTGGATTTAAAGTCTTTCTTAAAGGCTGCTGTGCAGTCCTTGGCAAATTGCCAGGCATGCACCATCCACACATGCCAGATTTCACTGAAAAAAGGCCAAAATTCAAGAAAACAAGGTGGCAGAAGACCTTGTTTTGGTCTTTTCAAGCCCCTTGCAAGAGTTACTTCCCTTACAGTAAACCCTTGATGCCCCCCCTTTACCCTTTAATTTGATTTTCTGACTCGGGCCACATCAAACTCGTATAAGCCTAAATGATCAATGTACAGTGTAAAAAAAAACACCGAAATTAATGTGACAAGTTGCTAAAAAAGAGACTGGAAACTCTTTCTGTAGCAATTGTTTCCTATTGCATAAATCGAACAAAGGGATCTGAAATGTAATTTTTTCTAATCGCTTCAAACCACGACAAGAAAGCCAGTTACGTTGATTACCATCTCATACGGCAGTTACGCACATGCGAAAAGCACAGAAAACAATGTGACAAGTGGCTAAAAAGAGACTAAAAACTCTTTCAGTAGCAAGGAACTGAAGCATAATTTTTCTAATATCTTCAAACCGCAACAAGAAATCCAATTATGTTGACTACCGTTTCGTACGTGCCAGTTAGGCACATGCGAGAACACCAGAAAATGATGTGACAAGTGGCTAAAAAAAGACTTGAAGACTCTTTTCAGTAGCAACTGCTTCCTATTGCATAAGTCAAACAAAGAGAACTGATTTTTTTTATTTTATTTTTTTTTTCTCCAATCGACAACAAACCCATTTACGTTGACTACCGTCTCGTAGGTGCCCGTTTATGTATCCGCGAAAACATAAAAAAATCGACTGACGGGACGTTTCATAGCAGACGACACCTGTTTCTCAAGTCAAATATAGGGATTTTTCTTTTTTCATTTTCTCTCACTAGGGCCATTGATTCAGTTGCGATGACTATCTCACCAATATGAGGCGGTTACGTGCTGCGCATGAAATTGTAAAATCAACTTAGACACTTTCGGAGGCAACTGATACCTGTTGCACAAATCAAAGAAAGGTAAATCAAACACTTCCCTGTTTTCATACCAGGGTCAGTTTTGGTGACCGTGCGAGTCAAAAGTCAATGTTATGTTGAACCGCTGCACAAAAAAATAAAATTCAGAAGCAACCGGTTGCTGTTGCAGAAACTTTTTCCGATGAAAAAGAAATCTTGTTTTCGTTTGAAGAATTAAAAAAATAGGCCATAAAGATATAAATAAGATGTAAGAATAACTTATAATAAAAATTTTCTTTGATAGGGTAGAAAACATTGTGGGAAAAGGAGAAAATGCTGGTAACCTGCATTGTCTCCTTTTCTCAGATTATTTTCCAAAGCCTTCTCTTTTAGGGGTGTTAAAAGGCGTCACTGTATGGTAAGGGGTCAATAAGGATAAACATATACCCTCCCCTCCCAATCATCCAATCAAATCTCATCCCTCTGTGAAATTATCCAATCACAGAAGCTTTTAGGAAAGCAGAATGGGTGGCAACAGCCAATCAGAGAGGCTGTGAGAAATTCAAAAATGGGCCCGGTCTGCCAGTCAGAGAGGCTTTGAAAATCAAAATGGGCCCAGTCAGCCAATCAGAGCGCTTCAAAATGGCGCCCTTATATAGCGATAAAAAACAGTGAACAAAAAACGGCATAAAAGTGGATTTAAAGTCTTTCTTAAAGGCTGCTGTGCAGTCCTTGGCAAATTGCCAGGCATGCACCATCCACACATGCCAGATTTCACTGAAAAAAGGCCAAAATTCAAGAAAACAAGGTGGCAGAAGACCTTGTTTTGGTCTTTTCAAGCCCCTTGCAAGAGTTACTTCCCTTACAGTAAACCCTTGATGCCCCCCCTTTACTCTTTAATTTGATTTTCTGACTCGGGCCACATCAAACTCATATAAGCCTAAATGATCAATGTACAGTGTAAAAAAAAACACCGAAATTAATGTGACAAGTTGCTAAAAAAGAGACTGGAAACTCTTTCTGTAGCAATTGTTTCCTATTGCATAAATCGAACAAAGGGATCTGAAATGTAATTTTTTCTAATCGCTTCAAACCACGACAAGAAAGCCAGTTACGTTGATTACCATCTCATACGGCAGTTACGCACATGCGAAAAGCACAGAAAACAATGTGACAAGTGGCTAAAAAGAGACTAAAAACTCTTTCAGTAGCAAGGAACTGAAGCATAATTTTTCTAATATCTTCAAACCGCAACAAGAAATCCAATTATGTTGACTACCGTTTCGTACGTGCCAGTTAGGCACATGCGAGAACACCAGAAAATGATGTGACAAGTGGCTAAAAAAAGACTTGAAGACTCTTTTCAGTAGCAACTGCTTCCTATTGCATAAGTCAAACAAAGAGAACTGATTTTTTTTATTTTATTTTTTTTTTCTCCAATCGACAACAAACCCATTTACGTTGACTACCGTCTCGTAGGTGCCGGTTACGTATCCGCGAAAACATAAAAAAATCGACTGACGGGACGTTTCATAGCAGACGACACCTGTTTCTCAAGTCAAATATAGGGATTTTTCTTTTTTCGTTTTCTCTCACTAGGGCCATTGATTCGGTTGCGATGACTATCTCACCAATATGAGGCGGTTACGTGCTGCGCATGAAATTGTAAAATCAACTTAGACACTTTCGGAGGCAACTGATACCTGTTGCACAAATCAAAGAAAGGTAAATCAAACACTTCCCTGTTTTCATACCAGGGTCAGTTTTGGTGACCCTGCGAGTCAAAAGTCAATGTTATGTTGAACCGCTGCACAAAAAAATAAAATTCAGAAGCAACCAGTTGCTGTTGCAGAAACTTTTTCCGATGAAAAAGAAATCTTGTTTTCGTTTGAAGAATTAAAAAAGTAGGCCATAAAGATATAAATAAGATGTAAGAATAACTTATAATAAAAATTTTCTTTGATAGGGTAGAAAACATTGTGGGAAAAGGAGAAAATGCTGGTAACCTGCATTGTCTCCTTTTCTCAGATTATTTTCCAAAGCCTTCTCTTTTAGGGGTGTTAAAAGGCGTCACTGTATGGTAAGGGGTCAATAAGGATAAACATATACCCTCCCCTCCCAATCATCCAATCAAATCTCATCCCTCTGTGAAATTATCCAATCACAGAAGCTTTTAGGAAAGCAGAATGGGTGGCAACAGCCAATCAGAGAGGCTGTGAGAAATTCAAAAATGGGCCCGGTCTGCCAGTCAGAGAGGCTTTGAAAATCAAAATGGGCCCAGTCAGCCAATCAGAGCGCTTCAAAATGGCGCCACTATATAGCGATAAAAAACAGTGAACAAAAAACGGCATAAAAGTGGATTTAAAGTCTTTCTTAAAGGCTGCTGTGCAGTCCTTGGCAAATTGCCAGGCATGCACCATCCACACATGCCAGATTTCACTGAAAAAAGGCCAAAATTCAAGAAAACAAGGTGGCAGAAGACCTTGTTTTGGTCTTTTCAAGCCCCTTGCAAGAGTTACTTCCCTTACAGTAAACCCTTGATGCCCCCCCCTTTACCCTTTAATTTGATTTTCTGACTCGGGCCACATCAAACTCGTATAAGCCTAAATGATCAATGTACAGTGTAAAAAAAAACACCGAAATTAATGTGACAAGTTGCTAAAAAAGAGACTGGAAACTCTTTCTGTAGCAATTGTTTCCTATTGCATAAATCGAACAAAGGGATCTGAAATGTAATTTTTTCTAATCGCTTCAAACCACGACAAGAAAGCCAGTTACGTTGATTACCATCTCATACGGCAGTTACGCACATGCGAAAAGCACAGAAAACAATGTGACAAGTGGCTAAAAAGAGACTAAAAACTCTTTCAGTAGCAAGGAACTGAAGCATAATTTTTCTAATATCTTCAAACCGCAACAAGAAATCCAATTATGTTGACTACCGTTTCGTACGTGCCAGTTAGGCACATGCGAGAACACCAGAAAATGATGTGACAAGTGGCTAAAAAAAGACTTGAAGACTCTTTTCAGTAGCAACTGCTTCCTATTGCATAAGTCAAACAAAGAGAACTGATTTTTTTTATTTTATTTTTTTTTTCTCCAATCGACAACAAACCCATTTACGTTGACTACCGTCTCGTAGGTGCCGGTTACGTATCCGCGAAAACATAAAAAAATCGACTGACGGGACGTTTCATAGCAGACGACACCTGTTTCTCAAGTCAAATATAGGGATTTTTCTTTTTTCGTTTTCTCTCACTAGGGCCATTGATTCGGTTGCGATGACTATCTCACCAATATGAGGCGGTTACGTGCTGCGCATGAAATTGTAAAATCAACTTAGACACTTTCGGAGGCAACTGATACCTGTTGCACAAATCAAAGAAAGGTAAATCAAACACTTCCCTGTTTTCATACCAGGGTCAGTTTTGGTGACCGTGCGAGTCAAAAGTCAATGTTATGTTGAACCGCTGCACAAAAAAATAAAATTCAGAAGCAACCGGTTGCTGTTGCAGAAACTTTTTCCGATGAAAAAGAAATCTTGTTTTCGTTTGAAGAATTAAAAAAGTAGGCCATAAAGATATAAATAAGATGTAAGAATAACTTATAATAAAAATTTTCTTTGATAGGGTAGAAAACATTGTGGGAAAAGGAGAAAATGCTGGTAACCTGCATTGTCTCCTTTTCTCAGATTATTTTCCAAAGCCTTCTCTTTTAGGGGTGTTAAAAGGCGTCACTGTATGGTAAGGGGTCAATAAGGATAAACATATACCCTCCCCTCCCAATCATCCAATCAAATCTCATCCCTCTGTGAAATTATCCAATCACAGAAGCTTTTAGGAAAGCAGAATGGGTGCCAACAGCCAATCAGAGAGGCTGTGAGAAATTCAAAAATGGGCCCGGTCTGCCAGTCAGAGAGGCTTTGAAAATCAAAATGGGCCCAGTCAGCCAATCAGAGCGCTTCAAAATGGCGCCCTTATATAGCGATAAAAAACAGTGAACAAAAAACGGCATAAAAGTGGATTTAAAGTCTTTCTTAAAGGCTGCTGTGCAGTCCTTGGCAAATTGCCAGGCATGCACCATCCACACATGCCAGATTTCACTGAAAAAAGGCCAAAATTCAAGAAAACAAGGTGGCAGAAGACCTTGTTTTGGTCTTTTCAAGCCCCTTGCAAGAGTTACTTCCCTTACAGTAAACCCTTGATGCCCCCCCTTTACCCTTTAATTTGATTTTCTGACTCGGGCCACATCAAACTCGTATAAGCCTAAATGATCAATGTACAGTGTAAAAAAAAACACCGAAATTAATGTGACAAGTTGCTAAAAAAGAGACTGGAAACTCTTTCTGTAGCAATTGTTTCCTATTGCATAAATCGAACAAAGGGATCTGAAATGTAATTTTTTCTAATCGCTTCAAACCACGACAAGAAAGCCAGTTACGTTGATTACCATCTCATACGGCAGTTACGCACATGCGAAAAGCACAGAAAACAATGTGACAAGTGGCTAAAAAGAGACTAAAAACTCTTTCAGTAGCAAGGAACTGAAGCATAATTTTTCTAATATCTTCAAACCGCAACAAGAAATCCAATTATGTTGACTACCGTTTCGTACGTGCCAGTTAGGCACATGCGAGAACACCAGAAAATGATGTGACAAGTGGCTAAAAAAAGACTTGAAGACTCTTTTCAGTAGCAACTGCTTCCTATTGCATAAGTCAAACAAAGAGAACTGATTTTTTTTATTTTATTTTTTTTTTCTCCAATCGACAACAAACCCATTTACGTTGACTACCGTCTCGTAGGTGCCCGTTTATGTATCCGCGAAAACATAAAAAAATCGACTGACGGGACGTTTCATAGCAGACGACACCTGTTTCTCAAGTCAAATATAGGGATTTTTCTTTTTTCGTTTTCTCTCACTAGGGCCATTGATTCGGTTGCGATGACTATCTCACCAATATGAGGCGGTTACGTGCTGCGCATGAAATTGTAAAATCAACTTAGACACTTTCGGAGGCAACTGATACCTGTTGCACAAATCAAAGAAAGGTAAATCAAACACTTCCCTGTTTTCATACCAGGGTCAGTTTTGGTGACCGTGCGAGTCAAAAGTCAATGTTATGTTGAACCGCTGCACAAAAAAATAAAATTCAGAAGCAACCGGTTGCTGTTGCAGAAACTTTTTCCGATGAAAAAGAAATCTTGTTTTCGTTTGAAGAATTAAAAAAATAGGCCATAAAGATATAAATAAGATGTAAGAATAACTTATAATAAAAATTTTCTTTGATAGGGTAGAAAACATTGTGGGAAAAGGAGAAAATGCTGGTAACCTGCATTGTCTCCTTTTCTCAGATTATTTTCCAAAGCCTTCTCTTTTAGGGGTGTTAAAAGGCGTCACTGTATGGTAAGGGGTCAATAAGGATAAACATATACCCTCCCCTCCCAATCATCCAATCAAATCTCATCCCTCTGTGAAATTATCCAATCACAGAAGCTTTTAGGAAAGCAGAATGGGTGCCAACAGCCAATCAGAGAGGCTGTGAGAAATTCAAAAATGGGCCCGGTCTGCCAGTCAGAGAGGCTTTGAAAATCAAAATGGGCCCAGTCAGCCAATCAGAGCGCTTCAAAATGGCGCCCTTATATAGCGATAAAAAACAGTGAACAAAAAACGGCATAAAAGTGGATTTAAAGTCTTTCTTAAAGGCTGCTGTGCAGTCCTTGGCAAATTGCCAGGCATGCACCATCCACACATGCCAGATTTCACTGAAAAAAGGCCAAAATTCAAGAAAACAAGGTGGCAGAAGACCTTGTTTTGGTCTTTTCAAGCCCCTTGCAAGAGTTACTTCCCTTACAGTAAACCCTTGATGCCCCCCCTTTACTCTTTAATTTGATTTTCTGACTCGGGCCACATCAAACTCATATAAGCCTAAATGATCAATGTACAGTGTAAAAAAAAACACCGAAATTAATGTGACAAGTTGCTAAAAAAGAGACTGGAAACTCTTTCTGTAGCAATTGTTTCCTATTGCATAAATCGAACAAAGGGATCTGAAATGTAATTTTTTCTAATCGCTTCAAACCACGACAAGAAAGCCAGTTACGTTGATTACCATCTCATACGGCAGTTACGCACATGCGAAAAGCACAGAAAACAATGTGACAAGTGGCTAAAAAGAGACTAAAAACTCTTTCAGTAGCAAGGAACTGAAGCATAATTTTTCTAATATCTTCAAACCGCAACAAGAAATCCAATTATGTTGACTACCGTTTCGTACGTGCCAGTTAGGCACATGCGAGAACACCAGAAAATGATGTGACAAGTGGCTAAAAAAAGACTTGAAGACTCTTTTCAGTAGCAACTGCTTCCTATTGCATAAGTCAAACAAAGAGAACTGATTTTTTTTATTTTATTTTTTTTTTTCTCCAATCGACAACAAACCCATTTACGTTGACTACCGTCTCGTAGGTGCCGGTTACGTATCCGCGAAAACATAAAAAAATCGACTGACGGGACGTTTCATAGCAGACGACACCTGTTTCTCAAGTCAAATATAGGGATTTTTCTTTTTTCGTTTTCTCTCACTAGGGCCATTGATTCGGTTGCGATGACTATCTCACCAATATGAGGCGGTTACGTGCTGCGCATGAAATTGTAAAATCAACTTAGACACTTTCGGAGGCAACTGATACCTGTTGCACAAATCAAAGAAAGGTAAATCAAACACTTCCCTGTTTTCATACCAGGGTCAGTTTTGGTGACCGTGCGAGTCAAAAGTCAATGTTATGTTGAACCGCTGCACAAAAAAATAAAATTCAGAAGCAACCGGTTGCTGTTGCAGAAACTTTTTCCGATGAAAAAGAAATCTTGTTTTCGTTTGAAGAATTAAAAAAGTAGGCCATAAAGATATAAATAAGATGTAAGAATAACTTATAATAAAAATTTTCTTTGATAGGGTAGAAAACATTGTGGGAAAAGGAGAAAATGCTGGTAACCTGCATTGTCTCCTTTTCTCAGATTATTTTCCAAAGCCTTCTCTTTTAGGGGTGTTAAAAGGCGTCACTGTATGGTAAGGGGTCAATAAGGATAAACATATACCCTCCCCTCCCAATCATCCAATCAAATCTCATCCCTCTGTGAAATTATCCAATCACAGAAGCTTTTAGGAAAGCAGAATGGGTGCCAACAGCCAATCAGAGAGGCTGTGAGAAATTCAAAAATGGGCCCGGTCTGCCAGTCAGAGAGGCTTTGAAAATCAAAATGGGCCCAGTCAGCCAATCAGAGCGCTTCAAAATGGCGCCCTTATATAGCGATAAAAAACAGTGAACAAAAAACGGCATAAAAGTGGATTTAAAGTCTTTCTTAAAGGCTGCTGTGCAGTCCTTGGCAAATTGCCAGGCATGCACCATCCACACATGCCAGATTTCACTGAAAAAAGGCCAAAATTCAAGAAAACAAGGTGGCAGAAGACCTTGTTTTGGTCTTTTCAAGCCCCTTGCAAGAGTTACTTCCCTTACAGTAAACCCTTGATGCCCCCCCTTTACTCTTTAATTTGATTTTCTGACTCGGGCCACATCAAACTCATATAAGCCTAAATGATCAATGTACAGTGTAAAAAAAAACACCGAAATTAATGTGACAAGTTGCTAAAAAAGAGACTGGAAACTCTTTCTGTAGCAATTGTTTCCTATTGCATAAATCGAACAAAGGGATCTGAAATGTAATTTTTTCTAATCGCTTCAAACCACGACAAGAAAGCCAGTTACGTTGATTACCATCTCATACGGCAGTTACGCACATGCGAAAAGCACAGAAAACAATGTGACAAGTGGCTAAAAAGAGACTAAAAACTCTTTCAGTAGCAAGGAACTGAAGCATAATTTTTCTAATATCTTCAAACCGCAACAAGAAATCCAATTATGTTGACTACCGTTTCGTACGTGCCAGTTAGGCACATGCGAGAACACCAGAAAATGATGTGACAAGTGGCTAAAAAAAGACTTGAAGACTCTTTTCAGTAGCAACTGCTTCCTATTGCATAAGTCAAACAAAGAGAACTGATTTTTTTTATTTTATTTTTTTTTTCTCCAATCGACAACAAACCCATTTACGTTGACTACCGTCTCGTAGGTGCCGGTTACGTATCCGCGAAAACATAAAAAAATCGACTGACGGGACGTTTCATAGCAGACGACACCTGTTTCTCAAGTCAAATATAGGGATTTTTCTTTTTTCGTTTTCTCTCACTAGGGCCATTGATTCGGTTGCGATGACTATCTCACCAATATGAGGCGGTTACGTGCTGCGCATGAAATTGTAAAATCAACTTAGACACTTTCGGAGGCAACTGATACCTGTTGCACAAATCAAAGAAAGGTAAATCAAACACTTCCCTGTTTTCATACCAGGGTCAGTTTTGGTGACCGTGCGAGTCAAAAGTCAATGTTATGTTGAACCGCTGCACAAAAAAATAAAATTCAGAAGCAACCGGTTGCTGTTGCAGAAACTTTTTCCGATGAAAAAGAAATCTTGTTTTCGTTTGAAGAATTAAAAAAGTAGGCCATAAAGATATAAATAAGATGTAAGAATAACTTATAATAAAAATTTTCTTTGATAGGGTAGAAAACATTGTGGGAAAAGGAGAAAATGCTGGTAACCTGCATTGTCTCCTTTTCTCAGATTATTTTCCAAAGCCTTCTCTTTTAGGGGTGTTAAAAGGCGTCACTGTATGGTAAGGGGTCAATAAGGATAAACATATACCCTCCCCTCCCAATCATCCAATCAAATCTCATCCCTCTGTGAAATTATCCAATCACAGAAGCTTTTAGGAAAGCAGAATGGGTGGCAACAGCCAATCAGAGAGGCTGTGAGAAATTCAAAAATGGGCCCGGTCTGCCAGTCAGAGAGGCTTTGAAAATCAAAATGGGCCCAGTCAGCCAATCAGAGCGCTTCAAAATGGCGCCCTTATATAGCGATAAAAAACAGTGAACAAAAAACGGCATAAAAGTGGATTTAAAGTCTTTCTTAAAGGCTGCTGTGCAGTCCTTGGCAAATTGCCAGGCATGCACCATCCACACATGCCAGATTTCACTGAAAAAAGGCCAAAATTCAAGAAAACAAGGTGGCAGAAGACCTTGTTTTGGTCTTTTCAAGCCCCTTGCAAGAGTTACTTCCCTTACAGTAAACCCTTGATGCCCCCCCCTTTACCCTTTAATTTGATTTTCTGACTCGGGCCACATCAAACTCGTATAAGCCTAAATGATCAATGTACAGTGTAAAAAAAAACACCGAAATTAATGTGACAAGTTGCTAAAAAAGAGACTGGAAACTCTTTCTGTAGCAATTGTTTCCTATTGCATAAATCGAACAAAGGGATCTGAAATGTAATTTTTTCTAATCGCTTCAAACCACGACAAGAAAGCCAGTTACGTTGATTACCATCTCATACGGCAGTTACGCACATGCGAAAAGCACAGAAAACAATGTGACAAGTGGCTAAAAAGAGACTAAAAACTCTTTCAGTAGCAAGGAACTGAAGCATAATTTTTCTAATATCTTCAAACCGCAACAAGAAATCCAATTATGTTGACTACCGTTTCGTACGTGCCAGTTAGGCACATGCGAGAACACCAGAAAATGATGTGACAAGTGGCTAAAAAAAGACTTGAAGACTCTTTTCAGTAGCAACTGCTTCCTATTGCATAAGTCAAACAAAGAGAACTGATTTTTTTTATTTTATTTTTTTTTTCTCCAATCGACAACAAACCCATTTACGTTGACTACCGTCTCGTAGGTGCCGGTTACGTATCCGCGAAAACATAAAAAAATCGACTGACGGGACGTTTCATAGCAGACGACACCTGTTTCTCAAGTCAAATATAGGGATTTTTCTTTTTTCGTTTTCTCTCACTAGGGCCATTGATTCGGTTGCGATGACTATCTCACCAATATGAGGCGGTTACGTGCTGCGCATGAAATTGTAAAATCAACTTAGACACTTTCGGAGGCAACTGATACCTGTTGCACAAATCAAAGAAAGGTAAATCAAACACTTCCCTGTTTTCATACCAGGGTCAGTTTTGGTGACCGTGCGAGTCAAAAGTCAATGTTATGTTGAACCGCTGCACAAAAAAATAAAATTCAGAAGCAACCGGTTGCTGTTGCAGAAACTTTTTCCGATGAAAAAGAAATCTTGTTTTCGTTTGAAGAATTAAAAAAGTAGGCCATAAAGATATAAATAAGATGTAAGAATAACTTATAATAAAAATTTTCTTTGATAGGGTAGAAAACATTGTGGGAAAAGGAGAAAATGCTGGTAACCTGCATTGTCTCCTTTTCTCAGATTATTTTCCAAAGCCTTCTCTTTTAGGGGTGTTAAAAGGCGTCACTGTATGGTAAGGGGTCAATAAGGATAAACATATACCCTCCCCTCCCAATCATCCAATCAAATCTCATCCCTCTGTGAAATTATCCAATCACAGAAGCTTTTAGGAAAGCAGAATGGGTGCCAACAGCCAATCAGAGAGGCTGTGAGAAATTCAAAAATGGGCCCGGTCTGCCAGTCAGAGAGGCTTTGAAAATCAAAATGGGCCCAGTCAGCCAATCAGAGCGCTTCAAAATGGCGCCCTTATATAGCGATAAAAAACAGTGAACAAAAAACGGCATAAAAGTGGATTTAAAGTCTTTCTTAAAGGCTGCTGTGCAGTCCTTGGCAAATTGCCAGGCATGCACCATCCACACATGCCAGATTTCACTGAAAAAAGGCCAAAATTCAAGAAAACAAGGTGGCAGAAGACGTTGTTTTGGTCTTTTCAAGCCCCTTGCAAGAGTTACTTCCCTTACAGTAAACCCTTGATGCCCCCCCCTTTACCCTTTAATTTGATTTTCTGACTCGGGCCACATCAAACTCGTATAAGCCTAAATGATCAATGTACAGTGTAAAAAAAAACACCGAAATTAATGTGACAAGTTGCTAAAAAAGAGACTGGAAACTCTTTCTGTAGCAATTGTTTCCTATTGCATAAATCGAACAAAGGGATCTGAAATGTAATTTTTTCTAATCGCTTCAAACCACGACAAGAAAGCCAGTTACGTTGATTACCATCTCATACGGCAGTTACGCACATGCGAAAAGCACAGAAAACAATGTGACAAGTGGCTAAAAAGAGACTAAAAACTCTTTCAGTAGCAAGGAACTGAAGCATAATTTTTCTAATATCTTCAAACCGCAACAAGAAATCCAATTATGTTGACTACCGTTTCGTACGTGCCAGTTAGGCACATGCGAGAACACCAGAAAATGATGTGACAAGTGGCTAAAAAAAGACTTGAAGACTCTTTTCAGTAGCAACTGCTTCCTATTGCATAAGTCAAACAAAGAGAACTGATTTTTTTTATTTTATTTTTTTTTTCTCCAATCGACAACAAACCCATTTACGTTGACTACCGTCTCGTAGGTGCCCGTTTATGTATCCGCGAAAACATAAAAAAATCGACTGACGGGACGTTTCATAGCAGACGACACCTGTTTCTCAAGTCAAATATAGGGATTTTTCTTTTTTCGTTTTCTCTCACTAGGGCCATTGATTCGGTTGCGATGACTATCTCACCAATATGAGGCGGTTACGTGCTGCGCATGAAATTGTAAAATCAACTTAGACACTTTCGGAGGCAACTGATACCTGTTGCACAAATCAAAGAAAGGTAAATCAAACACTTCCCTGTTTTCATACCAGGGTCAGTTTTGGTGACCGTGCGAGTCAAAAGTCAATGTTATGTTGAACCGCTGCACAAAAAAATAAAATTCAGAAGCAACCGGTTGCTGTTGCAGAAACTTTTTCCGATGAAAAAGAAATCTTGTTTTCGTTTGAAGAATTAAAAAAATAGGCCATAAAGATATAAATAAGATGTAAGAATAACTTATAATAAAAATTTTCTTTGATAGGGTAGAAAACATTGTGGGAAAAGGAGAAAATGCTGGTAACCTGCATTGTCTCCTTTTCTCAGATTATTTTCCAAAGCCTTCTCTTTTAGGGGTGTTAAAAGGCGTCACTGTATGGTAAGGGGTCAATAAGGATAAACATATACCCTCCCCTCCCAATCATCCAATCAAATCTCATCCCTCTGTGAAATTATCCAATCACAGAAGCTTTTAGGAAAGCAGAATGGGTGGCAACAGCCAATCAGAGAGGCTGTGAGAAATTCAAAAATGGGCCCGGTCTGCCAGTCAGAGAGGCTTTGAAAATCAAAATGGGCCCAGTCAGCCAATCAGAGCGCTTCAAAATGGCGCCCTTATATAGCGATAAAAAACAGTGAACAAAAAACGGCATAAAAGTGGATTTAAAGTCTTTCTTAAAGGCTGCTGTGCAGTCCTTGGCAAATTGCCAGGCATGCACCATCCACACATGCCAGATTTCACTGAAAAAAGGCCAAAATTCAAGAAAACAAGGTGGCAGAAGACCTTGTTTTGGTCTTTTCAAGCCCCTTGCAAGAGTTACTTCCCTTACAGTAAACCCTTGATGCCCCCCCTTTACTCTTTAATTTGATTTTCTGACTCGGGCCACATCAAACTCATATAAGCCTAAATGATCAATGTACAGTGTAAAAAAAAACACCGAAATTAATGTGACAAGTTGCTAAAAAAGAGACTGGAAACTCTTTCTGTAGCAATTGTTTCCTATTGCATAAATCGAACAAAGGGATCTGAAATGTAATTTTTTCTAATCGCTTCAAACCACGACAAGAAAGCCAGTTACGTTGATTACCATCTCATACGGCAGTTACGCACATGCGAAAAGCACAGAAAACAATGTGACAAGTGGCTAAAAAGAGACTAAAAACTCTTTCAGTAGCAAGGAACTGAAGCATAATTTTTCTAATATCTTCAAACCGCAACAAGAAATCCAATTATGTTGACTACCGTTTCGTACGTGCCAGTTAGGCACATGCGAGAACACCAGAAAATGATGTGACAAGTGGCTAAAAAAAGACTTGAAGACTCTTTTCAGTAGCAACTGCTTCCTATTGCATAAGTCAAACAAAGAGAACTGATTTTTTTTATTTTATTTTTTTTTTCTCCAATCGACAACAAACCCATTTACGTTGACTACCGTCTCGTAGGTGCCGGTTACGTATCCGCGAAAACATAAAAAAATCGACTGACGGGACGTTTCATAGCAGACGACACCTGTTTCTCAAGTCAAATATAGGGATTTTTCTTTTTTCGTTTTCTCTCACTAGGGCCATTGATTCGGTTGCGATGACTATCTCACCAATATGAGGCGGTTACGTGCTGCGCATGAAATTGTAAAATCAACTTAGACACTTTCGGAGGCAACTGATACCTGTTGCACAAATCAAAGAAAGGTAAATCAAACACTTCCCTGTTTTCATACCAGGGTCAGTTTTGGTGACCGTGCGAGTCAAAAGTCAATGTTATGTTGAACCGCTGCACAAAAAAATAAAATTCAGAAGCAACCGGTTGCTGTTGCAGAAACTTTTTCCGATGAAAAAGAAATCTTGTTTTCGTTTGAAGAATTAAAAAAGTAGGCCATAAAGATATAAATAAGATGTAAGAATAACTTATAATAAAAATTTTCTTTGATAGGGTAGAAAACATTGTGGGAAAAGGAGAAAATGCTGGTAACCTGCATTGTCTCCTTTTCTCAGATTATTTTCCAAAGCCTTCTCTTTTAGGGGTGTTAAAAGGCGTCACTGTATGGTAAGGGGTCAATAAGGATAAACATATACCCTCCCCTCCCAATCATCCAATCAAATCTCATCCCTCTGTGAAATTATCCAATCACAGAAGCTTTTAGGAAAGCAGAATGGGTGCCAACAGCCAATCAGAGAGGCTGTGAGAAATTCAAAAATGGGCCCGGTCTGCCAGTCAGAGAGGCTTTGAAAATCAAAATGGGCCCAGTCAGCCAATCAGAGCGCTTCAAAATGGCGCCCTTATATAGCGATAAAAAACAGTGAACAAAAAACGGCATAAAAGTGGATTTAAAGTCTTTCTTAAAGGCTGCTGTGCAGTCCTTGGCAAATTGCCAGGCATGCACCATCCACACATGCCAGATTTCACTGAAAAAAGGCCAAAATTCAAGAAAACAAGGTGGCAGAAGACCTTGTTTTGGTCTTTTCAAGCCCCTTGCAAGAGTTACTTCCCTTACAGTAAACCCTTGATGCCCCCCCCTTTACCCTTTAATTTGATTTTCTGACTCGGGCCACATCAAACTCGTATAAGCCTAAATGATCAATGTACAGTGTAAAAAAAAACACCGAAATTAATGTGACAAGTTGCTAAAAAAGAGACTGGAAACTCTTTCTGTAGCAATTGTTTCCTATTGCATAAATCGAACAAAGGGATCTGAAATGTAATTTTTTCTAATCGCTTCAAACCACGACAAGAAAGCCAGTTACGTTGATTACCATCTCATACGGCAGTTACGCACATGCGAAAAGCACAGAAAACAATGTGACAAGTGGCTAAAAAGAGACTAAAAACTCTTTCAGTAGCAAGGAACTGAAGCATAATTTTTCTAATATCTTCAAACCGCAACAAGAAATCCAATTATGTTGACTACCGTTTCGTACGTGCCAGTTAGGCACATGCGAGAACACCAGAAAATGATGTGACAAGTGGCTAAAAAAAGACTTGAAGACTCTTTTCAGTAGCAACTGCTTCCTATTGCATAAGTCAAACAAAGAGAACTGATTTTTTTTATTTTATTTTTTTTTTCTCCAATCGACAACAAACCCATTTACGTTGACTACCGTCTCGTAGGTGCCCGTTTATGTATCCGCGAAAACATAAAAAAATCGACTGACGGGACGTTTCATAGCAGACGACACCTGTTTCTCAAGTCAAATATAGGGATTTTTCTTTTTTCGTTTTCTCTCACTAGGGCCATTGATTCGGTTGCGATGACTATCTCACCAATATGAGGCGGTTACGTGCTGCGCATGAAATTGTAAAATCAACTTAGACACTTTCGGAGGCAACTGATACCTGTTGCACAAATCAAAGAAAGGTAAATCAAACACTTCCCTGTTTTCATACCAGGGTCAGTTTTGGTGACCGTGCGAGTCAAAAGTCAATGTTATGTTGAACCGCTGCACAAAAAAATAAAATTCAGAAGCAACCGGTTGCTGTTGCAGAAACTTTTTCCGATGAAAAAGAAATCTTGTTTTCGTTTGAAGAATTAAAAAAATAGGCCATAAAGATATAAATAAGATGTAAGAATAACTTATAATAAAAATTTTCTTTGATAGGGTAGAAAACATTGTGGGAAAAGGAGAAAATGCTGGTAACCTGCATTGTCTCCTTTTCTCAGATTATTTTCCAAAGCCTTCTCTTTTAGGGGTGTTAAAAGGCGTCACTGTATGGTAAGGGGTCAATAAGGATAAACATATACCCTCCCCTCCCAATCATCCAATCAAATCTCATCCCTCTGTGAAATTATCCAATCACAGAAGCTTTTAGGAAAGCAGAATGGGTGGCAACAGCCAATCAGAGAGGCTGTGAGAAATTCAAAAATGGGCCCGGTCTGCCAGTCAGAGAGGCTTTGAAAATCAAAATGGGCCCAGTCAGCCAATCAGAGCGCTTCAAAATGGCGCCCTTATATAGCGATAAAAAACAGTGAACAAAAAACGGCATAAAAGTGGATTTAAAGTCTTTCTTAAAGGCTGCTGTGCAGTCCTTGGCAAATTGCCAGGCATGCACCATCCACACATGCCAGATTTCACTGATAAAAGGCCAAAATTCAAGAAAACAAGGTGGCAGAAGACCTTGTTTTGGTCTTTTCAAGCCCCTTGCAAGAGTTACTTCCCTTACAGTAAACCCTTGATGCCCCCCCTTTACTCTTTAATTTGATTTTCTGACTCGGGCCACATCAAACTCATATAAGCCTAAATGATCAATGTACAGTGTAAAAAAAAACACCGAAATTAATGTGACAAGTTGCTAAAAAAGAGACTGGAAACTCTTTCTGTAGCAATTGTTTCCTATTGCATAAATCGAACAAAGGGATCTGAAATGTAATTTTTTCTAATCGCTTCAAACCACGACAAGAAAGCCAGTTACGTTGATTACCATCTCATACGGCAGTTACGCACATGCGAAAAGCACAGAAAACAATGTGACAAGTGGCTAAAAAGAGACTAAAAACTCTTTCAGTAGCAAGGAACTGAAGCATAATTTTTCTAATATCTTCAAACCGCAACAAGAAATCCAATTATGTTGACTACCGTTTCGTACGTGCCAGTTAGGCACATGCGAGAACACCAGAAAATGATGTGACAAGTGGCTAAAAAAAGACTTGAAGACTCTTTTCAGTAGCAACTGCTTCCTATTGCATAAGTCAAACAAAGAGAACTGATTTTTTTTATTTTATTTTTTTTTTCTCCAATCGACAACAAACCCATTTACGTTGACTACCGTCTCGTAGGTGCCGGTTACGTATCCGCGAAAACATAAAAAAATCGACTGACGGGACGTTTCATAGCAGACGACACCTGTTTCTCAAGTCAAATATAGGGATTTTTCTTTTTTCGTTTTCTCTCACTAGGGCCATTGATTCGGTTGCGATGACTATCTCACCAATATGAGGCGGTTACGTGCTGCGCATGAAATTGTAAAATCAACTTAGACACTTTCGGAGGCAACTGATACCTGTTGCACAAATCAAAGAAAGGTAAATCAAACACTTCCCTGTTTTCATACCAGGGTCAGTTTTGGTGACCGTGCGAGTCAAAAGTCAATGTTATGTTGAACCGCTGCACAAAAAAATAAAATTCAGAAGCAACCGGTTGCTGTTGCAGAAACTTTTTCCGATGAAAAAGAAATCTTGTTTTCGTTTGAAGAATTAAAAAAGTAGGCCATAAAGATATAAATAAGATGTAAGAATAACTTATAATAAAAATTTTCTTTGATAGGGTAGAAAACATTGTGGGAAAAGGAGAAAATGCTGGTAACCTGCATTGTCTCCTTTTCTCAGATTATTTTCCAAAGCCTTCTCTTTTAGGGGTGTTAAAAGGCGTCACTGTATGGTAAGGGGTAAATAAGGATAAACATATACCCTCCCCTCCCAATCATCCAATCAAATCTCATCCCTCTGTGAAATTATCCAATCACAGAAGCTTTTAGGAAAGCAGAATGGGTGCCAACAGCCAATCAGAGAGGCTGTGAGAAATTCAAAAATGGGCCCGGTCTGCCAGTCAGAGAGGCTTTGAAAATCAAAATGGGCCCAGTCAGCCAATCAGAGCGCTTCAAAATGGCGCCCTTATATAGCGATAAAAAACAGTGAACAAAAAACGGCATAAAAGTGGATTTAAAGTCTTTCTTAAAGGCTGCTGTGCAGTCCTTGGCAAATTGCCAGGCATGCACCATCCACACATGCCAGATTTCACTGAAAAAAGGCCAAAATTCAAGAAAACAAGGTGGCAGAAGACCTTGTTTTGGTCTTTTCAAGCCCCTTGCAAGAGTTACTTCCCTTACAGTAAACCCTTGATGCCCCCCCCTTTACCCTTTAATTTGATTTTCTGACTCGGGCCACATCAAACTCGTATAAGCCTAAATGATCAATGTACAGTGTAAAAAAAACACCGAAATTAATGTGACAAGTTGCTAAAAAAGAGACTGGAAACTCTTTCTGTAGCAATTGTTTCCTATTGCATAAATCGAACAAAGGGATCTGAAATGTAATTTTTTCTAATCGCTTCAAACCACGACAAGAAAGCCAGTTACGTTGATTACCATCTCATACGGCAGTTACGCACATGCGAAAAGCACAGAAAACAATGTGACAAGTGGCTAAAAAGAGACTAAAAACTCTTTCAGTAGCAAGGAACTGAAGCATAATTTTTCTAATATCTTCAAACCGCAACAAGAAATCCAATTATGTTGACTACCGTTTCGTACGTGCCAGTTAGGCACATGCGAGAACACCAGAAAATGATGTGACAAGTGGCTAAAAAAAGACTTGAAGACTCTTTTCAGTAGCAACTGCTTCCTATTGCATAAGTCAAACAAAGAGAACTGATTTTTTTTATTTTATTTTTTTTTTCTCCAATCGACAACAAACCCATTTACGTTGACTACCGTCTCGTAGGTGCCCGTTTATGTATCCGCGAAAACATAAAAAAATCGACTGACGGGACGTTTCATAGCAGACGACACCTGTTTCTCAAGTCAAATATAGGGATTTTTCTTTTTTCGTTTTCTCTCACTAGGGCCATTGATTCGGTTGCGATGACTATCTCACCAATATGAGGCGGTTACGTGCTGCGCATGAAATTGTAAAATCAACTTAGACACTTTCGGAGGCAACTGATACCTGTTGCACAAATCAAAGAAAGGTAAATCAAACACTTCCCTGTTTTCATACCAGGGTCAGTTTTGGTGACCGTGCGAGTCAAAAGTCAATGTTATGTTGAACCGCTGCACAAAAAAATAAAATTCAGAAGCAACCGGTTGCTGTTGCAGAAACTTTTTCCGATGAAAAAGAAATCTTGTTTTCGTTTGAAGAATTAAAAAAATAGGCCATAAAGATATAAATAAGATGTAAGAATAACTTATTATAAAAATTTTCTTTGATAGGGTAGAAAACATTGTGGGAAAAGGAGAAAATGCTGGTAACCTGCATTGTCTCCTTTTCTCAGATTATTTTCCAAAGCCTTCTCTTTTAGGGGTGTTAAAAGGCGTCACTGTATGGTAAGGGGTCAATAAGGATAAACATATACCCTCCCCTCCCAATCATCCAATCAAATCTCATCCCTCTGTGAAATTATCCAATCACAGAAGCTTTTAGGAAAGCAGAATGGGTGCCAACAGCCAATCAGAGAGGCTGTGAGAAATTCAAAAATGGGCCCGGTCTGCCAGTCAGAGAGGCTTTGAAAATCAAAATGGGCCCAGTCAGCCAATCAGAGCGCTTCAAAATGGCGCCCTTATATAGCGATAAAAAACAGTGAACAAAAAACGGCATAAAAGTGGATTTAAAGTCTTTCTTAAAGGCTGCTGTGCAGTCCTTGGCAAATTGCCAGGCATGCACCATCCACACATGCCAGATTTCACTGAAAAAAGGCCAAAATTCAAGAAAACAAGGTGGCAGAAGACCTTGTTTTGGTCTTTTCAAGCCCCTTGCAAGAGTTACTTCCCTTACAGTAAACCCTTGATGCCCCCCCTTTACCCTTTAATTTGATTTTCTGACTCGGGCCACATCAAACTCATATAAGCCTAAATGATCAATGTACAGTGTAAAAAAAAACACCGAAATTAATGTGACAAGTTGCTAAAAAAGAGACTGGAAACTCTTTCTGTAGCAATTGTTTCCTATTGCATAAATCGAACAAAGGGATCTGAAATGTAATTTTTTCTAATCGCTTCAAACCACGACAAGAAAGCCAGTTACGTTGATTACCATCTCATACGGCAGTTACGCACATGCGAAAAGCACAGAAAACAATGTGACAAGTGGCTAAAAAGAGACTAAAAACTCTTTCAGTAGCAAGGAACTGAAGCATAATTTTTCTAATATCTTCAAACCGCAACAAGAAATCCAATTATGTTGACTACCGTTTCGTACGTGCCAGTTAGGCACATGCGAGAACACCAGAAAATGATGTGACAAGTGGCTAAAAAAAGACTTGAAGACTCTTTTCAGTAGCAACTGCTTCCTATTGCATAAGTCAAACAAAGAGAACTGATTTATTTTATTTTATTTTTTTTTTCTCCAATCGACAACAAACCCATTTACGTTGACTACCGTCTCGTAGGTGCCGGTTACGTATCCGCGAAAACATAAAAAAATCGACTGACGGGACGTTTCATAGCAGACGACACCTGTTTCTCAAGTCAAATATAGGGATTTTTCTTTTTTCGTTTTCTCTCACTAGGGCCATTGATTCGGTTGCGATGACTATCTCACCAATATGAGGCGGTTACGTGCTGCGCATGAAATTGTAAAATCAACTTAGACACTTTCGGAGGCAACTGATACCTGTTGCACAAATCAAAGAAAGGTAAATCAAACACTTCCCTGTTTTCATACCAGGGTCAGTTTTGGTGACCGTGCGAGTCAAAAGTCAATGTTATGTTGAACCGCTGCACAAAAAAATAAAATTCAGAAGCAACCGGTTGCTGTTGCAGAAACTTTTTCCGATGAAAAAGAAATCTTGTTTTCGTTTGAAGAATTAAAAAAATAGGCCATAAAGATATAAATAAGATGTAAGAATAACTTATTATAAAAATTTTCTTTGATAGGGTAGAAAACATTGTGGGAAAAGGAGAAAATGCTGGTAACCTGCATTGTCTCCTTTTCTCAGATTATTTTCCAAAGCCTTCTCTTTTAGGGGTGTTAAAAGGCGTCACTGTATGGTAAGGGGTCAATAAGGATAAACATATACCCTCCCCTCCCAATCATCCAATCAAATCTCATCCCTCTGTGAAATTATCCAATCACAGAAGCTTTTAGGAAAGCAGAATGGGTGGCAACAGCCAATCAGAGAGGCTGTGAGAAATTCAAAAATGGGCCCGGTCTGCCAGTCAGAGAGGCTTTGAAAATCAAAATGGGCCCAGTCAGCCAATCAGAGCGCTTCAAAATGGCGCCCTTATATAGCGATAAAAAACAGTGAACAAAAAACGGCATAAAAGTGGATTTAAAGTCTTTCTTAAAGGCTGCTGTGCAGTCCTTGGCAAATTGCCAGGCATGCACCATCCACACATGCCAGATTTCACTGAAAAAAGGCCAAAATTCAAGAAAACAAGGTGGCAGAAGACCTTGTTTTGGTCTTTTCAAGCCCCTTGCAATAGTTACTTCCCTTACAGTAAACCCTTGATGCCCCCCCTTTACCCTTTAATTTGATTTTCTGACTCGGGCCACATCAAACTCATATAAGCCTAAATGATCAATGTACAGTGTAAAAAAAAACACCGAAATTAATGTGACAAGTTGCTAAAAAAGAGACTGGAAACTCTTTCTGTAGCAATTGTTTCCTATTGCATAAATCGAACAAAGGGATCTGAAATGTAATTTTTTCTAATCGCTTCAAACCACGACAAGAAAGCCAGTTACGTTGATTACCATCTCATACAGCAGTTACGCACATGCGAAAAGCACAGAAAACAATGTGACAAGTGGCTAAAAAGAGACTAAAAACTCTTTCAGTAGCAAGGAACTGAAGCATAATTTTTCTAATATCTTCAAACCGCAACAAGAAATCCAATTATGTTGACTACCGTTTCGTACGTGCCAGTTAGGCACATGCGAGAACACCAGAAAATGATGTGACAAGTGGCTAAAAAAAGACTTGAAGACTCTTTTCAGTAGCAACTGCTTCCTATTGCATAAGTCAAACAAAGAGAACTGATTTTTTTTATTTTATTTTTTTTTTCTCCAATCGACAACAAACCCATTTACGTTGACTACCGTCTCGTAGGTGCCCGTTTATGTATCCGCGAAAACATAAAAAAATCGACTGACGGGACGTTTCATAGCAGACGACACCTGTTTCTCAAGTCAAATATAGGGATTTTTCTTTTTTTCGTTTTCTCTCACTAGGGCCATTGATTCGGTTGCGATGACTATCTCACCAATATGAGGCGGTTACGTGCTGCGCATGAAATTGTAAAATCAACTTAGACACTTTCGGAGGCAACTGATACCTGTTGCACAAATCAAAGAAAGGTAAATCAAACACTTCCCTGTTTTCATACCAGGGTCAGTTTTGGTGACCGTGCGAGTCAAAAGTCAATGTTATGTTGAACCGCTGCACAAAAAAATAAAATTCAGAAGCAACCGGTTGCTGTTGCAGAAACTTTTTCCGATGAAAAAGAAATCTTGTTTTCGTTTGAAGAATTAAAAAAATAGGCCATAAAGATATAAATAAGATGTAAGAATAACTTATTATAAAAATTTTCTTTGATAGGGTAGAAAACATTGTGGGAAAAGGAGAAAATGCTGGTAACCTGCATTGTCTCCTTTTCTCAGATTATTTTCCAAAGCCTTCTCTTTTAGGGGTGTTAAAAGGCGTCACTGTATGGTAAGGGGTCAATAAGGATAAACATATACCCTCCCCTCCCAATCATCCAATCAAATCTCATCCCTCTGTGAAATTATCCAATCACAGAAGCTTTTAGGAAAGCAGAATGGGTGCCAACAGCCAATCAGAGAGGCTGTGAGAAATTCAAAAATGGGCCCGGTCTGCCAGTCAGAGAGGCTTTGAAAATCAAAATGGGCCCAGTCAGCCAATCAGAGCGCTTCAAAATGGCGCCCTTATATAGCGATAAAAAACAGTGAACAAAAAACGGCATAAAAGTGGATTTAAAGTCTTTCTTAAAGGCTGCTGTGCAGTCCTTGGCAAATTGCCAGGCATGCACCATCCACACATGCCAGATTTCACTGAAAAAAGGCCAAAATTCAAGAAAACAAGATGGCAGAAGACCTTGTTTTGGTCTTTTCAAGCCCCTTGCAAGAGTTACTTCCCTTACAGTAAACCCTTGATGCCCCCCCTTTACCCTTTAATTTGATTTTCTGACTCGGGCCACATCAAACTCATATAAGCCTAAATGATCAATGTACAGTGTAAAAAAAAACACCGAAATTAATGTGACAAGTTGCTAAAAAAGAGACTGGAAACTCTTTCTGTAGCAATTGTTTCCTATTGCATAAATCAAACAAAGGGATCTGAAATGTAATTTTTTCTAATCGCTTCAAACCACGACAAGAAAGCCAGTTACGTTGATTACCATCTCATACGGCAGTTACGCACATGCGAAAAGCACAGAAAACAATGTGACAAGTGGCTAAAAAGAGACTAAAAACTCTTTCAGTAGCAAGGAACTGAAGCATAATTTTTCTAATATCTTCAAACCGCAACAAGAAATCCAATTATGTTGACTACCGTTTCGTACGTGCCAGTTAGGCACATGCGAGAACACCAGAAAATGATGTGACAAGTGGCTAAAAAAAGACTTGAAGACTCTTTTCAGTAGCAACTGCTTCCTATTGCATAAGTCAAACAAAGAGAACTGATTTTTTTTATTTTATTTTTTTTTTCTCCAATCGACAACAAACCCATTTACGTTGACTACCGTCTCGTAGGTGCCCGTTTATGTATCCGCGAAAACATAAAAAAATCGACTGACGGGACGTTTCATAGCAGACGACACCTGTTTCTCAAGTCAAATATAGGGATTTTTCTTTTTTCGTTTTCTCTCACTAGGGCCATTGATTCGGTTGCGATGACTATCTCACCAATATGAGGCGGTTACGTGCTGCGCATGAAATTGTAAAATCAACTTAGACACTTTCGGAGGCAACTGATACCTGTTGCACAAATCAAAGAAAGGTAAATCAAACACTTCCCTGTTTTCATACCAGGGTCAGTTTTGGTGACCGTGCGAGTCAAAAGTCAATGTTATGTTGAACCGCTGCACAAAAAAATAAAATTCAGAAGCAACCGGTTGCTGTTGCAGAAACTTTTTCCGATGAAAAAGAAATCTTGTTTTCGTTTGAAGAATTAAAAAAGTAGGCCATAAAGATATAAATAAGATGTAAGAATAACTTATAATAAAAATTTTCTTTGATAGGGTAGAAAACATTGTGGGAAAAGGAGAAAATGCTGGTAACCTGCATTGTCTCCTTTTCTCAGATTATTTTCCAAAGCCTTCTCTTTTAGGGGTGTTAAAAGGCGTCACTGTATGGTAAGGGGTCAATAAGGATAAACATATACCCTCCCCTCCCAATCATCCAATCAAATCTCATCCCTCTGTGAAATTATCCAATCACAGAAGCTTTTAGGAAAGCAGAATGGGTGCCAACAGCCAATCAGAGAGGCTGTGAGAAATTCAAAAATGGGCCCGGTCTGCCAGTCAGAGAGGCTTTGAAAATCAAAATGGGCCCAGTCAGCCAATCAGAGCGCTTCAAAATGGCGCCCTTATATAGCGATAAAAAACAGTGAACAAAAAACGGCATAAAAGTGGATTTAAAGTCTTTCTTAAAGGCTGCTGTGCAGTCCTTGGCAAATTGCCAGGCATGCACCATCCACACATGCCAGATTTCACTGAAAAAAGGCCAAAATTCAAGAAAACAAGGTGGCAGAAGACCTTGTTTTGGTCTTTTCAAGCCCCTTGCAAGAGTTACTTCCCTTACAGTAAACCCTTGATGCCCCCCCCCTTTACCCTTTAATTTGATTTTCTGACTCGGGCCACATCAAACTCGTATAAGCCTAAATGATCAATGTACAGTGTAAAAAAAAACACCGAAATTAATGTGACAAGTTGCTAAAAAAGAGACTGGAAACTCTTTCTGTAGCAATTGTTTCCTATTGCATAAATCGAACAAAGGGATCTGAAATGTAATTTTTTCTAATCGCTTCAAACCACGACAAGAAAGCCAGTTACGTTGATTACCATCTCATACGGCAGTTACGCACATGCGAAAAGCACAGAAAACAATGTGACAAGTGGCTAAAAAGAGACTAAAAACTCTTTCAGTAGCAAGGAACTGAAGCATAATTTTTCTAATATCTTCAAACCGCAACAAGAAATCCAATTATGTTGACTACCGTTTCGTACGTGCCAGTTAGGCACATGCGAGAACACCAGAAAATGATGTGACAAGTGGCTAAAAAAAGACTTGAAGACTCTTTTCAGTAGCAACTGCTTCCTATTGCATAAGTCAAACAAAGAGAACTGATTTTTTTTATTTTATTTTTTTTTTCTCCAATCGACAACAAACCCATTTACGTTGACTACCGTCTCGTAGGTGCCCGTTTATGTATCCGCGAAAACATAAAAAAATCGACTGACGGGACGTTTCATAGCAGACGACACCTGTTTCTCAAGTCAAATATAGGGATTTTTCTTTTTTCGTTTTCTCTCACTAGGGCCATTGATTCGGTTGCGATGACTATCTCACCAATATGAGGCGGTTACGTGCTGCGCATGAAATTGTAAAATCAACTTAGACACTTTCGGAGGCAACTGATACCTGTTGCACAAATCAAAGAAAGGTAAATCAAACACTTCCCTGTTTTCATACCAGGGTCAGTTTTGGTGACCGTGCGAGTCAAAAGTCAATGTTATGTTGAACCGCTGCACAAAAAAATAAAATTCAGAAGCAACCGGTTGCTGTTGCAGAAACTTTTTCCGATGAAAAAGAAATCTTGTTTTCGTTTGAAGAATTAAAAAAAAAGGCCATAAAGATATAAATAAGATGTAAGAATAACTTATTATAAAAATTTTCTTTGATAGGGTAGAAAACATTGTGGGAAAAGGAGAAAATGCTGGTAACCTGCATTGTCTCCTTTTCTCAGATTATTTTCCAAAGCCTTCTCTTTTAGGGGTGTTAAAAGGCGTCACTGTATGGTAAGGGGTCAATAAGGATAAACATATACCCTCCCCTCCCAATCATCCAATCAAATCTCATCCCTCTGTGAAATTATCCAATCACAGAAGCTTTTAGGAAAGCAGAATGGGTGCCAACAGCCAATCAGAGAGGCTGTGAGGAATTCAAAAATGGGCCCGGTCTGCCAGTCAGAGAGGCTTTGAAAATCAAAATGGGCCCAGTCAGCCAATCAGAGCGCTTCAAAATGGCGCCCTTATATAGCGATAAAAAACAGTGAACAAAAAACGGCATAAAAGTGGATTTAAAGTCTTTCTTAAAGGCTGCTGTGCAGTCCTTGGCAAATTGCCAGGCATGCACCATCCACACATGCCAGATTTCACTGAAAAAAGGCCAAAATTCAAGAAAACAAGGTGGCAGAAGACCTTGTTTTGGTCTTTTCAAGCCCCTTGCAAGAGTTACTTCCCTTACAGTAAACCCTTGATGCCCCCCCTTTACCCTTTAATTTGATTTTCTGACTCGGGCCACATCAAACTCATATAAGCCTAAATGATCAATGTACAGTGTAAAAAAAAACACCGAAATTAATGTGACAAGTTGCTAAAAAAGAGACTGGAAACTCTTTCTGTAGCAATTGTTTCCTATTGCATAAATCGAACAAAGGGATCTGAAATGTAATTTTTTCTAATCGCTTCAAACCACGACAAGAAAGCCAGTTACGTTGATTACCATCTCATACGGCAGTTACGCACATGCGAAAAGCACAGAAAACAATGTGACAAGTGGCTAAAAAGAGACTAAAAACTCTTTCAGTAGCAAGGAACTGAAGCATAATTTTTCTAATATCTTCAAACCGCAACAAGAAATCCAATTATGTTGACTACCGTTTCGTACGTGCCAGTTAGGCACATGCGAGAACACCAGAAAATGATGTGACAAGTGGCTAAAAAAAGACTTGAAGACTCTTTTCAGTAGCAACTGCTTCCTATTGCATAAGTCAAACAAAGAGAACTGATTTTTTTTATTTTATTTTTTTTTTCTCCAATCGACAACAAACCCATTTACGTTGACTACCGTCTCGTAGGTGCCGGTTACGTATCCGCGAAAACATAAAAAAATCGACTGACGGGACGTTTCATAGCAGACGACACCTGTTTCTCAAGTCAAATATAGGGATTTTTCTTTTTTCGTTTTCTCTCACTAGGGCCATTGATTCGGTTGCGATGACTATCTCACCAATATGAGGCGGTTACGTGCTGCGCATGAAATTGTAAAATCAACTTAGACACTTTCGGAGGCAACTGATACCTGTTGCACAAATCAAAGAAAGGTAAATCAAACACTTCCCTGTTTTCATACCAGGGTCAGTTTTGGTGACCGTGCGAGTCAAAAGTCAATGTTATGTTGAACCGCTGCACAAAAAAATAAAATTCAGAAGCAACCGGTTGCTGTTGCAGAAACTTTTTCCGATGAAAAAGAAATCTTGTTTTCGTTTGAAGAATTAAAAAAATAGGCCATAAAGATATAAATAAGATGTAAGAATAACTTATAATAAAAATTTTCTTTGATAGGGTAGAAAACATTGTGGGAAAAGGAGAAAATGCTGGTAACCTGCATTGTCTCCTTTTCTCAGATTATTTTCCAAAGCCTTCTCTTTTAGGGGTGTTAAAAGGCGTCACTGTATGGTAAGGGGTCAATAAGGATAAACATATACCCTCCCCTCCCAATCATCCAATCAAATCTCATCCCTCTGTGAAATTATCCAATCACAGAAGCTTTTAGGAAAGCAGAATGGGTGCCAACAGCCAATCAGAGAGGCTGTGAGAAATTCAAAAATGGGCCCGGTCTGCCAGTCAGAGAGGCTTTGAAAATCAAAATGGGCCCAGTCAGCCAATCAGAGCGCTTCAAAATGGCGCCCTTATATAGCGATAAAAAACAGTGAACAAAAAACGGCATAAAAGTGGATTTAAAGTCTTTCTTAAAGGCTGCTGTGCAGTCCTTGGCAAATTGCCAGGCATGCACCATCCACACATGCCAGATTTCACTGAAAAAAGGCCAAAATTCAAGAAAACAAGGTGGCAGAAGACCTTGTTTTGGTCTTTTCAAGCCCCTTGCAAGAGTTACTTCCCTTACAGTAAACCCTTGATGCCCCCCCTTTACCCTTTAATTTGATTTTCTGACTCGGGCCACATCAAACTCATATAAGCCTAAATGATCAATGTACAGTGTAAAAAAAAACACCGAAATTAATGTGACAAGTTGCTAAAAAAGAGACTGGAAACTCTTTCTGTAGCAATTGTTTCCTATTGCATAAATCGAACAAAGGGATCTGAAATGTAATTTTTTCTAATCGCTTCAAACCACGACAAGAAAGCCAGTTACGTTGATTACCATCTCATACGGCAGTTACGCACATGCGAAAAGCACAGAAAACAATGTGACAAGTGGCTAAAAAGAGACTAAAAACTCTTTCAGTAGCAAGGAACTGAAGCATAATTTTTCTAATATCTTCAAACCGCAACAAGAAATCCAATTATGTTGACTACCGTTTCGTACGTGCCAGTTAGGCACATGCGAGAACACCAGAAAATGATGTGACAAGTGGCTAAAAAAAGACTTGAAGACTCTTTTCAGTAGCAACTGCTTCCTATTGCATAAGTCAAACAAAGAGAACTGATTTTTTTTATTTTATTTTTTTTTTCTCCAATCGACAACAAACCCATTTACGTTGACTACCGTCTCGTAGGTGCCGGTTACGTATCCGCGAAAACATAAAAAAATCGACTGACGGGACGTTTCATAGCAGACGACACCTGTTTCTCAAGTCAAATATAGGGATTTTTCTTTTTTCGTTTTCTCTCACTAGGGCCATTGATTCGGTTGCGATGACTATCTCACCAATATGAGGCGGTTACGTGCTGCGCATGAAATTGTAAAATCAACTTAGACACTTTCGGAGGCAACTGATACCTGTTGCACAAATCAAAGAAAGGTAAATCAAACACTTCCCTGTTTTCATACCAGGGTCAGTTTTGGTGACCGTGCGAGTCAAAAGTCAATGTTATGTTGAACCGCTGCACAAAAAAATAAAATTCAGAAGCAACCGGTTGCTGTTGCAGAAACTTTTTCCGATGAAAAAGAAATCTTGTTTTCGTTTGAAGAATTAAAAAAATAGGCCATAAAGATATAAATAAGATGTAAGAATAACTTATTATAAAAATTTTCTTTGATAGGGTAGAAAACATTGTGGGAAAAGGAGAAAATGCTGGTAACCTGCATTGTCTCCTTTTCTCAGATTATTTTCCAAAGCCTTCTCTTTTAGGGGTGTTAAAAGGCGTCACTGTATGGTAAGGGGTCAATAAGGATAAACATATACCCTCCCCTCCCAATCATCCAATCAAATCTCATCCCTCTGTGAAATTATCCAATCACAGAAGCTTTTAGGAAAGCAGAATGGGTGCCAACAGCCAATCAGAGAGGCTGTGAGAAATTCAAAAATGGGCCCGGTCTGCCAGTCAGAGAGGCTTTGAAAATCAAAATGGGCCCAGTCAGCCAATCAGAGCGCTTCAAAATGGCGCCCTTATATAGCGATAAAAAACAGTGAACAAAAAACGGCATAAAAGTGGATTTAAAGTCTTTCTTAAAGGCTGCTGTGCAGTCCTTGGCAAATTGCCAGGCATGCACCATCCACACATGCCAGATTTCACTGAAAAAAGGCCAAAATTCAAGAAAACAAGGTGGCAGAAGACCTTGTTTTGGTCTTTTCAAGCCCCTTGCAAGAGTTACTTCCCTTACAGTAAACCCTTGATGCCCCCCTTTACCCTTTAATTTGATTTTCTGACTCGGGCCACATCAAACTCATATAAGCCTAAATGATCAATGTACAGTGTAAAAAAAAACACCGAAATTAATGTGACAAGTTGCTAAAAAAGAGACTGGAAACTCTTTCTGTAGCAATTGTTTCCTATTGCATAAATCGAACAAAGGGATCTGAAATGTAAATTTTTCTAATCGCTTCAAACCACGACAAGAAAGCTAGTTACGTTGATTACCATCTCATACGGCAGTTACGCACATGCGAAAAGCACAGAAAACAATGTGACAAGTGGCTAAAAAGAGACTAAAAACTCTTTCAGTAGCAAGGAACTGAAGCATAATTTTTCTAATATCTTCAAACCGCAACAAGAAATCCAATTATGTTGACTACCGTTTCGTACGTGCCAGTTAGGCACATGCGAGAACACCAGAAAATGATGTGACAAGTGGCTAAAAAAAGACTTGAAGACTCTTTTCAGTAGCAACTGCTTCCTATTACATAAGTCAAACAAAGAGAACTGATTTTTTTTATTTTATTTTTTTTTTCTCCAATCGACAACAAACCCATTTACGTTGACTACCGTCTCGTAGGTGCCCGTTTATGTATCCGCGAAAACATAAAAAAATCGACTGACGGGAAGTTTCATAGCAGACGACACCTGTTTCTCAAGTCAAATATAGGGATTTTTCTTTTTTCGTTTTCTCTCACTAGGGCCATTGATTCGGTTGCGATGACTATCTCACCAATATGAGGCGGTTACGTGCTGCGCATGAAATTGTAAAATCAACTTAGACACTTTCGGAGGCAACTGATACCTGTTGCACAAATCAAAGAAAGGTAAATCAAACACTTCCCTGTTTTCATACCAGGGTCAGTTTTGGTGACCGTGCGAGTCAAAAGTCAATGTTATGTTGAACCGCTGCACAAAAAAATAAAATTCAGAAGCAACCGGTTGCTGTTGCAGAAACTTTTTCCGATGAAAAAGAAATCTTGTTTTCGTTTGAAGAATTAAAAAAATAGGCCATAAAGATATAAATAAGATGTAAGAATAACTTATTATAAAAATTTTCTTTGATAGGGTAGAAAACATTGTGGGAAAAGGAGAAAATGCTGGTAACCTGCATTGTCTCCTTTTCTCAGATTATTTTCCAAAGCCTTCTCTTTTAGGGGTGTTAAAAGGCGTCACTGTATGGTAAGGGGTCAATAAGGATAAACATATACCCTCCCCTCCCAATCATCCAATCAAATCTCATCCCTCTGTGAAATTATCCAATCACAGAAGCTTTTAGGAAAGCAGAATGGGTGCCAACAGCCAATCAGAGAGGCTGTGAGAAATTCAAAAATGGGCCCGGTCTGCCAGTCAGAGAGGCTTTGAAAATCAAAATGGGCCCAGTCAGCCAATCAGAGCGCTTCAAAATGGCGCCCTTATATAGCGATAAAAAACAGTGAACAAAAAACGGCATAAAAGTGGATTTAAAGTCTTTCTTAAAGGCTGCTGTGCAGTCCTTGGCAAATTGCCAGGCATGCACCATCCACACATGCCAGATTTCACTGAAAAAAGGCCAAAATTCAAGAAAACAAGGTGGCAGAAGACCTTGTTTTGGTCTTTTCAAGCCCCTTGCAAGAGTTACTTCCCTTACAGTAAACCCTTGATGCCCCCCCTTTACCCTTTAATTTGATTTTCTGACTCGGGCCACATCAAACTCATATAAGCCTAAATGATCAATGTACAGTGTAAAAAAAAACACCGAAATTAATGTGACAAGTTGCTAAAAAAGAGACTGGAAACTCTTTCTGTAGCAATTGTTTCCTATTGCATAAATCGAACAAAGGGATCTGAAATGTAATTTTTTCTAATCGCTTCAAACCACGACAAGAAAGCCAGTTACGTTGATTACCATCTCATACGGCAGTTACGCACATGCGAAAAGCACAGAAAACAATGTGACAAGTGGCTAAAAAGAGACTAAAAACTCTTTCAGTAGCAAGGAACTGAAGCATAATTTTTCTAATATCTTCAAACCGCAACAAGAAATCCAATTATGTTGACTACCGTTTCGTACGTGCCAGTTAGGCACATGCGAGAACACCAGAAAATGATGTGACAAGTGGCTAAAAAAAGACTTGAAGACTCTTTTCAGTAGCAACTGCTTCCTATTGCATAAGTCAAACAAAGAGAACTGATTTTTTTTATTTTATTTTTTTTTTCTCCAATCGACAACAAACCCATTTACGTTGACTACCGTCTCGTAGGTGCCGGTTACGTATCCGCGAAAACATAAAAAAATCGACTGACGGGACGTTTCATAGCAGACGACACCTGTTTCTCAAGTCAAATATAGGGATTTTTCTTTTTTCGTTTTCTCTCACTAGGGCCATTGATTCGGTTGCGATGACTATCTCACCAATATGAGGCGGTTACGTGCTGCGCATGAAATTGTAAAATCAACTTAGACACTTTCGGAGGCAACTGATACCTGTTGCACAAATCAAAGAAAGGTAAATCAAACACTTCCCTGTTTTCATACCAGGGTCAGTTTTGGTGACCGTGCGAGTCAAAAGTCAATGTTATGTTGAACCGCTGCACAAAAAAATAAAATTCAGAAGCAACCGGTTGCTGTTGCAGAAACTTTTTCCGATGAAAAAGAAATCTTGTTTTCGTTTGAAGAATTAAAAAAATAGGCCATAAAGATATGTATAAGATGTAAGAATAACTTATTATAAAAATTTTCTTTGATAGGGTAGAAAACATTGTGGGAAAAGGAGAAAATGCTGGTAACCTGCATTGTCTCCTTTTCTCAGATTATTTTCCAAAGCCTTCTCTTTTAGGGGTGTTAAAAGGCGTCACTGTATGGTAAGGGGTCAATAAGGATAAACATATACCCTCCCCTCCCAATCATCCAATCAAATCTCATCCCTCTGTGAAATTATCCAATCACAGAAGCTTTTAGGAAAGCAGAATGGGTGCCAACAGCCAATCAGAGAGGCTGTGAGAAATTCAAAAATGGGCCCGGTCTGCCAGTCAGAGAGGCTTTGAAAATCAAAATGGGCCCAGTCAGCCAATCAGAGCGCTTCAAAATGGCGCCCTTATATAGCGATAAAAAACAGTGAACAAAAAACGGCATAAAAGTGGATTTAAAGTCTTTCTTAAAGGCTGCTGTGCAGTCCTTGGCAAATTGCCAGGCATGCACCATCCACACATGCCAGATTTCACTGAAAAAAGGCCAAAATTCAAGAAAACAAGGTGGCAGAAGACCTTGTTTTGGTCTTTTCAAGCCCCTTGCAAGAGTTACTTCCCTTACAGTAAACCCTTGATGCCCCCCTTTACCCTTTAATTTGATTTTCTGACTCGGGCCACATCAAACTCATATAAGCCTAAATGATCAATGTACAGTGTAAAAAAAAACACCGAAATTAATGTGACAAGTTGCTAAAAAAGAGACTGGAAACTCTTTCTGTAGCAATTGTTTCCTATTGCATAAATCGAACAAAGGGATCTGAAATGTAAATTTTTCTAATCGCTTCAAACCACGACAAGAAAGCTAGTTACGTTGATTACCATCTCATACGGCAGTTACGCACATGCGAAAAGCACAGAAAACAATGTGACAAGTGGCTAAAAAGAGACTAAAAACTCTTTCAGTAGCAAGGAACTGAAGCATAATTTTTCTAATATCTTCAAACCGCAACAAGAAATCCAATTATGTTGACTACCGTTTCGTACGTGCCAGTTAGGCACATGCGAGAACACCAGAAAATGATGTGACAAGTGGCTAAAAAAAGACTTGAAGACTCTTTTCAGTAGCAACTGCTTCCTATTACATAAGTCAAACAAAGAGAACTGATTTTTTTTATTTTATTTTTTTTTTCTCCAATCGACAACAAACCCATTTACGTTGACTACCGTCTCGTAGGTGCCCGTTTATGTATCCGCGAAAACATAAAAAAATCGACTGACGGGAAGTTTCATAGCAGACGACACCTGTTTCTCAAGTCAAATATAGGGATTTTTCTTTTTTCGTTTTCTCTCACTAGGGCCATTGATTCGGTTGCGATGACTATCTCACCAATATGAGGCGGTTACGTGCTGCGCATGAAATTGTAAAATCAACTTAGACACTTTCGGAGGCAACTGATACCTGTTGCACAAATCAAAGAAAGGTAAATCAAACACTTCCCTGTTTTCATACCAGGGTCAGTTTTGGTGACCGTGCGAGTCAAAAGTCAATGTTATGTTGAACCGCTGCACAAAAAAATAAAATTCAGAAGCAACCGGTTGCTGTTGCAGAAACTTTTTCCGATGAAAAAGAAATCTTGTTTTCGTTTGAAGAATTAAAAAAATAGGCCATAAAGATATAAATAAGATGTAAGAATAACTTATAATAAAAATTTTCTTTGATAGGGTAGAAAACATTGTGGGAAAAGGAGAAAATGCTGGTAACCTGCATTGTCTCCTTTTCTCAGATTATTTTCCAAAGCCTTCTCTTTTAGGGGTGTTAAAAGGCGTCACTGTATGGTAAGGGGTCAATAAGGATAAACATATACCCTCCCCTCCCAATCATCCAATCAAATCTCATCCCTCTGTGAAATTATCCAATCACAGAAGCTTTTAGGAAAGCAGAATGGGTGCCAACAGCCAATCAGAGAGGCTGTGAGAAATTCAAAAATGGGCCCGGTCTGCCAGTCAGAGAGGCTTTGAAAATCAAAATGGGCCCAGTCAGCCAATCAGAGCGCTTCAAAATGGCGCCCTTATATAGCGATAAAAAACAGTGAACAAAAAACGGCATAAAAGTGGATTTAAAGTCTTTCTTAAAGGCTGCTGTGCAGTCCTTGGCAAATTGCCAGGCATGCACCATCCACACATGCCAGATTTCACTGAAAAAAGGCCAAAATTCAAGAAAACAAGGTGGCAGAAGACCTTGTTTTGGTCTTTTCAAGCCCCTTGCAAGAGTTACTTCCCTTACAGTAAACCCTTGATGCCCCCCCTTTACCCTTTAATTTGATTTTCTGACTCGGGCCACATCAAACTCGTATAAGCCTAAATGATCAATGTACAGTGTAAAAAAAAACACCGAAATTAATGTGACAAGTTGCTAAAAAAGAGACTGGAAACTCTTTCTGTAGCAATTGTTTCCTATTGCATAAATCGAACAAAGGGATCTGAAATGTAATTTTTTCTAATCGCTTCAAACCACGACAAGAAAGCCAGTTACGTTGATTACCATCTCATACGGCAGTTACGCACATGCGAAAAGCACAGAAAACAATGTGACAAGTGGCTAAAAAGAGACTAAAAACTCTTTCAGTAGCAAGGAACTGAAGCATAATTTTTCTAATATCTTCAAACCGCAACAAGAAATCCAATTATGTTGACTACCGTTTCGTACGTGCCAGTTAGGCACATGCGAGAACACCAGAAAATGATGTGACAAGTGGCTAAAAAAAGACTTGAAGACTCTTTTCAGTAGCAACTGCTTCCTATTGCATAAGTCAAACAAAGAGAACTGATTTTTTTTATTTTATTTTTTTTTTCTCCAATCGACAACAAACCCATTTACGTTGACTACCGTCTCGTAGGTGCCCGTTTATGTATCCGCGAAAACATAAAAAAATCGACTGACGGGACGTTTCATAGCAGACGACACCTGTTTCTCAAGTCAAATATAGGGATTTTTCTTTTTTCGTTTTCTCTCACTAGGGCCATTGATTTGGTTGCGATGACTATCTCACCAATATGAGGCGGTTACGTGCTGCGCATGAAATTGTAAAATCAACTTAGACACTTTCGGAGGCAACTGATACCTGTTGCACAAATCAAAGAAAGGTAAATCAAACACTTCCCTGTTTTCATACCAGGGTCAGTTTTGGTGACCGTGCGAGTCAAAAGTCAATGTTATGTTGAACCGCTGCACAAAAAAATAAAATTCAGAAGCAACTGGTTGCTGTTGCAGAAACTTTTTCCGATGAAAAAAAATCTTGTTTTCGTTTGAAGAATTAAAAAAATAGGCCATAAAGATATAAATAAGATGTAAGAATAACTTATAATAAAAATTTTCTTTGATAGGGTAGAAAACATTGTGGGAAAAGGAGAAAATGCTGGTAACCTGCATTGTCTCCTTTTCTCAGATTATTTTCCAAAGCCTTCTCTTTTAGGGGTGTTAAAAGGCGTCACTGTATGGTAAGGGGTCAATAAGGATAAACATATACCCTCCCCTCCCAATCATCCAATCAAATCTCATCCCTCTGTGAAATTATCCAATCACAGAAGCTTTTAGGAAAGCAGAATGGGTGCCGACAGCCAATCAGAGAGGCTGTGAGAAATTCAAAAATGGGCCCGGTCTGCCAGTCAGAGAGGCTTTGAAAATCAAAATGGGCCCAGTCAGCCAATCAGAGCGCTTCAAAATGGCGCCCTTATATAGCGATAAAAAACAGTGAACAAAAAACGGCATAAAAGTGGATTTAAAGTCTTTCTTAAAGGCTGCTGTGCAGTCCTTGGCAAATTGCCAGGCATGCACCATCCACACATGCCAGATTTCACTGAAAAAAGGCCAAAATTCAAGAAAACAAGGTGGCAGAAGACCTTGTTTTGGTCTTTTCAAGCCCCTTGCAAGAGTTACTTCCCTTACAGTAAACCCTTGATGCCCCCCCTTTACCCTTTAATTTGATTTTCTGACTCGGGCCACATCAAACTCGTATAAGCCTAAATGATCAATGTACAGTGTAAAAAAAAACACCGAAATTAATGTGACAAGTTGCTAAAAAAGAGACTGGAAACTCTTTCTGTAGCAATTGTTTCCTATTGCATAAATCGAACAAAGGGATCTGAAATGTAATTTTTTCTAATCGCTTCAAACCACGACAAGAAAGCCAGTTACGTTGATTACCATCTCATACGGCAGTTACGCACATGCGAAAAGCACAGAAAACAATGTGACAAGTGGCTAAAAAGAGACTAAAAACTCTTTCAGTAGCAAGGAACTGAAGCATAATTTTTCTAATATCTTCAAACCGCAACAAGAAATCCAATTATGTTGACTACCGTTTCGTACGTGCCAGTTAGGCACATGCGAGAACACCAGAAAATGATGTGACAAGTGGCTAAAAAAAGACTTGAAGACTCTTTTCAGTAGCAACTGCTTCCTATTGCATAAGTCAAACAAAGAGAACTGTTTTTTTTATTTTATTTTTTTTTCTCCAATCGACAACAAACCCATTTACGTTGACTACCGTCTCGTAGGTGCCCGTTTATGTATCCGCGAAAACATAAAAAAATCGACTGACGGGACGTTTCATAGCAGACGACACCTGTTTCTCAAGTCAAATATAGGGATTTTTCTTTTTTCGTTTTCTCTCACTAGGGCCATTGATTCGGTTGCGATGACTATCTCACCAATATGAGGCGGTTACGTGCTGCGCATGAAATTGTAAAATCAACTTAGACACTTTCGGAGGCAACTGATACCTGTTGCACAAATCAAAGAAAGGTAAATCAAACACTTCCCTGTTTTCATACCAGGGTCAGTTTTGGTGACCGTGCGAGTCAAAAGTCAATGTTATGTTGAACCGCTGCACAAAAAAATAAAATTCAGAAGCAATCGGTTGCTGTTGCAGAAACTTTTTCCGATGAAAAAGAAATCTTGTTTTCGTTTGAAGAATTAAAAAAATAGGCCATAAAGATATAAATAAGATGTAAGAATAACTTATAATAAAAATTTTCTTTGATAGGGTAGAAAACATTGTGGGAAAAGGAGAAAATGCTGGTAACCTGCATTGTCTCCTTTTCTCAGATTATTTTCCAAAGCCTTCTCTTTTAGGGGTGTTAAAAGGCGTCACTGTATGGTAAGGGGTCAATAAGGATAAACATATACCCTCCCCTCCCAATCATCCAATCAAATCTCATCCCTCTGTGAAATTATCCAATCACAGAAGCTTTTAGGAAAGCAGAATGGGTGCCAACAGCCAATCAGAGAGGCTGTGAGAAATTCAAAAATGGGCCCGGTCTGCCAGTCAGAGAGGCTTTGAAAATCAAAATGGGCCCAGTCAGCCAATCAGAGCGCTTCAAAATGGCGCCCTTATATAGCGATAAAAAACAGTGAACAAAAAACGGCATAAAAGTGGATTTAAAGTCTTTCTTAAAGGCTGCTGTGCAGTCCTTGGCAAATTGCCAGGCATGCACCATCCACACATGCCAGATTTCACTGAAAAAAGGCCAAAATTCAAGAAAACAAGGTGGCAGAAGACCTTGTTTTGGTCTTTTCAAGCCCCTTGCAAGAGTTACTTCCCTTACAGTAAACCCTTGATGCCCCCCTTTACCCTTTAATTTGATTTTCTGACTCGGGCCACATCAAACTCATATAAGCCTAAATGATCAATGTACAGTGTAAAAAAAAACACCGAAATTAATGTGACAAGTTGCTAAAAAAGAGACTGGAAACTCTTTCTGTAGCAATTGTTTCCTATTGCATAAATCGAACAAAGGGATCTGAAATGTAATTTTTTCTAATCGCTTCAAACCACGACAAGAAAGCCAGTTACGTTGATTACCATCTCATACGGCAGTTACGCACATGCGAAAAGCACAGAAAACAATGTGACAAGTGGCTAAAAAGAGACTAAAAACTCTTTCAGTAGCAAGGAACTGAAGCATAATTTTTCTAATATCTTCAAACCGCAACAAGAAATCCAATTATGTTGACTACCGTTTCGTACGTGCCAGTTAGGCACATGCGAGAACACCAGAAAATGATGTGACAAGTGGCTAAAAAAAGACTTGAAGACTCTTTTCAGTAGCAACTGCTTCCTATTGCATAAGTCAAACAAAGAGAACTGATTTTTTTTATTTTATTTTTTTTTTCTCCAATCGACAACAAACCCATTTACGTTGACTACCGTCTCGTAGGTGCCGGTTACGTATCCGCGAAAACATAAAAAAATCGTCTGACGGGACGTTTCATAGCAGACGACACCTGTTTCTCAAGTCAAATATAGGGATTTTTCTTTTTTCGTTTTCTCTCACTAGGGCCATTGATTCGGTTGCGATGACTATCTCACCAATATGAGGCGGTTACGTGCTGCGCATGAAATTGTAAAATCAACTTAGACACTTTCGGAGGCAACTGATACCTGTTGCACAAATCAAAGAAAGGTAAATCAAACACTTCCCTGTTTTCATACCAGGGTCAGTTTTGGTGACCGTGCGAGTCAAAAGTCAATGTTATGTTGAACCGCTGCACAAAAAAATAAAATTCAGAAGCAATCGGTTGCTGTTGCAGAAACTTTTTCCGATGAAAAAGAAATCTTGTTTTCGTTTGAAGAATTAAAAAAATAGGCCATAAAGATATAAATAAGATGTAAGAATAACTTATAATAAAAATTTTCTTTGATAGGGTGGAAAACATTGTGGGAAAAGGAGAAAATGCTGGTAACCTGCATTGTCTCCTTTTCTCAGATTATTTTCCAAAGCCTTCTCTTTTAGGGGTGTTAAAAGGCGTCACCGTATGGTAAGGGGTCAATAAGGATAAACATATACCCTCCCCTCCCAATCATCCAATCAAATCTCATCCCTCTGTGAAATTATCCAATCACAGAAGCTTTTAGGAAAGCAGAATGGGTGCCAACAGCCAATCAGAGAGGCTGTGAGAAATTCAAAAATGGGCCCGGTCTGCCAGTCAGAGAGGCTTTGAAAATCAAAATGGGCCCAGTCAGCCAATCAGAGCGCTTCAAAATGGCGCCCTTATATAGCGATAAAAAACAGTGAACAAAAAACGGCATAAAAGTGGATTTAAAGTCTTTCTTAAAGGCTGCTGTGCAGTCCTTGGCAAATTGTTAGGCATGCACCATCCACACATGCCAGATTTCACTGAAAAAAGGCCAAAATTCAAGAAAACAAGGTGGCAGAAGACCTTGTTTTGGTCTTTTCAAGCCCCTTGCAAGAGTTACTTCCCTTACAGTAAACCCTTGATGCCCCCCCTTTACCCTTTAATTTGATTTTCTGACTCGGGCCACATCAAACTCATATAAGCCTAAATGATCAATGTACAGTGTAAAAAAAAACACCGAAATTAATGTGACAAGTTGCTAAAAAAGAGACTGGAAACTCTTTCTGTAGCAATTGTTTCCTATTGCATAAATCGAACAAAGGGATCTGAAATGTAATTTTTTCTAATCGCTTCAAACCACGACAAGAAAGCCAGTTACGTTGATTACCATCTCATACGGCAGTTACGCACATGCGAAAAGCACAGAAAACAATGTGACAAGTGGCTAAAAAGAGACTAAAAACTCTTTCAGTAGCAAGGAACTGAAGCATAATTTTTCTAATATCTTCAAACCGCAACAAGAAATCCAATTATGTTGACTACCGTTTCGTACGTGCCAGTTAGGCACATGCGAGAACACCAGAAAATGATGTGACAAGTGGCTAAAAAAAGACTTGAAGACTCTTTTCAGTAGCAACTGCTTCCTATTGCATAAGTCAAACAAAGAGAACTGATTTTTTTTATTTTATTTTTTTTTTCTCCAATCGACAACAAACCCATTTACGTTGACTACCGTCTCGTAGGTGCCCGTTTATGTATCCGCGAAAACATAAAAAAATCGACTGACGGGACGTTTCATAGCAGACGACACCTGTTTCTCAAGTCAAATATAGGGATTTTTCTTTTTTCGTTTTCTCTCACTAGGGCCATTGATTCGGTTGCGATGACTATCTCACCAATATGAGGCGGTTACGTGCTGCGCATGAAATTGTAAAATCAACTTAGACACTTTCGGAGGCAACTGATACCTGTTGCACAAATCAAAGAAAGGTAAATCAAACACTTCCCTGTTTTCATACCAGGGTCAGTTTTGGTGACCGTGCGAGTCAAAAGTCAATGTTATGTTGAACCGCTGCACAAAAAAATAAAATTCAGAAGCAACCGGTTGCTGTTGCAGAAACTTTTTCCGATGAAAAAGAAATCTTGTTTTCGTTTGAAGAATTAAAAAAGTAGGCCATAAAGATATAAATAAGATGTAAGAATAACTTATAATAAAAATTTTCTTTGATAGGGTAGAAAACATTGTGGGAAAAGGAGAAAATGCTGGTAACCTGCATTGTCTCCTTTTCTCAGATTATTTTCCAAAGCCTTCTCTTTTAGGGGTGTTAAAAGGCGTCACTGTATGGTAAGGGGTCAATAAGGATAAACATATACCCTCCCCTCCCAATCATCCAATCAAATCTCATCCCTCTGTGAAATTATCCAATCACAGAAGCTTTTAGGAAAGCAGAATGGGTGCCAACAGCCAATCAGAGAGGCTGTGAGAAATTCAAAAATGGGCCCGGTCTGCCAGTCAGAGAGGCTTTGAAAATCAAAATGGGCCCAGTCAGCCAATCAGAGCGCTTCAAAATGGCGCCCTTATATAGCGATAAAAAACAGTGAACAAAAAACGGCATAAAAGTGGATTTAAAGTCTTTCTTAAAGGCTGCTGTGCAGTCCTTGGCAAATTGCCAGGCATGCACCATCCACACATGCCAGATTTCACTGAAAAAAGGCCAAAATTCAAGGAAACAAGGTGGCAGAAGACCTTGTTTTGGTCTTTTCAAGCCCCTTGCAAGAGTTACTTCCCTTACAGTAAACCCTTGATGCCCCCCCTTTACCCTTTAATTTGATTTTCTGACTCGGGCCACATCAAACTCGTATAAGCCTAAATGATCAATGTACAGTGTAAAAAAAAACACCGAAATTAATGTGACAAGTTGCTAAAAAAGAGACTGGAAACTCTTTCTGTAGCAATTGTTTCCTATTGCATAAATCGAACAAAGGGATCTGAAATGTAATTTTTTCTAATCGCTTCAAACCACGACAAGAAAGCCAGTTACGTTGATTACCATCTCATACGGCAGTTACGCACATGCGAAAAGCACAGAAAACAATGTGACAAGTGGCTAAAAAGAGACTAAAAACTCTTTCAGTAGCAAGGAACTGAAGCATAATTTTTCTAATATCTTCAAACCGCAACAAGAAATCCAATTATGTTGACTACCGTTTCGTACGTGCCAGTTAGGCACATGCGAGAACACCAGAAAATGATGTGACAAGTGGCTAAAAAAAGACTTGAAGACTCTTTTCAGTAGCAACTGCTTCCTATTGCATAAGTCAAACAAAGAGAACTGATTTTTTTTATTTTATTTTTTTTTTCTCCAATCGACAACAAACCCATTTACGTTGACTACCGTCTCGTAGGTGCCCGTTTATGTATCCGCGAAAACATAAAAAAATCGACTGACGGGACGTTTCATAGCAGACGACACCTGTTTCTCAAGTCAAATATAGGGATTTTTCTTTTTTCGTTTTCTCTCACTAGGGCCATTGATTCGGTTGCGATGACTATCTCACCAATATGAGGCGGTTACGTGCTGCGCATGAAATTGTAAAATCAACTTAGACACTTTCGGAGGCAACTGATACCTGTTGCACAAATCAAAGAAAGGTAAATCAAACACTTCCCTGTTTTCATACCAGGGTCAGTTTTGGTGACCGTGCGAGTCAAAAGTCAATGTTATGTTGAACCGCTGCACAAAAAAATAAAATTCAGAAGCAACCGGTTGCTGTTGCAGAAACTTTTTCCGATGAAAAAGAAATCTTGTTTTCGTTTGAAGAATTAAAAAAATAGGCCATAAAGATATAAATAAGATGTAAGAATAACTTATAATAAAAATTTTCTTTGATAGGGTAGAAAACATTGTGGGAAAAGGAGAAAATGCTGGTAACCTGCATTGTCTCCTTTTCTCAGATTATTTTCCAAAGCCTTCTCTTTTAGGGGTGTTAAAAGGCGTCACTGTATGGTAAGGGGTCAATAAGGATAAACATATACCCTCCCCTCCCAATCATCCAATCAAATCTCATCCCTCTGTGAAATTATCCAATCACAGAAGCTTTTAGGAAAGCAGAATGGGTGCCAACAGCCAATCAGAGAGGCTGTGAGAAATTCAAAAATGGGCCCGGTCTGCCAGTCAGAGAGGCTTTGAAAATCAAAATGGGCCCAGTCAGCCAATCAGAGCGCTTCAAAATGGCGCCCTTATATAGCGATAAAAAACAGTGAACAAAAAACGGCATAAAAGTGGATTTAAAGTCTTTCTTAAAGGCTGCTGTGCAGTCCTTGGCAAATTGCCAGGCATGCACCATCCACACATGCCAGATTTCACTGAAAAAAGGCCAAAATTCAAGAAAACAAGGTGGCAGAAGACCTTGTTTTGGTCTTTTCAAGCTCCTTGCAAGAGTTACTTCCCTTACAGTAAACCCTTGATGCCCCCCCTTTACCCTTTAATTTGATTTTCTGACTCGGGCCACATCAAACTCGTATAAGCCTAAATGATCAATGTACAGTGTAAAAAAAAACACCGAAATTAATGTGACAAGTTGCTAAAAAAGAGAGTGGAAACTCTTTCTGTAGCAATTGTTTCCTATTGCATAAATCGAACAAAGGGATCTGAAATGTAATTTTTTCTAATCGCTTCAAACCACGACAAGAAAGCCAGTTACGTTGATTACCATCTCATACGGCAGTTACGCACATGCGAAAAGCACAGAAAACAATGTGACAAGTGGCTAAAAAGAGACTAAAAACTCTTTCAGTAGCAAGGAACTGAAGCATAATTTTTCTAATATCTTCAAACCGCAACAAGAAATCCAATTATGTTGACTACCGTTTCGTACGTGCCAGTTAGGCACATGCGAGAACACCAGAAAATGATGTGACAAGTGGCTAAAAAAAGACTTGAAGACTCTTTTCAGTAGCAACTGCTTCCTATTGCATAAGTCAAACAAAGAGAACTGATTTTTTTTATTTTATTTTTTTTTTCTCCAATCGACAACAAACCCATTTACGTTGACTACCGTCTCGTAGGTGCCGGTTACGTATCCGCGAAAACATAAAAAAATCGACTGACGGGACGTTTCATAGCAGACGACACCTGTTTCTCAAGTCAAATATAGGGATTTTTCTTTTTTCGTTTTCTCTCACTAGGGCCATTGATTCGGTTGCGATGACTATCTCACCAATATGAGGCGGTTACGTGCTGCGCATGAAATTGTAAAATCAACTTAGACACTTTTGGAGGCAACTGATACCTGTTGCACAAATCAAAGAAAGGTAAATCAAACACTTCCCTTTTTTCATACCAGGGTCAGTTTTGGTGACCGTGCGAGTCAAAAGTCAATTTTATGTTGAACCGCTGCACAAAAAAATAAAATTCAGAAGCAACCGGTTGCTGTTGCAGAAACTTTTTCCGATGAAAAAGAAATCTTGTTTTCGTTTGAAGAATTAAAAAAATAGGCCATAAAGATATAAATAAGATGTAAGAATAACTTATTATAAAAATTTTCTTTGATAGGGTAGAAAACATTGTGGGAAAAGGAGAAAATGCTGGTAACCTGCATTGTCTCCTTTTCTCAGATTATTTTCCAAAGCCTTCTCTTTTAGGGGTGTTAAAAGGCGTCACTGTATGGTAAGGGGTCAATAAGGATAAACATATACCCTCCCCTCCCAATCATCCAATCAAATCTCATCCCTCTGTGAAATTATCCAATCACAGAAGCTTTTAGGAAAGCAGAATGGGTGCCAACAGCCAATCAGAGAGGCTGTGAGAAATTCAAAAATGGGCCCGGTCTGCCAGTCAGAGAGGCTTTGAAAATCAAAATGGGCCCAGTCAGCCAATCAGAGCGCTTCAAAATGGCGCCCTTATATAGCGATAAAAAACAGTGAACAAAAAACGGCATAAAAGTGGATTTAAAGTCTTTCTTAAAGGCTGCTGTGCAGTCCTTGGCAAATTGCCAGGCATGCACCATCCACACATGCCAGATTTCACTGAAAAAAGGCCAAAATTCAAGAAAACAAGGTGGCAGAAGACCTTGTTTTGGTCTTTTCAAGCCCCTTGCAAGAGTTACTTCCCTTACAGTAAACCCTTGATGCCCCCCCTTTACCCTTTAATTTGATTTTCTGACTCGGGCCACATCAAACTCGTATAAGCCTAAATGATCAATGTACAGTGTAAAAAAAAACACCGAAATTAATGTGACAAGTTGCTAAAAAAGAGACTGGAAACTCTTTCTGTAGCAATTGTTTCCTATTGCATAAATCGAACAAAGGGATCTGAAATGTAATTTTTTCTAATCGCTTCAAACCACGACAAGAAAGCCAGTTACGTTGATTACCATCTCATACGGCAGTTACGCACATGCGAAAAGCACAGAAAACAATGTGACAAGTGGCTAAAAAGAGACTAAAAACTCTTTCAGTAGCAAGGAACTGAAGCATAATTTTTCTAATATCTTCAAACCGCAACAAGAAATCCAATTATGTTGACTACCGTTTCGTACGTGCCAGTTAGGCACATGCGAGAACACCAGAAAATGATGTGACAAGTGGCTAAAAAAAGACTTGAAGACTCTTTTCAGTAGCAACTGCTTCCTATTGCATAAGTCAAACAAAGAGAACTGATTTTTTTTATTTTATTTTTTTTTTCTCCAATCGACAACAAACCCATTTACGTTGACTACCGTCTCGTAGGTGCCCGTTTATGTATCCGCGAAAACATAAAAAAATCGACTGACGGGACGTTTCATAGCAGACGACACCTGTTTCTCAAGTCAAATATAGGGATTTTTCTTTTTTCGTTTTCTCTCACTAGGGCCATTGATTCGGTTGCGATGACTATCTCACCAATATGAGGCGGTTACGTGCTGCGCATGAAATTGTAAAATCAACTTAGACACTTTCGGAGGCAACTGATACCTGTTGCACAAATCAAAGAAAGGTAAATCAAACACTTCCCTGTTTTCATACCAGGGTCAGTTTTGGTGACCGTGCGAGTCAAAAGTCAATGTTATGTTGAACCGCTGCACAAAAAAATAAAATTCAGAAGCAACCGGTTGCTGTTGCAGAAACTTTTTCCGATGAAAAAGAAATCTTGTTTTCGTTTGAAGAATTAAAAAAATAGGCCATAAAGATATAAATAAGATGTAAGAATAACTTATAATAAAAATTTTCTTTGATAGGGTAGAAAACATTGTGGGAAAAGGAGAAAATGCTGGTAACCTGCATTGTCTCCTTTTCTCAGATTATTTTCCAAAGCCTTCTCTTTTAGGGGTGTTAAAAGGCGTCACTGTATGGTAAGGGGTCAATAAGGATAAACATATACCCTCCCCTCCCAATCATCCAATCAAATCTCATCCCTCTGTGAAATTATCCAATCACAGAAGCTTTTAGGAAAGCAGAATGGGTGCCAACAGCCAATCAGAGAGGCTGTGAGAAATTCAAAAATGGGCCCGGTCTGCCAGTCAGAGAGGCTTTGAAAATCAAAATGGGCCCAGTCAGCCAATCAGAGCGCTTCAAAATGGCGCCCTTATATAGCGATAAAAAACAGTGAACAAAAAACGGCATAAAAGTGGATTTAAAGTCTTTCTTAAAGGCTGCTGTGCAGTCCTTGGCAAATTGCCAGGCATGCACCATCCACACATGCCAGATTTCACTGAAAAAAGGCCAAAATTCAAGAAAACAAGGTGGCAGAAGACCTTGTTTTGGTCTTTTCAAGCTCCTTGCAAGAGTTACTTCCCTTACAGTAAACCCTTGATGCCCCCCCTTTACCCTTTAATTTGATTTTCTGACTCGGGCCACATCAAACTCGTATAAGCCTAAATGATCAATGTACAGTGTAAAAAAAAACACCGAAATTAATGTGACAAGTTGCTAAAAAAGAGAGTGGAAACTCTTTCTGTAGCAATTGTTTCCTATTGCATAAATCGAACAAAGGGATCTGAAATGTAATTTTTTCTAATCGCTTCAAACCACGACAAGAAAGCCAGTTACGTTGATTACCATCTCATACGGCAGTTACGCACATGCGAAAAGCACAGAAAACAATGTGACAAGTGGCTAAAAAGAGACTAAAAACTCTTTCAGTAGCAAGGAACTGAAGCATAATTTTTCTAATATCTTCAAACCGCAACAAGAAATCCAATTATGTTGACTACCGTTTCGTACGTGCCAGTTAGGCACATGCGAGAACACCAGAAAATGATGTGACAAGTGGCTAAAAAAAGACTTGAAGACTCTTTTCAGTAGCAACTGCTTCCTATTGCATAAGTCAAACAAAGAGAACTGATTTTTTTTATTTTATTTTTTTTTTCTCCAATCGACAACAAACCCATTTACGTTGACTACCGTCTCGTAGGTGCCGGTTACGTATCCGCGAAAACATAAAAAAATCGACTGACGGGACGTTTCATAGCAGACGACACCTGTTTCTCAAGTCAAATATAGGGATTTTTCTTTTTTCGTTTTCTCTCACTAGGGCCATTGATTCGGTTGCGATGACTATCTCACCAATATGAGGCGGTTACGTGCTGCGCATGAAATTGTAAAATCAACTTAGACACTTTTGGAGGCAACTGATACCTGTTGCACAAATCAAAGAAAGGTAAATCAAACACTTCCCTTTTTTCATACCAGGGTCAGTTTTGGTGACCGTGCGAGTCAAAAGTCAATTTTATGTTGAACCGCTGCACAAAAAAATAAAATTCAGAAGCAACCGGTTGCTGTTGCAGAAACTTTTTCCGATGAAAAAGAAATCTTGTTTTCGTTTGAAGAATTAAAAAAATAGGCCATAAAGATATAAATAAGATGTAAGAATAACTTATTATAAAAATTTTCTTTGATAGGGTAGAAAACATTGTGGGAAAAGGAGAAAATGCTGGTAACCTGCATTGTCTCCTTTTCTCAGATTATTTTCCAAAGCCTTCTCTTTTAGGGGTGTTAAAAGGCGTCACTGTATGGTAAGGGGTCAATAAGGATAAACATATACCCTCCCCTCCCAATCATCCAATCAAATCTCATCCCTCTGTGAAATTATCCAATCACAGAAGCTTTTAGGAAAGCAGAATGGGTGCCAACAGCCAATCAGAGAGGCTGTGAGAAATTCAAAAATGGGCCCGGTCTGCCAGTCAGAGAGGCTTTGAAAATCAAAATGGGCCCAGTCAGCCAATCAGAGCGCTTCAAAATGGCGCCCTTATATAGCGATAAAAAACAGTGAACAAAAAACGGCATAAAAGTGGATTTAAAGTCTTTCTTAAAGGCTGCTGTGCAGTCCTTGGCAAATTGCCAGGCATGCACCATCCACACATGCCAGATTTCACTGAAAAAAGGCCAAAATTCAAGAAAACAAGGTGGCAGAAGACCTTGTTTTGGTCTTTTCAAGCCCCTTGCAAGAGTTACTTCCCTTACAGTAAACCCTTGATGCCCCCCCTTTACCCTTTAATTTGATTTTCTGACTCGGGCCACATCAAACTCATATAAGCCTAAATGATCAATGTACAGTGTAAAAAAAAACACCGAAATTAATGTGACAAGTTGCTAAAAAAGAGACTGGAAACTCTTTCTGTAGCAATTGTTTCCTATTGCATAAATCGAACAAAGGGATCTGAAATGTAATTTTTTCTAATCGCTTCAAACCACGACAAGAAAGCCAGTTACGTTGATTACCATCTCATACGGCAGTTACGCACATGCGAAAAGCACAGAAAACAATGTGACAAGTGGCTAAAAAGAGACTAAAAACTCTTTCAGTAGCAAGGAACTGAAGCATAATTTTTCTAATATCTTCAAACCGCAACAAGAAATCCAATTATGTTGACTACCGTTTCGTACGTGCCAGTTAGGCACATGCGAGAACACCAGAAAATGATGTGACAAGTGGCTAAAAAAAGACTTGAAGACTCTTTTCAGTAGCAACTGCTTCCTATTGCATAAGTCAAACAAAGAGAACTGATTTTTTTTATTTTATTTTTTTTTTCTCCAATCGACAACAAACCCATTTACGTTGACTACCGTCTCGTAGGTGCCGGTTACGTATCCGCGAAAACATAAAAAAATCGTCTGACGGGACGTTTCATAGCAGACGACACCTGTTTCTCAAGTCAAATATAGGGATTTTTCTTTTTTCGTTTTTTCTCACTAGGGCCATTGATTCGGTTGCGATGACTATCTCACCAATATGAGGCGGTTACGTGCTGCGCATGAAATTGTAAAATCAACTTAGACACTTTCGGAGGCAACTGATACCTGTTGCACAAATCAAAGAAAGGTAAATCAAACACTTCCCTGTTTTCATACCAGGGTCAGTTTTGGTGACCGTGCGAGTCAAAAGTCAATGTTATGTTGAACCGCTGCACAAAAAAATAAAATTCAGAAGCAATCGGTTGCTGTTGCAGAAACTTTTTCCGATGAAAAAGAAATCTTGTTTTCGTTTGAAGAATTAAAAAAATAGGCCATAAAGATATAAATGAGATGTAAGAATAACTTATTATAAAAATTTTCTTTGATAGGGTAGAAAACATTGTGGGAAAAGGAGAAAATGCTGGTAACCTGCATTGTCTCCTTTTCTCAGATTATTTTCCAAAGCCTTCTCTTTTAGGGGTGTTAAAAGGCGTCACTGTATGGTAAGGGGTCAATAAGGATAAACATATACCCTCCCCTCCCAATCATCCAATCAAATCTCATCCCTCTGTGAAATTATCCAATCACAGAAGCTTTTAGGAAAGCAGAATGGGTGCCAACAGCCAATCAGAGAGGCTGTGAGAAATTCAAAAATGGGCCCGGTCTGCCAGTCAGAGAGGCTTTGAAAATCAAAATGGGCCCAGTCAGCCAATCAGAGCGCTTCAAAATGGCGCCCTTATATAGCGATAAAAAACAGTGAACAAAAAACGGCATAAAAGTGGATTTAAAGTCTTTCTTAAAGGCTGCTGTGCAGTCCTTGGCAAATTGCCAGGCATGCACCATCCACACATGCCAGATTTCACTGAAAAAAGGCCAAAATTCAAGAAAACAAGGTGGCAGAAGACCTTGTTTTGGTCTTTTCAAGCCCCTTGCAAGAGTTACTTCCCTTACAGTAAACCCTTGATGCCCCCCCTTTACCCTTTAATTTGATTTTCTGACTCGGGCCACATCAAACTCATATAAGCCTAAATGATCAATGTACAGTGTAAAAAAAAACACCGAAATTAATGTGACAAGTTGCTAAAAAAGAGACTGGAAACTCTTTCTGTAGCAATTGTTTCCTATTGCATAAATCGAACAAAGGGATCTGAAATGTAATTTTTTCTAATCGCTTCAAACCACGACAAGAAAGCCAGTTACGTTGATTACCATCTCATACGGCAGTTACGCACATGCGAAAAGCACAGAAAACAATGTGACAAGTGGCTAAAAAGAGACTAAAAACTCTTTCAGTAGCAAGGAACTGAAGCATAATTTTTCTAATATCTTCAAACCGCAACAAGAAATCCAATTATGTTGACTACCGTTTCGTACGTGCCAGTTAGGCACATGCGAGAACACCAGAAAATGATGTGACAAGTGGCTAAAAAAAGACTTGAAGACTCTTTTCAGTAGCAACTGCTTCCTATTGCATAAGTCAAACAAAGAGAACTGATTTTTTTTATTTTATTTTTTTTTTCTCCAATCGACAACAAACCCATTTACGTTGACTACCGTCTCGTAGGTGCCCGTTTATGTATCCGCGAAAACATAAAAAAATCGACTGACGGGACGTTTCATAGCAGACGACACCTGTTTCTCAAGTCAAATATAGGGATTTTTCTTTTTTCGTTTTCTCTCACTAGGGCCATTGATTCGGTTGCGATGACTATCTCACCAATATGAGGCGGTTACGTGCTGCGCATGAAATTGTAAAATCAACTTAGACACTTTCGGAGGCAACTGATACCTGTTGCACAAATCAAAGAAAGGTAAATCAAACACTTCCCTGTTTTCATACCAGGGTCAGTTTTGGTGACCGTGCGAGTCAAAAGTCAATGTTATGTTGAACCGCTGCACAAAAAAATAAAATTCAGAAGCAACCGGTTGCTGTTGCAGAAACTTTTTCCGATGAAAAAGAAATCTTGTTTTCGTTTGAAGAATTAAAAAAATAGGCCATAAAGATATAAATAAGATGTAAGAATAACTTATAATAAAAATTTTCTTTGATAGGGTAGAAAACATTGTGGGAAAAGGAGAAAATGCTGGTAACCTGCATTGTCTCCTTTTCTCAGATTATTTTCCAAAGCCTTCTCTTTTAGGGGTGTTAAAAGGCGTCACTGTATGGTAAGGGGTCAATAAGGATAAACATATACCCTCCCCTCCCAATCATCCAATCAACTCTCATCCCTCTGTGAAATTATCCAATCACAGAAGCTTTTAGGAAAGCAGAATGGGTGCCAACAGCCAATCAGAGAGGCTGTGAGAAATTCAAAAAATGGGCCCGGTCTGCCAGTCAGAGAGGCTTTGAAAATCAAAATGGGCCCAGTCAGCCAATCAGAGCGCTTCAAAATGGCGCCCTTATATAGCGATAAAAAACAGTGAACAAAAAACGGCATAAAAGTGGATTTAAAGTCTTTCTTAAAGGCTGCTGTGCAGTCCTTGGCAAATTGCCAGGCATGCACCATCCACACATGCCAGATTTCACTGAAAAAAGGCCAAAATTCAAGAAAACAAGGTGGCAGAAGACCTTGTTTTGGTCTTTTCAAGCTCCTTGCAAGAGTTACTTCCCTTACAGTAAACCCTTGATGCCCCCCCTTTACCCTTTAATTTGATTTTCTGACTCGGGCCACATCAAACTCGTATAAGCCTAAATGATCAATGTACAGTGTAAAAAAAAAACACCGAAATTAATGTGACAAGTTGCTAAAAAAGAGACTGGAAACTCTTTCTGTAGCAATTGTTTCCTATTGCATAAATCGAACAAAGGGATCTGAAATGTAATTTTTTCTAATCGCTTCAAACCACGACAAGAAAGCCAGTTACGTTGATTACCATCTCATACGGCAGTTACGCACATGCGAAAAGCACAGAAAACAATGTGACAAGTGGCTAAAAAGAGACTAAAAACTCTTTCAGTAGCAAGGAACTGAAGCATAATTTTTCTAATATCTTCAAACCGCAACAAGAAATCCAATTATGTTGACTACCGTTTCGTACGTGCCAGTTAGGCACATGCGAGAACACCAGAAAATGATGTGACAAGTGGCTAAAAAAAGACTTGAAGACTCTTTTCAGTAGCAACTGCTTCCTATTGCATAAGTCAAACAAAGAGAACTGATTTTTTTTATTTTATTTTTTTTTTCTCCAATCGACAACAAACCCATTTACGTTGACTACCGTCTCGTAGGTGCCGGTTACGTATCCGCGAAAACATAAAAAAATCGACTGACGGGACGTTTCATAGCAGACGACACCTGTTTCTCAAGTCAAATATAGGGATTTTTCTTTTTTCGTTTTCTCTCACTAGGGCCATTGATTCGGTTGCGATGACTATCTCACCAATATGAGGCGGTTACGTGCTGCGCATGAAATTGTAAAATCAACTTAGACACTTTTGGAGGCAACTGATACCTGTTGCACAAATCAAAGAAAGGTAAATCAAACACTTCCCTTTTTTCATACCAGGGTCAGTTTTGGTGACCGTGCGAGTCAAAAGTCAATGTTATGTTGAACCGCTGCACAAAAAAATAAAATTCAGAAGCAACCGGTTGCTGTTGCAGAAACTTTTTCCGATGAAAAAGAAATCTTGTTTTCGTTTGAAGAATTAAAAAAATATGCCATAAAGATATAAATAAGATGTAAGAATAACTTATAATAAAAATTTTCTTTGATAGGGTAGAAAACATTGTGGGAAAAGGAGAAAATGCTGGTAACCTGCATTGTCTCCTTTTCTCAGATTATTTTCCAAAGCCTTCTCTTTTAGGGGTGTTAAAAGGCGTCACTGTATGGTAAGGGGTCAATAAGGATAAACATATACCCTCCCCTCCCAATCATCCAATCAAATCTCATCCCTCTGTGAAATTATCCAATCACAGAAGCTTTTAGGAAAGCAGAATGGGTGCCAACAGCCAATCAGAGAGGCTGTGAGAAATTCAAAAATGGGCCCGGTCTGCCAGTCAGAGAGGCTTTGAAAATCAAAATGGGCCCAGTCAGCCAATCAGAGCGCTTCAAAATGGCGCCCTTATATAGCGATAAAAAACAGTGAACAAAAAACGGCATAAAAGTGGATTTAAAGTCTTTCTTAAAGGCTGCTGTGCAGTCCTTGGCAAATTGCCAGGCATGCACCATCCACACATGCCAGATTTCACTGAAAAAAGGCCAAAATTCAAGAAAACAAGGTGGCAGAAGACCTTGTTTTGGTCTTTTCAAGCCCCTTGCAAGAGTTACTTCCCTTACAGTAAACCCTTGATGCCCCCCCTTTACCCTTTAATTTGATTTTCTGACTCGGGCCACATCAAACTCATATAAGCCTAAATGATCAATGTACAGTGTAAAAAAAAACACCGAAATTAATGTGACAAGTTGCTAAAAAAGAGACTGGAAACTCTTTCTGTAGCAATTGTTTCCTATTGCATAAATCGAACAAAGGGATCTGAAATGTAATTTTTTCTAATCGCTTCAAACCACGACAAGAAAGCCAGTTACGTTGATTACCATCTCATACGGCAGTTACGCACATGCGAAAAGCACAGAAAACAATGTGACAAGTGGCTAAAAAGAGACTAAAAACTCTTTCAGTAGCAAGGAACTGAAGCATAATTTTTCTAATATCTTCAAACCGCAACAAGAAATCCAATTATGTTGACTACCGTTTCGTACGTGCCAGTTAGGCACATGCGAGAACACCAGAAAATGATGTGACAAGTGGCTAAAAAAAGACTTGAAGACTCTTTTCAGTAGCAACTGCTTCCTATTGCATAAGTCAAACAAAGAGAACTGATTTTTTTTATTTTATTTTTTTTTTCTCCAATCGACAACAAACCCATTTACGTTGACTACCGTCTCGTAGGTGCCCGTTTATGTATCCGCGAAAACATAAAAAAATCGACTGACGGGACGTTTCATAGCAGACGACACCTGTTTCTCAAGTCAAATATAGGGATTTTTCTTTTTTCGTTTTCTCTCACTAGGGCCATTGATTCGGTTGCGATGACTATCTCACCAATATGAGGCGGTTACGTGCTGCGCATGAAATTGTAAAATCAACTTAGACACTTTCGGAGGCAACTGATACCTGTTGCACAAATCAAAGAAAGGTAAATCAAACACTTCCCTGTTTTCATACCAGGGTCAGTTTTGGTGACCGTGCGAGTCAAAAGTCAATGTTATGTTGAACCGCTGCACAAAAAAATAAAATTCAGAAGCAACCGGTTGCTGTTGCAGAAACTTTTTCCGATGAAAAAGAAATCTTGTTTTCGTTTGAAGAATTAAAAAAATAGGCCATAAAGATATAAATAAGATGTAAGAATAACTTATAATAAAAATTTTCTTTGATAGGGTAGAAAACATTGTGGGAAAAGGAGAAAATGCTGGTAACCTGCATTGTCTCCTTTTCTCAGATTATTTTCCAAAGCCTTCTCTTTTAGGGGTGTTAAAAGGCGTCACTGTATGGTAAGGGGTCAATAAGGATAAACATATACCCTCCCCTCCCAATCATCCAATCAAATCTCATCCCTCTGTGAAATTATCCAATCACAGAAGCTTTTAGGAAAGCAGAATGGGTGCCAACAGCCAATCAGAGAGGCTGTGAGAAATTCAAAAATGGGCCCGGTCTGCCAGTCAGAGAGGCTTTGAAAATCAAAATGGGCCCAGTCAGCCAATCAGAGCGCTTCAAAATGGCGCCCTTATATAGCGATAAAAAACAGTGAACAAAAAACGGCATAAAAGTGGATTTAAAGTCTTTCTTAAAGGCTGCTGTGCAGTCCTTGGCAAATTGCCAGGCATGCACCATCCACACATGCCAGATTTCTCTGAAAAAAGGCCAAAATTCAAGAAAACAAGGTGGCAGAAGACCTTGTTTTGGTCTTTTCAAGCCCCTTGCAAGAGTTACTTCCCTTACAGTAAACCCTTGATGCCCCCCTTTACCCTTTAATTTGATTTTCTGACTCGGGCCACATCAAACTCATATAAGCCTAAATGATCAATGTACAGTGTAAAAAAAAACACCGAAATTAATGTGACAAGTTGCTAAAAAAGAGACTGGAAACTCTTTCTGTAGCAATTGTTTCCTATTGCATAAATCGAACAAAGGGATCTGAAATGTAATTTTTTCTAATCGCTTCAAACCACGACAAGAAAGCCAGTTACGTTGATTACCATCTCATACGGCAGTTACGCACATGCGAAAAGCACAGAAAACAATGTGACAAGTGGCTAAAAAGAGACTAAAAACTCTTTCAGTAGCAAGGAACTGAAGCATAATTTTTCTAATATCTTCAAACCGCAACAAGAAATCCAATTATGTTGACTACCGTTTCGTACGTGCCAGTTAGGCACATGTGAGAACACCAGAAAATGATGTGACAAGTGGCTAAAAAAAGACTTGAAGACTCTTTTCAGTAGCAACTGCTTCCTATTGCATAAGTCAAACAAAGAGAACTGATTTTTTTTATTTTATTTTTTTTTTCTCCAATCGACAACAAACCCATTTACGTTGACTACCGTCTCGTAGGTGCCCGTTTATGTATCCGCGAAAACATAAAAAAATCGACTGACGGGACGTTTCATAGCAGACGACACCTGTTTCTCAAGTCAAATATAGGGATTTTTCTTTTTTCGTTTTCTCTCACTAGGGCCATTGATTCGGTTGCGATGACTATCTCACCAATATGAGGCGGTTACGTGCTGCGCATGAAATTGTAAAATCAACTTAGACACTTTCGGAGGCAACTGATACCTGTTGCACAAATCAAAGAAAGGTAAATCAAACACTTCCCTGTTTTCATACCAGGGTCAGTTTTGGTGACCGTGCGAGTCAAAAGTCAATGTTATGTTGAACCGCTGCACAAAAAAATAAAATTCAGAAGCAACCGGTTGCTGTTGCAGAAACTTTTTCCGATGAAAAAGAAATCTTGTTTTCGTTTGAAGAATTAAAAAAATAGGCCATAAAGATATAAATAAGATGTAAGAATAACTTATAATAAAAATTTTCTTTGATAGGGTAGAAAACATTGTGGGAAAAGGAGAAAATGCTGGTAACCTGCATTGTCTCCTTTTCTCAGATTATTTTCCAAAGCCTTCTCTTTTAGGGGTGTTAAAAGGCGTCACTGTATGGTAAGGGGTCAATAAGGATAAACATATACCCTCCCCTCCCAATCATCCAATCAAATCTCATCCCTCTGTGAAATTATCCAATCACAGAAGCTTTTAGGAAAGCAGAATGGGTGCCAACAGCCAATCAGAGAGGCTGTGAGAAATTCAAAAATGGGCCCGGTCTGCCAGTCAGAGAGGCTTTGAAAATCAAAATGGGCCCAGTCAGCCAATCAGAGCGCTTCAAAATGGCGCCCTTATATAGCGATAAAAAACAGTGAACAAAAAACGGCATAAAAGTGGATTTAAAGTCTTTCTTAAAGGCTGCTGTGCAGTCCTTGGCAAATTGCCAGGCATGCACCATCCACACATGCCAGATTTCACTGAAAAAAGGCCAAAATTCAAGAAAACAAGGTGGCAGAAGACCTTGTTTTGGTCTTTTCAAGCCCCTTGCAAGAGTTACTTCCCTTACAGTAAACCCTTGATGCCCCCCCTTTACCCTTTAATTTGATTTTCTGACTCGGGCCACATCAAACTCATATAAGCCTAAATGATCAATGTACAGTGTAAAAAAAAACACCGAAATTAATGTGACAAGTTGCTAAAAAAGAGACTGGAAACTCTTTCTGTAGCAATTGTTTCCTATTGCATAAATCGAACAAAGGGATCTGAAATGTAATTTTTTCTAATCGCTTCAAACCACGACAAGAAAGCCAGTTACGTTGATTACCATCTCATACGGCAGTTACGCACATGCGAAAAGCACAGAAAACAATGTGACAAGTGGCTAAAAAGAGACTAAAAACTCTTTCAGTAGCAAGGAACTGAAGCATAATTTTTCTAATATCTTCAAACCGCAACAAGAAATCCAATTATGTTGACTACCGTTTCGTACGTGCCAGTTAGGCACATGCGAGAACACCAGAAAATGATGTGACAAGTGGCTAAAAAAAGACTTGAAGACTCTTTTCAGTAGCAACTGCTTCCTATTGCATAAGTCAAACAAAGAGAACTGATTTTTTTTATTTTATTTTTTTTTTCTCCAATCGACAACAAACCCATTTACGTTGACTACCGTCTCGTAGGTGCCGGTTACGTATCCGCGAAAACATAAAAAAATCGACTGACGGGACGTTTCATAGCAGAGGACACCTGTTTCTCAAGTCAAATATAGGGATTTTTCTTTTTTCGTTTTCTCTCACTAGGGCCATTGATTCGGTTGCGATGACTATCTCACCAATATGAGGCGGTTACGTGCTGCGCATGAAATTGTAAAATCAACTTAGACACTTTCGGAGGCAACTGATACCTGTTGCACAAATCAAAGAAAGGTAAATCAAACACTTCCCTGTTTTCATACCAGGGTCAGTTTTGGTGACCGTGCGAGTCAAAAGTCAATGTTATGTTGAACCGCTGCACAAAAAAATAAAATTCAGAAGCAACCGGTTGCTGTTGCAGAAACTTTTTCCGATGAAAAAGAAATCTTGTTTTCGTTTGAAGAATTAAAAGAATAGGCCATAAAGATATAAATAAGATGTAAGAATAACTTATAATAAAATTTTTCTTTGATAGGGTAGAAAACATTGTGGGAAAAGGAGAAAATGCTGGTAACCTGCATTGTCTCCTTTTCTCAGATTATTTTCCAAAGCCTTCTCTTTTAGGGGTGTTAAAAGGCGTCACTGTATGGTAAGGGGTCAATAAGGATAAACATATACCCTCCCCTCCCAATCATCCAATCAAATCTCATCCCTCTGTGAAATTATCCAATCACAGAAGCTTTTAGGAAAGCAGAATGGGTGCCAACAGCCAATCAGAGAGGCTGTGAGAAATTCAAAAATGGGCCCGGTCTGCCAGTCAGAGAGGCTTTGAAAATCAAAATGGGCCCAGTCAGCCAATCAGAGCGCTTCAAAATGGCGCCCTTATATAGCGATAAAAAACAGTGAACAAAAAACGGCATAAAAGTGGATTTAAAGTCTTTCTTAAAGGCTGCTGTGCAGTCCTTGGCAAATTGCCAGGCATGCACCATCCACACATGCCTGATTTCACTGAAAAAAGGCCAAAATTCAAGAAAACAAGGTGGCAGAAGACCTTGTTTTGGTCTTTTCAAGCCCCTTGCAAGAGTTACTTCCCTTACAGTAAACCCTTGATGCCCCCCCTTTACCCTTTAATTTGATTTTCTGACTCGGGCCACATCAAACTCATATAAGCCTAAATGATCAATGTACAGTGTAAAAAAAAAACACCGAAATTAATGTGACAAGTTGCTAAAAAAGAGACTGGAAACTCTTTCTGTAGCAATTGTTTCCTATTGCATAAATCGAACAAAGGGATCTGAAATGTAATTTTTTCTAATCGCTTCAAACCACGACAAGAAAGCCAGTTACGTTGATTACCATCTCATACGGCAGTTACGCACATGCGAAAAGCACAGAAAACAATGTGACAAGTGGCTAAAAAGAGACTAAAAACTCTTTCAGTAGCAAGGAACTGAAGCATAATTTTTCTAATATCTTCAAACCGCAACAAGAAATCCAATTATGTTGACTACCGTTTCGTACGTGCCAGTTAGGCACATGCGAGAACACCAGAAAATGATGTGACAAGTGGCTAAAAAAAGACTTGAAGACTCTTTTCAGTAGCAACTGCTTCCTATTGCATAAGTCAAACAAAGAGAACTGATTTTTTTTATTTTATTTTTTTTTTCTCCATTCGACAACAAACCCATTTACGTTGACTACCGTCTCGTAGGTGCCCGTTTATGTATCCGCGAAAACATAAAAAAATCGACTGACAGGACGTTTCATAGCAGACGACACCTGTTTCTCAAGTCAAATATAGGGATTTTTCTTTTTTCGTTTTCTCTCACTAGGGCCATTGATTCGGTTGCGATGACTATCTCACCAATATGAGGCGGTTACGTGCTGCGCATGAAATTGTAAAATCAACTAAGACACTTTCGGAGGCAACTGATACCTGTTGCACAAATCAAAGAAAGGTAAATCAAACACTTCCCTGTTTTCATACCAGGGTCAGTTTTGGTGACCGTGCGAGTCAAAAGTCAATGTTATGTTGAACCGCTGCACAAAAAAATAAAATTCAGAAGCAACCGGTTGCTGTTGCAGAAACTTTTTCCGATGAAAAAGAAATCTTGTTTTCGTTTGAAGAATTAAAAAAATAGGCCATAAAGATATAAATAAGATGTAAGAATAACTTATAATAAAAATTTTCTTTGATAGGGTAGAAAACATTGTGGGAAAAGGAGAAAATGCTGGTAACCTGCATTGTCTCCTTTTCTCAGATTATTTTCCAAAGCCTTCTCTTTTAGGGGTGTTAAAAGGCGTCACTGTATGGTAAGGGGTCAATAAGGATAAACATATACCCTCCCCTCCCAATCATCCAATCAAATCTCATCCCTCTGTGAAATTATCCAATCACAGAAGCTTTTAGGAAAGCAGAATGGGTGCCAACAGCCAATCAGAGAGGCTGTGAGAAATTCAAAAATGGGCCCGGTCTGCCAGTCAGAGAGGCTTTGAAAATCAAAATGGGCCCAGTCAGCCAATCAGAGCGCTTCAAAATGGCGCCCTTATATAGCGATAAAAAACAGTGAACAAAAAACGGCATAAAAGTGGATTTAAAGTCTTTCTTAAAGGCTGCTGTGCAGTCCTTGGCAAATTGCCAGGCATGCACCATCCACACATGCCAGATTTCACTGAAAAAAGGCCAAAATTCAAGAAAACAAGGTGGCAGAAGACCTTGTTTTGGTCTTTTCAAGCCCCTTGCAAGAGTTACTTCCCTTACAGTAAACCCTTGATGCCCCCCCTTTACCCTTTAATTTGATTTTCTGACTCGGGCCACATCAAACTCGTATAAGCCTAAATGATCAATGTACAGTGTAAAAAAAACACCGAAATTAATGTGACAAGTTGCTAAAAAAGAGACTGGAAACTCTTTCTGTAGCAATTGTTTCCTATTGCATAAATCGAACAAAGGGATCTGAAATGTAATTTTTTCTAATCGCTTCAAACCACGACAAGAAAGCCAGTTACGTTGATTACCATCTCATACGGCAGTTACGCACATGCGAAAAGCACAGAAAACAATGTGACAAGTGGCTAAAAAGAGACTAAAAACTCTTTCAGTAGCAAGGAACTGAAGCATAATTTTTCTAATATCTTCAAACCGCAACAAGAAATCCAATTATGTTGACTACCGTTTCGTACGTGCCTGTTAGGCACATGCGAGAACACCAGAAAATGATGTGACAAGTGGCTAAAAAAAGACTTGAAGACTCTTTTCAGTAGCAACTGCTTCCTATTGCATAAGTCAAACAAAGAGAACTAATTTTTTTTATTTTATTTATTTTTTCTCCAATCGACAACAAACCCATTTACGTTGACTACCGTCTCGTAGGTGCCCGTTTATGTATCCGCGAAAACATAAAAAAATCGACTGACGGGACGTTTCATAGCAGACGACACCTGTTTCTCAAGTCAAATATAGGGATTTTTCTTTTTTCGTTTTCTCTCACTAGGGCCATTGATTCGGTTGCAATGACTATCTCACCAATATGAGGCGGTTACGTGCTGCGCATGAATTTGTAAAATCAACTTAGACACTTTCGGAGGCAACTGATACCTGTTGCACAAATCAAAGAAAGGTAAATCAAACACTTCCCTGTTTTCATACCAGGGTCAGTTTTGGTGACCGTGCGAGTCAAAAGTCAATGTTATGTTGAACCGCTGCACAAAAAAATAAAATTCAGAAGCAACCGGTTGCTGTTGCAGAAACTTTTTCCGATGAAAAAGAAATCTTGTTTTCGTTTGAAGAATTAAAAAAATAGGCCATAAAGATATAAATAAGATGTAAGAATAACTTATAATAAAAATTTTCTTTGATAGGGTAGAAAACATTGTGGGAAAAGGAGAAAATGCTGGTAACCTGCATTGTCTCCTTTTCTCAGATTATTTTCCAAAGCCTTCTCTTTTAGGGGTGTTAAAAGGCGTCACTGTATGGTAAGGGGTCAATAAGGATAAACATATACCCTCCCCTCCCAATCATCCAATCAAATCTCATCCCTCTGTGAAATTATCCAATCACAGAAGCTTTTAGGAAAGCAGAATGGGTGCCAACAGCCAATCAGAGAGGCTGTGAGAAATTCAAAAATGGGCCCGGTCTGCCAGTCAGAGAGGCTTTGAAAATCAAAATGGGCCCAGTCAGCCAATCAGAGCGCTTCAAAATGGCGCCCTTATATAGCGATAAAAAACAGTGAACAAAAAACGGCATAAAAGTGGATTTAAAGTCTTTCTTAAAGGCTGCTGTGCAGTCCTTGGCAAATTGCCAGGCATGCACCATCCACACATGCCAGATTTCACTGAAAAAAGGCCAAAATTCAAGAAAACAAGGTGGCAGAAGACCTTGTTTTGGTCTTTTCAAGCCCCTTGCAAGAGTTACTTCCCTTACAGTAAACCCTTGATGCCCCCCCTTTACCCTTTAATTTGATTTTCTGACTCGGGCCACATCAAACTCATATAAGCCTAAATGATCAATGTACAGTGTAAAAAAAAACACCGAAATTAATGTGACAAGTTGCTAAAAAAGAGACTGGAAACTCTTTCTGTAGCAATTGTTTCCTATTGCATAAATCGAACAAAGGGATCTGAAATGTAATTTTTTCTAATCGCTTCAAACCACGACAAGAAAGCCAGTTACGTTGATTACCATCTCATACGGCAGTTACGCACATGCGAAAAGCACAGAAAACAATGTGACAAGTGGCTAAAAAGAGACTAAAAACTCTTTCAGTAGCAAGGAACTGAAGCATAATTTTTCTAATATCTTCAAACCGCAACAAGAAATCCAATTATGTTGACTACCGTTTCGTACGTGCCAGTTAGGCACATGCGAGAACACCAGAAAATGATGTGACAAGTGGCTAAAAAAAGACTTGAAGACTCTTTTCAGTAGCAACTGCTTCCTATTGCATAAGTCAAACAAAGAGAACTGATTTTTTTTATTTTATTTTTTTTTTCTCCAATCGACAACAAACCCATTTACGTTGACTACCGTCTCGTAGGTGCCCGTTTATGTATCCGCGAAAACATAAAAAAATCGACTGACGGGACGTTTCATAGCAGACGACACCTGTTTCTCAAGTCAAATATAGGGATTTTTCTTTTTTCGTTTTCTCTCACTAGGGCCATTGATTCGGTTGCGATGACTATCTCACCAATATGAGGCGGTTACGTGCTGCGCATGAAATTGTAAAATCAACTTAGACACTTTCGGAGGCAACTGATACCTGTTGCACAAATCAAAGAAAGGTAAATCAAACACTTCCCTGTTTTCATACCAGGGTCAGTTTTGGTGACCGTGCGAGTCAAAAGTCAATGTTATGTTGAACCGCTGCACAAAAAAATAAAATTCAGAAGCAACCGGTTGCTGTTGCAGAAACTTTTTCCGATGAAAAAGAAATCTTGTTTTCGTTTGAAGAATTAAAAAAATAGGCCATAAAGATATAAATAAGATGTAAGAATAACTTATAATAAAAATTTTCTTTGATAGGGTAGAAAACATTGTGGGAAAAGGAGAAAATGCTGGTAACCTGCATTGTCTCCTTTTCTCAGATTATTTTCCAAAGCCTTCTCTTTTAGGGGTGTTAAAAGGCGTCACTGTATGGTAAGGGGTCAATAAGGATAAACATATACCCTCCCCTCCCAATCATCCAATCAAATCTCATCCCTCTGTGAAATTATCCAATCACAGAAGCTTTTAGGAAAGCAGAATGGGTGCCAACAGCCAATCAGAGAGGCTGTGAGAAATTCAAAAATGGGCCCGGTCTGCCAGTCAGAGAGGCTTTGAAAATCAAAATGGGCCCAGTCAGCCAATCAGAGCGCTTCAAAATGGCGCCCTTATATAGCGATAAAAAACAGTGAACAAAAAACGGCATAAAAGTGGATTTAAAGTCTTTCTTAAAGGCTGCTGTGCAGTCCTTGGCAAATTGCCAGGCATGCACCATCCACACATGCCAGATTTCTCTGAAAAAAGGCCAAAATTCAAGAAAACAAGGTGGCAGAAGACCTTGTTTTGGTCTTTTCAAGCCCCTTGCAAGAGTTACTTCCCTTACAGTAAACCCTTGATGCCCCCCTTTACCCTTTAATTTGATTTTCTGACTCGGGCCACATCAAACTCATATAAGCCTAAATGATCAATGTACAGTGTAAAAAAAAACACCGAAATTAATGTGACAAGTTGCTAAAAAAGAGACTGGAAACTCTTTCTGTAGCAATTGTTTCCTATTGCATAAATCGAACAAAGGGATCTGAAATGTAATTTTTTCTAATCGCTTCAAACCACGACAAGAAAGCCAGTTACGTTGATTACCATCTCATACGGCAGTTACGCACATGCGAAAAGCACAGAAAACAATGTGACAAGTGGCTAAAAAGAGACTAAAAACTCTTTCAGTAGCAAGGAACTGAAGCATAATTTTTCTAATATCTTCAAACCGCAACAAGAAATCCAATTATGTTGACTACCGTTTCGTACGTGCCAGTTAGGCACATGTGAGAACACCAGAAAATGATGTGACAAGTGGCTAAAAAAAGACTTGAAGACTCTTTTCAGTAGCAACTGCTTCCTATTGCATAAGTCAAACAAAGAGAACTGATTTTTTTTATTTTATTTTTTTTTTCTCCAATCGACAACAAACCCATTTACGTTGACTACCGTCTCGTAGGTGCCCGTTTATGTATCCGCGAAAACATAAAAAAATCGACTGACGGGACGTTTCATAGCAGACGACACCTGTTTCTCAAGTCAAATATAGGGATTTTTCTTTTTTCGTTTTCTCTCACTAGGGCCATTGATTCGGTTGCGATGACTATCTCACCAATATGAGGCGGTTACGTGCTGCGCATGAAATTGTAAAATCAACTTAGACACTTTCGGAGGCAACTGATACCTGTTGCACAAATCAAAGAAAGGTAAATCAAACACTTCCCTGTTTTCATACCAGGGTCAGTTTTGGTGACCGTGCGAGTCAAAAGTCAATGTTATGTTGAACCGCTGCACAAAAAAATAAAATTCAGAAGCAACCGGTTGCTGTTGCAGAAACTTTTTCCGATGAAAAAGAAATCTTGTTTTCGTTTGAAGAATTAAAAAAATAGGCCATAAAGATATAAATAAGATGTAAGAATAACTTATAATAAAAATTTTCTTTGATAGGGTAGAAAACATTGTGGGAAAAGGAGAAAATGCTGGTAACCTGCATTGTCTCCTTTTCTCAGATTATTTTCCAAAGCCTTCTCTTTTAGGGGTGTTAAAAGGCGTCACTGTATGGTAAGGGGTCAATAAGGATAAACATATACCCTCCCCTCCCAATCATCCAATCAAATCTCATCCCTCTGTGAAATTATCCAATCACAGAAGCTTTTAGGAAAGCAGAATGGGTGCCAACAGCCAATCAGAGAGGCTGTGAGAAATTCAAAAATGGGCCCGGTCTGCCAGTCAGAGAGGCTTTGAAAATCAAAATGGGCCCAGTCAGCCAATCAGAGCGCTTCAAAATGGCGCCCTTATATAGCGATAAAAAACAGTGAACAAAAAACGGCATAAAAGTGGATTTAAAGTCTTTCTTAAAGGCTGCTGTGCAGTCCTTGGCAAATTGCCAGGCATGCACCATCCACACATGCCAGATTTCACTGAAAAAAGGCCAAAATTCAAGAAAACAAGGTGGCAGAAGACCTTGTTTTGGTCTTTTCAAGCCCCTTGCAAGAGTTACTTCCCTTACAGTAAACCCTTGATGCCCCCCCTTTACCCTTTAATTTGATTTTCTGACTCGGGCCACATCAAACTCATATAAGCCTAAATGATCAATGTACAGTGTAAAAAAAAACACCGAAATTAATGTGACAAGTTGCTAAAAAAGAGACTGGAAACTCTTTCTGTAGCAATTGTTTCCTATTGCATAAATCGAACAAAGGGATCTGAAATGTAATTTTTTCTAATCGCTTCAAACCACGACAAGAAAGCCAGTTACGTTGATTACCATCTCATACGGCAGTTACGCACATGCGAAAAGCACAGAAAACAATGTGACAAGTGGCTAAAAAGAGACTAAAAACTCTTTCAGTAGCAAGGAACTGAAGCATAATTTTTCTAATATCTTCAAACCGCAACAAGAAATCCAATTATGTTGACTACCGTTTCGTACGTGCCAGTTAGGCACATGCGAGAACACCAGAAAATGATGTGACAAGTGGCTAAAAAAAGACTTGAAGACTCTTTTCAGTAGCAACTGCTTCCTATTGCATAAGTCAAACAAAGAGAACTGATTTTTTTTATTTTATTTTTTTTTTCTCCAATCGACAACAAACCCATTTACGTTGACTACCGTCTCGTAGGTGCCGGTTACGTATCCGCGAAAACATAAAAAAATCGACTGACGGGACGTTTCATAGCAGAGGACACCTGTTTCTCAAGTCAAATATAGGGATTTTTCTTTTTTCGTTTTCTCTCACTAGGGCCATTGATTCGGTTGCGATGACTATCTCACCAATATGAGGCGGTTACGTGCTGCGCATGAAATTGTAAAATCAACTTAGACACTTTCGGAGGCAACTGATACCTGTTGCACAAATCAAAGAAAGGTAAATCAAACACTTCCCTGTTTTCATACCAGGGTCAGTTTTGGTGACCGTGCGAGTCAAAAGTCAATGTTATGTTGAACCGCTGCACAAAAAAATAAAATTCAGAAGCAACCGGTTGCTGTTGCAGAAACTTTTTCCGATGAAAAAGAAATCTTGTTTTCGTTTGAAGAATTAAAAGAATAGGCCATAAAGATATAAATAAGATGTAAGAATAACTTATAATAAAATTTTTCTTTGATAGGGTAGAAAACATTGTGGGAAAAGGAGAAAATGCTGGTAACCTGCATTGTCTCCTTTTCTCAGATTATTTTCCAAAGCCTTCTCTTTTAGGGGTGTTAAAAGGCGTCACTGTATGGTAAGGGGTCAATAAGGATAAACATATACCCTCCCCTCCCAATCATCCAATCAAATCTCATCCCTCTGTGAAATTATCCAATCACAGAAGCTTTTAGGAAAGCAGAATGGGTGCCAACAGCCAATCAGAGAGGCTGTGAGAAATTCAAAAATGGGCCCGGTCTGCCAGTCAGAGAGGCTTTGAAAATCAAAATGGGCCCAGTCAGCCAATCAGAGCGCTTCAAAATGGCGCCCTTATATAGCGATAAAAAACAGTGAACAAAAAACGGCATAAAAGTGGATTTAAAGTCTTTCTTAAAGGCTGCTGTGCAGTCCTTGGCAAATTGCCAGGCATGCACCATCCACACATGCCTGATTTCACTGAAAAAAGGCCAAAATTCAAGAAAACAAGGTGGCAGAAGACCTTGTTTTGGTCTTTTCAAGCCCCTTGCAAGAGTTACTTCCCTTACAGTAAACCCTTGATGCCCCCCCTTTACCCTTTAATTTGATTTTCTGACTCGGGCCACATCAAACTCATATAAGCCTAAATGATCAATGTACAGTGTAAAAAAAAAACACCGAAATTAATGTGACAAGTTGCTAAAAAAGAGACTGGAAACTCTTTCTGTAGCAATTGTTTCCTATTGCATAAATCGAACAAAGGGATCTGAAATGTAATTTTTTCTAATCGCTTCAAACCACGACAAGAAAGCCAGTTACGTTGATTACCATCTCATACGGCAGTTACGCACATGCGAAAAGCACAGAAAACAATGTGACAAGTGGCTAAAAAGAGACTAAAAACTCTTTCAGTAGCAAGGAACTGAAGCATAATTTTTCTAATATCTTCAAACCGCAACAAGAAATCCAATTATGTTGACTACCGTTTCGTACGTGCCAGTTAGGCACATGCGAGAACACCAGAAAATGATGTGACAAGTGGCTAAAAAAAGACTTGAAGACTCTTTTCAGTAGCAACTGCTTCCTATTGCATAAGTCAAACAAAGAGAACTGATTTTTTTTATTTTATTTTTTTTTTCTCCATTCGACAACAAACCCATTTACGTTGACTACCGTCTCGTAGGTGCCCGTTTATGTATCCGCGAAAACATAAAAAAATCGACTGACAGGACGTTTCATAGCAGACGACACCTGTTTCTCAAGTCAAATATAGGGATTTTTCTTTTTTCGTTTTCTCTCACTAGGGCCATTGATTCGGTTGCGATGACTATCTCACCAATATGAGGCGGTTACGTGCTGCGCATGAAATTGTAAAATCAACTAAGACACTTTCGGAGGCAACTGATACCTGTTGCACAAATCAAAGAAAGGTAAATCAAACACTTCCCTGTTTTCATACCAGGGTCAGTTTTGGTGACCGTGCGAGTCAAAAGTCAATGTTATGTTGAACCGCTGCACAAAAAAATAAAATTCAGAAGCAACCGGTTGCTGTTGCAGAAACTTTTTCCGATGAAAAAGAAATCTTGTTTTCGTTTGAAGAATTAAAAAAATAGGCCATAAAGATATAAATAAGATGTAAGAATAACTTATAATAAAAATTTTCTTTGATAGGGTAGAAAACATTGTGGGAAAAGGAGAAAATGCTGGTAACCTGCATTGTCTCCTTTTCTCAGATTATTTTCCAAAGCCTTCTCTTTTAGGGGTGTTAAAAGGCGTCACTGTATGGTAAGGGGTCAATAAGGATAAACATATACCCTCCCCTCCCAATCATCCAATCAAATCTCATCCCTCTGTGAAATTATCCAATCACAGAAGCTTTTAGGAAAGCAGAATGGGTGCCAACAGCCAATCAGAGAGGCTGTGAGAAATTCAAAAATGGGCCCGGTCTGCCAGTCAGAGAGGCTTTGAAAATCAAAATGGGCCCAGTCAGCCAATCAGAGCGCTTCAAAATGGCGCCCTTATATAGCGATAAAAAACAGTGAACAAAAAACGGCATAAAAGTGGATTTAAAGTCTTTCTTAAAGGCTGCTGTGCAGTCCTTGGCAAATTGCCAGGCATGCACCATCCACACATGCCAGATTTCACTGAAAAAAGGCCAAAATTCAAGAAAACAAGGTGGCAGAAGACCTTGTTTTGGTCTTTTCAAGCCCCTTGCAAGAGTTACTTCCCTTACAGTAAACCCTTGATGCCCCCCCTTTACCCTTTAATTTGATTTTCTGACTCGGGCCACATCAAACTCGTATAAGCCTAAATGATCAATGTACAGTGTAAAAAAAACACCGAAATTAATGTGACAAGTTGCTAAAAAAGAGACTGGAAACTCTTTCTGTAGCAATTGTTTCCTATTGCATAAATCGAACAAAGGGATCTGAAATGTAATTTTTTCTAATCGCTTCAAACCACGACAAGAAAGCCAGTTACGTTGATTACCATCTCATACGGCAGTTACGCACATGCGAAAAGCACAGAAAACAATGTGACAAGTGGCTAAAAAGAGACTAAAAACTCTTTCAGTAGCAAGGAACTGAAGCATAATTTTTCTAATATCTTCAAACCGCAACAAGAAATCCAATTATGTTGACTACCGTTTCGTACGTGCCTGTTAGGCACATGCGAGAACACCAGAAAATGATGTGACAAGTGGCTAAAAAAAGACTTGAAGACTCTTTTCAGTAGCAACTGCTTCCTATTGCATAAGTCAAACAAAGAGAACTAATTTTTTTTATTTTATTTATTTTTTCTCCAATCGACAACAAACCCATTTACGTTGACTACCGTCTCGTAGGTGCCCGTTTATGTATCCGCGAAAACATAAAAAAATCGACTGACGGGACGTTTCATAGCAGACGACACCTGTTTCTCAAGTCAAATATAGGGATTTTTCTTTTTTCGTTTTCTCTCACTAGGGCCATTGATTCGGTTGCAATGACTATCTCACCAATATGAGGCGGTTACGTGCTGCGCATGAATTTGTAAAATCAACTTAGACACTTTCGGAGGCAACTGATACCTGTTGCACAAATCAAAGAAAGGTAAATCAAACACTTCCCTGTTTTCATACCAGGGTCAGTTTTGGTGACCGTGCGAGTCAAAAGTCAATGTTATGTTGAACCGCTGCACAAAAAAATAAAATTCAGAAGCAACCGGTTGCTGTTGCAGAAACTTTTTCCGATGAAAAAGAAATCTTGTTTTCGTTTGAAGAATTAAAAAAATAGGCCATAAAGATATAAATAAGATGTAAGAATAACTTATAATAAAAATTTTCTTTGATAGGGTAGAAAACATTGTGGGAAAAGGAGAAAATGCTGGTAACCTGCATTGTCTCCTTTTCTCAGATTATTTTCCAAAGCCTTCTCTTTTAGGGGTGTTAAAAGGCGTCACTGTATGGTAAGGGGTCAATAAGGATAAACATATACCCTCCCCTCCCAATCATCCAATCAAATCTCATCCCTCTGTGAAATTATCCAATCACAGAAGCTTTTAGGAAAGCAGAATGGGTGCCAACAGCCAATCAGAGAGGCTGTGAGAAATTCAAAAATGGGCCCGGTCTGCCAGTCAGAGAGGCTTTGAAAATCAAAATGGGCCCAGTCAGCCAATCAGAGCGCTTCAAAATGGCGCCCTTATATAGCGATAAAAAACAGTGAACAAAAAACGGCATAAAAGTGGATTTAAAGTCTTTCTTAAAGGCTGCTGTGCAGTCCTTGGCAAATTGCCAGGCATGCACCATCCACACATGCCAGATTTCACTGAAAAAAGGCCAAAATTCAAGAAAACAAGGTGGCAGAAGACCTTGTTTTGGTCTTTTCAAGCCCCTTGCAAGAGTTACTTCCCTTACAGTAAACCCTTGATGCCCCCCCTTTACCCTTTAATTTGATTTTCTGACTCGGGCCACATCAAACTCGTATAAGCCTAAATGATCAATGTACAGTGTAAAAAAAAACACCGAAATTAATGTGACAAGTTGCTAAAAAAGAGACTGGAAACTCTTTCTGTAGCAATTGTTTCCTATTGCATAAATCGAACAAAGGGATCTGAAATGTAATTTTTTCTAATCGCTTCAAACCACGACAAGAAAGCCAGTTACGTTGATTACCATCTCATACGGCAGTTACGCACATGCGAAAAGCACAGAAAACAATGTGACAAGTGGCTAAAAAGAGACTAAAAACTCTTTCAGTAGCAAGGAACTGAAGCATAATTTTTCTAATATCTTCAAACCGCAACAAGAAATCCAATTATGTTGACTACCGTTTCGTACGTGCCAGTTAGGCACATGCGAGAACACCAGAAAATGATGTGACAAGTGGCTAAAAAAAGACTTGAAGACTCTTTTCAGTAGCAACTGCTTCCTATTGCATAAGTCAAACAAAGAGAACTAATTTTTTTTATTTTATTTTTTTTTTCTCCAATCGACAACAAACCCATTTACGTTGACTACCGTCTCGTAGGTGCCGGTTACGTATCCGCGAAAACATAAAAAAATCGACTGACGGGACGTTTCATAGCAGACGACACCTGTTTCTCAAGTCAAATATAGGGATTTTTCTTTTTTCGTTTTCTCTCACTAGGGCCATTGATTCGGTTGCGATGACTATCTCACCAATATGAGGCGGTTACGTGCTGCGCATGAAATTGTAAAATCAACTTAGACACTTTCGGAGGCAACTGATACCTGTTGCACAAATCAAAGAAAGGTAAATCAAACACTTCCCTGTTTTCATACCAGGGTCAGTTTTGGTGACCGTGCGAGTCAAAAGTCAATGTTATGTTGAACCGCTGCACAAAAAAATAAAATTCAGAAGCAACCGGTTGCTGTTGCAGAAACTTTTTCCGATGAAAAAGAAATCTTGTTTTCGTTTGAAGAATTAAAAAAATAGGCCATAAAGATATAAATAAGATGTAAGAATAACTTATTATAAAAATTTTCTTTGATAGGGTAGAAAACATTGTGGGAAAAGGAGAAAATGCTGGTAACCTGCATTGTCTCCTTTTCTCAGATTATTTTCCAAAGCCTTCTCTTTTAGGGGTGTTAAAAGGCGTCACTGTATGGTAAGGGGTCAATAAGGATAAACATATACCCTCCCCTCCCAATCATCCAATCAAATCTCATCCCTCTGTGAAATTATCCAATCACAGAAGCTTTTAGGAAAGCAGAATGGGTGCCAACAGCCAATCAGAGAGGCTGTGAGAAATTCAAAAATGGGCCCGGTCTGCCAGTCAGAGAGGCTTTGAAAATCAAAATGGGCCCAGTCAGCCAATCAGAGCGCTTCAAAATGGCGCCCTTATATAGCGATAAAAAACAGTGAACAAAAAACGGCATAAAAGTGGATTTAAAGTCTTTCTTAAAGGCTGCTGTGCAGTCCTTGGCAAATTGCCAGGCATGCACCATCCACACATGCCAGATTTCTCTGAAAAAAGGCCAAAATTCAAGAAAACAAGGTGGCAGAAGACCTTGTTTTGGTCTTTTCAAGCCCCTTGCAAGAGTTACTTCCCTTACAGTAAACCCTTGATGCCCCCCTTTACCCTTTAATTTGATTTTCTGACTCGGGCCACATCAAACTCATATAAGCCTAAATGATCAATGTACAGTGTAAAAAAAAACACCGAAATTAATGTGACAAGTTGCTAAAAAAGAGACTGGAAACTCTTTCTGTAGCAATTGTTTCCTATTGCATAAATCGAACAAAGGGATCTGAAATGTAATTTTTTCTAATCGCTTCAAACCACGACAAGAAAGCCAGTTACGTTGATTACCATCTCATACGGCAGTTACGCACATGCGAAAAGCACAGAAAACAATGTGACAAGTGGCTAAAAAGAGACTAAAAACTCTTTCAGTAGCAAGGAACTGAAGCATAATTTTTCTAATATCTTCAAACCGCAACAAGAAATCCAATTATGTTGACTACCGTTTCGTACGTGCCAGTTAGGCACATGCGAGAACACCAGAAAATGATGTGACAAGTGGCTAAAAAAAGACTTGAAGACTCTTTTCAGTAGCAACTGCTTCCTATTGCATAAGTCAAACAAAGAGAACTGATTTTTTTTATTTTATTTTTTTTTTCTCCAATCGACAACAAACCCATTTACGTTGACTACCGTCTCGTAGGTGCCGGTTACGTATCCGCGAAAACATAAAAAAATCGACTGACGGGACGTTTCATAGCAGACGACACCTGTTTCTCAAGTCAAATATAGGGATTTTTCTTTTTTCGTTTTCTCTCACTAGGGCCATTGATTCGGTTGCGATGACTATCTCACCAATATGAGGCGGTTACGTGCTGCGCATGAAATTGTAAAATCAACTTAGACACTTTCGGAGGCAACTGATACCTGTTGCACAAATCAAAGAAAGGTAAATCAAACACTTCCCTGTTTTCATACCAGGGTCAGTTTTGGTGACCGTGCGAGTCAAAAGTCAATGTTATGTTGAACCGCTGCACAAAAAAATAAAATTCAGAAGCAACCGGTTGCTGTTGCAGAAACTTTTTCCGATGAAAAAGAAATCTTGTTTTCGTTTGAAGAATTAAAAAAATAGGCCATAAAGATATAAATAAGATGTAAGAATAACTTATAATAAAAATTTTCTTTGATAGGGTAGAAAACATTGTGGGAAAAGGAGAAAATGCTGGTAACCTGCATTGTCTCCTTTTCTCAGATTATTTTCCAAAGCCTTCTCTTTTAGGGGTGTTAAAAGGCGTCACTGTATGGTAAGGGGTCAATAAGGATAAACATATACCCTCCCCTCCCAATCATCCAATCAAATCTCATCCCTCTGTGAAATTATCCAATCACAGAAGCTTTTAGGAAAGCAGAATGGGTGCCAACAGCCAATCAGAGAGGCTGTGAGAAATTCAAAAATGGGCCCGGTCTGCCAGTCAGAGAGGCTTTGAAAATCAAAATGGGCCCAGTCAGCCAATCAGAGCGCTTCAAAATGGCGCCCTTATATAGCGATAAAAAACAGTGAACAAAAAACGGCATAAAAGTGGATTTAAAGTCTTTCTTAAAGGCTGCTGTGCAGTCCTTGGCAAATTGCCAGGCATGCACCATCCACACATGCCAGATTTCACTAAAAAAAGGCCAAAATTCAAGAAAACAAGGTGGCAGAAGACCTTGTTTTGGTCTTTTCAAGCCCCTTGCAAGAGTTACTTCCCTTACAGTAAACCCTTGATGCCCCCCCTTTACCCTTTAATTTGATTTTCTGCCTCGGGCCACATCAAACTCATATAAGCCTAAATGATCAATGTACAGTGTAAAAAAAAACACCGAAATTAATGTGACAAGTTGCTAAAAAAGAGAGTGGAAACTCTTTCTGTAGCAATTGTTTCCTATTGCATAAATCGAACAAAGGGATCTGAAATGTAATTTTTTCTAATCGCTTCAAACCACGACAAGAAAGCCCGTTACGTTGATTACCATCTCATACGGCAGTTACGCACATGCGAAAAGCACAGAAAACAATGTGACAAGTGGCTAAAAAGAGACTAAAAACTCTTTCAGTAGCAAGGAACTGAAGCATAATTTTTCTAATATCTTCAAACCGCAACAAGAAATCCAATTATGTTGACTACCGTTTCGTACGTGCCAGTTAGGCACATGCGAGAACACCAGAAAATGATGTGACAAGTGGCTAAAAAAAGACTTGAAGACTCTTTTCAGTAGCAACTGCTTCCTATTGCATAAGTCAAACAAAGAGAACTGATTTTTTTTATTTTATTTTTTTTTCTCCAATCGACAACAAACCCATTTACGTTGACTACCGTCTCGTAGGTGCCGGTTACGTATCCGCGAAAACATAAAAAAATCGACTGACGGGACGTTTCATAGCAGACGACACCTGTTTCTCAAGTCAAATATAGGGATTTTTCTTTTTTCGTTTTCTCTCACTAGGGCCATTGATTCGGTTGCGATGACTATCTCACCAATATGAGGCGGTTACGTGCTGCGCATGAAATTGTAAAATCAACTTAGACACTTTCGGAGGCAACTGATACCTGTTGCACAAATCAAAGAAAGGTAAATCAAACACTTCCCTGTTTTCATACCAGGGTCAGTTTTGGTGACCGTGCGAGTCAAAAGTCAATGTTATGTTGAACCGCTGCACAAAAAAATAAAATTCAGAAGCAACCGGTTGCTGTTGCAGAAACTTTTTCCGATGAAAAAGAAATCTTGTTTTCGTTTGAAGAATTAAAAAAATAGGCCATAAAGATATAAATAAGATGTAAGAATAACTTATAATAAAAATTTTCTTTGATAGGGTAGAAAACATTGTGGGAAAAGGAGAAAATGCTGGTAACCTGCATTGTCTCCTTTTCTCAGATTATTTTCCAAAGCCTTCTCTTTTAGGGGTGTTAAAAGGCGTCACTGTATGGTAAGGGGTCAATAAGGATAAACATATACCCTCCCCTCCCAATCATCCAATCAAATCTCATCCCTCTGTGAAATTATCCAATCACAGAAGCTTTTAGGAAAGCAGAATGGGTGCCAACAGCCAATCAGAGAGGCTGTGAGAAATTCAAAAATGGGCCCGGTCTGCCAGTCAGAGAGGCTTTGAAAATCAAAATGGGCCCAGTCAGCCAATCAGAGCGCTTCAAAATGGCGCCCTTATATAGCGATAAAAAACAGTGAACAAAAAACGGCATAAAAGTGGATTTAAAGTCTTTCTTAAAGGCTGCTGTGCAGTCCTTGGCAAATTGCCAGGCATGCACCATCCACACATGCCAGATTTCACTGAAAAAAGGCCAAAATTCAAGAAAACAAGGTGGCAGAAGACCTTGTTTTGGTCTTTTCAAGCCCCTTGCAAGAGTTACTTCCCTTACAGTAAACCCTTGATGCCCCCCCTTTACCCTTTAATTTGATTTTCTGACTCGGGCCACATCAAACTCATATAAGCCTAAATGATCAATGTACAGTGTAAAAAAAAACACCGAAATTAATGTGACAAGTTGCTAAAAAAGAGAGTGGAAACTCTTTCTGTAGCAATTGTTTCCTATTGCATAAATCGAACAAAGGGATCTGAAATGTAATTTTTTCTAATCGCTTCAAACCACGACAAGAAAGCCCGTTACGTTGATTACCATCTCATACGGCAGTTACGCACATGCGAAAAGCACAGAAAACAATGTGACAAGTGGCTAAAAAGAGACTAAAAACTCTTTCAGTAGCAAGGAACTGAAGCATAATTTTTCTAATATCTTCAAACCGCAACAAGAAATCCAATTATGTTGACTACCGTTTCGTACGTGCCAGTTAGGCACATGCGAGAACACCAGAAAATGATGTGACAAGTGGCTAAAAAAAGACTTGAAGACTCTTTTCAGTAGCAACTGCTTCCTATTGCATAAGTCAAACAAAGAGAACTGATTTTTTTTATTTTATTTTTTTTTCTCCAATCGACAACAAACCCATTTACGTTGACTACCGTCTCGTAGGTGCCGGTTACGTATCCGCGAAAACATAAAAAAATCGACTGACGGGACGTTTCATAGCAGACGACACCTGTTTCTCAAGTCAAATATAGGGATTTTTCTTTTTTCGTTTTCTCTCACTAGGGCCATTGATTCGGTTGCGATGACTATCTCACCAATATGAGGCGGTTACGTGCTGCGCATGAAATTGTAAAATCAACTTAGACACTTTCGGAGGCAACTGATACCTGTTGCACAAATCAAAGAAAGGTAAATCAAACACTTCCCTGTTTTCATACCAGGGTCAGTTTTGGTGACCGTGCGAGTCAAAAGTCAATGTTATGTTGAACCGCTGCACAAAAAAATAAAATTCAGAAGCAACCGGTTGCTGTTGCAGAAACTTTTTCCGATGAAAAAGAAATCTTGTTTTCGTTTGAAGAATTAAAAGAATAGGCCATAAAGATATAAATAAGATGTAAGAATAACTTATAATAAAATTTTTCTTTGATAGGGTAGAAAACATTGTGGGAAAAGGAGAAAATGCTGGTAACCTGCATTGTCTCCTTTTCTCAGATTATTTTCCAAAGCCTTCTCTTTTAGGGGTGTTAAAAGGCGTCACTGTATGGTAAGGGGTCAATAAGGATAAACATATACCCTCCCCTCCCAATCATCCAATCAAATCTCATCCCTCTGTGAAATTATCCAATCACAGAAGCTTTTAGGAAAGCAGAATGGGTGCCAACAGCCAATCAGAGAGGCTGTGAGAAATTCAAAAATGGGCCCGGTCTGCCAGTCAGAGAGGCTTTGAAAATCAAAATGGGCCCAGTCAGCCAATCAGAGCGCTTCAAAATGGCGCCCTTATATAGCGATAAAAAACAGTGAACAAAAAACGGCATAAAAGTGGATTTAAAGTCTTTCTTAAAGGCTGCTGTGCAGTCCTTGGCAAATTGCCAGGCATGCACCATCCACACATGCCAGATTTCACTGAAAAAAGGCCAAAATTCAAGAAAACAAGGTGGCAGAAGACCTTGTTTTGGTCTTTTCAAGCCCCTTGCAAGAGTTACTTCCCTTACAGTAAACCCTTGATGCCCCCCCTTTACCCTTTAATTTGATTTTCTGACTCGGGCCACATCAAACTCGTATAAGCCTAAATGATCAATGTACAGTGTAAAAAAAAACACCGAAATTAATGTGACAAGTTGCTAAAAAAGAGACTGGAAACTCTTTCTGTAGCAATTGTTTCCTATTGCATAAATCGAACAAAGGGATCTGAAATGTAATTTTTTCTAATCGCTTCAAACCACGACAAGAAAGCCAGTTACGTTGATTACCATCTCATACGGCAGTTACGCACATGCGAAAAGCACAGAAAACAATGTGACAAGTGGCTAAAAAGAGACTAAAAACTCTTTCAGTAGCAAGGAACTGAAGCATAATTTTTCTAATATCTTCAAACCGCAACAAGAAATCCAATTATGTTGACTACCGTTTCGTACGTGCCAGTTAGGCACATGCGAGAACACCAGAAAATGATGTGACAAGTGGCTAAAAAAAGACTTGAAGACTCTTTTCAGTAGCAACTGCTTCCTATTGCATAAGTCAAACAAAGAGAACTGATTTTTTTTATTTTATTTTTTTTTTCTCCAATCGACAACAAACCCATTTACGTTGACTACCGTCTCGTAGGTGCCGGTTACGTATCCGCGAAAACATAAAAAAATCGACTGACGGGACGTTTCATAGCAGACGACACCTGTTTCTCAAGTCAAATATAGGGATTTTTCTTTTTTCGTTTTCTCTCACTAGGGCCATTGATTCGGTTGCGATGACTATCTCACCAATATGAGGCGGTTACGTGCTGCGCATGAAATTGTAAAATCAACTTAGACACTTTCGGAGGCAACTGATACCTGTTGCACAAATCAAAGAAAGGTAAATCAAACACTTCCCTGTTTTCATACCAGGGTCAGTTTTGGTGACCGTGCGAGTCAAAAGTCAATGTTATGTTGAACCGCTGCACAAAAAAATAAAATTCAGAAGCAACCGGTTGCTGTTGCAGAAACTTTTTCCGATGAAAAAGAAATCTTGTTTTCGTTTGAAGAATTAAAAAAATAGGCCATAAAGATATAAATAAGATGTAAGAATAACTTATTATAAAAATTTTCTTTGATAGGGTAGAAAACATTGTGGGAAAAGGAGAAAATGCTGGTAACCTGCATTGTCTCCTTTTCTCAGATTATTTTCCAAAGCCTTCTCTTTTAGGGGTGTTAAAAGGCGTCACTGTATGGTAAGGGGTCAATAAGGATAAACATATACCCTCCCCTCCCAATCATCCAATCAAATCTCATCCCTCTGTGAAATTATCGAAGCTTTTAGGAAAGCAGAATGGGTGCCAACAGCCAATCAGAGAGGCTGTGAGAAATTCAAAAATGGGCCCGGTCTGCCAGTCAGAGAGGCTTTGAAAATCAAAATGGGCCCAGTCAGCCAATCAGAGCGCTTCAAAATGGCGCCCTTATATAGCGATAAAAAACAGTGAACAAAAAACGGCATAAAAGTGGATTTAAAGTCTTTCTTAAAGGCTGCTGTGCAGTCCTTGGCAAATTGCCAGGCATGCACCATCCACACATGCCAGATTTCACTGAAAAAAGGCCAAAATTCAAGAAAACAAGGTGGCAGAAGACCTTGTTTTGGTCTTTTCAAGCCCCTTGCAAGAGTTACTTCCCTTACAGTAAACCCTTGATGCCCCCCCTTTACCCTTTAATTTGATTTTCTGACTCGGGCCACATCAAACTCATATAAGCCTAAATGATCAATGTACAGTGTAAAAAAAAACACCGAAATTAATGTGACAAGTTGCTAAAAAAGAGACTGGAAACTCTTTCTGTAGCAATTGTTTCCTATTGCATAAATCGAACAAAGGGATCTGAAATGTAATTTTTTCTAATCGCTTCAAACCACGACAAGAAAGCCAGTTACGTTGATTACCATCTCATACGGCAGTTACGCACATGCGAAAAGCACAGAAAACAATGTGACAAGTGGCTAAAAAGAGACTAAAAACTCTTTCAGTAGCAAGGAACTGAAGCATAATTTTTCTAATATCTTCAAACCGCAACAAGAAATCCAATTATGTTGACTACCGTTTCGTACGTGCCAGTTAGGCACATGCGAGAACACCAGAAAATGATGTGACAAGTGGCTAAAAAAAGACTTGAAGACTCTTTTCAGTAGCAACTGCTTCCTATTGCATAAGTCAAACAAAGAGAACTGATTTTTTTTATTTTATTTTTTTTTTCTCCAATCGACAACAAACCCATTTACGTTGACTACCGTCTCGTAGGTGCCGGTTACGTATCCGCGAAAACATAAAAAAATCGACTGACGGGACGTTTCATAGCAGAGGACACCTGTTTCTCAAGTCAAATATAGGGATTTTTCTTTTTTCGTTTTCTCTCACTAGGGCCATTGATTCGGTTGCGATGACTATCTCACCAATATGAGGCGGTTACGTGCTGCGCATGAAATTGTAAAATCAACTTAGACACTTTCGGAGGCAACTGATACCTGTTGCACAAATCAAAGAAAGGTAAATCAAACACTTCCCTGTTTTCATACCAGGGTCAGTTTTGGTGACCGTGCGAGTCAAAAGTCAATGTTATGTTGAACCGCTGCACAAAAAAATAAAATTCAGAAGCAACCGGTTGCTGTTGCAGAAACTTTTTCCGATGAAAAAGAAATCTTGTTTTCGTTTGAAGAATTAAAAGAATAGGCCATAAAGATATAAATAAGATGTAAGAATAACTTATAATAAAATTTTTCTTTGATAGGGTAGAAAACATTGTGGGAAAAGGAGAAAATGCTGGTAACCTGCATTGTCTCCTTTTCTCAGATTATTTTCCAAAGCCTTCTCTTTTAGGGGTGTTAAAAGGCGTCACTGTATGGTAAGGGGTCAATAAGGATAAACATATACCCTCCCCTCCCAATCATCCAATCAAATCTCATCCCTCTGTGAAATTATCCAATCACAGAAGCTTTTAGGAAAGCAGAATGGGTGCCAACAGCCAATCAGAGAGGCTGTGAGAAATTCAAAAATGGGCCCGGTCTGCCAGTCAGAGAGGCTTTGAAAATCAAAATGGGCCCAGTCAGCCAATCAGAGCGCTTCAAAATGGCGCCCTTATATAGCGATAAAAAACAGTGAACAAAAAACGGCATAAAAGTGGATTTAAAGTCTTTCTTAAAGGCTGCTGTGCAGTCCTTGGCAAATTGCCAGGCATGCACCATCCACACATGCCTGATTTCACTGAAAAAAGGCCAAAATTCAAGAAAACAAGGTGGCAGAAGACCTTGTTTTGGTCTTTTCAAGCCCCTTGCAAGAGTTACTTCCCTTACAGTAAACCCTTGATGCCCCCCCTTTACCCTTTAATTTGATTTTCTGACTCGGGCCACATCAAACTCATATAAGCCTAAATGATCAATGTACAGTGTAAAAAAAAAACACCGAAATTAATGTGACAAGTTGCTAAAAAAGAGACTGGAAACTCTTTCTGTAGCAATTGTTTCCTATTGCATAAATCGAACAAAGGGATCTGAAATGTAATTTTTTCTAATCGCTTCAAACCACGACAAGAAAGCCAGTTACGTTGATTACCATCTCATACGGCAGTTACGCACATGCGAAAAGCACAGAAAACAATGTGACAAGTGGCTAAAAAGAGACTAAAAACTCTTTCAGTAGCAAGGAACTGAAGCATAATTTTTCTAATATCTTCAAACCGCAACAAGAAATCCAATTATGTTGACTACCGTTTCGTACGTGCCAGTTAGGCACATGCGAGAACACCAGAAAATGATGTGACAAGTGGCTAAAAAAAGACTTGAAGACTCTTTTCAGTAGCAACTGCTTCCTATTGCATAAGTCAAACAAAGAGAACTGATTTTTTTTATTTTATTTTTTTTTCTCCAATCGACAACAAACCCATTTACGTTGACTACCGTCTCGTAGGTGCCGGTTACGTATCCGCGAAAACATAAAAAAATCGACTGACGGGACGTTTCATAGCAGAGGACACCTGTTTCTCAAGTCAAATATAGGGATTTTTCTTTTTTCGTTTTCTCTCACTAGGGCCATTGATTCGGTTGCGATGACTATCTCACCAATATGAGGCGGTTACGTGCTGCGCATGAAATTGTAAAATCAACTTAGACACTTTCGGAGGCAACTGATACCTGTTGCACAAATCAAAGAAAGGTAAATCAAACACTTCCCTGTTTTCATACCAGGGTCAGTTTTGGTGACCGTGCGAGTCAAAAGTCAATGTTATGTTGAACCGCTGCACAAAAAAATAAAATTCAGAAGCAACCGGTTGCTGTTGCAGAAACTTTTTCCGATGAAAAAGAAATCTTGTTTTCGTTTGAAGAATTAAAAGAATAGGCCATAAAGATATAAATAAGATGTAAGAATAACTTATAATAAAATTTTTCTTTGATAGGGTAGAAAACATTGTGGGAAAAGGAGAAAATGCTGGTAACCTGCATTGTCTCCTTTTCTCAGATTATTTTCCAAAGCCTTCTCTTTTAGGGGTGTTAAAAGGCGTCACTGTATGGTAAGGGGTCAATAAGGATAAACATATACCCTCCCCTCCCAATCATCCAATCAAATCTCATCCCTCTGTGAAATTATCCAATCACAGAAGCTTTTAGGAAAGCAGAATGGGTGCCAACAGCCAATCAGAGAGGCTGTGAGAAATTCAAAAATGGGCCCGGTCTGCCAGTCAGAGAGGCTTTGAAAATCAAAATGGGCCCAGTCAGCCAATCAGAGCGCTTCAAAATGGCGCCCTTATATAGCGATAAAAAACAGTGAACAAAAAACGGCATAAAAGTGGATTTAAAGTCTTTCTTAAAGGCTGCTGTGCAGTCCTTGGCAAATTGCCAGGCATGCACCATCCACACATGCCTGATTTCACTGAAAAAAGGCCAAAATTCAAGAAAACAAGGTGGCAGAAGACCTTGTTTTGGTCTTTTCAAGCCCCTTGCAAGAGTTACTTCCCTTACAGTAAACCCTTGATGCCCCCCCTTTACCCTTTAATTTGATTTTCTGACTCGGGCCACATCAAACTCATATAAGCCTAAATGATCAATGTACAGTGTAAAAAAAAAACACCGAAATTAATGTGACAAGTTGCTAAAAAAGAGACTGGAAACTCTTTCTGTAGCAATTGTTTCCTATTGCATAAATCGAACAAAGGGATCTGAAATGTAATTTTTTCTAATCGCTTCAAACCACGACAAGAAAGCCAGTTACGTTGATTACCATCTCATACGGCAGTTACGCACATGCGAAAAGCACAGAAAACAATGTGACAAGTGGCTAAAAAGAGACTAAAAACTCTTTCAGTAGCAAGGAACTGAAGCATAATTTTTCTAATATCTTCAAACCGCAACAAGAAATCCAATTATGTTGACTACCGTTTCGTACGTGCCAGTTAGGCACATGCGAGAACACCAGAAAATGATGTGACAAGTGGCTAAAAAAAGACTTGAAGACTCTTTTCAGTAGCAACTGCTTCCTATTGCATAAGTCAAACAAAGAGAACTGATTTTTTTTATTTTATTTTTTTTTTCTCCAATCGACAACAAACCCATTTACGTTGACTACCGTCTCGTAGGTGCCCGTTTATGTATCCGCGAAAACATAAAAAAATCGACTGACGGGACGTTTCATAGCAGACGACACCTGTTTCTCAAGTCAAATATAGGGATTTTTCTTTTTTCGTTTTCTCTCACTAGGGCCATTGATTCGGTTGCGATGACTATCTCACCAATATGAGGCGGTTACGTGCTGCGCATGAAATTGTAAAATCAACTTAGACACTTTCGGAGGCAACTGATACCTGTTGCACAAATCAAAGAAAGGTAAATCAAACACTTCCCTGTTTTCATACCAGGGTCAGTTTTGGTGACCGTGCGAGTCAAAAGTCAATGTTATGTTGAACCGCTGCACAAAAAAATAAAATTCAGAAGCAACCGGTTGCTGTTGCAGAAACTTTTTCCGATGAAAAAGAAATCTTGTTTTCGTTTGAAGAATTAAAAAAATAGGCCATAAAGATATAAATAAGATGTAAGAATAACTTATAATAAAAATTTTCTTTGATAGGGTAGAAAACATTGTGGGAAAAGGAGAAAATGCTGGTAACCTGCATTGTCTCCTTTTCTCAGATTATTTTCCAAAGCCTTCTCTTTTAGGGGTGTTAAAAGGCGTCACTGTATGGTAAGGGGTCAATAAGGATAAACATATACCCTCCCCTCCCAATCATCCAATCAAATCTCATCCCTCTGTGAAATTATCCAATCACAGAAGCTTTTAGGAAAGCAGAATGGGTGCCAACAGCCAATCAGAGAGGCTGTGAGAAATTCAAAAATGGGCCCGGTCTGCCAGTCAGAGAGGCTTTGAAAATCAAAATGGGCCCAGTCAGCCAATCAGAGCGCTTCAAAATGGCGCCCTTATATAGCGATAAAAAACAGTGAACAAAAAACGGCATAAAAGTGGATTTAAAGTCTTTCTTAAAGGCTGCTGTGCAGTCCTTGGCAAATTGCCAGGCATGCACCATCCACACATGCCAGATTTCACTGAAAAAAGGCCAAAATTCAAGAAAACAAGGTGGCAGAAGACCTTGTTTTGGTCTTTTCAAGCCCCTTGCAAGAGTTACTTCCCTTACAGTAAACCCTTGATGCCCCCCCTTTACCCTTTAATTTGATTTTCTGACTCGGGCCACATCAAACTCGTATAAGCCTAAATGATCAATGTACAGTGTAAAAAAAAACACCGAAATTAATGTGACAAGTTGCTAAAAAAGAGACTGGAAACTCTTTCTGTAGCAATTGTTTCCTATTGCATAAATCGAACAAAGGGATCTGAAATGTAATTTTTTCTAATCGCTTCAAACCACGACAAGAAAGCCAGTTACGTTGATTACCATCTCATACGGCAGTTACGCACATGCGAAAAGCACAGAAAACAATGTGACAAGTGGCTAAAAAGAGACTAAAAACTCTTTCAGTAGCAAGGAACTGAAGCATAATTTTTCTAATATCTTCAAACCGCAACAAGAAATCCAATTATGTTGACTACCGTTTCGTACGTGCCAGTTAGGCACATGCGAGAACACCAGAAAATGATGTGACAAGTGGCTAAAAAAAGACTTGAAGACTCTTTTCAGTAGCAACTGCTTCCTATTGCATAAGTCAAACAAAGAGAACTGATTTTTTTTATTTTATTTTTTTTTTCTCCATTCGACAACAAACCCATTTACGTTGACTACCGTCTCGTAGGTGCCCGTTTATGTATCCGCGAAAACATAAAAAAATCGACTGACGGGACGTTTCATAGCAGACGACACCTGTTTCTCAAGTCAAATATAGGGATTTTTCTTTTTTCGTTTTCTCTCACTAGGGCCATTGATTCGGTTGCGATGACTATCTCACCAATATGAGGCGGTTACGTGCTGCGCATGAAATTGTAAAATCAACTAAGACACTTTCGGAGGCAACTGATACCTGTTGCACAAATCAAAGAAAGGTAAATCAAACACTTCCCTGTTTTCATACCAGGGTCAGTTTTGGTGACCGTGCGAGTCAAAAGTCAATGTTATGTTGAACCGCTGCACAAAAAAATAAAATTCAGAAGCAACCGGTTGCTGTTGCAGAAACTTTTTCCGATGAAAAAGAAATCTTGTTTTCGTTTGAAGAATTAAAAAAATAGGCCATAAAGATATAAATAAGATGTAAGAATAACTTATAATAAAAATTTTCTTTGATAGGGTAGAAAACATTGTGGGAAAAGGAGAAAATGCTGGTAACCTGCATTGTCTCCTTTTCTCAGATTATTTTCCAAAGCCTTCTCTTTTAGGGGTGTTAAAAGGCGTCACTGTATGGTAAGGGGTCAATAAGGATAAACATATACCCTCCCCTCCCAATCATCCAATCAAATCTCATCCCTCTGTGAAATTATCCAATCACAGAAGCTTTTAGGAAAGCAGAATGGGTGCCAACAGCCAATCAGAGAGGCTGTGAGAAATTCAAAAATGGGCCCGGTCTGCCAGTCAGAGAGGCTTTGAAAATCAAAATGGGCCCAGTCAGCCAATCAGAGCGCTTCAAAATGGCGCCCTTATATAGCGATAAAAAACAGTGAACAAAAAACGGCATAAAAGTGGATTTAAAGTCTTTCTTAAAGGCTGCTGTGCAGTCCTTGGCAAATTGCCAGGCATGCACCATCCACACATGCCAGATTTCACTGAAAAAAGGCCAAAATTCAAGAAAACAAGGTGGCAGAAGACCTTGTTTTGGTCTTTTCAAGCCCCTTGCAAGAGTTACTTCCCTTACAGTAAACCCTTGATGCCCCCCCTTTACCCTTTAATTTGATTTTCTGACTCGGGCCACATCAAACTCGTATAAGCCTAAATGATCAATGTACAGTGTAAAAAAAACACCGAAATTAATGTGACAAGTTGCTAAAAAAGAGACTGGAAACTCTTTCTGTAGCAATTGTTTCCTATTGCATAAATCGAACAAAGGGATCTGAAATGTAATTTTTTCTAATCGCTTCAAACCACGACAAGAAAGCCAGTTACGTTGATTACCATCTCATACGGCAGTTACGCACATGCGAAAAGCACAGAAAACAATGTGACAAGTGGCTAAAAAGAGACTAAAAACTCTTTCAGTAGCAAGGAACTGAAGCATAATTTTTCTAATATCTTCAAACCGCAACAAGAAATCCAATTATGTTGACTACCGTTTCGTACGTGCCTGTTAGGCACATGCGAGAACACCAGAAAATGATGTGACAAGTGGCTAAAAAAAGACTTGAAGACTCTTTTCAGTAGCAACTGCTTCCTATTGCATAAGTCAAACAAAGAGAACTAATTTTTTTTATTTTATTTATTTTTTCTCCAATCGACAACAGACCCATTTACGTTGACTACCGTCTCGTAGGTGCCCGTTTATGTATCCGCGAAAACATAAAAAAATCGACTGACGGGACGTTTCATAGCAGACGACACCTGTTTCTCAAGTCAAATATAGGGATTTTTCTTTTTTCGTTTTCTCTCACTAGGGCCATTGATTCGGTTGCAATGACTATCTCACCAATATGAGGCGGTTACGTGCTGCGCATGAATTTGTAAAATCAACTTAGACACTTTCGGAGGCAACTGATACCTGTTGCACAAATCAAAGAAAGGTAAATCAAACACTTCCCTGTTTTCATACCAGGGTCAGTTTTGGTGACCGTGCGAGTCAAAAGTCAATGTTATGTTGAACCGCTGCACAAAAAAATAAAATTCAGAAGCAACCGGTTGCTGTTGCAGAAACTTTTTCCGATGAAAAAGAAATCTTGTTTTCGTTTGAAGAATTAAAAAAATAGGCCATAAAGATATAAATAAGATGTAAGAATAACTTATAATAAAAATTTTCTTTGATAGGGTAGAAAACATTGTGGGAAAAGGAGAAAATGCTGGTAACCTGCATTGTCTCCTTTTCTCAGATTATTTTCCAAAGCCTTCTCTTTTAGGGGTGTTAAAAGGCGTCACTGTATGGTAAGGGGTCAATAAGGATAAACATATACCCTCCCCTCCCAATCATCCAATCAAATCTCATCCCTCTGTGAAATTATCCAATCACAGAAGCTTTTAGGAAAGCAGAATGGGTGCCAACAGCCAATCAGAGAGGCTGTGAGAAATTCAAAAATGGGCCCGGTCTGCCAGTCAGAGAGGCTTTGAAAATCAAAATGGGCCCAGTCAGCCAATCAGAGCGCTTCAAAATGGCGCCCTTATATAGCGATAAAAAACAGTGAACAAAAAACGGCATAAAAGTGGATTTAAAGTCTTTCTTAAAGGCTGCTGTGCAGTCCTTGGCAAATTGCCAGGCATGCACCATCCACACATGCCAGATTTCACTGAAAAAAGGCCAAAATTCAAGAAAACAAGGTGGCAGAAGACCTTGTTTTGGTCTTTTCAAGCCCCTTGCAAGAGTTACTTCCCTTACAGTAAACCCTTGATGCCCCCCCTTTACCCTTTAATTTGATTTTCTGACTCGGGCCACATCAAACTCGTATAAGCCTAAATGATCAATGTACAGTGTAAAAAAAAACACCGAAATTAATGTGACAAGTTGCTAAAAAAGAGACTGGAAACTCTTTCTGTAGCAATTGTTTCCTATTGCATAAATCGAACAAAGGGATCTGAAATGTAATTTTTTCTAATCGCTTCAAACCACGACAAGAAAGCCAGTTACGTTGATTACCATCTCATACGGCAGTTACGCACATGCGAAAAGCACAGAAAACAATGTGACAAGTGGCTAAAAAGAGACTAAAAACTCTTTCAGTAGCAAGGAACTGAATCATAATTTTTCTAATATCTTCAAACCGCAACAAGAAATCCAATTATGTTGACTACCGTTTCGTACGTGCCAGTTAGGCACATGCGAGAACACCAGAAAATGATGTGACAAGTGGCTAAAAAAAGACTTGAAGACTCTTTTCAGTAGCAACTGCTTCCTATTGCATAAGTCAAACAAAGAGAACTGATTTTTTTTATTTTATTTTTTTTTTCTCCAATCGACAACAAACCCATTTACGTTGACTACCGTCTCGTAGGTGCCGGTTACGTATCCGCGAAAACATAAAAAAATCGACTGACGGGACGTTTCATAGCAGACGACACCTGTTTCTCAAGTCAAATATAGGGATTTTTCTTTTTTCGTTTTCTCTCACTAGGGCCATTGATTCGGTTGCGATGACTATCTCACCAATATGAGGCGGTTACGTGCTGCGCATGAAATTGTAAAATCAACTTAGACACTTTCGGAGGCAACTGATACCTGTTGCACAAATCAAAGAAAGGTAAATCAAACACTTCCCTGTTTTCATACCAGGGTCAGTTTTGGTGACCGTGCGAGTCAAAAGTCAATGTTATGTTGAACCGCTGCACAAAAAAATAAAATTCAGAAGCAACCGGTTGCTGTTGCAGAAACTTTTTCCGATGAAAAAGAAATCTTGTTTTCGTTTGAAGAATTAAAAGAATAGGCCATAAAGATATAAATAAGATGTAAGAATAACTTATAATAAAATTTTTCTTTGATAGGGTAGAAAACATTGTGGGAAAAGGAGAAAATGCTGGTAACCTGCATTGTCTCCTTTTCTCAGATTATTTTCCAAAGCCTTCTCTTTTAGGGGTGTTAAAAGGCGTCACTGTATGGTAAGGGGTCAATAAGGATAAACATATACCCTCCCCTCCCAATCATCCAATCAAATCTCATCCCTCTGTGAAATTATCCAATCACAGAAGCTTTTAGGAAAGCAGAATGGGTGCCAACAGCCAATCAGAGAGGCTGTGAGAAATTCAAAAATGGGCCCGGTCTGCCAGTCAGAGAGGCTTTGAAAATCAAAATGGGCCCAGTCAGCCAATCAGAGCGCTTCAAAATGGCGCCCTTATATAGCGATAAAAAACAGTGAACAAAAAACGGCATAAAAGTGGATTTAAAGTCTTTCTTAAAGGCTGCTGTGCAGTCCTTGGCAAATTGCCAGGCATGCACCATCCACACATGCCAGATTTCACTGAAAAAAGGCCAAAATTCAAGAAAACAAGGTGGCAGAAGACCTTGTTTTGGTCTTTTCAAGCCCCTTGCAAGAGTTACTTCCCTTACAGTAAACCCTTGATGCCCCCCCTTTACCCTTTAATTTGATTTTCTGACTCGGGCCACATCAAACTCGTATAAGCCTAAATGATCAATGTACAGTGTAAAAAAAAACACCGAAATTAATGTGACAAGTTGCTAAAAAAGAGACTGGAAACTCTTTCTGTAGCAATTGTTTCCTATTGCATAAATCGAACAAAGGGATCTGAAATGTAATTTTTTCTAATCGCTTCAAACCACGACAAGAAAGCCAGTTACGTTGATTACCATCTCATACGGCAGTTACGCACATGCGAAAAGCACAGAAAACAATGTGACAAGTGGCTAAAAAGAGACTAAAAACTCTTTCAGTAGCAAGGAACTGAAGCATAATTTTTCTAATATCTTCAAACCGCAACAAGAAATCCAATTATGTTGACTACCGTTTCGTACGTGCCAGTTAGGCACATGCGAGAACACCAGAAAATGATGTGACAAGTGGCTAAAAAAAGACTTGAAGACTCTTTTCAGTAGCAACTGCTTCCTATTGCATAAGTCAAACAAAGAGAACTGATTTTTTTTATTTTATTTTTTTTTTCTCCAATCGACAACAAACCCATTTACGTTGACTACCGTCTCGTAGGTGCCGGTTACGTATCCGCGAAAACATAAAAAAATCGACTGATGGGACGTTTCATAGCAGACGACACCTGTTTCTCAAGTCAAATATAGGGATTTTTCTTTTTTCGTTTTCTCTCACTAGGGCCATTGATTCGGTTGCGATGACTATCTCACCAATATGAGGCGGTTACGTGCTGCGCATGAAATTGTAAAATCAACTTAGACACTTTCGGAGGCAACTGATACCTGTTGCACAAATCAAAGAAAGGTAAATCAAACACTTCCCTGTTTTCATACCAGGGTCAGTTTTGGTGACCGTGCGAGTCAAAAGTCAATGTTATGTTGAACCGCTGCACAAAAAAATAAAATTCAGAAGCAACCGGTTGCTGTTGCAGAAACTTTTTCCGATGAAAAAGAAATCTTGTTTTCGTTTGAAGAATTAAAAAAATAGGCCATAAAGATATGTATAAGATGTAAGAATAACTTATTATAAAAATTTTCTTTGATAGGGTAGAAAACATTGTGGGAAAAGGAGAAAATGCTGGTAACCTGCATTGTCTCCTTTTCTCAGATTATTTTCCAAAGCCTTCTCTTTTAGGGGTGTTAAAAGGCGTCACTGTATGGTAAGGGGTCAATAAGGATAAACATATACCCTCCCCTCCCAATCATCCAATCAAATCTCATCCCTCTGTGAAATTATCCAATCACAGAAGCTTTTAGGAAAGCAGAATGGGTGCCAACAGCCAATCAGAGAGGCTGTGAGAAATTCAAAAATGGGCCCGGTCTGCCAGTCAGAGAGGCTTTGAAAATCAAAATGGGCCCAGTCAGCCAATCAGAGCGCTTCAAAATGGCGCCCTTATATAGCGATAAAAAACAGTGAACAAAAAACGGCATAAAAGTGGATTTAAAGTCTTTCTTAAAGGCTGCTGTGCAGTCCTTGGCAAATTGCCAGGCATGCACCATCCACACATGCCAGATTTCACTAAAAAAAGGCCAAAATTCAAGAAAACAAGGTGGCAGAAGACCTTGTTTTGGTCTTTTCAAGCCCCTTGCAAGAGTTACTTCCCTTACAGTAAACCCTTGATGCCCCCCCTTTACCCTTTAATTTGATTTTCTGCCTCGGGCCACATCAAACTCATATAAGCCTAAATGATCAATGTACAGTGTAAAAAAAAACACCGAAATTAATGTGACAAGTTGCTAAAAAAGAGAGTGGAAACTCTTTCTGTAGCAATTGTTTCCTATTGCATAAATCGAACAAAGGGATCTGAAATGTAATTTTTTCTAATCGCTTCAAACCACGACAAGAAAGCCCGTTACGTTGATTACCATCTCATACGGCAGTTACGCACATGCGAAAAGCACAGAAAACAATGTGACAAGTGGCTAAAAAGAGACTAAAAACTCTTTCAGTAGCAAGGAACTGAAGCATAATTTTTCTAATATCTTCAAACCGCAACAAGAAATCCAATTATGTTGACTACCGTTTCGTACGTGCCAGTTAGGCACATGCGAGAACACCAGAAAATGATGTGACAAGTGGCTAAAAAAAGACTTGAAGACTCTTTTCAGTAGCAACTGCTTCCTATTGCATAAGTCAAACAAAGAGAACTGATTTTTTTTATTTTATTTTTTTTTCTCCAATCGACAACAAACCCATTTACGTTGACTACCGTCTCGTAGGTGCCGGTTACGTATCCGCGAAAACATAAAAAAATCGACTGACGGGACGTTTCATAGCAGACGACACCTGTTTCTCAAGTCAAATATAGGGATTTTTCTTTTTTCGTTTTCTCTCACTAGGGCCATTGATTCGGTTGCGATGACTATCTCACCAATATGAGGCGGTTACGTGCTGCGCATGAAATTGTAAAATCAACTTAGACACTTTCGGAGGCAACTGATACCTGTTGCACAAATCAAAGAAAGGTAAATCAAACACTTCCCTGTTTTCATACCAGGGTCAGTTTTGGTGACCGTGCGAGTCAAAAGTCAATGTTATGTTGAACCGCTGCACAAAAAAATAAAATTCAGAAGCAACCGGTTGCTGTTGCAGAAACTTTTTCCGATGAAAAAGAAATCTTGTTTTCGTTTGAAGAATTAAAAAAATAGGCCATAAAGATATAAATAAGATGTAAGAATAACTTATAATAAAAATTTTCTTTGATAGGGTAGAAAACATTGTGGGAAAAGGAGAAAATGCTGGTAACCTGCATTGTCTCCTTTTCTCAGATTATTTTCCAAAGCCTTCTCTTTTAGGGGTGTTAAAAGGCGTCACTGTATGGTAAGGGGTCAATAAGGATAAACATATACCCTCCCCTCCCAATCATCCAATCAAATCTCATCCCTCTGTGAAATTATCCAATCACAGAAGCTTTTAGGAAAGCAGAATGGGTGCCAACAGCCAATCAGAGAGGCTGTGAGAAATTCAAAAATGGGCCCGGTCTGCCAGTCAGAGAGGCTTTGAAAATCAAAATGGGCCCAGTCAGCCAATCAGAGCGCTTCAAAATGGCGCCCTTATATAGCGATAAAAAACAGTGAACAAAAAACGGCATAAAAGTGGATTTAAAGTCTTTCTTAAAGGCTGCTGTGCAGTCCTTGGCAAATTGCCAGGCATGCACCATCCACACATGCCAGATTTCACTGAAAAAAGGCCAAAATTCAAGAAAACAAGGTGGCAGAAGACCTTGTTTTGGTCTTTTCAAGCCCCTTGCAAGAGTTACTTCCCTTACAGTAAACCCTTGATGCCCCCCCTTTACCCTTTAATTTGATTTTCTGACTCGGGCCACATCAAACTCGTATAAGCCTAAATGATCAATGTACAGTGTAAAAAAAAACACCGAAATTAATGTGACAAGTTGCTAAAAAAGAGACTGGAAACTCTTTCTGTAGCAATTGTTTCCTATTGCATAAATCGAACAAAGGGATCTGAAATGTAATTTTTTCTAATCGCTTCAAACCACGACAAGAAAGCCAGTTACGTTGATTACCATCTCATACGGCAGTTACGCACATGCGAAAAGCACAGAAAACAATGTGACAAGTGGCTAAAAAGAGACTAAAAACTCTTTCAGTAGCAAGGAACTGAAGCATAATTTTTCTAATATCTTCAAACCGCAACAAGAAATCCAATTATGTTGACTACCGTTTCGTACGTGCCAGTTAGGCACATGCGAGAACACCAGAAAATGATGTGACAAGTGGCTAAAAAAAGACTTGAAGACTCTTTTCAGTAGCAACTGCTTCCTATTGCATAAGTCAAACAAAGAGAACTGATTTTTTTTATTTTATTTTTTTTTTCTCCAATCGACAACAAACCCATTTACGTTGACTACCGTCTCGTAGGTGCCGGTTACGTATCCGCGAAAACATAAAAAAATCGACTGACGGGACGTTTCATAGCAGACGACACCTGTTTCTCAAGTCAAATATAGGGATTTTTTTTTTTTTCGTTTTCTCTCACTAGGGCCATTGATTTGGTTGCGATGACTATCTCACCAATATGAGGCGGTTACGTGCTGCGCATGAAATTGTAAAATCAACTTAGACACTTTCGGAGGCAACTGATACCTGTTGCACAAATCAAAGAAAGGTAAATCAAACACTTCCCTGTTTTCATACCAGGGTCAGTTTTGGTGACCGTGCGAGTCAAAAGTCAATGTTATTTTGAACCGCTGCACAAAAAAATAAAATTCAGAAGCAACCGGTTGCTGTTGCAGAAACTTTTTCCGATGAAAAAGAAATCTTGTTTTCGTTTGAAGAATTAAAAAAATAGGCCATAAAGATATAAATAAGATGTAAGAATAACTTATTATAAAAATTTTCTTTGATAGGGTAGAAAACATTGTGGGAAAAGGAGAAAATGCTGGTAACCTGCATTGTCTCCTTTTCTCAGATTATTTTCCAAAGCCTTCTCTTTTAGGGGTGTTAAAAGGCGTCACTGTATGGTAAGGGGTCAATAAGGATAAACATATACCCTCCCCTCCCAATCATCCAATCAAATCTCATCCCTCTGTGAAATTATCCAATCACAGAAGCTTTTAGGAAAGCAGAATGGGTGCCAACAGCCAATCAGAGAGGCTGTGAGAAATTCAAAAATGGGCCCGGTCTGCCAGTCAGAGAGGCTTTGAAAATCAAAATGGGCCCAGTCAGCCAATCAGAGCGCTTCAAAATGGCGCCCTTATATAGCGATAAAAAACAGTGAACAAAAAACGGCATAAAAGTGTATTTAAAGTCTTTCTTAAAGGCTGCTGTGCAGTCCTTGGCAAATTGCCAGGCATGCACCATCCACACATGCCAGATTTCACTGAAAAAAGGCCAAAATTCAAGAAAACAAGGTGGCAGAAGACCTTGTTTTGGTCTTTTCAAGCCCCTTGCAAGAGTTACTTCCCTTACAGTAAACCCTTGATGCCCCCCCTTTACCCTTTAATTTGATTTTCTGACTCGGGCCACATCAAACTCATATAAGCCTAAATGATCAATGTACAGTGTAAAAAAAAACACCGAAATTAATGTGACAAGTTGCTAAAAAAGAGAGTGGAAACTCTTTCTGTAGCAATTGTTTCCTATTGCATAAATCGAACAAAGGGATCTGAAATGTAATTTTTTCTAATCGCTTCAAACCACGACAAGAAAGCCCGTTACGTTGATTACCATCTCATACGGCAGTTACGCACATGCGAAAAGCACAGAAAACAATGTGACAAGTGGCTAAAAAGAGACTAAAAACTCTTTCAGTAGCAAGGAACTGAAGCATAATTTTTCTAATATCTTCAAACCGCAACAAGAAATCCAATTATGTTGACTACCGTTTCGTACGTGCCAGTTAGGCACATGCGAGAACACCAGAAAATGATGTGACAAGTGGCTAAAAAAAGACTTGAAGACTCTTTTCAGTAGCAACTGCTTCCTATTGCATAAGTCAAACAAAGAGAACTGATTTTTTTTATTTTATTTTTTTTTCTCCAATCGACAACAAACCCATTTACGTTGACTACCGTCTCGTAGGTGCCGGTTACGTATCCGCGAAAACATAAAAAAATCGACTGACGGGACGTTTCATAGCAGACGACACCTGTTTCTCAAGTCAAATATAGGGATTTTTCTTTTTTCGTTTTCTCTCACTAGGGCCATTGATTCGGTTGCGATGACTATCTCACCAATATGAGGCGGTTACGTGCTGCGCATGAAATTGTAAAATCAACTTAGACACTTTCGGAGGCAACTGATACCTGTTGCACAAATCAAAGAAAGGTAAATCAAACACTTCCCTGTTTTCATACCAGGGTCAGTTTTGGTGACCGTGCGAGTCAAAAGTCAATGTTATGTTGAACCGCTGCACAAAAAAATAAAATTCAGAAGCAACCGGTTGCTGTTGCAGAAACTTTTTCCGATGAAAAAGAAATCTTGTTTTCGTTTGAAGAATTAAAAGAATAGGCCATAAAGATATAAATAAGATGTAAGAATAACTTATAATAAAATTTTTCTTTGATAGGGTAGAAAACATTGTGGGAAAAGGAGAAAATGCTGGTAACCTGCATTGTCTCCTTTTCTCAGATTATTTTCCAAAGCCTTCTCTTTTAGGGGTGTTAAAAGGCGTCACTGTATGGTAAGGGGTCAATAAGGATAAACATATACCCTCCCCTCCCAATCATCCAATCAAATCTCATCCCTCTGTGAAATTATCCAATCACAGAAGCTTTTAGGAAAGCAGAATGGGTGCCAACAGCCAATCAGAGAGGCTGTGAGAAATTCAAAAATGGGCCCGGTCTGCCAGTCAGAGAGGCTTTGAAAATCAAAATGGGCCCAGTCAGCCAATCAGAGCGCTTCAAAATGGCGCCCTTATATAGCGATAAAAAACAGTGAACAAAAAACGGCATAAAAGTGGATTTAAAGTCTTTCTTAAAGGCTGCTGTGCAGTCCTTGGCAAATTGCCAGGCATGCACCATCCACACATGCCAGATTTCACTGAAAAAAGGCCAAAATTCAAGAAAACAAGGTGGCAGAAGACCTTGTTTTGGTCTTTTCAAGCCCCTTGCAAGAGTTACTTCCCTTACAGTAAACCCTTGATGCCCCCCCTTTACCCTTTAATTTGATTTTCTGACTCGGGCCACATCAAACTCGTATAAGCCTAAATGATCAATGTACAGTGTAAAAAAAAACACCGAAATTAATGTGACAAGTTGCTAAAAAAGAGACTGGAAACTCTTTCTGTAGCAATTGTTTCCTATTGCATAAATCGAACAAAGGGATCTGAAATGTAATTTTTTCTAATCGCTTCAAACCACGACAAGAAAGCCAGTTACGTTGATTACCATCTCATACGGCAGTTACGCACATGCGAAAAGCACAGAAAACAATGTGACAAGTGGCTAAAAAGAGACTAAAAACTCTTTCAGTAGCAAGGAACTGAAGCATAATTTTTCTAATATCTTCAAACCGCAACAAGAAATCCAATTATGTTGACTACCGTTTCGTACGTGCCAGTTAGGCACATGCGAGAACACCAGAAAATGATGTGACAAGTGGCTAAAAAAAGACTTGAAGACTCTTTTCAGTAGCAACTGCTTCCTATTGCATAAGTCAAACAAAGAGAACTGATTTTTTTTATTTTATTTTTTTTTTCTCCAATCGACAACAAACCCATTTACGTTGACTACCGTCTCGTAGGTGCCGGTTACGTATCCGCGAAAACATAAAAAAATCGACTGACGGGACGTTTCATAGCAGACGACACCTGTTTCTCAAGTCAAATATAGGGATTTTTCTTTTTTCGTTTTCTCTCACTAGGGCCATTGATTCGGTTGCGATGACTATCTCACCAATATGAGGCGGTTACGTGCTGCGCATGAAATTGTAAAATCAACTTAGACACTTTCGGAGGCAACTGATACCTGTTGCACAAATCAAAGAAAGGTAAATCAAACACTTCCCTGTTTTCATACCAGGGTCAGTTTTGGTGACCGTGCGAGTCAAAAGTCAATGTTATGTTGAACCGCTGCACAAAAAAATAAAATTCAGAAGCAACCGGTTGCTGTTGCAGAAACTTTTTCCGATGAAAAAGAAATCTTGTTTTCGTTTGAAGAATTAAAAAAATAGGCCATAAAGATATAAATAAGATGTAAGAATAACTTATTATAAAAATTTTCTTTGATAGGGTAGAAAACATTGTGGGAAAAGGAGAAAATGCTGGTAACCTGCATTGTCTCCTTTTCTCAGATTATTTTCCAAAGCCTTCTCTTTTAGGGGTGTTAAAAGGCGTCACTGTATGGTAAGGGGTCAATAAGGATAAACATATACCCTCCCCTCCCAATCATCCAATCAAATCTCATCCCTCTGTGAAATTATCGAAGCTTTTAGGAAAGCAGAATGGGTGCCAACAGCCAATCAGAGAGGCTGTGAGAAATTCAAAAATGGGCCCGGTCTGCCAGTCAGAGAGGCTTTGAAAATCAAAATGGGCCCAGTCAGCCAATCAGAGCGCTTCAAAATGGCGCCCTTATATAGCGATAAAAAACAGTGAACAAAAAACGGCATAAAAGTGGATTTAAAGTCTTTCTTAAAGGCTGCTGTGCAGTCCTTGGCAAATTGCCAGGCATGCACCATCCACACATGCCAGATTTCACTGAAAAAAGGCCAAAATTCAAGAAAACAAGGTGGCAGAAGACCTTGTTTTGGTCTTTTCAAGCCCCTTGCAAGAGTTACTTCCCTTACAGTAAACCCTTGATGCCCCCCCTTTACCCTTTAATTTGATTTTCTGACTCGGGCCACATCAAACTCATATAAGCCTAAATGATCAATGTACAGTGTAAAAAAAAACACCGAAATTAATGTGACAAGTTGCTAAAAAAGAGACTGGAAACTCTTTCTGTAGCAATTGTTTCCTATTGCATAAATCGAACAAAGGGATCTGAAATGTAATTTTTTCTAATCGCTTCAAACCACGACAAGAAAGCCAGTTACGTTGATTACCATCTCATACGGCAGTTACGCACATGCGAAAAGCACAGAAAACAATGTGACAAGTGGCTAAAAAGAGACTAAAAACTCTTTCAGTAGCAAGGAACTGAAGCATAATTTTTCTAATATCTTCAAACCGCAACAAGAAATCCAATTATGTTGACTACCGTTTCGTACGTGCCAGTTAGGCACATGCGAGAACACCAGAAAATGATGTGACAAGTGGCTAAAAAAAGACTTGAAGACTCTTTTCAGTAGCAACTGCTTCCTATTGCATAAGTCAAACAAAGAGAACTGATTTTTTTTATTTTATTTTTTTTTCTCCAATCGACAACAAACCCATTTACGTTGACTACCGTCTCGTAGGTGCCGGTTACGTATCCGCGAAAACATAAAAAAATCGACTGACGGGACGTTTCATAGCAGACGACACCTGTTTCTCAAGTCAAATATAGGGATTTTTCTTTTTTCGTTTTCTCTCACTAGGGCCATTGATTCGGTTGCGATGACTATCTCACCAATATGAGGCCGTTACGTGCTGCGCATGAAATTGTAAAATCAACTTAGACACTTTCGGAGGCAACTGATACCTGTTGCACAAATCAAAGAAAGGTAAATCAAACACTTCCCTGTTTTCATACCAGGGTCAGTTTTGGTGACCGTGCGAGTCAAAAGTCAATGTTATGTTGAACCGCTGCACAAAAAAATAAAATTCAGAAGCAACCGGTTGCTGTTGCAGAAACTTTTTCCGATGAAAAAGAAATCTTGTTTTCGTTTGAAGAATTAAAAAAATAGGCCATAAAGATATAAATAAGATGTAAGAATAACTTATAATAAAAATTTTCTTTGATAGGGTAGAAAACATTGTGGGAAAAGGAGAAAATGCTGGTAACCTGCATTGTCTCCTTTTCTCAGATTATTTTCCAAAGCCTTCTCTTTTAGGGGTGTTAAAAGGCGTCACTGTATGGTAAGGGGTCAATAAGGATAAACATATACCCTCCCCTCCCAATCATCCAATCAAATCTCATCCCTCTGTGAAATTATCCAATCACAGAAGCTTTTAGGAAAGCAGAATGGGTGCCAACAGCCAATCAGAGAGGCTGTGAGAAATTCAAAAATGGGCCCGGTCTGCCAGTCAGAGAGGCTTTGAAAATCAAAATGGGCCCAGTCAGCCAATCAGAGCGCTTCAAAATGGCGCCCTTATATAGCGATAAAAAACAGTGAACAAAAAACGGCATAAAAGTGGATTTAAAGTCTTTCTTAAAGGCTGCTGTGCATTCCTTGGCAAATTGCCAGGCATGCACCATCCACACATGCCAGATTTCACTGAAAAAAGGCCAAAATTCAAGAAAACAAGGTGGCAGAAGACCTTGTTTTGGTCTTTTCAAGCCCCTTGCAAGAGTTACTTCCCTTACAGTAAACCCTTGATGCCCCCCCTTTACCCTTTAATTTGATTTTCTGACTCGGGCCACATCAAACTCATATAAGCCTAAATGATCAATGTACAGTGTAAAAAAAACCACCGAAATTAATGTGACAAGTTGCTAAAAAAGAGACTGGAAATTCTTTATGTAGCAATTGTTTCCTATTGCATAAATCAAACAAAGGGATCTGAAATGTAATTTTTTCTAATCACTTCAAACCACTACAAGAAAGCCAGTTACGTTGATTACCATCTCATACGGCAGTTACGCACATGCGAAAAACACAGAAAACAATGTGACAAGTGGCTAAAAAGAGACTAAAAACTCTTTCAGTAGCAAGGAACTGAAGCATAATTTTTCTAATATCTTCAAACCGCAACAAGAAATCCAATTATGTTGACTACCGTTTCGTAAGTGCCAGTTAGGCACATGCGAGAACACCAGAAAATGATGTGACAAGTGGCTAAAAAAAGACTTGAAGACTCTTTTCAGTAGCAACTGCTTCCTATTGCATAAGTCAAACAAAGAGAACTGATTTTTTTTATTTTATTTTTTTTTTCTCCAATCGACAACAAACCCATTTACGTTGACTACCGTCTCGTAGGTGCCGGTTACATATCCGCGAAAACATAAAAAAATCGACTGACGGGACGTTTCATAGCAGACGACACCTGTTTCTCAAGTCAAATATAGGGATTTTTCTTTTTTCGTTTTCTCTCACTAGGGCCATTGATTCGGTTGCAATGACTATCTCACCAATATGAGGCGGTTACGTGCTGCGCATGAAATTGTAAAATCAACTTAGACACTTTCGGAGGCAACTGATACCTGTTGCACAAATCAAAGAAAGGTAAATCAAACACTTCCCTGTTTTCATACCAGGGTCAGTTTTGGTGACCGTGCGAGTCAAAAGTCAATGTTATGTTGAACCGCTGCACAAAAAAATAAAATTCAGAAGCAACCGGTTGCTGTTGCAGAAACTTTTTCCGATGAAAAAGAAATCTTGTTTTCGTTTGAAGAATTAAAAAAATAGGCCATAAAGATATAAATAAGATGTAAGAATAACTTATAATAAAAATTTTCTTTGATAGGGTAGAAAACATTGTGGGAAAAGGAGAAAATGCTGGTAACCTGCATTGTCTCCTTTTCTCAGATTATTTTCCAAAGCCTTCTCTTTTAGGGGTGTTAAAAGGCGTCACTGTATGGTAAGGGGTCAATAAGGATAAACATATACCCTCCCCTCCCAATCATCCAATCAAATCTCATCCCTCTGTGAAATTACCCAATCTCAGAAGCTTTTAGGAAAGCAGAATGGGTGCCAACAGCCAATCAGAGAGGCTGTGAGAAATTCAAAAATGGGCCTGGTCTGCCAGTCAGAGAGGCTTTGAAAATCAAAATGGGCCCAGTCAGCCAATCAGAGCGCTTCAAAATGGCGCCCTTATATAGCGATAAAAAACAGTGAACAAAAAACGGCATAAAAATGGATTTAAAGTCTTTCTTAAAGGCTGCTGTGCGGTCCTTGGCAAATTGCCAGGCATGCACCATCCACACATGCCAGATTTCACTGAAAAAAGGCCAAAATTCAAGAAAACAAGGTGGCAGAAGACCTTGTTTTGGTCTTTTCAAGCCCCTTGCAAGAGTTACTTCCCTTACAGTAAACCCTTGATGCCCCCCCTTTACCCTTTAATTTGATTTTCTGACTCGGGCCACATCAAACTCATATAAGCCTAAATGATCAATAGACAGTGTAAAAAAAAAACACCGAAATTAATGTGACAAGTTGCTAAAAAAGAGACTGGAAACCCTTTCTGTAGCAATTGTTTCCTATTGCATAAATCAAACAAAGGGATCTGAAATGTAATTTTTTCTAATCGCTTCAAACCACGACAAGAAAGCCAGTTACGTTGATTACCATCTCATACGGCAGTTACGCACATGCGAAAAGCACAGAAAACAATGTGACAAGTGGCTAAAAAGAGACTAAAAACTCTTTCAGTAGCAAGGAACTGAAGCATAATTTTTCTAATATCTTCAAACCGCAACAAGAAATCCAATTATGTTGACTACCGTTTCGTACGTGCCAGTTAGGCACATGCGAGAACACCAGAAAATGATGTGACAAGTGGCTAAAAAAAGACTTGAAGACTCTTTTCAGTAGCAACTGCTTCCTATTGCATAAGTCAAACAAAGAGAACTGATTTTTTTTATTTTATTTTTTTTTTCTGCAATCGACAACAAACCCATTTACGTTGACTACCGTCTCGTAGGTGCCAGTTACATATCCGTGAAAACATAAAAAAATAGACTGACGGGACGTTTCATAGCAGACGACACCTGTTTCTCAAGTCAAATATAGGGATTTTTCTTTTTTCGTTTTCTCTCACTAGGGCCATTGATTCGGTTGCGATGACTATCTCACCAATATGAGGCGGTTACGTGCTGCGCATGAAATTGTAAAATCAACTTAGACACTTTCGGAGGCAACTGATACCTGTTGCACAAATCAAAGAAAGGTAAATCAAACACTTCCCTGTTTTCATACCAGGGTCAGTTTTGGTGACCGTGCGAGTCAAAAGTCAATGTTATGTTGAACCGCTGCACAAAAAAATAAAATTCAGAAGCAACCGGTTGCTGTTGCAGAAACTTTTTCCGATGAAAAAGAAATCTTGTTTTCGTTTGAAGAATTAAAAAAATAGGCCATAAAGATATAAATAAGATGTAAGAATAACTTATAATAAAAATTTTCTTTGATAGGGTAGAAAACATTGTGGGAAAAGGAGAAAATGCTGGTAACCTGCATTGTCTCCTTTTCTCAGATTATTTTCCAAAGCCTTCTCTTTTAGGGGTGTTAAAAGGCGTCACTGTATGGTAAGGGGTCAATAAGGATAAACATATACCCTCCCCTCCCAATCATCCAATCAAATCTCATCCCTCTGTGAAATTATCCAATCACAGAAGCTTTTAGGAAAGCAGAATGGGTGCCAACAGCCAATCAGAGAGGCTGTGAGAAATTCAAAAATGGGCCCGGTCTGCCAGTCAGAGAGGCTTTGAAAATCAAAATGGGCCCAGTCAGCCAATCAGAGCGCTTCAAAATGGCGCCCTTATATAGCGATAAAAAACAGTGAACAAAAAACGACATAAGAGTGGATTTAAAGTATTTCTTAAAGGCTGCTGTGCAGTCCTTGGCAAATTGCCAGGCATGCACCATCCACACATGCCAGATTTCACTGAAAAAAGGCCAAAATTCAAGAAAACAAGGTGGCAGAAGACCTTGTTTTGGTCTTTTCAAGCCCCTTGCAAGAGTTACTTCCCTTACAGTAAACCCTTGATGCCCCCCCTTTACCCTTTAATTTGATTTTCTGACTCGGGCCACATCAAACTCATATAAGCCTAAATGATCAATGTACAGTGTAAAAAAAAACACCGAAATTAATGTGACAAGTTGCTAAAAAAGAGAGTGGAAACTCTTTCTGTAGCAATTGTTTCCTATTGCATAAATCAAACAAAGGGATCTGAAATGTAATTTTTTCTAATCGCTTCAAACCACTACAAGAAAGCCAGTTACGTTGATTACCATCTCATACGGCAGTTACGCACATGCGAAAAGCACAGAAAACAATGTGACAAGTGGCTAAAAAGAGACTAAAAACTCTTTCAGTAGCAAGGAACTGAAGCATAATTTTTCTAATATCTTCAAACCGCAACAAGAAATCCAATTATGTTGACTACCGTTTCATACGTGCCAGTTAGGCACATGCGAGAACACCAGAAAATGATGTGACAAGTGGCTAAAAAAAGACTTGAAGACTCTTTTCAGTAGCAACTGCTTCCTATTGCATAAGTCAAACAAAGAGAACTGATTTTTTTTATTTTATTTTTTTTTTCTCCAATCGACAAAAAACCCATTTACGTTGACTACCGTCTCGTAGGTGCCGGTTACATATCCGCGAAAACATAAAAAAATAGACTGACGGGACGTTTCATAGCAGACGACACCTGTTTCTCAAGTCAAATATAGGGATTTTTCTTTTTTCGTTTTCTCTCACTAGGGCCATTGATTCGGTTGCGATGACTATCTCACCAATATGAGGCGGTTACGTGCTGCGCATGAAATTGTAAAATCAACTTAGACACTTTCGGAGGCAACTGATACCTGTTGCACAAATCAAAGAAAGGTAAATCAAACACTTCCCTGTTTTCATACCAGGGTCAGTTTTGGTGACCGTGCGAGTCAAAAGTCAATGTTATGTTGAACCGCTGCACAAAAAAAATAAAATTCAGAAGCAACCGGTTGCTGTTGCAGAAACTTTTTCCGATGAAAAAGAAATCTTGTTTTCGTTTGAAGAATTAAAAAAATAAGCCATAAAGATATAAATAAGATGTAAGAATAACTTATAATAAAAATTTTCTTTGATAGGGTAGAAAACATTGTGGGAAAAGGAGAAAATGCTGGTAACCTGCATTGTCTCCTTTTCTCAGATTATTTTCCAAAGCCTTCTCTTTTAGGGGTGTTAAAAGGCGTCACTGTATGGTAAGGGGTCAATAAGGATAAACATATACCCTCCCCTCCCAATCATCCAATCAAATCTCATCCCTCTGTGAAATTATCCAATCACAGAAGCTTTTAGGAAAGCAGAATGGGTGCCAACAGCCAATCAGAGAGGCTGTGAGAAATTCAAAAATGGGCCCGGTCTGCCAGTCAGAGAGGCTTTGAAAATCAAAATGGGCCCAGTCAGCCAATCAGAGCGCTTCAAAATGGCGCCCTTATATAGCGATAAAAAACAGTGAACAAAAAACGGCATAAAAGTGGATTTAAAGTCTTTCTTAAAGGCTGCTGTGCAGTCCTTGGCAAATTGCCAGGCATGCACCATCCACACATGCCAGATTTCACTGAAAAAAGGCCAAAATTCAAGAAAACAAGGTGGCAGAAGACCTTGTTTTGGTCTTTTCAAGCCCCTTGCAAGAGTTACTTCCCTTACAGTAAACCCTTGATGCCCCCCCTTTACCCTTTAATTTGATTTTCTGACTCGGGCCACATCAAACTCATATAAGCCTAAATGATCAATGTACAGTGTAAAAAAAAACACCGAAATTAATGTGACAAGTTGCTAAAAAAGAGACTGGAAATTCTTTCTGTAGCAATTGTTTCCTATTGCATAAATCAAACAAAGGGATCTGAAATGTAATTTTTTCTAATCGCTTCAAACCACTACAAGAAAGCCAGTTACGTTGATTACCATCTCATACGGCAGTTACGCACATGCGAAAAGCACAGAAAACAATGTGACAAGTGGCTAAAAAGAGACTAAAACCTCTTTCAGTAGCAAGGAACTGAAGCATAATTTTTCTAATATCTTCAAACCGCAACAAGAAATCCAATTATGTTGACTACCGTTTCGTACGTGCCAGTTAGGCACATGCGAGAACACCAGAAAATGATGTGACAAGTGGCTAAAAAAAGACTTGAAGACTCTTTTCAGTAGCAACTGCTTCCTATTGCATAAGTCAAACAAAGAGAACTGATTTTTTTTATTTTATTTTTTTTTTCTCCAATCGACAACAAACCCATTTACGTTGACTACCGTCTCGTAGGTGCCGTTTACATATCCGCGAAAACATAAAAAAATCTACTGACGGGACGTTTCATAGCAGACGACACCTGTTTCTCAAGTCAAATATAGGGATTTTTCTTTTTTCGTTTTCTCTCACTAGGGCCATTGATTCGGTTGCAATGACTATCTCACCAATATGAGGCGGTTACGTGCTGCGCATGAAATTGTAAAATCAACTTAGACACTTTCGGAGGCAACTGATACCTGTTGCACAAATCAAAGAAAGGTAAATCAAACACTTCCCTGTTTTAATACAGGGTCAGTTTTGGTGACCGTGCGAGTAAAAAGTCAATGTTATGTTGAACCGCTGCACAAAAAAATAAAATTCAGAAGCAACCGGTTGCTGTTGCAGAAACTTTTTCCGATGAAAAAGAAATCTTGTTTTCATTTGAAGAATTAAAAAAATAGGCCATAAAGATATAAATAAGATGTAAGAATAACTTATAATAAAAATTTTCTTTGATAGGGTAGAAAACATTGTGGGAAAAGGAGAAAATGCTGGTAACCTGCATTGTCTCCTTTTCTCAGATTATTTTCCAAAGCCTTCTCTTTTAGGGGTGTTAAAAGGCGTCACTGTATGGTAAGGGGTCAATAAGGATAAACATATACCCTCCCCTCCCAATCATCCAATCAAATCTCATCCCTCTGTGAAATTACCCAATCTCAGAAGCTTTTAGGAAAGCAGAATGGGTGCCAACAGCCAATCAGAGAGGCTGTGAGAAATTCAAAAATGGGCCCGGTCTGCCAGTCAGAGAGGCTTTGAAAATCAAAATGGGCCCAGTCAGCCAATCAGAGCGCTTCAAAATGGCGCCCTTATATAGCGATAAAAAACAGTGAACAAAAAACGGCATAAAAGTGTATTTAAAGTCTTTCTTAAAGGCTGCTGTGCAGTCCTTGGCAAATTGCCAGGCATGCACCATCCACACATGCCAGATTTCACTGAAAAAAGGCCAAAATTCAAGAAAACAAGGTGGCAGAAGACCTTGTTTTGGTCTTTTCAAGCCCCTTGCAAGAGTTACTTCCCTTACAGTAAACCCTTGATGCCCCCCCTTTACCCTTTAATTTGATTTTCTGACTCGGGCCACATCAAACTCATATAAGCCTAAATGATCAATGTACAGTGTAAAAAAAAAACACCGAAATTAATGTGACAAGTTGCTAAAAAAGAGACTGGAAACCCTTTCTGTAGCAATTGTTTCCTATTGCATAAATCAAACAAAGGGATCTGAAATGTAATTTTTTCTAATCGCTTCAAACCACGACAAGAAAGCCAGTTACGTTGATTACCATCTCATACGGCAGTTACGCACATGCGAAAAGCACAGAAAACAATGTGACAAGTGGCTAAAAAGAGACTAAAAACTCTTTCAGTAGCAAGGAACTGAATCATAATTTTTCTAATATCTTCAAACCGCAACAAGAAATCCAATTATGTTGACTACCGTTTCGTAAGTGCCAGTTAGGCACATGCGAGAACACCAGAAAATGATGTGACAAGTGGCTAAAAAAAGACTTGAAGACTCTTTTCAGTAGCAACTGCTTCCTATTGCATAAGTCAAACAAAGAGAACTGATTTTTTTTATTTTATTTTTTTTTTCTCCAATCGACAACAAACCCATTTACATTGACTACCGTCTCGTAGGTGCCGGTTACATATCTGCGAAAACATAAAAAAATCGACTGACGGGATGTTTCATAGCAGACGACACCTGTTTCTCAAGTCAAATATAGGGATTTTTCTTTTTTCGTTTTCTCTCACTAGGGCCATTGATTCGGTTGCAATGACTATCTCACCAATATGAGGCGGTTACGTGCTGCGCATGAAATTGTAAAATCAACTTAGACACTTTCGGAGGCAACTGATACCTGTTGCACAAATCAAAGAAAGGTAAATCAAACACTTCCCTGTTTTCATACCAGGGTCAATTTTGGTGACCGTGCGAGTAAAAAGTCAATGTTATATTGAACCGCTGCACAAAAAAATAAAATTCAGAAGCAACCGGTTGCTGTTGCAGAAACTTTTTCCGATGAAAAAGAAATCTTGTTTTCATTTGAAGAATTAAAAAAATAGGCCATAAAGATATAAATAAGATGTAAGAATAACTTATAATAAGAATTTTCTTTGATAGGGTAGAAAACATTGTGGGAAAAGGAGAAAATGCTGGTAACCTGCATTGTCTCCTTTTCTCAGATTATTTTCCAAAGCCTTCTCTTTTAGGGGTGTTAAAAGGCGTCACTGTATGGTAAGGGGTCAATAAGGATAAACATATACCCTCCCCTCCCAATCATCCAATCAAATCTCATCCCTCTGTGAAATTACCCAATCTCAGAAGCTTTTAGGAAAGCAGAATGGGTGCCAACAGCCAATCAGAGAGGCTGTGAGAAATTCAAAAATGGGCCCGGTCTGCCAGTCAGAGAGGCTTTGAAAATCAAAATGGGCCCAGTCAGCCAATCAGAGCGCTTCAAAATGGCGCCCTTATATAGCGATAAAAAACAGTGAACAAAAAACGGCATAAAAGTGGATTTAAAGTCTTTCTTAAAGGCTGCTGTGCAGTCCTTGGCAAATTGCCAGGCATGCACCATCCACACATGCCAGATTTCACTGAAAAAAGGCCAAAATTCAAGAAAACAAGGTGGCAGAAGACCTTGTTTTGGTCTTTTCAAGCCCCTTGCAAGAGTTACTTCCCTTACAGTAAACCCTTGATGCCCCCCCTTTACCCTTTAATTTGATTTTCTGACTCGGGCCACATCAAACTCATATAAGCCTAAATGATCAATGTACAGTGTAAAAAAAAAACACCGAAATTAATGCGACAAGTTGCTAAAAAAGAGACTGGAAACCCTTTCTGTAGCAATTGTTTCCTATTGCATAAATCAAACAAAGGGATCTGAAATGTAATTTTTTCTAATCGCTTCAAACCACGACAAGAAAGCCAGTTACGTTGATTACCATCTCATACGGCAGTTACACACATGCGAAAAGCACAGAAAACAATGTGACAAGTGGCTAAAAAGAGACTAAAAACTCTTTCAGTAGCAAGGAACTGAAGCATAATTTTTCTAATATCTTCAAACCGCAACAAGAAATCCAATTATGTTGACTACCGTTTCGTACGTGCCAGTTAGGCACATGCGAGAACACCAGAAAATGATGTGACAAGTGGCTAAAAAAAGACTTGAAGACTCTTTTCAGTAGCAACTGCTTCCTATTGCATAAGTCAAACAAAGAGAACTGATTTTTTTTATTTTATTTTTTTTTCTCCAATCGACAACAAACCCATTTACGTTGACTACCGTCTCGTAGGTGCCAGTTACATATCCGCGAAAACATAAAAAAATAGACTGACGGGACGTTTCATAGCAGACGACACCTGTTTCTCAAGTCAAATATAGGGATTTTTCTTTTTTCGTTTTCTCTCACTAGGGCCATTGATTCGGTTGCGATGACTATCTCACCAATATGAGGCGGTTACGTGCTGCGCATGAAATTGTAAAATCAACTTAGACACTTTCGGAGGCAACTGATACCTGTTGCACAAATCAAAGAAAGGTAAATCAAACACTTCCCTGTTTTCATACCAGGGTCAGTTTTGGTGACCGTGCGAGTCAAAAGTCAATGTTATGTTGAACCGCTGCACAAAAAAATAAAATTCAGAAGCAACCGGTTGCTGTTGCAGAAACTTTTTCCGATGAAAAAGAAATCTTGTTTTCGTTTGAAGAATTAAAAAAATAGGCCATAAAGATATAAATAAGATGTAAGAATAACTTATAATAAAAATTTTCTTTGATAGGGTAGAAAACATTGTGGGAAAAGGAGAAAATGCTGGTAACCTGCATTGTCTCCTTTTCTTAGATTATTTTCCAAAGCCTTCTCTTTTAGGGGTGTTAAAAGGCGTCACTGTATGGTAAGGGGTCAATAAGGATAAACATATACCCTCCCCTCCCAATCATCCAATCAAATCTCATCCCTCTGTGAAATTACCCAATCTCAGAAGCTTTTAGGAAAGCAGAATGGGTGCCAACAGCCAATCAGAGAGGCTGTGAGAAATTCAAAAATGGGCCCGGTCTGCCAGTCAGAGAGGCTTTGAAAATCAAAATGGGCCCAGTCAGCCAATCAGAGCGCTTCAAAATGGCGCCCTTATATAGCGATAAAAAACAGTGAACAAAAAACGGCATAAAAGTGGATTTAAAGTCTTTCTTAAAGGCTGCTGTGCAGTCCTTGGCAAATTGCCAGGCATGCACCATCCACACATGCCAGATTTCACTGAAAAAAGGCCAAAATTCAAGAAAACAAGGTGGCAGAAGACCTTGTTTTGGTCTTTTCAAGCCCCTTGCAAGAGTTACTTCCTTACAGTAAACCCTTGATGCCCCCCCTTTACCCTTTAATTTGATTTTCTGACTCGGGCCACATCAAACTCATATAAGCCTAAATGATCAATGTACAGTGTAAAAAAAAAACACCGAAATTAATGTGACAAGTTGCTAAAAAAGAGACTGGAAACTCTTTCTGTAGCAATTGTTTCCTATTGCATAAATCAAACAAAGGGATCTGAAATGTAATTTTTTCTAATCCCTTCAAACCACGACAAGAAAGCCAGTTACGTTGATTACCATCTCATACGGCAGTTACGCACATGCGAAAAGCACAGAAAACAATGTGACAAGTGGCTAAAAAGAGACTAAAAACTCTTTCAGTAGCAAGGAACTGAAGCATAATTTTTCTAATATCTTCAAACCGCAACAAGAAATCCAATTATGTTGACTACCGTTTCGTACGTGCCAGTTAGGCACATGCGAGAACACCAGAAAATGATGTGACAAGTGGCTAAAAAAAGACTTGAAGACTCTTTTCAGTAGCAACTGCTTCCTATTGCATAAGTCAAACAAAGAGAACTGATTTTTTTTATTTTTTTTTTTCTCCAATCGACAACAAACCCATTTACGTTGACTACTGTCTCGTAGGTGCCGGTTACATATCCGCGAAAACATAAAAAAATTGACTGACGGGACGTTTCATAGCAGACGACACCTGTTTCTCAAGTCAAATATAGGGATTTTTCTTTTTTCGTTTTCTCTCACTAGGGCCATTGATTCGGTTGCGATGACTATCTCACCAATATGAGGCGGTTACGTGCTGCGCATGAAATTGTAAAATCAACTTAGACACTTTCGGAGGCAACTGATACCTGTTGCACAAATCAAAGAAAGGTAAATCAAACACTTCCCTGTTTTCATACCAGGGTCAATTTTGGTGACCGTGCGAGTCAAAAGTCAATGTTATGTTGAACCGCTGCACAAAAAAATAAAATTCAGAAGCAACCGGTTGCTGTTGCAGAAACTTTTTCCGATGAAAAAGAAATCTTGTTTTCGTTTGAAGAATTAAAAAAATAGGCCATAAAGATATAAATAAGATGTAAGAATAACTTATAATAAAAATTTTCTTTGATAGGGTAGAAAACATTGTGGGAAAAGGAGAAAATGCTGGTAACCTGCATTGTCTCCTTTTCTCAGATTATTTTCCAAAGCCTTCTCTTTTAGGGGTGTTAAAAGGCGTCACTGTATGGTAAGGGGTCAATAAGGATAAACATATACCCTCCCCTCCCAATCATCCAATCAAATCTCATCCCTCTGTGAAATTATCCAATCACAGAAGCTTTTAGGAAAGCAGAATGGGTGCCAACAGCCAATCAGAGAGGCTGTGAGAAATTCAAAAATGGGCCCGGTCTGCCAGTCAGAGAGGCTTTGAAAATCAAAATGGGCCCAGTCAGCCAATCAGAGCGCTTCAAAATGGCGCCCTTATATAGCGATAAAAAACAGTGAACAAAAAACGGCATAAAAGTGGATTTAAAGTCTTTCTTAAAGGCTGCTGTGCAGTCCTTGGCAAATTGCCAGGCATGCACCATCCACACATGCCAGATTTCACTGAAAAAAGGCCAAAATTCAAGAAAACAAGGTGGCAGAAGACCTTGTTTTGGTCTTTTCAAGCCCCTTGCAAGAGTTACTTCCCTTACAGTAAACCCTTGATGCCCCCCCTTTACCCTTTAATTTGATTTTCTGACTCGGGCCACATCAAACTCATATAAGCCTAAATGATCAATGTACAGTGTAAAAAAAAACACCGAAATTAATGTGACAAGTTGCTAAAAAAGAGAGTGGAAACTCTTTCTGTAGCAATTGTTTCCTATTGCATAAATCAAACAAAGGGATCTGAAATGTAATTTTTTCTAATCGCTTCAAACCACTACAAGAAAGCCAGTTACGTTGATTACCATCTCATACGGCAGTTACGCACATGCGAAAAGCACAGAAAACAATGTGACAAGTGGCTAAAAAGAGACTAAAAACTCTTTCAGTAGCAAGGAACTGAAGCATAATTTTTCTAATATCTTCAAACCGCAACAAGAAATCCAATTATGTTGACTACCGTTTCATACGTGCCAGTTAGGCACATGCGAGAACACCAGAAAATGATGTGACAAGTGGCTAAAAAAAGACTTGAAGACTCTTTTCAGTAGCAACTGCTTCCTATTGCATAAGTCAAACAAAGAGAACTGATTTTTTTTATTTTATTTTTTTTTTCTCCAATCGACAAAAAACCCATTTACGTTGACTACCGTCTCGTAGGTGCCGGTTACATATCCGCGAAAACATAAAAAAATAGACTGACGGGACGTTTCATAGCAGACGACACCTGTTTCTCAAGTCAAATATAGGGATTTTTCTTTTTTCGTTTTCTCTCACTAGGGCCATTGATTCGGTTGCGATGACTATCTCACCAATATGAGGCGGTTACGTGCTGCGCATGAAATTGTAAAATCAACTTAGACACTTTCGGAGGCAACTGATACCTGTTGCACAAATCAAAGAAAGGTAAATCAAACACTTCCCTGTTTTCATACCAGGGTCAGTTTTGGTGACCGTGCGAGTCAAAAGTCAATGTTATGTTGAACCGCTGCACAAAAAAAATAAAATTCAGAAGCAACCGGTTGCTGTTGCAGAAACTTTTTCTGATGAAAAAGAAATCTTGTTTTCGTTTGAAGAATTAAAAAAATAAGCCATAAAGATATAAATAAGATGTAAGAATAACTTATAATAAAAATTTTCTTTGATAGGGTAGAAAACATTGTGGGAAAAGGAGAAAATGCTGGTAACCTGCATTGTCTCCTTTTCTCAGATTATTTTCCAAAGCCTTCTCTTTTAGGGGTGTTAAAAGGCGTCACTGTATGGTAAGGGGTCAATAAGGATAAACATATACCCTCCCCTCCCAATCATCCAATCAAATCTCATCCCTCTGTGAAATTATCCAATCACAGAAGCTTTTAGGAAAGCAGAATGGGTGCCAACAGCCAATCAGAGAGGCTGTGAGAAATTCAAAAATGGGCCCGGTCTGCCAGTCAGAGAGGCTTTGAAAATCAAAATGGGCCCAGTCAGCCAATCAGAGCGCTTCAAAATGGCGCCCTTATATAGCGATAAAAAAACAGTGAACAAAAAACGGCATAAAAGTGGATTTAAAGTCTTTCTTAAAGGCTGCTGTGCAGTCCTTGGCAAATTGCCAGGCATGCACCATCCACACATGCCAGATTTCACTGAAAAAAGGCCAAAATTCAAGAAAACAAGGTGGCAGAAGACCTTGTTTTGGTCTTTTCAAGCCCCTTGCAAGAGTTACTTCCCTTACAGTAAACCCTTGATGCCCCCCCTTTACCCTTTAATTTGATTTTCTGACTCGGGCCACATCAAACTCATATAAGCCTAAATGATCAATGTACAGTGTAAAAAAAAACACCGAAATTAATGTGACAAGTTGCTAAAAAAGAGACTGGAAATTCTTTCTGTAGCAATTGTTTCCTATTGCATAAATCAAACAAAGGGATCTGAAATGTAATTTTTTCTAATCGCTTCAAACCACTACAAGAAAGCCAGTTACGTTGATTACCATCTCATACGGCAGTTACGCACATGCGAAAAGCACAGAAAACAATGTGACAAGTGGCTAAAAAGAGACTAAAACCTCTTTCAGTAGCAAGGAACTGAAGCATAATTTTTCTAATATCTTCAAACCGCAACAAGAAATCCAATTATGTTGACTACCGTTTCGTACGTGCCAGTTAGGCACATGCGAGAACACCAGAAAATGATGTGACAAGTGGCTAAAAAAAGACTTGAAGACTCTTTTCAGTAGCAACTGCTTCCTATTGCATAAGTCAAACAAAGAGAACTGATTTTTTTTATTTTATTTTTTTTTTCTCCAATCGACAACAAACCCATTTACGTTGACTACCGTCTCGTAGGTGCCGTTTACATATCCGCGAAAACATAAAAAAATCTACTGACGGGACGTTTCATAGCAGACGACACCTGTTTCTCAAGTCAAATATAGGGATTTTTCTTTTTTCGTTTTCTCTCACTAGGGCCATTGATTCGGTTGCAATGACTATCTCACCAATATGAGGCGGTTACGTGCTGCGCATGAAATTGTAAAATCAACTTAGACACTTTCGGAGGCAACTGATACCTGTTGCACAAATCAAAGAAAGGTAAATCAAACACTTCCCTGTTTTAATACAGGGTCAGTTTTGGTGACTGTGCGAGTAAAAAGTCAATGTTATGTTGAACCGCTGCACAAAAAAATAAAATTCAGAAGCAACCGGTTGCTGTTGCAGAAACTTTTTCCGATGAAAAAGAAATCTTGTTTTCATTTGAAGAATTAAAAAAATAGGCCATAAAGATATAAATAAGATGTAAGAAAAACTTATAATAAAAATTTTCTTTGATAGGGTAGAAAACATTGTGGGAAAAGGAGAAAATGCTGGTAACCTGCATTGTCTCCTTTTCTCAGATTATTTTCCAAAGCCTTCTCTTTTAGGGGTGTTAAAAGGCGTCACTGTATGGTAAGGGGTCAATAAGGATAAACATATACCCTCCCCTCCCAATCATCCAATCAAATCTCATCCCTCTGTGAAATTACCCAATCTCAGAAGCTTTTAGGAAAGCAGAATGGGTGCCAACAGCCAATCAGAGAGGCTGTGAGAAATTCAAAAATGGGCCCGGTCTGCCAGTCAGAGAGGCTTTGAAAATCAAAATGGGCCCAGTCAGCCAATCAGAGCGCTTCAAAATGGCGCCCTTATATAGCGATAAAAAACAGTGAACAAAAAACGGCATAAAAGTGGATTTAAAGTCTTTCTTAAAGGCTGCTGTGCAGTCCTTGGCAAATTGCCAGGCATGCACCATCCACACATGCCAGATTTCACTGAAAAAAGGCCAAAATTCAAGAAAACAAGGTGGCAGAAGACCTTGTTTTGGTCTTTTCAAGCCCCTTGCAAGAGTTACTTCCCTTACAGTAAACCCTTGATGCCCCCCCTTTACCCTTTAATTTGATTTTCTGACTCGGGCCACATCAAACTCATATAAGCCTAAATGATCAATGTACAGTGTAAAAAAAAAACACCGAAATTAATGTGACAAGTTGCTAAAAAAGAGACTGGAAACCCTTTCTGTAGCAATTGTTTCCTATTGCATAAATCAAACAAAGGGATCTGAAATGTAATTTTTTCTAATCGCTTCAAACCACGACAAGAAAGCCAGTTACGTTGATTACCATCTCATACGGCAGTTACGCACATGCGAAAAGCACAGAAAACAATGTGACAAGTGGCTAAAAAGAGACTAAAAACTCTTTCAGTAGCAAGGAACTGAATCATAATTTTTCTAATATCTTCAAACCGCAACAAGAAATCCAATTATGTTGACTACCGTTTCGTAAGTGCCAGTTAGGCACATGCGAGAACACCAGAAAATGATGTGACAAGTGGCTAAAAAAAGACTTGAAGACTCTTTTCAGTAGCAACTGCTTCCTATTGCATAAGTCAAACAAAGAGAACTGATTTTTTTTATTTTATTTTTTTTTTCTCCAATCGACAACAAACCCATTTACATTGACTACCGTCTCGTAGGTGCCGGTTACATATCCGCGAAAACATAAAAAAATCGACTGACGGGATGTTTCATAGCAGACGACACCTGTTTCTCAAGTCAAATATAGGGATTTTTCTTTTTTCGTTTTCTCTCACTAGGGCCATTGATTCGGTTGCAATGACTATCTCACCAATATGAGGCGGTTACGTGCTGCGCATGAAATTGTAAAATCAACTTAGACACTTTCGGAGGCAACTGATACCTGTTGCACAAATCAAAGAAAGGTAAATCAAACACTTCCCTGTTTTCATACCAGGGTCAATTTTGGTGACCGTGCGAGTAAAAAGTCAATGTTATATTGAACCGCTGCACAAAAAAATAAAATTCAGAAGCAACCGGTTGCTGTTGCAGAAACTTTTTCCGATGAAAAAGAAATCTTGTTTTCATTTGAAGAATTAAAAAAATAGGCCATAAAGATATAAATAAGATGTAAGAATAACTTATAATAAGAATTTTCTTTGATAGGGTAGAAAACATTGTGGGAAAAGGAGAAAATGCTGGTAACCTGCATTGTCTCCTTTTCTCAGATTATTTTCCAAAGCCTTCTCTTTTAGGGGTGTTAAAAGGCGTCACTGTATGGTAAGGGGTCAATAAGGATAAACATATACCCTCCCCTCCCAATCATCCAATCAAATCTCATCCCTCTGTGAAATTACCCAATCTCAGAAGCTTTTAGGAAAGCAGAATGGGTGCCAACAGCCAATCAGAGAGGCTGTGAGAAATTCAAAAATGGGCCCGGTCTGCCAGTCAGAGAGGCTTTGAAAATCAAAATGGGCCCAGTCAGCCAATCAGAGCGCTTCAAAATGGCGCCCTTATATAGCGATAAAAAACAGTGAACAAAAAACGGCATAAAAGTGGATTTAAAGTCTTTCTTAAAGGCTGCTGTGCAGTCCTTGGCAAATTGCCAGGCATGCACCATCCACACATGCCAGATTTCACTGAAAAAAGGCCAAAATTCAAGAAAACAAGGTGGCAGAAGACCTTGTTTTGGTCTTTTCAAGCCCCTTGCAAGAGTTACTTCCCTTACAGTAAACCCTTGATGCCCCCCCTTTACCCTTTAATTTGATTTTCTGACTCGGGCCACATCAAACTCATATAAGCCTAAATGATCAATGTACAGTGTAAAAAAAAAACACCGAAATTAATGCGACAAGTTGCTAAAAAAGAGACTGGAAACCCTTTCTGTAGCAATTGTTTCCTATTGCATAAATCAAACAAAGGGATCTGAAATGTAATTTTTTCTAATCGCTTCAAACCACGACAAGAAAGCCAGTTACGTTGATTACCATCTCATACGGCAGTTACACACATGCGAAAAGCACAGAAAACAATGTGACAAGTGGCTAAAAAGAGACTAAAAACTCTTTCAGTAGCAAGGAACTGAAGCATAATTTTTCTAATATCTTCAAACCGCAACAAGAAATCCAATTATGTTGACTACCGTTTCGTACGTGCCAGTTAGGCACATGCGAGAACACCAGAAAATGATGTGACAAGTGGCTAAAAAAAGACTTGAAGACTCTTTTCAGTAGCAACTGCTTCCTATTGCATAAGTCAAACAAAGAGAACTGATTTTTTTTATTTTATTTTTTTTTCTCCAATCGACAACAAACCCATTTACGTTGACTACCGTCTCGTAGGTGCCAGTTACATATCCGCGAAAACATAAAAAAATAGACTGACGGGACGTTTCATAGCAGACGACACCTGTTTCTCAAGTCAAATATAGGGATTTTTCTTTTTTCGTTTTCTCTCACTAGGGCCATTGATTCGGTTGCGATGACTATCTCACCAATATGAGGCGGTTACGTGCTGCGCATGAAATTGTAAAATCAACTTAGACACTTTCGGAGGCAACTGATACCTGTTGCACAAATCAAAGAAAGGTAAATCAAACACTTCCCTGTTTTCATACCAGGGTCAGTTTTGGTGACCGTGCGAGTCAAAAGTCAATGTTATGTTGAACCGCTGCACAAAAAAATAAAATTCAGAAGCAACCGGTTGCTGTTGCAGAAACTTTTTCCGATGAAAAAGAAATCTTGTTTTCGTTTGAAGAATTAAAAAAATAGGCCATAAAGATATAAATAAGATGTAAGAATAACTTATAATAAAAATTTTCTTTGATAGGGTAGAAAACATTGTGGGAAAAGGAGAAAATGCTGGTAACCTGCATTGTCTCCTTTTCTTAGATTATTTTCCAAAGCCTTCTCTTTTAGGGGTGTTAAAAGGCGTCACTGTATGGTAAGGGGTCAATAAGGATAAACATATACCCTCCCCTCCCAATCATCCAATCAAATCTCATCCCTCTGTGAAATTACCCAATCTCAGAAGCTTTTAGGAAAGCAGAATGGGTGCCAACAGCCAATCAGAGAGGCTGTGAGAAATTCAAAAATGGGCCCGGTCTGCCAGTCAGAGAGGCTTTGAAAATCAAAATGGGCCCAGTCAGCCAATCAGAGCGCTTCAAAATGGCGCCCTTATATAGCGATAAAAAACAGTGAACAAAAAACGGCATAAAAGTGGATTTAAAGTCTTTCTTAAAGGCTGCTGTGCAGTCCTTGGCAAATTGCCAGGCATGCACCATCCATACATGCCAGATTTCACTGAAAAAAGGCCAAAATTCAAGAAAACAAGGTGGCAGAAGACCTTGTTTTGGTCTTTTCAAGCCCCTTGCAAGAGTTACTTCCTTACAGTAAACCCTTGATGCCCCCCCTTTACCCTTTAATTTGATTTTCTGACTCGGGCCACATCAAACTCATATAAGCCTAAATGATCAATGTACAGTGTAAAAAAAAAACACCGAAATTAATGTGACAAGTTGCTAAAAAAGAGACTGGAAACTCTTTCTGTAGCAATTGTTTCCTATTGCATAAATCAAACAAAGGGATCTGAAATGTAATTTTTTCTAATCCCTTCAAACCACGACAAGAAAGCCAGTTACGTTGATTACCATCTCATACGGCAGTTACGCACATGCGAAAAGCACAGAAAACAATGTGACAAGTGGCTAAAAAGAGACTAAAAACTCTTTCAGTAGCAAGGAACTGAAGCATAATTTTTCTAATATCTTCAAACCGCAACAAGAAATCCAATTATGTTGACTACCGTTTCGTACGTGCCAGTTAGGCACATGCGAGAACACCAGAAAATGATGTGACAAGTGGCTAAAAAAAGACTTGAAGACTCTTTTCAGTAGCAACTGCTTCCTATTGCATAAGTCAAACAAAGAGAACTGATTTTTTTTATTTTTTTTTTCTCCAATCGACAACAAACCCATTTACGTTGACTACTGTCTCGTAGGTGCCGGTTACATATCCGCGAAAACATAAAAAAATTGACTGACGGGACGTTTCATAGCAGACGACACCTGTTTCTCAAGTCAAATATAGGGATTTTTCTTTTTTCGTTTTCTCTCACTAGGGCCATTGATTCGGTTGCGATGACTATCTCACCAATATGAGGCGGTTACGTGCTGCGCATGAAATTGTAAAATCAACTTAGACACTTTCGGAGGCAACTGATACCTGTTGCACAAATCAAAGAAAGGTAAATCAAACACTTCCCTGTTTTCATACCAGGGTCAGTTTTGGTGACCGTGCGAGTCAAAAGTCAATGTTATGTTGAACCGCTGCACAAAAAAATAAAATTCAGAAGCAACCGGTTGCTGTTGCAGAAACTTTTTCCGATGAAAAAGAAATCTTGTTTTCGTTTGAAGAATTAAAAAAATAGGCCATAAAGATATAAATAAGATGTAAGAATAACTTATAATAAAAATTTTCTTTGATAGGGTAGAAAACATTGTGGGAAAAGGAGAAAATGCTGGTAACCTGCATTGTCTCCTTTTCTCAGATTATTTTCCAAAGCCTTCTCTTTTAGGGGTGTTAAAAGGCGTCACTGTATGGTAAGGGGTCAATAAGGATAAACATATACCCTCCCCTCCCAATCATCCAATCAAATCTCATCCCTCTGTGAAATTATCCAATCACAGAAGCTTTTAGGAAAGCAGAATGGGTGCCAACAGCCAATCAGAGAGGCTGTGAGAAATTCAAAAATGGGCCCGGTCTGCCAGTCAGAGAGGCTTTGAAAATCAAAATGGGCCCAGTCAGCCAATCAGAGCGCTTCAAAATGGCGCCCTTATATAGCGATAAAAAACAGTGAACAAAAAACGGCATAAAAGTGGATTTAAAGTCTTTCTTAAAGGCTGCTGTGCAGTCCTTGGCAAATTGCCAGGCATGCACCATCCACACATGCCAGATTTCACTGAAAAAAGGCCAAAATTCAAGAAAACAAGGTGGCAGAAGACCTTGTTTTGGTCTTTTCAAGCCCCTTGCAAGAGTTACTTCCCTTACAGTAAACCCTTGATGCCCCCCCTTTACCCTTTAATTTGATTTTCTGACTCGGGCCACATCAAACTCATATAAGCCTAAATGATCAATGTACAGTGTAAAAAAAAACACCGAAATTAATGTGACAAGTTGCTAAAAAAGAGAGTGGAAACTCTTTCTGTAGCAATTGTTTCCTATTGCATAAATCAAACAAAGGGATCTGAAATGTAATTTTTTCTAATCGCTTCAAACCACTACAAGAAAGCCAGTTACGTTGATTACCATCTCATACGGCAGTTACGCACATGCGAAAAGCACAGAAAACAATGTGACAAGTGGCTAAAAAGAGACTAAAAACTCTTTCAGTAGCAAGGAACTGAAGCATAATTTTTCTAATATCTTCAAACCGCAACAAGAAATCCAATTATGTTGACTACCGTTTCATACGTGCCAGTTAGGCACATGCGAGAACACCAGAAAATGATGTGACAAGTGGCTAAAAAAAGACTTGAAGACTCTTTTCAGTAGCAACTGCTTCCTATTGCATAAGTCAAACAAAGAGAACTGATTTTTTTTATTTTATTTTTTTTTTCTCCAATCGACAACAAACCCATTTACGTTGACTACCGTCTCGTAGGTGCCGGTTACATATCCGCGAAAACATGAAAAAATAGACTGACGGGACGTTTCATAGCAGACGACACCTGTTTCTCAAGTCAAATATAGGGATTTTTCTTTTTTCGTTTTCTCTCACTAGGGCCATTGATTCGGTTGCGATGACTATCTCACCAATATGAGGCGGTTACGTGCTGCGCATGAAATTGTAAAATCAACTTAGACACTTTCGGAGGCAACTGATACCTGTTGCACAAATCAAAGAAAGGTAAATCAAACACTTCCCTGTTTTCATACCAGGGTCAGTTTTGGTGACCGTGCGAGTCAAAAGTCAATGTTATGTTGAACCGCTGCACAAAAAAAATAAAATTCAGAAGCAACCGGTTGCTGTTGCAGAAACTTTTTCCGATGAAAAAGAAATCTTGTTTTCGTTTGAAGAATTAAAAAAATAAGCCATAAAGATATAAATAAGATGTAAGAATAACTTATAATAAAAATTTTCTTTGATAGGGTAGAAAACATTGTGGGAAAAGGAGAAAATGCTGGTAACCTGCATTGTCTCCTTTTCTCAGATTATTTTCCAAAGCCTTCTCTTTTAGGGGTGTTAAAAGGCGTCACTGTATGGTAAGGGGTCAATAAGGATAAACATATACCCTCCCCTCCCAATCATCCAATCAAATCTCATCCCTCTGTGAAATTATCCAATCACAGAAGCTTTTAGGAAAGCAGAATGGGTGCCAACAGCCAATCAGAGAGGCTGTGAGAAATTCAAAAATGGGCCCGGTCTGCCAGTCAGAGAGGCTTTGAAAATCAAAATGGGCCCAGTCAGCCAATCAGAGCGCTTCAAAATGGCGCCCTTATATAGCGATAAAAAACAGTGAACAAAAAACGGCATAAAAGTGGATTTAAAGTCTTTCTTAAAGGCTGCTGTGCAGTCCTTGGCAAATTGCCAGGCATGCACCATCCACACATGCCAGATTTCACTGAAAAAAGGCCAAAATTCAAGAAAACAAGGTGGCAGAAGACCTTGTTTTGGTCTTTTCAAGCCCCTTGCAAGAGTTACTTCCCTTACAGTAAACCCTTGATGCCCCCCCTTTACCCTTTAATTTGATTTTCTGACTCGGGCCACATCAAACTCATATAAGCCTAAATGATCAATGTACAGTGTAAAAAAAAACACCGAAATTAATGTGACAAGTTGCTAAAAAAGAGACTGGAAATTCTTTCTGTAGCAATTGTTTCCTATTGCATAAATCAAACAAAGGGATCTGAAATGTAATTTTTTCTAATCGCTTCAAACCACTACAAGAAAGCCAGTTACGTTGATTACCATCTCATACGGCAGTTACGCACATGCGAAAAGCACAGAAAACAATGTGACAAGTGGCTAAAAAGAGACTAAAACCTCTTTCAGTAGCAAGGAACTGAAGCATAATTTTTCTAATATCTTCAAACCGCAACAAGAAATCCAATTATGTTGACTACCGTTTCGTACGTGCCAGTTAGGCACATGCGAGAACACCAGAAAATGATGTGACAAGTGGCTAAAAAAAGACTTGAAGACTCTTTTCAGTAGCAACTGCTTCCTATTGCATAAGTCAAACAAAGAGAACTGATTTTTTTTATTTTATTTTTTTTTTCTCCAATCGACAACAAACCCATTTACGTTGACTACCGTCTCGTAGGTGCCGCTTACATATCCGCGAAAACATAAAAAAATCTACTGACGGGACGTTTCATAGCAGACGACACCTGTTTCTCAAGTCAAATATAGGGATTTTTCTTTTTTCGTTTTTTCTCACTAGGGCCATTGATTCGGTTGCAATGACTATCTCACCAATATGAGGCGGTTACGTGCTGTGCATGAAATTGTAAAATCAACTTAGACACTTTCGGAGGCAACTGATACCTGTTGCACAAATCAAAGAAAGGTAAATCAAACACTTCCCTGTTTTCATACCAGGGTCAGTTTTGGTGACCGTGCGAGTAAAAAGTCAATGTTATGTTGAACCGCTGCACAAAAAAATAAAATTCAGAAGCAACCGGTTGCTGTTGCAGAAACTTTTTCCGATGAAAAAGAAATCTTGTTTTCATTTGAAGAATTAAAAAAATAGGCCATAAAGATATAAATAAGATGTAAGAATAACTTATAATAAAAATTTTCTTTGATAGGGTAGAAAACATTGTGGGAAAAGGAGAAAATGCTGGTAACCTGCATTGTCTCCTTTTCTCAGATTATTTTCCAAAGCCTTCTCTTTTAGGGGTGTTAAAAGGCGTCACTGTATGGTAAGGGGTCAATAAGGATAAACATATACCCTCCCCTCCCAATCATCCAATCAAATCTCATCCCTCTGTGAAATTACCCAATCTCAGAAGCTTTTAGGAAAGCAGAATGGGTGCCAACAGCCAATCAGAGAGGCTGTGAGAAATTCAAAAATGGGCCCGGTCTGCCAGTCAGAGAGGCTTTGAAAATCAAAATGGGCCCAGTCAGCCAATCAGAGCGCTTCAAAATGGCGCCCTTATATAGCGATAAAAAACAGTGAACAAAAAACGGCATAAAAGTGTATTTAAAGTCTTTCTTAAAGGCTGCTGTGCAGTCCTTGGCAAATTGCCAGGCATGCACCATCCACACATGCCAGATTTCACTGAAAAAAGGCCAAAATTCAAGAAAACAAGGTGGCAGAAGACCTTGTTTTGGTCTTTTCAAGCCCCTTGCAAGAGTTACTTCCCTTACAGTAAACCCTTGATGCCCCCCCTTTACCCTTTAATTTGATTTTCTGACTCGGGCCACATCAAACTCATATAAGCCTAAATGATCAATGTACAGTGTAAAAAAAAAACACCGAAATTAATGTGACAAGTTGCTAAAAAAGAGACTGGAAACCCTTTCTGTAGCAATTGTTTCCTATTGCATAAATCAAACAAAGGGATCTGAAATGTAATTTTTTCTAATCGCTTCAAACCACGACAAGAAAGCCAGTTACGTTGATTACCATCTCATACGGCAGTTACGCACATGCGAAAAGCACAGAAAACAATGTGACAAGTGGCTAAAAAGAGACTAAAAACTCTTTCAGTAGCAAGGAACTGAATCATAATTTTTCTAATATCTTCAAACCGCAACAAGAAATCCAATTATGTTGACTACCGTTTCGTAAGTGCCAGTTAGGCACATGCGAGAACACCAGAAAATGATGTGACAAGTGGCTAAAAAAAGACTTGAAGACTCTTTTCAGTAGCAACTGCTTCCTATTGCATAAGTCAAACAAAGAGAACTGATTTTTTTTATTTTATTTTTTTTTTCTCCAATCGACAACAAACCCATTTACGTTGACTACCGTCTCGTAGATGCCGGTTACATATCCGCGAATACATAAAAAATTCGACTGACGGGACGTTTCATAGCAGACGACACCTGTTTCTCAAGTCAAATATAGGGATTTTTCTTTTTTCGTTTTCTCTCACTAGGGCCATTGATTCGGTTGCAATGACTATCTCACCAATATGAGGCGGTTACGTGCTGCGCATGAAATTGTAAAATCAACTTAGACACTTTCGGAGGCAACTGATACCTGTTGCACAAATCAAAGAAAGGTAAATCAAACACTTCCCTGTTTTCATACCAGGGTCAGTTTTGGTGACCGTGCGAGTAAAAAGTCAATGTTATGTTGAACCGCTGCACAAAAAAATAAAATTCAGTAGCAACCGGTTGCTGTTGCAGAAACTTTTTCCGATGAAAAAGAAATCTTGTTTTCATTTGAAGAATTAAAAAAATAGGCCATAAAGATATAAATAAGATGTAAGAATAACTTATAATAAAAATTTTCTTTGATAGGGTAGAAAACATTGTGGGAAAAGGAGAAAATGCTGGTAACCTGCATTGTCTCCTTTTCTCAGATTATTTTCCAAAGCCTTCTCTTTTAGGGGTGTTAAAAGGCGTCACTGTATGGTAAGGGGTCAATAAGGATAAACATATACCCTCCCCTCCCAATCATCCAATCAAATCTCATCCCTCTGTGAAATTACCCAATCTCATAAGCTTTTAGGAAAGCAGAATGGGTGCCAACAGCCAATCAGAGAGGCTGTGAGAAATTCAAAAATGGGCCCGGTCTGCCAGTCAGAGAGGCTTTGAAAATCAAAATGGGCCCAGTCAGCCAATCAGAGCGCTTCAAAATGGCGCCCTTATATAGCGATAAAAAACAGTGAACAAAAAACGGCATAAAAGTGGATTTAAAGTCTTTCTTAAAGGCTGCTGTGCAGTCCTTGGCAAATTGCCAGGCATGCACCATCCACACATGCCAGATTTCACTGAAAAAAGGCCAAAATTCAAGAAAACAAGGTGGCAGAAGACCTTGTTTTGGTCTTTTCAAGCCCCTTGCAAGAGTTACTTCCCTTACAGTAAACCCTTGATGCCCCCCCTTTACCCTTTAATTTGATTTTCTGACTCGGGCCACATCAAACTCATATAAGCCTAAATGATCAATGTACAGTGTAAAAAAAAACACCGAAATTAATGTGACAAGTTGCTAAAAAAGAGACTGGAAACTCTTTCTGTAGCAATTGTTTCCTATTGCATAAATCAAACAAAGGGATCTGAAATGTAATTTTTTCTAATCCCTTCAAACCACGACAAGAAAGCCAGTTACGTTGATTACCATCTCATACGGCAGTTACGCACATGCGAAAAGCACAGAAAACAATGTGACAAGTGGCTAAAAAGAGACTAAAAACTCTTTCAGTAGCAAGGAACTGAAGCATAATTTTTCTAATATCTTCAAACCGCAACAAGAAATCCAATTATGTTGACTACCGTTTCGTACGTGCCAGTTAGGCACATGCGAGAACACCAGAAAATGATGTGACAAGTGGCTAAAAAAAGACTTGAAGACTCTTTTCAGTAGCAACTGCTTCCTATTGCATAAGTCAAAGAGAACTGATTTTTTTTATTTTATTTTTTTTTCTCCAATCGACAACAAACCCATTTACGTTGACTACCGTCTCGTAGGTGCCAGTTACATATCCGCGAAAACATAAAAAAATAGACTGACGGGACGTTTCATAGCAGACGACACCTGTTTCTCAAGTCAAATATAGGGATTTTTCTTTTTTCGTTTTCTCTCACTAGGGCCATTGATTCGGTTGCGATGACTATCTCACCAATATGAGGCGGTTACGTGCTGCGCATGAAATTGTAAAATCAACTTAGACACTTTCGGAGGCAACTGATAGCTGTTGCACAAATCAAAGAAAGGTAAATCAAACACTTCCCTGTTTTCATACCAGGGTCAATTTTGGTGACCGTGCGAGTCAAAAGTCAATGTTATGTTGAACCGCTGCACAAAAAAATAAAATTCAGAAGCAACCGGTTGCTGTTGCAGAAACTTTTTCCGATGAAAAAGAAATCTTGTTTTCGTTTGAAGAATTAAAAAAATAGGCCATAAAGATATAAATAAGATGTAAGAATAACTTATAATAAAAATTTTCTTTGATAGGGTAGAAAACATTGTGGGAAAAGGAGAAAATGCTGGTAACCTGCATTGTCTCCTTTTCTCAGATTATTTTCCAAAGCCTTCTCTTTTAGGGGTGTTAAAAGGCGTCACTGTATGGTAAGGGGTCAACAAGGATAAACATATACCCTCCCCTCCCAATCATCCAATCAAATCTCATCCCTCTGTGAAATTATCCAATCACAGAAGCTTTTAGGAAAGCAGAATGGGTGCCAACAGCCAATCAGAGAGGCTGTGAGAAATTCAAAAATGGGCCCGGTCTGCCAGTCAGAGAGGCTTTGAAAATCAAAATGGGCCCAGTCAGCCAATCAGAGCGCTTCAAAATGGCGCCCTTATATAGCGATAAAAAACAGTGAACAAAAAACGGCATAAAAGTGGATTTAAAGTCTTTCTTAAAGGCTGCTGTGCAGTCCTTGGCAAATTGCCAGGCATGCACCATCCACACATGCCAGATTTCACTGAAAAAAGGCCAAAATTCAAGAAAACAAGGTGGCAGAAGACCTTGTTTTGGTCTTTTCAAGCCCCTTGCAAGAGTTACTTCCCTTACAGTAAACCCTTGATGCCCCTCCTTTACCCTTTAATTTGATTTTCTGACTCGGGCCACATCAAACTCATATAAGCCTAAATGATCAATGTACAGTGTAAAAAAAAACACCGAAATTAATGTGACAAGTTGCTAAAAAAGAGACTGGAAACTCTTTCTGTAGCAATTGTTTCCTATTGCATAAATCAAACAAAGGGATCTGAAATGTAATTTTTTCTAATCGCTTCAAACCACGACAAGAAAGCCAGTTACGTTGATTACCATCTCATACGGCAGTTACGCACATGCGAAAAGCACAGAAAACAATGTGACAAGTGGCTAAAAAGAGACTAAAAACTCTTTCAGTAGCAAGGAACTGAAGCATAATTTTTCTAATATCTTCAAACCGCAACAAGAAATCCAATTATGTTGACTACCGTTTCGTATGTGCCAGTTAGGCACATGCGAGAACACCAGAAAATGATGTGACAAGTGGCTAAAAAAAGACTTGAAGACTCTTTTCAGTAGCAACTGCTTCCTATTGCATAAGTCAAACAAAGAGAACTGATTTTTTTTATTTTTTTTTTTTTTTTCTCCAATCGACAACAAACCCATTTACGTTGACTACCGTCTCGTAGGTGCCAGTTACGTATCCGCGAAAACATAAAAAAATCGACTGACGGGACGTTTCATAGCAGACGACACCTGTTTCTCAAGTCAAATATAGGGATTTTTCTTTTTTCGTTTTCTCTCACTAGGGCCATTGATTCGGTTGCGATGACTATCTCACCAATATGAGGCGGTTACGTGCTGTGCATGAAATTGTAAAATCAACTTAGACACTTTCGGAGGCAACTGATACCTGTTGCACAAATCAAAGAAAGGTAAATCAAACACTTCCCTGTTTTCATACCAGGGTCAGTTTTGGTGACCGTGCGAG